>CM061067.1:63387193-64862203 GCA_030762895.1 Sophora flavescens | reverse complement strand
TATATAATTTGTTTAAAACAAATGGTAGCTTGATTTTTCGTGGACGAATAAGCGGGCAACACGTGTCACCAAGCGACATTTGACATTTTCTTAAAAAATAATTATTTGATTAATTATTTTAATTGGTGTGTTATTCATACGAGGACTTTTCTTAAATTTAAATTGTAGCATGATTTTGTTGTGAACGAATAAGCGGGCGACACGTGTCACTTTCTGATGGAAAAACAAATTCATTGTCTCATATTAATAAAAACTACGGAAAACAAAATAAAATTTACGGAAAATAAAAACTTACGGAAAAAAAAATAATAAAAGAAGAAATAATTTTATACTTAAATTGAATATAACAATCCAATATTATAACTTACCCCTAAATAACATGTTCATACATATATAAAATAATGTTGAATATCAAATTATGATTGCTTTCTTTTCATCAAAGTATCTTCTATTGTTGTTATATAAATGTTTAATACAATAACATATAATATCATGGAAATGTATATTCTTTTCATAAACATAAAAGATTAACATATTGCGTATCATGAACTCATATCCAGTAATGAAAAGTCAAGTTTTTATAAAATCTACTAAAATTTTTATCATACAAATTTGTCATGTAACATGTTATTCATTAACTATTGAATATCTACGAATCCAATTGTTGCTTGGAATAATATTATTTTATATTCAAAAAAATAATATATTTAATGTTGCTCATGTTGAGACGCACGGCCACTACACTAGTTACAATACAATCTAAAATAAAGGTAACTTATCTGCAGATGATTAGTAGTGGTTGTGGTGCCCGCCTGGTTGGGATCATTTTCACTATTGTGATGCTTTTGCATTCTAATTTATCTAAAAAAAAATTAAGCTTTTTCAAATAACGTTCAATAATTATTCTATTTCTTAGTAAATATAGCTCTATCTGGTGTATAATTAAAATTTTCAGTTTTGAAAATATTAGGTCTGACATGATTTAAAAGCGACGTCATCATAGAAGAAGCTTTTTTTTTTAAGAAAGATATTCATTCATTCAAATTGGTAAAATCATTGAAAATAACACAAATCCAACATCACTAAGAATCAAAAAGGATGAATCGTAAATAAACTCACATCACTCAGGTTAATAGCATAACACGGCAAAATCAAAATGCCTACAAAAGTGACAAAATCAAAGTCACCGGAATACTCATACCTCCGGATGCTGCAACATTGACGCTCAAGTCTTGATCAAATCTGTGATGGATCGAAGCGGATCCGCCATCAGACCAAATGAACATCGTACATAGGCGGGAAACTAAACGGTTGCGAGTACCAAAGACGACAAACAACAATATCGCCACACACGAGATGACGAAAAACAAGGAAAAACACGAAAAAACCAAATCTATATAAAAACCACTTATTTAGATAAAGGGGAAACAGAAGTAAAGGGGTGATTCGGGTAAAAATGCCCAAAACCACCCTCCGGAGATGACACTGTGTTGTGTGTAGAGACAAGGGAAAAAGTTTGAAGTTAGAAACATCGTAGAAGAAGCTATTAATAATATATGCTACTAATAATATGAATATAAATTGATATTGACAAAGAATGATTATTAAAAAAAAAGAAAAAGAGAAAGACGAGTGTATTAAATGTTAAATCTTTAAAATTTATTAAATAAATATATATATATATATATATAGAACTTAAAAAATTTAATAAATTCTAAAAACTTTTATAATTGGTTTCAGTTACGAAACATAACTTTAATTAAAATATATATTATAATTATTAAAATAAAAATATATATTTTATTTTACTCAAAAATTCAAAAACATTATAACCTTTGCCAACCCTGCAGTAACCCAACAGCTGTTAAAGCATGCATAATATTAGTCCGTTTTTACAGGTCTAGTACCGAGGGAGAGTATGATTTCTTCTTTGTCTTTGATTCCTTTTTCATTAAATTGGGGTTGCTCCTTCCATTTTTTTCTGAATCTTAAGTAAGTAATCTAGATGAGATTTGTGCAGCTCCTGTTCAACTTCACACAAATAGTTGGGTTTTATAAGTTGTTTTTAACTTCTATACAAGTGTTTTTCTTTCAACTTTCTTCTACTTTTCAAAAATAACGTGTATGATAACACTAAGATTAGTTGGCATAATCTTGCGAGACACCTTGCAAATATCTTACTCCTTTTTTTTATAATAAGCAAAAATCTTACAACCGGTTATCTTAACAAGTGTTTCAAATACTCTTTCTTTAAGGGAAGTGAGGGCTCAGCTCCCTTTTTAATAAATGAACACTTGTATCGTTCAAAATTTACCCATCTTACAAAGTGTACGTTTGCAAGCCTGTCTAGATCAAAGCAATTTTTGGTTATAAAACTACGAATTGGAAATTGGAAAGAAGGTTTTGCACACCTTTAATTCATTGTTCAGGTGAGCCTTTGTTACCATTGATAATATATTTTTCTTTTTTAGTATTGCTAGTTTGTTGACTTTTGTTCTTTCAACAGTTAGGGTCTTGAATTGGATATAACTTCCGAGGAAGTGGAGAAGGGTGATGGCAAAGTATGGAGGCAAAGAGGAATGGGATATTAACACTTGCTAGCACAGAGCAAATGAAGATGCAAAATATTATAATCACATAGGTCTTGTCAAGGAGAGGAATCAACACTCTCCTCAAGTTGATCAGAAGCATACCGCACATGAAACTCATGTTTCTTCTAGAGAGGACAAAGCAGGCCAACCCGCCCGCCCCGCCATTGACCTGTCGAAAATATGGCGGGTCGATTGACCCATTTTGATAAAGTGTGTTGAACCTCCCAACCCACACCCTGCTTAGCGATGGGTACACAAACTTCATCTAAAATATCTCAAAATTATACAAATAATTATTTTTCGGTAGTAAACTAACTAATATATAAATACATTAGTGAAAGGGATAGACTACATACAAATATATATAGTTCTAATGGGTAAGTAATTGCAAAGTAAAAGTATATAAATATAAATATGTATACAAATAATTAGTGAGCAGATTGACTAACTAATGGTCTTATGGGTGGGTAAACTAAAGAATAATTATAGTATAAAAAATAATTGTTTTTTCAAAAATAAAAATTAAAAACGGGTTTGTGGGTTGGGGACCTCGGCTCAACACTCCAAAAATGGTGGGTTAAGCGGGTTGGCCCGTCGGACCAAACCAATTTTGCCACCTCTAGCAATGCTTATGTGACACGATGTTAATCATATAAGCATTAACAGAAAGACATTAATGGCAAGGACTAAAACAAGTGTTAGAAACTTGGAAAAAACAAAACCAAATGAATAAAGTGTAGATCCAAAATCAAAACTCGTCAACTTTTCAAGGAGTAAAAAGTTTATTAAACCAAAAAATCGTATTTAAAATAAGTTTAATCGGGTAAAATTATTTAATATAAATAAAATATACTTTAATAATATACAATGTGTTTACCCACAACAATAAGACAATAATCCAAACCACTTAGGTCTATTTGGATTGACTTATAAATGGCTTATTCGAGCTTGTCTGGGGTATAAGCAATTGTCGGTTGAAGAGCTATGAAAAGCGACATGATATGTCCATAAACTATTTTCGACTTTTGTAATAAGCTCTCGGGATAGCTTATGAAACAGACTTATAGCTTTATTTGAAAGTGCAGTTTGATTATATTTCCTCTTTTATTATATAAATAACTTATACATAACGCTTATATGATAAGCACTTATCTTATAAGCGTTTAATTTAGCCGTTTACTCAAACATACCCTTTCATCCCACTCAAGATGTGTTTGGTAGTGCGTTCAAAATGTGGAGAATCTCGTCCTGGACTTGGAAGCTATATATTATAGCTTCGAATGAACGAGTGTATGGAGGATATAAACGCAGGTCCAAACACGCAATCAAACCCTCCAATTTTAATACCTTCCAACAACAAAAAATACCTTCCAAATTAGGGGTTTAAGATCACCTTTAATTCCCTTATTAAACTTCAAAATAATGAAATAATATTTGACCTTTTTCACTACAAATCCATTATTAATCACTCTATTGCATCTTCTTTAAAACTCTCGTACATAATCTAAAGCGAGAGTTGTGGAATGGAATAATACAATAATAGATAGGAATGGTTGGGATATTTATTGGAAGGAAAAAATGGTTCTCGTTTATATGTTAAGCTACACAGATATTTTCATATTTATTGAATGACTAAGAATGAATTAGAGAGTAATTTAAGCTAAAAACAAACTAAGCTCCAGGTTATAATAAGTAACCGATTATTTTTATCTGGTCAACATAAATGTTAATATTATAACAACAAACAATCCCGCGTGTTTTAGATTTGTTACTAAATTCACGTTAATAAGAATCATCCCAAAATATGAGCTTCCGAAAGATCCGAATAAAGTTGCATATATATTGAAGAACGAATGTTGCAAATTACGGAAAATGGAAGAGACATTCACAAGGTAAAAGTTTTGCCAATATGGATAATGGACTAATGAATGCCAATGGAAGAAAAGTATTGTCACCACAAAAGTACCAAAGAGAAGCCTGTATCATAATTAGCTGCAGCCTACTGAAAATATCAGAGACTTGAATTACTGTCTGACTCTCTAGATGTTGCTAAGCTTTGTTCTTCTTCCTTTGGAAATCTACGGAGGAAAGTCTTTTATTAAAAAAGTATATTCCTTTCTAGCCTTATATTTGTAAAGGAAACCTGCCTTGCATCATGGTATATTTCAGTAAATGCACAAACAGAGAAGAGGACACATGAATATATTGATATGTTCGGTACAAATTAAACTACAAATTATCTAAGGAAGTGAAATGAAGGATCTTTCTTGACTGAGACAAAGGCTAGTTACCGAAATCTCCTTTTCCATTCCCAACTCTTCAAATCCTTCCTACCAAAATAGCCTGACTAAAGCTACAGAAGAAAAATCAATAACCACAAGTAGCTATCAGTGAGTGCACTTGCCTCTCTTTGGGATGACCAGTTAGATCATCTTGTGTGTCTTTACAGGTGCTCCTCACCTCCCTGAACACATGCAGCACAAGAAATGTAAGCATTCTATGACCTGCATAATCATGTATACTAGAAACATGCCTATGCCACATCCTGGAAATGTGGATATTAGCTTCAAGTTATAACACTCAAAAAATAAAAGCGTATTGTGTTTTCGCATTGCATGTAATCACTTGCTTCAATTTTTAAAGCAACATAGTTCAGCATAATACTTATTTATGCATAGCCAGCATACCAACTGTATGAAGTGATAAAAAAAGAGAGAAAGTGTTAATAGCTAATCAATTATACTCATGAGGAAACAAAGTTAACTCTAGAATCTTAGATCAAGACAACATAAAGATGTCTGAGTAAAAAGTTTCTCAATAATCTTGAGGAAAATTGAGAGGGAGGGGTACATTGAAGTCATAATTTTATAGTTGAACAAAAGAGTTTACCATTTTGCAATTATAAGGTGTAATTTGATTGTTGAACAAAACGCAGTTAAAACAAAACCTTCGCAAGTGAGATGCTGAAAAATCATCATAAACAGTCACACACACTGATATCATCACTTTAAACCCACACCAGAACAATTCATGAACAGCAAAGTGAACAATATGTTAAAACCAACATAAAATATAAAGGCAACACAATTTTCTCAACATGGAATAACGATTCAGACAACACCAGACATTCCATAACAGCAAGAACCAATCTAGCAACAAAAGATACAGACAGTGGCAACTCTCATATAACAATAATACAATCAAATAAAAACCACAGCAATTAACGAAGGCAATAAAAAGATTGTACATTTGTACAACAATTTTTGCAGAAACGACATGAATTATAAATAAACTCTTACTCAGAGGTCCCGATTTCATTGCCGCTCTTCTTGTTGGAGGAAACCCTGCTGGACTTGGGTTTCTTCTCTTTCAATTTCCAAACGGCGTCCTTCCGGAACAGAAGCTTGTCACCTTTCCACCCTGGCGAACTGGTGTCGATGACAGTAACCTCGCTCTTGGAGAAACCAATCAATTCGTTGTCCTCGCCGTCGTTTGCCTCGTTATCCACGGTTTCTTCGACGATGGCGATGTTGACGCCGTGGACGACGGCGGGGGGTTCGGTGGCGGTGGAGGTGGATGGGGAAGGAGGACGGATGAAGATTTGGGGGTTTGCCTGCTTCCTGCGGTGTTTCCGGGGGGGTTTGGGTGGAGCATGGGCGGCGTTGAAAAGCTGAGCGAGGAGAGCGCTGACCGTAATCGGGCCGGGTCCAGGGGAACGGCTACGGGTTGGGTTATCGGGTCGGGAATCGACGGAATTGTTGGCGTTGTTGTCGGGGTAAAGAAAAGAGTCGAGGTTGAGATCGTCGCCGGTTGGGGAGGCCATTTTTGGAGCGGAGATGGTCGAGGCAGTCGGTGAGGGGCTTGCGGGGAGCACGTGATTTTTGGTATTGGTACCGCGCTATGTCTTCCAAGATCTTGGTCTGGTCCTGGTACATGACTGGAACTGGAAGAAGGTTCTGGAGAAATTGAAAGTGAAAGTGGATATGAAAATGAGCAGGGGCAGTGGCAAAGGGCAGTGATATATATATCTCTGTGTGTGTCTCTCGTCGTCAACACTCCGTGACCGCCACGTGGACAACATTCAGACATGGTTGTTTTGTTGCCGTGGTTTCGAATTCGAGCGTTTGCGTTGGGTCACTTGTTGTGTGCTATGCGCCTACCCGTAGATCGCTTGCTTTTGTTAAATTAATAACTTAGGATTTCTTTCTTTAAAAAAGAAAATTTATTTCTTTAAAAAAGAAAATTGTGTGCTATGTTCAGACTTTTTGTAAAAAAAAAAAAAAAATCTGGGTGTGAGAATCTTTGAAGATAAATATGTTTACTAATGTGGGATTTGATTTTTTGGATCTTTTAGTTTAATATTGTTTAAGGAAGCTATAAGATGGTCAATGTGGTTTGAAGGACATAGGATTTGGAGTGATAAGGAGATCATAGGTTTAACTCCCCCACTAACATAACACACTAATTAATAATATTTGTCTATAAAAAAAAGTTTTATATTGTTTAAAGGTTGGCCAAAGGTAAAATTTGGTCCTAAAAAAAATTATGGATACTTTTTTGGTCACTTAAAAAAATAAATTAGTCACTCGATCTCTCAAATTTATAAATATGGTACATGTTAGTTTCTCATATACCAATTCCAACTTTCATTTACTTTATGTATCCAGTTAACTATCTTAATTGGCTTGTGGTGGTCCTGTAATGCGTGTGATGAAATTTCACTGTTGAATACGAATGAAAAGTAAAATAATACTTACTTTTAAAATTTTCCATGTTTGTTCTTTTTTCTTCGTTTTACCGGGTAAAAAAAATTGTCATAATGCATACATGATCACCAACAGGCCATCAAGATGGTTATCAGGATACACTGGACAAGTAAACGAATGTTGAAATTGGATAAAGGGACTAATATATCATGTGTTTGTAAATTTGAAGGACTAAATAATTAATTTATTTTTTTAAGGATCGAAAGTGTCTCCATAATTTTTTTTTAGAGACCAAATTGGATATTTAGTCTTAATTATTTATAGAATGTTTTCTGGCATTTAAACAAAATATTTTTTTGCCATTTAATGTTGATTTTTTAAAAAACTTGTTCAAAAATGTATTGGATTTTTTCCATATAAAAACATCCTAAAGTGGTTTTCTTAGGTCAAATTTTATTAGGATTTGATTTTTAATTGAAAATTGCATAAAAACACAAGTTTTATGAGTACTATTTTATTTTATTATTTTCTTTTATCTTTATGACCGAAATTTATACACTTATCTCATGCTTATTTTGAAGAAGGAAAAAGAAATTCAGTGAGAGAAGAGAGTGTTGGAATCAAAGTGGTTCTGGTTTATTTAATCTCTAGGTTTTGATATTAACAAAAGGATTAAACTTGCTTGGCAAAGTGTTAGTTGAAATCTAACAAGTGATTTCAGTTTATGCAGGAATATCCAAAATAATATAAGGTATACAATGCTTGGATTCTTGCAAAGAATTACCCATCCAAAGGTTATTTAAACTGTTTATATTTTAATCGTCAAGTAGACATCCTTAATGCCTAACTAAAATTCAGTAGACGTCCATAGTGCCACGTCATTGGACGGAGTTTCTCTAAAGACTTAACAAGTCCAAAGACTTGTGTGGACGAACGCTTCTGTCACATCAGTGGACGAGTAGAATAAAACCTTGTATAGACGCGTTCTAAAACTGAGTGCCTGTAGACGGTTCTACATCTTCTATATCTTTACTACCTTGAATGTGATTTAATGCAATCTGAACCACATTGAATTTATTTCAAATGATTGATATTTATTTCAAAGGAATATATGTTCTTTATAATTGTTTTATCTGGTTAATGTCTTGTTCCTTTGTGAGAAAATTTATAGTACTATCAAGGAAATACAAAAAGCAAATAGTACAATTGGAATTGCAAAACGATGCATGCGATGACAACTTTATTGCTGGACAAAAGTTGGGTTATACACAAAAGGAGGAAAGAAAGTTTTAAAGGTATAATTACTCAGGACAATTAGCCTCCATTTTGTGCTTTTCTGATAACCAATGATACTTTTCGATACGGCCAAATCAAGCTATCGGTCTCAACCGATATCATGCATTTAATGCTATCTCTATAACAGGACTATTCAAATAACCGTTGAAGATTTGCAAGAGAAGCTGAAGACCACTATATATAGAAGGTCTCAAGCACTAAAGAACAACTTTTGCCATATGAACATTTGCAAGATATTAAAAGCTCATATTCCCTTTGTAAAGCAAAAGTCTGTAATTCTTAAGGTCGAATATTTGTAAAAATATTCAGTAGATCTTAAACCTTCATACCCTCACATATAGTGAGTTAGAAAGATCCTAGAAAAATCCAAGTGATTGAATTAGAGCCTGAAGAGACTTGGCAAGAAAGCAATACTTATAGCCTGGAGAGGTGTAAAATACTTGTTGTAGAAACTATTCAGAAATAGTGGAGAAAATCCTTCAAGTAGAAGGGACTGGACGTAACTCTTGGTTGGAAGAGAGTGAACCGGGATAAAATACCTGAGTGAATTTTCTATCCCTTATCTTTTACAGTTTTATTTATTTATACTAACTGTGGGATTTGATTTTGGTTTTGTTAATCTTTTAAAAAGGATTTCCTGTGTGCTTAAATTTTTTTTTCTGCTTGTGAAAAGGTTTCTCAAAAAGGTTTTTCAGAAAATAATTAACAAACACAATTCAACCCCCCTTCTTGTGTTTATCCATGCCAACTTCAGTTGGTATCGAGCTCAGCCTTGACGAGGTTGAGCATCTAACAAGTGTTAAGGCGATGCGATCCTACTATCATAGATATAGAAGGACAAGCTATCAACAAACCTCCTCTCTTTGATGGAACTTATTATGTTTATTGGAAAAGAGAGGATGATGGCATTCTTAGATGCACGAATGCCGACATCACGGGAACCGATAGAAAATGGCTACACTAAGCCAAGGAGTAAAGTGGAGGCTGCAGTGCCTAGAGCTGAATGGACTCAGGAGCAGAAAAGCCAACACCAACTAAAATTGAAAGCTAAGCACTATCTCATGTGTGCTATCACCATATCTGAGCATGACAAGGTTCATAGTTGCAACACAGCTAAAGAAATCTTGGATACTCTTGCACTAGCTCATGAAGGTTCCTCACAAGTGAAGGAATCAAAGATAAGCATGCTGGTTCACCAGTATGAGATATTCAAGATGGCTGATCATGAAACTGTAGACCAGATGTTTGGAAGATTCCAAACAATCACCAACAGTCTCAGGTCTCTTGGAAAGGTCTATGAGAATAGAGATCATTTGAGAAATTTTTTGAGAAGTCTCTCAAAGCAGTGGAGACCTAAGGTAACTGCTATCCAGGAAGCAAAGGATCTGAATACTCTTTCTCTGGAAGAGCTTATGGGTTCATTAAAAGTTCATGAACTTGAACTTAATGAAGAGGAAAACTCCAGAAAAGGAAAATCCATCGCCCTAAAAGCCAAGAAAGCTAGTTCCTCAAAGGTGCTTAAAGCTGCTGAGTCCTTAGATGAAGCTAATTCATCAAATAGTGAAGGTGACTCAGATGAGGATGAACTATCTTTCATCTCCAGAAAAATCCAACACATGTGGAGAAAGAAAGGTGGATTCAGAAGGAAGTAGTTCAACAAAAAATTCTCCAAGGAGAAGTCAGATTCCAAGGAGAAAGGCCCACCCCTATGCTTTGAATGTAAGAAACCAGGACACTTCAAAGCTGACTGCCCAGAGCTGAAGGAGAAAAAGAAATTCTTCAACAAGAAGAAAGGCTTGATGGCTACATGGGAGAATCTTGACCTGTTTTCTTCAGATGAAGAAGATGAAGCAGGAGAAGAAGCAAACATTTGCTCCATGGCTGACACTGCATCAGAAAGTGAATTTACTGATGATGAGGTAATGGACTCTGATCCATCTACTCTTCAAACTGTTTTTGATGAATTACTGCATGAATCATGCATACTGTCTAAAGAGTATAAGAGTCTCAAAGAGAAGTTTATTAAACTCTCTAGAGACTATGATAAGGTCTGTATAGTGAATCAAAACCTTAAGGATGAAAATGAAACGTTAAAATCAAACAATGTTAGTCTGGCTGACAGGACGAAGTGTAAGTCTAATAGCTCTTGTGAAGTTGAACAACTGAAACAAGATGTGATATACTTGACAGACTCTCTGTCAAAACTGGTTGGTAGCTCAGATAAATTAAACCTTATTTAAAGGTATTCTAGATCACCACGTGACAAATTTGGCATTGGTTATGATAAAGAGAAGCAAGATGCATCTCTGAATAAACCAAAGGTTCATACACAATATAAGGCTTCTAAAGTCCGTCCACAGCACACTAAGTCAAAATCAAGCCCTTACAATACTTACTGCAAAGTATGTGGAAAAAGTGGGCATGTGTCATCTAGATGCATACATAACAAGCATGCAAAGCGTTCACGACCTATGATCACTAACAAGAAAGGACCAAATTCAATTTGGGTACCTAAAGATAAGATAATCTCTGTTGCAGATCTGCTTAACAACAGGAAAGAAACAGAAGTCCTGGTACTTGGACAGTGGATGCTCACGACACATGACAGGAGAAAGGTGTATGTTCCAAAACCTTAGACCCAAAAATGGTGGCTGGGTAACTTTTGGAGGAAACCAAAAAGGAAAGATCATTGGTACAGGAAAAATTGGTAAACACCATTTTCCCTCCATTGATAATGTTCTGTTAGTAAATGGTCTTAAACACAATCTGCTTAGCATTAGTCAATTATGTTATAGTGGGTTTGTTGTTTCATTTGATAAGAATATGTGTACTGTCAAGAAAGCTGATGGATCACTCCTATTCATTGTCCATAGGCAAAACAATCTGTATAAGATTGACTTAGAGGACCTCTCAAATCAAAGTGTCTCATGTCTAGTGTCCATTAAGGATGAGCGATGGATTTGGCACAAAAGGTTGGGTCATGCAAGTTTGAGATTAATCTCAAAGCTGAAAAAGCATAACCTTGTAAGAGTTCTCCCAAACCTTAGTTTCAAATCTGATTCTCTCTATGATGCACGTCAGAAGGGAAAACAAGTCAAAGGTTCATTTGAATCTAAGAATGTTGTTAGTACCAACAGACCACTAGAATTGCTACACCTTGATCTCTTTGGTACAACAAGGATTGCCTCTGTCAGTGGTAAGAAATATGGTCTTGTCATAGTAGACGACTATACTAGATGGACATGGGTTATGTTCCTTGCTCACAAGGATGAGTCATTCAAGGTCTTTTCTGTATCCTGCAAACGTGTATAGAATGAGAAAGGCATGTGTATAACTTCAATTAGAAGTGATCATGGGGGAGAATTTGTCAATGAGCTATTCCATGAGTTTTGTGAAGAAGGTGGTATTCAACACAACTTCTCAATACCTAGAACACCACAGAAAAATGGTGTGGTAGAAAGAAAGAACGGATCTCTTCAAGAGATGGCTAGGACTATGCTCAATGACAATTCTATCCCTAAGCACTTCTGGGCTGAAGCTGTGAACACTGCTTGCTACATTCAGAACAGAATATACATTAGACCTATTCTGAATAAGACTCCTTATAAATTGTGGAAAGGTAGAAAACCCAACATTTTCATACTTTCATCCTTTTGGTTGTAAATGTTATATTCTTAATACTAAAGATCAACTGGGAAAGTTTGATGCTAAAGTAGATAATGGAATCCTTTTAGGATTTTTTGAACTTCAAAAGGTTTTAGAGTTTATAATTCTAGAACTTTATTTGTAGAAGAATGTATTCATGTAAAATTTGATGACAAACAGCCTGATAAAAAACTATCAGAGCTAGATGAAGCTTTTGCAGATCTTGATCTAAATATCTCAGGAGAAAAACCGGAAATCAAGACTGATATTCAAGTAGACGACACTTCTCAACAACAACCAGAAACGTCTACCTCTCAACAGGAAAATGCTCAGAAATCTTGGTATTTCAAAAACTACCATCCTCAAGATCAAATCATTTCCCCAATGACAAGCTAAGAACTAGGTCAACCTTCTGAGAACAAAGTGATTCTGCTATGGTCTCTAAATGTGAACCGAAGATAGTGGACGAAGCTCTCCTGGACGAAGGATGGATTCTATCTATGCAAGAGGAACTTAATCAGTTTGAGAGAAGTGAAGTCTGGACTCTTGTACCCCTGCCTAAAGACAAGTCAGTCATTGGAACAAAGTGAGTCTACAGAAACAAGCTTAATGAAGATGGTAAGGTTGTGAGAAACAAGGCAAGACTTGTTGCTCAAGGCTACTCTCAAGAAGAAGATATAGGCTATACTGAAACTTTTGCACCAGTTACTAGGCTAGAAGCTATAAGAATTTTAATATCGTTTATGCACATCATAGCATTATGATTTTTCAAATGGATGTTAAAAGTGCGTTTTTAAATGGCTTCATTAATGAAGAAGTATATGTCATGCAACCTCAAGGCTTTGAAAGTACAAATCACCCTGAACATGTTTATAAGCTTAAGAAAGCACTGTATGGACTTAAACAAGCTCTTAGAGCTTGGTACGACAAGTTAAGTTTGTTTCTAATGGAAAGTTGTTTTAACAGAGGAAAAGTAGACACAACTTTATTTAGAAAATCCATTAAGTCAGATTTCATTATAGTACAGATTTATGTTAATGATATCATTTTTGGTGCTACTAATGAATCTCCGTGCAAGGAATTTTCTAAGTTAATGCAGAAAGAATTTGAAATGAGCATGATGGGAGAACTCAAATTCTTCCTTGGACTTCAAGTTAAACAGTCTATGGACGAGGTGTACATCCATCAGACTAAGTATACAAAGGAACTTCTAAAGAGGTTTAAGATGGATGATTGCAAACTAATGAATACTCCTATGCACCCCTCTTCAATACTGAACAAAGATGATAAAGAGAAAAAGGTAGACCAAAAGGTATATAGAGGTATGATAGGATCTCTTTTATCTCTGACTGCGTCTAGGCCTAATATAATGTTCAGTGTTTGCTTATGTGCTCGTTTTCAATCTGATCCTAGAGAGTCTCATCTCTCAGCAGTTAAGAGAATACTTAGGTATTTAAAAGGTACTACTAATCTGGGTTTGTACTTTAAGAAAAATGATGATTACAGATTAGTTGGTTTTTGTGATGCTGACTATGCTGGAGATAGAATTGAAAGAAAAAGTACCAGTGGAGGATGTCACTTCATTGGAGCCAATCTTGTCTCATGGTCAAGCAAAAGACAAAGTATCATTGCACTATCTAATGCTGAAGCAGAGTATATATCAGCTGCAAGTTGCTGCTCTCAACTTCTATGGACCAAACACCAATTGGAGGACTACAATGTATTTGTAAGTAGCATTATACTTATGTGTAATAATACTGCTGCAATCAATTTATATAAGAATCCAATATTGCATTCTAGAGCTAAGCATATAGAAATCAAACATCACTTTATTAGAGATTATGTGCAGAAAAGTGTAACTGATATTCAATTTGTAGATACTAACCATTAATGGGCAGATATCTTTACTAAACCTCTTGCTGAGGACAGATTCCTTTTATAAGGAAGTTTTTGAACATGTTATATGTGGATAAATTTAGGCGTCCAGCCTTATATATGATTGTTTTGATGAAAACACGCGTCCAATTGCTTGTTATGCACGTCCATTGCTTTTGGCGTCCAAAGCACAGTGAAAAATATGCGTCCACTACTGTAGTGAACTGCGTCCATTGCATGTCACACTACACGTCCACATATGCTTTTCTTTGGACCCGTTTTTTTATTGAACTCATTTGTTTGACTCGTGAAATTTTTTTATTTAATTTATTTCCTGTACTGAGTCAAAATCTCTCATCAATCCCATCATGACCTTTTTAGAGTTTCAAAATACCAAAGTCGTCTTACATTAAGTGCATTTCCTATCAGTTATTCTTTTTCTTTTTGATTTATTTTCAAAAGAAAACCTCTTGGCATTCAAGAACTCTTTTATCTTGTACCTTCTTCCCTACGAAAAACTTTTTCACAACTCATCTTCTCTGAACTTCATCTCTCTCGAGCTCTCTGTTTTCTTTCTCTCATATTCTAATCTCAAATTCTTAACAATGACCTCAATCACTCCTCCTGCTCCTGTCTATGCAACTGACTCCATGAGTATCGTCACTGAGCATCACTTCAAGTTCGAAGTATTGGAGGAATACAATCTTGATGTGAGTAAATACGTAAATGCTGCTAGTTGGGACGGTCTTTTCTTGGAGAGGGTTCCTATTTACCCAAATCTGGAAAAAAAAACCTTCTGGAGGAAACCTGTTATTAGAGACATCGAGATTACTTCATTTGTCTTAGGAAAGAAAGTGGTGGTGTCTGAGAAAACCATCTCTGAAGCAATTGCTTGTGCGCAAGATGGCTTAATCTTTAATGAGAACTGGGAAATGGACCTAGGTGGTTCTGAAACAATTGTCGTGACTTTAATGAAGTCTGATACAGTAAGGATTCACTCTTGGAAGTCAGTAGAGATAAAGGATGAAATCAGGATTCTTCGTCAAATCTTGAACAAGACAGTGCTTCACAAATTTGGTTCTAAGGACAACCTCTCTGCCTTGCACAAGTTCTGTTTGTGCAATATGCTCTTAGAGACCAAAATCAACCTACCCCACATCCTTTTCTCAAGGTTCAAGGATGTTGTGGAGAATAGGGAAACCATGTCTTCTATCACCTTCACACATCTCCTATCCAAAATCTTCAAACATCAAGGAGTTTATGAAGCCTTGGCTGAAAAGTCTGAACAAGAATAGAGTGCCCTACTGACTGAGGGATGCATCTGATCCACAGATTTTGGAAGGAACAATCTGTGTGGCATGCAACTTAGCACATACAATCAAGTGGAGTTGGCCAAGCTTGAGGAGAAAATGAAGATTAAAGAAGAATCACTTGAGGCCAACGATGCTGCAATCCTTGGTCTAAAGAAAAGAACCAAGAGGAAGTCTGTGGCTATGAGGCAACCTAATCTGTAAGAGGACTACTAGAGGATCTGTCCTCTCTGTATCTTCTGGTGCTACTCCTCCACCTGCACCCAAAAGGACAAGGCAAGTAATCATGTCTGAAGAAGAAGATGATGATGAAATACCTATTGCTACCATTTTAGAAAAACAAACTGTTGTTGCTGGTCCTATTGCCAAGAACAAGAGGCAACCAGCAAAGAGGTCTAAAACAACTATGGCTTCCGAGGTAATAATCTCTGCTGATGACCCTATTAGGTTAGCAGTAGATGAATTAGTGTCTAATTTGGAAACACGGGCTGATAATATCTCTGCTCCACATGATGTGGATGATGTTTATGTCCCTACCCTGCCATAATCACCACACTCACCACTAACACAAATAGACAATAGAATTACCATTGGAGCCCCCTTTCCTAAACCTTTAAAAACCTTGTATCCACCCATAATTCCCTCTTCCACTCTCTATAATGGAAAATCTGAAAACTGGGCCAAAGTATAGAGAGAATGGAAAATACTATTCCACACTATTTGACAAGAACTAGGACATATTCTAACAAAGTGGTATCCCCTGGCTGAGTATGAGTATGAACCCCTCAACATCTATCCATACTGGGTCAACCCTGAACCCCACACTCCAACTGGCCCATTCCCTTCCCAAATGTTTAATGAACATGGACCTCTCCTCACCCACCTTCCCCAACAGAGATTCCCTGCCAGAAAAATCTACCCCAATCTAATGAAACTTCCACCCCTTAAACCATTCACTGATGGAGTAGAGAGAGTTATAATATCTGACTGGCACACTGATCCCAGCAAGAAGGATCTTGGGAGTATTCTCGAGAAAAGATCCAGATCCTTCAGGCAAATTCCTTTTGTGATGGACATTACCACCAAGTGGATGACTTTCAAACATCCGAGGGTATATGGAGCTGTTGTTGATCAGTTTGTGGACACTCTCATGTATGAGATTCTGAAATGGGAATTCAACCACTTCAGAGTAGACAGAGCTGTATGGCTTGTCCCTCCAACCTGGTTAAAACACTCCTCTTCCACAAATGTTAGAGTCAAGCCTATCAAGATTTGTCCTAGATTGTCAATGATAGATCTGAACAAGGACAAGGATCGGAAGCATCCAAGGCACAAAGGAAATATGCCAGTAGTTCAAGACATTATGCTAGATCTCAGTTCTGAACCCTTTGACCACTCACAGATGGATTACATTCAATCTTTGCCAATTGAGATGGTTGACACGGACTCGACAAGTGTACCGATTCGTTGCAAGTAATAAAACGGTATGATCGGATATCGTCCTCAGGGATCGTGGACAATTACCACTTCGCAAATTAGACTACTATCTAGGTGATCAAATTTTGGAGTGAAGGTAGCTCTAACATCTAACAAGCAAACAAGAAGAAAATGTTTTTGTTCTTTTTGGAATTTTTTCAAACAGTTAATGTGCAAACAGAAAGATGAATAACAATTAGATAGAATTGCTAGGGTTAGACTCAGCTAATCCTCCCTTGATTGTTATGAAATGACAAGTAACACAGTTCCTAATTCAATTATGACAATCAAGTCTTTTCTGAAATACTCAAGCCTAATTCCTTAGGTGCATTGAGCCTAAAAGCCCAAGTTAAACCCTAATTCCTTAGGTGGATTAACCTGAGATTTTGCATTAAGTAAAGACTTATAAGATTGCAAGCACCTCAAGACCTATGCCTAGGCTCATGAACTACTTGGCATTTGATTCATGAGCAAGCTCTAACACCAACCTTCCAGTTATCTATTAAAGCAACTAATCATTCCTAGGGTGATCAAGCCTAAGAAAGCATTAAGCATGGAATCAAACACTCATAAAGAACAAGGAAACTGCATTATAATCAAGTCATTTTACAACCAAGTTCAGATAGCAATAGTCTAACCCCAACAAAGGGGAGTTTAGCTACACATAATTGAAGACAAAACAAAAGAGAGAGTTACGAGAGATGAACAAAGGAGAGAGCTCCATGGAATGTTGCACAAGAGCAGCCACGGGAGCGGAGGATCTGATTTTAGGGTTTTCTCGCATGATTTTCTTCATTACCTTTCGGTTCTTTTATAACTCGTGGCGGTCACACGGCGTGATAGCCATCACGGCCAGGCCGTGACGGGTTGTCTCTCTCTTGCAATTCTGGCAAACTTACTCTCTCGCGAGGCGAGACATTTCTTCGCGACGCGAGCCCACTTTTCACGCCCGTGATATCCATCACGGCCAGGCCGTGATCGTCTCTGACTTTTGGTGGTTTTGGCACAATCAGTCTCTCGCGAGGCGAGCCATTTCTTCGCGACGCGAGCCCACTTTTCACGCCCTTGATCTTTATCACGGCCAAGCCGTGATCGTCTCTCGACTTTTGGTGGTTTTGGGTCACGGCCGTGATAGCCATCACGGCAGGCCGTGACGACTTCTAACTTTTGGCCCCCTTTTCTTGGTTTCGGGCCTTCTCTTCATCTCATCTTCCTCATGGCTAAAACTTGGGCATTTAATCATAAATCCCTGCAAAACAACACACAATACCACCTTATCCGTTCCAAAGGAAAAACTAAACAAAATCCAACTAAAATGGCCTAACTAAATGCAAATGCATGCAGAAATGTACATGGAAAATGAGGTGAAATCACACTCATCAAATCACCCTAAGCTTAAGACTTTGCTTGTCCTCAAGCAAAAACCAAGGCCATAAGACCGAAATAAACAAGCATGGATAGTGAACTAAGAACCCGAGTAAAAATGATCCAAGTAACAGGCATTCAATTATTTCAAAGAAGAGACAATCAATTCAAGTCCAATTAGGGGCTTAGTTTTCCTAGACTCACAATCTCACCGATTCGGCACTCTATCTCACTTGAAGCTCACCCCAAGCTTGTTCATTTGCTTGGCTCTCTTTCTTGCCTCACTCACTCAAGTGTTAAGGGAATATGACATTTCACTCCATTTTCCTCAAAGAATGATTCCTACCATAAGCTTGACTATCAACCAAATCTTCACTTTATTAATGAAAACATCTAAGAATCAAGAGGTCTTATTCTTTGGTTGTAATGGGGCCATGGGATCAATTTTCAGGTGGGAATTTCAAGAACAGGAAATTTCAAAAGGCTATACAAACAATCAAGCATTGCAAGGCACGACCTTCTAAAATACCTTTCTTCGGGTTTCAGTTTACTTTTCCACCATTCTTTCCTTTTATTTTTTGCTATTTCTCACTTCTCTTGTCATCCCCTTCTCCATTTTTATTTCTTTTTCTCTATATTTTTTTTTCTTTTTTTTTTCTTTTTGTTTGGAGAAGGGAAGATTTTTCAATTCAAGAGAAAAAAAAAATTCAGATTCATTTTTTTTTCTTTTCATCATCCCAAACTTTCAACTACATTTTCCAACCCTTTTTGCACAGTACTTTAGAAGGTCCCTCATAAGCATATTTAACAAAACATTTCAGGGTACCAAGAAAAGTATTTTATTCATTAAGGCTCAAAATGGGCAACTACGGGTAGCATTATTCATTCAAAGCTCAGAAGGCCGGAAAAAATACCTATTGCCTCAATCCTTTTCAAAAATGTTCTCAAAAAATTTTTAAGTTTCGAAATGGTTTCAAGTCAAGTTCTAGAGAAAAACAATCCAAGAGGAACACACTCTACACAAAGAACGGGGGCAGATTTAGTGAGTACCCCCTAATGGCTCAAAAGCTCACATTTATCAGTTCAAGAACCAGTGAGAAACACAAATCCATAGAAACACATGCTAATCATCAACTATCCAAGACCATCTCAAGAATATTTATTTGAAGCCATATCACAAGAATGAAATAAATTGGGTTCAAAAATCCACTATCACAATTTAATTGGCACTTAGTTCTCACCATCAGATGCTCAATCTAAGCAGGGGGCAATTAATTCATGTGATCATGCAAGACTAAGCCTATATGAATGCAATATTTACAATGCAAGCAAAAAGATTACCCAAACTTAAGCCTATATGAATGCAATATTTACAATGCAAGCAAAAAGATTACCCCTACCCCAAGCTTAAAGACTTACATTGTCCTCAATGTAAATAATTAAGTTTAGAGAGGGGAGAAAACTGGAACATCTCACCAAGGTGGTAGTGGTGCTGAATCACATGCTTTCTGGTTTTGTTTCCTCCTGCCCTTCTTCTCCTCCTTCCTTCAAAATCTGAAAGCACTCAACAAACTATTAACAAACCTCTTGAGCTTCTCAAATTATTCAAGAGGAGAAATCAAAACAAAAAAACAAAAGAGAAGATGAAAATAAAAATTGGGTTGCCTCCCAATAAGCGCTTCTTTAACGTCACTAGCTTGACGGATAGATACTTCATTCAATTAACCGGGATCTGCTGGACATAGAATTGCAAGAGCACTTTTCTTCCATGAAACTCCTGTCAAGAGCTGATTTTTCTTAAAAGGCCAACAATTGTGCTTCTGCTTTGCCTTTTTCGCTCTGGGCCTCTTGCCCTTTTTCTTACTCCTTCCTGGTGGAGGTTCTGTTTTCACAAGATGAGCAGGACCAACTTCCTCACCAACTGATGCATCATTTGTTTTGCATAGCTTTAGATTTGCTTTCATGTTGGGCTTTTCCTTCTTCTCTGGAATAGAGGGGTGGTGTTGATGTGCAATGACTTCCTTATCTACTGTGTCCACCACATCCATGCGGAAACACTCCTCTTCCTTGCTCGTGCGATGCATAGCTTCTAATACATTGAAAGTTACTTCCTCTTCTTGCACTCTCTAATTTCAACCGGCCTTTTTCTACATCTATCAAAGCCCGCCAGTTGCCGTAAAAGGTCTCCCTAGTATGAGTGGAACTTCAAAGATCCTCCTCCATGTCTAAAACCACAAAGTCTGCTGGGAAGATTAATTTATCCACCTTCACCAACAAATCCTCCACAACACCATAGGGATATGTAATGGAGCGGTCTGCCAGTTGAAGAGAAATCCCTGTTGGTTTTACCTCACCAATTCCCAGCTTTTTGAAAATGGACAACGGCATAAGGTTGATACTTGCGCCTAGATCGCACAATGCTCTCCTAATGTTCACATGACCAATAGTGCATGGGATAGTGAAGCTACCCGGGTCCTTCATCTTTACTGGTAGCTTCCTCTGAATTATAGCACTGCACTCTTCAGTAAGCATAACTGTCTCCTCCTTCCACCGCCTCTTGTTTGTAAGAATCTCTTTCATGAATTTGGCGTAGGAAGGCATCTGCTGAAGAGCTTCAGCAAAAGGGATGTTGATATGTAGCTTTTTGAATACATCCAGGAATTTAGAAAATTGTTGGTCTTTTGATTCCTTCTTCAACCGTTGGGGGTACGGGATTCTAAAATATGGGGGCAGCTCTTTGGGATTATCAACCTCTTCCAGAATCTGTCTTTTAGTCTTCTTCTTCGCAAATTCTTCATCAACCAATTTCTCCCTCTGCGGTTTTTCAGCTTCTACACCGGTAGGAATAGAGGTAGTATCTTGGGAAGTTCCGGGTTCTTCGTTGTTTACCTCTTCAAACTGCACCTTATCAATTCCAGCATCACTTGTCTTTTCTTCCCTCTCTTTTTCTTGTGGATTTAACACTCTCCCACTTCTTGTGATAATTTCCATGCAACCTTCCTTCGGATTTTTCTCTGTATCTCCTGGCAATTGTCCTTGAGGTCTTTCTCGCCATCTCGCCTTGCTAGTTGGCCTATTTGATGCTCCAAGTTCTTGATTGAGGCATTCGATTCTTCATAGTCTCTTGAGTAGCTTGCATGAACTGGCCTAGAAGGTTCTCCAATTTGCTTGAACTCTCTTGAGGAGGCTGTGCTTGAGAACTCGAACTTTGCCCTTGTCTCCACCCAAAGTTAGGATGGTTGCGCCACCCCGGATTGTAGGTGTTGGAGTAAGGATCATTTCTAGGCCCTTGGTTGCCCATATAATTTACCTCTTCTTGTCCAGAACTTCCAACCACATTGATCTCACAATTTCCATTTGCATGGTTGCCTCCACAGAAATCGCACACTGAGGTACCTTGAACTTGGACAGCTTGTAGTTGAGAATTCTGCAGTTGAACCGACCCCAGTTGTTTGGTAAGAATAGCCATTTGTGCCTTGAGAGCACCAAATTCATCCAAATTTCTAGAACACCTCTCTTGACCATTGACCGAGAACTAGGCATTTGATAGTCATTGTTAGCCATGTTCTCAATCAAGTCCTTTGCTTCTTCGGGCGTCTTCTGACTCAATGTCCCTCCTGCAGCTGTAACACCCTAGTTTTTACACCTATGATTAATTATTTTATTTAGATGTTTAAGTTTGTTTTGTTATGTGGTTTAGTCTGAGTAATTAAATTACTCTCTTCAAATTATTTTATTAGGTGCGTTAGCACTGACTTATTTCAGTGAATGCACGCGTTTGCTTAGACAATAATTTACGTTATTGTCACTATTATTATACAAAGACAGAAAAATATTTTAAATAATATGATTAAGAGAAAAGCATTTTCATATTTTTATCCTATTTAATTTTAGAGTTAAGAATATTTTGGTTTGGTAATTTTCGGAGATTAAATTTTGGGATCGAGTATTTTCTTAGTTGATCGATTCAATTATTAATCTTTACTCTAACTCAATTTCGAAAATATATTTTTATCAACCTTTATTTTTAGATTCCAAAAAGTAAAACACGTTTATTTTGCGCTAATATTTATCACTCATTGTGTACCCACTAGTACAAAAATATGAAATTTCTCTCCCCTCTCCCCTTTATACTCGACGCAATCTCTCTTTTTCTTCTTTTCTTCTCTGTTTCTTCTTCTCTCCTTCTTCTTTCTTTTTCTTCTTCTTTCTTCTTTCTTTTTCCCTTCTTCCTCCTCTCTCCATCTTCTTCTCCTCTCCACGACCAACCAGCCACCGAAGGAGCGCCGCCACGCCGTCTGAACCGTCGCCAGAGCCGCGCGACCCACACGTCCGGTCCACCTCCTCCGATCGTCGCGTTCCTGCACGCGATTTTTGCAGCAGCTCACGTTTAGTGCTAGTCTGCTTCGAACCACCACGAGCTCAGCCATATCGCGCCGCCCTCAGCTCTCCCGGTCTCGATCCGATCGAGCACAGTGGGGAGAAGACAACTGTGCAAGTTAGTTCATCATTCCCTATGCTCTGGTCCGTTTTGTTCCTGAAACCGCCGCCCCTCCGTCGCCGTCCGCCGCCGCGAGGAGCACCACAGCACCACCTTCAAGTTGTCTTCAAGCTTGGGTGAGTCAAAACTCTCTCATCTCTTCTAGATTCAAAACCCCCAAATTGATTTTGAAACCCTAACCCTAACCCTTTGATTTCAGATTTTAACTTTGAAATTTAAGGTTGTTTTATGAGACGGGATCATGAATTTGTGTTTCCCTAAACCAATTTTATTATTCCGAGTTTTCCCTAAATTTTAAAAATGAGTACTAAACCCCCAATTTAATTTTATTTAAATTTGGGTATGTTTTTGTGAAATTAGTTATGATTTAGTGTAATTAGACTTTCTTAATGGATAATTTCCAAAATTCTTTTTCAAGATCTTTTAATCAAAACAAAGTTTCTAAAAGGGTATTAGGAAGCGTGAAACTTCAAACTCGATTTTCTTTAAAAATAACCTTGTTTGGTAATTAGATTAGGTGTTTAGATAAAGTTAGAATGTGTGTTTGATCACGTGAAATTGATTTCTTGATTTTTGGTTGTTGCGCGTTGTTGGACTTCCTCTCGAGGCGTTTGACACTACTATGCTTGCTTGATGGAGTAGATAGTTACACTCTTGGAGCTAATGTGAGTATTAAGACGGCGGATCCTTTACTTGTCTTCAAAGGTAAGGGGGGATTTCCCAAGGATATTCAATGATCAGTATGCATGTGTGTAGGTGTTTAACCTGGATACTTATATGATGATTGAGCTTACTTGATTATTTTATGTACTTAAACTGTTGTGCTATTATCGATGATTGAATCTGTATTTGTTTCTAAATGATATAATGCATACATGTGATGAAATGCTTTCAATCGTGAGATTGCCATTACACGATGATATACACTTGTTGTTGATTGAAAGTTTCTTAAGCCGGGCGTGCGTCATGCTCTCAACCATAATAAGGATTAAAAACCTTAATAAGCTTTGAATATGGAGGGATTGGTGTTCTTTTCCAAAAGCTCTTTAAACTTAAAGTACTTGTTTTAAATGTTGAAATGATTTTGGTGTACTATTGTTATACAAGAGGAAAATCCTTTTCGAACTATGTGTTTTCAAGTGAAAACTTTCAAGGTTGCTTGGCAATATCCTATTGGGGGAAATATTTCAAAGATAAAAGAATTTCAAAGATGCTTTATAAAAGATTTTCAAAGAAAATGTTTTTCCTAAATATTTTAGAAACTTTCCGATAACCTGGATAGGTTATCGATGATTCGATTTTGGATTTGTTTTTCACCGAACGAAAAATAAGTACTTATGAAAGTGAATCTAGAACGCGAGACGCCGCCTCTAGTATTCGATGATGTGCACGTGATCTTGGATCGGTGTTAACCCGGACTACGAGCCCTGGTTATGATATTAGGGACTTGGGTCCTAATCGCGTTGTGTTGGATCTGTGTCTTCCGACCGCGTGTGATGATTATGATTAAAGGTGAAGGTTGTTTTCTACGACCACAACCCTTGACTAACGCCACGGTCTTGGGCATTGTGATTGAGCATTCTGACTATGAGTCCTATGTTTCGAGTTCTCAAGTGATGGGAAATGATGATTAAGTCGTTAGCTTTGAGCAACGACAGTGAAAAGAATGGACACAAAGAAATCCTTTCAAAAAAATATTTTATCATGTTCATTTCCCCAAGCAGACGTGCTATTGATTATTAAATCAGATACAAAGATGGTATCTGGGAGTCTGTACATGTAAACCGAGTGACGAGGCACATGTGACGCGTTGCCGCCCCGAGACCTTAATGCATGAGGGTAAGGGGGTAATCGCCAGGGTGGGCTAGAGCTTGTCCAACTCTAACGTCTCCAGTGATGATATGGTGTTGTGATCTCTTGAGATTAAGTTAGAGCCTGATATGGAAGTGCCATGCATTTTTTCGAAAGATTGGCTGTGCGGGTTTGATGCCCTTTGATATAACACTGATATATTGCGAATATGCATGATTTAACTGCTTATATGATTCTGTGATGCATGTATCATGTGTATGGTTGTTGTGGGATATATCTTATGATGGTATCTCACCCTTACAAACATATCAGGTTTCTTCTGGTTTGCTATTGTACCTCGGGTATTTTAGTACAGACGTACAGAGGAGTCTTCCTAAGTCATTCAGAGACTTAGATCTAGTTGCTTGACGAAGTATTTGATTGTGGGACGATCACGTGAGTTCTTCTCAGGAATAACTTTTTAGAATGACCAGCTTAGGGTTTTGAGACTTAGATTATTTTGACAAGTATGTATGAGTATGGCTCAGAGAGCCTTTATTTTAAAATGAAATGTTTATGGCTCGGAGAGCGTGATTTTGAAAGAAAACTTAAACTTTTCCTTTTGGTCTTGTAAAGCTAATTGATATAACTATCTTTAGCATGTTATTGCTTGATTGAATTTGGTGTAACTGGAATTCTGGAATGAAAATGTAATTATTTTAGCAGGTGTTCTTTTACCTGGGATGTCCGAATTACAGAGGAGACTCATTTAAATTTTTGTAAAATACTAGCTTTTATTCAAGTAAATTCTTTAAATTAAATAGGCTTGCCATACTGTGATAGTAAGACCGTGTGCCAATCAAGGCTTAGGAGTCGTGACAAAATTTTCATACCCAATTTCTGACACTTGTATACTTATCTAAATTATTTTCCGAAAGCGCCAGCAAATTATATTTTAATTTTAAATTCCGCACGTGTTACGTAAGTAATGCCCTCAAGGGGGGGCGTTACAGCAGCCGCTTCAGTCATACTTCTTGAATTCCTGTTGAGCCCATTAACAAATGTTGCAACCTGCTGCCATGTCTCTAGTTCATGATTTGGACAAGCTGTGAGTAAGGACTTGAACCTCTCCCAGGCTTCATAGAGTGACTCACCATCCCTCTGTGCAAAGGCATTGATCTCTGATCTCAGCTTAATCATTCTTGACGGAGGAAAGAATCGAGATAAAAACTTGCTGACCAAGTCGTTCCAGGTGATGATGCTTCCATGAGGATGAGATTGAAGCCATGCCTTAGCTCTATCCCTCAAAGAGAAAGGGAAAAGCCTTAACCGAATGGCCTCATCAGAAGCTCCGTTTAACTTGATGGTGTCACACAGCTCAATGAAAGTACCAATGTGAGCATGAGGGTCTTCACTCTCCAAACCTCCAAACCGGTTTTACTTGCACAAGGTGGAGAAGTGATGCCTTGATTTCAAATTATTGCAAGCCACCGCGGGTCTCACAATCGGAGTTCCACATCTATCAACTCTAGGGGAAGTGTAGTCCCCCATTGTTCTCCTTGGTGCATTATTTTTACGCCATGGTGACAAATTGTTACTTCAATTTGTGGTTCTTGCACACCTGGGTAACTCAACTTGTTGCTCTTGTCTCTTTGGAAGATGCTCTTTCTCTCTGTTCTGTCTTGCCTTGGTTTTCTTTCTATTCCTTCTCACAGAGTCTCTCGATCTCGGGTTCGAATTGGAGTTCACCTGGTCGATTGTACCTCGCATACACCGAACAAACGGAGTAGCACAGAACAAACGAAAAAAAGACTTGCGAAATTTACAAGCGAGAAAACAAAAATAAGAACGAAAAAAACACAAGAGGGAAAACAAGAAAAATGCCTAAATTAGGAGTCCCCTTTGGTACTCGTGATATTGGCACACCGATCCCGACAGACGCCAAAAACTTGACACGAACTCGGCAAGTGTACCCTGGGTTCGTTGCAAGTAATAAAACTAGTAAGACCGGATATCGTCCTCAGGGATCGTGGACAATTACCACTTCGCAAATTAGACTACTATCTAGGCGATCAAATTTTGGAGTGAAGGTAGCTCTAACATCTAACAAGCAAACAAGAAGAAAATGTTTTTGTTCTTTTTGGAATTTTTTCAAACAGTTAATGTGCAAACAGAAAGATGAATAACAATTTGATAGAATTGCTAGGGTTAGACTAAGCTAATCCTCCCTTGATTGTTATGAAATGACAAGTAACACGGTTCCTAATTCAATTATGACAATCAAGTCTTTTCTGAAATACTCAAGCCTAATTCCTTAGGTGCATTGAGCCTAAAACCCCAAGTTAAACCCTAATTCCTTAGGTGGATTAACCTGAGATTTTACATTAAGTAAAGACTTATAAGATTGCAAGCACCTCAAGACCTATGCCTAGGCTCATGAACTACTTGGCATTTGATTCATGAGCAAGCTCTAACACCAACCTTCCAGTTATCTATTAAAGCAACTAATCATTCCTAGGGTGATCAAGCCTAAGAAAGCATTAAGCATGGAATCAAACACTCATAAAGAACAAGGAAACTGCATTATAATCAAGTCATTTTACAACCAAGTTCGGATAAGCAATAGTCTAACCCCAACAAAGGGGAGTTTAGCTACACATAATTGAAGACAAAACAAAAGAGAGAGTTACAGAGATGAACAAAGGAGAGAGCTCCATGGAATGTTGCACAAAGAGCCCACAAAGAAGAGAGGATCCGATTTTAGGGTTTTCTCGCATGATTTTCTTCTGTTCGCTCGATTCTTTTATAACTCGTGGCGGTCACGGCCGTGATAGCCATCACAAACCCGCCGTGACGGGTTCCGTCTCTTGCAATTCGCAAACTTACTCTCTCGCGAGGCGAGACATTTCTTCGCGACGCGAGCCCACTTTTTCACGCCCGTGATATCCATCACGGCCGGTAATGATCGTCTCGACTTTTGGTGGTTTTGGCACAATCGGTCTCTCGCGAGGCGAGCCATTTCTTCGCGACGCGAGTCCACTTTTCACGCCCTTGATCTTTATCACGGCCAAGCCGTGATCGTCTCTCGACTTTTGGTGGTTTTGGGTCACGGCCATGATAGCCATCACGGCCAGCCGTGATGACTTCGACTTTTGGCCCCCTTTTCTTCGGTTTTGGGCCTTCTCTTCATCTCAGCTTCCTCATGGCTAAAACTTGGGCATTTAATCATAAATCCCTGCAAAACAACACACAATACCACCTTATCCGTTCCAAAGGAAAAACTAAACAAAATCCAACTAAAATGGCCTAACTAAATGCAAATGCATGCAGAAATGTACATGGAAAATGAGGTGAAATCACACTCATCAATGGTCACTGAGGCTAACTATGCAGGAGCTTTCTGGCAATCCCACTTAATTCACTGCACCAAAGAAGCCTCCACTTCGGCCCGATCGCCAAGAGAAGAAGAATACTCCAAAATTCGGATGCAAGTGTGGACTCCCTCGTGTCGGATATTTGATCTTTAAGGATCTTTGGGGTCCCCAATTACAAGCCATGATGTAGAAATTTCTAATCCTATTCACTGGGCTAGGGATCTGCCTCCACGCAAGAAGAAATCCTCTCCACCCCCTACACCAACACCTTCTTCTCTTGCTGAGCAAGTTGCTGATGACACAATGGTTGAAGAATCTAAGAAAGAAGCACCTGCTGCAACTCCAACTATTGTTGTTGAGAAATCTGTTGGGTCAGAAACAAATGTCTCAACCTCTAGCCTTGGTTGTGGTTCAACCACAAGACACTAACTCTGATACTGCAGAAAGTTCAAGACAACTATCTATGCCCCCAAATTTGGAAGAAATGATTAACAAGATAGTTGAGGAGAAGGTTGGAAAGATTATGGAGGAAAAGACTGCTCAGATGGAGGAAAGGGTCACTCAGAATTCAGACTGAGATGGCTCCAACAGTTGTTGTTGTAAACAAGATGATGGATCTGCTGCGCAGAATTCAAGCAAGCTCAAGCCCAAAAACCACAACATCAACCCCCTCCTTCACCTCCTCCTTCTTAAACTTTTCTCTTTAGTATTTGTTTTTCTTTATTTTGACAGTGATGATCCATTCTCTTTACCTTTTTGTCTGATGACAAAAAATGGGGAGAAATGGGAAGATATTAAATTAATTGTTTTTAATTAAAGTCAAATTTGAAAAAGATCTTATTTGTTTGCATATGCATGTCTTACTCTGTAATTCATAACTGCTTTTGATTATTATGATATGGTTATTCTCTGATTGATAATTTATATTTTATCTGACTATATATGCTTTATCTGCTTGAATGTTATGTCTTAGGGGGAGCTTTGCAAGCTCTCTTAGCCTTTGCTACTTAAATTTAATCAGTTTTTGTCATCATCAAAAAGGGGGAGATTGTTGGAACCAAAGTGGTTCTGGTTTATTTAATCTCTAGGTTTTGATGTTAACAAAAGGATTAATTTTGCTTGGCAAAGTGTTAGTTGAGATCTAACAAGTGATTTCAGTTTATGCAAGAATATCCAAAATAATATAAGGTATACAATGCTTGGACTCTTGCAAAGAATTACTCGTCCAAATGTTATTTAAACTGTTTATATTTTAATCGTTAAGTAGACATCCTTAATGCCTAACTATATCTCAGTAGACGTCCATAGTAGCCATGTCAGCAGACGAGTGCTCTCCTTAAAACTCAAGTAGACATCCTTAATGCCTAACTAAAATTCAGTAGACGTCTATAGTGCCACGTCATTGGACGGAGTTTCTCTAAAGACTTAGCAAGTCCAAAGACTTGTGTGGACGAGCGCTTCTGCCACATCAGTGGACGAGCAAAATAAAACTTTGTGTAGACGCATTCTAAAACTGAGTGCCTGTAGACGGTTCTACGTCTTCTATATCTTTACTACCTTGAATGTGATTTAATGCAATCTGGACCATATTGTATTTATTTCAAATGATTCATATTTATTTCAAAGGAATATATGTTCTTTATAATTGTTTTATATGGTTAATGTCTTGTTCCTTTGTGAGAAAATTCATAGTACTATCAAGGAAATACAAAAAGTAAATAGTACAATTGGAATTGCAAAACGATCTGTACGATGACAACTTTATTGCTGGACAAAAGTTGGGTTATGCACAAATGAGGAAAGAAAGTTTTTAAGGTACAATTGCTCAGGACAGTAAGCCTCCATTTTGTGCTTTTCTGATAACCAATGATGCTTTTCAACACGGTCAAAATCAAGCTATCAATCTCAACGGATATCATGCATTTAATGATATCTCTATAACGGGACTATTCAAATAACCGTTGAAGATTTGCAAGAGAAGCTGAAGACCACTATATATAGAATGCCTCAAGTACTGAAAAACAACTTTTGCCATCTGAACATTTGCAAGATATTAAAAGCTCATATTTCATTTGTAAAGCAAAAGTCTGTAATTCTTAAGGTTGAATATTTGTAAAAATATTCAGTAGATCTTAAACCTTCATACCCTCACATATAGTGAGTTAGAAAGATCTTAGAAAAATCCATGTGATTGAATTAGAGCCTGGAGAGGCTTGACAAGAAAGCAATATTTGTAGCCTGGAGAGGTGTAAAATACTTGTTGTAGAAACTATTTGGAAACAGTGGAGAAAATCCTTCAAGTTGAAGGGACTGGACGTAACTCTTGGTTGGAAGAGAGTGAACCAGGATAAAATACCTGAGTGAATTTTCTATCCCTTATCTTTTACAGTTTTATTTATTTATGCTAACTGTGAGATTTGATTTTGGTTTTATTAATCTTTTAAAAAGGATTTTCTGTGTGCTTAATTTTTTTTTCTTCTGCTTGTGAAAAGGTTTCTCAAAAAGGTTTTTCAGAAAATAATTAATAAACACAATTCAATCCCCCTTCTTGTGTTTGTCTGTGCCAACTTCAAAGAGAACGGGTGAAGAAAGTTTAAATTATTTTCCAGGTACAATAAGTTTAGGAATACGCATGTGCATTTAAAAGCACCAAAAAAAGGTACATGCATTTAAAATGTAAAAATAATAAAATTGTTGTGAATAATTAATTACTAGATGCTAAACCAATATGTGGTTGGTTGGTCCAAGTGGTAAAGATACGGGTTTCTTATGCAAGTGGTCAAGAGTTCGACTATGAGCTCTTATGTATAGAGAAAATCCGATCGGAAGGGACAACTCTTAATTGTTGTTCAGGTCCCAGATAAAGATTAGTAATTATTTATAACGGTAGATACTTCATACCAATGATACAGTGCTTGTTTGGTTAGCACCCAAAATGGAGTTTGGGCTCCCAAACTCCAGTTGCTACAGTAACTGGAGTATTTGGGAGCCAAATTGAGTTGAAAATAATTGATTCCTTGTGGGCAAAACTGAGTTTTGTGGAAGTAAAAATTTTTAGCTTTTCCGCTGAAAATAATTGATTCTAGATGTAGGACTCACAAAATTCTATATAGTTGTACCTCAAAAGTGATTTTACTTTATCATCCAAATAAAATCAATTCTTATAAACCTACTTTTAAAATATTGTTACCAAACACAAATCAATTTTTTTAACCTTGATTTTTTCAAAATCAATTCTTCCAAAATTAATTCTACCAAAATCAATTTTATCAAAATCTAAAACAAACGGACTGATAGTTACCCAAAAATTACTAGTTGCTAAGTACGAATTACAAGATGATGAAAAACAAATGATCGAATGATTTTTGTACACAAAATGGAGACACCATAAGGTGTCTCCTTTGTTTTTAGAGTATATTTTCGAGAAGCGTATACACAAAAAAGATGAAAAGTAAATGATAGATAAAAATAAACATATATATTGTCACATACGATATCCAAAATTTGTATTCAAATAACATAACTCAAAAAATATACAACACTAAATCTGACATGTGAAATGATTTGATTGAGAGCTCTTATTGTTTCAACATTTTTTGTGAAAATGATTTTTTTTTTAAAATAATCATTTATTTTGTAAAATTAGTCATTTGTCTCAACTTTTGAAAATAATGAGTATCTAAAGAAAAATATGAATAATTTGAAAAAATTTGAAGCTATTTTTTAAGCTTCTCATTAAAATTTGATTCAACACAAAAGTTTCAAAAAAAAAATTTATAATGGTAAGCAAATGTAAATTAGTTTCTATCTGATAGGTCTGACAAGCTTTTCTTAAAATCTTAATATATCTCTTTAACTATATAAGTTTTTCAAAATATCCCAACATTTTTATTAAATAAGCCAAGTCAATGTTTGTTGGCTTAAAACGTGGACCGCGAAAATTTTGTGGGCAACGTTTTTTGACACTCATGTGAGTCGCGGCTTGAAGGCTTGTCTGTTCCTTTGGAAACTTATCCTAGGCGCATATCGCTTGAATGTTGCGGCGCAACATGCTGCTGAAACGTGAAATGGGTTGTGCAGCGTGAATTAGTAGCGGCCTCTGCTATGCAGTGCTGCGCGAATTTGCAATGTGAACTGTAGTAGCGCAGCGTGAAATGCAAGTCCGTGGGTCTTGTGATTATAATATAGAGGAAACAAATTATAAAGGTGTGATGATTTAATTTATAGTAATTGAATTAGGGGTAGTCGTGAAATAAGATACGGGGTATTTCGACTGATGAATATGATTAATTGATTATTAATTGTTGTTAAAGTTGTGATATTCTAACAATCAAGTACAGACAACTATACTAGGATAACTTTGTATAAACCCATTATTATAATATTTTATATTATTATATTATTGTTTGTCTTTTCTCTAACATTTGTGGTATTTATACGGTTGTCAGTTGTTGGTTTGGATTGTCAACTTATCATTTCTCTTGTTGTTATGGTTTGTAATTTTTTTTTTTTGATATGTAATATTATTATAGTTATTTATGATTGAGGTAGTCAAGGACGGAGCCAGACTTCGAAGATGGGGAGGGCCAACTATAAATCAAAGTTCTTCCAAAAAATATATATGCATTAAGTTTATATAAAATATTAATTACATCAATAATCTATCAAAATACAGAACGTACTGGATATGGAGAATGTACTGGATAACTTTTAAATAGTTTTAAAATTAAACAAATAACAAATTTTGGGTAAATGATAAGGATCACTTGATTCACTTCACTGGATAAAGTTACTTATTTATATATACATATTTTCATTAATGGATAACTTTTAACGTTAACTATCTATCATAATCCGATGGCTATTGCCTATTGGATAGTGCACCTGCACTTTGAATTTTTGCATGATAATTGACATGGTACGGTTACGTTTTAGTATATATATATATATATATATATATATATATATGTTAAAAAAAAAAAAGCCAGGGCGGGCCATGGCCCTACTTGCTTAACACATAGTTCCGTCCTTGGAGGTAGTTATGTAAATGATGGTTATAATGGTTGGAGGATGATATTGATCGTGTTCATAATTGAACTTCTTTATTTAATTGTTGAGGTAAGTTATCCTCTTTGTTCAATTTCTCTTCATCCTCACTTTAACCCAATGTTTTAAAAACGGGAACAAACCAAACAGTTCAATCGTGAATTGTCCAATTTGATGGTTCAGCCCAACTCTTTTGAACTGTGATTTAATGGAACTGCCCAAAAATCGGTTGAACCATATCGAATCGGGGGTTGAACCACTTTGAACCGTCAATTGGACCGAGTTAAACCGTTCGAGATAGATTTTTTGTTTTTTGACTTTTTCCCCCAATTTAGTACCTTTTATTTATTAATTAATTTATTAGTCTAGTTGAACCAATTGAACCATGACCCAAATGTCTCATCTGTTCGATCTCCTGTTCGGTTTTTAAAACATTGCTTTAACCACAATCACAGTCCTACATTATGCATCGAAGAATCACGATTTATTTTGGCTTTGAAACATAAGAAACTTAAAACATTAATTGTGTTCATTGGATGTATCACTTAGGATATGGTTATATCTGTTTAGATTAGATAACTTCTTTAGGATATATCAGTTAGATTAGATACTTTCTGTTAGGTAGTTATTAGTTAATCTGTTTGTCAATTTCCTTATAGGTGTTTCTATATAAACACCTGACAGGTAAACCTTTCTCAATCAATTCAATATACAGAATTATTCATTTACTTTCCTAATATGGTATCAGATTTTATCTGAATACAAAGCTTCCACAGAATTTCCTTTCTTTCATTCCTATGGCTAATGATTCCACGTCCAGTCGCAGCAGACCCCTTTTTTGATGCTTGGCAGCGATTTAATCACATGGTTGTCTACTAGATTACTCGCACCTTATTTCCACAAATTTCCCAGAGCACTACTTCATTTGATAAGGCTAGGGATTTATGGCTCAATCTTCAAATTCGTTTTCTTCGCGGTAATCATTTTCGTATGTCTGATTTACTCCAAGAACTCCATTCAATGAAACAAGGTGAATGGTCTTTATCCCATTTGTCATGACCCGAATTTTGTAGCCATGACAGGCCGAAAAGGAAAGTAACTATTTTCTCTTTGCAACCTCATAAGCCTACAAATATTCGTTTCATACAAAGAAAACGATTACTTTCATTAATTAAAACATAATGAATATATTTCATCAGAGTAACTAAATAGCATAAATTACAAAGTCATGTTAAAAAACTATATATACTTAAACTATGGGTATCGACCCATTAAAAGTTGTTCACATGGCATCTAAGGCTTCCACAACCTCATAGATACCTGCATCTTAAATGTTAAATGTGGGGTGAGTCCACTGACTCAGTGAGGGAGTTTCCCCCAAACACATGCAATCACACAAAATCCAGGGTGAAATAAAGTCACACGCTCAGGCAAGGATTAGATCAAACAAATAGACAATGACTTTTAATCTACACATCATAAATGTCTTTACATATGTGAAATATCTCATAGACAAATAAAATATTGTATGGACATCTTGTCCCTCAATAGAGTACTTGTGGAATGACTTGTGAGACACCCCGTTGTGTCCCTTTATGTCATTTAGTTTAAAACCTCATTATTTAATTACTTAATCGCACGCTTAACGTGAAAATTAGGTAAAAATTGAAACTTAATTTCTTAAGCAAATAGATTCATATAAAACAGAATATGAAAACATAAATATCTTAAACATACTTAAAGCATCAGAGTTATCAAAACACTGTTTCAGGGCATCCCATCAATAGGATCCCGAACTGGTGCATAGTTATACAAAACATAAGCGGAAAGATAAAGCTTCACGACACAGACGCACTGGCCATAACTAACTAGACCCTAATCACCATGGGTCACAGCTCGTCCTCCGGCATCTAGTTCATAGGGAGTTCCATCCAACTCCTCCTGGTTACGTTCATCCACAGGGTCTTCTCGTATGGTTCCACAAGGAGACAAAATACAACATACAGAAATATACAGGGGCTAAGAAACAGTTCTATCATGAAAAGCGGAAAAGATTCATAGTAAACTATACAGTAATTATCACAGACACAACATCAGTCAAGTCATCCATCTTCCATAAAATTCTTATATCCATCCTACCCTCACTCCTGCAACTAAAACTTGATACTGAAATTGGCTATGGTTTCCCTATCATAGTTATGGTTATCGGTCAGTCGTCCGAGCGACACGTCCCATTCCCGGTGCACATCCTTGGTCATGGTGAGAATGCTCATGCAAAGCAATGATACTATAGTTGCACATTATACCCGGTGCACACCCCGGACCGTGGGTGCTCATGCAAAGCAATGACACTATAGCTGCACGATTATCCCGGTGCACACCTTCACCATGGTAAGAACGCTCACGCAAAGCATGACACTACAGCTGCACGATGATCCCGGTGCACACCTCGTCCACTCCCAGAGGTGCTCATGCAAAGCAATGACGCTCATAGCTGCACAAGTTAAGTTTAACCTTTGGACGGTCCCACAAGGACTTCGGGTCTTGTATGTGTCCCACATACGGTTATAGAAACAACGCAACTTATGAACCTCGCAGACTCCTATAATCATAACCTAGTACCTTAACCTCTCATTAAGGCCTCAACACATGCTCTATGTCACAACACCTCTTTAACATATTTCATGTAGGTTAGGCACCTCTAAAAATCATCATGATCCTCACGCCCAAAACAACTCATCTCTTAGACCACATATATATCTTCGCTTAATCCACTAAGCATAAAGTAAATACCACACGGATCATGCATAACATCAAGTCAATCAAAGATATTTCAAAACATCAACATAGCACTAAATCAGTTCAATAAAGGAAATAAAACCCAAATCAACCATCAACAGTATAAACATCAACCTAATATCGATCGACCTACAATCCCCGAATCACCATGGATGTTTTATAAAAGTAATTTAAAGCGATTCTGGTCTTGTCGATTATTCGACTTCTAGCAAGGTTTAGGTCGCCCTACATAATTACTACATAATCTACTACTTATCGATTCCGACGATAGGTTTATTCTTTCCCCCACCTGAGTTATCACCGAAAGCTCGAATTCCCAGCTCCTTGTTATCCGACCACGAGGTGTTAACACCACCTTCAACCAAACAACATAAAAACAACTAAATCAAATAAACTCATCTATGTTCTCATTAGGTAGGTTCGGCCATTTAAATCTAATGAGAGTTAGGTTTCATTTCACACTCTAAGATTTTAGATACTTAACTCTTAGGTTCTGGGTGACTTAGATAATTTGTTATAACTTGAAAATATTAAATAAAATCATCCAAACTCTTAGGTTAGGTTTCGGCCTTGTATAGTAAAATAGGTTAGAAAACTTTAAACCTTCCAATCTCTTAGATTTTGCATCCCAATATATTTAGGAGCTCAAATCCATGATCATATTGAAAATAAAAGAAAACAAAATATCCTAGGTCCATAAACCTCATAGGTTCGGCCATCATAAGATAACTAGGTTAGAAATCTCTAAACTTTCCAATCTTTTAGACTTAGCATCCTAATGTCTTAAGGATCTTCAAGTCCATGATCATTTTGGAAAATGAAAACTCAAACATCCTAGCTCCAAAACATTGAGTTTCGGTCTAGCCTAGGAGAATGAGGAAAAGCCTTTTGTTTGATGAAAACTCTTAGGTTTGGCATCGCAAAGTATTAAGAGGTCTAAATCCATGATCATAGTTAGAAAGTTGAACTCAAGCATCCTAGGTCCAAAACCATATAGGTTTGGCCATCCTTGGATAAATAAGCTAGAGATTTTCAAACCTTTCAAGACTTTAGATTTAAGATCAAGAGGGATCTAGAAGCTCAAATACATGATCATCTTTCAAAAAGTTGAAACAAAACTTCCTAGGCCACCATGTATAGGTTTCGGCCATCCTTGGAAATAAGAGGTAGAAATTTTTATTTTATACAAACTCTTAGTATGTGAAAATATAAGTTAATACAAGACTATAGAAAGTGATTTCAACTCAAAAGGATTTTCTACAATTTTCTAGAGATTTTAGAAGTTGAAAACCCATTAAAAACACTTAAAGAAAAAGTATAGTAAACCATAAGGTAAAAGAAGAAACTTGCAAAAAGATTGACATAAGAGTATTACCCTTGATACAAGGATCAACTTTTGTGAAGAACTTGAGTTGAAAAGATGAATAAAAATGAAAGCTTTATGAGTATGAAGTTTGAAGAGAAAGGAAGAAGATGAAGAAATAGTGTTTTTGGAGAAGAAAAAGTGAGTTGAAGAAAATGAAAGTGTGATATATAGGGAGAGAGATGAGTGCTTGGAGGCCAAGTTTTGAGTTATGTCATGTTTGGTTGGCAAAAGTTGAAAGGAATGACTTAATTGATTATAAAATAGTAAATTTTGAAAAAAAAAGTAATAATGGTATTTTTATGGATGTGACATAAAGCTTCTACAACCATGCTTCCTTTCCCTAACAAGTCACCTCATCTCTTTTGTGTCCCCTAGTTTGCTCCATTTCGTACCCGATTACAGTTTCGATCGTATATTCCCGACGTGTTCACCCGAATAAAATATTTTATTTTATTATATTTTATTTTATTTTATTTTATTTTATTTTTGAACGAAAATTTTTAAAATAACCAAAGTTGAAGGAAAGATGATAAAAACACTAACCGTCTCGTTCACGGGTCAAAATTAGGTTTTCTGCTCAGTAAACTTATACTGGCAGTGAAAACGCAGACCGACTTTCGTCTGAATTTTCAACCGAAAATTTTACTGTGACTTCATATGATAAGGTGGATTAGGAATATGATTTTATTTTATTAAAACAAAATATTTTCTACTTTCATATTAAAATATAATTACTTATATTTTAATTGATTAAACAGTATAATGAAAATCAGGCTGTTATAACTTGCACCATTTTCTTTTCTCATAACTCATGTCCCACTCATAAGGGGATACAAATCATATTATATTCATCGAATCTTTAGGTCCACTTGGGGTTGTTCTCTCAAGGTCCCCCACCCCAACGGTTTTAATTTCGTACCCCGGAGATACCGCACCTTCCGGCAAACATCAACATCCCTCCACAACGCATGGGGTGACTAACGGGGGTCCCCTCATCCCCGGCGGTGATATTTATATACCAGAGTCACCCGCTCCGCTGTTCGCCTACCCAAAGATTCATATTTCCAAAATTATCAATCCATTCCACAAAGTACTCTTTTTAAAAAGTTTTCAACCACATACCTCAATCATTCATTACATGAGAGCAAACAATCTCATAGTCAACATATATCATATTTAGCATTCATCAATAACATAATCAATGCATTTATTACTCAATAACATAATCAATGCATTTATTACCTCAATCATTCATTACACGAGAGCAAACAATCTCATAGTCAACATATATCATATTTAGCATTCATCAATAACATAATCAATGCATTTATTACTCAATATTTTGAGTATATAAAATATCATAAGCAGATTAACACCTTAATCTCGTATTAAACATTTCACGTATTGCATTCTCACACAATATATGCACCTACTCAACAAGGAACAATTTCACAACTATTCCAATCTATATATCATGATTTCATTGATATTTTCAAATATCTACATTAATATAAAATGAACATACACACATATTCACATCCAACACCTGATATCAAAATAAACAAGTGTTCTAACATTAACATCTACCGAAAACAACATCAACAACATGAACAAACATGTGCAACAATAACTTCCACGAAACTTTAAAAATATATCCAATGTTGAGAAAATTCTAAATAATTTATAGGTTATTATATAACACATTAATACTCTAAAAACAATTTTCTAACTCAAAAACCACTTATTCAATCCTCAAATAAATTCAAAACTGAAACATGTACAGAAAGTTCAAAATCTGTCAATTATTGAGATACTAGAAGTAACGATTTTTCTACCCTTTCAAACAAACTCGGTTTTTTATAAAAATTAATATGTATATCCTTAACATATAGATGTTCATTCCCGTATTTTTATTTGGTTACAAACTATCACCAATTACAGAAAAATCAAATAAAATTTGTATTTTGCCCAGAAATTTTCAGCAAGCATGGTTTATCATATATAGTGTCATAGGAAGGTCAAAACTCAACGAAAATTCACCAAATTTAATATGCAAGAATCTAACACATATATAAACAGCCTCCAAGTGGTCTCATGTCAAAATCATGTGTCAAAAATTCCCAGTAAATTCGGACAGAACCATGTTCTTCACAAAAAAAATCCTGAAATTTACAAGCTTTCACCTTTAACATGTTCTAAGTCATTCAAATCCACATACAAGCTTGGTTAACTCAAATATCACTTATCTAATGTTTATTCACCTCCATAAATTCATATCTAAATATGCATCTTATCCATAATCTTGAACAAGAGAACTCACATGTAAACATTATAAAGCACAAGGTTTAAATACCAATTTCATCTCCAAGTACCCACATCTAAAAACCCATGGGAAGATCTCTAAATCCCCAAAATCAACAATCAAACAAACATTTCATACCAAATAAGAATCCCCCACCTTAAAGTAAGCATGAATTTGTTGTCTTGAAGCAAAACAAAAATGAGAAAAGATGAGTTCACCAAGCTTCTAGCTCTCCAATGGCTTCTCCTTGTTCAAGCTCTCTCACTTTTTCACTCTAAATTATCTCTCTAGGGTTTCAATACAAGAAGATGAATGAAGGGGGAATGGGTGACACCCACTTTTAACTTATCATTGGGCCTAAGGGTGGGTAAAGCCCATAAATTCATTAAAGCACTAATGTCATAAATAAACTATTTTGACTACTAAGGGTGAGTGAAATGTGTACTAAGATAACTAGGTCCTAAAATCATAAAATTAATTTCTAAAGATTGTCCAAAAGTATTTTTAAACTATATTGTAATTTATTATTTTCAAACATATTCATAAATAAAAAAAAATTACCATCTAGAACCTCATACAAAGAATAATTTGAATTATTGATAATAATTTCAATTGGAGTTATAGTTTTAAAATACTAAAAATTGTCGGGTATTACACCATTTCTTTACTGATATGCAAATCCTCTGGGATGAGCTAGAATTCCTTCGTCATACACCTTCTTATACTCCTGTGGTATTGTTTGTTCTTGTGATTTGAGTAAATCAGTCCAAACCTACAAAGATAAGGAGCATGTCATTTGATTCTTGAAAGGCCTCGGTGAAACATACCAGCCTGTTCGCAGTCAAATTCAAATTATGAATCCCTTGCCTAGCATCAGTGAGACCTACTCCATGGTTCTTCAACAAGAACGCAATTCTTCCCCTATTCTGGAGTCTACTGCTTTCACATCCAATTCTTTTTCTCAAGGATGAGGTGGACAAAATCAAGGAAGGGGCAGAGGCAGAAACAATTCCAAAACACCAATGTTATGCACTCATTGCAACCGCACTAATCACACTATTGAAACCTATTACTTTAAACATGGTTTCCTTCCAGGATATTGTACCAAGAATCCCAATTATGCTCCTCAACTTGTTGTAGTTTCATCTGATGTTACAACAAGAACTGAGATTTCATCCAATTATGCAAAACTTATGTCCTCCGACTCAGAATTGTTATTTGGTTGGAGCTATCTCGAAGTTGTTATAAGCGTTGCGAAGTGTTAGAGGAACCCGGAATGAGTGGTCCTTCTTTTGTCTTCAAAGGTAATAGGAGATTGCCTGAGGGATTTTCGGTAACTGCATGCTATTTGTGTGTCATATTTGAGTTTATCTATTGTGATGTGTGGTGTCAAATTAAGTTGTTATATGACTGTTATGTGGTTTTTAATGTTTTCTGTGAAAGCATGATTATACTGTGATGTATGGATATCTGCTATGTATGGATTATCTGTTGGTTGGTTGATTGACTGAGAAGCCTGACATTGGTCAGTGCTCAATTAAATTAAAGATAAAAGCGTTGAAAAAGCTTGAGGAGAAATTCAAAGGATTTGATTTATGGAAGAAAAATATTGAAAGTATTTATATTTGATGATGTTTTGGAGAAAAGAGTGATTTATGAGTAAATAGTGAGGACGACATCTTGAAATATTTCAGTTACGTTGTCTTTTCCAAACAAATTCAAAAATAAGACGAAACGTTATTATAAGAAATGTAAGTGTCAAGGATATTTTAACAGTGATTATGAAGAACTTTTGTAAAAGAGAAAATCATTTGATTTACAAATGACTTTATTTCCAACGAAAAATACTTTGGAAAAGTATTTGACAACAGAAACTATGAAGAACAATTTTATTATTTCAAATAGAAATGAGTTGGAAATGATTTTACGAGGATTTGAAGTTGTTACAGAAAAAGGAGTTTTCAAAAGAAAACAGATTTGAGAAAAATGGATTTCTCTATGATTTGATGGTTTTATAAATGAATTTCAAACGGAAATGATTTATGTAAACGAGTTTTATACAATGGTGTTATTTCCGTCAACTTGGATAAGTTGAGGAAACTTTGGTTTTGTTTTGTATTTCACAAAACGAAAATGGTTTAAACGAACCTAGCAACCGAGACGTCGGGTCTAGAGTTCTATGATATGGGCCCGGGGGTCCGAAAGGTGAAGTTATGGACTAAATGTCCTATAAACCGTATATTTGGTTTGTGCACTAAAATCTATGCATCTAAGATTGGTGCATCGGTCTAGATTTCGTGATTCGCACACTTTTGACTTGGAGTCAATTATGGTTTGAAAGAGGTATTAAACTTGAAAGTTTAAAATGGTGATGTAATCGTGAGACTTTTAGCTCCGAAACATAAAGATTGAACACAAAGAAAACGAGAATAAAATGCTTTACATGCATTCTAGGGCAGACGTGCCTTTGCATAGGACTTGAATGCTTGATGGCAAGTATTCATGAAGTTTGCGTCACTGTGCCTTGATGGATATACGACCACGAAAACCATGTGCTATACGTAGTCACCACTTTGCCTTGTTTAGGACTGTGGAATGGTTTTTATACGTAGTCACCACTTTGCCTTGTTTAGGACTGTGGAATGGTTATTTGAACTTTGTCATATCTGGCATTGATTCTGCCTTATTTTGTAATGCGAGCCTGATCAGCTCAGTTATTTGTTGGTTGGAGCTCCGGAGATTAGGTATCAAAGTTAGTTGATGAATATTGAAGTGTCATGGTTTTTAAAACGGTTACGACTGTCGAGTATGGAACCCTTTGATAAATATATTGTTTATCTTTGAATATTCATGTTAAATGGTAATTGAGAGTCGTGCATGTGGTTATCGTGTTTAAATCCAAATATTGGTATCTCACCCTTGCATGTATATGTTTTTTTGGTTTTGTTGTTGTACCTTGGTACACGCGTAAAGAAGATGCAGAAGAGGTTTACAGTTTTGCACGGGGATAGTAATCCCAATCCTTGATGAAGTATAATGTCAGTTATAATGGTGAGAACCATAGGGGTCTTACCCAGAAATATCTTTTAGAACGACCAGCTTAGGTTTTTGAGATGTTATTGATTAATGTTAGTATGTATGTTTATGGCTCGGAGAGCCTTTATTTTTGGATGGAATGTGAATGGCTCGAAGAGCCCTTATTTTGAATGAAAAATTTAAAATCTTTCATTTTGGTCAGGTATTTGTTTATGTAAATATTTTCAAAGAAAATACCGTCTTTATTTTTTTTTTGTATGACTGGAACTTCTGGGATGAAAATAGAAATATTTCAGCAGATGTTTTTATTCTGGGACGTTGGAATTACAGAGGAGACTCTGTCGATTTTTTTGTAAAAATATTCTAGCTTTTTATTCAAGTACATTTCTAAAATAAATAGGTTGGCAGGCTAGGTTTGTAAGTCTGTACGCCGGTCATGGCTTAGGTTTTGGGGCATATGACAAATGGTATATATGACCATAATCTACATAATGATAGGTGAAAATGTGATGTTACTATTTTAAAATAGATTTAAATTTTACCGTAGCCGCATTTAACAAATTTTATACCCAAGTTTTATGACATCAAGTAAATAAATTTCTGAAAGCAACCAGCAAATTTATTTTTAATTTATTCCCGCACGTGTTTATAAAGTAATGCCCAAAGGAGTGTTACATATAACATATATTAATAATATATATTATTATTGGGGTAGTAATAATATATTATCCTATATACTATATATTATAAAATATATTATATATTGCCTAATACTATCATATAATAATAATATATATTAATAATATTATATATTAATGTATAATAATGCATATCACAAAGGGTATCATAGTAAAATTAATATTATTTTACTTGTGTTGTTCATTATCTATCAAACAAGGATAAAAAGTTGTCATGTGTTGTATTGTGTTGTCCTGCTTGTTCTGTGTTGTCATGTACATTAATACGTATTAAACGTAACTACAAGGAAAATGCCATTTAGTGACAACAAAAAACCGTAGGTAAAAGACGAAAAACCATAGGTATAGCTCCGAAAACCTATACCGACGTATCACACCAGTTGATACATTACTTGTAGATATACCTACGATTTGTATTCTATTGGCATATGTTTTAGTAGTGGACCATAATTTATTAAACCTACGATTTTAGCTCTATCACTATAGAACTTATAATTATACCTACAATTTATATTCCATTAATATATATTTTAGTGATGGATCATAATTTATCATACCTACAATTTTACCATTATCACTATAGAATTACTATTTTGGTGCCAATATTTAATCTCGTCAGAAGAATAATTATAAATACCTTATTTTCTTTTAAAATGTTGATCGAATCAAAAACTAAACACACAATAAAATAATAAATATATTTTGGAACAAAAATAAAATAAAACTCCATTCATATTGAAAATTAACATAAAGTCTTACAATTAATGTATCAAATTACAAAATAGTTAAACATGTCCACCTAAAAGTAACATACTCGCATATAGTATGCATATAAAGTCGTAAAACAATATCAAAAATCACAAAAGAAATCATATCATGTTCACTTAATTGCCAAATCTATGTCGTCAAGAACAAATTAGCTTCCTAATATCCACCTGCAAGTAAAAAATAATACATGAATAATAGCATAAATGCATAACTTACCATGGGAAATATTAACAATTTTATAGAAAATTAGTTAACACTAAGTAGATACCATTGTCTTCATTAGTGTCTGAACTTGAGAACTCAAATGGCGAGGGACACTAGAAGTATCAGCAACCTATTGAAAACAAAAGAACACAACTAGAGTCAATCCACGATAAAAATTAGTAGTGAACTTTGATGACTCAATCTCTTATAATAAATAGATAACAAATCAGAAAAAGGCTAGACATCAACAAATAAATGGCAAGCACATTAGAAGTAATTGACCATCAGCTAAAAGACAAGCCCAATGGAAGACAAATTAATCAACTTGAAGCAAAGACATGTTTATCAAAAGCACAAACAACAGGTAATTTAGATAACAACAATCGTTCAACTTAATAATCAACACCTTAGACCTTCATCCACCAAGAAATCAAAAGCCTCAGACCAAACCACTTACGCACCAAAGAGTTTAGAGGTTTCTAAGGCTATACGAGATCAAGATCAAAAGGAAAATGCAGCATTAGAACCATTTATATAATACGGCCAGCAACTTGTAACAACACCAGATATTACCATCACACTTGCACTTGCACTATTAAAATTCACAAGATGGAAAACAGATATTTCCATTAAATTTAGCTAGGATTTTAACCTTTATTGGAGCATCAAATGATTTTGCAAGGCTAACCATTACAGGAGCGAAGAAAACTCATAAAATGTCATATTCAAATAGACCAGCCTGCAAATACAAAAATGTAAAAGTCAAAGACTATATCGAAACAAAAAAAGATGAACAATACAACTTGCAATTAAAGGATAAGTGCTGACCTTGCATAGTTGGTGGTAACAAAAATTACAACACCGCTTTAGGATCTTTCACTAACATTAAGCAAACAAGGCACAACCATCAAGATTCGAGTACTTAATAAATCCTTGGCAACACACTATGACACTACCATACAAGATTTCAGAATCATATTTCAAAAACATTGTATCGGTTTTCTGTTCAAACACACAGTTCAGCACATTAATATTCCATGCCATATTTTTAATCTGTAAAAACGTTTAAAGAAGCGATGGCTAATCAAGAATATCAAAAAAAAATTCCAATCCAAATAATCACCAATGTTCAATAATACTCCAGTTAGATACAATACAAATACAAGTGAAACTTGAACAAAACAGAGGTAAAGAAAAAATGAAAGTAGGAGTCTCTGTCTTTTGTCTTCAAATTTTCATGCTCCTTGCATCTTATTAATGGATCCTCATCTCTCCAATAGAGAGAAGAAGACAGAGGAGAAAATAAAGAAAAGGGAGGTGGAGAGTCGCATTTCAGTACCGCGGCCATCACGCGCGGCCCCTCCCCTTCGCCACGCCCGGCGCGGCCTCCCACTGCCACTGCGTGTGTTTCCTTTCTTTCAGCCGCGTAGCCGCCGTGATGCATTCTCTTCTCTTTCCCTCCTTGCCGCCGCTGAGCGTGGTCTCCTCTCTTTTTCTCCTCGCCGCCACCGTGCGCGGCCTCCTCTCTTCCCCCCAGGCGCGACGCCCTCGCCGCTGGTGGCAAAAGCCACCCTCCTCTCCTCTCTATCGCACGCCCTCCTCTCTTCCTCTTCCAATCAAGAATATCAATTGAAGCAAGAAAGGTTGGGAAAAATCAGAAAGCAAGCCTGCTAGAGCAAATTGGCAATCGCTCCGAGTTCAACCCTATGAATCCTCCTCCGCATCACGCCATCACCACGTGTACCGGCCGAAGATATAAGGCCGAGGATTGTAAAATACGACCGAGCTCATTCTCCTTAGTGGACATTTACCCGAACTCCCATAAAACCGAAGACCTGTTAATACACTCAACACCCGAGGATAACTACTCGGGCCTACTTCACACCAGACCACGAATGAAGATATCTCGGCCCCGAACTTTCCAGCCGTAACTAACTGGGCCGAGTATCTCGCTGGTCCAAATATCTCTCCGTATAACTCGGAGCCTTATCCATATCATTGCCTAACTGCCATAGCAATCTGATCCTAACAAATAGGATCTCAGTAACCGTTTTACTCTAACGGTGGCACTGAAAATATCTATAAATAGGGGCTCAACCCCCTCAATGAGAACTACGTTTGCTTTGATTCCCATTTGGATACGTAGGAGCAGAATTCACATTCTGTCAAGCTAACTCCAAAACAAACCCACTAAACTTTCTTCGACCGAGTATCTCTCGTCTGAGATATTTGGACGGAACATTTGGCGCCGTCTGTGGAAATCGAAGCAAAACTTTCCCATACCACAAACAATGGTGAGAACAAGGAGCGGGAACTGCAGGAGAGAGGAGCCAGAGAATGCCAACAACGGAGATAATGGGGAACGGTCCATAAACCCGGCTAGGGAGACCGACAATCCTATTATCCAAGAACTCCTCGCACAAATGGCATTGCTAAGAAGGGAGAATGAGGAGTTTCGGCGGCAGAACAGCCGTCGTGAACGAGAGCAGAGCAGAGAAAGGTCCGCCTCTTCTCCTCATGAGAGAGAGCGCCGGACAGCCGAAAATGAGGGATCCAGAAACACACGCAGAGAAGGGGATCCACAACCCCGTGTTTCTTATCACACTGACCGAGCAGGTGAGGAGGACTTTCTTAGGCAGGCCCCTGAACTGTCACTTCAGGCAAATAGACTTAATGAAAGGACCGGCGTGCGGAGGCCGAGACATCCCTTCACAAACGCTATCATGGAGGTTCCCCTACCAGCCAACTACAAACCAATAAGCATTGACAGATATGATGGCACCTCGGACCCCGAGCGTCACTTGGACGCTTTCACTACTCAGATGTACCTCTTTACCGACGACGATGCTGTCATGTGTAAAGTCTTTCCGACTACTCTGAAGGATGCTGCGTTGACCTGGTACACCCAGCTACCGCCAGCGTCAGTTGACTCCTTTGACGCGTTCATGGCTAAGTTCAATGCTCAGTTTGCCACGAGCCGGGCTCATCAAAAAACCTCGGCCTCGTTGGTAAACTTTAGGCAAGAAAAGAATGAGTCCCTGCGTGATTTCATGGCCAGATTCAGCAAGGAGACGGTTCTCATCCGGAATCTTAGTGCCGATGTTGCACTACACACCATCTTGACCGGGTTAAGGCCTGGCCCTTTCGCCAGACACTTGGCTCGGAAGCCACCAACCAGTATGGATGAATTGAGGAGAAAAGCTGCGGGATTCATTAACATGGAGGAGGTTGAGGAGTCTAAGAAAAGGGAGAGAACTGATGATGCTGACAGACGAGAAGGGAGAGAAAAGAGAAGGGCCGGAGGTGATAAGCCGAAATTCAAAGGCTCATCCGAGCATTTGCATAGGGGACTGAAGTATGAGCACTATACTCCCCTCAACACAAACCGAGCTCGGGTGTTTGAGGAAGCATACAACGCCGAACTTTTGCAGCTCCCCAACCGTGGCCACACGCCCCAGAATGCTGATCGACAGAAACATTGTCGGTACCATCGTAATTACGGGCATACCACCGAGGAGTGTTGGGTCCTGCGGGATAAGATTGAAGAGTTGGTTCAAGCTGGCCATCTCAATAATTTTGTTTGGAGAAATCATAACGATGGCGAGGGGCGTGGCAGAAGTAGAAGGAGAGGAGGTGACCAAAGCCCGAGAAGGGGCGGCGGTCGACAAAATAATGAAAGAACAGAGACCAGGGAAGGCCAGAATGAAAGGCGAGAGGAGGACAATACTGTCCGAGGTGTGATAAACACTATTTCGGGTGGATTTGCAAGGGGGATGCACAACAAGTTCAACTCGGAGAAAGCACCTGCGGGCTATTCGGGCTGTCAACTCGGTATCCGGCAAACCCCTGGTCACGCTGTCGCGCACGCGCCAAAAAGCGAGCGATTTACAAAATATGTAGATAGGGAGCGACAACTCGAGTATCGTCTCACAAGGACTCTTGGGTTGTTGTTATTAACACAAAATCAGTTTTGGGGGGTTGGATATTTGAAATTAAATAAAGGAAACAAAACAGAAAACAGAGCAGTAAAAATAAAGCAGTTAAAATGACAAATAGACTAAAGACGATTAACCTACTGTTCTCGGTTTCCCACTATCATCGGTTCATATAATTCCAAGCCCTAAGCAGATTCTAATCCCCTTTCAGTTGTAGCAACAATTAACAACGAAATCGCTACTACGGATATATGTTCCTATTCCCGAATTAACAAACGGGGTTAAGCCCTCATAAACTAACGAACATGAATGAACACACGCGAATTAACAAACGCGATTAAGTATAGGAACATAACATCACCGAAATGAATCAACACAACACATACACTCCTGAAATAACAAACAGAAATGTATAATATGGTATTAAAAAGGGAAAAGCAAATAAAATAGGAATTACAAAACCTCAAGCGTCAATGGAACCCAATCGCAGTAGATTAATCAAAGGAGACTAGTTCTCCATTACAAACATAAACCTAAACCTACTTGTAGCCGCACTGTCAAAAGAAAAGAAGATGAGAAGAGAAGATCCCTCAGTTCTGACCTAAAACAACTATAAATACAGATTCTGGGTTGCGGTCGCTCGCGAGGCGAAACACGTTTCGCGAGGCGAAACACGTTTCGCGAGGCGAATCATATGAACAGTCGCTCTTTCGCGAGGCGAAACAGGTTTCGCAAGGCGAGTCAGAGAGGGTGACTGTTGCTGCTCGTGCTGGTCTTCGGGCTCGCGAGGCGAGCATCCTTTCGCGAGGCGAAAACTCCAGAATTGCATTTTTCCATTATTTTCTTCATTCCTTTGGCTCTAAGTGCTTTATTCTAACCTGAAACAATAGGAAATAGCATAAGTGCTTTATTTGACTCTAAATTAACTAAATTAACCTAAAAATACTTTACAGACTCAAAATGCTGCTTAAAGACAATCAAGTCTAATTTGGGTGAAAATGAGATAAAATTAGCACAAAGCCAAGGTTTTTCTAGTTATAAAACTATACTAGCCAGAGGCTGATCAACCCCCGAGGATTTCCCCATCTATTATCTTTTCTGACGAAGACTTCATGGGGGTGGATCCTAATCAAGATGACCCTATGGTAATCACAGTGCAGCTGGCTAATTTCTCAGTCAAAAGAACTCTTGTCGACCAGGGGAGCTCGACGGATATCTTATATTACTCAACATTTCAGAAGCTCGGGATTCCCGAGAAATCTATTCAGCCATACGACAGTAAGCTCGTCGGCTTTGCAGGGGAACGAGTGGATACACGAGGATACATTGACCTCCTGACTACTTTTGGGGATGGCAAAGCATCCAAGACTATCATGGTCAGGTACGTGCTGGTTAATGCAGTAACATCGTACAATATCCTAATCGGAAGACCATCTTTGAACGAGTTAGGAGCTGTGGTCTCTACTCCCCACCTCACAATGAAGTTCCCCTCCAACTCTGGAGACATAGTTGCTGTCCGAGCTGATCAGAAAATGGCCAGACAGTGCTATGCTGATAGTTTGCGTGTAAGCAAACTTAAACCTACACCTGCAGAAATGTTAGACAGGGGAAAAGACAAGTCGGTGAATTTTGTTAACTCTGTTGAACTAGATCCGAGAATGGACATGCAGGAGCAACGTCCACAACCCATTGAGAAGTTAGAAAAGTTCCAGCTCGGCTCACAGCCAGATCAGTGCACCAACCTCGGCTGTCAACTTGAGCCGAATTTAAAAAAGAAAATAAAGGAAGTGCTTCACAGCAATGCTGACTTATTCGCCTGGACCACGTCAGACATGCCGGGAATTGATCCCGACTTCTTGTGCCACAAACTGGCAATTTGTCCCGAGGCGAAACCAGTAGCCCAAAGGAAAAGGAGACTCGGGGAGGAAAGGAGAAAGGTCGTGGAAGAGGAAACAGCGAAGTTGGTCAAGGCCAACTTTATTCGAGAAGTAGAATACACTACCTGGCTGGCCAACGTTGTTCTGGTCAAAAACGCAAATGGCAAGTGGCGCATGTGCACTGATTACACAGATTTGAATAAAGCTTGCCCAAAGGATTCCTATCCTTTGCCGAGTATTGATAGATTGGTGGATGGTGCCTCCGGGTACAGAATTTTGAGTTTTTTGGATGCATACTCGGGGTATAATCAGATCCGAATGTATCCCCCAGACGAGGAGAAAATAGCCTTCATAACTGAAGGCTCGAATTACTGTTACCGGGTAATGCCATTTGGACTGAAAAATGCTGGAGCTACCTACCAAAGGCTCATGGACAGGGTGTTCGAAAAACCGATCGGAAAGTCTATGGAGGTTTATGTGGATGACATGGTCGTAAAATCCGATGACCCCAACAACCACCCAAAAAATTTGGAGGAAATTTTTCAGCAGTTGAGGAAGTATAGTATGAGGTTGAATCCGGAAAAGTGTGTTTTCGGTGTTCAGGGTGGAAAATTCCTTGGATTTATGTTGACACACCGAGGAATCGAAGTCAATCCTGATAAATGCCGGGCTGTAATTGAGATGCGAAGCCCACAAAACATTAAAGAAGTGCAAAGACTGGCAGGGCGGTTGGCCTCGTTATCTCGATTTCTCCCTAGATCTGCAGAAAAATCTCGGCCTTTCTTCAAATTATTAAAAAGGCCCCAAACTTTCGCATGGACCGAGGAATGCGAGAAGGTCTTCGCTGATTTCAAGGCCTTTTTGTCTGCTCCACCGATATTAACTCGGCCCATCCCGGGCAAAGAGTTATACTTATACCTATCAGCCACCGAGTACGCCATCAGTGCAGTTATTGTGCAAGAGGTAGAGAAAGCTCAAATGCCGGTGTACTTCATTAGCATGGTCCTTCATGATGCCGAAACCCGGTATCAAGTCATAGAAAAGCTGGTTTTGGCCCTGGTAACGGCTGCTCGGCGGTTGCGCCCATATTTCCAGAGTCACCAAGTGATTGTCAAAACTGATCACCCGATTAAGCAGATTCTCAAAAAACCCGAGTTGGCGGGCCGTATGATTGCTTGGTCAGTGGAGTTATCCGATTTCGGCCTGAAATACGAATTGAGAGGTCCTCTGAAGGCTCAATGTCTCTCCGACTTCATAGCTGACCTCAATCCGCAGCCGATAACCGAGGATGTCTGGTGGAATTTGTATGTGGATGGATCCTCGAATGTCAGGGGCAGTGGAGCCGGGGTGATTCTGGAAGGTCCTGGGGATCTAATCCTCAAGCAGTCACTAAAGTTTGAGTTCAAAACCTCAAACAACCAAGCCGAATATGAAGCCTTGATAGCAGGGTTAATGCTGGCAAAGGAAATGGGGGCGAAGGCTGTTAGATGCCGGAGTGATTCACAGCTAGTCACAGGGCAAATATCTGGAGGGTATCAAACGAAAGAGCCGCAGCTCACCAAGTATTTATGCAAGGTCAACCAATTAATCTCCAACTTCGAGAAATTTGCTATTGAGCACATTCCCCGAGAAGAAAACACTCGGGCCGATCTGCTGTCCAAATTAGCCAGTACAAAGAAGTCGGGCCACCATAGAACAGTTATTCAAGAAACCATAAATGAACCGAGTGTCACGTTTGGGGAGGTGATGGCCAACGAGCCGGTTGACCGAGAATGGATGACACCCATTTGGGAGTATTTATCCTCAGAAACTCTGCCCCCAGATCAGGTTGAGGCCAGGAAGATCAGGTTCAGAGCAAGTCACTTTGCTATTATTTCCGGAGAATTGTTTAAACGGGGGTTCTCGGTACCATTGCTAAAATGTCTGACGAAGGCACAATCCAAATACGTCATGGAAGAGGTTCACAGAGGAATCTGCGGTTTTCACTGCGGGGGCAGATCAATGGCCTCCAAGGTAGTCCGAGCAGGGTACTATTGGCCTACCATCCGATCAGACTGCATTGAGTGGACGAAGCAATGTGATGAATGCCAAAGATTTTCCAATGTAAGTCGTACCCCTCCCGAAAGACTTCACACGTTAAACTCGCCTTGGCCTTTTGCTATGTGGGGAATGGATATATTGAGGCCGTTCCCTGTGGCCAAGGGTCAAGTCAAATTTCTCCTGGTAGCAGTGGACTACTTCACAAAATGGATTGAAGCAGAGCCTTTGGCGAAGATTACCGCCGAGAAGTTACAAAAATTTGTGTGGAAAAGCCTCATCTGTAGGCATGGAATTCCCTTCGCAATCGTCACAGACAACGGAAGACAGTTTATAGATAAGACATTGCGGGAATTCTATGACAACCTCGGTGTTAAGCACCACGTTAGATCGGTTGAACACCCCCAGACCAATGGGCAAGCCGAAGCGGCCAACAAGGTCATTCTCGGAGAACTGAAGAAGAGGGTGGGAAGATCTAAAGGAGCTTGGGCAGAAGAGTTACCAAGTATCCTCTGGGCCTACCACTGCACGCCTCAATCTACCACTCAAGAGACACCCTTCAGGCTGACATATGGAACAGACGTCATGATCCCAGTGGAGGTTGTGAGCCGTCTTTCCGACTTATACAACATGAGCCGAATGATAATGAAAGCAATTTAAGGGTCGAACTTGACTTGGTAGAGGAAATCAGGGAGGAGGCCAAAATCAGAGAAAAAGCTTGCAAACAGAGAGCAACTAGGAGGTATAATTCAAGAGTAAAGCCGAGGAGTTTCCTGCGTGGAGACTTGGTGCTGAGAATAAAAGGACAAGCAAGGAAGGATCACACGGAAGGCAAGTTGGCAGCAAACTGGGGAGGGCCATTCCGGGTAGTAGAAAACTTGGGAAACGGAGCATATAGGTTAGAAGAGTTGTCCGGGAAGCCTATCCCGAGGACTTGGAATGCTTCGCATTTAAAATTTTATTATAGTTGATGTATATAGTCAGGTGATGTACTCTTTTTCCTACCTCGGTATTTTGTCCCAAAAAGGGTTTTGGACCGAGAAGGTTTTAACGAGGCACACCGTGGACTTCCTTTTTATCCAATAAAAGAATTTATTATGAACATTGTTTTCTTAATTTGCCGATGTATGTGTTTCACAAACAATAAATTGTTTAAGGCCAAGTTTGAGCCTGAAGGCCGAGTTCGAGCCATTTAAATTGTTAAGGCCAAGTTTGAGCCTGAAGGCCGAGTACGAGCCATTAAATTGTTTGAGCCGGAAGGCCGAGTTCGAGCCAGTTAAATTGTTTAAGGCTAAGTTTGAGCCTAAAGGCCGAGTTCGAGCCAATTAAATTGTTAAGGCCAAGTTTGAGCCTGAAGGCCGAGTACGAGCCATTAAATTGTTAAGGCCAAGTTTGAGCCTGAAGGCCGAGTTCGAGCCAGTTAAATTGTTTAAGGCCAAGTTTGAGCCTAAAGGCCGAATTCGAGCCAATTAAATTGTTTAAGGCCAAGTTTGAGCCTGAAGGCCGAGCTCGAGCCAGTTAAATTGTTTAAGGCCAAGTTTGAGCCTGAAGGCCGAGTTCGAGCCAATTAAATTGTTTAAGGCCAAGTTTGAGCCTAAAAGCCGAGTTCGAGCTAATTAAATTGTCTAAGGCCAAGTTTGAGCCTGAAGGCCGAGTACTAGCATTTGAAATTACTTGAGTACAATAAATTACAGGCAGTAAGGAGAATAAAATTGTAATCTAAAGGCCGAATCCGAGCCATTGAAATTTATTGATAATACCGAATACAATATTGAAAGTAGAAACAAGGTACGAGTCGAGTACTAGAAAGTACTACGACTTACATAAAGGGCTGAAATTGAAAATAAGGGTCGCCCGGGTTGCCAGTCGTCTCCCCAATTAGGGTAGGGGCAAGATCAGATGCTCGGCCCACTCCGGGAGTAGACGGCCAAGCTGGATGATGAGGTGCTCGGCCCGCTCAGGGAGTAGACGGCCTCTACCCCTTTCGCGACTCCCGAAGTCTGCTATTCTCCCAGTTAACATCCTTCTTGGAGGATTGAATCATAAAAGGAATTCTGGATCCCGTCTCCCACTTACATCCTTTTTGGCGGATGTGAAACCCAAAAAAGGATGTTAACTGGGAGAGGGGAGCATAAACCCCCAACACTATCATGAGACTACTCGGGTTGAAGAAAGACGAATTTGCCTGGTGGAAGAGAATGAAGAATGAACAAATGAAGCAGCGAAGCAGACCTATTTATAGGAAGTGAGAGGCGTTGGAAAAGAGGAAGTAAACACTGGAAAAAGATTTGTTGGAAAAACAAATCTCGAAACTCAGCAAAAAGCAATAATTGCATGAACCCGCTGCGGTTTCCAAAGCATATAATGCGTGACTGCATGCGTAAGGCATGAAACATGTGTTTCCCGTGTAACAACTACCGTCCATTTTTGATATGGACGGTTGAATACCTCGGTCTTAACCGAAGATTTGTTTAAACAGACCGAATACAACGTCAGAAGGTAAAAAATACTTCAAGTGTATCTCGGCCAAATGGGAGCAACAAATGCTGGATTGAGCCCCTTGTTGCCTCACTATGTTTAAACAGACCGAATACAACGTCGGAAGCTTATGTTTGAGAAATAATTTTTTTGGTTAAGTATGTGCAAATATCTGGTGAATCGGGTATAAATATCTGGTGAATTCAGTTCATTATCTGGTGAATGGGTTTTTTTGAGAAATAATTTTTTTGGTTAAGTATGTGCAAATATCTGGTGAATCGGGTATAAATATCTGGTGAATTCAGTTCATTATCTGGTGAATAGGTTTTTTTGAGAAATAAATTTTTTGGTTAAGTATGTGCAAATATATGGTGAATCAGGTATAAATATCTGGTGAATTCAGTTCATTATGTGGTGAATGTGTTTTTTTATATAAATAAATTTTTTGGTTAAGTATGTGTAAATATCTGGTGAATGGGTTTTTTTGATAAATAAATTTTTTGGTTAAGTATGTGCAAATATCTAGTGAATCATGTACAAATATCTGGTGAATTCAGTTCATTATCTAGTGAATGGGTTTTTTTGAGAAATAATTTTTTTGGTTAAGTATGTGCAAATATCTGGTGAATCAGGTATAAATATCTGGTGAATTCAGTTCATTATCTGGTGAATAGGTTTTTTTGAGAAATAATTTTTTTGGTTAAGTATGTGCAAATATATGGTGAATCAGGTATAAATATCTGGTGAATTCAGTTCATTATTTGGTTAATGTTTTTTTTTTTTATAAATAAATTTTTTGGTTAAGTATGTGTAAATATCTGGTGAATGAGTTTTTTTGAAAAATAAATTTTTTGGTTAAGTATGTGCAAATATCTGATAAATCATGTATAAATATCTGGTGAATGAGTTTTTTTAGAAATAAAATTTTTATATTTTTAAAAAAGTCAAAATTAAAAAAAAAAATATTGATGCTACAGTAGCGCTACAATAGCAGTCTCCTACCGTGAGCGATATTCTTTACTAGCTGACGCTAGAATTCGCCCTCTGAAGAGAATGTTTTGAATTAGAAGTTAAGATTTTGGCAAAAGGGGAGTGGAATTCGTTAGCGGGAGAATAAAAATTTTAGCGGCCTTTGCAAAAAAATTTTGGTAGGCAAAATAGGCATTTTTGTCTCGTATGTTTATTTAATTTTTTAAATCAATCTTAGATGTTTTTTTTTTTTAAAATTGGTCCCATACATTTTGAAATGTTTTTAAGTTGGTTATTTTCATTAAATTTGATCTAACGCCGTCAGTTTTAGCTGACGTAGCTATTACACTACGCTGACACGTGTCCCTAAAACTGATGGCGTTAGATCAAATTTAACGGAAATGACCAACTTAAAAATGTTTCAAAACGTATGAGACCAATTTAAAAAAAAACGTATATGACCGAAATACCTATTTTGCCTATATATATAATTAGTTTATTGTTGATATTTTATATAGTTTTTAAAAAAAATTAGAATTACTTCTTTGAGTTTTATTCTTATTTAATTATTTTATATATCTTTTTAAAGTTTTTAATCATAACTTTCATTTTTAGTCTCAAAAGTTTTAAAATTATATATTCAAATTTTCTATAAAAAAAAATTGGTAAGTAAAAATGGTCCATGTACACAAGAGAGAAAGAAACTAATAATGATGTGTTAAGTCTCTAAAATGTCTGATGTATATTTCCCTAAGTTTTGATGGGAACTAAACATTGGTTAATGATTTAAATAACCTTCATATTGGTTGCTAACCTGTCAATCTAGTGTGCAGATTAAAACTAATAGAATCATCCGTCAAACACAAGTGATAGAATCTCACGTCCAATACTAAAGTGATAAAAGTCAGCGTCCACTTAAGTGATGAAAGGCAGCGTCCAATACTAAAATAAATGTCAGCATCCACTTTAGTGATAAAAGCCAGCATCCACTAAAGTGATGAAAGCCAGCATCCACTAAAATAAAAGCCAACGTCCACTAAAGTGACAGAAGCGCTCGTCTATTGAAGCGATAGAAGTGATCATCTACTGAAGTGATAGAAGTGCTCGTCCAGTAAGGTAACAGAAGCGTTCGTCCACACAAGTCTTTGGACTTGCTGAGTCCTTAATATGGAGCTCGTCTGCTAGGTTACGTTCAACCAGTTAAAGGAGTATCCGTCCAATGACATAGCATTTAGAGCTCGTCTACTAGCCCGAATGTAAAATCTTTAAATGGCTAGATGGACGCGCTTATCCTATGAACGTGAATTCTCTTAGAATTATCAGAATCTTATTTCATGAACCAGAATCAAGAAAAGTCAGAAGTTACTCTCTCAAGTAACCTCGGATATCAGAACCAAAGACCAGTTAAAGAATGCTTCCAACATGCTTTATTCCCTGGTACCTCTGGTCCTTACACGAAAAGGGAATTGTACTCAGCAAAGTACAAAAAGCTCTCTACACAACTCTGATATGGCTGTATCACGATGCATAAAGTCATGATCCTCCAAGTTAGAGTACAACCAACGTTCATATTGCATTAATGGCTGCCCAGAACGACTCTATTGCATTTAATGAAGTTCTGCTAGAAGCCAACATCTGAGGGAATGTCTCTAACGGGTCCTAAATGCTTGAAGACCATAAATACAGAAGTCATTGAAGATCAAGCATATAGAAGAGAATTCACATAGAATCAAAGAGACATTACTCTACGCATTAATATCTTCATTCTTTCATTCTGTATTCTTCAATCATTTGAAGTTATTACACAGACTTCCCTAAGCTTTACATTTAAACCACTCTCTGAGTGTTAGTGAAAGATCTGTCTGTGAGAAGTTGTATTTATTACAAACCAAATCTCTCAAACAAACCTAAGCGAGCCTGAAGAGGCTAGGAGTGCAAAGAATACTTGTCTTGGAGCCTGAAGAGGCTAGGTGTGCAAACAATACTTGAGTCTGTAACCTGATCAGTTATAGTGGATAAATCTTGGTGCTTCCAAGGACTGGACGTAGCTCTTTGCTTTGAAGAGTGAACCAGGATAAATAACTGTGTCAATCTCTCTTTCCTTAAACTCTTTAGTTTTCTTACGTCTATCAAGTGGTGTGTTTGCCAAAAGTCACCCGTCCATCCAGTATCCTTCCACTCGTCCAAACCTAGCTTCTGCTTTCGAAAAGATTTCAACTTTGCTTAAATTCTGATAAACACAATTCAACCCCCCTTCTCGTGTTTATAGTTGTCTATTTCAGTTGATATCAGAGCTCAACCTCTGGGTTGAGCATCTAACAATGTAGAGGTAAAAGGTCCTGAAGAATAGACATGACTGTTGGAGCTAGTTCAAGTGGAAGTCACCAGACTAAAGGAGCTTCCCTAACCAGACCTCCTTACTTCAATGGAGAAAACTACAACTATTGGAAAGATATATTTCAATGGTTCATTCTATCTACAAACTCTAATCTTTGGGATGTCATTATAGATGGTCCATTCATTCCCAAGAATGATGATAACACTGACAAACCAAAAGCTCAGTGGACTACTGCAGAAAAGACAAAATGGGAGTTGAACCACAAAGCTAGATATAACATCATTTGTGCTCTCGGTCCTGAGGAGTTTGAGAAGGTATGTGCATGTGACTCTGCCAAAGAAATATAGGACACTTTAGCTGTCACACATTAAGGAACAGCCAAAGTCAAAGAGTCAAAGATTGCCATACTTGTCAGAAAGTATGAACTGTTTGTCATGGAGGAAGGAGAATCTGTTGCTCAAATGATAGAAAGATTTTAAACGATAGTCAACAGTTTAAAATCTCTTGGCAAAGTCTATACCAATGCTGAGAAGGTTGGAAAGATTCTGAGAAGTCTACCTAAACAGTGGAGACCTTTGGTCACTGCTATCTCTCAAGCCAAGGATCTCGCTACCTTGACCATGGATGAATTTCTTGGAACACTCACTAGTCATGAGCAAGAACTTGGAGATGAAGTTGCACCAAAGAAGGGCAAGTCAATTGCTCTGAAAGCTGATCAAAAGTCAGTAAAAGTTTCCAAGGCTCTGAAGGCAGATGAGTCATCCAGTGATGCCGACCTATCAGAACTCAAGGATTCTGAGAGTGATGAAGAATTGTCTCTCCTGACCAGGAAGATAAAGCTTCTCCTACAGAAAATGAAGTTCAAGAGGGATAAGCCATTCAGAAGGTTCAACAAGGACAAGAACTTCAAAGAATCCACCTCAGCAGGCAAAAGTCCAATTGTTTGCTATGAGTGCAAGAAGCTTGGTCACATCAAGGCTGAATGTCCTCAACTCAAGAAGGCCCCTTTTAAGAAATTCTTCAAGAAGAAGAAGAAAGGGATGATGGCTACTTTGGGGGATCTAGAGTCAACATCTTCTGATGAAGAAACAGAGGAAGAAGCCAATCTCTGTTTGATGGCCAACACTGACTCAGATTCTGACGATGAGGTGCATCCTGACTACGAGGAATTACTTGATGCCTATGAGGAGTTGATGGAGGAATCCAACTGCTTATCTAAAGCCTTCAAATCCCTCAAAAGAGAGTATGTAAAGCTCACCAGTGAGCATAAACAGAAATCTCAAGAGTGCGAGAAGCTGGCTAAAGAGAACAGTGAGTTGAAGACTAAAAAGTCTAATGAAGCTAAGATCTCAAGTGAAACATCACCATTTGAAGAAGTTGAAAAACTTCAACAGAAAGTGGAAGAGCTCACATCTAATCTTGCCAAATTTACTAATGGTAGAGACAATCTGACTAAGCTACTTGGCAGTCAGAGGCACTCTCTTAACAAAGAATGTATTGGATATGTCCATCAGACACATCATAAAGTATCAACTAAAGCTTCTACAGTATCTGTTAAGTCAACTGTAACCAAATCTACACCTGTTTGTAACTTCTGTGGAAAAACTGGACATGTTATGTCTAAGTGTATCCATAAGAAGAGAAGGAAGTCTTCATAGACTCCTAGAACTAACAAAAAAGGACCCAGAAAAATATGGGTACCTAAAGATCAAATAATTTTTGTTGCAGATGTCTTCAACAGGACAAAGAAAACACCACTGCTGGTACCTGGACAGTGGCTGCTCGCGTCATATGACAGGAGAAAGGTCTATGTTCCTAGACCTCCAACTTAAGAAAGGAGGACACGTTGCCGTCGGAGGGAATCAGAAAGGGAAAGTTATAGGAATCGGTACTATTGGTGGTAAACCCCCTCTTCCCTATATATCTAATGTTCTTATGGTTAAAGGATTAAGACACAATTTGCTTAGCATAAGTCAATTATGTGATAGTGGTTTTGATGTTTTCTTTACCAAGGATGTATGCATAGTTAAAGACTGTTGTGGAAAAACCCTCTTTTCAACTAAAAGGCAACAAAATCTTTATAAGATTGAACTGTCTGATCTCTCAGATCAAAGTGTAACCTGCCTGATGTCTAAAGAGGATGAGAGATGGTTATGGCATAAGAAACTAGGACATGCTAGTATGAAACTAATTTCTGAATTAAAAAGGAATAATCTCGAGGGAGGATTGCCTGATATTAGTTTTAAGAAAGATGTCTTGTGTGATGCATGTCAGAGAGTTAAATAGATAAAATCAAATTTCAAATCTAAAAACCAAGTATCAACCTCTAGACCTCTTCAGTTGTTACACATGGATCTGTTTGGACCAGTTAGTGTTGCCAGGCTGGCTGGAAGAAAATATGGATTTGTCATAGTTAATGACTATTCCAGATACACATGGGTACTCTTCATAACACACAAGGATGAGTCTTTTAAGGCTTTCTCAGTATTCTGCGAAAGAGTACAAAATGAGCAGGGTTTCTGTATTTATACCCTTAGAAGTGATCATGGGGGAGAATTTGAAAATGAGCAGCTTAGATAGTTCTGTGAGGAGAATGGGCTCTCTCACAATTTCTCTACACCTAGAACTCCACAGCAAAATGGAGTGGTTGAGAGAAAGAACAAATCTCTGCAAGAGATGGCTAGATCTATGCTCAATGAAAATAATCTCCCTAAGTACTTCTGGGCAGAAGCTGCAAACATTGCTTGTTATGTACAAAACAGAATACTTATTAGGCCTTTTCTAAAAAGGACTCCTTATGAATTGTGGAAAAGAAAAAGCCCCAACATATATTATTTTCATGCTTTTGGATGTGAATGTTTTATTCTGAATACCAGAGATAATCTTGGAAAGTTTGATTCTAAGGTAGATAAAGGTATTTTTGTAGGATATTCTAAAAAGTCTAAGGCTTTTAGAGTATACAATTCAAGAACTTGTATTATTGAAGAATCTGTTCATGTTAAATTCAATGATGGATTAAAGACTAATAAAGAACTATCAGATCTAGAAGATGATCTTGCAGGTCTTGATATAAACAAGCCAGAAAGTCAACAACCCGATCTAACCAAAATAGAACCTGTGCCTGAGGCTGAAAGACAAGTGGAACAGACGAATCATCAGACAAGTCAAGATCTTCATGATGATCTCAAAAGGGATTGGAAGTTCAACACTCATCATCCTAAGGATCTTATTATTGGAAATCCTTCTGAAGGAGTAAGAACTAGATCCACATTAAGAGAATCAAGCAATGTGACCTTTATTTCAGATTTGGAGCCTAAACGCATTGAAGAAGCTCTTGAGGATGAAAGCTGGATTCTTTCTATGCAAGAAGAACTTAACCAGTTCACCAGAAATGATGTCTAGACTCTTGTCTCTAAGCCTAAAAACAAGTCGGTTATTGGAACAAGATGGGTCTTCAAAAACAAATTGGATGAAGATAGTAAAGTTGTCAGAAATAAGGCAAGGTTAGTAGCTCAAGGCTATAACCAACAAGAAGGTAGTGATTATACTGAAACCTTTGCACCTGTAGCTAGAATATAAATCATACGCATTTTAATGTCATATGTTGCACAACACCAAATTACCCTATTTCAAATGGATGTAAAAAGTGCTTTTCTAAATGGTATAATTGAAGAAGAAGTGTATGTTAAACAACCCCCTGGTTTTGAGGATACTGATAAACCAGATCATGTTTTCAAACTTAAAAAGACATTATATGGTTTGAAACAAGCACCTAGAGCATGGTATGATAGACTCAGTTCTTTTCTCATGCATAATGGTTTTACTAGAGGACAAGTAGACACTACTCTGTTCAAAAAATGCTCTAAAGAGAACTTTATTATAGTTCAAATATATGATGATATTATTTTTGGAGCAACTAATGAAAATCTGCGCAAGGAATTTTTAAATCTAATACAAGCTGAATTTGAGATGAGCATGATGGGAGAATTGAAGTTCTTCCTTGGATTACAAATCAAGCAGACAATTGATGGAATTTACATTCATCAACAAAAATATACCAAGGTGATACTCAAGAAATGCAAAAAGGAAAATGCAAAGCTCATGAAAACCCCTATGCAACCCAATGCAAAACTAAGCAGAGATGATGAAGGTAAAAAGGTAGATCAAACTGTCTACAGAGTTATGATTGGCTCTCTACTGTACTTAACTTCAAGCAGACCTGACATTCAATTTAGTGTTTGTATGTGTGCTAGATTCCAATATGATCCTAGAGAATCTCATCTTAAGGCAGTTAAAAGAATATTTAGATATTTGCTTGGAACTACTAATCTTGGTTTGTTGTATTTAAGATCAAAAGAATGCAGATTAGTGGGATATTGTGATGCTGATTTTGCTGGAGACAGAATAGAAAGAAAAAGCACCAGTGGAGGATGTCACTTTATTGGAGCAAGTTTAGTCTCATGGTCAAGCAAGAGGCAGACAACCATTGCCTTGTCTATTGCTGAAGGCGATCATAGCTCTCTGCTGCTAGTTCTGTCGCTCTCAACTCTTATGGGTAAAACATCAACTTGAGGATTACTCTATTTATGAACATAACATATCTGTATGGTGTGATAATTCCAGTGCTATATGCTTAACTAAAAATCCAATTCAGCATTCTAAGGCTAAGCATATTGAAATCAAACATCATTTCATTAGGGATTATGTTCAGAAAGGCATCTTTGATATTAAGTTTGTTAAAATTGAAAATCAATGGGATGATATTTTCACTAAACCCCTCGCAGAAGAAAGGTTTTTATTTATTAGAGATAATCTAAACATGCATTGCATTGTTGAATGACATGTCTGAATGTTAACCTGTCTGTGCTAAATCTGCCATTATTCCTATATACATGTTCTTTTAACTAAGCATTAGTTCAGGGGGAGTGATGATACAATAGTTTAAGTGGAGTATGTCTCATATGCTTGCTGCATTACTATGATTTTTTTAACATGTTATCTTGCCCTTAACATATCTCATAAATAATACCTGATAACCCTTTTTGATGTTGACAAAAGGGGGAGAATGGGAGAAATGAGAAATTTGATGGAAATGTGTTATAGAAGAATGAATATGAATAAATATGATATGAATCTTAAATAATACATGGGCATGAGTATGCTCTGATAGTTGTTATAATTGCTCAGATAAATCTTAAGTAAGATTGCTCTGATAATAATTTCAAAGTTAAAACAAGTCAAACTTAATGTCTGATCTAGCATCTGCATGACCTGTCCGCTTAAGAAAATTTCAACCTATCTGATATATGTTATTTTCTTTGTTGATATTTTCTGAGGTTCATTAAATCATCTCAATGTTTGTCATCATCAAAAAGGGGGAGATTGTTAAGTCTCTAAAATGTCTGATGTGCATTTCCCTAAGTTTTGATGAGAACTAAACATTGGTTAATGATTTAATTAACCTTCATATTGGTTGCTAACCTGTCAATCTAGTGTGCAGATTAAAACTAATAGAATCATCTGTCCAACGCAAATAATAGAATCATCCATCCAATGCAAATAATAGAATCATCCGTCCAACGCAAGTGATAGAATCTCACGTCCAATACTAAAGTGATAAAAGTCAGCGTCCACTTAAGTGATGAAAGCCAGCGTCCAATACTAAAATAAAATTCAGCGTCCACTTAAGTGATAAAAGCCAGTGTCCACTAAAGTGATGAAAGCCAGCGTCCACTAAAGTGACAGAAGCGCTCGTCTACTGAAGCGATAGAAGCGCTCGTCTACTGAAGTGATAGAAGTGCTCGTCCACTAAGGTAACAAAAGCGCTAGTCCACACAAGTCTTTGGACTTACTGAGTCCTTAATATGGAGCTCGTCTACTAGGTTACGTTCAACCAGTTAAAGGAGTATCCGTCAAATGACATAGCATTTGGAGCTCGTCTACTAGCCCGAATGTAAAATCTTAAATGGCTAGATGGATACAGTTATTTTCAAGATGGACACGCTTATCCTATGAACGCAAATTCTCTTAGAATTATCAGAATCTTATTTCAAGAACCAGAATCAAGAAAAGTCAGAAGTTACTCTCTCAAGCAACCTCGGATATCAGAACCAAAGACCAGTTAAAGAATGCTTCCAACATGCTTTATTCCTTAGTACCTCTGGTCCTTACACGAAAAGGGAATTGTACTCAGCAAAGTACAAAAAGCTCTCTGTACAACTCTGATATGGCTGTATCATGATGCATAAAGCCATGATCCTTCATGTTAGAGTACAAACAACGTTCCTATTGCATTAATGGCTGCTCAGAACCACTTTATTGCATCGAATGAAGTTCTGCTAGAAGCCAACTTCTGAAGGAATGTCTCTAACGGATCCTAAATGCTTGAAGACCATAAATACAGAAGTCATTGAAGATGAAGCATAGAGAAGAGAATTCACATAGCATCAAAGAGCCATTACTCTACGCATTAATATCTTCATTCTTTCATTCTGTATTCTTCAATCATTTGAAGTTATTACGCAGACTTTCCTAAGCTTTACATTTAAACCACTCGCTGAGTGTTAGTGAAAGATCTGTCTGTGAGAAGTTGTATTTATTACAAACCAAATCTCTCAAACAAACCTAAGTGAGCCTGAAGAGGCTAGGTGTGCAAAGAATACTTATCTTGGAGCCTGAAGAGGCTAGGTGTGCAAACAATACTTGAGTCTGTAACCTGATCAGTTATAGTGGATAAATCTTGGTACTGCCAAGGACTGGACGTAGCTCTTTGCTTTGAAGAGTGAACCAGGATAAATAACTGTGTCAATCTCTCTTTCCTTAAACTCTTTAGTTTTCTTACGTCTATCAAGTGGTGTGTTTGCCAAAAGTCACCCATCCATCCTGTATCCTTCCACTCGTCCAAACCTAGCTTTTGTTTTCGAAAAGATTCCAACTTTGCTTAAATTGTGATAAATACAATTCAACCCCCCTTCTCGTGTTTATAGTTGTCTATTTCATGATGAACCATACATGTGTGGGTATATATAATCTATATCAACGGTTTTTTAACCTATCACTAATACATGTAATGACAAAAACAAACATTTGTAGATATATGAAATCTTACCCACGGTAACGAATCTATCACTAAATAAAACAGTGACGAACCAATATATATGTAGATATATGTACTCTATACCCAAGATATTTGAATCTGACACTAAAACATATACTTACGGATCAAGAAATTCGTAGTTATATGATGTCTGTACCCATGGATTCAAATATGTCATTAATACAAATAGTGACAAATTTAGACATCCAAAGATATATGATACATATACCCACGATTTATTAAACATTGGTAGGTATACGAATCCTATACCTACGATTTTGATAGCTGTCACTAAAAAAGTATATGGCAAATTTCTTGTAGGGCCCTAAGGAAACATATACCACCCCTTCACAGTAGATACACCCCCACTAATACAGATTAAGTGAAGCACGAAAGAATTCTAAACCCCCAAAAAATTAGAGCCACTTCAAGAACCCACGTTTGCAGCACTGCACTAAAAACTCAGCCGCAGCACCTGCGCTAAAACACAGAATCTGCACTATATCCACCCTCAAGACATAACAGAACCAACCACCCCAAAACCAGCATGTCCTTTAGTTAATTCATAGCACCAAATTTCAAAACAGAACATTGCAGTGGGCAAGTACACCAATCACAGAACAAAATACTTCCCTCCACAGCACTATTTGTCACCCATACTTGTGAGTCCATTTATGGATCACCAAGATGGGTTGTACTTTTGACTTGGGGTGGCAAAATGATCTATTTGTTCATCATCCAATACATCCATAAGAAAATCCATCCAATCCATCCATTTATAAAAAAATAATATAAATGGATTGGATTATTTTTTTAGTGGATGGTTTATGATCCATCCAATATTTTTTAAAATCCATTGAACCAACAATAAAAAATGTAATGGATCAACTTTTATCCATTCCAAAACCAATTTATTTTTTTCATATTATTTTTCACCAAATAAAAAAAACCTCCATTTGTAACAAAAAAAAATACTTCATCTAATTTTCTCTTTCGTTCCCTATTATTTTTTCTTCACTATTTTTTATTTTATTTATCTGTTTTTTTTTTCTTTTTTTTACATTAAGTATTAACTAATTAATTGTTCTCAAGCACTAGTTGTAGTCCACGTTATCACGTACGTTTTCTTTTTTTTCGTTGCCTTTTTTTCTAGGAAACTTAAAAAAAGTATTAACTAATTGAAAGCATAGAAAGTTGTAACAAGTTTCATAAAACAATATCATGGAACGTTGTGGCAAAACAACCTCTGTAGATGCACAAAATCAATAACTCCCATATAATAATAGAAAAATGACCGTGAAACAAAATGGTCGTGAGATAGAGTGGAGAGAGAGTAAAGATAGAGAGAGTAGGAAAAAAAGGGGAGAGAGAAATGGTAGAGAGAGGAAGCAAGAGAAGAGCGAGGGTGAGATAGAGATAATATTTTAATTTTTTTATAAATTATTTTATTTTTAAAAATATTTTATGGATGGATAAAAGAGATATAAAATTATTTAATTTCTTAAAATAAATTTTAGTGGATGGATTGAATATCCATTCATGAAAAGTTGTTAATGGATGGATCGGATGGATTTTATTTAATGGATCATGGATGGATTAATGAATTGTTTTTAATCCATCCGTTAAGATCCAAATAAAAATTTATCCGATCCATCCATTTGTCACCCTTACTTTTGACCTATAGGTTCTTTTGGGCCATGGGTACTTCTGCCCAAGATTCCAGTCCAGATCAATAGTGGTTATTAATATTTTTGGTCCATACCTATAGGTCCTTTTGGGGCATGGACATAGGTGTAAAACTCTTTTACACTGAGAATCTATAGAAATTAAACTCATAATTCTAAATTCTTTTACAAATCTTGCTACTTATTATATAAGGGTATATTAAATATAGGCTTAATTGTAATTTTGGTCTCCTTATTTTACTGTTTGGGCGATTTTGGTACCCTAATTTTTTCGCTCGATTTTAGTCCCCAAGTTTTAAAAATGTGAAATTTTTTTCCATCAGTATGTTAACATCAAATAATTAATGGTGTATCTAATGCCGCTTATGATATTATAACCTAACTTACGCTTTCTAAGAAGTGGTGCCATAAGTGAATGTCGATTTGGAATGTTAATTATTGGATGTTAATATATGGATGGACCAAAATTGCACATTTTTAAAATGCGGAGACTAAAATCGAGCGGAAAAAAACCGGAGGACCAAAATCGGCCAAACAGTAAAATAGATGAATCAAAAGTACAATTAAGTCATAAATATTTTTTATTATTATTTTCAAGACATTGGATATATTTATTTGTTCAATTATTAATTAATTAATTTTTTTAATTTTTTTGGCCAAAATTTTATGTATTTAATAGTAAGAGGATTATTAGAAAATTTTTATTCGAAGATATAATAAAACTCGACCATCAAAATATAAACTGACGTTTAAAATGTGTATTTCACCAAAAAAAAAAAAGTCAATTATACTTAAAAAAATTACATTTGGAGTAACCAGGATTCTCGTGCATGTTATTCAGTGTATGTTTGGATTTACGGTTTGTAAAATTAAGTTTGATTAGTTCGTTTTATAAATTGTATCAATGACTAATCTCTGTCCAGGGATTTGAACGATATTTAAGGATTGTCTCTCTCAACCAAATTTTTTTCATATAAAAAAATAAAGATTCGAATTCCTAACAACTTGATTAAGGGGATTGAGTCCGTTACCACTCGTACCAACCACGTGTTGATAATTGAGTTTTAATGTTTGAAGGAATTGAAGGCAACATTCAATTTTTCAAAGAAAAAAATTATTGTGGTTGAATAGTAGTTGGACGGCTATATTTGGGATATTCTTATGTTATCTACACTAGGGGTGGTAGTGGGACGGGTTGGGATGAGTTATGTTTGTCCCTTACTCGGCCATAAGCATTGATAGGACCAAATCTTTGAACCCGAACCCGTCAATAGGTCCGAAAGAACCCAATCATATGCGGGTTGATTTAAGACCGGGTCTAAATGGGATGAGACCGGCACCAATGCAAAATATGCTTTTTACATCTGAGTTTCTACATCGGTTTCCTTAAAACCGATGTGTAAAACGAGGCGGTGACATTTTTGAAATTAAAATCAAAGGATTCCACATCAGTTTAGAAGTTAACCGATGTTTAAAAGTAAAACAAAAAAATTTTAAATTTAGAATTTTTATCTTTTAACATCGGTTGTTATAGAATCGATGTGTAAAGTATTGATTAACCACATCGGTTAAAAGATAACCGATGTATAAAAGTATAAAAAAAAAATAGAATTTAAAATTTTATCTTTCCACATCGGTTCTAGATGAACCGATGTGAAATATAAATTAATCACATCGGTTTTATAATAACCGATGTGTAATATAACCCTTCTTTTTGTTTCTATTTTCATTCCTTCCAATATCACGCACCCTTTTCCTTTGTTCCAAGAGTGTAAAGCCAAGACAGAACTGGAAAAACATCTATCACTCTCTCGCCACACATACAAACACAGACACCAATCCTAAAAATACGCTCAAATTTGAAAAGCTACATTACATTGTCTTTCTCTTTCTTCCCACATCTCAGCACTCTTTGGTTTCTCATTTCTCACTCCACACTCACTTACTCTCTCACAACTCCACAACAAACCTTCAAGATCTTCATTCTTCCACAAAAAAAAGGTGCGTTTTTTTTTTCCCGTTGAATTCCATCTTTTTTAGTTCTCCACTGTTTGATTTATGAGTGAAACACCCATTTCTTGATTTTTTGTTGTGAAAATGAAATTATGAATTCACCTTTTTTTTGTTCTTTAATTATTTTGAAATAAAAAACTCATCTTGCTCTATCTCGTTTTGTGAATGCTTCAAAAGATTCTGTTTTTAGTTTAATTTCTGAAAATTCCAGTCTGTGGCTTTAGGGTTCTAGAATTTTAAACAGTCCCATTTGCAAGATTAGTCACTTCTTCGTTTCTTGTTTAGAAAAGTTATGAATTTTGACTCCAAATTGTTGGATAAGTAAATAGGGGATGCCTGAGAATGGCACATGAAACCACTCCTCATTTTCCCTGTTACTGGTTTTCAGGCTCATCACAGGTGCACAAAGAAAGAGAGAATTTTGTGGAGGATATCAAAACTGAGCAGACAGTGTGGGTATGTTGTGTGGGTATGTTGTGACTTGTGAAGATATAATATTCTTATTCTAATATTCTAATGCTGGTTTTCTAAGAGGGTGACCCCTTTGATGAAGTTTGTGTCTTGAGTCCTTGTTCTGTGTATATCTATATATATATATATATATATATATATATATACACATAAATATAATATACTTGCATGTGTTGTTCTGTGTGTGAAGTGTTATAAAGTGTGAATCTGTGTCTAATCCACCATAGTAGAAATGGCTCCAAGACTGGATTTTTCCAATTGGTGGACAAAGGATACACAGAAAGGAACACCAGTGGTGGTATCAAGCGTCACGGCCGTGATGCCTGTCACGGCTAGGCCGTGACGGATTCTGCCTTGGAGGTTGCTTCACTGGTTGGTCTGTCACGGTCGTGACCACCATCACGGCAAGGCCGTAATCGGCCCGCCCGTGAGGGTCCGGGTTCGATTGGCATGTCACGGCCGTGATGGACATCACGGGCTGGTCGTGACCAGTTCTGACTTTTCCATTCTTTATTTTCAGCTCTACTCTATCATGGTCGTGATGGCTGTCACGGCTAGGCCGTGACAGGCTCTGTTTGGCTCATTTTCTTCACTTTTCAAGCCCCATCTTCATGCAAGCTACATAATTAGTAAAGCCTTAGTTTCCCGTTTGAGATGCAATACTAATGAGCACACGTGTACGTGCTTAATGTACCGCTCATTGTGTTGGATCTTGAATTGTCCAAATTTGGACAGTTTGGGAAAAAACTTTTTCTTCATTCAGTTAAAATAGTTATTCATTGATTCTAATGTTATATACTTGATGAAAGTTCGGATTGATACATTTCCTTTCGTTCTTCGGGTGCATACTTTATCGTGGTGGATGTCATCGCGTTCAAGTCGTGCACGTCGGAGACCGAAGGGAAATGCTGCTGAAATTTTGTCGAGTATGAGCGAGCATGAGAGTTAAGGTCTAACTGTTAACCGAATTTTGAAAAAGTTTATTCTCAAATGGGATAGGGCCATTCCCTGTCATAAGAAGTGGTTGATGAATATGTTGGACTAAGTACGAAGTTATTGGTTTAGTCATGGATCGTGGTTGGATGAATGCTAGACGGACAAGTGATGAGTATGAGAATGGAGTGGAAGATTTTCTACAGTTTTCAAAAACAAATGCTCCTGATAGCGGTGACGGAAGGCTTTATTGTCCTTGTGTTAACTGTTTGAATGAGAGATGACTAGAAGCTGAGGAGATACGTGATCATCTTATTTGTGAGGGGATTTGCAAGAGTTATCCAACATGGATATGTCATGGTGAACCGTTAGACAAGTCGAGGGTGTCGGATAGAGAGGAAGTTGATGACGTGGAAATGGACGATGGACTAGAGGACATGATCCGTGATGTTGGGCAAGAGTCTTTTCGGCGCGCACATGTGTATGATACTTTGTGCAGTGATGCGGAAGTGACTTTGTATCGGGGGTGCACTAATTTCACACGGTTGTCAGCGGTGTTAAGATTGTTCAATGTGAAGGCGAGAAATGGGTGGAGCGATAAAAGTTTTACCGAATTGCTTGAGTTGTTGAAAGACATGCTTCCAGAAGGCAACACATTGCCATCTCGAAACTATGAGGCGAAGAAGATATTGTGTCCGATGGGTATGGAATATAAGAAAATACACGCTTGCCCCAATGATTTCATATTGTACAGGAAAGAGTTTGAAGAGATGCGCGAGTGCCCCAGGTGTGGGGTATCACGCTACAAAGTGAAGGATGGTGATTCTAGTTGTGATGTGGTCACCAAAGGTCCTCCTATGAAGGTGTTATGGTATCTTCCCTTGATTCCGCGGTTCAAGCGATTGTTTGCTAATGTAAATGACGCAAAGAACATTTAATGGCATGCAGATGAGAGGAAGTGTGATGGACAGCTTCGGCATCCGACCGATTCTTTGCAATGGAAGAGAATTGATAGTTTTTTTTTTCCGGATTTCGGCAATGAGCCCAGAAACCTCAGGCTTGGACTTGCTACCGATGGAATGAATCCATATGGAAACTTAAGTAGTATTCATAGTTCATGGCCTGTTCTCCTGGTAATTTACAACCTGTCACCTTGGTTGTGCATGAAGCGCAAATACATTATGTTAAGTATGATGATTTCGGTTCCTAAACAGCCAGGAAATGATATTGATGTTTATCTGAGTCCCTTGATTGAAGACTTGAGAATGTTGTGGGATGAAGGCGTTGATGTGATCGACGGGTATTGCCGTGAGACATTCAGATTGCGTGTCATGTTATTTTGCACCATCAATGACTTTCCAGCATACGGGGACCTGTGTGGGTATAGTGTTAAGGGGCATAAAGCATGTCCAATATGTGAAGAAGGCACATGTTACCATCAACTGCAACATGGAAGGAAGACGGTTTACCTTGGGCATCGGATATTTCTCCGACGTAATCATCCTTATCGTAGATTGAGAAAAGCTTTCAATGGACTTCCGGAGAATGAAATTGCTCCGGTGGCCTTGACTGGAGAGCAAGTTTATGAAAGGGTGAACAACACTAATGTTATCTATGGGAAGACACAGAAGAAGGCTACCAAGAAGAAAATATGGAAGAAGAGGTCGATCTTCTTTGATCTTCCATACTGGTGCAAGCTTGATGTAAGACATTGTATTGATGTGATGCATGTGGAGAAAAATGTGTGTGACAGTTTAATCGAAACGCTTCTCAACATTCAAGGCAAGACAAAGGATGGTGTGAATGCTCGTCTGGATCTAGTTGCGATGGGTATACGAGAGCAGTTAGCTCCACATAAATTGGGGGATAAGAAGACTTATTTGCCCCCAGCATGTCATACTTTATCTAAAAAAGAGAAAAGAAGTTTCTATGAATGTCTACGGTGAGTCAAAGTGCCACAGGGCTACTCTTCAAATATCAAAAGACTTGTCTCAATGAAAGATCTCAAATTAGTTGGCTTAAAGTCTCATGATTGTCATGTCTTGATGCAACAACTACTACCGGTGGCCATTCGTGACATATTGCCTAAAAAAGTCAGACATGCCATTACTAGATTATGCTTATTCTTCAATGCTATATGTAGCAAGGTCATTGACATTAAAAAGTTGGATGACTTGGAAAATGAGGCAGCCATTATCTTGTGCCAATTGGAGATGTATTTTCCACCTTCATTTTTTGACATCATGGTTCATTTGATTGTTCATCTAGTGAGGGAGATTAGATTGTGCGGCCCCGTTTATTTAAGGTGGATGTACCCGGTTGAGCGATACATGAAGATCTTGAAAGGATATATGAAGAATCCACACCGTCCCGAAGCATCTATTGTTGAAAGGTATGTTGCAGAAGAAGCTATTGAGTTTTGTACAGAGTACATGTCAGAAGTGGAACCTGTAGGGCTTCCGAAGTCTCATCACGAAGGAAGATATGATGGTAAGGGTACACGAGGTATCACTGTTAAGAGCATGGATCGGGAGGAAGTGCTTCAAGCACATTTGTATATATTGAATAACACTGATGAGGTTGAACCATACTTATGTGAGCACAAAAGCATCATCAATGAAACTTACCCTAGAATGAATGAAAAGTGGTGTTTGAACAAGCATAACAAGACTTTCTTGAACTGGTTTAAAGAACAAATTGCAAAGGATGGTATTGCTTCTGATACATTAAAATGGCTAGCACAGGGACCTAACTTTGATGTCATATGCTGGAGTGGGTACAATATCAATAAGTTTTCCTTCTATACAAAGTCCCAGGATGACAAAAGTACTATGCAAAATAGTGGGGTTATGGTCGTCGCTGAGTCCATGCATTTCTCTAGTTCGAAAGATAAAAACCCTGTTATGGCATCCGTTTCATACTTTGGAATCATTGAAGAGATATGGGAGGTTGATTACACGAAGTTTAGAGTACCTGTTTTTAAATGTCCGTGGGTCGACAGTAACAATGGTGTGCAAACCGATGAGTTAGGATTCAAATTGGTGGACCTTAATAAGGTAGGTAATAAAGAGGAGCCTTTCATCATGGCATCCCAAGCAAAACAAGTGTTTTATACCTGTGATCCTTCTAACAAAAGGTGGTCAGTGGTTCTCCAGGGAAAAAACATGTATAATGGTAGTGAGGGAAATCGAGATTCAACTCTTGATATTTCTGATACTCCTTCTTTCTCAACACGAGTGCCTAATTTCAATGAGGAAAATGAAGTGGATGATGTACATGCTACTCGTAATGATCACCAAGAAGGGTTATGGGAGAACTTTACTAATTGACCACAAAGTAAGTTTAGTTTGAGTTATGTTTAAAGGCATATTATGTGTTTACGTTGATATTTATAAGTTATGTTTACGTACGTTGATCGATATTTATAAGTTATGTATGATATTTATCCTAACATACTAACAAGTTTTTTTTTTTTTGTTTAAACAGGTATAGATGGCTGATCCTGAGGATATCCCTCCTTCATGCAGCGGGTTGGAGACCCCGTCTACGGGTAGAAAGGGTAGACGTGCCACACACGAATGAGGAATTTGACTGCCAACCGTGGTTCAAATGAAAGGATACGAATAGACTTTGATAATAACCTCAATCCTATTGGGCCAATGGCAGAGCAGTTTAACAGTTTTGTGGCGACCCTTGCTAGGAGCAGGCCTAGTATACTCATTGATAATTGGAAAGATGTACCGGCGGACGTGAAGGATCAGATATGGGAGAGTATTCTGGTATCTATACTTTTACGTCCTGTGTTTGTCTGTATCTACTTTATTTTAATCTTACTAATATCATACAGTAATTCATTGATTCTTTTGGTGTTAATGTAGCTCACCTTTGACATACCGGATACGACGGATATGAAGAAGCGTTTGAAAAAGTATGCTGGTGAGCGTTGGAGGGCTTTTAAGGTCGACCTGGGCAGATACTATGTATTCAATCCAACATGTGAAAAGAACCCACTTGAGGTGTACCCGTTTCTTGACCAGGCGACGTGGGATCGCTTTGTTCAGAGCCGACACGATCCCGGCTTTCAGGTTAACTTATTTGATTTGTCTCTAAATTTATGTAATTTCATTAATTTTATTTACTTGTGTAATTTAATTGTCTTCTATTTATAACAGGAGAAGAGGAAAAAGGGGCAGGAAAACCAAAGCAAGAATGTCTACCCCCATGTCATGTCTCGTGGGGGATATAAAAAACTTGGTCAGATAATGGTGGAAGAGGAAAAGAAAGCACGTCAAGAAGCAGCATCTCAGGCGGATCCTAATGCTGAAAATCGTTCAGAGGTTGTTAATCCACCTCCACCCCCACGCCATCGTAAATGGAAGAGGGCCCGACAAAGAAAAACGGGACAATATACATCTGAGGAGGCTCGCCAAGTAGCTGAGAAGATTGTAAGTATAGTTTGAATTGTAATTGTCATTTTAAGATTGTTACCGAATTGTAATGTGACCTGATATTTTATATGTGATAGGATGCCTTGGACGAGCAGGTAACCCAAGGAACCTTTGTTCCTAGAGGACGCGATGATATCTTAACTGCTGCCATCGGTAAACCAGACCACTCGGGCCGTGTCATTGGTGTTGGATGGGGCGTCGGCATTCGCCAATACCATGGTTCATCTTCACACCAATGCCACAGGGATGTTGATGCAGATAGAGCACGGCTAAAACAGGAGATTGCAGCTGAGCTTAGACAGGAGATGGCCGAGCAGTTTGCCCAGCAGATGGCAATATTGACTTCTATATCCCAGCAGATGACAGCCGGTGTCCAACCCTCTGTCCATGTGAGCACTGAGGGCTCATGTGATCCTCCTCATCAGCCTGAAAATGATGATGATGGTGATGATGATGATGATGATGACGACCCTGATAGGTGTGAGTTGTATGTTGATGATCATCATGATCACCGCTTAGTGGCATTGGGGAGGGCACATAATAACTTAGGTAATACCATACACCATCGTTTATTACCGGATGATCAGGTGAAGGTCATTGTTGAGATTATTCGAGATGTTGATGCTCGAGTCCCTGTGCCCACTGAGGAGGTTCAAACAAAGGGGTCGGACCCCGAGAACTTCATCCTCTGGCCAAGAAGACTGGTCAGCTTTCTTGTTGCATCCGAGGTATTGAGTTAGTTGTGTTTTTCTATATTCATAGTTGAAATTATTTATTATTGTTTAAAGATAATGCTTTATTTTTATTCGTTATAGGATGTTGGAAATGATATTCTGCCTAAAAGGTCGGATCCAGGAAGACCAGAGATGTCTGCTCCTACGAAGGTACTCATTTGACCATTTAATTAATTACGAATGAAATAACTTATCTGTGATTGCTAATATATATCTTTGTTGTTTAGGGGATCGACAAATGGGCACCTGGTGATGTTTTTAAACTTCTGGCTATACAGGTTGTTACCATGGAGAATGACGCAGCTTTGGTAAGGTTGGAACATGGTGCCAGTCCAGGTGATGAACTGTATATCCCAAAGAAGGAACTTAAGGAGATTGTACTCAATAAAGAAATGGCTAGTTCTGCACACCTATCGTTATGGTGCACGTAAGTACATTTTATTTATAAGTTAAGTAATTAATTTTTAAAAACTATGATAATTAACATGTTTTTTAAATATATTAGGTATCTGCATCGTATGTTAGTTGATCAGGGTAACCTCGCCCTTTATGGGTTCATTGACCCCATGTTCATTCAGGGTGATGTTCTCCTAGCATCAGGAGACCCGGTCACCACCATACGTGATATACTTGCCTGAGACGATCATCAATTCTACCTTGCGCCTTATCTCTATAAGTAAGTACCGGTTATTTAATTATAACTATATATGACTTAGTCACTAACTGTTCCGCAAATACAGCCAAAGATTGGCAATCGTGATCTTGTACCCTAGGATGAACGTCGTGGTCTTCTTCTGCTCAATTGGAAATAAGCCGGCGAATGAACTGAAGACGATCATCGAAACGTAAGCATTAAAATACTTTATAATCAGTAATGCAGTTATTTTAATTATCTGAAATCTATTAGATATACTTTAATTAATGTTTATTTTGTCATGATAGTTCTATTAATGCAAACCACATGTTACGTGGTGAAAGGCGCCGGGCTATCAGATGGATTATTCCTAGCGTAAGATATTTATTAGTTCAAATGCATCAAATGCAGTGGGTATAATTATTGATTTCTATTTAATTCCTCATATTCTAATTGGGTTTCATTTGTACGTAGTCACGTGTACAACGTGGATTATGGGAATGTGGATACTATGTGATGCAGTGGATGTTGGAAATTATCTCCTCCAGGATCACCGAAAGATGGCACGAGGTAAATGTTAATTGATAACAATTAGAAGTAATAGTTATAGATTCGTTATATGTTTTATGTTAGTTTATTACTTAAAAGATATAATCTTTTGTCCAATTAAACTTGCAGATATTCAACAATCCAACTCCATTATCTGATTCCGACATCAACAACATAAGGAGGCGTTGGGCAACTTTCTTTCTTGAAGTGTACCAACTATAGTTTGTATATATGTAGTTAGTTTAAAAACTTATCATGTACTAGCTATAGTGTACTTTTGACTGATCATATGTATTTTGATATGAAATCTATAATATATCATGTAGCTTTTTGATTTCTAATTATCTTTGTTGCCTGAATGTAATTGAACGTACATATGTATTGTTCGTAATAAATTCAGTATATATTAATTGTGTTTTTGTTGTACAAAAGTGATTGTGTTGAGAATATTTAGAGTATATATGTTATTCTGGTATTGATCCGCATTACTGAAACAGGGGAAAGGAATGATATATAGAAATGTAAATAACAATTTCAAAAAAAAAATTAGACTTTACACATCGGTTTTAAAAAAAACGAACATCGGTTTTACTGGAAACCGATGTGGAAAGTGAAATTTCCACATCGGTTTTGTAAAAACCGATGTGTAAAGTTTAATTGCCACATCGGTTTTCTTAAAACCGATATGGAAAGTGATATTTCCAATAGTTTACCAATTGAGAAATGAACTTTCCACATCGGTTAAGGTATAAACCACTGTTAAAAATGTACTTTAAACATCGATTTTAAAACCGATGTGAAAAGTGGCAATAAACCACATCGGTCTTTTCAACATCAGTTTGAAAACGGATGTGAAAAGACAAAAATAACCGATGTGGAATCCTTTTTATGCACTAGTGCGGGTTGATCCGTATTTAAATAGATTCTTCGTTTAAACAAAATTTCTATGAGTGGAAAAATGTTATTTTTTTTATAAGGTAAAATATCAGCAAAAGATACTACCTAAAAGCCACCAATTGATCCAAAATTAGATGTTAAATATCAGCAAATAAATCATTTTACTAGATGCTTCCTTGATGCTCATGTTATCAAAGCAACATTGTTGAAAAGAAAATACTCTCATCAAATATATAAGATTCTTTCAATGTCATAAAAGCCACAAAATACTTCCTAAAAGCCACAAATTGGGCTAGTGTGAGACGTGAGATGTGAGAGTAGAAGTTTAATAATTTATTTCATACTTCTTTCTTAGTGACCATCGTGAAGCGTATTCTAGGTAGGGATAAAAGTAGATTTTTATTATATGGGACGGGTTAGATAACCTGAAGGTCAACTCGGACCCGTCCCTAACCCGGCTCCGGATCACAAAATGGGATGCGGGTTTGTCCATTCTCTTCTGCGGAATAGGGTCAGACCCGACCCGAACACCACGTGTTGGGACGGGTTCTAAGGCCGGATCGGGTTTTGCACACCTCCAATCTACATAGTCATTTTGATGAATTAAATAGAAAGAAAATGCAATTAAAATGAGTTATAGAACAAGAAATAAAAGCATTTACACAAAAGGGATTTCTAGATGAAAGAACCTATGACCAGGGGATTTGGTTGTACTTTAGTTCCTTATTCATCATTCTCTATAATTTAGGAATTAATATGCATGCCAATATACTCCAATGAATAGTATCATCAATCAATTGTCATGAATTACAAATACTCTTTTCCCTCAAGTAATTAATTATTTAGTCATTTAACATATTCAATTTAGTGAAAAGCATGGAACATTGGGAGGTTGACTAACCCTAATAGATTAGAAGATTAATATTAAAGTTTGGTATTCATTAATCCTAAATTTGATTGTTCAATATGTCTATTAATTAATTGTGGTATGATCTTCTATCAATCAATCTACTCTAACTTATTAATTCTAAACATACAGTAAAACGATAGAACAATATATATGAAGAATAATCATAAAATCATATTAAATAAAAAAGTAAAGCATTCAAGTAACAAAATCAATGATAGCTTTAGCTATAGCGTTTAGAAGTTCATAACAAGAATCCAAATCCAAAATCAAACAGCCCACATAAAGAATAGAAATGAAAAATCCTATCAACATGTCGTTGGTCCAAGTAGTAAGGGACTTTGACACCTTAAGCAAATGGTCCGGGGTTCGAATCTTGACTCTTGTGTATGGAGAAAACCTGGTTGGGAGGGGAGAACCCGTTATGTGTGCCCAACAAGTTCCCCGATGGAGATTAGTTACTGCTAACGGCGGTGGATATTTCGTACCTATAACATGGTAACAAAAAAAAATCCTTTTTCTATGATGATCTTCTCCCCAAATTTCCATGTTTAATTTTCCTCCGCGACTGTCACGCTCATCCTATTTATACTGAAAAGGGCAAACTTGTCTTTTTCTTGCTTTTAAAGACCACAAACGAACATGTCTATGAGAGACATGATCGTATGTGGCAAAATGGTCGCTTGAAGTACACAAAGCGACACAAACGTGCGAGAATGAGACACAATCATGTCTGCGAGAATGAGACAAGATCGTGTGAAAGGTAGTCACAACCAAAACCAATTCCTTTAAAATAACTTTTAAAACATTATTAACAAATACAAATGAATTTTTTAACATCGATTTTAAAAAATCAATACTTTTAACATCAATTCTTTCAAAATTGATTTTATCAAATCTAAAAGAAATGAATCCTTGAACATTTAAAAGTAGTGTATTATTACTATAGCTCATATATAATAATGGAATGAAACTATCTATTAAGTATAAGAATATGAGTGCTTTTAAAAAAAGTTTAATTTTAATGTATCGTGTAAAATTCTTATATATATATTATCAATTAATCATATTATATATATTACTTTTATGTAATTATATTTCAAGAGTCGAATATGTTATAATATATAAATAGCTGATAATATAATTTTTTCCCCACAATTGAATCCTTAAAAAAAAAACACTATAAAATTGGGGATAACGGAAACACCAAGCTGCAGTGTTTATTGCAGAATATTCTCTTTCTAACTAATGTTTTGCAGTGTCAGCTTCCACATATATATTGCTGCAGATAATGCGGCATGCATATATAAGATCACTTCATCGGCATTTTATCACAATAATGTCGAATAGGGTAGGTGTGGATAATTTTCTCCCCTCTCATTATGTAACCTGAGTCTTTAGTGTCCTTTTGGTCTTAATACGTGTTTCCTTTGAGGAAAAGAAAACACTGTTTCGAAACCGTTTTTGATGACTTCTTAACTCGCAAGGCCAAGTTAGACCACCCAATTTATTATTGTATATTTTATGTAGAACAAGTTACACCTTTAGACTTGCATATTTAAATCCCACGCATCACATGCATCAGACATTTCAATTAATCTTAGGAATGCAAGGGCTCCTCTATGTCAACCGTCCACTTTTGGTCTCTTCAATGAAGCAATTATATTAGTTATATATGTTGTTGATTTATCAAAAGATGCCTCCTATTTAGACAACTAAATTTAGACCTGACCCTTCAACTTTAGAATCTAATAACAACTACATGGACCAATTAAGAATTGCTTGCTGCAGTGTTACCCCCTCCATTCCGAAGTGTAGCGTGTATCTATTATTGACCTGGTAATTTAATATATATAAACAGCACGGAGTAGCAATGTGAATGCTGCTAACTACTTTGACCTTTACTAATTCTTAGTGTTTGATTTCCCTTTCATAAGTTTTTTTGATTTAATATATTTCCGGTATAAACCCAATTCCCACTCATTAGTTGGATGCGATAGGTGCCTTTTTAAATGGGGTGTTAGCAAGTCAGAACTTGCAGCACTAGAGCTTGGAGTATCTCATATATATGAGAGGTAGAGCGAGTTTTTATTATCAAATAACCCAAGAAAACAAAAACTATACACCAGAATATACCCCTTTTTGAATTAAGTACCAAAATGTACTTTTTATTTATTTATTTAGGTGGTCTTTAGAGATACCGACTTTTTAATATGATTTTTTATTATTATGGTGAGAAGTCGGTATTGAGGAAGCCGACTTCTCACTTTATTTATTTTTTAATTTCAATAATTTAATTATAAATTAAAAAATCTGTTGGGAAGCCGGTATTGAGAAAGCCGACTTCCTATCTACAAGAAAAACGGGGGTAGATGGGTAGTTAATTGGGGGAAAGGGGTGGTGTAGTGGTTTTTTTGGGAGATATTGATAAAAAAAACTCGAGGTAGAGAACTTGAGTCCGTTTTTTAGAATTATTTTTTTAAAATAATCCTATTTAAAAAATTATATAGCAAAATATCCCGTTTTAGATTATGCACCAAAATACTCTCTTTTCATTTTTAGGTGGAAAATCGGTTTTAGAGGTGCTGACTTCTCACCTATCTCTTTTTTCGCTTAATTTATTTAATGCTTAAAAATTATTAGTTAAATATTTTTTAATTAATTATGTTAATTTAGTTAATTATTATGAAGATTAAAAATAATTATATAATTAAAAATTTCATACAACATTAATATAGAAATTTATTCTCCTAAGTGGTGTCCAGTCCCACATCGTGGAGACCGTCTATTATGTGCCGGAAGTTGTCGGCATTGCGCCCGTCAACTTTGTTGTTCCTTGTCATCGGCGATTGAATCGTCTAGCTGCACGATGGCTCATTGAAGTTTAGATTTGACGCATGTAGCGACAGGTCATATATTTGTTCGCTGATATATGATGTTGAAGAACTAACAATCTCATTATGGTTGGGGAATGACGAAACATCAAACGTGTATGTGCTCTGCATGTAAGCAGTCGCTGACCATGGCGTTCCAATGTCCACATCAAACAGATTGTTAATAAAATCTCCTTCACTGGAGAGAAGGAGTGTTGACGAGTGTCCTGCCATTCAGGAGCCTCTTGCTGTGTGGGGGTGTAAGCAAATGAATGACGTGGAGGTTCTTGGTCTTCAAATTGCATGGTGTGGGCAATAAGGGGGCTTGGTTGTGGTGGTGTGTTATGTCTTGCACGCCGTGTAGGCACTTGTTGTGATGCTCCTGATATTTCACCAACATCCGGGTTATGTCCACCCTGTTCGACCCGTGGTTCTTGCAATTGTTGCTTGATTGACAGGTAAGACATTGAATTTTGCCTAAACCACATCATATACTCCTCGGTTTGAGACAAGTGAGCCTGAATAGGTTGCCCTGTTTAGACATGATTTATACAATCCATCTAATGTGAAAGATACCCTCCGTGCTTTTCCTGTCAATTTGTCGTATGGTTACCTCTCATGTCTATATTGTGGGCGTCATCCATATTATATATATGGTGGAATAGGTATGTCCTGTAATAGGCCAAATTGGTGATTTACCTTGTCTGTTTGGTGTCATTCTATAACAGAAACGTATCAAAACGGTACAGACACTCCATGTATCTCTATTCTGAAATGCATCTGCTGGCAAGCAGTTCTCCTCAAGACGTCTATATGACATCCACAGAAACAGGAAAATTAAGCATGGTTAGTAAAATTAAGTATGGTGTTGAAAGTATATAAGTAACTATATTGAATAGTGACATTTTAAACCTGGTTAGTTTTCATGTGGTCCGTAAGTGATCCGCACTCGACAATATCACCATGAGGATCTAGTTCCGATATATTGCAGTCTCCCCTAGTCCATCTAATTAAAAAACCATATAGGTTTTTTAAAAAAGTCTTAACCCGATCTTTTTATTAAATAAACTGGATTAGGTTAGACCTAAAATAGACCAGTTCATTGGACTCCAACATGCACTAGTGCACAAAGGGGATTCCACATCGGTTATTTTTGGCTTTCCACATCGGTTTTGAAACTGATGTGGAAACGACCGATGTGGTTTATTGCCACTTTACACATCGGTTTTAAAACCGATGTGTAAAGTATATTTTAAACATCGGTTTATTACTAACCGATGTGTAAAATTCATTTAGCAATTGATAAGCAGTTGTAAATTTAACTTTCTACATCGGTTTTTCATAAAACCGATGTGTAAAATTGACCTTCCACATCGGTTTTCTAAAGAACCGATGTGTAAAGTTAATTTACACATCGGTTTTATGTAAAACCGATGTAGAAAGAATAATATACACATCGGTTACTGAGAACCGATGTGTAAAATCTCTTTTTTTTTTAATCTGTTATTTACATTTCAATCATTCCTGTTTCACTAATGCAGATCAATAAACAAACCAGCAGTACCCTGATCAAACAAGAAACAACAACAGAACACCAAACCAGTTTTGACACAATCATTCAAAAGCAAAACATACTTCATTAAATTTTCTTATGAATGAAAACAACACTTTATCAAAGCTACATCAAAACACGAGAGAAGAAAAATTGAACCAGACCTGAGCACTAATACATATCATCAGTCAAAGGTACGTACACTATAGCTAGTATATGATAAGTTTTTAAACTAACTACATATATACAAACTATGGGTGGTACACTTCAAGAAAGAAAGTTGCCCAACGCCTCTTTATGATGTTGATGTCAGAACCAGACAATGGAGATGGATTGTTGAATATCTGCAAGTTTAATTGGACAAAAGATTATTACTTTTAAGTAATAAACTAACATAAAAACATATAACGAATCTATACTATTACTTCTAATTGTGTCAATTAACATTTACCTCACTCCATCTTTCAGTGATCCCTGATGAGATAATTTCCAACATCCAATGCATGACTTAGTTGCCACATTCGCATGTCCCTCGTTGTATAGGTGACTTGTTTCAAATGAAACCCTATTAGAATTTGAGTAATTAAATAAAATAGAAATCAATTATTGTACCCACTGCATTTGATGCATTTGAACTAATAAATATCTTACGCTGGGAATAATCCATCTGATAGCCCGAGTACGCCTTTCACCACGCTGCATGTGGGATGCATTAATAGACCTATCATGACAAAAACATTAATTAAAGTATATATAATAGATTTCAGATAATTAAAACAACTGCATTACTGATTATAAAGTATTTTAACGCTTACGTTTCGATGATCGTCTTCAGTTCATTCGCGGCTTATGTCCCAATGAGCGTAAGAAGACCACGACGTTCATTCTTGGGTACAAGAGCCCCAGTAGCCAATCCGTGCTGTCTTTGCGGAACAATTAGTGACTCGTAAGTCATATATAGTTATACTTAAATTAATAACCGGTACTTACTTATTGAGATAAGGCGCAAGATAGAATTGATGATCGTCTCGGGCAAGTATATCACGTATGGTAGTGACCGGGTCTTCCGATGCTACGAGAACATCACCCTGAATGAACATGGGGTCAATGAACCCATAAAGGGCGAGGTTACCCTGATCGACTAACATACGATGCAGATACCTAATATATTGGAAAAACATGTTAATTATCATTGTATTTAAAAATTAATTACGTACTTAACTTATAAATAAAATGTACTTACGTGCACCAAAACGATATGTGTGCAGAACTGGCCATTTCTTTATTGAGTGCCATCTCCATAAGTTCTTTCTTTGGTATATACAGTTCACCAGGGCTGGCATCATGTTCCAACGTTACCAATGCTGCATCATCCTCCATGGTGACAACCTGTATAGCAAGATCTTTGAAAACATCACCATGGCCAGGTGCCCCTTTGTCGATCCCCTAAACAACATAGATATATATTAGTAATCACGGATAATTAAGTTATTTAATTCATTATGAACTAAATGGTCAAATGAATACCTTGACAGGAGCAGACATCTCTAGTCTTCCTAGATCCGACCTTTTAGGCACAATATCATTTCCAACATCCTATAACAAATACAAATAAAGCATTATCTTTAAACAATAATAAATATATTTCAACTATGAATATAGAAAAACACAACTAACCGAATACCTCAGATGCAACAAGAAAGTCGACCAGTCTTCTTGGCCGGAGGATGAAGTTACGGGGCCCGACCCACTGCTTGAACCTCCTCGGTGGGCACAGGGGACTCGAGCATCGCATCTCGAATAATCTCAACAGACACCCTCGGATGATCGTCCGGTAATAACCGATGGTGTATGGTATTACCTAACTTATTATATGCCCTACCCAATGCCACTAGCGGCGATGATGATGATGATCATCAACATACAGCTCACACCTATCGGGTCGTCATCATCATCATCATCATCATCATCATCGTAGCAGACATCATCATCATTTTCGGGATGATGAGGAGGATCACATGAGCCCTTAGTGCTCACATGGACAGAGGGTTGGACAGAGGGTTGGACACCTACTGTCATCTCTGCGGGACAAAGAAGTAAATATTGCCATCTCTGGGCAACCGCTCGTTCATCTCCCCGTCAAGCTCACCTGCAATCTCCTGTTTTAGTTGTGCTCTATCTCGCAACTCGAATCCCTCGTGGGAGGAATGTGAAGATGAACCATGGTATTGGCGAATGCCGACTCCCCATCCAACACCAATGACACGACCGGGTGGTCTGCAGTTTCTGATGGCGATAGATAAGATATCATTGCGTCCTCTAGGAACAAAGGTTCCTTGGGTTAGCCGATCATCCAAGGCATCCTATCACATAAAAATATCAGGTCACATTACAATTCGGTAACAATCTTAAAATGACAATTACAACAAACTATACTTACAATCCTCTCGGCTACTTGGCGGGCCTCCTCGGATGTATATTGTCCCGTTTTTCTTTGTCGGCCCCTCTTCCATGAACGATGGCGTGGGGGTGGAGGTGGATCAACAACCTCTGGAAGATTTTCAGCATTAGGATCCGCCCGAGATGTTGCCTCACGACGTGCTTTCTTTTCCTCTTCAACCATTTTCTTAACAAGCTTTTTATATCCCCCACGAGACATGACATGGGGGTAGACATTCTTGCTTTGGTTTTCCCGCCCCTTTTTCCTCTTCTCCTGTTATAAATAAAAGACAATTAAATTACATAAGTAAATGAAATTAATGCAATTACATAAATTTAGAGACAAATCAAATAAGTTAACTCAAAGCTGGGATCACGTCGGCTCCGAACAAAGCGATCCCACGCCGCCTTGTCAAGAAACGGATACACCTCAAGTGGGTTCTTTTTACTTTTTGGACCGAATATATAGTATCCGCCTGTGTCGGCCTTAAAACCCCTCCAACGCTCTCCAAAGATACTTCAAAGAACGCTTCTTCATAGCGTATGTATCCTGTGATGTCAAATGTCAACTACATTAAGACCAAAAGAATCAACGAATTATCTGTATGATATTATTAAGATAAAAATAAAGTAGATACAGACAAACACAGGACGTAGAAGTATAGATACCAGAATACTCTCCCATATCTGCTCCTTCACGTCCGCCGGTACATCTCTCCACCTATCAATGAGTATACTAGGCCTGTTCCTAGCAAGGGTCGCCACAAAACTGGTAAACTGATCTTCCATTGGCCCAATAGGTTTGAGGTTATCATCAAAATCTACTCTTATCCTCTGATTTGACCCACGGTTGGCAGTCAAATGCCTCATCCGTGTGGCACGTCTACCCTTTCTACCTGAGAGACGGGGTCTCGACCCGCCGCATGAAGAGGAGGTGTATCCTCATGATCAGCCATGTATACCTGTTTAAACACAAAACAAAAAAAAAACTTGTTAGTATGTCAGGATAAATATCAAACATAACTTATAAATATCGATCAACGTACATAAACATAACTTATAAATATCGATCAACGTACATAAACATAACTTATAAATATCAACGTAAACACATAATATGCCAAACTTGATGGTAATATCAAACTAAACTTACTTTGTGGTCAATTAGTAAAGTTCTCCCATAACCCTTCTTGGTGATCATTACGAGTAGCATGTACATCATCCACTTCATTTTCCTCATTGAAATTAGGCACTCGTGTTGAGAAAGAAGGAGTATCAGAAATATCAAGAGTTGAATCGTGATTTCCCTCACTACCGTTATACATGTTTTTTCCCTGGAGAACCACTGACCACCTTTTGTTAGAAGGATCACGGGTATAAAACACTTGTTTTGCTTGGGATGCCATGATGAAAGGTTCCTTTTTATTACCTACCTTACTAATGTCCACCAATTTGAATCCTAACTCATCGGTTTGCACACCATTGTTATTCGTCGACCCACCGACATTTAAAAACAGTACTCTAAACTTCGTGTAATCAACCTCCCATATCTCTTCAATGATTCCAAAGTATGAAACTCGATGCCATAACAGGGTTTTTATCTTTCGAACTAGAGAAATGCATGGACTCAGCGACGACCATAACCCCACTGCTTTTGCATAGTACTTTTGTCATCCTGGGACTTTGTATAGAAGGAAAACTTATTGATATCGCACCCACTCCAAAGATATGACATCAAAGTTAGGCCCCCGTGCTAGCCATTTTAATGTAGCGAAGCATTACCATCCTTTGCAATTTTTTTCTTTAAACCAGTTCAAGAAAGTCTTGTTATGCTTGTTCAAACACCATTTTTCATTCATTCTAGGGTAAGTTTCATTGATAATGCTTTTATGCTCACATAAGTATGGTTCAACCTCATCAGTGTTATTCAATATATACAAATGTGCTTGAAGCACTTCCTCCCGATCCATGCTCTTAACAGTGATACCTCGTGTACCCTTACCATCATATCTTCCTTCGTGACGAGACTTCAGAAGCCCTACAGGTTCCGCTTCTGACATGTAGTCTGTACAAAACTCAATAGCTTCTTCTGTAACATACCTTTCAACAATAGATGCTTCGGGACGGTGTGGATTTTTCATATATCCTTTCAGGATCTTCATGTATCGCTCAACCGGGTACATCCACCTTAAATAAACGGGACCGCACAATCTAATCTCCCTCACTAGATGAACAATCAAATGAACCATGATGTCAAAAAATGAAGGTAGAAAATACATCTCCAATTGGCACAATACAATGGCTGCCTCATTTTCCAACTCATCCAAATTTTTAGTGTCAATGACCTTGCTACATATAGCATTGAAGAATAAGCATAACCTAGTAATGGCATGTCTGACTTTTTTAGGCAATATGTCACGAATGGCCACCGGTAGTAGTTGTTGCATCAAGACATGACAATCATGAGACTTTAAGCCAACTAATTTGAGATCTGTCATTGAGATAAGTCTTCTGATATTTGAAGAGTAACCCTGTGGCACTTTGACTCCCCGTAGACATTCACAGAAACTTCTTTTCTCTTTTTTTGATAAAGTATGACATCTTTGGGGGCAAATAAGTCTTCTTATCCCCCACTTTAAGTGGAGCTAACTGCTCTCGTATACCCATCGCAACTAGATCCGGACGAGCATTCACACCATCCTTTGTCTTGCCTTGAATGTTGAGAAGCGTACCGATTAAACTGTCACACACATATTTCTCTACATGCATCACATCAATACAATCTCTTACATCAAGCTTGCACCAGAATGGAAGATCAAAGAAGATCGACCTCTTCTTCCATATTTTCTTATCTCGTAGCCTTCTTCTGGGTCTTCCCATAGATAACATTAGTGTTGTTCACCCTTTCATAAACTTGCTCTCCGGTCAAGGCCACCGGAGCAATTTCATTCTCCTAAGTCCATTGAAAGCTTTCCTCAATCTACAATAAGGATGATTACGTCGGAGAAATCTCCGATGCCCAAGGTAGACCGTCTTCCTTCCATGTTGCAGTTGATGGTAACATGTGCCTTCTTCACATATTGGACATGCTTTATGCCCCTTAACACTATACCCACACAGGTTCCCGTATATCTGGAAAGTCATTGATGGTGCAAAATAACATGGCACGCAATCAAATGTCTCACGGCAATACCCGCCGATCACATCAACGCCTTCATCCCACATCATTCTCAAGTCTTCAATCAAGGGACTCGAGATAAACATCAATATCATTTCCTGGCTGTTTAGGACCGAAATCATCATACTTAACATAATGTATTTGCGCTTCATGCACAACCAAGGAGACAGTTGTAAATTACAAGGAGAACAGGCCATGAACTATGAATACTACTTAAGTTTCCATATGGATTCATTCCATCGGTAGCAAGTCCAAGCCTGAGGTTTCGGGCTCATTGCCGAAATCCGGAAACAAACTATCAATTCTCTTCCATTGCAAAGAATCGGCGGATGGCGAAGTCGGTCCATCACACTTCCTCTCATCTGCATGCCATCTAATGTTCTTTGCGTCATTTACATTAGCAAACAATCGCTTGAACCGCGGAATCACAGGAAGATACCATAACACCTTCGCAGGAGGACCTTTGGTGACCACATCACAACTAGAATCACCATCCTTCACTTTGTAGTGTGATACCCCACACCTGGGGCACTCGTGCATCTCTTCAAACTCTTTCCTGTACAATATGCAATCATTGGGGCAAGCGTGTATTTTCTTATACTCCATACCCATCGGACACAATATCTTCTTCGCCTCATAGTTTCGAGATGGCAATGTGTTGCCTTCCTCGAAGCATTTCTTTCAACAACTCAAGCAATTCAGCAAAGCTTTTATCGCTCCACCCATTTCTCGCCTTCACATTGAACAATCTTAACACTGCTGACAACCGTGTGAAATTAGTGCACCCCGGATACAAAGCCACTTGCGCATCACTGCACAAAGTATCATACACATGTGCGCGCCGAAAAGACTCTTGCCCAACATCACGGATCATGTCCTCTAGTCCATCGTCCATTTCCACGTCATCAACTTCCTCTCTATCCGACACCCTCGGCCTGTCTAACGATTCACCATGGCATATCCATGTTGTATAACTCTTGCAAATCCCCTCACAAATAAGATGATCACGTATCTCCTCGGCCTTCTAGTCGCCTCTCATTCAAACAGTTAACACAAGGACAATAAAACCTTCCGTTACCACTATCGAGGAGCATTTGTTTTTGCAAACTCGTAGAAAATCTTCCACTCCATTCTCATACTCATCACTTGTCCGTCTAGCATTCATCCAACCGCGATCCATGACTAAACCAATACCTTCGTACTTAGTCCAACATATTCATCAACCACTTCTTATGATAGGGTATGGCCCTATCCCATTCGAGAAGAAACTTTTCCAACATTCGGTTAACAGTTAGTCCTTAACTCTCATGCTCATACTCGACAAAATTTCGGCAAGATTTCCGCGGTCTCCGACGTACACTACTTGAACGCGATGACATCCACCACGATAAAGTATGCACCCTGGAGAACGAAAGGAAATGTATCAATCCGAACTTTCATCAAGTATATAACATTAGAACCAATGAATAACTATTTTAACTGAATTAAGAAAAAGTTTTTTCCCAAACTGTCCAACTTTGGACAATTCAAGATCCAACACAATGAGCGGTACATTAAGCACGCATACACGTACGCTCATTAGTATTGCATCTCAAACGGGAAACTAAGGCTTTACTATTTATGTAGCTTGCATGAAGATGGGGCTTGAAAAGTGAAGAAAATTAGCCAAACAGAGCCCTTCACGGCCTAGCCTTGAAAGCCATCACTACCGTGATCGAGTATAGCTTAAAAGAAAGAATGGAAAAGTCGAATCTGGTCACGGCCATCCCGTGATGCCCATCACGACTGTGACATGTCACCGTACCAGACCCTCACAGTGGAATCGATCACGGCCAGGCCGTGATGGTGGTCACGCCGTGATGCATCAACCAACCGAAGCAACCTCCAAGGCGCGAATCTATCACGGCCGGCCGTGATGGCCATCACGCCGTGACATGCCAATCGAACCGCACCTCACAGTGCGGAATCGATCACGGCCTGCCGTGATGGTGGTCACGGCGTGACAGACCAACCAATTGAAGCATCCTCCAAGGCGTAACCTATCACGGCCGCCGTGATGGCCATCACGGCCGTGACATGCCAATCGAACCGACCTCACAGGCGGAATCGATCACGGCCTTGCCGTGATGGTGGTCACGCCGCGATGAAACAACCAAGTGAAGCAACCTCCAAGTCGAAATCCGTCACGGCCCTGCCGTGACAGCAAAGACGGCTGTGTGACGGGTGATACCACCACCGGAAAAATCCAGTCTTGGAGCAACAGAACAACACATGCAAGTATATTATCCAACCATTTCGAGTCAAAGTTCATAACTTTTCTAAAGAAGAAACAAATATATACCGAGGGACGAGCAAAAATGGCGCTCTTCACGCAAACGAGGGTAGCTCGCGGATGATCGTTCTCGGTGGTTCTCTTACGGCGAAAAATGAAGGCTCGCAATCGCAGATGGTCTTCTTTGTCTACGATTGAAAAGGGAAAAAGGACGTGAAGAAGGGGAGCGAGAGAGAGAAAGAGAAAGAAAGAGAGAGAATGAGAAGAAGGAAATGCAGAGAGAGATCATGAGAAGAAGGAAATGCGAGAGAGAGAATGAGAATGAGAGAGAGAGAGACGCATACCGAGGGGGTAGCTCGCGGATGTGAGTGCAGTGAGAGAGATGGAAAAGCAAGTGACAACGCGCGTTAGCAGAGGGAGGGAGTGTTGTGTTTTAGGGCACGTTCGAAACCGAGAATGAGGGCGCAAAACACACGGAGGGAAATAGAAAAATTGAGACTATTACACATCGGTTATGAGGAAAACCGATGTGTTAAACATATTATACACATCGGTTATGCAAAAACCGATGTGTAAACATGAAACATTTAAATTCCGATTTTTTTCTTTTAAATTTTATACATCGGTTAATCAAAACCGATGTGTAAAAGTGTAACCTAAATTTCTATTTTTTTTCTTTATAATTTTATACATCGGTTATTTAAAAACCGATGTGGTTACTCACCATTTTACACATCGGTTCAAAAAGAACCGATGTTGAATGTTAAAAATTCCGAGTTTTAAATTTTTTTATTTTAATTTTACACATCGGTTATATATAACCGATGTGGAAAAGTTTTACACATCGGTTATTCTCTAAACCGATGTGTAATACTTTCCTTTGAATTTCAAAAATGCCATCGCCGTTTCTGGCACCGGTTTATACTAAACCGACGCAGAACTCCGATGTAGAATCCCTTTTTTGCACTAGTGATGCGACCTGCTATATCATTTCTTCATGCACGCTGGAATCAAATGTTTCTCCTAATTTCACTTGATAAGTCATATAACATGCCAAACTGGTCGGTGCCGAAACGGGAAGTCGGGAATTGGTTGTGTTGGAAAATTTGGTAGGGTGTCACAAAGAGGTAAGGCAAGAACAGAAATGTGTGGCGTGTAAGGGGCCACATATAATATTTAGGGTATAAACAATTATATATAAATATAATAATTCTAAATTCCCCTATTGAATCCTTCTAATAATCTTTTTATATATTAAATAAAAAATATTTATATTCTTAATTCATTTGAGGCATTTTGTTTTTATATAATAATAATAAAGTGATTAAAAACAAGAACGAAGAATCTAAACAAGGTGCACTGCACCCTAAAGCATCGGTGGTAACATAATAACCTTACAAAGGAGGAACTCTATCAAGAATCCAATGAGAAGTACCGAAATGACTCATGTTAGCTAGAATGTTAACACAACAATTAACCTCTCCATAAGTATGAACAACCACTGTACTCCAATCAGAGAGCCGAACAAGCTGAAGAATGTCTTCCAGAAGAGGTTGAAGAGCAGAAATAGTCGTTGCTTTTTCATTTAGGATGTGTTTGGGTAAACAACTTAATTAAGAGCTTATTACATAAGACCTTATCGCATGAGAGCTTATGCCATAAGCTAGCGCTTAAAGAAAGAAAACGAAAGAAAGAGGCATGAGAGGATTCGAATAGTAAAAAACACGGAGAGGGTGTTTAGTGCATAAGCTCTTATGATAATTCCATAAGCTTCTTCCAGTGACTTATGAAAATAAGTCAAAAACTCCTTATGGGATGACATAAGTTATTTTTATAAGCTCTGTCAAACACACTGCATAAGAACTTATATCATCAGATAAGTTAAAAGAAGCTTAAATAAGCTCTTCCAAATACCACCTTAAGTACTTTCTTTATTTAATATAAGGATGATTAAAAAAGAATTTTGTAGAAAGGTATAGCAAAACTCATACAAATACTGTGTTAAAAAGCTATTTATTAATGAGTTTTGTTATATCCTCATCCTCCCAAAAAATCTTTCTATTAATATTTTTTTTTTGGTTTGCTACTTATTAGTCATTAAGATCGAGTGAACTCTCGAATAATAGGCTGATCAATGATTGTTGTATACCCAAGGATCGAACTCGGGTAGAGCCCGAACGATTCGTCCTTAAGTAGTAGTGCGTTAATCACTTGCATTCAACCACTTGATTTTTATATTAATCTTTTTAATACTCTAAATAAAGAAAATATTAAATTAAAAAAGTAAATATGTTGATCAAGTGAATGAAACTCAAAACAATCGTGAGTGATAAAGTTTGAAACATAAAAAACGTGATAAACACAAGGCCTAGGAAATAGCTCATTAGCCAAACATATAAACCAATGTACTACTCGTTTCACCCTCATTTTTTTTTCCCTTGAACAATCAACCAACAAACACCGTCAATATACACACGTTATACTTGCTAAGTTCCAATTTCCAAACCCTCGCTTTCAACATCACTTCTTATTCACACGCTTCTCTTGTTTCCGACCATTCTTTTTTATTTAGCCTCTGATTCCCCTTCACGCTCATTGGCCCCTCAAACACACTTATCCTTTTCCAATTCCCCAATACTACAATACACCTAATAACACCACCGTTATTGGTTGCGAATTGCTTGGATACCTCGCCACACAACGGCGTCGTTATAGAACCAAACCCAAACTCTTTCAAATTTCTTCTCTTATTTGTTATTTCTACCCTTTCGTGTCTTAATCACACCATCCTTATCCTTTTGTCTTAAATCCCCTCTGATTTTTCGCCAAATTAATCTCCTTTTTTTTGTTTCCTGTGCCTGATTTTTATTCAACTAAAATCTTCTTGCAAACCCCTTTATCCTTTTCCCTTCAATTTTAACAAAAGGTGTTCTACCAAAAAATAAAAGGGAACCTTTATTTTTTAATTCAGGAGCTGAACTGATTTTTGGTGTGCTCTTATTAATACCCTTTTGCTTTTCCTTCTTAAATTTTGAAACTTTTTTCTTCTTTTCTTGTTATGGCTTTGCCACAGCCTTTTTATGATATGATGGAAAACCCCACAATCTTGGGTGTGTGTACAGGGATGGCCATGTTTCTGGGTCCTATTTGGTTAGCGTTTTTCGTTGGTATCATCGTTGGATGGTTATGGAAACCAAAATGGGCAAGTTTGGGGAAAGAAAAATTGACCAATTCTCTGGCTAAGTCCTTGGATTTTTGCTCACCGTCCTCTTCTTCGCCTTCAAAGGCTGTGCTTTCTCCCATGAAGGGTTGTTCTTCCTCTCCATGCCTTAATTCTATCAAAATGCAATCTCCAAATCCTGAAACTTTGGTTTTGAATAAAGGGATGGATAAGAAGGCATCATCATCATCATCACCGGTCAAATGTGATAGTTCTAGCAGGTATTTTGAATTTATCCACTATTCTGTTACTGTGGTAAATAGTTGTGTAAATTTGTAGTTATACTTTGCAATCACTTGTCTTGTTACTCTTGTGAAATTTAGATGTTGAAAAATATTTAATTTTTACATCAAAATTGATTACTTCCATAAATTTGTATAGGATGGTGGTTTCTAGCGGTATTTTTGCTTCTACTATCAATAAAAGAGGGGTAGGAAAATGGAGACAAGAATTAACATTTTGCCATCCAATTTGTAACCTTTTTTTTTTTATATTGTAGCCTGCACTAAGTTATCTGCATGACAACTTTGAAGTTTGAATATTTGGGTTGAATAAATGAGTTGTATGCTGTCGTGGATGAAATAAATGTGATAAAAGTAAACTATTGTTTATTTTGTTGTCATGTAGTTTAGTGCTTTTTTATGTGTGTTCGTGTGTTAAAGGACTGAATTGATGACATATATCTTACTTTGGTGTAATGTGCAGTACATTAAATTCCAATGAAGAAACATCTAATTCTGTTACAATTGAGGATTTACATCATCTATGCCAGCTTGTGGAGGAGAAAGATGGAGGTCTCCCTTGGATACATATGATGGATCGTTCTACCCCAACCATGAGGTACCAAGCATGGCGAAGAGAACCAAAGGTATGATATTTATTGGTAATTTTGCTAATTTGAAGAGTGTTATTCTTTAAAACAATTTGAAGTGCTTACTTAATAGAAGATTTCTGTCTGTACTATCTTTAAAATCTTGTGGTTTAATGCAAATGACCTATTTGATTTATTGATTTTTGTCTTCTTGTGTTGTTAGGATGGTCCTCCCCAATATCGAAGCAGCACTATCTTTGAGGATGCCACTCCTGAGATAGTCAGAGACTTATTTTGGGATGACGAGTTCCGACCTAGATGGGATGACATGCTTGCAAGCTCAAGAACCATAGAAGAGTGTCCCACCACCGGAAACATGATAGTACAATGGATACGGAAGGTGCGATACCTCTTGACTTGATTTATTGATTTAAGTGTAATTAATTGTTGTCTTAGTTCAGTCTGCTTATGTTTGCTAATTCTTTATGGTACAGTTTCCATTTTTCTGCAAAGACAGAGAGTACATAATTGGTCGACGCATTTGGGAATCAGGAAGATCATACTATTGTGTGACAAAGGTGTGGAAAGTTAGTTTACTTTATTAATTGCAATATTTTTATAGATATGATGGATAATAGTTAAATTTGAATTGTAGAATTGTAATTTTAATCTCACCCTTTTTAATTTCCTTCTATACAGGGAGTAGATTACCCTTCTATTCCTAGACGTGACAAACCAAGACGCGTTGATGTCTACTACTCAAGTTGGTGCATTCGAGCAGGTATTCTTTACTTGATATTCCATTTACTGATCAAGTGCATGGTGTTGTTTAATCAACTTCTTTATTTGTTCTACTTTTATGAGTGTTCGAACTTGTTGAGACTAATTTGTGGTTTTTATACCAGTGGAATCGAACCAAAACAAGGGCCAGTTGATTGCTTGCGAAGTTCTACTCTTCCATCATGAAGAAATGGGCATTCCATGGGAAATTGCAAAGCTTGGTGTAAGAAAAGGAATGTGGGGAACTGTCCAGAAGATTGAGCCAGGTTTAAGAGCCTATCAAGAAGCTAGAGCTTCTGGAGCTCCACTTTCCCGTTCAGCTTTTATGGCTCAGGTCAACACAAAGATAAATCCTGAATACTTGCAATCCATAGGAACTGCTGAAAATTCAACGGAGACCGAAAGTGTGATCACTTCTGAGAAACCACAGGGTGTGAACATACCAAAGATGCTAGTCATTGGTGGTGCTGTTGCTCTTGCATGTAGTCTTGATAGGGGACTGGTGACCAAGTATGTTATATTTGGTGTTGCTAGAAGATTTGCTAATATTGGTAGAAGATAGTTATAAAAGAGGTATAGAGGCAATCCTAGAATGCTATTGCCTGGGATTATGGTTACTTTTAGAGAATTTATTTTGGGCTAAATCTTACAATGAAAAGAGAAAGTCCTGTCTATGTGGTAAGGGGTAGTTATTGAAGTTTATCTTAATTTTTTGGACAGTTAATAATTGTTGGTCATGACTACAGAATTTGAGTACTGTTTATTGCCGTATAAATTTAGTAGCATAAAAAAAGTTTAGTTCTACTCAGTTGAGTTCTTACTGTTTAATTATTTATCTTGTAATGTTGGCCCAATACGTTTGTGATTGTGAATTAGTTATACTTCTTTAGTTGGAACAATCTATCAAGTTTTGATGAGTCTGGATCTTATATAACATGACCATCATATATGGGAGAATATCATAGATTCGTTTTTATCATATATACGAACTCGTCGTGATTATCTAATACGTCCCTTTTATACAATTCAACCTAATTTAACTAGGTTTCGTTACTGTCTGGCCTCACAAATCACAATATCAGCAGCCAAGTTTGTTTTCTCATCGATTTTCATCAGTTAATTCTGCTTGCTTACGGAGAGACGATTCATAATGGGAATAGGGTTGTATCTATTAGTTAGTAGGCAAGTTTGCAATGCATTCTAGATTAAATTGATTATGGCTATAACCTTTTTTGTTTATTGGCAAATGCTAATGAATGTTTAAGGGCGGCGTTCAAGAATTCTTAAAAAAGAAGAGTTTTTACAAAATTTATTCCGGTTTGCAATAGATCACTCACTTAAGCAACCCATTTTTGTAACCCAATAACTTTAGACATTTCACTAAATGGACCCTGGACCCCAAAGTAAACACACATCATTAACATTTCATCAACAATTTTACTAAATCGGTTCACATCTTCATTTAAGAACCAATGCTTATATAAGCGCCTGGAACTTCACAAGCACCTAATTCTAATGAACTCCAATGACAATTTTCTATTGAGCATCGATGCTTAACAAGTAAAAGCACTTCAAGCACCTCTGTCGGAGGTGCTCTTATAGAAAGTTGATGGAAAAGAGGTAGTGCTGGCTTGGTGGATCAGTAAGTGAGCTTTCCTCTAACATTTTTTAATGGACCATGAATGATTGTTGGTCCAGACTAAAGAATATAAAGGCTTTCTATGGCTGGAAGAGTTTGTTTGGTTGAGATTTTTTTCACCGCAAAAGTGAAAAAAACACGTCCGCAGGCATTTTTTTCAAAAATTATATGAAAGGGGCTTTCGGCTAATGGATTTTGAATCATGATTCTATAGTGGAAAATCTAAAACAAAAACGCATGAAAAAATCCAATAATTTTTCTCCATTTTTTCTATGATATAATTATTAATCTAGTAATGGCCCAATACGATTATGAATTAATATATCCCTTTTATAGCGGAATCTAACAATTTTTACCTCCGTTCAATATGCATGGATTAAAAAAAATGCATGGATCTGATCCTGCAACGTTAGGAGCTAATGAGGATCATGATGATGAACCTTGGAGCTGTTTGTTTTCGTATAAATTGAGATACACTTTATTTGGTTTTCTCGTCGATCTTAACCAGGCATCTCAGCTTACTTATTTAAGATTATTCAAAAGAAAACAGCCTTTCGTTTAATTCAGTCAGTAAATATTTTTAAATCTTTGGTTTGCGAACAGGTAATGGATCTCATTTGAATAAATAATTTGAAATTTAAGGCAGGAAATATCAGAGTTACGATGAAAATAATTAAATAAGGTCTATCATAAATAAGTACATGCAGCACCAAGTGAAATTAATTCATCACTAATGTTTCAAAACAATGTAAACCATCAAGTCGTGGTGCCACTTTTGGCTTCTGAAGAATCTTCACTTGTTCTTTCACATCTGCCAAAGTGTTTTGATTGGGTGCAGAAATCCCTCTTCTAAGACCCTGCAGGTGAGACATTCTGGACTTTTGTATTTATGTACATAGTTACATATATCTAATCTTGTTTAAAGCTGATATAAAAACTATATAGCATTATAGTCTTTCTTACCTTGGCATAGTTTGTGTCTATCAAATAAAACCCAACAGCAGCAACAACAGCAGGCACAGCTGCATAAATGGTTCCCGTAGCCATTGCTGCTCTTGAAAGCTGAATTCTTTAAATGAATCACCAACCTGCTTGTTGCAATATATATCAGAAGGGTAAAGGGGTAGAGAGACAGAGAAGATGCCTTGGTGATGAAGAGAAGCAAACAATGACTATAAAGAGATGAAACGGATAAAAAGTAAGGTTTGAAACCTTTTTTGAATTTTGGTTAAAAGTAAACTTGAAATGAAAGCAACAAAGTAATACATTATACACCAACAATAATATTTTCACACAAGTTTTATATCTTTTTCATTCTTCTTTTATAATTATTGTTTAAATCATTTTTGTCTTACAAATAATTATGAATAAATGAAAAATGATTAAGATTTAAGTATAAAAAATATATGACAAAATACGATAAGTTGAACCGAGGCTTCTGATATTCCTGTATTAATGTTGTAGTATGCCTTTATTTCCTCTCAACGTTAAGTAATTACATTATTCCTTTCTTTTTCCTCTTAATTTCAGTCACCCCCACTGCGAAGTAATCTTAAGCCTCCCATTGTGAATACAGATAATGTAGTTTCTATTTTTCATTTTCTATATTTCATCCTGCCAATTTTATCAACCTCGTAAAAATTATATGTGGTCAATGACGGGGTTATAAATAAAGGTATGCAATCATAGTTTGGGTCGCAATATTTTGATTTTAAAGATCTGAAACTGAAATATGATCACAATTACGATCATATCAACCACATTTTTTCATAATTTTCCGTAATTACAATAAGTGCAACACAACCTTAATTTAAAACCTTGACGTAATTTAAAACCTTGATCAATGCTAAATATAACTATAGTTGAATACTCTCCGACCATGTGCGAAATAAATACAGAAGGAAGATGAAAAGGATAAGGGGATAACCCTATCTTGAAGTCGATGCATTAAACTTTTTAGAAAGAAAGCCACGTCATTGGGATTTGGGAACCGCATAAACCATTTAGCTGATGCCTTTTTTTTTTTTTAGAAACTCTTGTATGGACACAAATCCATCAAATCATCCTCAGTTACAACAAATCAATATATAACAATACATCCAAAAATAGGATCCGTTATTATATCTCTTTTTCTTTTATTTATTTTTAAAAAAATAAATCTGATTTTCTCTTTTTTCATTAATCCAATAGCAACCTTCCTCCTTCTCTCCCTGGTTTCTCTAAAATCATCTCCTTTTTTTTTTTGTCTTCTTCTCCTTTTCCACTTCTCCTTCTTGCAATTTTCATTATTATTATTTTCATGATAAGCTGAAACTTCCAATCTTCTACGTCAAGTTAATTATAATCTATACTAATGATAATACCCATTTAAACAAAAACCTCTAAAACAACACCTTTTTTTTATTCTTCTCCCATTATACTAAAATAATCAACCTTTCATTTTGCCATCACCACAATCAAAATTGGTAGTTTTTTTCAAAAACAAGGACCCAGGAACCAGAACAAAACACAGAGAAAATCTTCCCTCTTATTAGCTACCCCGTCGCCACCACCATGAAAACCACCATAAACCACCGCACTTAAGATCTGCCGTTGTGACCCGTTACTTCGCCCATCATGAAACCCACTGCATCGTCAACAGCAAGCTATGCTGCACCCCTCACCCTTAAGCCCAACCACCATTGCAGCTTCTTGCACCCTTTATTTTGCCTCTAACCTCATTATTTCCTTTCATTTTCTCATGTTTTTGTTTTTATTTACCTTTGATTTTGTTTGAGTTATTCATTACAAGACTTTAATTATAAATAATTTTAAGAGACTAGAAACAGATTTAAGTTTTCAATAAATATATATATTTATATTTTAAAGAGATATAACAGTGGGTCCCATTTTTTGATGACATGTATTGATTTGTTGTGTCTACGTGGGGTTTGTGTCCATACTCAGATACTTGAAGTTGCAACTATAATTTGACATTTTTGTTTTTTATTCATGCCTTCTTCCTCTTTTATTTTCTGATTTTCTTGTTTAAACATTATTTTCTGCCAAATCGACGTTTTCCTTCTTTTGCTGATTCTAATCATGCAAACGAATTTGAGTTTCGTTTAGCTTATCATGCCCTCAAATAGAGATCAAATAGTAAAAATCACCTTGTATAATTGGTTGTTGTAGCTTATTTAATTCGATGATAGATCAGGATTGCTTACTCTAGTTATAAAAGTAGGGTATAATTAGCAACAAGAACAACTTTAATGTTTCAAATTTCATCTTGCAATTTTCAGGTTACTGCAGAGTAACAGAACTTAAGCTGATTCATACTAATGCATAGCTGTCTAGAACTATTGATTTAAGTACTATACAATAAAAATGAATAGAATTGAATCGGGTATGATTTGATACAATATAATGACAAACAAATTAAGATCGGAGTGTTGGAATGGATGCGTCCTCAACAGGGTACGATGGATTCAAAGCAGTGTAGACCATCCAACTCCGGTGCAAACCTCGGCCTCAAACGGGTCGGATTTTGCTTGGCCCCGCCGGATGGTGACGACGGATTCGGATCTTTTATGGTTGTTTTGGACTTGGCGGCAACGGAGGAAGAAGGGCCTTCCGTATTGGGCTTCGGATTTGCATCTTTTGCGGGGCCCACGCCTAAGGAAAAGCTCCAAGTCTGGCCCTGCGAGATCTCAAAGTGGCTGAACATGGACATGAACATGTTGTTTTCTTATGTGTGGGTACTAACAATGAAGATTTGATAGATATGTGTGCCTAAGAAGCTGTGTCTCCACGAAATATTATGAGGAGTATTTATATTGAACTTGATGGAGGGATGGAAGAAGAGTCGTGGAAGATTGAATTGGAGTTTTCGTGAAGTTTCTTTCTATTTGGGGGATGTGTGATGATGAGTGGAGTTTGTTTGGGAGCTAGAAGTTTCTTGCTTTGACGTGTCGTTGAACCATTTACTAGTTCAACACTTCAACTCCACCCTATTTTCCAAAAGACTCCACCCATTTTTGACTCGTAATAATCAGAGTAAGCCAGCTTTGATTCAATTGAATTCTATATAACTTTCTTGTTGACTCTGTACGTGTTTGACAGCAGGACCAGTTAATTAACTATGTTTTATATAAACTAAATATCCTTCGTATTTAAGACACTCAGTCTAACAAAATTGTAAATGGAGGTGATTTAGGGTGTGTTTGGTTGAGTTTATTTTCCAATTGAATGCAGCAATGATAATTTATACTTTACTCAATAGGTACTTGTAAAAATTATTTATGATGGGTAGGGTTATTATCCACACAATTGGTAAGGGTCCGGATACAGGTAATTACTCGTAAAATTGAACGGTATGAATGCGGGTACGAGTACTATGGTACCCATCCCGCCCCGCACCAGCACATATGTATATGTATATATAATTATTTATTTATATTACTAATATATATAATTTTAACTATAATACAAATTTTAAAATTAAAAGTAATCTAATGATTCTTAACTTTCAAAACATAGTTGCATCTATAGTTCATTTTTGGATATTTTATTTATTAAAATATTTTATTTTTAATATTTTATTAGTAGATTTAAAAGACCTTTTAATCGTTTTTTTAATTTTTATAAGGCTAAAATACATTTTTGGTCCTTTATCTTTTGATTAAAATTCATTTTGATCCTTTATCTTTTAAAAGATTCATTTTGGTTCTTTATCTTTTAAATATTACTCAAAATGATCATTTCGTCAGATTTGTCACTAACATCCGTTAATGTTAGCCGGAGATTCGTCGGAATCTGGACTTTTTTCGCCGGAATCTAGAAATTATTCCAAAATTTAGACATTTCTTTTCTCTCCCACTGTGCCAATAATCACCACAGGCAAAAGATCTAATGCTTGCACAATAATCCAAGTATATGGACTCCACCATGTTATTTTTCATCCCAATTTCAGAGCTGTAATTAACCTAATGTTGTTTTTCTAAGAACATATATTATATGTGCTTCCTACGAGAATGGTTCCCTTCTTTGCCTCCATCAATTTCTTGATTCCATCCCAATTTCCTTCTTTGCCATCCCAATAATTTCTATCCCAATTTCCTTCTTTGACCTAGGTGGCCGGACGACCTGTTCGTGTCGCGGTTACAAGGTGCGAGGCACGACGGCGGATTCGTGATGGCGGCGTGAACGGCGAACTAGACGGAGTTCCTCGCTAGAACGACGGTGGTTCTGTTGCGGATCTGGGATCTGTTACTTGCGGTGGTGACGACGACGAAGAAGGGCGGCGGCATCTGGCGGCGGCATCTGGCGGAGCCTTTGGTGCGGTGCTGGGCAGAAGGACGGTGATGGTGGTTGGCGGAGAAATCGTATACTAGAGAGGGAGGTGTGATGGAGCTCGTGGCGGAGCACGGCGGAGGAACTCGGGACACTGGTTTAGATTTGTCTGTGTGTTTTTGTTTTTGTTTATTTTTATTTTTTAATTTTTTGGTTTTTATGAGATGATGGTGATGGACTGTGGTAGGGAGAAAAAATGGTGGGGAGGAGTTTGATACTACTGAAAAATCTGTTTGAATGGTGTAATGGCCACTACCATTGTGGGTTGAAGATGAGAAAATGGTGTTTGAAATTGAAGAAAATGGGGAAAAGGGTGTTTGAAATTGAAGATGAAGATTATGGTCAAAATGAGTTTTTGTTTTGTTGATTTTCTATGACTGTAGGGAGTGTTTACCGGTGAAGATGGGTGAGGTTCATGATGAGGGCTATAGTGGCTGGTATAACAAAGAAAATTAGAGAGAGGTTTGAGTGCATCATCATGTTTTTTCGTCCCCAGATTCCGGCGAAGGGGTTGCCCAGATTCCGGTTAAAAAATCCAGATTCCGGCGGATCTCCGACTAACATTAACGGACGTTAATGACAAATCTGACGGAATGACCATTTTGAGTAACATTTAAAAGATAAAGGAGCAAAATGAATCTTTTAAAAGATAAAGGACCAAAATGAATTTTCATCAAAAAGGTATTTTAGATTTGTTATAATTCTTTTGTTATTTATTGTTTTTTCACAGTTAAAGTGCTGGTAAAAGGTGTGGGCCGGGTACGGGTACTTAGGTATCCAGAGGCTATGGGGGTTAGGGTAGTAAAGTTGTTACCCACATGGATATCGGTCCGAGTAATTTTTCAAACGTGGGTATGGGAACGGGTAGTATAGTACCCTACTCAGATCCTATCCATTATCATCCCTACTTGAACGTGTTTATTTACCAATTTATGATCTTATTTTGATTCACTATTAATATAAAACTTTATTATACTACCATCTAATTAGGTGAAAAAGAATCATTATATGATAAAAATATTTTATATTTAACATATATACCAATATCTTGCGTTGAAACTAATGGTAATTAACATTTTATTATTACAAAAGTCAAACAAATTTAATAACATGATACTTTACAATTGGTTGACATTTGGTAACATAAAAGTTTTTTATGCGTTCATGCACACACTCATAGATATATGTAAAACTCTATAATATTATAATGTCGTCTTTATTATTAAATATGTCTTTAATATAATAGGGTATTACTAACCAGTATCTTACGAGTTACAACATTAGTTAAACAAATTAATAAAAGCAAATTTTCATTAAAATAAAACTAAAGATAATATTTCTTAAAACATTCAACACAACACTTCTCAATATAAAAAAATTAGGGCACAAGTTAAATTTTTCATAACTAAAATAACTAACATAAATTGAGGAATTTATGTCATCAAAACACTAAAACCAATGCAAGGAATGACAAAAAAAAAAAAGTTGAAATCACTAGTGCAAAATATGCATTTAACATCAGGGTTTTAACACCGGTTTTAACAAAACAGATGTGAAAAAGGAGGCGGTGGCATTTTTAAAATTAAACTGAAATATTTTAACATCGGTTATAATAAAAATCGATGTGATAAAAATATTTAACATCGATTTTTATAAAAATCGATGTGGAAAAGTGAAACAAAAAAAATAATTTATCACACATAAGATTGGAGATCGATTTTAGTATAACCGATATGGAATAGTGAAAAATATCAATTGTAGACATCGGTTTTATTATAACCGATGTGGAAGATTGAACAAAAAAATTGAATTTTTTTAAGCAGCAACATTTTTAACATCGGTTTTTGTTGTTAACCGATGTGGAAAAGCAATATAACACATCGGTTTTGGATATAGCCGATGTGTATTTTCATTTTGTTTTCATTTATTCACCCCTCCAATTCCTCTCTTGCGCGCTACCACTAAATGTCTGAAACCCAATATTTTCTCTGTTGCATGCGCGCTTCGTAACCCTTACACCCTCACACCTCCATTCTTGCTCGCTCGGCCGCGTCCTCCGCTGTCACCTCAGCCTCGAAGCCCCTCCGCTTGCTCCGCCGCTTCGTGTCGTGACCCTGTAGCCTTCGCTTGCTCCGCCGATTCCTGTAGCCTCGAAGCCCACTGTCTGACGCTTGCTCCACGTGCTCCGCCGTTTGCTCTGCTTGCTCCGTCGCTTAGTCATCTCAGGTAATGCACCTCTTATACCATGTTTCTAAGGAATCTGAGCATTGGGAAAGTACAATGGAAGCTTCTTCAACCCATTTCGATTTTTTGACTAAATTTTCTCATTTCAGGGTTGTGCAAAGGGCTTGCCGTGGTACTGGTTAGTGGTCTCATTTGTGGTTCAAGCTTTCCCTTCAGCTGTTACCTATCTTGCCCTTATTCCTTGCAAGGTACAATATTTACTTTGAACCTTAACTTTGGTCGGTAATGGTTTTTCCATTTTTTGGTTTTGGATAAAAGTAAATGAATTGGAAGTTGTTGATTTTTTGTTGATTGGGATTAAAGAATCATGAATGCCGAGTTATTTTTTTTATCCAATGCTATGTGGGATTTGTTGTAAGTTTGGTGTGTGCTTAAAAATGTGTTCAAAACTACAGTGATGAGTTTTCTTCATGTTATGTAAAGCTTTTTCATGAATAGTTTTGCCCTCTTTGAGGGTGTGGTAATTATTACCTATTGCTTTGCGGTTTTTGATTATCAGGGGTGTTATTAGTCTCTTTGTTTGAATCTGACTTTGATTTGAGTCTAACTGGTGGTTGAATTTTCGACGTTCAAATTATGGAACTCTTTACTTATCGTACAACTCTTCAAAGATGACTATTAATTGTCGATGCCTTTAGACAGTTATTTTGTTATTATTTTCAGTTTGTGACTTAAAAAAGCAGCTGGTATATTAACTATTGCTTATTTTGATTTTTGTTTGCTTTGATTTAGGGATTGGAGTGTTTATTAATTTTCTTAATGTAAATTAATTAGTAAAGCCTTAATTTCCCGTTTGAGATGCAATACTAATGAGCACACGTGTACGTGCTTAAGGTACCGCTCATTGTATTGGATCTTGAATTGTCCAAAGTTGGATAGTTTGGGAAAAAACTTTTTCTTCATTCAGTTAAAATAGTTATTCATTGATTCTCATGTTATATACTTGATGAAAATTTGGATTGATACATTTCCTTTCGTTCTCCAGGTGTATACTTTATCGTGGTGGATGTCATCGCGTTCAAGTCGTGTACGTCGGAGACCGAAGGGAAGTGCTGCCGAAATTTCATCGAGTATGAGCATGAGAGTTAAGGACTAACTGTTAACCGAATTTTTAAAAAGTTTCTTCTCGAATGGGATAGGACCATACCCTGTCATAAGAAGTAGTTGATGAAGATCTTGGACTAAGTACGAAGTTATTGGTTTTAGTCATGGATCGCGGTTGGATGAATGTGATAAGCCTCTGGCTCATCTAGTTTTATGGCTAGTATGACCAGGGTTTTGTGCAAATTATATCCTATTTTCACCCAAATTAGATTAGATTGTCCTCAAGCAAGGTTTTGAGTCTCTAGAGTAGTTTTAGGTTAAATTATCCAGATTTGAGTTAAATAATACACTTATAGTTATTTCTTTGTTTTCAGGTTAAGTGAAAGTCAAGAGAATAAGGAAACAGGGGATTCGCCTCGCGAACCTCTCTTCGCCTCGCGACCCCGAAGCTGACTGTTCCAAGAAAATGCAAGGTCTCTGGTTCGCCCCGCGAAGAAGATCTCGCCCCGCGAGTCACCCAAGCCTGAAAAGTCAGAGACGATCACGGCATGCCCGTGTTGAAGGTCACGGCTGTGGCAGTTTTGAAGTTGAAGAGATTCGCCTCGCGAGCATACATTCGCCTAGCGAGTCTGGAAGTGAGAAAGCATCACGGTTGGCCCCTGATATTCATAACGGGCGTAATAAGAAGACTCTTCAGTTTCTCGCCTCGCGAAGGTGTGTTCGCCTCGCGAGAATACCAAAGGTTGCAGACTGTTCGCAAGATTCGCGTCGCGAGAGAGGCTTCGCCTCGCGAGTAGACTTAATTTCTGATTAGTATAAATAGCTATTCTGAACAGTTTGGAAGAACCTTTTGCTTCTCCATTGTTCGGTTTACATTTCTTTTCTGTGTGTTTTCGTTTTTTACATGGAGAGCTAAATTCTTAGATTAATCTACTGTATGAGAATTCCATATACTTGAGGTTTTGTAAATCCCTATTTTAATTGCTTTTCCCTTTTCAATACCATATTATACATTTCTGTTTGTTATTTCAGGAGTGTGTAGTATTATATTGATTTGTTTCAGTGATGTTATTTTCCTATACTAAATCGCGTTTGTTATTTCGCGTGCGTTCATTCATGTTCGTTTGTTCATGAGAGCTTAACCCCGTTTGTTATTTCGGGAATAGGAATATACATCCGTAGTAGCGATTACGTTGTTAGTTGTTGCTATAACTGAAAGGGGATGAGAATCTGCTTAGGGCTTGGGATTACATTAACCAAGGATAGTTGGGAATTCTTGACAGTAGATTAATCGTTGTTTGCTATTTGATAATCTCTTTAACTTGCCCTATTTTTAATTGCTCTGTTTTTCTTGTTACTTATTTGCATCCAAACCAAACCCCCCCAAAAAACTTATTTTTGTGAAAAATAACACTTTAAGAGTCCTTGAGAGACGACATCCGAGTTGTCACCCTAAACTACAATTTTTAAAACCCGCTCGTCCTTTTTGGCGGGTGCGCGACAGCGCGACCAAAAATTGGCGCCGTTGCCGGGGACTCTGATTTGTTATTTTTCGCATTTTTTCTATTTTCTTTTCTTTCTTTTATTTTTTGTTTTGAATTGGTCTGGCTACTAGGTCTAATTGCCCTGAACTGTGTGATTTTGACCCGGAAATTGAAAGAACATTGCACACACTCCGTAGAGAATTTCGGGCCAGCACTAGTATGATTCCAATTTCAAAACTTTTTTTGAAAACATGGGAGACCAGAGGACATTAAGACAGCTTGCTGCCCCTGATGTCAACTATAATGGATTGTGTATTTCATATCCTGGTGCTGATACTCCTTTTGAACTGAAATCTGGTTTTATTCACTTGTTGCCCAAGTTTAATGGTCTTGCAGGTGAGGATCCACACAAGCACTTGAAGGAATTCCAAGTTGTATGCTCCACAACCTCGAGATCAGAGGGAGTCACTGAGGATAGTATCAAGCTGAAGGCTTTTCCGTTTTCACTCCAGGGAGCTGCAAAAGATTGGCTGCTGTATCTTGAGCCCAACTCCATCACCACTTGGAATGATTTGAAGAGGGTTTTTCTGGAAAGATACTTTCCTGCTTCAAGAGCTGCTTCAATAAGAAAAGAAATATGTGGCATCAGGCAAGGGAATGAATCGCTAGCTGAATATTGGGAAAGGTTCAAGCATTTGGTATCCAGTTGCCCCCAGCATCAAATTTCTGAACAGCTCCTGATCCAGTACTTTTATGAAGGATTGCTGCCGATGGATAGGAATCTTTTGGATGCTGCTAGTGGGGGAGCATTAGTTGATAAGACCCCAGCTGCTGCCAAGCAACTCATTGAGAATATGTCATTGAATTCCCAGCAGTTCACTACCAGAAGAAATTCAGTTGAAACAAGAGGTGTGCATGAGATTCATAGGTCATCTTCCAACCAGGCCGCCATTGAGAATAGATTGGATGAGCTGACTTCTTTTGTAAGGCAATTGGCAATAGACAGAGTTCAGCCTGCAAAGTTATGTAGCATCTGCAATTCACCTGAGCACCCACATGATCCATGCCCCATCCAGAGGGAAGAGTTTGTCAGTGAAGTATCTCAAGCTTATGCAGTTAATCCATATAGTCAAGGAAACAGTCAGAATCGGTACAGCACTCCAGACCTCTCTACCAATAGGTACCATCCCAACTGGGGGAATCATCCTAATCTGCGGTATGGGAACTCATCCCAACAACAACCGATGGCACCTCAGAATCCTCCTCAAGTGACCACCTCTGCACCTTCTGGACCTTCATTGGAGGACATGTTCAAGCAATTGACTTCACAAATGAATGCACAAATGACTACACTTTTCCAGCAGCAAATGGGACAGTTCCAGGCACAAACAAGTGCTAGCATTCAAGATTTGAGGACACAGATTGGACAGATGGCCACAGACATAAATAACATAAAGCAAGCTCAAAGAACAACCCAGCTGCCAGCACAACCAGTGATAAATCCTAATGCCTCCAACCCTAATGTGAGTGCCATATCTCTGAGATCTGGAAAAGTTGTTGAGGCCACCTCTGAAAAAGATGAAGCAACTGTTGGGGTAACTCCTGAGCCTATTGTTGAGGTTGAAGTTGAGAAGGTATACAGACCACCAATCCCATTCCCACACAGATTACAGAAAAATTTGAAGAGTGGTGGTGAAGACAAGGAGAAGGAAATTCTTGATGTTTTAAGAAAGGTAGGTGTTAATATCCCACTGTTGGATGTGATCAAGCAAGTGCCCAGGTATGCCAAATTCCTGAAGGATCTATGCACCAACAAGAGGAAGATGAAGAATAATGAGAGGGTTGATTTGGGAAGAAATGTCTCAGCTCTTATCCAGTCTAGGCCTGCACCAGAAAGAGTTGCTGTTATAGCCCCTACTCAGGCATTACCACAGAAGTGCAAGGATCCAGGAGTATTTACTATTCCATGCACTATTGGGGACAGGAAGTTTGAAAATTGCATGCTGGATTTGGGAGGCTCTATCAATGTCATGCCTACCTCCATCTTTAACAACCTTGATCTTGGTCCCTTGAAATATACAGGTCTCACCATTCAGTTGGCCAACAAGACCAGTGCCCGCCCCATGGGAATGGTGGAATATGTGCTAGTGCAAGTTGATGATCTGATCTTCCCAGCTGACTTCTACATCCTGGACATGGCAGGAGAGACACATTCCAGTAAATCACCAATCATCCTGGGCCGACCATTCATGAAGACAGCTAAGACTAACATTGATGTTGATGATGGGACCATGTCTATGAAGTTTGGGGATATAGTTGCAAAGTTTAACATATTTGATGCTATGAAACATCCAGTGGAAGAGCACTCTGTATTCCACATAGAGCTGCTTTCTGAGACTATTGAGGAAACCCATGAGGACTTGCTTTCTAATTTTCCATTTATTTCTGGCTTTGAGGATATTTCTGCATGTCCTGATTGTACTAACGCTAACCATTGTGTGGTTTGTGCTGAGATTGCTGTATGTCTAGCAGGTGATAAATTTGTCAGTGCAGTGGATGAGAAACATGCAGAAGATGAAGCAGCACCGGAGGCCCTCCCTACCTATCTGCCACCTCCCCCTGTGAAACCACCGGAGGAAATAGATTTTGCACCATGGATAGTTCAAGGGATTGAAGCCAAATTCTATTGGGAGGACTTTGTTGATGAAGCGGTCGTCTTTGACCCAAGAGGAGGTGATGAGTCCGCCGCATTGAGCAAGGTCGCCATCATTATCAAGTGTTTACTCATATATCAAGGATGCAAGTTATGGGACCATGGAATGAACTCTACCTCTTTGACCTTAGACTACAAGAAATGGGATCCAGGTGGTAGCTCCCGCATACACTGCACTTGATCAGGGAGTACTCTTTTCCTTTCCCTCACTCTGATTGTATAGTTCTGTTGTTCATTGGGGACAATGCATGTTTTAAGTGTGGGGGAGGGAACTAGTTGTAGTTTTTCCTTTTCTTTGAATAAAAATCCTGAATAATTTGAGAAGCTCAGGAGTATTTGTGTGTTGAGTCTTTTGTTGGCAAGTTTGATGGATTTTGATTGATGTTGCACAGATTGCTTGCATGATTGATATGTGATGATTCCCCCTAGGCTGAAAAAAAATTTTGAGTTTTTGAAAAGTGATTCCCATGTGATTGAAAACTGAACTTTGAGATTTTGTTATGATGGCATGATTTATGATAAGTTTGGGGTGATAGGAAGCACACACTAGGGATAGAATCTCTGTCAAACAATTTGCATGAATGTCCAGGTGAGGTTTTGAGCCTCCAACATGTTTTAAACTGTGTGAAATCACTTTCAAGTTGGATTTCCCTGAATTTGCTTGAATCTCTTTATGATTTGCATGATTATGTGTTTGCTTCAAATGATTTAGGCATTTTCTTTGTAAATAGCTACTTAGCCTAAAAATAACCAACTCCTAATGCATGTTCCCTAGTTAGCCCCATTGAGCCTATTAGCCTGTTAATTCTTGATAACCTAATGTTATAAGCCCAAAAATCTGGAAAATCATGTTAACCCGATCTTAGGATTAGGAGAGCATGTAATCTTAGAATGGGTGCAAGAAACTAAGTTTGGGGTGGCTGCAAGGTGTAATATGTTGTTGGGATTGAGAAAAAAAAATACAATAAAAAAGTTGGAGCCAAAGGCTTGTAGAAAAAAAATGATGAATGTAAAAAAAAAAAGTGTAAAAATGATAAAAATAAAAGAGGCTGGAGTCACCCAAAGCATAAAGGAAAATGAAGAAAGGAACTTGAGTAGAATTTCAAAGTGTAAATAATGTTCATGCTCTCTTAGTTCCTAGGGTCTTCAGCCTAGTTCCTTTGTATATCCTACCCTTAACCAGGCCCCATTACAAGCCATAAAAGACCTTTTGATGTTGCATGCATGTTTTCTGTGGGAACCATTTTTGAGATGAAAATCAAATTTTTGGGAAGTGTTCTTGAAAGTGAAATTGAGTGCAATGTTAATAGCCTGACACAAACTGAGTGATTGAGTGAACAAATAATGCCCTTGTGAGGAAGGCAGTTGTTTGGATTTGGTGATCTCCCTCTTGTGTGTGACTTAGATCCCTTGCTTAGATTTCTGATTGCCTGAATGATGAAATTCTCAATTGTTTGGAATGAATGAATGCGGGGATTGCTTTGCTTGAAAAAGGGGGGGGGGGGGGGGGGGGGACATTAAAGAAAACTGTTTTGATGTATTGCTTGAATTTGTGCAAGGTTGATTGGATCTTTTAAGCTTGCCAGGTTTTGAGTCTTTTTGATTTTTGAGTCTTAGTTTGCTTGGGGACAAGGAAAGTTTAAGTTTGGGGTATTTTGATAAGCCTCTGGCTCATCTAGTTTTATGGCTAGTATGACCAGGGTTTTGTGCAAATTATATCCTATTTTCACCCAAATTAGATTAGATTGTCCTCAAGCAAGGTTTTGAGTCTCTAGAGTAGTTTTAGGTTAAATTATCCAGATTTGAGTTAAATAATACACTTATAGTTATTTCTTTGTTTTCAGGTTAAGTGAAAGTCAAGAGAATAAGGAAACAGGGGGATTCGCCTCGCGAACCTCTCTTTCGCCTCGCGACCCGAAGCCGACTGTTCCAAGAAAATGCAAGGTCTCCGGTTCGCCCCGCAAGAAGATCTCGCCCGCGAGTCACCCAAGCCTGAAAAGTCAGAGACGATCACGGCATGCCCGTGTTGAAGGTCACGGCTGTGGCAGTTTTGAAGTTGAAGAGATTCGCCTCGCGAGCATACATTCGCCTAGCGAGTCTGGAAGTGAGAAAGCATCACGGTTGGCCCCTGATATTCATAACGGGCGTAATAAGAAGACTCTTCAGTTTCTCGCCTCGCGAAGGTGTGTTCGCCTCGCGAGAATACCAAAGGTTGCAGACTGTTCGCAAGATTCGCGTCGCGAGAGAGGCTTCGCCTCGCGAGTAGACTTAATTTCTGATTAGTATAAATAGCTGTTCTGAACAGTTTGGAAGAACCTTTTGCTTCTCCATTGTTCGGTTTACATTTCTTTTGTGTGTTTTCGTTTTTTACATGGAGAGCTAAATTCTTAGATTAATCTACTGTATGAGAATTCCATATACTTGAGGTTTTGTAAATCCCTATTTTAATTGCTTTTCCCTTTTCAATACCATATTATACATTTCTGTTTGTTATTTCAGGAGTGTGTAGTATTGTATTGATTTGTTTCAGTGATGTTATTTTCCTATACTAAATCGCGTTTGTTATTTCGCGTGCGTTCATTCATGTTCGTTTGTTCATGAGAGCTTAACCCTGTTTGTTATTTCGGGAATAGGAATATACATCCGTAGTAGCGATTACGTTGTTAGTTGTTGCTATAACTAAAAGGGGATGAGAATCTGCTTAGGGCTTGGGATTACATTAACCAAGGATAGTTGGGAATTCTTGACAGTAGATTAATCGTCGTTTGCTATTTGATAATCTCTTTAACTTGCCCTGTTTTTAATTGCTCTGTTTTTCTTGTTACTTATTTGCATCCAAACCAAACCCCCCCAAAAAACTTATTTTTGTGAAAAATAACACTTTAAGAGTCCTTGAGAGACGACATCCGAGTTGTCGCCCTAAACTACAATTTTTAAAACCCGCTCGTCCTTTTTGGCGCTTGCGCGACAGCGCGACCAGAATGCTAGACGAACAAGTGATGAGTATGAGAATGGAGTGGAAGATTTTCTACAATTTGTAAAAACAAATGCTCCTGATAGTGGTAACGGAAGGTTTTATTGTCCTTGTGTTAAATGTTTGAATGAGAGACGACTAGAAGCTGAGGAGATACGGGAGCATCTTATTGTGAGGGGATTTGCAAGAGTTATACAATATGGATATGTCATGGTGAATCGTTAGACAGACCGAGGGTGTCGCATAGAGAGGAAGTTGATGACGTGGATATGGACGATGGACTAGAGGACATGACTCGTGATGTTGGGCAAGAGTCTTTTCGGTGAGCACATGTGTATGATACTTTGTGCAGTGATACGGAAGTGGCTTTGTATCCGGGGTGCACTAATTTCACACGGTTGTCAGTGGTGTTAAGATTGTTCAATGTGAAGGCGAGAAATGGGTGGAGCGATAAAAGCTTTACCGAATTGCTTGAGTTGTTGAAAGACATGCTTCCAGAAGGTAACACATTACCGTCCCGAAACTATGAGGCGAAGAAGATATTGTGTCCGATGGGTATGGAGTATAAGAAAATACACGCTTGCCCCAATGATTGCATATTGTACAGGAAAGAGTTTGAAGAGATGCACGAGTGCCATAGGTGTGGGGTATCACGCTACAAAGTGAAGGATGGTGATTCTAGTTGTGATGTGGTCACCAAGGGTCCTCCTGCGAAGGTGTTTGGTATCTTCCGGTAATTCCACGGTTCAAGCGATTGTTTGCTAATGAAAAGGATGCATAGAATATTAAATGGCATGCAGATGAGAGGAATTGTGATGGACAGCTTCGTCATCCGGCTGATTCTTTGCAATGGAAGAGAATTGATAGTTTGTTTCCAGAGTTTGGCAATGAGCCCAGAAATCTCAGGCTTGGACTTGATACCGATGGAATGAATCCATATGGAAACTTAAGTAGTATTTATAGTTCATGGCCCGTTGTCCTGGTAATTTACAACCCGTCTCCTTGGTTGTGCATGAAGCGTAAATACATTATGTTAAGTATGATGATTTCGGGTCCAAAACAGCCAGGAAATGATATTGATGTCTATCTGAGTCCCTTGATTGAAGACTTGATAATGTTGTGGGATGAAGGCATTGATGTGATCGACGTGTATTGCCGCGAGACTTTCAGATTGCGTGCCATATTATTTTGCACCATCAATGACTTTCCAGCATACGGGAACCTGTGCGGGTATAGTGTTAAGGGGCATAAAGCATGTCCAATATGTGAAGAAGGCACATTTCACCATCAACTGCAACATGGAAGGAAGACAGTTTACCTTGGGCATCGGAGATTTCTCCAGCGTAATCATCCTTATCGTAGATTGAGGAAAGCTTTCAATGGATTTTCGGGGAATGAAATTGCTCTGGTGGCCTTGACTGGAGACCAAGTTTATGAACAGGTGAAGAACACTAATGTTATCTATGGGAAGACCCAGAAGAAGGCTACTGAGAAGAATATATGGAAGAAGAGGTCGATTTTCTTTGATTTTCCATACTGGTGCAAGCTTGATGTAAGACATTGTATTGATGTGATGCATGTGGAGAAAAATGTGTGTGACAGTTTAATCGGAATGCTTCTCAACATTCAAGGCAAGACAAAGGATGTCGTGAATGCTCGTCTAGATTTAGTTGCGATGGGTATACGAAAGCAGTTAGCTCCACATAAAGTGGGGGATAAGAAGACTTATTTGCCCCCAGCATGTCATACTTTATCAAAAAAAGAGAAAAGAAGTTTCTGTGAATGTCTACGTGGAGTCAAAGTGCCACAGGGTTACTCTTCAAATATCAAGAGACTTGTCTCAATGAAAGATCTCAAATTAGTTGGCTTAAAGTCTCATGATTGCCTTGTCTTGATGCAACAACTACTACCGGTGGCCATTCGTGACATCTTGCCTAAAAAAGTCAGACATGCCATTACTAGGTTATGCTTATTCTTCAATGCTATATGTAGCAAGGTCATTGACACTAAAAAGTTGGATGACTTGGAAAATGAGGCAGCCATTATCTTGTGCTAATTGGAGATGTATTTTCCACCTTCATTTTTTGACATCATGGTTTATTTTATTGTTCATCTAGTAAGGGAGATTAGATTGTGTGACCCCATTTATTTAAGGTGGATGTACCCGATTGAGCGATACATGAAGATCTTGAAAGGATATGTGAAGAATCCACACCGTCCCGAAGCATCTATTGTTGAAAGGTATGTTGCAGAAGAAGCTATCGAGTTTTGTACAGACTACATGTCAGAAGCGGAACCTGTAGGGCTTCTGAAGTCTCGTCATGAAGGAAGATATGATGTTAAGGGTACACGAGGTATCACTATTAAGTGCATGGATCGGGAGAAAGTGCTTCAAGCACATTTGTATATATTGAATAACACTAATGAGGTTAAACCATACTTATATGAGCACAAAAGTATCATCAATGAAACTTACCTTATAATGAATGAAAAATGGTGTTTGAACAAGCATAATAAGACTTTCTTGAACTGGTTTAGAGAAAAAATTGCAAAGGATGGTAGTGCTTCTGATACATTAAATTGGCTAGCACAGGGGCCTAACTTTGATGTCATATGCTGGAGTGGGTACGATATCAATAAGTTTTCCTTCTATACAAAGTCCCAGGATGACAAAAGTACTATACAAAAAGTGGGGTTGTGGTCGTCGCTGAGTCCATGCATTTCTCTAGTTCGAAAGATAAAAACCCTGTTATGACATCCATTTCATACTTTGGAATCATTGAAGAGATCTGGGAGGTTGATTACATGAAGTTTAGAGTGCCTGTTTTTAAATGTCAGTGGGTCGACAGTAACAACGGTGTGCAAACTGATGAGTTAGGATTCAAATTGGTGGACCTTAATAAGGTAGGTAATAAAGAAGAGCCTTTCATCATGGCATCCCAAGGAAAACAAGTGTTTTATATCCGCGATCCTTCTAACAAAAGGTGGTCAGTGGTTCTCAAGGGAAAAAACATGTATAATGGTAATGAGGGAAATCAAGATTCAACTCTTGATATTTCTGATACTAATTCTTTCTCAACACGGGTGCCTAATTTCAATGAGGAAAATGAAGTGGACGATGTACATGCTACTCGTAATGATCACCAAGAAGGGTTATGGGAGAACTTTACTACTTGACCACAGTGTAAGTTTAGTTTGAGTTATGTTTAAAGTCATATTATATGTTTACGACATTTATAAGTTATGCTTATGTTGATCGATATTTATAAGTTATGTTTGTTATTAATTTATCCAGACATACTAAAAATTTATTTATTTTTTTGTCTAAACAGGTATACACGGTTGATCCTGAGGATATCCCTCCTTCAAGCAGCGGGTCGGAGACCCCGTCTACGGGTAGAAATAATAGACGTGCCACACGAATGGGGAATTTTACTACCAACCGTGGTTCAAATCAAAGGATAAGAATCGAATTTGAGGCTAATATCAATCCTATTGGGCCAATGGCAGAGCAGTTTATCAGTTTTTTGGGGACCCTTGCTCGAAGCAAGTCTAGTATGCTTATTGAGCGTTGGAAAGATGTACCACGGGGCGTGAAGGATCAGATGTGGGAGAGTATTATGGTATCTATACTTTTACGTCCTGTGTTTGTATCTAATTTATTTTAATCTTATTAATATCATACAGTAATTCGTTGATTCTTTTGGTGTTAATGTAGCTCACCTTTGACCTGCCGGATACGACAGATATGAAGAAGCGTTTGATAAAGTATGTCGGTGAGCGTTGGAGGGATTTTAAGGTGGACCTGGGCAGATATTATGTATTCAAGCCAAGCTATGAAAAGAACCCACTTGAGGTGTACCCGTTTCTTGACCTGGCGATGTGGGATTGCTTTGTTCAGAGCCGACATGATCACAGCTTTCGGGTTAACTTATTTGAGTTGTCTCTACATTTATGTAATTTCATTAATTTTCTTAATTTACTTATGTAATTTAATTGTCTTCTATTTATAATAGGAGAAGAGGAAAAAGGGGCAGGAAAACCAAAGCAAGAATGTCTACCCCTATATACTGTCTCTTGGGGGATATAAAAAACTTGACTTGACAATGGTGGAAGAGGAAAAGAAAAGACTTCAGCAAGAAGCATCTCAGGCAGATCCTACAGCTGATAATCATCCAGAAGTTGTTGATCCACCTCCACCCCCACGCCATCGTAGATGGAAGAGGGCCCGACAAAGAAGTACGGGACAATATACATCTGAGGAGGCCCGCCAAGTAGCTGAGAAGATTGTAAGTATAGTTTGAATTGTAATTGTGATTTTAACAATGTTATTGAATTGTAATATGACCTAATATTTTATATGTTGTAGGATGCCTTGGATGAGCAGGCCACTCAAGGAACCTTTGTTCCTAGAGTACGCAAGGATATTTTAGCTGCTGCCATCGGTAAACCAGACCACCTAGGCCGTGTCATTGGTGCTAGATGGGACATTGGCCTTCGCCAATACCATGGTTCATCTTCACACCAACGCCATAGGGATGTTGATGCAGATAGAGAACGGCTAAAACGGGAGATTGCAGATGAGCTTAGACAGGAGATGACCCTGCAGTTTTCCCAGCAGCTAGCAATAATGGCTACTATGTCCCAGCAAAACACAGGTGTCCAACCCTCTGTCCATGTGAGCACTAAGGGCTCATGTGATCCTCCTCCTCAGCCTGAAAATGATGATGATGATGATGATGATGACGACGACCCTGATAGGTGTGAGCTGTATGTTGATGATCATCATGATCGCCACTTAGTGGCATTGGGGAGGGCACATAACTTAGGTAATACCATACACCACTGTTTATTACCGGATGATTAGGTGAGGGTCGTGGTTGAGATTATTCGAGATGCTGGTGCTCGAGTCCCTGTGCCCACTGAGGAGGTTCAAACAGTGGGCCAGGCCACTGGTAACTTCATCCCCTGGCCAAGAAGACTGGTCAAGTTTCTTGTTGCATCTGAGGTATTCAATTAGTTGTGTTTTTCTATATTTATAGTTGCAATTATTTATTATTGTTTAAAGATAATGTTTTTTTAGGATGTTGGAAATGATATACTGCCTAAAAGGTCGGATCCATGAAGACCATAGAAGTCTGCTCCTGCCAAGGTATTCATTTGACCATTCAATTAATTACGAATGAAATAACTTAACCGTGATTACTAATGTATATCTTTGTTGTTTAGGGGATTGACAAAGGGGATCCTGGTGGTGTTTTTACACTTCTGGCTATACAGGTTGTGAACATGGAGGCTGATGCAGCTTTGGTATGGTTGGAACATGATGCCAGGCTAGGTGACGATCTGTATATCCTAAAGAAGGAGCTTATGGAGATGGTGCTCGATCGTGAAATGGCTAGTGCTGCACACATCTCGTTATGGTGCACGTAAGTATATTTTATTTGTAAGTTAAGTAATTAAATTTTAAATACTATGATAACTAACATGTTTTATCAATATATTAGGTATCTGCATCGCATGTTAGTTGATCAGGGTAACCTCACCCTTTATGGGTTCATTGACCCCATGCTCATTCAGGGTGATGTTCTCCTAACATCAGAAGACCCGATTGCCACCATACGTGATATACTTGCCCGAGATGATCATCATTTCTACCTTGCACCTTATCTCAATTAGTAAGTACCAGTTATTTAATTATAACGTACTATATATGACTTAGTTACTAATTGTTCCGCAAATGCAGTAAACATTGGCAATTGTTGATCTTGTGCCCTCGGTTGAATCTCGTAGTCTTCTTCTGCTCGATGGGAAATAAGCCGACGAATCAACTGAAGATCATCATGGAAACGTAAGCATTAAAATAATTTATAATCAGTAATGAAGTTGTTTTAATCATCTGAAATCTATAAGATATACTTTAATTAATGTTTACTTTCTTATGATAGTTCTATTGATGCAATCCACATGCTGCGTAGTGAAAGGCATCGGGCTATTAGATGGATTATCCTTAACGTAAGATATTTATTACAAATGCTTCAAGCGCAGTGGGTATAATTATTGATTTCTATTTAATTCCTTATATTATAATTGGGTTTCATTTGTACGTAGTCCCGTAGACAACGTGGATCATAGGAATGTGGATATTATGTGATGAAGTGGATGGTCGAAATTATCTCCTCCGGTATCATTGAAAGATGGCAGGAGGTAAATGCTAATTGGTAACATAATTAGTTCTAATAGTTATACACTCGTTATATGTTTTATTTTAGTTTATTACGTAAAAGATATAATCTTATGTACAATTAAACTTGCAGATATTAAATAACTGGTACTTACTTATTGAGATGAGGCGCAAGGTAGAACTGATGATCATCTCGGGTAAGTATATCACGTATGGTGGTGAATGAATCTTCTGATTTTAGGAGAACATCACCCTTAATGAGCATGGGGTTAATGAACCCATAAAAGGTGAGGTTGCCCTTATCAACTAACATGCGATGCAGATATCTAATATATTGATAAAACATGTTAATTATCATAGTATTTAAAATTTAATTACTTAACTTACAAATAAAATGTACTTACGTGCACCAAAACGAGATGTGTGCAGCACTAGCCATTTCACAATCGAGCACCATCTCCATAATTTCCTTCTTTGGGATATACAGATCGTCACCTGGCCTGGCATCATGTTCCAACCTTACCAAAGTTGCGTCAGCCTCCATGTTCACAACCTATATAGCCAGACGTTTAAAAACACCACCGGGATCCCTTTTGTCAATCCCCTAAACAACAAAGATATACATTAGTAATCACACTTAAGTTATTTCATTCGTAATTAATTGAATGGTCAAATGAATACTATGGCAAGAACAGACTTCTCTGGTCTTCCTGGATCCGGCCTTTTAGGCAGAATATCATTTCCAACATCCTAAAAAAAAGCATTATCTTTAAACAATAATAAATAATTTCAACTATAAATATAAAAAACACAACTAATTGAATACATCATATGCAACAGGAAACCTGACCAGTCTTCTTGGCCAGGGGATGAAGTTACCAGGGGCCTAACCCACTGTTTGAACCTCCTCAGTGGGCACAGGGACTCGAGCATCATCATCTCGAATAATCTCAACAACGACCCTCACCTGATCATCCGGTAATAAACGGTGGTGTATGGTATTACCTAAGTTATGTGCCCTCCCCAACGCCACTAAGCGACGATCATGATGATCATCAACATACAGCTCACACCTATCAGGGTCGTCATCATCATCATTTTCAGGCTGATGAGGAGGATCACATGAGCCCTTAGTGCTCACATGGACAGAGGGTTGGACACCTGTGTTTTGCTGGGACATAGCAGCCATTATTGCCAGCTGCTGGGAAAACTGCTGGGCCATCTCCTGTCTAAGCTCATCTGCAATCTCCCGTTTTAGCTATTCTCTATCTGCATCAACATCCCTGTGGCCTTGGTGTGAAGATGAACCATGGTATTGGCGAATGCCAGAGCCCCATCCAACACCAATGACACGGCCTGGGTGGTTTGGTTTACCGATGGCAGCAGCTAAGATATCCTCGCGTCTTCTAGGAACAAAGGTTCCTTGAGTGGCCTGCTCATCCAAGGCATCCTACGACATATAAATATTAGGTCACATTGCAATTCGGTAACATTGTTAAAATCACAATTACAATTCAAACTATACTTACAATCTTCTCAGCTACTTGGCGGGCCTCCTCAGATGTATATTGTCCCGTACTTCTTTGTCGGACCCTCTTCCATTTACTATGGCGTGGGGGTGGAGGTGGATCAACAACTTCTGGACGATTATCAATTGTAGGATCTTCCTGAGATGCTTCTTGATGAAGTCTTTTCTTTTCCTCTTCCACCATTGTCAGGTCAATTTTTTTATATCCCTCACGAGACAGTATATGGGGGTAGACATTCTTGCTTGGGTTTTCCTGCCCCTTTTTCCTCTTCTCCTGTTATAAATAGAAGACAATTAAATTACATAAGTAAATTAATAAAATTAATGAAATTAATTAATTTAGAGACAACTCAAATAAGTTAACCTGAAAGCTGGGATCATGTCGGCTCTGAACAAAGCGATCCCACGTCGACTGGTCAAGAAATGGGTACACCTCAAGTGGGTTCTTTTCACAGCTTGGATTGAATACATAATATCTGCCTAGGTCCACCTTAAAAGCCCTCCAACGTTCACCAGCATACTTTATCATACGCTTCTTCATATCCACCGTATCCGGCAGGTCAAAGGTGAGCTACATTAACACCAAAAGAATCAACGAGTTACTGTATGATATTAATAAGATTAAAATAAAGTGGATACAAACACAGGACGTAAAAGTATAGATACCAGAATACTCTACCAGATCTAATCCTTCACACCCTGCGGTACATCTTTCCACTGCTCAATAAGTATACTAGGCTTGCTTTGAGCAAGGGTCCCCACAAAACTGATAAACTGCTCTGCCATTGACCCAATAGGATTGAGTTTAGCATCAAATTCGATTCTTATCCTTTGATTTGAACCATGTTTGGTAGTCAAATTCCTCATTCGTGTGGCACGTCTACCCTTTCTACCCGTAGACGGGGTCTCCGACCATTGCATGAAGGAGGGATATCCTCAGGATCAGCTATGTATACCTGTTTAGACAAAAAAAATTATCAGTATGTCAGGATAAATATCAAACATAACTTATAAATATCAATCAACGTAAGCATAACTTATAAATATCAACGTAAACATATAATATGACTTTAAACATAACTCAAACTAATAATTAATGCTGTGGTCAAGTAGTAAAGTTCTCCCATAACCCTTCTTGGTGATCATTACGAGTAGCATGTACATCGTCCACTTCATTTTCCTCATTGAAATTAGGCATCCGTGTTGAGAAAGAAGGAGTATCAGAAATATCAAGAGTTGAATCTTGATTTCCCTCACTACCATTATACATGTTTTTTCCCTGGAGAACCACTGACCAGCTTTTGTTAGAAGGATCACGGATATAAAAGACTTGTTTTGCTTGGGATGCCATGATGAAAGCACATACAACAATTATGTATCTTGATCAGTATAGAAGCATAAATACAAAAGAACTATGACAAAGATAAAGCACATACATACATATAAGAAATAACTGAGCTTATAGTAGAAAATCCAAGTTGATGAACACATATAAGGCTACACATATAAATGATTTAGCAGGTAGAATGATAAATGAAATATGGAGCTCAAAATTTGATGGGGAAGATGATGAAAATGAAGTCTGGAATGGTTGAGTTAGGTGTGTCAGTATCGCTCTCACTCTCATGCATTTAAATCTATAACTCTTGAAAAACAAATCAGAATTGTAAGTTTTAGTCTTTTGATATTTAACATGGCAGGCAAGCAAAACATATAGGCTATTCACCTAGTGCCTGGCTAAAGTTAAATTATACAATTTTCCTTGAAAACCCAGAAAGAAACACAAAAATGTGCAGATAGTTTATCACAGCTTATGAATGAAAATGCAAACAAAACAAAAACAAACTCTCTGTGCAGTGTGGCAATTATTCAACACATAAAATAAATGGAAAGGGTATTAGGGAGAGGGTATGAGAAGACCTTGCACTTCAAGTAGAGGATACAGGCTAGGGTCACGATAGCGACACGGAGGAGCAAGCAGAGAACAGTAAACTTCGTGGCTGAGGTGACGCAGTGGTCCTCCCAAGCCGTATATGGTGATGCGGTGGGAAGAGCAAGGAATAGAGGTTATGAGGGTGTGAGCATTACGGTTTCCATATCTTTTTGAGCTTTTGAAGGTGTTGGGGTTGTTGGGGGGTAATGGGAGGAGAAGAAAACCCAAACCCACTGCCTCACGCAGGTCATGCAAGAGTAGAGGGTTCTCGGCGGCTGGAGTGGTGGCCACTAGATAGTGACGGAGGTTTAGTGGCGGAGTGTCACGAACAGAGAGCGAAAGAGGACGAGCTGTGTGGTAGAGGCAAGGTAGGGCACTGATCAGCCTCTGGCTCATCTAGTTTTATGGCTAGTATGACCGTGGTTTTGTGCTGATTATATCCCGTTTTCGCCCGAATTAGACTTGATTGTCATCAAGCAACATTTTGAGTCTCTAGAGTATTTTTAGGTTAATTTAGTTGATTTAGAATCGAATAAAGCACTTACTGCTAATCCTTGTTTTCAGGTTAATAAAGAGAAGCAATTATGGAGTTCTTCGCCCCGTGAGAGGATACTCGCCTCGCGAACCTGAAGCCTGACTGTCCAAGAAATGTCATCTTCTCTGCCTCGCCCCGCGAAACAATGTCTCGTCCCGCGATAAATCCAACCCTGAAGGACAGAGATCATCACGGCTTACCCGTGTTGAAGGTCACGGCTGTGACAGTTTGGAATTTGAAGAGTCTCTCCTCGCGGATCCTAGTCTCTTCTCGCGAGAGAGCCAAACACTGAAGACTGTTCATAATATTCGCCTCGCGAATGTCTGCTCGCCTCGCGAGCACGCGGAGCCCAGAATCTGTATTTATATCTGTTGTAGGACAGAACTGAGCTTATCTTCTCATCATCATCTTCTTTTCTTTTTAGATTAGGACGGCTGCGAAATTAGGGTTTATTTTTGTAATGGAGAACTAGTCTCCTTGATCAATCTACTGTGATCGGGTTCCATTTACGCTTGAGGTTATGTAATTCCTAAACTTAATGCTATTCTCTTTCAATATTTGTTCTGTATGTTCTGTTTGCTTAATTCAGGATTATATAGGATAGGTATTGATTTGTTTCGATGATTGTATGTCCCTATACTTAATCGTGTTTGCTTAATTCGCGCGTGTTCGTTCATGTTCGCTTAGTTCATGAGTGCTTCACCCCGTTTGCTTAATTCGGGAATAGGAACATATGTCTCGTAGCGTTGGTTTCGCTTGTTAATTGATGCTACAATCGAAAAGAGAGTAGAATCCGCTTAGGGCATGGAATTGTATGAACCAATGATAGTGGGAAACCGAGAATAGTAGGTTAATCGTTTTTAGCTATTTGATAGTTATTTAGTTTGCATTGTTTTCTGCTTTGTTTTCTTTATTAGATTTCAGTCCAAAACCCCCCCAAAACTGATTTTCTGCTAATAACAATCCAAGAGTCCTTGTGAGACGATACTCGAGTTGTCGTTCCCTAGCTACATGTTTTTCAAACCGCTCGCTTTTTAACGCGTGCGCGACAGTGCGTCAAAAAATTGGCGCCGTTGCCGGGGCCTCTTGTTGTTATTAACAGAAAATAAATAAATAAAAAATTGAATTGGTCTGATTGTGAATCTACCCATGGATGATTACATGCAAGGTTACATGCCTAATGATAATTATGAACCACCATGCATATATTATCCTGATTTTTCTGGTTTAATGCACATGTTGCCAAGGTTTAGTGGTCTTGCAAGTGAGAATCCGCAGGAGCATTTGAAGGAATTCCGGGCTGTTTGTTCTACAATGCTGATACCTGAAGGAATAACAGAAGACCACATCAAGATGAGAGCTTTCCATCTCTCAGTTGAAGGTGCTGCAAAGGATTGGTTGTATTGTCTTGAGCCGAATTCCGTCTCAAGCTGGTTTGATTTGAAGAAAGTCTTCCTATTGAGATACTTTCCTGCCTTCAGAGCTGCATCAACCAGGCGAGAGATATCTGGTATTAGACAAGTAAATGAATCACCTCAAGCATATACAGCCAATATTTACAATCAAGGCAACAGTCAGAACAGGCACAACATTCTTGACCCTTCCACTGATGAGTACCACCCCAGCTGGGGAAACCATCCAAACCCTTGGTATGGGGACTCACCCATACAACAACAACAACCACTGGCACCACCACAGAATCCTTCCCAAGTGACCACTTCTGCACCTTCCGGACATTCACTAGAGGACATGTTCAAGCAAATGACTTCACAAATAACTGGACAAATAAATGCACAAAATCTCCAGTTTCAGCAGCAATTTGGTCAGTTACAGCATCGAACGGATGCTAGCATTACTACTTTGCAAACACAGGTTGGACAGATTGGTTAGTTTCAGTAGCGAACGGATGCTAGCATCCACGCCTTGCAGACACAGATTGGACAGCTTGCCACTTCGATGAATGCCATGCAGCAAGCTCAAGGATCAGAACCCTTGCCTAAGGAAATTGAGAGGAAGAGGCATATGGAAGACATCCATTCCGCCATGCTAGAGGATGATGAAGAAATTCCGGAATTAGATGATTCATTTGGGTCCTACGCATATGTCAATTGTGATGGGAGAAATACCGGTGTGGTGCGTGCTGAGGTTACTGCATATACTGAAGGTGATGAATCTGGTAATACAGTGGATGGGAATTGTGCAGAAGATGAAGCAACACCAGAGACCCTCTCTACCTATTTGCCACCTCCCACTGTGGAACCACCAGTGACGGAGTTCAAGCCTCTGGATTTTGCACCCTTGGATATGAAGACACTGTGGCCAGTCCAAGAGGTTGAACCCCACTTTTATTGGGAGGACTTTGTTGACAAGGTTGACAAGGAGGTCATCTTTGACCCAAGAGGGAGTGAGAAGTCCGCCGCATTTGGTGGAGTTACCATAACTATCAGGTGCCCACTCCCATACTTATGCTGCATGCCATGGGATCCGGGAGGATCATATTGCACTTTGGGCATTCCGTGGCCCCTGTATCACAGACAGTGGGATCCCGGTGGAACCACCTCCATGAGTTTTCTCTAAACCCTTTCCTTTTTAATTATCCTTGCTTTGTTTTTGTTTTGTTTTCTTTTAGCTCTTGAATAATTTGAGAAGATCAAGAGTTTTTGTGTGTTGAGTCTTGTGTAGGCAAGCTTGATTGGGTTTGATTGAATTTGCATAGATGATTGCATGATATTGTTGACTGTTGATGATTTTCCCCCTAGGTCTTGAAATTTGAAAATTGATCCCCATGTGAAAAATTGAAAACTGAACTTTGAGATATTTTGTTGTGATTGTATGATTTATGATAAGTTTGGGGTGAAGGGGTGCACACACTAGGGATAGAATCTCGGTCAAACAATTTGCAAAAATGTCCAAGTGAGGATTTGAGCCTCCAACATGTTTTTAACTGTGTGAATCACTTTCAAGTTGCACTTTCTCAAATTTGCTTGAATCTCTTCATGGTTTGCATGTTTATGTGTTTGCATCAGATGATTTAGGCAATTTTCTTTGTAAATAACCACTTGGCCTAAATTGAACCCTTCCTAAATGCATGTTCCCTAGTTAGCCCCATTGAGCCTAATTAGCCTGTTAATTCTTGATGACCTTATGTTATGAGCCTAAAATCTGAAAAAAAACCATGTTAACCCGATCTTAGGATTAGGAGAGCATGGAAGCTTAGCAAAGAGAAGGTTTGTAAGAAACTAAGTTTGGGGTGGCTACAAGGATGTGACATGTCATTCTGGGGTGAGAAAAAAATAATATAAAAAGGTTGGAGCCAAAGGGCAAAAAAAAAAAAAGAAAAGAAAGAAAAGCAGAAAAAAAATAATAAAAAGAACAAAAATGTCAAAAAAGGATATCTAAAGAAAAAGGCTATAGTCGCCGAAGGCAAAAAGGAAAAAAATGGAAAAAGGAACTTGAGTGGAGATTCAATGTATCAAATGCTCATGCTCTCTTAGTTCCTAGGGACTTAAGCCTAGTTCCTTTGTATATCCTACCCTTAGTCAGGCCCCATTACAACCTTAAAAGACCTTTTGATGTTGCATGCATGTTTTCATGGGAACCTTGATTGAGATGAAAATCAAATTCATGGGAAGTGTTCTTGAAAGGTGAATTGAGTGAAATGTTGATAGCCTAGACAAAAATTGAGCGAATGAGTGAAACACTAAATGCCCTTGTGAGGAAGGCGATTGTTTGAATTTGGTGATCTCCTTTTTGTGTGTAACTTGGATCCCTTGCTTAGATTAATGATTGCTTGAATGATGAAATTCTCAATGTTCAAAGTAAATGAATGTGGGAAGTATATTGTTGCAAGGGGGGAATCACTAAGGAAAAATTGTTTTGTTGAAATTGCTTGAAATTTATGCGAAATTGATTGAATCCTTTAAGCTTGCCATGTCTTGAGACTTTTTGAGTTTTTGAGTTTTAGTTTGCTTGGGGACAAGCAAAGTTTAAGTTTGGGGTATTTTGATCAGCCTCTGGCTCATCTAGTTTTATGGCTAGTATGACCGTGGTTTTGTGCTAATTATATCCCGTTTTCGCCCAAATTAGACTTGATTGTCGTTAAGCAACATTTTGAGTCTCTAGAGTATTTTTAGGTTAATTTAGTTGATTTAGAATCGAATAAAGCACTTACTGCTAATCCTTGTTTTCAGGTTAATAAAGAGAAGCAATTCTGGAGTTCTTCGCCCTGCAAGAGGATACTCGCCTTGCGAACCTGAAGCTTGACTGTGCAAGAAATGCCATCTTCTCTGCCTCGCCCCGCGAAACAATGTCTCACCCCGCGAGAAATCCAACCCTGGAGGACAGATATCATCACGGCTTACCCGTGTTGAAGGTCACGGCTGTGACAGTTTGGAATTTGAAGAGTCTCGCCTCGCGGATCCTAGTCTCGCCTCGCGAGAGAGCCAAACACTGAAGACTGTTCATAATATTCGCCTCGCGAGCACGCGGAGCCCAGAATCTGTATTTATATCTGTTGTAGGACAGAACTGAGCTTATCTTCTCATCATCATCTTCTTTTCTTTTTAGATTAGGACGACTGCGAAATTAGGGTTTATTTTTGTAATGGAGAACTAGTCTCCTTGATCAATCTACTGTGATCGGGTTCCATTTACGCTTGAGGTTATGTAATTCCTAAACTTAATGCTATTCTCTTTCAATATTTGTTCTGTATGTTCTGTTTGCTTAATTCAGGATTATATAGGATAGGTATTGATTTGTTTCGATGATTGTATGTCCCTATACTTAATCGTGTTTGCTTAATTCGCGTGTGTTCGTTCATGTTCGCTTAGTTCATGAGTGCTTCACCCCGTTTGCTTAATTCGGGAATAGGAACATATGTCTCGTAGCGTTGGTTTCACTTGTTAATTGATGCTACAATCGAAAAGAGAGTAGAATCCGCTTAGGGCATGGAATTGTATGAACCAATGATAGTGGGAAACCGAGAACAGTAGGTTAATCGTTTTTAGCTATTTGATAGTTATTTAGTTTGCATTGTTTTCTGCTTTGTTTTCTTTATTAGATTTCAGTCCAAAACCCCCCCAAAACTGATTTTCTGCTAATAACAATCCAAGAGTCCTTGTGAGACGATACTCGAGTTGTCGCTCCCTAGCTACATGTTTTTCAAACCGCTCGCTTTTTGACGTGTGCGCGACAGTGCGTCAGGCACGAAATCTTTGTGTGGAGCGCGCAAAGAGAAATGAGGGAACCGAAAAGAAAAATAAACCCTGTGTTTCCACATCGGTTTTAATAATAACCGAGGTGTCAAATTACGGGTACCATATCGGTTTTACTAACAACCGATGTGTAATAGTTATCACATCGGTTTTCAACCAAATCGATTTTTAAAGTGGTTCTTTAAATTTCAGTAATAATTTTTTCCTTTTGATTTTAGACATCGGTTTACATAAATAACCGATGTGAAAATATTTTAACATCGGTTAGAAAAAAAACCAATGTTAAAGGTACTGAAGATAATTTCAAAAATACCATCGCCTCGTTTTACACATCAGTTTTATAGAAACCGATGTTAAATCTCCGACGTTGAAAGCATAATTTGCACTAGTGAATGCGTGTGGCTTCAACTTTAAAATCTCTTTTTTTTGACTTTCGACCCTTCACCCAATAATCCTCGCGTGCGGGTGGAGACGGAGGATCAACAAATGAGACCTCAGGTGCCTCTCCTGCTGCTATCTTCTCATTCAGCTCCTCGTGCCTCACCTTTAACTTATCCTCTATCATACCATTTATCAAAGTGGGATACCCACCTTTAGACATGGTGTGGGTGTGAACATTCTTTACTTGATTTCGCTTACCCTTTTCCCTTTTAGCTTGTTACAAATTACATGTAATAAATTTAGTTAAATAGATTTTATTTACTTAAATGTACTTTAAAATGGATAAATAAATTAACTTCGACTAACCAGAAAGGCAGGTGTGACTCGGCTCCTAACAAAGGCATCCCACGTATCCTTATCTAGGTATGAGTAGCAAGCAAGAGGAGATTCAGAGCTCTTCTCTCTGAATATGTAGTGCCTAGTCATATCGTGCTTGAGCCCCTTCCAACGCATATCTGCTAGTGAGAGCCATTTCTGCCTATGCTGATAAGTATTCGGCACGATCCACGTGATCTACATTAATTACGTAACAAAAAGGAGGAATTAGAATTCAAATAATTCTTTAATAATGTACATAAAAAGAGTGTAAAAGTAAAATACCGTTATTGTCTCCCAAATCTGATCCTTCACATTCTGCGGTACGTGTTCCCAATCATCATACAGAATGCTAGTATTCTCTTTAGCCTCCTTAGCCACCCAACTGGTAAATTGCTTAGCAGGGGGTCCCTAAGGAGTCAGTTCATGATCAAACCAGACCTCAAGCTCCTGACCGCTAAGCCTAGACTTGTATAATTTTTTCAAAGCAGTGGTTGCTCTACCCCCTTTTTTCGAACTCCGTGATGCCTGTTTTGACAAAAAAATATAAAATTAGAGGGTTAGGTATAACATGGATAAATAAAAAATATAAGCGTAATTAATTAACATTATATGTATAAAAAAACTTACACTATCAGCTGGCGAAGCCGCCACCGACCCCTCTGGTGCATGAGGGATGTCAGCTGAATTAGCCATGTGTATGCCTGGTTAGATGAAAAATAATAATAAATTGGATTTTTCATCCCTTTTCTAAATCCAGTCCTTGTTCTTCAACTTTCCCATCATCCAAACAAACAAGCAAACAAAAAAATCTTAAAACAAAAAGCAACAAGAATGGAAATTTTAAACACAACTCAGCAAGAAATTCACAGTTTCAAGACTCTGTTAGGATTTAGAAGAGTCTGTATCTTATAAATGTGGAAAAAAAGTAAAGATAGAGGAAGAGAAAAACTCATCCAAGGAACTCTTTGACTAACATTATGTTCTAAACTAATAAACTGAAACTTTGAATAAAAGAAAGCATTAAACAATAAACAAGATTGATGACAAAAATATTTGAAACAAAATGGGTCTCACAAATCATTCATACAACCAATGCAATACAGAATATTTGAAAACAACCAAAATGACAAAAAGCAAAAATGAGGTTTAGGGCATTTCTGGGTTCACAAAGAGGAGAGGGAGAGTGGCTCAGTGGTGAAGGAGGGTGGCTCAGGGGTTCTTTCCTTGCGCATGGAGAACCTTAAATGAGACAGAAAACACGGTCGCGGTGAGACGTTAGGGCAGAGAGAAGAGAAAAGAGAGAAGAGAGAAGAGAGAAGAGTAGAGAACTCACCAGAGAATACGGTCACAATGGTGGTGGAGAAGACCTCGTAGTGGTGGCGGTGGAGAGGAGCCCGCGATGCTTGAGAAGTGTTAGGGCGGAAGAGGTGGTGATCGAGAACAGGGGCAGAGAGTAGTGAAAGTGAAGGTGAAGAAGGAATTAAGGCAAGCGCGTTTGTGTTAACGTATACTTTCACAAAAAACATTTAAACTCACTTTTAACGTCCGTTGTTTACACAACAGACGTAAAAGATGTACTTTTAACGTCTGTTGTTTAAACAACAGATGTTAAAAGTGTCACGCATCACTGCTAACGTTTGTTGTTTAAACAACAGACGTTAAAAGTGATTTAAATGATCATGATAATTACGGTTATGTCACCGCCTCATTTTTAACGTCTACTCTTAATATGACAGACGTTAACCTTACTCATTTATTACATATTTTTAATTAGTGTCTATGTTTCTTAAACTTCATTCAACCCACATACCTAAAAATCTACCATTTTTTTTTAAGGTGCTGTCTAGGGTGAAGCACTCCAACAAGTGCCTCACCCATGTACCTTTAAAATTACTTGTGATAGTAAGTTTTCCAGTTTTTTATTTAATTTATTTTTTTATTTTTCAAATTACGTTTTTAACCCCATCCCACCACTCTCCCCTTTCCCCTTCCCCTCCTCTCAGACACGACTGTTTGAAGACAGGGAACTCCAAGAAGATGCCATTTTCTGTTTGGGAATCGTCTTGTAGTATTACAAGGCTTGCTTGTAGGTGTGATGTTCATCAATAGAAGAGACTATAATAAAACTTCACCACCACTCCCCCAAAAAAAGAAACCATTTTTTAATTACCCGTTTCCTAGAAGGTTTCAACTTCATAAGCAAAAGAGAGAAAGGGATATCAGTCTCTTAGAATGGCTCTACGGTACACCCTTTCACGGATAATGAATCACCAAGTAGCATCTGCACATAAAATAAATACCCAACATACGAAAGAGAACAGCTTCAATGAAATCTCGAGATATTGGAAACTCCAAAGCTTGGGAAATTATGGGAAGTGAAAAAGTGGGGGACAAAACCCAAAAAATTAAGTGCCTTCTAATTTTTTGTTTTCAAAAGTAATTACAAAACTGTCATCTTGTTTTCACTATGTTTTTTGTTTTCAGAAACTTGTATAAGAAACAGTGAAAATGACTTTTTCTGTTTTCATTGTTTCTTGTACAAATTTCTGAAAATAAGAAACATAATGAAAACAAGGTTACAGTTTTGTAATTATTTTTAAAAACGGGAAACTGGAAACAAAACAAACAGGTCCTAAAAAATTGAAATAAAAAAAATAAAAAAGCAACCGTTTGTTCATCTTCTTCCTCTGACTGAATATCATAGAACCGCCCTCCATAAACCACATCCGCCAACATGTGTTTATGTAGCGGCTTGTGCATTCTAGACGGTGGTGTTTACAGCTGCTACATCAACGACGAGACGGTGAGCGGTTGCAGGTGACGGTGTCGGCAACGATGGTTCTCAAACCTTAGAGGAGTTGAGAAACCGAATTTTGGTTCTGGTAGGGTGGTGTTGGACGATGGAGTTGGGTGGATGTAATAAGGACAAGATTGTCATCTTCATTCTTTTCGGTGTGTTTTTGGTTACATGTATTACTAGGTAAAAGTTGGATTTTTTTTTACCATCAAATCTAGACCATTGAATAATTTAATAATAAATCCAATAGCTAAAAGTGATGCTTTACCCATGTACCATTTGATAAACTACTTCACCTTACACAACACCTTTTTTTGACTCATTGTCTTTTATCTCCTATTTCTTTCCACCCTACTTCTTTTCAAAAGATAAATGTTTAGTTTTTTATTGGTGTACCCTCTCACGCATGGAATAAACCATCTCCAACCATCGCCCCGAACTAGATTAAGGTCCCGTTTGGGTAAGGCCCATAAGAACTTCTGTCATCTTGTTTGCTTAGATAAGTATTTGTCTATTTTTATAGTGTTTGGATACACTGCTAAAATTATGGATGGCAAAACGGACCAATCCATCCCGTCCAGCCCCGCCGCCAACCAGTCTAAAACGGGGCGGGGCGGGGTGAATGTTAAAAATGAGTTGAAAATTACACCCCGCCCTGTTTCACGACAGGTTGGCAGGTTGACTCGTAAAAAATAAAAATAATACAAAATTAAATATTTAATTCCCTAAAATATCTTTAAATTAAGCATTTTCCACTTGAAAATTACACTCTGTTCCGGTTATGTGATTAATTTCTTTTATATACAATTTTATTATTATAATATCGGGAAAAATGTTTATTATTTATTATTCATTTGAGTTTTATTAATAATATTTGAGTAATGTTACAATTTTTAAACATCATAAACATAGTAATAATATAGATAAAAAAATTGTAGTTATATTTATGTAGGCTTAAAATATTTAAACTAACATAAATAAAAAAAATTGAAGTTTGGCCTGACGGGTTAACCTGTCCTGCCTCGCCATCGCCCCGTTTTCTTGGTGGGTTAGGTTTGGCGGGTCAGGAGGGGTTGGTGGGTTAGAAAGTGTAACCCGACCCATCAAAAAAGATGGGTAAAACGAGTTTGCTCGTCGAGTTCAACCCGATTTACTACCCCTTAACTAAAACACTACAAAAATTGCTTCTAGCTTGCATAAACTTTTTAGAAGATCTTATCCTAGAGCTAATTTTTATTTTAGAAGAACTTTATATTCTTGACTTTGACTTTTTGGGAAGTTATTATCCCCCAAAAACTTAATTGAAAAAAAAAAACCACTGTAAAACTTAAAAAACTGCAACTCTTTGATGCAACGCCGCGTTAGCAGCGTCGTCCATTGTTGGCAGCCTCGTCTCCTCCGTCAAACCAAATGTTATTTAGTAAGATTTAGAGTTAATTATGCTTAACGAATCCCCTTTGGTAGGGGTGTTCGTGGATTGAATTGGATCGGTTTTGAGCTAAAAAATTATTCGATCCATTGATGAAAACATCGTGCGCTTTGGATTGGATCGATTTGCTTCCTTAAAAAAATCCGATCCAATCCAATCCAATCAAATGCGGTTTGGATTTGATTGGATAATTCAGTTTTTGTCATACTTGATTTTTTTTCTAATGTCAAGTGTCATTTCTACTTATATTTAATAGTGGATAAAAGTAATATTCGTTTTAATTTGAGAGTTTGAGAAGAAAAAAATTATTGATATTTTTTAAAACGTTCTTTTATATTAATTCTCTATATCTACTCCCACTTATCCTATTTTTTCCTTGAATCGGCTACAAATAAATTGTAGCTAATTATTTTTTAAATTTACTTAATTGTTTTCCTATTTTTCATGATTACTCAATCAAATATATATATATATATATATATATATATATATATATATATATATATATATATATATATATATACATGATATGCATCAAAACTTTTAGTAAAATATAACTTCAAGACATTAATATTTATTCTAAATAGTCTTATATATGTCATTCCAACAAAAATATTAAAGAGAATGAGGGACATAAAAGTATGAAGAATAATGTTTAAGTATGAGTAATACTATAATTTCAAATATAATAATATAAGTATATAATAGATCAGTTTGAATTGGATTTCACTGTAGGATCCAAAATCCGATCCAATCCAATAAAAAAATTGCGATTTTTTTCGGTTTTCAATTTTTTGATTCGATTTTTATGGTTTGGATCGGTTGATGAACACCCTACTTTTTGGTTCGTTTGTATGATTGAGATTGGCGTAGCTTTGCTTAATTGGACAATTAGATCGAGATTACTTAAAAAAGAAAAAAAGAAAAACCGCTCTTTGTTTCAAATTTCATCGAGCAGTTTTCATTTGACAACCGAGATACAAAATTCGACCTCATTCATACCAGTACACGTCATTCAGGAATCACAACTATTTATTTACTACACAGTAAAAATTAATAGAATTTGAATTGGATATATTTGATATGAGGTGAGGTGACTATATAAACAAATTGAGATTGGAATTGGAATGGGTGCTTCAACAGGGTACGATGGATTCAAAGCAGTGCAGGCCATCCAATTCGGGCGCAAACCTAGGCCGCAAACGGGGCGGGTTTTGCTTGGGGCCAGCGGGTGTTGATGGATTCGGATCTTTTCTAACGGTTTTGGACTCGGCGGCGACGGAGGAAGAAGGGCCTTCTGTGCTGGGCTTTGGATTTGTATCTTTGGCGGGGCCCAGGCCTAAGGAAAAGTTCCACTTCTGGCCTTGAGAGACCTCAAAGTGACTGAACATGGACATGAACATATTGTTTTGTGTTGTGTGTTATGAAGGAAGAAGGAGTTGCTTGATCTATATGCTGAAATAGTTAGCTCTGCTTATGATTATGATGATGATGATGATTCATGATGAGTATTTATATTGAGTTAGATAGAAGGATAGAAGAAGAGTCGTAGAAGATTGATACGGAATTCTCTTGAAGTTTCTTGACGGTGGACTCGGGACTGTGCTTGAAGTTTCTTGCATTGCCGCGTAGTTGAACCATTTAATCGTTCAACACTTCAACTCTTCAACCATTTTTGACTCGTAATAATCAAAGAAAAAATCAATTTTGAAACAATTGAATTTTCGAGACATCCTTCCTGTTGATTATATACGTGTCTCACAGCACCACCATTCCACCTACTATGTGTCATTTATATAGTACATCAAGTACTTTTTTATAATTACATTTAATATTGATATAGGCTTAATATAAAGTTTATCTATCAAGTTTAATTTTGATATTTTATCAAAAAAAAAGTTTAATTTTGATGTAATATCAATATAATTTTTTTATAATGTTAATTAATTACGAATTAACTTATTTATAATTCTTAAAATAATTATTAATTATAAGAGTTAAATATTTTTAAATAATATATCAAACTGTTAATATATCACTACACGTACCACTTTTAAAGTAATTATTACTATGTAAGTTAAACATTTTTAATAATATGTTGGTAGTACAAATGATCTTTATTTTTGGCAATTAAATACTTCATAATTAATAATATTATGATATTTATGTATAGAACAATTGTTGAAAATTTGGTAATCTATCTTTGTTTGTTTGCTCTATTTGTATTTGGTATTATTTGTCATGCTAAGTTTCATGTATTTGTTCTTGTCTTGTCTTATTTATATTCGGTGAAAGAGTAATGATATTTTCGCATCATTTTCCCCACCGGCCACATCCCTCCTTATATATATTTTATAATAATTATTTATTTATTTATTATTGTTTCGAAAGCAAAAATATTTTTGATGAATGGTTATAAAATAGCTATAAAAGGGTATATATGGGAAGAAAAGAGTGTGGGGGGGCTTTGGTGAAATAGCTAATCCTGATTGATATTTTCTATAAGGGGGTTATTTTGTGATTTTAATTCGATGGCAACAGGTAGGGTCTGGATAGGGTATAATAGTACTTGTTCCCATACACGCGTTTGAAAAAATTACTCGGATCCGTATCCGTACCCGTACCCGTATTCACGTGGGTAGCTACTTTAGTATCCTTAACCGTACCCTCTGGGTACCTAAGTACCTATCCTCACACCCATTACCCGCACTTTAACTGTGAAAAAGTAATAAATAACAAAAGAAATGTTATAACAATTAAAAAACGATTTAAATGTCTTTTAAATCTACTCCTAAAACATTATAAATCAAAATATTTAAATAAATAAAAAATACAAAAAGGTATTATAGATGCAACTAGGTTTAAAAAGTTAAGAATCTTTAGATTAATTATGGTTTTAAAATTAGTATTATAATTAAAATTATATATATTAGTAATATAAATAAATAAATGAATAATTATATATGGGAAATGCTAATCAGTGCCCTAAAGGCATTGATTAATGATACAAAGATAGAAATTACGTATTAGGAAGTAGTGTATTTCATTTTTTCAAAGTTTAAAAGCTGCAATTCCCAATGTAAAGTTTCTATTTTTTTTATTCCTTAACCACTGCCCTTAGGACACCAGTTAGCAAAACCCATTATATATATATATATATATAGGTGCGGGACGAGGTGGGTATCATAGCACCGGTACCTGCATCCATACCCATTCAAATTTATGAGTAATTACCCGTACTCGGACCCTTACCCATTGTGAGAGTAATTACCCATCCATCATAGATAATTTTTACACGTATTCAATCGGTAAGGTACAAATTCTCATCCATGATGAATGCACATGATTTGTAAGGTGAAACGTCTAGGTGAAGGAAATAATGAGAAAACGTCATTTTTTCCTGCTTAATGTTTAATTATGATGGCATTTTAGATCTTTTGAAGTTTTTACATTTCAGAAGGATCAGCCTCTTACCCTTCTTTAAGGAGAAGTTGGAGAAAACATTAACTCGGATTCACGGATCTGCTTGTGTTCAAACTTCAAATTGTTAGGTACTAGAGTAACGAAATAATATCACACGGCTAAAATAATAGATGAAAAAAGAGGAACTGAACGCATAATATTTACATGAAAAAACCCTTAACAAATAAGAGGAAAAAACTACGGGTAAGATCGGAAGAATTTCATTAAGTAGAAGAAATTACAAGACTTCTCTCTCTAAATACTAGGAGAGAACAATGACACCCTCTCTTGAAAAAAAGGAGAATACACACTAGGAGAAACCTCACAGGAAAAACTATAATTTTTCTCTCAATTTTTTTTCTCTCTCTCGCTACAATTTCTGTCTTGGATTGGGATGAATAATTTAGCACCCCTTAAGCCTCCTTATATAAGCTTAAGGGGGCTCTCCTATTTTTGTTCCCACCGATGTGGGACTTTAACAATTCTCCCACTTGAAGATTTGATTGAGTTAATCATATCTTCACACCAGTGTTTCTGTCTTATCATTCCATGTTGCTTACGTTTCCGATAGGTCATAGGAGGATTGACACCAAATAAACTTGTCAGCATTGATTGGCTTTGTCATAACATCTGCCATGTTATCTTTGGTATAAATCTTCTGCATATCCACACTTCCTTCTTCTACTACTTCTCAAACGAAATGATATTGAACACCTATGTGCTTTGTCTTGGAATGAAAGGCTAGATTTCTTGCAATGTGCAAGGCACTCTGACTGTCACAATACACAGTAATTTGATGATGCTTGTGCCCGAGTTCTTCCATTAACCTTTGAATCCATATAGCTTCCTTGCAAGCTTGCGTAGCGGCCATGTACTCAGCTTCTGCAGTTGACACCAGTCTTGCATGATATCATTCCACTTGATCATTTCCATCTTGTTTGATCTTATAGATCCATTTATTCCCGATGGCTTTCCGATGCTTTGGAAGTTCAACAAGTTCCCATGTATTGTTCCCATGCAAGGCTTCCATTTCCTCTTGCATTGCTGCCATCCACAGAGAAACATCTGAACTGCTTACAACCTCCTGAAAGGTTGATGGCTCCCCTTCTTCTGTTAAAAGACAATATGCATCGTGGCTTGCCATATCATAATATGAGTGCCATGATGGTGTTCTTGTTTGGCGTGACGATCGCCGAACTTCTGTATCATTGGACTTATCTGGCACTCATTCCTCATGTGCTGGTTTTGCCTCAGAAGAATCATCTTCTCCAAACTTTCTTTCTATCTCAACTGCAGTAGTTTATTTGGTAGTGCTGTCATTTTTCTGCTCACTTTGTAGTTAATTTTCTGCAAAGACTACATCCCTGCTGACAACAACCTTGCGGTCAGTGGGATCCCACAGGCGATACCCCTTCACATTGTCAACATACCCCAAGAATATGCATTTCCTGGATTTTGGATCCAGCTTCGTTCTTTCTTGGGAGTTGTACATCACGTACACAGGACATCCGAAAACATGTAGAGCATAATAATCAGTTGGTTTTCCTTTTCACATCTCCATTAGTGTCTTCGAACCAATCGTTGTTGATGGTGATCGATTTATCACGTAATAGGCAGTTTTAACTGCTTCTGCCCAAAAAGATTTGACCACTCTCGTTGTTCTCAGTATGGCTCTTCTTCTATCTAGAAGAGTTCTGTTCATCCGCTCTGCTACACCATTCGTTTGAGGCGTATGTGCAACTGTGAATTGTCTTACAATACCCTCTTGTTTGTAAAATGCCAGAAAATCGCCATCTACATATTCTCCCCCATTGTTTGTCCTCAAGCACTTAATTCTTTTCCCAATTTCAAGCTCTACTTGTGCTTTGAACTCCTTGAATACTGGAAACACATATGAATTCTTCTTGATTAGGTACACCCATAATCTTTTGGAATAGTCATCAATGAATGACACAAAATATTTTTCTCCTCCCAGAGATATTTCAGGTGATTCCCACACATCAGAAAGGATCAAGTCTAGTATGTGTTTGCTTTTAGTAGTTACTTTAGCAAACTTCAATCTATGCTGCTTACTCATCACACGGTGCTCATAGAAAGGTAAATTAACCGTCTTGAGCCCGGGCAGGAGATTGTGTTCTGCAAGGACTTTCAAGCCATGCTCCGACATATGGCCTAGTCTGCGATGCCACATCAATGTTGTTTCTTCTTGGCTCACTGCTGCAGCTGATGCATCTGCCTCTTGCAACATATCTCCCAAAAGCAGGTATATACTACTTGTGATCTTCTCTGCTTTCATCACCACAAGATTGCCTTTCACTACTTTTAAGATCCCACCTTTAGTATGGATCTTACACCCGAGGTCATCCAATTTCCCAATGGACAATAAGTTCTTCTCCAATCCCTTCACATATCGTACCCCTTGTATTTTGCGAACAGTACCATCATGCATATTTAATTTGACAGTACCAACTCCAGCAATTTCTAAGGCATGATCATTTCCCATGAACACAAATCCTTTGAGGATAGGCTCATAAGTGGACAGCCAATCTCGATGTGGAGTCATGTGCCATGTCGTGTCCGAATCCATTATCCAGATATCATTGAGTTGTTTTCTGCTTTTAGCACTAGTTGTTGCTTCGCTGCATAGGATTTCTCCTTCATCTGAGGTACTTGCAACACATCCTTGAGATGTTACTGCTTCAGAAGCTTTCTCTCCATTCTTCTTATTATGCCAACACTCCTTCTTCAAGTGCCCTCTCATGCCACAATTGTAGCATTTAAGATTCTTCCTTCTTCGAGATTTTGATTTACCATGATCTTGACTCCCACATGAGCCATGTTCCATTGATCTGCCTCTCGTCATCGTTAACGCCTCTGCTTGCTTTGAACTTTCTGTCCTTTCTTCCTTATTCTTGCGCCTGGATTCTTCTTCAAGAATAGCACCGGCAACATCATCAAAGCGTAGAGATTCAACAACATTATTGTTTGTGATGTTGATGATGATTTGATCATATGAATCTGGTAAACTCTGAAGTAGAAGTTCTGCACATTCATTTTCTGCTATTTTGAAATCTTACGATGTGAGCTGAGAAAATACCGTATTTAGAGTGTTAATGTGATTCGTCACTGATGTGAATTCACTCATTCGAAGAGTGTAGAGCCTCCTCTTTAAGAATATTCTGGTGTGAAGAGATTTGACCTCGTACAATTTAACAAGAGCATCCCAGGTCTTCTTTGCAGTCTTCTTTTCTGCAATACTTGACAATACTGAGTCTGCCATTACTAGGTGCAAATTGGCAACAGCGTTGTCATCCATCTCTTTCCACTTTTGATCAGTGATATCTGAGGGTCAACCGTCAATTGCGTCTAGGAAATTATCCTTTCTCGGAACTTCCCTTATCTTCAATTTCCACAGGGAGAAATTACTCCTATTGAAATTCTCAATCTCAAATTTTGCTGCCATGGTTTTACACCAAAATACTCCCGTGAACAGTATCGTAAACTCGAACAATGACTGTAGTCCGTAAATAGTACACCAGGTAAGTTCACAGGAAAGAGAGGTGGGTCACTAATAGACACACTTAAGTACCAAGTCTTTCCTAGTCAGAACTTTCCTAGACATGCACTTTCACACTACCACACTTTATTTCCAGCAACAAGAATAATTATTTTCTGATGTGGAAGATCAGACAATACTGCAACCACAGAGCATACTAAGAATTTTCTTATGAATCTGGCACCATATCAGTTTGTTGTAGCGGAATAGTGACCATGAACCAATGGCTATGATACCACTATTAGGTACCAGAGTACCAGAATAATATCACACAACTAAAATAATATATGAGAAAAGAGGAACCGAACACACAATACTTACGTGGAAAAACCCTCAACAAATAAGGGGAAAAAACCGCGAGCAAGATCGGAATAATTTCACTGAGTGGAAGAAATTACAAGACCTCTATCTCTCTAAATACAAGGAGAGAACAATGACACACTCTCTTGAAAATAGGAGAATACACACTAGGAGAAACCTCACAGAAAAAACTACAATTTTTCTCTCAATTTTTTTTCTCTCTAGCTACAATTTCTCTCTTGGATTGGGATGGATTATTTAGCACCCCTTAAGCCTCCTTATATAAGCTTAAGGGGGCTCTCCTATTTTTGTTCCCACCGATGTGGGACTTTAACACAAATAACATGCTTTGTTTACTTTATTGAGAGACACTACCCAGTTATAACATTGTTGCAAATCATTCAATTTTATTTACAAACATTTGCCTATGAATCTGTTTGTGTCATAGATGATTGCTATGCAAATTATGCAGTGTGCTAGTTGTTAAGAACCGGTTATCATGGTTTAGTGGGTTAAAGCTAGAAAATGAGTTTTATCTCTTTTGATAACTCTTAAACAAATTTACGCTTCAGGCGCTGGCTACGGTGAGAGACCTAAACCGCTGGCTACGGTGAGAGACCTGTTTAGGCCTCTCATCGTGAGAGACCTTTTTACACCATTGATCAAATGTTGGTACAAGATATTATGGTACACCTGCCCACACCATATCATTTCTTCATTTCATCCTCTTCCCCTTTCTCACTCTCAAATCTGAAGTCCAAAACCATTACCCCCATAGGTCCATATCTGTCACGACGGCGCGCCGGAAGCCATCCCACCGATCCATCTCTGTCACGGTGGCGTGCCGAAAGCCATTGCCTCATCTTATCACCGGTCCTCCTCGCCTGCCTCCCCGCTGAACTCTCCCTCGAATCCGTCGCCTGCCTCCATGATCTCCTCTACGATTCTGGATCTACTGTGCACAAGGTGTCTCTCACCTCGTTTTGGTTTTAAAAGTGAAGGCTCCACCACCGCCACCTCCAATTCGTGGCCATAACAGAATCGTCACTACACCGCTCCTAGACCCATCGCAGTGGAGACTACACCAATGCGGCGTGACTGATTTATGGTTGAGCACGGCGGAGCAGAAGATGGTGGGCGGTGTGGAGTGGAGGTGAAGATCTGGGTTTTCAACAGTGGTTGGGTGGTGGAAGGGCGGTGGGCCGTCAGGGTCATAGGCTGGATCTGGCCGGTGACCTTGGCGACGAGGTTGAGATATGGGGCAGAGAGGTGGGGCGAGGAGGTCGGATAAGGCTCGTGGTGGTGGCGACGTCGTGAAGGAGGATGGCTGGGTGGCCACCGCCATGAAGGAGGCTGAAGGTGGTTGGGTGACAGTGGTGTTCCGGCGTGGGTGGGAATTTGGGAAGCAGAAGAAGCTATAAGTTAGAGGGGAAGAGCGAAGGAATTATAATTTGATGTATGTGCTCCATGATAGCATCCTGTGGAAATCACTATCCAATATTTGATCAATGGTGTAAACAGGTATCTCATGGTGAGAGACCTAAACAGTTCTCTCACCGTAGCCATATGCATTGTAAAGTTCACTAGATGAGTTGAAAGAGGCCACTGGGCCTCGCTCAATAGATTTATTTTATGTCTATCCTTGCTTTTTACTTATTGCTTAAACTTCAGTTGCAAATCATGGACTATTTTATCCATGCATGCATGCCGTATATTTGCCATGAAGATTTTCTTTTTTTAACTACTCTAGTTTGAATATTTTATGAAGTTCAATATATGGTTTGTTGATGATCTTCAAATGCTCTCTAATTGTTGAAGGCTTTAATTTTTCTTATGGAATATTTTTGTAAAATTGTCTTTAAGATTGAAGTATAAGTTGTAAGTGATGTCATAAGTGTTTTAGAGTTAAAATGTTTAGAAGATTATTTCACTTTGATTCAAGATATTAAAAACAAGTTTCCGGACTTGCCTTTGAAAAGAAAAAAAATGATTTTTTATGTGAAAAGGCAAGTAGTCGACTACTTGGGTTAAGCAGTCAACTACTTTGTTCTTCAGCATTCTAGAAACATGTTTTAATCAAAGTAATCGACTACTAATTATATGAAGTAATCGACTACTTCAGTCAGGTAGTCTACTACTTTAGTCAGGTAGTCGACTACTCAGCTGAAATTCTTGAATCTTGTTTCTGTTACACTCAAGTAGTCGACTACTTCATGAAAAACAGAATTAAAATTTTTCAAATTTTCAAAATATCTTGTAAACTTTTTCTCTATAAATAGGGGTTACTTTGGCACGAAAATAAAGTCTTTTTGAGCTACCAAAAATCTGCCAAAATACCTCAACAAAAATCATTAGAACTTTCATGCTTCATCTTATAAAAGTCAATTATTGTTTCCTTCTTGTATTTCCTTTTGGAAACAATTCTCTTGTAAGCAATAGGATAATTGCAACATTGATTTGGTGGGGCATCCAAGTCAATTTCAAGGTGGGGAATCCTTAAAGTTAAGGTGAGGCATCCTTAGGAGGTAAGGATTACTTTGAGTAAGGCATCTCAAAGTAATCAAGGTAAAGGCCCCATCCTTTAGTTTTTGATAATTGTAATCTTGTAAACAATTTTCAAATAGTGGAATCTCTCAAGGGTTCTTTAGAGCTGGATGTAGATCACTCAAGTTGTGATTGAACCAGTAAAATCGTTTGTGTGATCTTCTCCTTCCCTCACTTTTCTAGTTCTTGCAATTATTGTTCAATTGTTGTTCTTTATTGTATTTGGTTAATTGTGGTGGATTTAATTATCTGATTTCTAATTGAGGTCATTCATTCATAATCACTCTCTTCTTATACTCAATTTCTTTACATCATACATAGTCTTTCTTGAACAATTTTTTAAAAGAAAGCAAAGTTTTCAAGAAAGTGATTAAACCTCAATCCCCCTCGAGGTGCCATATTGATTAACATTTTTTTCCTCATAATTTTTTCCTCATATGTCATATACCAGTATGCTACCTTTGTTTTTTTTTATCAACTACCAGTAGCAATGAAATTTGGGAAACAGGACGTCTTTTTGAAAGAATAAGGCCTAATTTATTACCCAATAACTATGAAAATCTAATAAGAAGTAGAATCTAGGAGAGGAAAGATTGAATTCTCATTGAGGAGAAAGCCTTGAGGGAGAGAGATTTTTGATCAATTTTCTTCTTACTTTCTTCATTCCTACTTGTTATTTTAATACAAAATAGCCAATAACAAACTTAAAGCAAATTCCCTTATATTAAGGATTTAAAGACACTTGTCCTAACTAACTTCTTTAATAAAAATGCATACTAGTAAATTACTCATATATTCTACAATATTCCTAATGTTGAGATATTGAGGCTTGAGGCTTCTGCTCTTTCTTTTGGGCTTGGCACTAGGGTTTCTCATTTTGTCTTGTATCATTACTGACCCCTTCAGACTGAACTTGCCCTCAAGATCATAATGATTGGAGATCTGATCATAAGTGGTAAGGATATTAGGGCCCGAAATATTATATTGTAGCCCAACCTTGAAATAAATATGATGAATGGGCATAATTAATTTTTTTGAAACCCATTTCTTTCTTTGGAACTAATTGGTTATGGCCCAATAGCTTAGCCCAAAGACTCATCTGGTAAACTCCCAACATTGCCCTAGCCACCTTCTTCTTTCTCACTATCTCTCCCAAACGAACAACCCTATTGATGTTACTTGTCAGCGGCTTGGCAAGGTTGTGTGGTGTTTCAATACTCCTCTAGGGGAGCCATGGCCAGCCGAAAGCAGGTCCAGGAATGGCTCCGCCGCGTCAAGGAGTACCACCGATAGGGTCGAGTGTGACCGAGTCTAAGATGACGGAGACGCCCTTGATGGCGACGACAAAGAGCGAAGTGGAGATGGTGAAACTAAAATTGAAAGCGGCAAAGCAGTAGAAACTTCGCAAGTGGAGAAGGTGGCGCACGACGGAACGGAAGCCGCCGGGATCGAAGACAAAACCAGGCAGTGAGTGCGGCGTGGCGGAGGTGATGTGCAGAGCTATCTTCTCCGGCGACTGCGTGGCGGTTGGGGATGCCAACTTCGCAGATTCGAATTGCGACTGAGCTGGTGAGAGGGCGATGAATGTGAAGCACAATCGCGAACTAGATGAACTTGCGGTGGGGACGGCGTCCGATGGCGGAAATGCGAAGATGGTACCGCGATGGGTGTTGAAACCGAAATTTGTGCGGGTCATGACCAGATTTGGCAGACCCAGATCCTTTATAGGAGCAGTCTTTTGTGTGCCTTCACCATATGATTTTTCTGTGTCGGCCGACTCGTTGGTGAGTGAAGTTGTGGTCGGGACTGGGGTTTGAATTGGGGTGGAGGAATTGGCGGTGATGGAGATGGCGTTTTCGTACGTTTGCGGAGGAGTTGATTCCGGTGACTGTGGACTCCAGGTATTTCACCGTGTCGACGTCACCATTTGCTGTTGGCTCCAAGATCCGGGACGCAGAGGCAATGTGGAGCGGGTGCTCTGGTGGAGATGGGCATGATTTTTGCTGAACCTGGTTTGTTGGAATTGGGGTGCTGGTTGGGTTATGCTTGATTTGGGTTTTTAATTTGAAGGATTGGAAGGAATTGATAAAGGTTTTATGGTGACGTTCCTCTGAAATGTTGAAGTCAATAATAGCTTTGGTGAGGGAATTGATGGCTTTCAGGAGTTGGATGTAGTCTAAATCTGCTGAATGAAATTTGTTCCATCCAAATATCTCAAGTGGGAGATACTCGTCCGGAGAAGGTCTTATGGGAGTGTTTTGGAATTAGCTTGACAGAATCGGAATTCTGCTCCTACGTATCCAAATGGGAATCAAAGCAAACGTAGTTCTAAGTGAGGGGGTTGGACCCCTATTTATAGAGATGTTTTGGAGTAACAGTTTGGGTAGGACTGTTATTAAGATCCTATTTGTTAGGATCGGATTGTTATTGCAGTTAGATAATGATAAGGATAAGGCTCCGAGTTATACGGAGAGATATTTGGACCAGCGAGATATTCGGCCCGGTCGAGACTTGGATAGCTCGGGCCGAGATATCTTCATCCGTGGCCTCTTTGTGGAATAGGCCATAGTAGTTATCCTCGGGTGTCAAGTGCATTAATAGGTCTTCGGCTTTATGGGAGTTCGGGTCACGGCCCACTTACAAGAATGAGCTCGGTAGTATTGACAATCCTCGGCCTTATATCTTCGACCAGTACACATGCCCCCCGAGCTCCGAGCTTAAATAAGCGAAAGAGCTGACAAGTATTAAACCGAGCTTATTCTTCGGCCACGTGGACTTCCATATTCCCAGCTGTCATTTCAACCGAACCTTTCCTCCTGTCAGAGAAGGCAATCATTTCCCTTAATCCTTCTGCGGCACGCTACAGGTGAGTAACCCTAGAGTTCCGCGCCTATTTAATGAGGGGAAAATTAAAAGTCGCGCCTTTTTATTTCAAGAATCATGGACCATTGATCGTATCTCATCATCAATCGTGGTAGCTATAAATACCTTCTCCTGTTTCACCTCCTTCCCCCTTGCCTATCTTCCTTCGCCCTTCATCTGTGTCTTTCAAGTTTCTGCCATCACTTTCCTGCCTTTCACTCTTCAGGTATGCCCAGTCTTTTCCCTTCTTTCGTGCTTCTAAGTTTATTTTCTGTTTTCAGATATGAGTTCGTCCGAGTCTACTGAGTCGAACACCTCGCCTCTGGTTGAGCGCGAGGTTTTCCCCATTGGGGGCTCTCCTTCCACTTCTTCTGTTCCTTCACAGGAATTAAACATCGGTCAGGTGGGACCGTCCTCCTCCAGGTCGTCTTCCTCTGAGTCCGATTCTTCTGGGTCCGACTCTTCTAGGTTTGGTTCTCCCTTCCCCCAAGTTTCCAAACCCGCCGCTCGCAAACAACGCCAAAGGGTTCCAAAAGACCCTGTTCCCGATATTACCCTTCCTGGGTATACCTGGGTTAAGGGCGAAGTTGGGGCTTATTTTTCTGACTTTCAGACTTCAGATTCAATTGCTCGTCTTCGGTCCCAGATTAATATCTCGGCGTCCGGAGACGAATCCGAGTTTATTTGTTCCCCATGCTTGGGTACCGAGTATGTCTTTCTCAGGGCTCATCCTTCTGAGCCCCCTTTCACATATATGTATAAAACACTATTTGCCCAGCTGCGCGTGTCTCTTCCTTTCACTGAGTTTGATTGTGACGTTCTGAGAACCATGAATGTCGCAGCTACTCAGCTTCATCCCAACAGTTGGGCTTTTATGAAAGCCTTTCAAATTCTGTGTAAATACATCGGGATGGAGCCCACTACTCCCAAATTTTTGTACTTTTACCAAACAAGGTTTGGTGAGAAAACGGGATGGATTTCCCTTAATGGGCTGAACCGAAGAGGACTGATTAGTTTATACACATCATCGTATAAATACTTCAAAGTCGGCTTCTTCCGAGTTCGCCCCTCGGGCTCTCACTCTTCCCACTTCTTTGATGAAAATAGGTGCGCCAGGTTTCCTTTATACTGGCAATCATCTCCTACCAGATTCGTTGGTTTTGAATACCAATCCCTTCCTGCCAAGGATAGACGGGATATAGACATATTAGAAAAACTTCCTCGGCCTCTCCATTGTGGACGTCTTCTGAAACTCCCCTTCTCATCCACTCCGAGAGCCGACCTTAAAAGTAAGTGTTCGGCCTTTTAGTTTTTAACTCTTTTCTGTATGTGTTCCTGTCTAACAACTTTTCTTTTTGGCAGTCATTATGGGGAAATTCGACTTCTCCAAGCTTTTGAAATCTGCTGCGAAAGAGGGTCAGGGTCCCTCCACTACCGAGAAGAAAAAGAAAAGACTTCCTCCGGCCACTGCTAAGGCCTCTGCCAAGGGGGCTTCATCATCCGCCCCTCACAAAAGAAAAAGGGTAAAGATAGTAGTCGACGTAGAAGACTCTTCCCCTCCCTCGCTCAAGTCCCTGACATCCTACCACTCATGAGACGGGAACTACGGGGCGGGAGGAACAACTTCCTCCCTCTACCGAGGTTAAGTGGTATAACACTTCTCTGAAAGCAGGAACCTCATCTCTCTGGGGCGAAGACTTCAACCCCTTCCCTTCTTTTGACTCAAACTTCCTAAAGCTTGCTGATCTCTGATTAATCAGGCAACAAGGGGCTCAGTCAAGCATGGAGGTCCTCTCGGCCTACTGCATCCGAGCTGCGGCTCTGGCCCGCTTTTGTAGCCGAGATTTGGTGGAGACCGAGAGGAAATCCCAGCACCTGGAAACTGAACTTGCTTCTATTGAGAAGCTGAAGGGGGATTTTGCCCGGACCTCCGCGGAGCGTGATTAGCTGGCCAAAGCCAATAATCTCCCGAGTACTACCATTACCGAGCTGAATGGCCAGAACTCCGAGCTTAACTCCCAAGAAAAATTTGCTGAGGAGAATAAAGCTCGGGCTGAAGAGGGTAGAGCTCGCGCTGAAGAAGAGCTCAAGAAGGCTCAAGCTGAAATCGAGCAACTTAAAGCTGCCCTGGAGGCCGAGACTAAGGCCAGGATGGAGATTCAGGAAGATCTAAAAGAGGCCACTGACTGCATTCTTGTCGAGCATCGGAAAGGTTTTGCAAAGGCCATTGCTCAAGTTGAAATTCTCACTCCGGGGGTTGATATCTCGGGTGTCGATGTAACTAAAGAGGTGCTAAATGGGGAACTTGTTCCCATTATTCCCGAAAAGGAAGAGGAGGTGGAAGGGGCGGAAGATTCTCCCGAGGATCACATTGATGCCGAAGAGAGTCATAGGGACGAGTAACCGTATTCTTTGTTTTTTGTTTTCTTCATCCCTTGTAACGGGCTTTTGCCCTTGTAACTTTGGTTGATTTAATGAAAACTCTTCCACCATTCTGATGACTTCCTGTTCCTCTTGTAACTTTTGTTTGCCCGAGACTTTCTTCGAAATATTTTTACATTCCGATGTTGTTTGTATTGCGTGTTCAGCTTGTTTAAACAAGACCTCGACTAAGGCCGAGATATTCTGCCATCCGTATCAAAAACGGATAGTTGTTGTCACATGTGAAATGCATGATTCACGTTTTGCATATGTGGTCACACATTATGTGCCTTGGAAACCCCAGTGGGTTCATGCAATTACTGCTCTTTGCTGAGTTTCGAGATTTATTTTTTCAATAAACCTTTTTCCAGCGCATATTTTTTCCTTTCCAACGCCTCTCCCTCCTTATAAATAGGGTTGTTTCACTGCTTCACTTATTCATTCTTCATTCTTTTCCACCAGCCAAATTCGTCCTCCTTCGACCCGAGTAGTTCTATAACAGTGCTAGGGGTTTACGCTCCTCTCTCCCAGTTAACATACTTTTTCACGCTTTAAAGTTGTCAAAAAGGGTGTAATTGGGAGATGGGATCCAGAATCTCTTTCATGACGTAATCTCTTTAGAAAGGATGTTAGCTGGGAGAATAGCGACTTCCGGGAGTCGAGAAAGGGGTAGTGGGCGTCTACTCCCGAAGCAGGCTGAGCACCTCATCGTCCAGCTTTCTCAGGGGGAAGTGATTACTTCCTATCTCGAGGGAAAGTTGTGGTGTCCGATTGGGGGGACTACTGGCCAACTGGCCTTGCCCTTGTTCTAATTGGGGGAACTACTGGCCAACCGGGCGGGCCTTATTTTCAATTTCAGCTATGTATCTAAGTCGTAGTACTTTCTAGTACTCGACTCGTACCTTGTTTTTACTTTCGGCATTGTACTTGGTTTCATTAAAAAATTTTAATGGCTCGAACTCGGCCTTTAGATCAAAATTTTGTTCTTCTTACTGCTCGTATTCTATTTCACTTAAATAATTTCAAAGGCTGGAACTTGGCCTTAAACAATTTAATTGGCTCGAACTCGGCCTTCAGGCTCAAACTTGACCTTAAAAATTTAATGGCTCGTACTCGGCCTTCAGGCTCAAACTTGGCCTTAAACAATTTAATTGGCTCGAACTCGGCCTTCAGGCTCAAACTTGGCCTTAAAAATTTAATGGCTCGTACTCGGCCTTCAGGCTCAAACTTGGCCTTCTCTTTAGTTAGTTTTTGTTTTTGATTTTCAACCTCTTGAATAATTTGAGAAGCTCAAGAGGAAAATAATAAATTGTCAATTGTCAAGTGTTTGCAGGGTAATAAAGAATGAAGGAGAAGAGCAGGGAGAAACAAAGCCAGAAAAGCAAAGTCAGCAACCGCTACCGCCTTGGTAAGCCATTCCAATTTTTTTTTGCTTTATTTTATTTTTCTTCTCCTCTCTCCAACTTGATTGTTTACATTGGGGACAATGTAAATCTTTAAGCTTGGGGTAGGGGTAATCCTTTTGCTTGCATTGTAAATATTGCATTCATATAGGCTTAAGTTTGCATGATCGCATGATTCGGTTGCCCTTGCTTAGATTGAGCATCTGATTGTGAGAACTAAGTGCCAATTAAATTGTGATAGTGGATTTTTGAACCCAATTCTGTTTATTCTTGTGATATGGCTGCAAATTAAATATGCTTGAGATGATCTTGGATAGTTGATGATTAGCATATGTTTCTTTAGACTTGTGTTCTTCACTGGTTCTTGAACTGATAAATGTGAGCTTTTGAGCCATTAGGGGGTACTCACAAAATCTGCCCCCATTCTTTGTGTAGAGTGTTATTCCTCTTGGTTTGTTACCCTCTAGAACTTGACTTAAAACCATTTTAAAGCTTAAAATTTTTTGAAAACATTTTTGAAAATGATTGAGGCAATAGGTATTTTTCTGGCCTTTCCGAGCTTTGAATGTGTAAATGCTACCCTTAGTTGCCCAATTTTGAGCCAAAATGAATAAAATGCTTTTCTTGGTACCCTGAAAATTTTTGATACATATACTTGATAAGGGACCTTCTAAAGTATCACAAAAAGGGTGAAAAAGGTAGTTGAAAGTTTGGGATGAAAGAATCAGTAAAAAAAAAAAAAAAAAAATTCTCCCATTCTCCAAATAAAAAGAAAAAAAGAAAAAATTAAAAATAAATAGAGAAGGGGACGACAAAAATAAAAGTGAGAAATAAAAAAGAAAGAAAGAAAAGAAAGGTGGAAAGTAATTTGAAAACCCAAGAAGGAATTTTAGAAGGTGTCCTGTATTGAAATGTTTGATACTTGGTCTAGCCTTTTGAAATATCCCTTTCTTGTTATTCCCACCTAAAGATTAATCCCATGGCCACGTTACAACCAAATAAAAGACCTCTTGATTCTTAAGTGTTTTTCATAAATAAAGTGGAGATTTGGTTGATAGTCAAGCATATGGTAGGAATCATTCCTTGAGGAAAATGGAGCGAATTGTTATATATACTTGAACACTTGAGTGAGTGAGGCAAGAAAGAGAGCCAAGCAAATAAACAAGCTTGGGGTGAGCTTCAAGTGAGCAAGAGTGCCCGAATCTGTGAGAATGTGAGTCTAGGAAACTTAAGCCCCTAATTGGAGTTGAATTGATTGTCTCTTGCTGAATTGTTTGAATTGCCTATTGCTTGGATCATTTTACTCGGGTTCTTAGTTCACTATCCATGCTTTGACTGTTTATCTCTTCTCGGCCTTAGTTTTTGCTTGAGGACAAGCAAAGTCTTAAGCTTGGGGTGATTTGATGAGTGTGATTTTACCTCATTTTTCATGTACATTTCGGCATGCATTTGCATATAGTTAGGCCAAATTAGTGTTGATTTTGTATAGTTTTTCCTTTGGAACGGATGAGGTGGTTTCGTGTGTTGTTTTGCAGGATTTAGTGGAAAAATGCCCGGAAATCAGCCTTGGTGGAGCTTGGATGAAAAAGAGCTAGAAAAGTGAAGAATATAGCCAAACAGAGCCTATCACGGCCTGGCCGTGATGACCATCACGGCCGTGATGAAGCAGAGCAAAAGGCAAAAGTCAGAGACTGTCACGGCCTGGCCGGGATGGCCCTCACGGCCGTGACTTAGGATTCGCGTCGCGAACAAAGGGCTCGCCGCGCGAGTGACCATTTTGTGCAAATTCGGCCCAGTCAGAGCCCATCACGGCCTGGCCGTGATGGCCATCACTACGCCGTGACGGGCGACGGACCTATAAATAACAGACAACAGAGACAGAAAATGGGACTAACTTCTAACCTAAAATGATCTGCACTTGGAGGCAGGCTGAGGCTGGCGGCTGGAGAGGGTTTCTACCCAAATAGGGGGGTGTTTTCTCTGCTCTTGGATGGGGAGAAGATGGAGGAAGCTTGTCTATGAGTGTTCTCCATCCCTTTTCTCATTCTGTTTTGTATTTCCTTTTATCATGAGTAGTTAAATCCCCATTGTTGGGGTTAGATGTAACTTTTCTGAACTTGTTGTATTTGATTTGTTGTTTAATGCAAGTTTTTATTTCTCTATGAGTATGTGATTCTGTGCTTAATGCTTTCCTTGGATTAGCTACCCATAGGAATGATATGTTGCTTTGATAGATGACTGGAAGGTTGGTGTTAATGCATGCTCATGAATCATATGCCAAGTAGTTCAAGAATCTAGGAATAGGTGTTGAATGCTTGCAATCTTATAAGTCTTGACTTAATGCAAAATCTCAGGTTAATCCACCTAAGGAATTAGGGTTTGATTTGGGGTTTTAGGCTCAATGCACCTAAGGAATTAGGCTTGAGTATTTTAGAAAAGGCTTGATTGTCATAATTGAATTAGGACTTGTGTTGATAACCATTTCATTGCAATTAAGGGAGGATTAGTGTAGTCTAACCCTAACAATCTTAGCTATATCTCTGTTTGCCTTCCAAGTGTTTGATATAATTCCCAAAAGACTAAAAATATTGTTTTGCTTTCTTTATTTTCTGTTTTAATTCCTCACACTTTAGTTAAGTCTAAATAGTTGTTGAATTTGCGAATTGGTAATTGACATCCAATCCCTCGTGGATACGATAACCGGTCTCACCACCGTATTACTTGATTGCGACGAGGTGCACTTGCCTTTATTTATATTCTTAAAATACACGCAACAAGTTTTTGGCGCCGTTACTCGGGATTGGTTTTGTCAATATCATTAGTAACAAATGAGACAACTAGTTTAGACATTTTTTATTTTATTTTTCTGTATATAATTAATATCTTTCTTTTGTTAGTTTTGTATATATTTATTTTTGTGTCTATTTGATCTTGGGCTTAATTGTTTGTGAGGTGAAAAATTGATTAGATAGGATCATGGACTACAATTGGTATCAACCATCCGATGCGAAAAGTGAGATATCCGAGCTGCAGCATGCGGGTAGATATCTTTGCAATTAGCCGTAAAAATCCAACAAGTGAGTGATGAGTTGTCAAGGGCACAAATCTCTCCTCCACCAATGGTAGGTTGTTCTGAATGGGGAATCCATTTCCCAACACTTCTACTCCATGGTGGGGGAACCCTCCAAACAATACTTGGATTGAGCAAGTGGAACATTGGGAATCTTCCACACCTTGGTATGATGAGCCATCCCCATTGGAAGTTGCTTGGGAGAACTTCAAATCCGCATTCCCAATCGAGGTTGAGCAACCTATCCCGGATAGTCAACCTCACTTAGAGGCTGTTTTGGAGAACTTCATGGCAACAACAATGGAAGAATTAAAGAATCAAGAAGATGCCATTCGAAGTCTCGGGGTACGTATTGAGGAACTCTCTAACCTACTATCCAAAATGCCAAATGAGGACTTGATGGATGATGATGAAGATGATGCAATGATGGATGAGGAGGAAGAAGAAGAAGTGGGAGCAACCGAGTCAAGAAGTGAAGACCCTGTTTTGGAGAACATAGTTGCACCACTCCTCATTGAACCCTTGACTAAAGAGCCCGAAAGGAAGAGGCAATTGGAGGACATCTATTTCACCATGCTTGGAGATGATGAAAAACTTTTGGAATTAGATGATGCTATTGGTTCCTATGCATGTGTGGAATGTGATGGGAGAAGCACTTGTGTGGTTTGTGCGGAGATTTCTGCATGTTTGGAAGGTGATGGATTTGGCAATCTTGAGAGTGAAGATTGTACGAAGCCAGAACAACACCAATGATCCTCTCGAATTGTTTGCCACCTCACAATTTAAAGCAGTCAACAATGGAGTTCATGCCTCTGCCTGAGGTTGAACCCCATTTTTATTGGGAAGATTTTGTTGACAAAGAGGTCAATTTTGACCCAAGAGGGAGTGGGAAGTTCGCCACATTTGGTGAGGTCACCATGATTTTCAAGCGCTCACTCCCATATTTTTGCTGCAAACCGTGGGATCCAGGTGAAGGATCTCACATGGTTAGCATCCCTTGGTCCTTATACCACAGGTTATGGGATCCAGGTGGATGCTTCTTAATAAGTCAAGCTAGTGACGTTAAAGAAGCGCTTATTGGGAGGCAACCCAACTTTTCTTAACCCTTCTCTTTAGTTAGTTTTTGTTTTTGATTTTCAACCTCTTGAATAATTTGAGAAGCTCAAGAGGAAAATAATAAATTGTCAATTGTCAAGTGTTTGCAGGGTAATAAAGAATGAAGGAGAAGAGCAGGGAGAAACAAAGCCAGAAAAGCAAAGTCAGCAACCGCTACCGCCTCGGTAAGCCGTTCCAATTTTTTTTTGCTTTATTTTATTTTTCTTCTCCTCTCTCCAACTTGATTGTTTACATTGGGGACAATGTAAATCTTTAAGCTTGGGGTAGGGGTAATCCTTTTGCTTGCATTGTAAATATTGCATTCATATAGGCTTAAGTTTGCATGATCGCATGATTCGGTTGCCCTTGCTTAGATTGAGCATCTGATTGTGAGAACTAAGTGCCAATTAAATTGTGATAGTGGATTTTTGAACCCAATTCTGTTTATTCTTGTGATATGGCTGCAAATTAAATATGCTTGAGATGATCTTGGATAGTTGATGATTAGCATATGTTTCTTTAGACTTGTGTTCTTCATTGGTTCTTGAACTGATAAATGTGAGCTTTTGAGCCATTAGGGGGTACTCACAAAATCTGCCCCCATTCTTTGTGTAGAGTGTTATTCCTCTTGGTTTGTTACCCTCTAGAACTTGACTTAAAACCATTTTAAAGCTTAAAATTTTTTGAAAACATTTTTGAAAATGATTGAGGCAATAGGTATTTTTCTGGCCTTCTGAGCTTTGAATGTGTAAATGCTACCCTTAGTTGCCCAATTTTGAGCCAAAATGAATAAATGCTTTTCTTGGTACCCTGAAAAATTTTGATACATATACTTGATAAGGGACCTTCTAAAGTATCACAAAAAGGGTGAAAAAGGTAGTTGAAAGTTTGGGATGAAAGAATCAGTAAAAAAAAAAAAAAATTCTCCCATTCTCCAAATAAAAAGAAAAAAAGAAAAAATTAAAAATAAATAGAGAAGGGGACGACAAAAATAAAAGTGAGAAATAAAAAAGAAAGAAAGAAAAGAAAGGTGGAAAGTAATTTGAAAACCCAAGAAGGAATTTTAGAAGGTGTCCTGTATTGAAATGTTTGATACTTGGTCTAGCCTTTTGAAATATCCCTTTCTTGTTATTCCCACCTAAAGATTAATCCCATGGCCACGTTACAACCAAATAAAAGACCTCTTGATTCTTAAGTGTTTTTCATAAATAAAGTGGAGATTTGGTTGATAGTCAAGCATATGGTAGGAATCATTCCTTGAGGAAAATGGAGCGAATTGTTATATATACTTGAACACTTGAGTGAGTGAGGCAAGAAAGAGAGCCAAGCAAATAAACAAGCTTGGGGTGAGCTTCAAGTGAGCAAGAGTGCCCGAATCAGTGAGAATGTGAGTCTAGGAAACTTAAGCCCCTAATTGGACTTGAATTGATTGTCTCTTGCTGAATTGTTTGAATTGCCTATTGCTTGGATCATTTTACTCGGGTTCTTAGTTCACTATCCATGCTTTGACTGTTTATCTCTTCGGCCTTAGTTTTTGCTTGAGGACAAGCAAAGTCTTAAGCTTGGGGTGATTTGATGAGTGTGATTTTACCTCATTTTTCATGTACATTTCGGCATGCATTTGCATATAGTTAGGCCAAATTAGTGTTGATTTTGTATAGTTTTTCCTTTGGAACGGATGAGGTGGTTTCTGTGTGTTGTTTTGCAGGATTTAGTGGGAAAATGCCCAGAAATCAGCCTTGGTGGAGCTTGGATGAAAAAGAGCTAGAAAAGTGAAGAATATAGCCAAACAGAGCCTATCACGGCCTGGCCGTGATGACCATCACGGCCGTGATGAAGCAGAGCAAAAGGCAAAAGTCAGAGACTGTCACGGCCTGGCCGTGATGGCCATCACGGCCGTGACTTAGGATTCGCGTCGCGAACAAAGGGCTCGCCTCGCGAGTGACCATTTTGTGCAAATTCGCCCAAGTCAGAGACCATCACGGCCTGGCCGTGATGGCCATCACGGCCGTGACGGGCGACGGACCTATAAATAACAGCACAGCAGACAGAAAATGGGACTAACTTCTAACCTAAAATGATCTGCACTTGGAGGCAGGCTGAGGCTGGCGGCTGGAGAGGGTTTCTACCCAAATAGGGGGGTGTTTTCTCTGCTCTTGGATGGGGAGAAGATGGAGGAAGCTTGTCTATGAGTGTTCTCCATCCCTTTTCTCATTCTGTTTTGTATTTCCTTTTATCATGAGTAGTTAAATCCCCATTGTTGGGGTTAGATGTAACTTTTCTGAACTTGTTGTATTTGATTTGTTGTTTAATGCAAGTTTTTATTTCTCTATGAGTATGTGATTCTGTGCTTAATGCTTTCCTTGGATTAGCTACCCATAGGAATGATATGTTGCTTTGATAGATGACTGGAAGGTTGGTGTTAATGCATGCTCATGAATCATATGCCAAGTAGTTCAAGAATCTAGGAATAGGTGTTGAATGCTTGCAATCTTATAAGTCTTGACTTAATGCAAAATCTCAGGTTAATCCACCTAAGGAATTAGGGTTTGATTTGGGGTTTTAGGCTCAATGCACCTAAGGAATTAGGCTTGAGTATTTTAGAAAAGGCTTGATTGTCATAATTGAATTAGGACTTGTGTTGATAACCATTTCATTGCAATTAAGGGAGGATTAGTGTAGTCTAACCCTAACAATCTTAGCTATATCTCTGTTTGCCTTCCAAGTGTTTGATATAATTCCCAAAAGACTAAAAATATTGTTTTGCTTTCTTTATTTTCTGTTTTAATTCCTCACACTTTAGTTAAGTCTAAATAGTTGTTGAATTTGCGAATTGGTAATTGACATCCAATCCCTGTGGATACGATAACCGGTCTCACCACCGTATTACTTGATTGCGACGAGGTGCACTTGCCTTTATTTATATTCTTAAAATACACGCAACAAGTTTTTGGCGCCGTTGCCGGGGATTGGTTTTGTCAATATCATTAGTAACAAATGAGACAACTAGTTTAGACATTTTTTATTTTATTTTTCTGTATATAATTAATATCTTTCTTTTGTTAGTTTTGTATATATTTATTTTTGTGTCTATTTGATCTTGGGCTTAATTGTTTGTGAGGTGAAAAATTGATTAGATAGGATCATGGACTACAATTGGTATCAACCATCTGATGCAGAAAGTGAGATATCTGAGCTGCAGCTGCGGGTAGATATGCTGCAATTAGCCGTAAAAATCCAACAAGTGAGTGATGAGTTGTCAAGGGCACAAATCTCTCCTCCACCAATGGTAGGTTGTTCTGAATGGGGGAATCCATTTCCCAACACTTCTACTCCATGGTGGGGGAACCCTCCAAACAATACTTGGATTGAGCAAGTGGAACATTGGGAATCTTCCACACCTTGGTATGATGAGCCATCCCCATTGGAAGTTGCTTGGGAGAACTTCAAATCCGCATTCCCAGTCGAGGTTGAGCAACCTATCCCGGATAGTCAACCTCACTTAGAGGCTGTTTTGGAGAACTTCATGGCAACAACAATGGAAGAATTAAAGAATCAAGAAGATGCCATTCGAAGTCTCGGGGTACGTATTGAGGAACTCTCTAACCTACTATCCAAAATGCCAAATGAGGACTTGATGGATGATGATGAAGATGATGCAATGATGGATGAGGAGGAAGAAGAAGAAGTGGGAGCAACCGAGTCAAGAAGTGAAGACCCTGTTTTGGAGAACATAGTTGCACCACTCCTCATTGAACCCTTGACTAAAGAGCCTGAAAGGAAGAGGCAATTGGAGGACATCTATTTCACCATGCTTGGAGATGATGAAAAACTTTTGGAATTAGATGATGCTATTGGTTCCTATGCATGTGTGGAATGTGATGGGAGAAGCACTTGTGTGGTTTGTGCGGAGATTTCTGCATGTTTGGAAGGTGATGGATTTGGCAATGCTGAGAGTGAAGATTGTACAGAAGCCAGAACAACACCAATGATCCTCTCGAATTGTTTGCCACCTCACAATTTAAAGCAGTCAACAATGGAGTTCATGCCTCTGCCTGAGGTTGAACCCCATTTTTATTGGGAAGATTTTGTTGACAAAGAGGTCAATTTTGACCCAAGAGGGAGTGGGAAGTTCGCCACATTTGGTGAGGTCACCATGATTTTCAAGCGCTCACTCCCATATTTTTGCTGCAAACCGTGGGATCCAGGTGAAGGATCTCACATGGTTAGCATCCCTTGGTCCTTATACCACAGGTTATGGGATCCAGGTGGATGCTTCTTAATAAGTCAAGCTAGTGACGTTAAAGAAGCGCTTATTGGGAGGCAACCCAACTTTTCTTAACCCTTCTCTTTAGTTAGTTTTTGTTTTTGATTTTCAACCTCTTGAATAATTTGAGAAGCTCAAGAGGAAAATAATAAATTGTCAATTGTCAAGTGTTTGCAGGGTAATAAAGAATGAAGGAGAAGAGCAGTGAGAAACAAAGCCGAGAAAAGCAAAGTCAAGAACCGCTACCGCCTTGGTAAGCCGTTCCAATTTTTTTTTGCTTTATTTTATTTTTCTTCTCCTCTCTCCAACTTGATTGTTTACATTGGGGACAATGTAAATCTTTAAGCTTGGGGTAGGGGTAATCCTTTTGCTTGCATTGTAAATATTGCATTCATATAGGCTTAAGTTTGCATGATCGTATGATTCGGTTGCCCTTGCTTAGATTGAGCATCTGATTGTGAGAACTAAGTGCCAATTAAATTGTGATAGTGGATTTTTGAACCCAATTCTGTTTATTCTTGTGATATGGCTGCAAATTAAATATGCTTGAGATGATCTTGGATAGTTGATGATTAGCATATGTTTCTTTAGACTTGTGTTCTTCATTGGTTCTTGAACTGATAAATGTGAGCTTTTGAGCCATTAGGGGGTACTCACAAAATCTGCCCCCATTCTTTGTGTAGAGTGTTATTCCTCTTGGTTTGTTACCCTCTAGAACTTGACTTAAAACCATTTTAAAGCTTAAAATTTTTTGAAAACATTTTTGAAAATGATTGAGGCAATAGGTATTTTTCTGGCCTTCTGAGCTTTGAATGTGTAAATGCTACCCTTAGTTGCCCAATTTTGAGCCAAAATGAATAAAATGCTTTTCTTGGTACCCTGAAAAATTTTGATACATATACTTGATAAGGGACCTTCTAAAGTATCACAAAAAGGGTGAAAAAGGTAGTTGAAAGTTTGGGATGAAAGAATCAGTAAAAAAAAAAAAAAAAAAAATTCTCCCATTCTCCAAATAAAAAGAAAAAAAGAAAAAATTAAAAATAAATAGAGAAGGGGACGACAAAAATAAAAGTGAGAAATAAAAAAGAAAGAAAGAAAAGAAAGGTGGAAAGTAATTTGAAAACCCAAGAAGGAATTTTAGAAGGTGTCCTGTATTGAAATGTTTGATACTTGGTCTAGCCTTTTGAAATATCCCTTTCTTGTTATTCCCACCTAAAGATTAATCCCATGGCCACGTTACAACCAAATAAAAGACCTCTTGATTCTTAAGTGTTTTTCATAAATAAAGTGGAGATTTGGTTGATAGTCAAGCATATGGTAGGAATCATTCCTTGAGGAAAATGGAGCGAATTGTTATATATACTTGAACACTTGAGTGAGTGAGGCAAGAAAGAGAGCCAAGCAAATAAACAAGCTTGGGGTGAGCTTCAAGTGAGCAAGAGTGCCCGAATCAGTGAGAATGTGAGTCTAGGAAACTTAAGCCCCTAATTGGACTTGAATTGATTGTCTCTTGCTGAATTGTTTGAATTGCCTATTGCTTGGATCATTTTACTCGGGTTCTTAGTTCACTATCCATGCTTTGACTGTTTATCTCTTCTGGCCTTAGTTTTTGCTTGAGGACAAGCAAAGTCTTAAGCTTGGGGTGATTTGATGAGTGTGATTTTACCTCATTTTTCATGTACATTTCGGCATGCATTTGCATATAGTTAGGCCAAATTAGTGTTGATTTTGTATAGTTTTTCCTTTGGAACGGATGAGGTGGTTTCTGTGTGTTGTTTTGCAGGATTTAGTGGAAAAATGCCCAGAAATCAGCCTTGGTGGAGCTTGGATGAAAAAGAGCTAGAAAAGTGAAGAATATAGCCAAACAGAGCCTATCACGGCCTGGCCGTGATGAAGCAGAGCAAAAGGCAAAAGTCAGAGACTGTCAAGGCCTGGCCGTGATGGCCATCACGGCCATGACTTAGGATTCGCGTCGCGAACAAAGGGCTCGCCTCGCGAGTGACCATTTTGTGCAAATTCGCCCAAGTCAGAGACCATCACGGCCTGGCCGTGATGGCCATCACGGCCGTGACGGGCGACGGACCTATAAATAACAAAAGACAGACATAGAAAATGGGACTAACTTCTAACCTAAAATGATCTCGCACTTGGAGGCAGGTGAGGTCTGGCGGTCGGAGAGGGTTTCTACCCAAATAGGGGGTGTTTTCTCTGCTCTTGGATGGGGAGAAGATGGAGGAAGCTTGTCTATGAGTGTTCTCCATCCCTTTTCTCATTCTCGTTTTGTATTTCCTTTTATCATGAGTAGTTAAATCCCCATTGTTGGGGTTAGATGTAACTTTTCTGAACTTGTTGTATTTGATTTGTTGTTTAATGCAAGTCTTTATTTCTCTATGAGTATGTGATTCTGTGCTTAATGCTTTCCTTGGATTAGCTACCCATAGGAATGATATGTTGCTTTGATAGATGACTGGAAGGTTGGTGTTAATGCATGCTCATGAATCATATGCCAAGTAGTTCAAGAATCTAGGAATAGGTGTTGAATGCTTGCAATCTTATAAGTCTTGACTTAATGCAAAATCTCAGGTTAATCCACCTAAGGAATTAGGGTTTAATTTGGGGTTTTAGGCTCAATGCACCTAAGGAATTAGGCTTGAGTATTTTAGAAAAGGCTTGATTGTCATAATTGAATTAGGACTTGTGTTGATAACCATTTCATTGCAATTAAGGGAGGATTAGTGTAGTCTAACCCTAACAATCTTAGCTATATCTCTGTTTGCCTTCCAAGTGTTCGATATAATTCCCAAAAGACTAAAAATATTGTTTTGCTTTCTTTATTTTCTGTTTTAATTCCTCACACTTTAGTTAAGTCTAAATAGTTGTTGAATTTGCGAATTGGTAATTGACATCCAATCCCTGTGGATACGATAACCGGTCTCACCACCGTATTACTTGATTGCGACGAGGTGCACTTGCCTTTATTTATATTCTTAAAATACACGCAACACCTCCACCAAGTCAAGTTCGACCCTTAAGTTGCTTTCATTTTCATTCTGCTCATGTTGCATACGCCGGAAAGATGGCTCACCAACCTCAACTGGGATCATGGCGTCTGTTCCATATGTCAGCCTGAAGGGTGTTTCTTGAGTAGTGGATTGAGGCATGAAGTGGTCGGCCCAGAGGATACTCGGCAACTCTTCTGCCCAAGCTCCTTTGGCTTTTCCCACTCTCTTCTTCAGCTCTCCGAGAATGACCTTGTTGGCCTTCTCGGCTTGCCCATTGGTCTGGGGATGTTCTACCGATGTGACGTGGTGTTTAACACCGAGATTGACATAGAATTCTCGCAATGTCTTATCTATAAACTGCCTTCCGTTATCAGTGATGATTGCAAAGGGAATTCCGTGCCTACATATGAGGTTTTTCCACACAAACTTTTGTACCTTCTCGGCGGTAATTTTCGCCAAAGGCTCTGCTTCAATCCATTTTGTGAAGTAGTCCACTGCTACCAAGAGAAATTTGACTTGACCTTTGGCTATGGGGAATGGTCCAAGTATATCCATCCCCCACATAGCAAAGGGCCAAGACGAGTTTAATGTGTGAAGTTCTTCAGGTGGGGTACGACTTACATTGGAAAATCTTTGGCACTCATCACATTGTTTCATCCACTCGATGCAATCTGCTCGGATGGTAGGCCAATAGTACCCTGCTCGGACTACCTTGGAGGCCATTAATCTGCCCCCGCAGTGAAAACCACAGATTCCTCTATGAACCTCTTCCATTACATATTTTGATTGTGCCTTTGTCAGACATTTTAACATCGGTACCGAGAATCCCCGTTTATACAACTCTCCGGAAACGATAGCAAAGTGACTTGCTCTGAGCCTGATCTTCCTGGCCTCGGCGTGATCTGGGGGCAGAGTTTCTGAGGATAAATACTCCCATATGGGTGTCATCCACTGTCGGTCAACCGGCTCGTTGGCCATCACCTCTCCAAACGTGATACTCGGTTCATTGAGAGTATCTTGAATAACTGTTCTATGCTGACCCGGTTTCTTCGTACTGGCCAATTTGGATAGTAGATCGGTTCGAGTATTTTCTTCTCTGGGAATGTGTTCAATAGCAAATTTCTCAAAGCTGGAAATTAACTGATTGACTTTACATAAATACCTGGTAAGATGAGGCTCTTTCGTTTGGTACCCCCCAGAGATTTGTCCTGTGACTAGCTGTGAATCACTTCAGCATCTAACAGCCTTTGCTCCCATTTCCTTAGCCAGCATTAACCCTGCTATCAAGGCTTCGTATTCGGCTTGGTTGTTTGAGGTTTTGAACTCAAACTTTAATGACTGCTCCAGGATCAGCTCTCCCGGGCCTTCCAGTATTACCCCAGCTCCACTGCCTCTGACATTCGAGGATCCATCCACATACAAATTCCACCATATATCCTCGGTTATCGGCAGCGGATTGAGCTCGGCTACGAAGTTGGAGATACATTGAGCTTTCAGAGGACCTCTCAACTCGTATTTCAGGTCGAACTCGGATAACTCCACCGACCAAGCAATCATACGGCCTGCCAACTCGGGCTTTTTGAGAATCTGCTTAATCGGGTGATCGGTTTTGACAATCACCTGGTGACTCTGGAAATACGGATGCAATCGCCGAGCTGCAGTTACCAGGGCCAAAACCAGCTTTTCTATGACTTGATACCGGGTTTCGGCATCATGAAGGACCCTGCTGATGAAGTACACCAGCATTTGAACTTTCTCTACTTCTTGCACAATGACCGCACTGATGGCGTACTCGGTGGCTGACAGGTATAAGTATAACTCTTTCCCTGGGATAGGTCGAGTTAATATTGGTGGTGAAGACAAAAAGGCCTTGAAATCGATGAAGGCCTTCTCGCATTCCTCGGTCCACGCGAAGGTTTGAGGCCTCTTCAATAATCTAAAGAAAGGCCGAGCTTTCTCTGCAGATCTGGGGAGAAACCGAGATAATGATGCCAGCCGCCCTGCAAGTCGTTGCACTTCTTTAATATTTTGTGGGCTTCGCATCTCAATCACAGCTTGGCATTTATCAGGATTGGCCTCGATTCCCCGGTGTGTCAACATAAAATCGAGGAATTTTCCACCCTGAACACCGAAAACACACTTTTTTGGATTCAACCTTATAATATACTTTCTCAGCTGCTGAAAAATTTCCTCCAAATCTTTCGAGCGGTTGTTGTGGTCATCGGATTTTACGACCATATCATCCACATAAACCTCCATAGTCCTTCCGATCTGTTTTTCGAACACCCTGTCCATGAGCCTTTGGTAGGTAGCTCCAGCATTTTTCAATCCGAATGGCATTACCCGGTAACAATAATTCGAGCCTTCAGTTATGAAAGCTGTTTTCTCCTCATCTGGGGGATACATTCGGATCTAGTTGTACCCCGAGTATGCATCCAAGAAGCTCAAAATTCTGTACCTGGAGGCACCATCCACCAACCTATCAATACTCGGTAAAGGATAAGAATCCTTTGGACAAGCTTTATTTAAGTATGTGTAATCAGTGCACATGCGCCACTTGCCATTTGCTTTTTTGACCAGAACCACGTTGGCCAGCCAAGTAGTGTATTCTACTTCTCGAATAAAGTTGGCTTTAACCAACTTCGCTGTTTCTTCTTCCACCACTTTTCTCCTTTCCTCACCAAGTCTCATTTTCCTTTGAGCTACCGGTTTTGCCTCAGGACAGATTGCCAGTTTGTGGCATAAGAAATCGGGGTCAATCCCCGGCATGTCTGATGTTGTCCAGGGTAACAAATCGGCGTTGCTGCGGAGCACTTCCTTTATTTTCTTTTTTAAATTCGGCTCAAGTTGACCGCCGAGCTTGGTGCACTGATCGGGCTGTGATCCAAGCTGGAACTTCTCTAACTCCTCAATGGGTTGTGGTCGTTGTTCCTGCATGTCCATTCTCGGGTCTAGTTCAACAGAGCTAACAGAATTTACAGACTTGTCTTTTCCTCTGTCTAGTGTTTCAGCAGGTGTAGGTTTGAGTTTGCTTACACGCAAACTATCAGCATAGCACTGTCTGGCCATTTTCCGATCATCCCGGATAACAACTATGTCTCCCGAGTTGGAAGGGAACTTCATTGTGAGGTGGGGAGTAGAGACCACAGCTCCTAACTCGTTCAAAGATGGTCTTCCGATCAAGATATTGTACGATGTTACTGCATTAACCAACACGTACCTGACCAAGATAGTCTTGGACGTTTTGCCATCTCCAAAAGTAGTTAGGAGGTCAATGTATCCTCGGGTATCCACCTGTTCCCCAGCAAAGCCGACGAGCTTACTGTCGTATGGCTGAATAGATTTTTCTGGGATCCCGAGCTTCTGAAATGTTGAATAATATAAAATATCAGCCGAGCTCCCCTGGTCGACGAGAGTTCTCTTGACCGAGAAGTTGGCCAATTGCACTGTGATTACCATAGGGTCGTCCTGATTAGGATCCACACCCAAGAAGTCTTCGTCGGAAAAGATAATCGGTGGGGAAATCCTCGGGGGTTTGCCAGCTACCGAGTTGACAGCCCGAATGGCCCGCAGGTGTTTTCTCCGAGCTGAACTTGTCGTGCCTCCCCCTGCAAATCCACCTGAAATAGTGTTTATCACACCTCGGACAGTATTATCCTCCTCTCGCCTTTCATTCTGGTCTTCCCTGGTTTCTGTTCTTTCATTATTTTGTCGACCGTCGCCCCTTCTCGGGCTTTGGCCACCTCCTCTTCTTCTACTTCTGCCACGCCCCTCACCATTGTTGTGACTTCTCCGAACAAAATTATTCAGATGGCCAGCTTGCACTAACTCTTCAATCTTGTCCCGCAGGACCCAGCACTCCTCGGTGGTGTGCCCGTAGTTACGATGGTACCAACAATGCTTCTGTCGATCAGCATTCTGGGGCGTGTGGCCACGGTTGGGGAGCTGCAAAAGTTCTGCGTTGTAGGCTTCCTCAAACACCCGAGCTCGGTTGGTGTTGAGGGGGGTATAGTGCTCATACTTCGGTCCCCTATGTAAATGCTCGGATGTGCTTTTGAATTTCTGCTTATCACCTCCAGCCCTCCTCTTCTCTCTCCCTTCTCGTCTATCAGAATCATCAGTTCTTTCCCTTCTCTTAGATTCTTCAATTTCCTCCATATTGATGAATCCGACAGCCTTTCTCCTTAACTCATCCATACTGGTTGGAGGCTTCCGGGCTAGGTGTCAGGCAAAAGGGCCAGGCCGTAACCCGGTCATAATAGTATGCAGTGCGACATCGGCACTGAGATTCCGGATGAGGATAGTCTCTTTGCTGAACCTGGCCATAAAATCACGCAGAGACTCGTTCTTTTCTTGCTTAAAGTTTACCAATGAGGCCGAGGTTTTTTGATGAGCTCGGCTCGTAGCAAACTGAGCATTGAACTTAGTCATGAATGTGCCAAAGGAGTCAACTGATGCTGGCGGTAGCTGGGTATACCAGCTCAATGCAGCATCTTTCAGAGTAGCTGGAAAGACTTTACACATGACAGCATCATCGTCGGTAAAGAGGTACATTTGAGTAGTGAAAGCATCTAAATGACATTCCGGGTCCGAGGTGCCATCATACCTGTCAATGTTTATTGGTTTGTAGTTGGCTGGTAGAGGAACCTCCATGATGGCATCGGTGAAGGGATGTCTCGGCCTCCGCACACCGGCCCTTTCATTAGGCCTATTTGCCTGAAGTGAAAGTTCAGGGGCCTGCCTAGGAAATTCCTCCTCGTCTGCTTGGTCAACATGATGAGAAACCCGAGGTTGTGGGCCTACTTCTCTGCGCGTGTTTCTGGATCCTTCATTCTCGGCTGTCCGGCACTCTCTCTCATGAGGAGAAGAGGCGGACCTTTCTCTGCTTTGTTCTCGTTCACGACGGCTGTTCTGCCGCCGAATCTCCTCATTCTCCCTTCTCAGCATTGCCACTTGCGCGAGGAGTTCTTGAATAATGGGATTGTCGGTTGTTATTGCTGGGTTTATGGATCGTTCTCCATTATCCCCATTGTTGGCGTTCTCTGGCTCCTCTCTCCTGCAGTTCCCGCTCCTTGTTCTCACCATTGTTTGTGGTATGGGAAAATTTTGCTTCGATTCCCACAGACGGCGCCAAATGTTTCGTCCAAATATCTCAAGTGGGAGATACTCGTCCGGAGAAGGTCTTGTGGGAGTGTTTTGGAATTAGCTTGACAGAATCGGAATTCTGCTCCTACGTATCCAAATGGGAATCAAAGCAAACGTAGTTCTAAGTGAGGGGGTTTGACCCCTTTTTATAGAGATGTTTTGGAGTAACAATTTGGGTAGGACTGTTATTGAGATCATATTTGTTAGGATCGGATTGTTATTGCAGTTAGATAATGATAAGGATAAGGCTCCGAGTTATACGGAGAGATATTTGGACCAGCGAGATATTCGGCCCAGTCAGTTGTGACTGGATAGCTCGGGGCCGAGATATCTTCATCCGTGGCCTGCTGTGGAATAGGCCCGAGTAGTTATCCTCGGGTGTCAAGTGCATTAATAGGTCTTCGGGTTTATAGGAGTTCGGGTCACGGGCCACTTACAAGAATGAGCTCGGTAGTATTGACAATCATCGGCCTTATATCTTCGGCCAGTACAAGAATGGTTATGCAATTTTTTTTTTGGATGAATGAGGATGAGTTGCAAGATGAAAGCACCAATAATAAGAAGTAGAATCTAGGAGATAAGAGATTGAATTCTCACAGAGGAGAAAGCATTGAGGTAGAGAGATTTTTGATCAATTTTCTTCTTACTTACTTCATTCCTACTTGCTATTTTAATACAAAATAGTCACTAACAAACTTAAAGCAAATTCCCTAATATTAAGGATCTAAAGACACTTGTCCTAACTAACTTCTTTAATAAAAATGCATACTAGTAAATTGCTCATATATTCTAGAATATTCCTGATATTGAGATATCGAGGTTTAAGGCTTCTGCTTTTTCTTTTGGGCTTGACACTAGGACTACTCATTTTATCTCGTATCAGAAAATCCCACTAATTTATTTATGTGTAAGATTTGTTAGTTCGTAACTTCGTATGAAGCTTGCTCATCCTGTCATCTGATTTCACATTGCAATAAATTCTGCCCACGTTATCATTTCTTCATCTTTCTGCTTTGATGTACTTCACAAGGGTGCTTTAATCAAGAATTTGAAAATATTACCTGAGTTTAACCTACATTCCTTGAGAAACTGTATTCTACTATGCAATTCCCTCTCTATAATAGTCTGTGCTTGCTCTAACAATACTTGGGAAACCAGAAGCTTGATATTAGCTTATGTTCTATTCAAATGCCGAGAAATTTAATTCTTGGGATCTATATAATTATAAAACGTGGCTAAGGTTCTAATATTGTTGGCCAAAAAGCAAACGAAATAATGAAAATCTTAAGCTATATACAAAACAACATCAGCAATTCAGCATGCACGATTTGGCGTTCTATAATTAGGAATAAACGCCTTCAATCTCTTGTAATATTTTTTTTGGTGTACAATCTCTTGTATTTTTTTTTAAAGGATCTCTTGTATTTTTATTTTTATTTTTTAGCAAAGAAACATCTCTTGTATGCTTTTTAAAAGCATTGTTTGTGGGAGATGAATATTTGTTGGGATCTTTCTATGATGCCTTTGCTAATTCAACTGCATTGGTGCAGTTTTGATATAAACCAATAGATTGAAGGGTAGCACTTAATGATTTTATAGTTGTCATTTATTATTCAAAATACCAATCTTCTTCATTTACAATTATGTTTTTCTATAAAACGTTTTTTACTCTAATAACTTAAAATATTAATTTATTATCAGAATTTAAATCAAAAAATATTTTTCTTATGTAAAATTGAAATCAAATATTGTTGGATTTTAAAAAATATAGAAATAGAACTGAGATCTTCATCTCCATGTCTCCTCCTCCTCCCGTAGCCCACTCCCCTGTTAAGTCTTGGTAAAGGAATGAATTGCAAAATCTGAGTATTCATTGAATGGAAAAGCTATTTAAGCTCTAAACAGTTTGTTGAGAATCTAACTAACTAACAAACCAAGGATAGAAAGCAGTAACTAACTAACAGAAATACAAACTAACTACTAACTATATATGGAAATACTAACTATACTAACAAATCCTCCCTTAAACTAAATTGCACTTTGCAATTAGTTTAATTCTAACATAGTGCACATTCCCGAAAGAAGCTTCAAACTTTGAGAAAGACTCTAGCTTCAAAAGCTTGGTCATAATATCAGATAACTGCTCCTGAGATGCACAATGGACTAGATCAATAACTCCATCTCTGCTGAGATCTCTCAGAAAATGAAATCTAGCATTTATATGTTTGCTTCAGCCGTGCATTACAGGGTTCTTAGACAATTTAATGGCTGAACTATTATCACAAAACACTGTGATGCATCTCTTCTGGTCATGTCCCAATTTCTCCAATATTCTCTTTAGCCATATTGCTTGACAGGCACATGAGGCAGCTACTATAAACTCAGCCTCTGTTGTTGACAAAGTAACCACTGGCTGCTTCTTAGAGGACCACGAAATAGCTCCAGAACCAAGCATGAAAACATAGCCTGATGTGCTTTTCCTGTCATCCAAGTCCCCTGCATAATCACTATCTGAATAGGCTAGAAGTTCTGCTTTCTGTCCATGCTTGTACAAAATACCAAGCTCCAAAGTTCCCTTCAAATATCTGAGAATTCTCTTTGCAATTGTCAAATGCTGAACTGTTGGTTTCTCAATGTATCTACTGATTAAACTGACTGTAAACATAAGATCTGGTCTAGTAGTAGTTAGATACATCAAACTGCCTACAATCTGCTTGTAAAACGTTGCATCCACTGAGTTTCCACCATCATCTTTGGACAATTTAGAGCCAGACACAACAGGATTTGAAACAGCTTTACTCTTCTCCATGCCAAACCTCTCTAGAACTTCCTTTGCATATCTGTGCTGACAAATAAAGATTCCTTTGGCACTTTGAGTAACTTCTATTCCCAGAAAAAGTCTTATCCTCCCTAGATCAGTCATATCAAATTCTTTCTGCATTGAGCCTATGAAACTATCAAACATTTCTTTGCAATTCCCAGTAAAAATAAGGTCATCAACATAGAGACTTAGAATCAACATTTTTCCTCCAGCACTTGTCTTTATGAACAAAGTGTGTTCATAAGAACACTTCTCAAAACCCTCCCTGTTGAAGTAAGACTCTATTCTGTTGTACCAAGCTCGTGGAGCTTGTCTTAGGACATACAAAGCCTTATGCAGCCTATACACCTTGTCCTCCTCTCCCTTTTTCAAGTATCCTTGAGGCTGAACAACATATACAACCTCATTTATATTTCCATGCAGAAAAGCACTCTTAACATCAAGCTGGAAAACATTCCAACCCTTAAGAGCTGCAAGAGCTATAATGCTTCTGATGGTATCCCATCTAGCCACAGTGTTGGGAAAAAAAACCATCAGATAACAATCTCTAATGAAGCAAATATTTTTCCCTTCACCTGTGCAAATAAATAGGCACAACAAAAATATTCTTCCACAGGATAGTATCAATGGCAGAAAATAAATAGCAATGACACCACAATTTTTAACGTGGAAAACTCCCCAGTGTAGGGATAAAAACCACGGGACCAAGTCCAGCAAAAACTTCCACTATAAATAATAATGGGTACACCAAGTCTTCCTAGAAATACTAGGGAACACCAAATCAGCAACACATAACCCAAAAGGTGGATACAAGCAAGCAACAAGAGAGAAACCCCACAACAATGGGTATAACAACTCAGCTCCAAGAGAAGGCAAAACAACAAATAGAATATATCAAACTAACGAGCTCATTGGTAGGAATAACATACTGAAATTTCAGCAAAAACGGAGCAAGTTTGCTGTACCACCTTCCACCACCTGAACCCCCTTCCTTCTTCTCTTTTCTTCTCGTCGTCGCTGTGCTCTGTTTTTCTCGATTTCTTTCTTTTTACATCAGGCACTCTTGCAATGTCTAAAACCCTTTCTTTTTCCTTTTATTTGAACTTTTAGTTCCCCTTTTTTTTTCTTAATACCACATGGGCTTGGCCCATTAACAACCTTTTATTATTACTTTTTTTTTCTTTTAAAGTTGAAGTGGGACCCACTTAGGAGTGACCCACCCAACAAATCTCCCCCTCACGACTCAAGTGGGAAGATACTGCTAGACCAAGCCCGCCTTCTTTCTACAGCAAATCAACTTTGTCATAGGCAAGGTCTTTGTCATCATATCTGAACCATTTTCATCACTATGGATCTTCTCAAGTGAAAATGTCTTCATCTCTAGCGCATCTCGTATTCAATTATACCGCACCTCAATGTGCTTTGACCTGGAATGAAAAGTTGGATTCTTGCTGAGATGGATAGCACTCTGACTGTCACAAAATAACACAAACTTCTCTTGCTTGAGGCCCAACTCTTTTAGGAATTTCTGCATCCACAAAAGTTCTTTAGAAGCTTCAGTAATAGCAATGTACTCAGCTGCAGTGGTAGACAAAGCAACACATTTTTGTAATCTTGATTGCCAAGACATCGCTCCCCCTGCAAAAGTCATCAAATATCCAGAAGTAGATTTTCTAGAATCAACATCACCGGCCATATCTGAATCTGTGTAGCCGTCTAACACAGGTTGACCACCCCCAAAGCATAAACATACTCTGGTAGTGCCTCTGAGATACCTGAAAATCCACTTCACTGCTTGCCAGTGGTCTCTACCAGGATTAGAGAGAAAACGACTAACAACTCCAACAGCATGGGCAATATCCGGCCTTGTGCATACCATAGCATACATCAAACTACCAACCGCGGATGCATAAGGAACCTTCTTCATCTCTTCTTTGTCTTTCTCACTTGTAGGGCATTGTTGAGAGCTCAACTTGAAATGACTTGCAAGTGGAGTACTAACAGGTTTGGAATTGCTCATGTTAAACCTCTCTAATACCTTCTCAATATACTTATGTTGAGACAACCACAATTTACTATTCTTCCTATCACGAGTAATTCTCATGCTAAGGATTTGCTTTGCAGAACCCAAATCCTTCATAGCAAAGGCCTTGCTCAAATCTTTCTTCAGACAATCAATCTTCTTTGTGTCATGACCAACAATCAACATGTCATCCACATATAGCAAGAGGATAATAAAATCATCATCAGGGAATTTCTTCACAAACACACAATGATCTGAAGTGGTTTTACTATAACCATGTTTCTCCATGAAAGAATCAAATTTCTTATACCACTGCCTTGGTGCTTGCTTGAGTCCATACAGACTTTTCTTCAACTTGCACACAAGCTGTTCTTTTCCTTTGACCTTGAAGCCTTCAGGTTGCTCCATATAAATTTCCTCCTCCAAATCACCATAAAGGAATGCTGTCTTCACATCAAGTTGTTCAACCTCTAGGTTCAAGCTAGCTGCTAATCCAAGCACAACTCGAATAGAGGACATCTTCACCACAGGTGAGAAAATTTCTTCAAAGTCAATACCTTTCCTCTGATTGAAGCCTTTCACAACCAATCTTGCTTTGTACCTTGGTTGGGAGCTATTCTCTTCTGATTTCAGCTTGAACACCCACTTGTTCTTGAGTGCTTTCCTACCCTTAGGCAACTTCACCAATTCAAATGTGTGATTCTCATGCAAGGAATTCATTTCTTCTTGCATGGCCTTCAACCACTCTTCCTTGTGCACATTTACAATATCCTCTTCATAACTTTCTGGCTCTCCACCATCAGTGATCATCACATACTTATGTGGGGTGTATCTTTGGGAAGCATGACGCTCTCTAGTAGATCTTCTCAACTGAGGCTCAACTGGTGGCTCAAATGGAACCTCTTCAACTGGTTCATCATGGTGAGGTGTAAGGTCATCATTTGCATTCTCATCATCTACCTGTATATCTCCCCCTTCAACAAAAGTTCCAGTAGGAGGTTAAGGCACAACATCAATATAACTTCTAGCAACCGGTTTCTGTTTCTCAGCTTTCTCAAAATCTTCAATGGTTTGGTCTTCAAGAAATATCACATCTCGGTTTCTGATAATTTTTCTGTCAGCTGGATCCCAGAGTCTATAACCAAACTCTTCATGACCATAACCCAAGAAGACACATTGTTTGGATTTTCCATCAAGCTTTGACCTCTCATCTCTTGGAATGTGAACAAAAGTCCTGCAACCAAACACTCTCAAATGACTATAAGAGACATCTTTCCCTGTCCATACTCTGTTTGGAACATCACCATCTAGTGGCACAGAAGGAGAAAGGTTGATTAAATCCACTGCAGTTCTCATTGCTTCACCCCAAAAGGATTTGGGTAATTTTGCATGAGAGAGCATACACCTGATTCTGTCATTAATGGTACGGTTCATTCTCTCTGCAACTCCATTATGTTGAGGTGTCTTTGGAACCGTCTTCTCAAGCCTGATTCCATGTTCTTTGCAATATTCTTTAAATGGACCCCTGTATTCACCACCATTATCTGCTCGGACACATTTCAACTTGCTTCCTTTTTCTCTTTCAGCACTTGCATGAAAGTGCTTGAAGACACCAAGAACCTGGTCTTTAGATTTCAAAGCAAAAGCCCACACTTTTCTAGAGTGATCATCAATAAAAGTAACAAAGTATGAAGCACCACCAAGAGACTTACAATCCATAGTGCAAACATCAGTATGAATTAAATCAAGAACATTTGGCCTCCTATGAGGACCAGAACTACGAAATGAAATTCTATGTTGTTTTCCAACAAAACAATGAGAGCAAGTATTTAAAGGTGTACCTTTCATAGGAAGAGAATTTTTCCTAGCAAGGATGTTGAGTCCTTTCTCACTCAAGTGACCAAGGCGCATATGCCACAAATCAGAAGAAGCATCTTCAACTGCATTCACTTCCTCCTTGCTTAACTTTCCAGGCATCCTGTAGAGAGTAGTGAGGCTTTCTTCTTTTGCCACCACTAGTGACCCTTTGGTGAGCTTGCATATGCCACCACCAAAGTAAGTATGATAACCCTCAATGTCCAAGACTTTAACAGAAATCAAGTTGAGACGGATATCTGGAACATGTCTGACATTCTTCAATTGCAGCTTGCACCCAATGCTGGTTTCAATCCAAACATCTCCCATACCAACAATTTTACATACCCCTTCATTTCCCATTTTAACTGTGCAAAAATCACCAGCAGTATAAGATGAGAAGAAATCATGCCTAGGAGTGACATGGTATGAGGCTCCAGAATCAACAATCCAACTGGAATCATGGCATGCTAGATTTATAGAATTATCATCACAGACAATGTAAACATCACTATCAGATGCAACTGTAGTTGTGTCTTTATCATTTTTCTTCTCTTTGTCTTCATCTCTTTCTCTTGACTTCTCTCTCTTTAGGAACCTGCATTGTCTTTTGATGTGTCCCACCTTGCCACAATGATAACATTTCACTTCTTTTCTAGTCCTGGACTTGCTTCTTGACTGGCTATGAATGTCAGATTTTTCATGCTTATGGAAATGTCTGGTTTGACTTCTCCCCCGTGACTCTGCAACTAGTGCTTCTGACTGAGTGGAGGTACCATTCAAACCACGCTCCTTTATTCTAGCTTCTTCATTCAACATGCTCTCTTTTACCATTGACATTGTCAACTTCCCATTAGGAACTGAGTTAGTCAATGTCACAACCAGAACTTCCCAAGTGTCGGGCAAGGAACTAAGCAACAACAAGGCTTGCAACTCATCATCTAATTTAATATCTGCTGTTGTCAACTGATTCACAGTATTCTGAAAAATGCTCATATGCTCTGCCATTGAATCCCCTTCTTTGTATTTCATATTCACCAGCTTCCGGATCAGAAATGCTTTATTTTACACATTCTTCCGCTCATACAGCTCGGCCAGCTTCTTCCACATTTTCTGGGCATCTGTTTGTGTCTACATGAGGATATACACTCAAATCCAGCCACTGCCTAATCAAAGCAACTGCCTTTCTATTCATCTTCTCCCAATCACTTTCATTTTTATCCTTAGGTCGAGCAGTGTCCCCCTCAATGGGATCATACAAGTCTTTGCTGTATAACATATCTTCCATGATGGTCTTCCAAAGTGTATAATTTGTAGAGTTCAGCTTAATCATATTTGGCCCTTGATTTTCCTCCATTTAAATGCACAGTACAAAACAACCTAAGCTCTTGATACCACTTTGTTGGGAAAAAAAAACCATCAGATAACAATCTCTAATGAAGCAAATATTTTTCCCTTCACCTGTGCAAATAAATAGGCACAACAAAAATATTCTTCCACAGGATAGTATCAATGGCAGAAAATAAATAGCAATGACACCACAATTTTTAACGTGGAAAACTCCCCAGTGTAGGGATAAAAACCACGGGACCAAGTCCAGCAAAAACTTCCACTATAAATAATAATGGGTACACCAAGTCTTCCTATAAATACTAGGGAACACCAAATCAGCAACACATCACCCAAAAAGTGGATATAAGAAAGCAACAAGAGAGAAACCCCACAACAATGAGTATAACAACTCATCTCAAAGAGAAGGCAAAACAACAAATAGAATATATCAAACTAACGAGCTCATTGGTAGGAATAACATACTGAAATTTCAGCAAAAACGGAGCAAGTTTGTTGTACCACCTTCCACCACCTGAACCCCCTTCCTTCTTCTCTTTTCTTCTCGCCGTCGCTGTGCTCTGTTTTTCTCGATTTCTTTCTTTTTACATCAGGCACTCTTGCAATGTCTAAAACCCTTTCTTTTCCTTTTATTTGAACTTTTAGTTTCCCTTTTTTTTTTCTTAATACCACATGGGCTTGGCCCATTAACAACCTTTTATTATTACTTTTTTTTCTTTTAAAGTTGAAGTGGGACCCACTTAGGAGTGACCCACCCAACACACAGGAGCAAACACCTCATTGAAATCAATTCCATATTGTTGGGAGTATCCCTTTGTCACCAACCTAGCTTTATGCTTTTCTACCTTGCCATCCTCATTATACTTGGTTTTGTAAACCCACTTCACACCAATTCTCTATTCATTTGATGGAAGTGAAGTCATTTCCCATGTCTGGTTTCTTTATATAGCATTTATTTCTGCATCCATAGCCTTTCTCCACACATCATGCTTTGCAGCTTCCTCATAGGAACAAGGATCTTCAGTACTGAAAATTGCCAAGTTGTGTAGCTCTTCATCAGCATACATCTCATAGTCATTCATCCAAACAGGTTGCCTTCTACTCTTCCCTTGAGTCAAGTTTGGAGTAGCCGCAGAGAGTGTGTCCTGAGCAGTTGCAACTTCTGTTTCAGGTTCTGCATTCTCTGCAGTTTCAGTTTCTGTATCTGCTGCAACTTTCTCAGTTTCTGTGCTTTCATCAATTTCACTCTCAACTATTGCATTCTTCTCTGCATTTGTCTCATTCTTCCAATCCTATCTTTCTGTTTCTGAAAACACCACATCTCTGCTAACAATTATCCTTTTTGAAATTGGATCATAGAGTCTATATGCCTTAGACTCCTCATTGACTCCCAAAAACACACATCTGACACTCTTCCTGTCCAACTTCTTTCTTTGAGCATCTGGTACATGAGCATATGCTATACAACCAAAGACTCGAAAATGATGCACAAAGGGTTTAATCTCACTCCAAGCCTCATCTGGTGTGATGTTTTTTACTGCAAAAGTTGGACATCTATTTAACACATAGATTGCCCAATTTACAGCTTCTGGCCAAAACTCCTTTGGAACATTTCTTCCAGATAACATGCTTCTAACCATGTTCATAATGTTCCTATTTTTTCTCTCAGCTACTCCATTTTGTTGTGGAGTATATGCAGTAGTAAGTTGCCTTTTGATTCCATTTTCAGTACAGAATTCAGCAACTCAGTGGAGGTGAACTCTCCACCTCTATCAGTCCTCAAACAACATATAACATCTCCTGTCTCCTTTTCAACCATTATCTTGAACCTCTTAAAAGTATCCAATGCAGCAGATTTTTCAGACAAGAAGTAAATCCAAGCCTTTCTACTGAAATCATCAATGAAAGTAAGGAAGTACCTTTTATTACTCTTTGATTCTGGTTTAATAGGACCACATATATCAGCATGAACGAGTTATAATCTCTGTGAGGCTCTCCATGTACTGGACTGAGGAATTGATTCTCTGTGCTGCTTTCCTACCATGCAATCTTTACATATTCGTGTTGAGTCTTCAAGTTTTGGCAACCCTTTCACCATATCTTTCTGCACAAGAACTTCCAGGCCTTTAAAACTGAGGTGCCCATATCTACAATGACATAGATGTGTCACATCTTCACCAGTGATTTGTAGACAAGAAGGGGAAATTACAGAAGCAATGATGGCAAACAATTTATTTGTTGCCATTTTGGATGACGTGATGAGACCTTTCTCATTGTGATAGACTTTGCACAAGTCTTGATGAAACACAATAGTCAGGTTCTTCTGCTGCAACTGCCCTATGCTGAGGAGATTGTTCTTGAGTTTTGGAATGTAATAGACTCCAGATATCACCTGAGTCATTCCATTAATGAGGAGCTTCACATTTACTCTTCCCATTACCGCCATTCTTGAATTATCTTCACTGATTCCCTAAATTCTTCATCAAGATCAAAGAACCAATCTTTATAACCACACATATGATTGCTGCATCCTGAACCCAGAAACCACAACTTTTCTTTAGTGCAGTTCTGATTTTCAGCATAGGCCATGAGTAGCATCTCCTCTTCTTCATTGAATTCAGCATAGTTAGCAGTATTCTCTTCTCAATTAGGGCACTCATACTGAAAGTGACCTAATGTTGTCAAAATTGTCTCCATCGCAGAACGAGCACATCAACAAGTCATGAACACACCAACAAACCTGAAACTCACGAACAAATCACAATAGTCTGAGGCGTGTGAAATCACACTGCCCTCAAGGGTTTATCCGCGTGATGCGCAAACCCCCTAGGATACAACAAGCCCCTCCCGGCAAATGAGCCGAGGTAACAGAACAGCCAAGAAAATTAATATAGATGAAGCAGGCAATGTAAAACCCAGGAACTAAATAATAGAGGAGAAAAAGAATTTTTAAAAGAAGAAATATGTGCTTCTCTTTTCAGCAACTTAGGCACAAGTCTTTCTTTTGAAGTAACACACCCGTCTCTCTGTTTTCTTCCTTTTCTTGGTCTGGGTGGTGCAGCACAATGTGGAACAAGAGATGATTGTGGGAACAAGGAAAGAGTTGCAACAAAAGATTTAGAATAATTGAATAAAGTAAATGGAAGAGAGCACCAGAAGCTGCGAGACAGATTGAGATCACAAAAAAACTCTCACTTAACTAATACAAAGGTGGTCGTTCTTTAAAGCTGTCAAAGATCCAAAAAATTTGGATCAGCCTCCAACAAACCCATTGTGCAATAGTGCAGAATTTTCAAAAGTGGTCAAATACCTTTTTTGTAGGATCACATTAAAACAAAACAAAATATGTATGACCAAATAAAATATAAAATTATTTTCACAAAATTAATTTGACTAAATAATAAAAACCAACAAGATTCATTTTACACTAATTGTGTGATAATTACACAACTAAAATAAAACATTTAACTTTTGAAATATCTCTAATTATCCAACAATACCCCACATATTTCAAAAGTTAAAGAAAAAACATTTAAGAGAAAAAAAAATTTCCTGGGTTGACATCTTGGATGTAATGCATCGGATCTGTATAGCAAGCTATGGAACCAGACCTAGATTGATAAAACTTAACACACAGTGAATTGGTGTAGCAAGCTATGGAACCCAAGACACTTGATATGTGTTAGAGGTCTATCAATCATACTACACCCCCACAATTCTTGCTGTTACGCCATTTTGCGCTAATAGGCCATGCACGCGCCCGGTATTCATGAGTGCTCTAGAGATTTCGCCATGATCTCATGCAAGTGGCCCCACTTGACACTCATATAGGTGATATCATCAAGTGCATGCTGTAAATCATACACCACCCATAAGGGATATGAAAATCATTAAAAACTTTATAAGTTTATCCTCTCAATAATGCAGTATCTAGCATTTTCTTAATTACACCATAGGAAAGAGACACAAAACAAAACAAAATTAGTTTTGTGTGCTAGCAGAACTAATAAATGACTTGTTCTTACCCATTGAACCTTCTTCATGGGATCTCCAATCACAAAGGTTGGGTTCCCATCACTCTTAATTTCAATTTGGCTTAAGTCTCATTCCCCTCGATGTTTCATTCACAAAGTTTTGCTTTTGTGAGAAAATCGATCAAATTAATTTTTGACCACCCAATAATTAGGCCTCATCATTCAGTAGCTACTTTCAGGATTGTAACACATACGTATGTCTACAGAATATATTCATTTTGCCACTTGACAATCACAATATATAAACACATAAGGAGTTAATTTAACTCACATAAATATTTGCTAAAAGGTTTTCCAACCACTCAAACTCATTATCAGCCATTTTCAGAGTAATAACTCTAACCACATTGTACATTTCACAATAAATTTCATTTGGCTGATCTCCAAGTAATTATATCACCACAAAGAGTGAACACATAACTATGAGTAGATTTAATCTCATATGAATATGAAACTCGGTTAACATCACTGTATACAGTGGAAATCCACCATATAAAATATCATAGATCATCTCCTACAAAAATTGTAGAAGGTAAAAACAATTTTGTATGCACAAATTATATGGTAGCCCAAAGTCTACCATATATTATTTCACGTTTACCACATGACAAGCCCGATAAAAGCGTCATTATATCATCTCCTTAGACCAATTTTGCCTTCGCCCCGGGAGAATTGTCATTCCTCTTTACACATATGCATTAAAATGCACAATCACATGAATTTACACATACAAATTAAACTCCCACAGATCAAAAATATTGTACCACTGTAAATAATTGAATCATAGTGTATTTACATACGGATAATCATCCATACCACTTAGATAATATAGACTCTGATATTTTACTGAATGTATATTTAAACAAACACTCAATTTAGTACAGCAACATCAAACATCATTTTATCATACTTACATGATCATAATCACATTACAAATTTCATATTCAAATTCATGTTCAACTACCAAACACAGAAAGTCACGCAATGGAATGATACATTCCTAATGATCATCCGAACCAATACTTCGAAATCAATTAGACTAAAATCACTATAAACTATTAATTAGGAAACCAGACACTACAATTTCAAAGCACATATATTCATGTTTTTTTTTTCAATTGAACCATCTGGAAAAAAATTCCTTTTAAAAATCCATTTGCAACCAATAGGTTTTGCTCCTGGGCGTAAATCAACTAAAATCCAAGTGTTGCACTTCAAAATTGAATCAATTTCATTTTTAATAGCTTCTTTCCAAACGGGGGCATCAGTAGTTGAAATAGCTTCAGAAGGATCATTTTCAACAAGTGAAAAGATCATTTCCAAACGATGTCTCTTTTCTGTCTTTTGCTCCTTCTCAAATCCTCATATAAGTTTTCATAATTATTCTCGGAAGAAATATTTTCAATAGAAATATTTTCTATAGAAATATTTATAGATCTCAAAGGAAATATATGTTCTAAAAATTCAGCATTTTTAGTCTCAACAATAGTGTTACGATCAAGTACACTACTTCTCAAACAAGAAATCTATATACAACACTATGTTCAGCATATCCAATAAACATACAATCAGAAGTTTTAGAACCTATTTTCCTTTTCTTGGGCTCAGGAACCATAACCTTAGCTAGGCACCCCCACACTTTCAAATATTTCAAATTAGGCATGTAACCTTTCCATAACTCATACGGCGTTTTACCGGTTTTCTTATGAGGTATTCTATTTTGCAAGAAACATGCAGTTAAGATAGCTTCACCCCAAAGGTTATCAGGTGCGGAAGAACTAACAAGCATAACATTCATCATTTCTTCTTGGTTACAAACAGGAGATAGTAACATATATACACAGATCTGTAGTTCTATTTGCAAGCATAGCCAAAGGACAAAAGATCAAGATTTGGCATGTCTTGAAATGCAAATAGCCGAAGAACCAAGTCACATAAACACAAACTATTGCAGATAGCTTCGTTTGTAAAGTTGATTCATGTCACGGTAAATTTAACAGAAAGAACACATTTTCAACAATAAACAGATCTGGGTAATGTATGTCCATATCAGAAGGAAATGGGAGTTACAAAAAACAGAGGTAATGTTCATTGAAACCTTTATGCAAACACATGATAAACCCCACATTAAATTACCAAACTTTAATTCATAGAAAGAAAAATACAAGGTTAAAGATTCAAGCTTCCACATTATTTTAGTCCAAATTTCTCATTTTCTCAGCAATCAAGAGAAGACAAAAAAATAAAAAATAAAAATAAATAATGACCCTATGTTCTTATCTCCAGCAATTATTGCATGATTTTTCTTAAACCCAGAAATAAAAACACAATTTAACTCACACCAAATTCTTATTTTCAATTTTAGAGAAGAAAAAGGTGAAATTGAAATGTGAGATACTCACAATGCTTCTTCTCTGCTCAGCAGCCACGGCAAGTCCAAAAGCAATCAAGTCCAAAATGAAGACAGTGATGAGTAACAGCTTGGAAGCCATGGATGAGAGTGGAAATAGAGAAATGTGATATCTCTCTCTCTCACTCTCTCTTTGTTGTGTAGTGTTTGTTGCTCCCCGACGGTTACGTTGTCAAACATACTAAACCCTTGAGATTGTTGTCAAAATTGTCTTCATCGCAGCACGAGCACAGCAACAAGTCATGAACACACCAACAAACCTGAAACTCACGAACAAATCACAATAGCCTGAGGCGTGTGAAATCACACTGCCCTCAAGGGTTTATCCGCGTGATGCACAAACCCCCTAGGATACAACAGGCTCCTCCCGGCAAATGAGCCGAGGTAACAGAACAGCCAAGAAAATTAATATAGATGAAGCAGGCAATGTAAAACCCAGGAACTAAATAATAGAGGAGAAAAAGAATTTTTAAAATAAGAAATATGTGCTTATCTTTTCAGTAACTTAGGCACAAGTCTTTCTTTTGAAGTAACACACCCGTTTCTCCGTTTTCTTCCTTTTCTTGGTCTGGGTGGTGCAGCACAATGTGGAACAAGAGATGATTGTGGGAACAAGGAAAGAGTTGCAGCAAAAGGTTTAGAATAATTGAATAAAGCAAATGGAAGAGAGCACCAGAAGCTGCGAGACAGATTGTGATCACAAAAAAACTCTGAAGGAAATTGATTCCGTGTCTATTGCATTACAAATCAGAGTAATATATACAAGATACAAGCGCCAAGATAGGCTACAAATTAGCTAACTAATGGCTAAAAATATGGTAACAAATATTGACACTAATGGCTGAAATTATGGTAACAAATATTGACTAGCTAAATAAAGATATATACAAATAATAAGAGAATATATGCTAAATATATTCTAACACACCCCCTCAGTCGAAGCGGGAGGCTCTCGTATGCTTAGACTGTCCCTGAAATCATTAAATAGAACGCGCGGAAGCCCTTTTGTGAAAATATCAGCAATTTGGTAACAGGACGGCACATGAAGCACACGGACTTCGCCACGAGCCACTTTCTCACGAACGAAGTGAATATCCATCTCAATGTGTTTGGTACGTTGATGTTGAACAGGATTGCCGGATAAGTATATCGCACTCACATTGTCACAGTAAACTAGAGTAGCCTTTTGAATGGGACAATGCAACTCTAGAAGCAGGTTTCTGATCCAGCAGGAATCAGAAACAACATTAGCCACACCCCTGTATTTCGCCTCTGCACTGCTGCGGGAGAGAGTAGGCTGCCGTTTGGAAGACCAAGATATCAGATTATCTCCGAGGAAGACACAATACCCAGAAGTGGAACGACGGGTGTCAGGACACCCACCCCAATCAGCATCTGTATAAAATATTAGTCTATCAATGGTGGATTTGTACAAATGCAAACCATGGGATAAAGTACCCTGAAGGTAGCGTATGATACGCTTGAGAGCACTCATATGCTCATTTGTCGGAGCATGCATATGAAGACAAATCTGCTGCACGGCATAAGATATATCAGGCCGAGTGAAAGTAAGATATTGAAGAGCCCCTGCAAGACTGCGGTATTTGGTTGGATCGTTAAAAGGAGCATCGCCGGTGGCACCAAGCTTGGACTTAGTGTCAACGGGAGTAGGACATGAACTGCAGTTAGACATGCCGGCATGTTCAATAATTTTTGCAGCATATTGTTTCTGAGATAAAAATAGACCATGGGCATGACGAGTAACAGCAATACCCAGAAAGAAACTCAGAGGGCCTAAGTCCTTCATAGCAAACTCAGAACCCAAAAGAGGCATAAAATACTTATGAAGACGATCAGATGAAGCCGTAAGTATAATGTCATCCACATACAATGAATATATAGGCGATGTGTCAGAACCATTCTTGTAAATAAATAAAGAGTGATCTGACTTTCTGTGAGAGAACCCAATGGTAGCAACAAAATCAGCAAACCTTTGATACCAAGCGCGAGGAGCCTGTTTCAAACCATATAAAGATTTCTTTAAGAGGCAAACATGATTTGGATGATTTTTGTCTCGAAAACCCATGGGCTGATGCATATAAACTGTTTCATTAAGATGACCATGTAAAAAAGCATTCTTGACATCCATTTGATGGATAGGCCAAGATTTAGAGACAGCAATACTGAGAACTGCTCTTATGGTAGCAGATTTAACCACGGGGCAAACGTCTCATCACAATCAACACCTTACTCCTGTGTTTTTCCATCTCCTACAAGACGAGCCTTATAACGCTCAAAAGAACCATCAGATTTATATTTATGGCGCAAAATCCACATAGAACGAATAACATTCACATCCGGTGGCCTAGGCACTAATACCCAAGTCTTATTATCAATTAAAGCAGTAAATTCATCTAACATTGCACGATTCCAATTTGGGTCACGGAGTGCACTAACGGGATTTTTTGGAATAGGAGAAATGTCCTTAGTGGTGGTCGCGTGACAATTGGTAGAGTACTTAGGATTTGGCTTATGAATGCCACTCATAGAACGAGTTGTCATGCGGTACAGCATGGGGTTATTGGGCCTAGGAGAGGAGTGTGGTGCTGAGGCTGGGACGGGGCCACGTGAGGTGGGCGAGGCCAAGATAGGAGAAGAAGTTGGAGGGGGCTGCTGCAGCGTCGGTGCTACATGAGGAGTGGACCGAGACCGAGCGGCATGAGAGAAGTTGGGTCAGCCGTGGATTTTATGGTGCTAAATTCTGAGAAATAACATGCATGATTGATGGATCAATATTATCACTTAGAAAATCATAATTTGTAGGAGTGGTTTTGTGGAATTTTGAAAAAGGAAATTCGGTTTCAACAAAACGCACATGACGACAAATTATTATCTTTCCACTAGACATATCATAGCATTTTGAGCCACGATGGTTTGGAGCCGGACCAAGATAGGCACAAGGGGAAGACCGTTCCTGTAATTTGTTTATAGTAGTGGAGGGAAACAATGGAAAACATAAACAACCAAAAACACGCAAATCCGAGTAAGAAGGGTTATTTTGATAAAGGATTTGTGTGGGTGATAAATAATCTAAGACCTTAGAAGGAAGGATATTAAGAAGATATGTCGCCGTAGATAGAGCATGATGCCAAAAGGACGGTGGCATAGAAGCATGAGCTAGAATGGTCCGAATGATATTATTGATGGATTTTATGTGTCTTTCGGCTTTACCATTTTGGGACGATGTGTGAGGACAAGAAAGATGAAAGACTAAGCCATGATGATCAAAGAACTGCTCAAGAGTGTCATTATTATATTCCGTGCCATTGTCACATTGAAAGGATTTAATATTACATTCAAATTGAGTTTTGACTAAAGCATGGAAAGATATGAATAATTGTTTTACCTGTGATTTCTTTGCAATAGGAAAATTCCAAAGAAATTTGCTATAGTCATCAAGATAAAGAATCATAAAAGGAAGTTTAGCATGTTTTCCAAGAGGACAAGATGAGCAAAAAATCTTACAAGCCTTATTACATTCAATAAATTTATTACTACGAAGAGAATTGATAATAGTATCGCCAGGATGACCTAAGCGATTGTGCCAAATATCATGAGACATAGTAGTAAAAGTTGAATGTTTGGGTGACGTGGCTTGATAATTTGAGAAGAGTGGTTATAAGTCCCCAACGCTGTCACATCTCATTAGTCTGGTCCCCGTCTGTAAATCATTGACCGAAAAACCAAAAGGGTCAAAAGAAATAGAAACTATATTGTCAGTGGTAAATTTACGAACAGAGATCAGATTTTTAATGAGTTTGGGAGCATGTAACACACTTTGAAGAACAAAGGGAGGATGAGGTGGGGGTAAATTAGTGCTACCGTGACCGACAACTGGAATTAAATGACCACTACCAACAACAATGTTATGATTTTTAGTGCTTGAATTGAAATAAGACGAGAGAATACCTGCATCCGCCGTCATGTGAGATGTGGCGCCGGTATCCATGTAGTAGTTTCCATCAGGTTGAGAGATAGATAGAGCATGCATAGCGGCCTCAATATCAGTTGGCGTGTAACTAGCAGTAGATGGAGTCATAACATTGAAGGCTTGAGGTTTGGGCCCAAGCACTCCGTGCCCAAGCAGTGGTCGTTGGGCCGTGTAATTGGGTCGTGGCTGCCAAGAATAGGCAGGGAAAGGACATGGTGGAATGGTCCACCCTCCCCAATTTGGTTGCCACTGTGGCCATTGAGACTGAGCTTGAGGACGTGGCTGCCACTGACTGGACTGACCACTACTGGCCCCACCTTGCTGACCGGACGCTTTTCCTTTCCCCTTATTTTTGTTGTTGTTGCGCCCTTTGTTGTTACCGTTGTTGCGTTTAGGAGCAGAGGAGGAGTCATTGCTAGTTGCTGCAACCATGGCTGTGCCACCGCGGGTCCCGGATTCACGGGCGACACGTGCGTTGATGGTGCGTTCTGCCATTTTCAACCGTGATCGATAGCTTTCGAACGAAGGTAGGGGCTCTTGATTTTGGATGAAATCAACCGTACCACTGTACGCCTCTGGCAAGGAACCTGTGAGACGTAACACAAGCCGCCCATTTGACACCGGGGCATCAACATCCGCAAGCCGGGCTGCAAGAGATTGAAGGTAATTGCAGTAGGTGTCGATGGTATGGTGTTCCTCGAAAACGGCACCGGTGAAGTCTTCTTCGAGGAGGGTTGCTCGCGAAGCCTTATTGTCCTGAAATAAAGCTTTGAGCCGTTTCCATGCTCCCTCGGCTGTGTCATCACGTCGTAGGATAGCAAGGAGAAGGTCATAGGAAATGGTGCCATATATCCACTAGAGAATCGCAGCGTCAAGACATTTCCACATGGCAGGATCGGCTGTTTTTGCAGCAAGGTATGCTGCTCTGGCAGGTTCCTCTGTGGGTGGGACAATATGATCGTAGAGATCGTGAACCCGAGTAAGGTTGGTAAACAAGGCAGCCCATGAGTGATACAGAGCCTGCTCGTTATCTAATGTGACAGGAACAAGAGATTTCACATTGGTGATAGTGAGGGCAGGGTGAAATTTGGCGCTTTCTGCCATGTTTGAGAGTGATAAAAACGTGGTTGTCACCCCTATTGCTCAGTTATCAAATCCAAATGTATTAAATGACATGAGGATAGTTGGCAGACTTTGGAGGGATCAGGTGGATGATAATTTTGTTGAAGACACCTTGGAAAACAACACTTCTGAGGTCTCTGGTGCTAACAAATATTTATGCAATGACTCGATGCAATCTAAGGATCCAAATGATCCCAACTTCACAGTTGTAATGTCTAAGTCTCAAACGAAAAAATTGAAGCAAAAAGCATCTAAGGCTCACAAGAAAGATCAAAAAAAGGCCCGATCTAGAGCGGGTGGTGATAGAAATCTGGCTTGATGAAGATCCTCTATTGGAATGCCAGAGGGGTGGCAAACCTAGATACAAGGTTGGTTCTCAAAAATATGTTGGTTGCGAACAAGCCGGACATGCTGTTTTTAGCTGAGCTTTGGGTTGGTATTGATCAATTTCCTAGAAGGTTTTTCAGCAGGTTAAATCTCAGTTTTCCACGCTTAATAGCAGAGACCCTCTTCTTCCAAATATTTGGTGTATTTGCGGTAATTCTATGTCTCCCATCGTCATCGTAAAACTTGCTCGCCAGGTATCCTTTTACTGTCGGGTGAATAATCAGCAACTTTACATTGCGGCTATTTATGCTGCTACTAATGTTACCGCAAGGAGGCAATTATGGAATGACTTAACACAGCTACAACATTCTTTCAACGGCCCTTGGAGTTTCATTGGTGACTTCAATGCAATTCTTGGAGCTCATGAGCATAGAGGTAGATGTCTCCCTTCTCAAACATCTTGTGATGAATTTAAAATTTGGTCGGACGCAAATAGCCTTACACATTTGCCTACTAGGGGTTCTTGGTTCACTTGGTCTAATGGCGGAAGGGCAATGCTCTCACTGAGAGGAGATTGGATAGAGTGGTTTGTAATGATGATTGGCTTGATAGCTGGATGAGTATCTCTTGCTGCACCTTGACCAGGAGCAAATCAGATCACTACCCCATTTTATTGACTGTGCAGAATGAAGCAATTAATTTTAAGTCTTCTTTTAAGTTCCTAAGAATGTGGTCTTATCATGAGGATTGCTACAAAATAATTTCTGACTCTTGGCGGCAAATCGTCATTGGTTGTCCTATGTATGTTCTTTCGAGAGAAGTCAAGATTCTGAAAAATAATCTCAAGGATTGGAACATCCACAAGTTTGGTAATGTCCAGCTAAAAGTGAAGCAGGCATTGAATTCTCATGATGCAATCCAGGATCAAATTGATAAGTTTGGCTACTCTGAGGCCATCTTTGATCGGAAAAGAATGCTCAAGTTCATCTAAACAAATCCCTCCTATATGAAGAAGCATACTTGGAAAGAAAAGTCTAGAATTGATTGGCACTCCCATGGTGACAGGAACACGGCTTTCTTCCATAGGGTCACCAAAATTAGAAATGCAACAAAAAGAATGTCTATGATAAAAAAGGATGGTATTATTCGGATAAATCCGAGGATATAGAAGCTCATGTCTTGGAGTATTATTCTTCTCTCTTTGCCTCCGATAATGTCTGCCAGGATAATGGCCTCATTGAGCGGGGTTATTTCTCCGGATGTCGGTCTCAAGACAACATTATGCTTACTAATCTCCCGTCCATGGAAGAAGTTAGAAATGCAGTTTTTTCTATGAATGCAAATGGAGCCCCTGGTCCTGATGGCTTCAGTGGATTTTTCTTTCAGAGGTATTGGGATATTATATGCACCGATGTCTTTAATGCTGTTCTTCAATTCTTCCGTCAGAATTGGCTGTTGCCTAACTACAATTCTAATGTGGTAGTTCTTATCCCAAAAGTTCCAGGCGCTGATACAATTGGTCAATACAGACCCATTTCCATTGCAAACTTCAAATTTAAAATTATTTCAAAGGTTCTTACTGATAGACTGGCTCAGGTTGCCCCTAAGATTATCTCACAAAATCAAAGAGGGTTTATTAAGGATAGGCATATCTATGATTGTATTGGTGTGGCTTCTGAAGCAATAAATCTTTTGCATAAAAAATCTTTTGGAGGCAACGTAGCTCTGAAGATTGATATTCAAAAAGCCTTTGATACTATGGATTGGAATTTTCTTCTTAAGGCCCTGCATCAATTTGGCTTTGATCCAATTTTCTGTAATTGGGTGAAAGTTATTCTTCACTCCGCAAAGTTATCTATATCAGTTAATGGTAATTCTGTTGGTTTCTTTCCTTGCTCGAGGGGGGTTAGGCAGGGAGACCCATTATCTCCTCTTCTTTTTTGCATAGCTGAAGACGTCCTAAGTAGAGCTATTTCTTTTCAAGTTCAAGAGGGAAAACTCTTGCCTATGTCCAGTCCTAGGGGCTATCAAGTTCCATCTCATGTTCTTTATGCAGATGACATTCTTATTTTTTGTAGAGGCACTAAAAGGAATATGGAGTGTATCAAAGCAGTTTTCCAGGCCTATAGTGCTATCGGGCAGATAGTGAGCAACGAGAAGTCCAAATTTTACGTTGGTTGCATTCCTCCCATCAGAATTGCTGCTATCAAAGGAATTCTTGAATTTCAGCCCGGTCATCTCCCGTTTAATTATCTTGGGGTCCCGCTGTTTAGAGGTAAACCAAGATCTATTCATCTTAAGCCAATTGCTTTGATATAATCAAAATCAAGCTGGCATCTTGGAAAGGCGCAATTCTATCTATAATGGGGAGGGTCCAGCTAGTGAAATCTGTCATCCTTGGTATGCTGGTTTATTCTTTTCAAATTTATGCTTGGCCGGTGTCTCTTATAAAATTAATAGACAAATGGATTAGAAATTTTATTTGGTCCAGGCTGCGTTGAGACTAGGAAAGTTATTCTTGTTGCTTGGCAAAAGCTTTGTGCTCCGTTTCGGGAAGGGGGCTTGGTTTGAGGTCCATTCAATCTATTAATAATGCTACTATGCTCAAAAGATGTTTTGAATTTGTTTCTTCTAACAAGCGTTGGGCTATTTTACTCGAGCTAGAGTCTTACACAATAAGCGCCGATTATGCATCACATTAGCTCTTCTATTTGGGCTGGCCTTAGGAGTCATTTAAATACAGTCCTCCACAATTCGAAATGGCTCATTGGGGATGGTTATACTATTGACTTTTGGAAGGATTGCTGGCTATCACGGCCTGCGGTTGATCGCCTCAACATTCCAAAGCATATGCATCACTTACTTCAGTCCAACATTTCTGATTTCATATCTAATGGCAAATGGGTGTTACCTCAGGAACTAATTCAAAGATACCCTGTGCTTCCTACTGAGTTGAATCAAGTCATTATCCCTAAATTTTGTTCAGCAGACTCATTGGTTTGGATTGCAACAGACTCTGGCTTGTTGTCTCTTAAAGATGCCTTCTTCTTCCAGAATCCTAGTAGGCCGCATACGCCTTGGTGTAAGCTCATTTGGTCTTCATCCGTCCCTCCTTCTAAATCTTTTCTTCTTTGGCGCATTCTTCACAATAAATGCCCCACAGATGATCAGCTTTGGATGATAGGATGTCTTGTGGTCTCCATGTGCAGCATTTGTGGTAAAGCTTATGAAAGTACTATGCACCTATTCTTTGGGTGTAGTTTTGCTAATAGGCTTTGGAATTGGCTAAGCTCTTTCCTTAGCCTCCATGTTGACTCTTCCTCTTTGCAATCAATACTGATAATTTGCAATGGTAATTGGAGCTCTCAGGTAAAGGATATAATTGTAGCAGCAATTGTCAACATCGTGTGGGTCATCTGGTTTTGCAGAAATAAACTTCGTTTTGATGGCAAAAGGATTTCCTACGAAGCTGCCATAAATATGATTCATGCTAAGATTTCCCTAGCTGGCAACCTATCCTCAGGACATATGTCTTCTAATATCCAGGAGTTTGCTATCTTGAAGCGGTTTTCAGTGGCTGGTAAGTTATCCTCTTCTCCTAAGATTAAGGAGGTTAATTGGTATCCTCCTAATAGAACCTGGATTAAAGTTAATTCAGATGGTGCAGCTAAAGGCTCTCCAGGTCCTGCCGCTTGTGGCGGAATTTTTAGAGATAGCAACTCTGCTATTCTAGGCTGTTTTGCTTGCAACATTGGCCCTCAAAACTCCCTCTTCGCGGAGCTAATGGGTGCTATCATTGCTATAGAGGTGGCACACAAAAGGGGGTGGCGTAATTTGTGGTTAGAATGCGATTCCAAATTGGTCATTGACTCTTTCTCCAACCCCAATATTGTTCCTTGGAAGCTAAAAAACAGGTGATTAAATTGCATGGTGTTATCTAAAGAAATGTTCTTCCTGAGATCTCATATATACAGGGAAGGTAACAACTATGCGGATAAACTGGCAAACTTTGGTACAACCATACATGGCATGGTTTGGTGGGATTTAGCTCCTAGTTTTATTTTACATGATTTCTCCCGTGATAGGACTGGTCTCCCGAACTATAGATTTTCATGATTGTAACCTTTTCTTGGGTTTTGGCTTATATCCCCCCATGCTTTGTATTATTTTCTCTTTTTTAATAAATTATTGGTGTGCTGCTTAAAAAAAAAAAGAGTGAGAAGAAGAATGGAGGAAGAAGAAGAAGAAGATGAACGGCTAGGGTTCAAGAGATAGGATTGAAACTGTCTGTGATACCATGAAGGAAATTGATTCCGTGTCTATTGCATTACAAATCAGAGTAATATATACAAGATACAAGCGCCAAGATAGGCTACAAATTAGCTAACTAATGACTGAAAATATGGTAACAAATATTGACACTAATGGCTGAAATTATGGTAACAAATATTGACTAGCTAAATAAAGATATATACAAATAATAAGAGAATATATGCTAAATATATTCTAACAAACTCTCACTTAACTAATACAAAGGTGGTCGTTCTTTAAAGCTGCCAAAGATCCAAAAAATTTGGATCAGCCTCCAACAAACCCAACGTGTAGCAGTGCAGAATTTTCGAAAGTGGTCAAATACCTTTTTTTTAGGATCACATTAAAACAGAACAAAATATGTATGACCAAATAAAATATAAAATTAGTTTCACAAAAATTAATTTGACTAAATAATAAAAACCAACAAGATTCATTTTACACAAATTATGTGATAATTACACAAATAAAATAAAACATTAAACTTTTGAAATATCTCTAATTATCCAACATTTATGGCATTTAAAACACTCCACCAGCTCCTTGTTGAAAGGCTGTCTGCCTCTCCCCCTTCCACCTCTAGAGCCTCCACGACCCCTTCCTCTTCCTCCATTTCTACCTTCATTTGAGACTTTCAGTGCCTGCTCTTCTTCCTTGTGACCCCTCATTCTCTGCTCATGCACCAGTAAGCTGCTTCGAAGCTCATCAATCGACATGCTTGTCACATTATTTCAAGTCCCTCAACTTGCAGTCTTCTACATTCTTGATCTGCTCTTGAGTAGGTGCTGCAGGCAAACTAGGAATTCCACTTTCCACCAAACTCCAATACTCCTTTGATCGAAGGAGGTTCTCCATAAGCATTGCCCAATGATCGAAATGACTAGCGAATCTGGGAATTTCTGGCTGCACGAAATTGTTACTTTCTGCCATAGTACTTCACTTTCTCTTGAGATTCACTCTTCACCCTTCTTTCTTTCTTTCTTAGAACTGCAGTTCTGTTAACAGACCCCGTTAGGGGCAATGATACCAATTGTTAAGTCTTGGTAAAGGAATGAATTACAAAATCTGAGTATTCATTGAATGGAAAAGCTATTTAAGCTCTAAACAGTTTGTCGAGAATCTAACTAACTAGCAAACCAGGAATAAAAACCAGTAACTAACTGACAGAAATACAAACAAACTACTAACTATATATGGAAATACTAACTATACTAACATCCCCCTCCTGCCGCTGCCAAAAAAGGCTTCAAGATGAAGATGAAGGTCCTGCGCTCTGTATAGAAGCTCGCTGCTATCATCCCCGGTGAGGAAATTTGAGGGTTGTCTTAGTTCGGCTATGGGTTCCACATGTGCTGGATCTCGCGTTGGATAGATCTCATTAAACGTGCCCCACTTGCCTTCAGATTATGGTGGTTTCAAGGTGGAATACAAGATTCACCAATGCAAAAAACCCCAAGTTGTTAAAATTTTCTTTTGTTAAAATAAAATATTGTATATATATGCAAATGCAGAGTTAGAAACACCCATGAATGTAAACATAGTCAAATATATGAACTTTCTGTCCCTTAAAACGAATGTTGTTCTTGTAGAACAAATTTATGCAAAAAAAAAAAAAAAAAACGGGTCAACCTGGCTGGAGGTAGGAGGTGAAGTTGTAACGTTGCTTTCTACTTCATCTAATAACCTTCAAATAATATAAAGTGTGCAATGTAATAGACCGGATTCGCTCCTGCCAGTCCCCTATCCAGCGCCTCTCCAGTCAAGATCGATGGCTGTGATGTGCACAGAAGAATGGTTACCGGGTCTAGTAATGATTACCAGGTCCGATAGTGGGAAAAAAAACAATGCTGGACCCTCATGCGGCAGGAGCGAATCCGGGTCCGCAATGTAATCATAGAATTTGAGCTGGTGCATTGGCTGACACACTTTGCAAACGTTGAGGGGAGTTTAGCGGAACGTGGTGTGATCGACTCCCACATAATATCACTTTGAATTTTTTTGTGATGTTTAGTTTTTCTTTAATTAAAATTCAAGTGTAGTAATAAAAATTAGGCTAAAATGTATTTTTAGTCCCTCTAGTTTTTCACTATTGCAAAAGTCAACCACCAATTTTCTTTTACTCGATTCTGGTCCTCATAGTTTTCTAATTTAGCAAAATTAGTTCTTCCATCCTCATGCATCCAAAAACTAACGGGAGATGACTTCGTGGCAATTCAGCTGTACAATAAATATTTAAATAATAATATTTATATAATAATAATAATTTATTTTAATAATTATTATAAATGTAAAAGATGATAAATGGCTCATTGGTCACGCACGACCCAACCTTCTCCCTCAACCAACACCATTACCCAGCCATGGCAGGAACCGACACCATTACCCAACCTTCTCCCTCGACCAACCAAATCTAACTAAACACCCAAAATAGAACACCCATATACACCTTATATTTTGCAGAAAATCTAAAACGCATAGCCCCACCACTTTCTTCCAAACCACCATTTTCGCCATCATGCACCAAATCGAACCAAAATGGTGGTTTGGAAGAAAGTGGTGGGGCTATGCGTTTTAGATTCTCTGCAAAATATAAGGTGTATATGGGTGTTCTATTTTGGGTGTTTAGTTAGATTTGGTTGGTCGAGGGAGAAAGTTGGGTAATGGTGTTGGTTCTTGGCTGGGGTTGGATCAAGGAAATGTGGTTGCTAGAGGAAGATGACTCATTTATCATTTTTTACATATATGATAATTATTAAAATAAATTATTATTATAATATTTTAAATATTATGTATTTAATATTATTATTTTAATATTTTATTGTACAGCTGGATTTCCAAATAGTTATGTCCGTTAGTTTTTGGAAGAAATATGGATGGAGGGACTAATTTTGTTAAGTTAGAAAATCATGGAGACTAAACTCACACAAAAAAAAATTGGGGGACGATCGTAAAAGTGAAAAATTAGAGGAATTAAAAGTATAATTAAATCTAAAAATTAGTACATGGGAACATTTTAAAGACAAAACCTTTGCGTCTGCATTGGTAACAGATTTGCTTGTTAATATATCAATATCAATGCGTGGGTTCGGTTCCTGTCCAGTGTCCCTATTGAATGCAGTTTAATTTTTTTATTTAAAATAATATATTTTCAAATAAAATAAAATTATTGTTTAATTCAGATAAGTATTATTCAATATTTTAAATAATAATAAATAACAATATTTTAGTTAATATCACTCGCACGAATTGTAAAAAAATAATAATTTACTTTGAGTTAAATTTCTATACACTATCAGTATAAGAAATCGTTATCCAATAATATCTTAACAAATCATTGAATGTCAATGTAAAACTTACTTGCATAGAAATTAAATTCTAACAAATTTTTTTAATCCATAATACTTTAATCCAAATAATAAATAACATTTTTAAGGAATTGCATGTCTTCTAAAAGTTTTTTTTAAAAGAATTACAGCGAGCTTTCAAAAAATGATCTTTGGACATCTTGACGTACAAAGGACTCAATTGGATCATCTACTATGCTACTCCTTTCGTGACATAACAATATTATCTTCTAAAAAAATTTTTTTTTTTTAAAAAACAGAATGAAAGCCCAAGTATCTTTAAGTCAACCTTAATAACCTTTAACCCATCATTTGAAGTGGAAAAAAAAATCATCTTGGGACATCTTGGCACAAAGGACTTAGTTGAGTTATCCACTATACTACACCTTTCATGACATATCCACATTGTCTTTTAAAAAATTCCATTTTTTTTAAACAAAAATTACAATGATCTTTCAAATACCCTAAATCAACTCTAATAACCTTTAACCTTGACTTTGGAGTGAAAAAAAATCAAAAAATCCTCTTGGAACATATTGGCCTAAGGAGGACATAATCGAGTCATCCACTATGATACTGCTTTTGTAACATAACAATATTGTCTTCTAAAAAAAATTAAACTTAAAAAAAAAGAATGAGCTTCCAAATAACCTAACTCAACCCTAATAATCTTTAACCCTGACTTTAGAGTGAAAAATAGAAAATAAAAATAATCTTGGTAGATATTGGCATACGGATTACTAAGTTGGGTCATCCACTATACTATTGGCTTCGTGACATAACCACATTGTCTTCTAAAAAACTTTCATTAAAAAAATAGAATGAGCTTTCAAATACCTTAAATCAACCCTAATAACCTTTAACCCTAGCTTTGGGGTGAAAAATAAAAAATAAAAAAAATAATCTTGCGACATCTTGGCCTAAATAACAATAGGTTAAGTAAATCCAACATCACATTGTCTCCCCTTGGCCTCCATCAAACTTTAACTTGGATGTGGTCAGGAGATTAGGTCAACCGAAGAGGATCAATTGAATATATGTAAGATAAATTAACATCCAAGAAATACAACATCCAAAAACAATTAACATGTAATCTCATGGAAATGTGTGAATGAACCACTGTAGTGGCATACATTCATTTTAATTAGTGAAATGCTAACACTGGATAATATTATTAAAATAATTAAATCTAAACTACTTTAATTAGATCGAAGTATTTAGAGAGTGAATTATCCCAACACATTAAGAGTGTGTTTGAGAAAGCTGAAAAAAATAGATTTACTGATAATCGATTATATATAAGATTGATTATTGTAAAAGTCGATTATAATCAAAATCTATTTTTGTTTGGGTATGTTTGCTGAAAAACAATTTTAAGACTATCTATTTTGTTTGGAAGGTGCAAAAAATTAAATTTACATAGTAAATTACGACAAATGGTATGGAGTTATTTGTTTATATTAATGTTAAACAAATGAGGAGAATGAGAGAAGGGGCCTTGTACGTGAGAGTGAGAGAAAATGTTTTTTCCCAAAAAAACACTCCTTGTTTTTAGATGGAGAAAAATTCTTTTTTCTCTTTTTAAAAAAAACATGCTAGATACCAAACATACTAGATTATGTACAAAACAACTGAAAGATGAAAAATTCATCTTTTCCAAACATGGTCTAAATGAATGTTTCATAACAAATAACTTCATTTTACCCACCATACAATTATCATATATATAAAAGTATTAAAACTAATGGACAATTGAAATTTCTCTTAATAATTTGAAAGTTATTTTGTGATTAAAAAACATTCATGACATATCATATAAAATAAAAACATTCATGAAATAAATTAAAATTCAGATTAATTAGTGGTGAACTTAGTCCATCTGGTCATTTACTTCATTTCCTTCTCTGGTGTTGTGGGTTCGAACCCTAGCTTGTGGTCTCCTTGTTTGTTTTCTTTCTCACACTATGTGTAACGCCCTGTTTTTCGTGTGCTTAATTATTAGTAAATGCATGCTTTAATGTATTTAATTGTGATAAAATCCAGAGGATGATTTTATTTTAAATAAAATCATTTTCTTGTGTTATTTTACTGTATGAAGTCACAGTAAAATTTTCGGTATAAAATTGAGACGAAAGCCGGTGCGGGTTTTCAAAGCCGATGAGTTCATTGAGCTAGAGACCTAATATTGACTCGTGAATGAGACGATTAGTGTTTTTTTTATGTTTTGTGTGGGTTTGGAGTGTTTTGAGAAATCTTGTTCGGGGCCGAATTTTCGAGTATTACCCGGGCGAATCGTCGGGAAATACGATCGTGAAATTCATCTGGTGCATGTTGGAGCAGAGCAAAAATGGAGTAGATTGACTGATGTGAAGGCTATGACATAGGCATGTCCATGGCCATACCTTCCTTACACCAATCAAGTCAAATCACCATACTTTCTTACACACACCTTACCTACACCATACCTCCTTTCTTCTCAACCAAGTCAAGCTCTTCTCTCCCCTCCAATCTGCCCCAAAACTGACCCCCCCCCCCCCCCCCCCCTCTCTTTTCCTTCTTCTATTTAAGTTTCAAAGTGTAACCATTTCACACTTTTGCTTCCTTTCACAAAAACACTTTTTTACAACTATTCATCTTCTTCTTCACACAACTAAAGGTACCATTTTTACTAAGTTTTTCAAGTTGTGTTCTTCATCAAAGTTGTTCATATTGGTAAGGGTAATGTCCCTATACCATTTGTTTTTCAAGTTTTGGCTTTATTTTCATAGTTGATGTTTTGAGTTCATAATATGCTTTTAAACTTAAATAAATTCTCAAAAATTGTAGAAAACTCCGATTGAGGTGAAACCAATTTATATATTCTTATTTTTACTTCCTCTACAACATACTAAAATCTTGTGGAAAACAAAAATCTCGAACACCATTTTCTGTACTGGACAGAATCTATGTCTTTTGTGCCATATGAGTTTTGTTTCATCTTTGCTTGGTTAAGCTTGTGTTTGAGTGTTATTCCAACATGATCATGACCAAGAGCTCCTATGTACATAAGGATGCTAGGTTTAAGTGATTGGAAAAGTTTAGAAACTTTTATGTATTTTCATGAAAAAGTGAAAACTCTAAGTGTTTTGTTATATGTACTTTGAGGTTTTTCCAAAGTGATCATGGATTTGGGCTCCTTGATGTATAAGGATGCTAGATCCAAGAGATTGGAAAGTTTGAAAACCTCTAACCCTCATTTTTACTCAAGGCCGAATGGTAGTGTTTGTGGCCTAGGGTATTTGATTTTTTCATTTTTCCAAAATGATCAAGGTTTTAGGCTCCTTACTAGGTATGGATGCTAACCTAAAGAGATTGGAAAATTTAGAACATCCTAACCTATTTTAGAGGATGAAAACCGAAACCCTAAGTTGATGACTTAGTGGGATTCTTGATTCAAACTTGTTAAACTTTTGGTGTTTTAAGAACTCCTAGCACTTAAGGATCATAAATCCATAAGTTGCATGATTTTTGGAAAACCTTAATCCAAAACCATTGTTGAAAACTGAACCTATGCCTTGTGGCTAGTGTTCTTTGATTAAAAATCTAACCTATGGTTTCATGTGTGTAACCTTAGATTCATTACGCGCTGACGTTCGTGATCCTTTGTTTTCGTAGTCGGAACCCTTATTGTCTTTTGAGGTAAGAGGGGATTTCCGAAAGATATTCAATAACTGTATGCATGTGTGTATTTGATTAATTGTTTACTTGACTGTTATTGAGTTACTGGATTATCTAAAATGTTATGCTATTATATGAAGTTGAACTGTATCGTTATATATGTTGAGATGTATAACTGTGATGAACTGTGATATTGGCATTGAACTGTGAATATATATATGTGTACATACTGCTGTTGTTGTTTGAAGTTTGCTAAGCCGGACGTGTGTCTGTGCTCAATCATTAATAAGGATTAAAAACCTTAATAAGCTTTGAAGATGAAAGGATGGGTGTTCTTTTCCAAAAAGCTTGAATGTTTAAAAGTACTTGTTTTATGTGATAATATAGTTTTAGTGATTTCTAGAATGCAAGAGAAAAACCCTTTTCGAACTATGTGTTTTAAGTGAAAACTTTCGAAAATATTTTACAATATCCTATTGGGGATTTTCAAAGTTAAAAGTGATTCAAAAACGTTTTATAAAGGATTTTCAAAAGAAAAGGTTTTCTCCCAAATGATTTAGAAACTTTCCGATAGCCAGCATAGGTTATCGAGGCTTTCGATTTCGAAAACTGTTTTCGTCAAATGAAAGATAAGTACTAAAAGAATAGGAATCTGGACGTGAGACGTCGCCTCTAGTTTTCTATGCTTAGCACGTGATCTTGGATCAGTGTTAATTCGGGACCGTAAAGTCCTATTCATAATGTTATGGACTTCAAGTCCAATTCGCGGAATCGAGGACAGTTCGTTCTGATTTCCGTTGTTGTGGGCTATTGTCCTTAGCATGATAAGTAAAACATGGCTAAAAGTATATTGATTTCCATTACCACAAACCTTGACTGCGGCCACGGTCTAGGTGTTGGGATTGAGCATTCGGACTGTGTGTCCTATGTTTCTAAGTTTTCAAGTGATGGGGAAATAATGTTAAGTCATTAGCTTTGAGCTTTGACAAGTGAAATATTTACACAAAGAAAAACCTTAAAAGGAAAGTTTTTATTCATATGCATTTCCCACGGCAGACGTGCCTTTGCTTATTGAGGATACCCATGGGGTATCCGAGAGTCGATCCACATTGCTAGCTGTTTCGTTAAGGGCATGTGGCGTTGTCGACCAAGAGGCCTGGTGCATCGAGGATGCGGTGGCAACATCCCGGTGGGCGAGCTTGACCAACTCTATCTTCTCCGGTGATAACATGGTGTTGTGATCTCATGAGATTAGGATAGAGCCGATATTGAAGTGTCATGCACATTTTGAAAACTGATTGTACGGGCTTGAGGACCCCTTGATATAACACTTTGTTATATTATGATGATTATGCATGCTTTAACTGTTGATCTGATTTCGTGTTGCATGTATCATGTATATGGTTGTTGTGGGATATATCTTATGATGGTATCTCACTCTTGCATGTCTGTATGTTCTTTTATTTTCCTCGTACCGGGTATGCGTATGCTTTAGATGGACCCTCTTGTACCTGAGGTCACACGGACAGAGACTTTTGACGAGGCCGACAGGATTGGGAATTGGAGGATGGACGCGAATGCGACTACGGCGACGTACCGAGGGCCAATCACTACTACTGAAGCTAATATACATGGAGAGCCTGTTAGGAGGATCCACTCGGTGGAATCCAGGAACGTGATTCTTCCACCGCCATGGTTGTACCTGAACACGCTACAGGAAGCCGGTCTACTTCACCCTCACGTTGAGCTGCGCCGAGCCAGAAGAGGAGGAACCGATGGAGGAAGATCCTGAAGAAGATCCCGAAGAGGATCCTGAGGAGGAGCCTCATGAGCTGGTAGACGACTGGTGGGATGAGGAGCTCGAGGCGGGTTATCACCCTTTGGATATTGAGGAGGAGGATGTCCCGTTGGATGACGGAGGAGAGGTGATTGATCCGGAGTCGGAGACTTCTTCTTGTGGGAGCGTTTGTGGCCACTCCGAGTGTCGTAGGCATTGGTAGTGGTTGGAGGCTTTGTTTTGAGTGGTCCGTTAGTCTTGGCTTTTGATCTTTTCTTTTGAGTTTAGATTCCCGATTCCCATTCCCGGTTGGTGTTTTATTTACCTTATCTTCTCGGTTATGTTTCGATTATGTTTTCGTTTCATTGGCCATATTGATTAAGGCCGTGGTGTATGTTAAAACCTAAGACCTTTCGAGGCAATATTATATGTATGTATCTGTTGTCGTTTTCAAGTTGTGAGTCTCTTTACCTTTTACTTCTTTTCTTTAAAGAAAAAAAAAATTAAGTACCTTTTTGGTAACCTTGTGTATGTTGAATAATTTTTTTCCGAAAGCGACCAGCATTTAAACGAGCATTTTTCCGCAAAAAGGGTAACCATGTGATGACCAAGTTAGGGTGTCACACTATGCACACTTCCATTTTTTTATTTTAAAAAGAAGGTAACTAAAGCTGACAAACTCGGCGAGACATGGTGAAGTAAAACGGTGATGTCAACCATCACTCTACGCAACATTCATGACAGTTATTTTCTGTGGTTAAAAACCATTCATGACATATCATATAAAATAAAAACATTCATGAAATAAATTAAAATTCAGATTAATCATTTACTTCATTTCCTTCTCTTGTGTTGCGGGTACGAACCCCAGCTTGCGGTCTTCTTGTTTTGTTTTCTTTCTCACACTATGCACATTCCGTTTTTAAAAAAAAAGAAGGTAACTAAAGCTGACAAACTCAGGGATCGAACCCGAGACATGGTGAAGTAAAACGATGATGTCAACCATCACGCTACGCAACATTCATGATAGTTATTTTTTGTGATTAAAAAACATTCATGACATATCATATAAAATAAAAACATTCATGAAATAAATTAAAATTCAAATTAATCAGTGGTGAACGTAGTCCATCTGGTCATTTACTTCATTTCCTTCTCTGGTGTTGTGGGTTTGAACCCCAGCTTGCGGTCTCCTTGTTTTCGTTTCTTTCTCACACTATGCACATTCCTTTTTTTAAAAAAAAAGGTAACTAAAGCTGATAAACTCGGGGATCGAACCCGAGACATGGTGAAGTAAAACGATGATGTCAACCATCACGCTACGCAACAATCACATCCATTTAGTTGACACTTTTATTTTTAAACTATTAAAACTCGTGGAGAAACTTCCTCTTCCTCACCCGAAAGCAAGAAAAACGAGTCTTATAACCCTCGAACACATCCCGGACATATCTCTAAATTCAGGTACCTAATTGCTTTCACATATAGTGAATGTAAATTGGGTGATTGAAGGGTAGTTAAATAGTAAATGTTAACACTGATGTTTGTGAAATAGACAACTATAAACACGAGAAGGGGGGTTGAATTGTGTTTATCAGAATTTAAGCAAAGCTGAAATCTTTTCGCAAACAGAAAGCTAGCTTTGGACGAGTGGAAGAATACAGGATGGACGGGTGACTATTGCATACACACCACTTGACAGATGCAAGAAAAACTAAACCAATTAAAGAGTTTAAGGGAAGAGAGATTGACACGGTGATTTATCCTGGTTCACTCTTCAAATCAAAGAGCTACGTCCAGTCCTTGGCAGCACCAAGATTTATCCACTATAACTGATAAGTTTACAGACTCAAGTATTATTTGAACTCCTAGCCTCTTCAGGCTCAAGACAAGTATTATTTGTACACCTAGCCTCTTCAGGCTCAAGACAAGTATTGTTTTCACACCTAGCCTCTTCAGGCTCACTTGGGTTTGTTTGAGATATTTGGTTTGTAATAAATACAATTTCTCACAGGCAGATCTTTCACTAACACTCAGAGTGGTTTAAATGTAAGGTTCAGGAAAGTCTGCGTAATAACTTCAAAATGATTGAAGAATAAAAGAATGAAGAAATAAATGCTCAGAGTAGTGGCGTTTTTAATGCAATGTGTATATTATTTCTTCATCTTCAATGGCTTTTGTATTTATGATCTTCAATCATTTAGGATCCGTTAGAGACATCCTCTCAGATGTTGGCTTCAAGCAGAACTTCATTAATTGCAATAGAGTCGTTCTGAGTAGTCATTAATGCAATAGAGTTGTTCTGGGCAGCCATTAATGTAATAGAGTCGTTGGTTGTATTCTAACATGAAGGATCATGGCTTTATTCATCGTGCTACAGCCATATCAAAGTTGAGCAGAGAGCTTTTTGTACTTTGCTGAGTACACTTCCCTTTTTGTGTAAGGACCAGAGGTACTAGGGAATAAAGCACGTTGGAAGCATTCTTTAACTGGTCTTTGGTTCGATTATCCAAGGTTGCTTGAGAGAGTAACCCGACTTTTCTTGGTAATCGTGAAACTGAGTAGGAGAGAAGGCTTCAAGTCTCTTTCTGGTTCTTGAACCAAGATTCTGATAATCCTTAAAGAATTCGCGATCATAAGATAAGTGCTTCCATCTTGAAAATAATCACGTCTATCTAGTCATTTGAGTTTTCATTCGGGCTAGTAGACGAGCTCCATATTAAGGACTCAGCAAGTCCAAAGACTAGTGGACGAGCGCTTTTGTCACCTTTAGTGGACGAGCACTTCTGTCACCTTTAGTGGATGAGAGCTTCTGTCACCTTTAGTGGACGAGAGCCTCTGTTAGTCTGGTGGACGAGAGTCTCAGTTATTTTACTGGACGAGAGTCTCAGTTACTCTGGTGGACGAGAGTCTCAGTCACTCTACTGGACGAGAGTCTCAGTTAGTCTACTAGACGAGAGTCTCAGTCACTCTACTGGACGAGAGTCTCTTGTTCTTCAGTGGACGGATACATTCTGACCTTAATGGACGAGCTCCATCTGCTTCCTTAATAGACGACCTACATATGCCACGTTACTGGACGGACCATTTTGATACCTCACTGGACGGTCTTTTCTGATATTTTGATGGACGCGCTACAAGTGCCACGTCATTGGACGGATAATTTTTATACCTCACTGGACGGGTTTTTCTGATACTTTGGGTAGACGCGACCTTCTATTGTTTTTAGTAGACGCGGCCTTCTGATACTTTTTGGTAGACGCGCGCGGTCTTCTGATATTTTTATTAGATGCGGCCATCTGATACTTTATAGTAGACTCGGCCTTCTGATATTTTTATTGGACGCGGGTTTCTTTCTCTTGTGTTTTGGACGTGCGCTACAAACACTACAGTGTTGGACGTCTGCTTGTTACACTTTGTTGGACGTCTGCTTGTTTCACTTTGTCTGATTGTTACACTTTGTTGGACGTCTGCTTGTTTCACTTTGTTGGACGTCTGATTCTATTTTTTTATTAATCTGCACACTCAATAGATAGGTTAGCAACCAATATGAAGGTTAATTAAATCATTAACCAATGTTTATTTTTCATCAAAACTTAGGGAAATGCATATCAAACATTTTAGAGACTTAACAATCTCCCCCTTTTTGATGATGACAAACATTGAGATGATTTAATGAACCTCAGAAAATAGCATATATAGACAGGTTGAAATTTTCTTAAGTGAACAGGTCATATCATATTCATTCTCCCATTCTATTTCTCCCACCATTCTCCCTATTCATTTCTCCCTTTCGTTGAAATTTTCTTAAGTGAACAGGTCATATCATATTCATTTCTCCCTTTCTCCCCCTTTTGTCAACATCAAAAAGGGTTATCAAGTTTTATTTATGTGTTTTATCAAAAAGGGTTAGACATACTCCACTTAAACTATTGTATCATTACTCCCCCTAACTAATGCTTAGTTGAAAGAACATGTATATAGGAGTAATGACAGATTTATCATAGAACAGCTTAACATTCAGACATGTCATTCAACAATGCAATGCATGTTTAGATTATCTCTAATAAATAAAAACCTTTCTTCACAGGGGGTTTAGTGAAAATATCAGCCCATTGATTTTCAGTTTTAACAAACTTAATATCAAAGATGCCTTTTTGAACATAATCCCTAATGAAATGATGTTTGATTTCAATATGCTTAGCCTTAGAATGCTGAATTGGATTTTTAGTTAAGCATATAGCACTGGAATTATCACACCATACAGATATGTTATGTTCATAAATAGAGTAATCCTCAAGTTGATGTTTTACCTATAAGAGTTGAGAGCAGCAACTAGCAGCAGAGATGTATTCTGCTTCAGTAGTAGACAAGGCAATGGTTGTCTGCCTCTTGCTTGACCATGAGACTAAACTTGCTCCAATGAAATGACAACCTCCACTGGTGCTTTTTCTTTCTATTCTGTCTCCAGCAAAATCAACATCACAATATCCCACTAATCTATATTCTTTTGATCTTAAATACAGCAAACCAAGATTAGTAGTTCCAAGCAAATATCTAAATATTCTTTTTACAGCCTTAAGATGAGATTCTCTAGGATCATATTGGAATCTAGCACACATACGGACACTAAATTGAATGTCAGGTCTGCTTGAAGTTAAGTACAGTAGAGAGCCAATCATACCTCTTTAGACAGTTTGATCTACCTTTTTACCTTCATCATCTTTGCTTAGTTTTGCATTGGGTTGCATAGGGGTTTTCATGAGCTTTGCATTTTCCAATTTGTATTTCTTGAGTATCTCCTTGGTATATTTTTGTTGATGAATGTAAATTCCATCACTTGTCTGCTTGATTTGTAATCCAAGGAAGAACTTCAATTCTCCCATCATGCTCATCTTAAATTCAGCTTGCATTAGATTTGAAAATTCCTTGCATAGCTTTTCATTAGTTGCTCCAAAAATAATATCATCAACATATATTTGAACTATAATAAAGTTCTCTTTAGAGCATTTTTTGAACAGAGTAATGTCTACTTGTCCTCTAGTAAAACTATTATGCATGAGAAAAGAACTGAGTCTATCATACCATGCTCTAGGTGCTTGTTTCAAACCATATAATGTCTTTTTAAGTTTGATAACGTGATATGATTTATCAGTATCCTCAAAACCAGGGGGTTGTTTAACATACACTTCTTCTTCAATTATACCATTTAGAAAAGTACTTTTTACATCCATTTGAAATAGGGTAATTTGGTGTTGTGCAGCATATGAAATTAAAATGCGTATGGCTTCTATTCTAGCTACAGGTGCAAAGGTTTCAGTATAATCAATACCTTCTTGTTGGTTATAGCCTTGAGCTACTAACCTTGCTTTATTTCTGACAACTTTACCATCTTCATCTAATTTGTTTCTGAAGACCCATCTTGTTCCAATAACTGACTTGTTTTTAGGCTTAGAGACAAGAGTCCAGATATCATTTCTGGTGAACTGGTTAAGTTCTTCTTGCATAACAAGAATCCAGCTTTCATCCTCAAGAGCTTCTTCAATGCATTTAGGCTCTAAATCTGAAATAAAGGCCACATTGCTTGATTCTCTAAATGTGGATCTGGTTCTTACTCCTTCAGAAGGATTTCCAATAATAAGATCCTTAGGATGGTGAGTGTTGAACTTCCAATCCCTTTTGAGATCATCATGAAGATCTTGACTTGTCTGTTGACTGGTCTGTTCCACTTGTCTTTCGACCTCGAGCACGAGGTTCTGTTTTGGTTAGATCTGGTTGTTGACTTTCTGGCTTGTTTATATCAAGACCTGCAAGATCATCTTCTAGATCTGATAGTTCTTTATCAGTCTTTAAACCATCATTGAATTTAACATGAACATATTCTTCAATAATACAAGTTCTTGAATTGTAAACTCTAAAAGCCTTGGACTTTTCAGAATAACCTACGAAAATACCTTTATCTACCTTAGAATTAAATTTTCCAAGATTATCTTTGGTATTCAGAATAAAACATTCACATCCAAAAGCATGAAAATAAGATATGTTGGGGCTTTTTCCTTTCCACAATTCATAAGGAGTCCTTTTTAGAAAAGGCCTAATAAGTATTCTGTTTTGTACATAGCAAGCAGTGTTTACAGCTTCTGCCCAGAAGTACTTAGGGAGATTATTTTCATTGATCATAGATCTAGCCATCTCTTGCAGAGATCTGTTTTTTCTCTCAACCACTCCATTTTGCTGTGGAGTTCTAGGTGCAGAGAAATTGTGAGAGATTCCATTCTCCTCACAGAACTGTCTAAACTTCTCATTTTCAAATTCTCCCCCATGATCACTTCTAAGGGTAGAAATACAGAAACCCTGCTCATTTTGTACTCTTTTGCAGAATACTGAGAAAACCTTAAAAGATTCATCCTTGTGTGTTAGGAAGAGTACCCATGTGTATCTAGAATAGTCATCAACTATGACAAATCCATATTTTCTTCCAGCCAGGCTGGCAACACTAACTGGTCCAAACAGATCCATGTGTAACAACTGAAGAGGTCTAGAGGTTGATACTTGGTTTTTAGATTTGAAATTTGATTTTATCTGTTTACCTCTCTGACATGCATCACACAAGACATCTTTCTTAAAGCTAATATCAGGCAATCCTCTCACGAGATTATTCCTTTTTAACTCAGAAATTAGTTTCATACTAACATGTCATAGTTTCTTATGCCATAACCATCTTTCATCCTCTTTAGACATCAGACGGGTTAGACTTTGATCTGAGAGATCAGGCAGTTCAATCTTATAAAGATTTTGTTGCCTTTTAGCTGAAAAGAAGGTTTTGCCACTACAGTCTTTAACTATGCATACATCCTTGGTAAAGGAAACATCAAAACCACTATCACATAATTGACTTATGCTAAGCAAATTGTGTCTTAATCCTTTAACCATAAGAACATTAGATATAGAGGGAAGAGGGGGTTTACCACCAATAGTACCAATACCTATAACTTTCCCTTTCTGATTTCCTCCGAAGGCAACGTGTCCTCCTTTCTTAAGTTGGAGGTCTAGGAACATAGACCTTTCTCCTATCATATGTCGCGAGCACCACCTGTCCAGTACCAGCAGTGGTGGTGTTTTCTTTGTCTGTTGAGGACATCTGCAACAAAAATTATTTGATCTTTAGGTACCCATATTTTTTCTGGGTCCTTTTCTCATTAGTTCTAAGAGTCGCAAAGACTTCCTTCTCTTCTTATGGATACACTTAGACATAACATGCCCAGTTTTTCCACAGAAGTTACAAATAGGTGTTGATTTGGTTACGATTGACTTAACGGATACTTTAGAAGCTTTAGTTGATACTTTATGATGTGTCGATGGACATATCCAATACCTTCTTTGTTAAGAGAGTGCTTCGAATGCCAAGTAGCTTAGTCAGATTGTCTCTACCATTAACAAATTTGGCAAGATCAAGTGAGCTCTTCCATTTTCTCATTGAAGTTTTTCAACTTCTTCAGATGGTGATGTTTCACTTGAGATCTTAGCTTCATTAGACTTTTCAGTCTTCAGTTCACTGTTCTCTTTAGCCAGCTTCTCGCACTCTTGAGATTTCTGTTTATGCTCACTGGTGAGCTTTACATACTTTCTCTTGAGGGATTCGAAGGCTTTAGATAAGCAGTTGGATTCCTCCAACAACTCCTCATAAGCATCAAGTAATTCCTCATAGTCAGGATGTACCTCATCATCAGAGTCTGATTCAGTGTTGGCCATCAAACAGAGATTGGCTTCTTCCTCAGTTTCTTCATCAGAAGATGTTGACTCCAGATCCTCCCAAGTCGCCATAATTCCTTTCTTCTTCTTCTTGAAGAGTTTCTTAAAAGGGGCCTTCTTGAGTTGAGGACATTCAGCCTTGAAGTGACAGGGCTTTTTGCACTCATAGCAAACAATTGGACTTTTGTCTGTTGAGGTGGATTCTTTGAAGTTCTTGTCCTTGTCGGACCTTCTGAATGGCATATCCCTCCTGAACTTCTTTTTCTGTAGGAGAAGCTTTATCTTCCTGGTCAGGAGAGACAATTCTTCATCACTCTCAGAATCCTCGAGTTCTGATAGGTCAGCATCACTGGATGACTCATCTGCCTTCAGAGCCTTGGAACCTTTTGCTGACTTTTGATAAGCTTTCAGAGCAATTGACTTGCCCTTCTTTGGTGCAGCTTCATCTCCAAGTTCTTGCTCATGCACAGTGAGTGTTCCAAGAAGTTCATCCATAGTCAAGGTAGTGAGATCCTTGGCTTGGGAGATAGCAGTGACCAAAGGTCTCCACTGTTTAGGTAGACTTCTCAGAATCTTACCAACCTTCTCAGCATTGGTATAGACTTTGCCAAGAGATTTTAAACTGTTGATGATAGTTTGAAATCTTCCTATCATCTGAGCAACAGATTCTCCTTCCTCCATGATGAATAGTTCATACTTTCTAACAAGTATGGCAATCTTTGACTCTTTGACCTTTGTTGTTCCTTCATGTGTGACAGCTAAGGTGTCCCATATTTCTTTTGCAGAGTCACAGGAACATACCTTCTCAAACTCCTCCAGACTGAGAGCACAAATGATGTTGTATCTGGCTTTATGGTTCAGCTCCCATTTTGATTTTTCTGCAGCAGTCCACTGAGCTTTTGGTTTGTCAGTGTTATCATCATTCTTGGGAATGAATGGACCATCTGTGATGACATCCCAAAGATCAGAGTTTGTGGATAGAATAAACCACTGAAATCTATCTTTCCAGTAGTTGTAATTTTCTCCATTGAAGTAAGGAGGTCTGGTTAGGGAGGCTCCTTCAGTCTGATGACTTCCACTTGTACTAGCTCCAGCCGTCATGTCTATTCTTCAGGACCTTTTACCTCTACATTGTTAGATGCTCAACCCAGAGGATGAGCTCTGATACCAACTGAAATAGACAACTATAAACACTAGAAGGGGGGTTGAATTGTGTTTATCAGAATTTAAGCAAAGTTGAAATCTTTTCGCAAACAGAAAGCTAGCTTTGGACGAGTGGAAGAATACACGATGGACGGGTGACTATTGCATACACACCACTTGACAGATGCAAAAAAACTAAAGCAATTAAAGAGTTTAAGGGGAGAGAGATTGACACGGTGATTTATCCTGGTTCACTCTTCAAATCAAAGAGCTACGTCCAGTCCTTGGCAGCACCAAGATTTATCCACTATAATTGATAAGGTTACAGACTCAAGTATTATTTGCACACCTAGCCTCTTCAGGCTCAAGACAAGTATTATTTGCACACCTAGCCTCTTTAGGCTCACTTGGGTTTGTTTGCGAGATTTGGTTTGTAATAAATACAATTTCTCACAGGCAGATCTTTCACTAACACTCAGAGAGTGGTTTAAATGTAAGGCTCGGAAAAGTCTGCGTAATAACTTCAAAATGATTGAAGAATAAAAGAATGAAGAAATAAATGCTCAGAGTAGTGACGTTTTTAATGCATTGTGTATATTATTTCTTCATCTTCAATGGCTTCTGTATTGATGGTCTTCAAGCATTTAGGATCCGTTAGAGACATCCTATCAGATGTTGGCCTCAAGCAGAACTTCATTAATTGCAATAGAGTCATTCTGAGTAGTCATTAATGCAATAGTGTCGTTCTGGGCAGCCATTAATGCAATAGAGTCGTTGGTTGTATTCTAACATGAAGGATCATGGCTTTATTCATCGTGCTACAGCCATATCAAAGTTGAGCAGAGAGCTTTTTGTACTTTGCTGAGTACACTTCCCTTTTTGTGTAAGGACCAGAGGTACTAGGGAATAAAGCACGTTGGAAGCATTCTTTAACTGGTCTTTGGTTCTGATTATCCAAGGTTGCTTGAGAGAGTAGCTTCCGACTTTTCTTGATAATCGTGAAACTGAGTAGGAGAGAAGGCTTCAAGTCTCTTTCTGGTTCTTGAACCAAGATTCTGATAATCCTTAAAGAATTCGCGATCATAAGATAAGGCTTCCATCTTGAAAATAATCACGTCTATCTAGTCATTTGAGTTTTCATTCGGGCTAGTAGACGAGCTCCATATTAAGGACTCAGCAAGTCCAAAGACTAGTGGACGAGCGCTTCTGTCACCTTTAGTGGACGAGCACTTCTGTTACTTTTAGTGGACGAGAGCTTCTGTCACCTTTAGTGGACAAGAGCTTCTGTCACCTTTAGTGGACGAGAGCCTCTGTTAGTCTGGTGGACGAGAGTCTCAGTTATTTTACTGGACGAGAGTCTCGGTTACTTTGGTGGACGAGAGTCTCAGTCACTCTACTGGACGAGAGTCTCAGGTAGTCTACTGGACGAGAGTCTCAGTCACTCTACTGGACGAGAGTCTCTTGTTCTTCAGTGGACGGATACATTCTGACCTTAATGGACGAGCTCCATCTGCTTCCTTAATGGACGAGCTACATATGCCACGTTACTGGACGGACCATTTTGATACCTCACTGGACGGTCTTTTCTAATATTTTGATGGACGCGCTACAAGTGCCACGTCATTGGAAGGATAATTTTGATACCTCACTGGACGGGTTTTTATGATACTTTGGGTAGACGCGGCCTTCTGTTGTTTTTAGTAGACGCGACCTTCTAATACTTTTTGGTAGACGCGGCCTTCTGATATTTTTATTAGATGCGGCCTTCTGATACTTTTTAGTAGACGCGGCCTTCTGATATTTTTATTGGACGCGGGTTTCTTTCTCTTGTGTTTTGGACGTGCGCTACAAACACTACAGTGTTGGACGTCTGCTTGTTACACTTTGTTGGACGTCTGCTTGTTTCACTTTGTCTGATTGTTACACTTTGTTGGACGTCTGCTTGTTTCACTTTGTTGGACGTTTGATTCTATTTTTTTATTAATCTGCACACTCAATAGATAGGTTAGCAACCAATATGAAGGTTAATTAAATCATTAACCAATGTTTATTTTTCATCAAAACTTAGGGAAATGCATATCAAACATTTTAGAGACTTAACAGTTTGTTGTGGAGGATGTGGGTAACAGCGGCCGCTGTAGGGTTGTTCATCAGGAGGCCGCCGTCGACGACTGAGCATGAGGTCTTGCGATCGGCAATTTGAGTAGCGGACGGTACAACAGCTTTGAGGATGATGGAGATGGTGAGTGATCTAACAGAGAAGAAATGAGGAGTACACATTGCGATTAAGGTTCGGTAACACCACATCTTACCAAGGAAAAAAAAACATAAAACATATTTTTATTTTTTAAAATTTTAAATAAATGATGTTTCAAAAATAAATAAATAAATAAATGTTATCAAAGATTAAAAAAATGGTAAAAGTTTTGTACAGGGACTAAATTGTAAAGTCCAAAACTTTTGGTCAAGGATGCTATGACTACATTAAATAAACTCCTATTCAATTATTGGTCAGCAACAAACATGCATCGATACAACTAATTTATCTCTGGCACCATAGAAATTTCCTATTTGTTGGGAAATAGATTGCTCGTTGATAAACAAGCCAACCAGATTTACAGGCTTGTGTTTTAAGCGGGCCATTAAAATCCCAACCAAGACTTGTTTTGTGTCAGCCTGTGAGCTAGTGGGCCCCTCAACCATTTCCCTCCCAACCCGAGACTCTATTGGTGGCATTAAGAGTGTGTTTATTACAGATATTTTTATGAGAAAATCACTTTTTTTTAAGTTAAAAATCATTTTTGATGAGTTTTAGTGTGTTTGTTTAAGCTTTTCACAAAATTGATTTTTTTTTTTAAAAAAAATCATTTTAAGGTTAAAATGAAAAGCTACTTTCATTAGCTTTTGGAAAAAAAAAATTTTCACTAACTACTTTTAAAAAAGTGATTCTTATTATTGTAAACAAACACAAAATAGCTTGTGCTTTTCTTTAAAATCTCTAAAAAAAAATCTTTAAATTATTGAATGTCAAAATCACTTATTTTTTAATCTACAACAAACGAGCCCTAAGTGTCAATAGGGCGGGATGGGGCGTACCCTCCCGCTCCCCATCTCCATCCCCTAATTTCCTCCACATCCCCATCCCCATCCCCAATTTCCGCCACGAGGAGTATTTCTCTCCCAACCCCATTCCCCGCCTCCCCACGATCTTTCCTTCGCTGCAATCCCTCATTAGATTGCACTAAATTAATCCATTCAACCCTACCGTATTGTTGACAACGTCATGGAAGACTTTCAATTCCTCTTTCTACTCTTGCTTGTGGATTCCAGAACCCTCAGTTCACTTTTACTGTCAAGAATTTATAGAAAAATCTATAAAAGGATTTAATTTAGGGTCTTGCTAACCAGTACCCTTAGGACATTGGTTAAGAAATCCAAAGAAAGTAAAAATTTGTAGAAAAACTAAAATTACACTTTTAATATCAATAAATACACCATTTCTCCATAAATTCTTGCTATTCTTGGTTCTTTAACCAATGTCATTAGTTCATTGTTTAGAATTCTCCTTTAATTTAATAGAGTGACAGGTTTGATGTTGTGGCTTTTGATCTGTAAATGAGATATACTTTAATTTTCTTTTATTAATTAAATAAAATTATATATATATATATATATATCGTATTTTTATAAGATTCTCGGGGACAGAGACCCTACGGGACAGGGGGTATGATCCTCGTCCCCATCCCCGCGGGGAAAAATCCCCACCCACGGAGCCCCAAACACGGCAATCCTAGCAGGGATACCTATTTATAGGTGAAAATTGCCATCCTACATTAGAGTTCATTTGAGTATTTGTTTTTAGTTATTGAGGAAGTGCTAGTTAAAAAAATGTTAAAACTATTTTTCTTTTGGTCAAACGAATGCTTCAAAAATGCTAGTTGTATGTTTCTAAGGGAGTGTTTGATACGCATTAATGTACAGAACAGGTCAAGCAGGACAACACATTACAACCCCTTGAGTCACAGGAAAACTTTTTGTCATGTACATCGTTTGATAGATAATGGACAACACAAGTAAAATAATATTAATTTTATTATGATACTCTTTGTAATATATATTATTATATATTAATATAATATTATTAATATATATCATTAATATATGTAAGTATTAATCAATATATAATGTATTTTATAATATATAGTACATATGATAATGTATTATTGCCATCACAGTAATACTATATATATTAGTGAGAGGGGAGAGAGGAGAGACAAACGAGAGAGAGAGAGATGAGCCAGATAGAAGAAAGAGAGAGAAGAGAGAGATGTAAGGATAATTTTGTCTTTTTTGGTAGTTTGTCCATGAGACAAAAATTTGTCCCATGGTTTGGTGGGGGACTAAATTTCGGATTTTTATTATGTCCCTCACCCCCTTTTTGTCATGTCCCCTGACCACTTTTCAAATCAAATAGGAGACAAAAATTTTTGTGCTGTCCAGTCCCCGGCATTTTTGCAAATCAAACGCACCCTAACATTTTGTTTGGTTGTAGGAGAGAAAGTAAGAGGAAAGAAAGTGGTAGGAAAGAAGGGGAAATGAAAGAAAAAGAATGGAAAATGAGAGGATTGTTTAGATGTTTGGTTGAAGAGAAAATGAGACGAAAGAAAACCAAAACTTTTCTCTCCTCTTATTTGGTTGAGGAGAAAGTGAGAGGAAAGAAAAAAAAATATTTGTAAAATGACCAAAATATCCTTTAGTAAAAATAAATTGTAATAAATAGAATAAACAAAAGGATGTATGTGCATGCTTTTTTATCTTTTACTTAGGATATTTCTTGGCGTTTTTTATCTTTTAAAAGAATTTAATAAATATTTTAAAATAAAATGAATATGTTAAAACATTGAATAAGCTTGTATACTAAAAAGGAAATAGGAACCGGGAAAAGCCCTCTGATAGTGTCTCAAAAAAAAATATGATTTGAAATGTTTCAACATTAATTCTTTAATAATTTTTTGAGATTTTAAAAACTTAAAATTATCATTTATTAATTAAAATTTAAAAGGACCCAGTGGGGAAATCTACTACCCTTGTAAGATGTAAAGCAACAATTATTAATCATATATTGCAACTCAAACAGGTTGCATCTTCGAGATATTTTTGCAGCAATTGTTGGTGGTGCTGCGCAAAGCAACTTGGAGTGATGTTCCTCTTAAATTGCTCTTTGCCTTTTATTGCTATGCTATGCATTTCATTTGGTTCTTTGCTTCGGGTGATGTCAAGTTCAAGTTCAATGTTCATCCCAGTGTAAGCGGTTGTCGCCACCGGCGCGGTCCACCTCCTCGAGCTCTATTGGTGGATTTCATCGCAAAATCAACTTTGTGCTTGCTCTGTTTCTGCTTCTTAGGAATGACGGTGGGAATGGAGTAAAGTACAAAGAATTATACCTAACAGAGAATAGCTAAAACAGTAGAGAAAATAAAGACACTCATTTAAGGGAAACAATCTCCTAAAGCAAATACTTCCTTTAATAATCTTCTTCTCATCATTCATTCCATGATTGATTACATATATAGCACTCTTGAATAATAAATCTAACAAACCTAGAAATAACTCTTCATAATGACCCATCATTATTCTAGATACTTCCTAAATGATGTGACTCATTATTATTTTAGACCCTTCTAATTTAAGTGTATTGTCACACCTAAGAGATCTAATATTACTTGGGCTTAGTATTTGGGCCATTATATTCCACTGGTCTTACAAACACACCTTGTCCTCAAGGTGTACTGAAGTTCAAAACTCTTCATATGATACTGAGCCCAAAAACTGATCCAATTAGAAAAAACCAAAAAGTAAATCTAGTAGCAGTCAGTAAGCAAGGTCTAGGAGAAAAAAAATGGGCCAAATTAAAATAAAAAAGGTAAAGTCCAACTTCGAGGCCCAAATTGATAGTGAAGCCTAATAGCAGTTGCTAACGCTAAGATTTCTGTGTGTGTTTCTAAGCTCCACATCCATGGCACCCATGGCCATCCAGAGGCTGGTCCAAGCGACATCGGTACGGTGGGCAAAGGAGCCATCATCGGGGACGCACCCTACCGAGTTGAAGAAGATGAAAAGGCCGTGGACGGAGGCGCACATGACGGAGCCGAAATCGAAGGAGGCGAATCGGCAGAGTTCTCCGAATTTGAGGCGACACAACGGGGGAACAAACTTTGTGATGGTGTTGCCGGGATCGAAGACGAAAGTTGAGTCTGGTGGCGGCATTGCAGAGGCGGTGTGCACAACCATCTTCACCGGCGATGGCGCTGCGGTTCCCAGAACAAGCGGCGCGAACTTGGAGGATGAGGAACTGATCGGTCTTGGCGCAAGGAAAAGGGACGTGAAGCAGAATCTCAAACCAGGGAGGCGAACGACGGAGACAACATCTAAAGGCGGCGATGGTGATGGCAGAATGATGGCGGTCGAAGATCGCTTTACTGGAACAGATTCGTTCCCTCGATCCTCGTCAATGGCGGAGACATCGACAAGAAGTTGTGGCACAGCGGCGGCGGAGAGCAAACGACCCAGATCCTCGATGGTAGATTCCTTGCGTTTGGCACCATTGGAGCTCAGATCCACAAAACTACCACCATTTTTGTGATACGCAACAGGGTTTGGAGGCAGTAATTCGGACTGTAACGGCTATGGCTCGGAATCGAGGGTGCTGGCTGTATCAGTGGTGTGAGAGACAAGGAGCTCGTTGATAATCACCTTCTAGTTTGCAGTGACGTCCGAGATCGGAGCGGCGACAGCTACAGTAGTGTTGAGCTCATGTGATTTCACAATAATGTTTGCTTCATCGTTCATTGCCGGAGGGAAGAACAGGTTTGTAGGAACAAAGGCCTTAGGTTTTAATAACTTGGTTTCAATTTGCTGTGCTAACTCAAAGGCTTGAGAAACGAAGAAGGAGCGGGGATACACTATCTAACATCCATGTTTTTACATATATGTTTAATTACTCTATTAAGAGTGATTAATTTTTATAAATATTTATTTTTGTTTATTTTAATGTTGCTTGGTTTGAGTGATTTTATTTACTCATTTAAAAGGCTTTACTGAGTATGTTAACACTGTGTTGTTACAGGATGTGCACACTTGCTAGACAATAGCATTAAGATATTATTCTTTGTTTAAAATATCATCTAAAAATATTTTGGTTAAAGAAAAATCATTTTCATAATCTCTAAAAGAAATTTTTTAGCATCAGAAAAATAAAAGAGATCAGTTTTATTTTTTTCCCTTGGCTCATGTGCAGCCACGTTCCCATCTCCTCTTCCTTTCAATTTTTTTCTCCTTCTCTCCCTTCCTTTTCTCTTCTTCCACGATACATTCGTTTATTTATCAGGACAACACCTCTTCCATCTCACTTTCTTCTTCCTCTTGGTATCAAGTTCTTCTTCCTTTTTCACTCAGTCCAACCGTGCCGCAACCACGGCCCAGCTCCGACCCCCGCCGCCTGCTAGCGTCTGGTTCGCCTCTGCCACACGAAAATGTACCTCCGCCACGGTGAGCTCAGTTCGCGGCTTTTCCACTGTGGTTTCCATTAGAGGTGTTCATCAACCGATTCAAACCGTAAAAACCGAACCGAAAAACCGAAAACCGAACAAACCGAAAATCGAAAAAACCGTAATTTTTTATTGGATCGGATCGGATTTTGGATCCTATAATGAAATCCAATCCAATCCAATCCAAACCGATCTATTATATACATATACTATTATTTTTGAAATTATAATATTACTCATACTTAAACATTATTCTTCATACTTTTATGTCCCTCATTCTCTTTAATATTTTTGTTGGAATGACATATATAAGACTATTTAGAATAAATATTAATGTCTTGAAGTTATATTTTACTAAAAGTTTTGATGCATAGCATATATATATTTGATTGAGTAATCATGAAAAATAGGAAAACAATTAAGTAAATTTGAGAAATAATTAGCTACAATTTATTTGTAGCCGATTCAAGAAAAAAAAAGGATAAGTGGGAGTAGATATAGAGAACTACTATAAAATAACATATTAAAAAATATCAATAATTTTTTTCTTCTCAAACTCCCAAATTAAAACGAAGATTATCTTTTATCCACTATTAAATAAGTAGAAAGGACACTTGACATTAGAAAAAAAATAAAGTATGACAAAAACCGAATTGTCCAATCCAATCCAAACCGCATTTGATTGGATTGGATCGGATCGATTTTTTAAGGAAAGAAACCGATCCAATCCAAATCGCACGATGTTTTCATCATTGGATCGGATGACTTTTTAGCTCAAAATCGATCCAATCCAATCCGCGAACACCCTTAGTTTCCACCATTTGTGTTCTTTAGTTTCATTTCTTCTCCTTTCCTTGAGCTTATTCTCTCTCTCACTTTTGGTTCATGGTTGTCACAGAACCGCCGTCTGCCGCCGTCCTCCGCCGCGCCAGTATCACAGCACCACAACAACTTCATCTCCTTCCTTGGGTGAGTGGTTTTCTCACTTTCCCTTGTCCATTTCAAGAAACCCCAATTTTTCCCCAATCTCAAACCCTAGTCTTTGATTTCAGATTTGGATTTTGAAATTAATTGCTGATTTATGTAATTAGGGTCGTGATTAAGTGTTCCCTTAAATCAATTTTGTCAATATTTTGTTAAATTGATTTTTCCCCAATTTTCATCTTGAGCCTAAAACCCCAAATCTGTTTTCATTTAAATCAATGAGATTTTTGAGAAATTGAGTATATTAGGGAGTTAAATTTGTAGTGTTGAGGTTGAGAAATTAATTTAGTGTTTTTTCTGGTTGTTTCTATGCTTGGATCGGATCTCGGGGGATGTTTTTTATGTTTGCGCTTGCTCTGGGGAAACAAATTACTTTCTGAGAACTGTTTGGAGCTGACTGCATCGCTGCCAAGTGCTTGGAAAACTCTGAACACCTTTAAGGTGGGAGAAAGAACCATTCCATCGTCGGAACGAATAAGTAGTATATAATTTATAATAATGGTGTAAGGCGACCTAAACCCCAACAACTTCATCTCCTTCCTTGGGTGAGCGGTTTTCTCACTTTCCCTTGTCCGTTTCAAGAAACCCCAATTTTTCCCCAATCTCAAACCCTAGTCTTTGATTTCAGATTTGGATTTTAAAATTAATTGCTGATTTATGCAATTAGGGTCATGATTAAGTGTTCCCCTAAATAAACTTTGTCAATATCTTGTTAAATTGATTTTTCCCAAATTTTCATCTTGAGCCTAAAACCCCAAATCTGTTTTCATTTAAATTAATGAGGTTTTTGAGAAATTAAGTATATTAGTGAGTTACATTTGTAGTGCTGAGGTTGAGAAATTAATTTAGTGTTTTTTCTGGTTGTTTCTATGCTTGGATCGGCTCTCGGAGGATGTTTTTCATGTTTGTGCTTGCTCTGGGGAAACAGAAAATACTTTGAGAACTGTTTGGAGCTGACTGCATCGCTGCCAAGTGCTTTGAAAACTCTGAACACCTTTAAGGTAGGAGAAAGAACCATTCCATCATCGAAACGAATAAGTAGTATATAATTTATAATAATGGTGTAGGGCAACCTAAACCCTACTAGTGGTCGAGTAATCGACAATACCAAAATTGTATTGGAAACTTTTCCGCAATACCAATGCTGATTTGAGAATTGTAAGTTTATCGCCTTAGGTTAATTTTATAATATTTGAGGATGTCTGAATTATTTATTATCGACTGTTGTGATGCGCTGGTTGAGGTATTCTACTACATGTGACGTTTATTTGGATGTTCGAATATTTTATTGATTATGGTGTTATGCATGATCTGCTTGGTTGATAAATTGCTTAGTTGATTTTAAGTAAAGATATATGTTGCTCGGAGGTATTTTGTTTGGGTGAGAGCTTGAATATGAATGAGAGGTGCCTAGCCATTATTTTATAGAAGTGATGTGATATAGAATGTAACTAGAGGCTATGAGGAAAGCTTAAGGCACTAGGTTGTTATTAATACGGGTCAGTGAGGATTAGGTGTATTGTTGTTCACAACCGTGTATTGGAAACATACGAGGTCCGAAGTTCTTGAGGGGCTGTCCCAATTTAGTTTTAGATTGTGCAGCTATAGTGTCATTGCTTTGCATGAGCACCCTTGAGAGAGAATCAGGGTGTGCACCGACTGTCTTGTGCAGCTATAGTGTCATTGTTTTGCATGAGCATTCTCACCGTGGAAGAGTATGTACACCGGTTTTAATGGGGATGCATCACTTGGACAATTGACTAACATCCCTCAGCGGGCAAGGGATGTGTGATAGGATTGGTGGTGGCTACGTCAGCATAAACGTTTAGTTACATGAGATTGAGGGTAGAGGAAAGTATCGTGAGTTAAAGATGATTGTTAATGATGAGTGTTGTTTGTCTGTGACCGCTATTGTATTATATGCTATGAATCTTTTCAGCGTATGATGATAGAACTGTTTCTTATCTCCCTATTTCTGTATTTTTGTGTATGTCTGCTTTATTACGTTAGAAGACACGGTGGAGGAATACGTTGCTGAGGAGTACGTTACTGAGGAGTTGGTTGGAACTCCGTATGAAACAAATGCTGGAGGACAAGCTACAGATTCTAATGATATAGTGTAGTAAGTTTAGGGCCAGTGAGTCTTATAAGGCATTTTATTTCCCGCTAGTATAAACAGTTTGTTTAACTATATACCCGATAGGGATCCTACTGATGGATACCTTAAACATTGTTTTGGTAACTCTGATGCAAGACATATGTGTGCATGTATTTATTATATAAGGTGTGATACATTAATTTGCAGAAGTTATATGTTTATTAATTAAAATTTTTATTTCTTCATATTTTTTGTATTATGATTAACGTTAAGTACGCGATTAAGTAAATAATTAATAAGGTTTTTATTTAATAACACAACGGGACACAACGGGGTGTCTCATTTTGGTATCAAAGCAGTTTGATACTAATCAGACTGTGAGGTCTAGAATGTTGTTACTGGCCTTGTCTAGATGAATCCACATCGGATTTTGACTATGCTTAGAAGTTGGGTAGTGTGTCCGAACTTGATGCGATAACTAACATTAATATGGCATATAGTATGTATAGGATTATTTATGTAGTATATATTATGTGTCTTCTCTGTGTTATCACCGTGTTTGTGTGAATTATGTGAATTGTTTTAGAATAAGATGGTTAGATCACAGATCTTGTGAGAGATTTATCTCATGGTGTTACTTTTACTGGCTACTCTTATGGTAACTAATGGTTGTGGGAGATTTAGTGATTAGAAATATTTATTTTATTTGTGAATTAAAGTTAAGTGATGATAAATTTGATCAATATTAATGTTTAATTTTCAAATTTATATTGCTTGGATTGTTTTAGTGCATCCCTATCTTTGTTTTGGTGTGTTTAGGACTTCAACTAAAACCTTAATGGATGTTGTATGTTGGAGTACCAATGGATTTGAGGACTATAGTTGGTGTTAGTATGAGATTGATTTCTAGCTAAGTATTTCGATTTTGGTTTATAAGTTATAATCAAATTAGGTTTGATTTGTGGATTCTAAATGGTATTTTAGAAGCTCTTAACAATCAACAATCATATTGTAATTTCTCAATTTTAATGTTAACGCTGGTTTTGGATTGACTTCTAGTTTTTTAGTTTGAATATCAAGAATTTGAGCATTATATTGATTTTGTCGAGGGTTATCTGTTGGGTTTATACGTAGAGAGTAAATTTGAAGATGTAATGAGCATATTAGTGTTATAAACCTCGTTATTGAGGTTATGAATGATTCTAAGTATTTAATGGATTAGTGGGATGATAACCTTGAGTTTGTGTTATGAGTTTTTATTTGAGTTGTTAGAGATGATTTGACAAGGAATTAGTCCTCTTAAGTGTGTTTGAATATTTTGAGGAGGGGAAATATGTTTAGGCTATGATTTTGTTTAAAATTTGGATTTGGTAAGTAGTCTAAGATTCTAAGTTATTTGGAATGGACTTTTAGGGTGTGTTAAGTTGAAATAAATGAGTTTAATTATACGATGGGTGAGCAAGAGATTTGAAGGATCATACTAGTGTTTAATTATAGAGATTACTATAATTTTGAACCGTTTGGTGATGATAAATTATTATTTTGAAATATTTGTTTGTTAGTATTTAATTACTAATTATTATTTTGATCAAGGAATAATAAAATATTTTATGCTTTTTACATTTGTTTTGTTGTTGTTGTCGTCGTCGTTGTTGTTATTGTTTATCTTTCTATCTTGATTTTAGTTTTTCACTTTGTGTGCGGTGCAAAACGCATTACTCTATATCGCATTTCAACCTCAATTTTGTGTTTCTTTATGTTGTTCTTGCTTCTCGTATCACCTTTGAGGCATTGCAGACTTATCGAGGAAGTGATAGAAGTTAAATTCTCCTCCAAGTACATTGCTCGGAAAAGTTGTAGAAATCCAATTCAGTAAGGCTTTTTACCCGAAAATTGGTACTGTCTCCATTAACAACTCATCAATTGGTCCTCCTGGAACTATAATCAATAATAAATTTTGTCATCCTCGAAATTATGATTACTACTTATGTGCTCATGATGGAATGATAGGCACCACTAGGCCTACACACTATCATGTTCTGTTAGATGAGATTGGCTTCTCCCCGGATGATCTTCAGGAACTTGTTCATTCTCTATCCTATGTGTATCAGAGGAGTACCACTGCCATTTCTGTTGTTGCTCCTATATGCTATACTCACCTGGCTGCAACATAAATGGGACAGTTTATGAAATTCGATGATAAATCTGAGACATCATCAAGTCATGGTGGTATGACTGCTGCTGGAGCTGTTCCCGTCCCTCAGCTGCCCAAATTGGATGGCAAGGTCTACAACTCCATGTTCTTTTGTTAAGCCATGAGTGGCCGCTCTAGCGACAAACTATGACAGCATGATGTTTATAAAATTATGATCCAAACTATCTCCCTGTTCATCATTAAACTTTTTAGTAGACTAAACCTTGATGATGGCCATATGACTAATACATGTATGGAAGCATATTGCAAATGCTTTCACGTGTTCGGTCGTATACTGTTTTGTGATAGGTGGAAGGATTTGTGATGTTTTTTTTTCTATGGCTATTCAGCGCTTTGTCTTAAATGTTTAGTGTGATTTTGGTGATTATCTAGTTGGTTCAATGATTCAAAAAGGTAGCAAAGCCTAATCCCATTTGGGGATTATTTGTATGAGGTATAGGGTACACCGTACACATACTCCTATAAAACCTTGTTCGCACCACTTGTATTTAAGGCAAACGAAAAAACAAAAACAAAATTGGTCATACTAGTTTTGTTCAAGCTAAATTTCAAATGTCACTTATACTCGAGATTTTCTTTCTTATTGCTTTCATTACTCGTGGTTGTAGTAGACAGTTGAGTTATCCGTATTCATGACCACCTATTGACTTGACAGGTCCACTCCTATTTCGAAATTCATTATGACTTTTTCTCTTTGAGTTGTAAGTTGTATAGATTTCTGGGAACATAGATTTCTTAGTCAAATTACTCTAAACACCTCTATTTCTAGATAGAAGTGATTCGGTCTGATCTTAAAGTTAGACTTACCTTCTCCAAAATATGATTTGATTGATGTCTCAATTTATAGTTTCAATTTCTTGGAATTGCAATCAACTCATTATTGATTTTTTTTTATTCAATGGAAGTTCTCGTGGAGAGAGGAACTTTAGTAGACTCATGATTGTAAATATGTGTCGGTACAACGCATTTTTACTTCCAAGAACCTATTGGAGATTCTTTTTGCATATTGAATATTCATTTATCCCTCTACTCAGTAAATTCTTCTTTGTACTTTCTTGTGAAAGTAAAGAATAGGATTTTTTTTTTTGAAAGTTTCTCTTCAAGTTTCTAAAACCATTGTCTCATCATTCGTCTGATGATAATTGTCGATTGTTGACTAGTCTCAAACTTCTTCTTTTAAAATGTCATCTACGTTTGTTTATGACTCTTGATTTCATCATATGGTAAGGGATTTATATGTTGAATGGTGAATTTGTGGGTTTGAACCTGTTTGGAATTAAAGTGTATAAATGCATGATCAATGCTTATACTGTATGTGTTCTCAATTCTGTTTTGGAATTAATGTTTTTAAGAACCTTGTGTTTTATAGGGTTGAGCTTAGTTCCTAGGGTAGTGTACATCTTCTGCGTGGACCTATATCTATTATAGGATAAATTTCCTTGTTAGACTTTTGGTGATTAGTAGTGATCAAAAAATGGGGATTCATTTATGTGACGTTAGGAAGCTATGAAGCTTGATAAATGTAAGAGTAAGAAGTTATAAAAGGATTATAGTGATACTGAAATAGTGAGGAAACTACTCTGGTGCTGCCCCAATTTGTTGGTTGTAAATTATGATATTTGAGGTCTCTTGATACTTAGGTATTAATCTTAAAATAGTTTATTAAGTATAATGATGAAACAATGTGCATAAAGTCGCGATGTGAAATGTAATGATAGTTCAGGATGTATAAGTGTAGTAATAGTATGCTTATTATTTATGTAACTATGGATGGAGATTGGTGATGTCAATAAAGTGGAATTGTGAAGGTGGCAAATTGTTAGTACAATAGGTGAGGATTAATAAAATGGTATGTTAGATCCTATTATTTGTATGATGAATATTTGTAGGTATTGTTGATGTAGATTAAGTTTGAATTAATTGAAGACGGTTATAGGATTGGATGCCAGCTATGTTAATTTCAGATTTAAAATGAGACTTGTCTTATGAGTGTTTCTTTGTTAAGATAGAAGACAAAATGACGAAAGAACTTCGAGTGAAGCAGATTACTTCAATTAAGGTATCTTGGATCATCACCGCTAGAGTTACTACATGGGATAATCAAGGGTAGACGTAAGAATAATGCCCATATCTCTTTTGAGATATATCAAATTTCGGGGACGAAATTTCTGTAAGAGGGGTAGTGTTGTAACATTCCTGTTTTTACATATATCTTTGATTGCTCTATTAAGAGTGATTAATTTTTCTAAATGTTTTTTTTTGTTTATTTTAATGTTGCTTGGTTTGAGTGATTTTATTTACTCATTTAAAAGGTTTTACTGAGTATGTTAACACTGTGTTGTTACAGGGTGTGCTCGCTTCGCTTGCTAGACAATAGCATTTAGATATTATTCTTTGTTAAGAAAATATCATCTAAAAATATTTTGATTGAAGAAAATTTATTTTCATAGTCTCTAAAAAAAAATTTTACCATCAAAAAAATAAAAGAGATAAATTTTATTTTTTTTCCCTTGGCTCATGTGCAGCCACGTTCCCATCTCTTCTTTCTTTCATTTTTTTTCTCCTTCTCTCTCTTTCTCTTCTTCCACGATACATTCATTTCTTTATCAGGACAACACCTCTTCCATCTCACTTTCTTCTTCCTCTTGGTTTCAAGTTCTTCTTCCTTCTTCACTCAGTCCAATCATGTCGCAACCACCGCCCAACCCAGCTCCGACCGCTGCTCGCCAGCGTAGGGAGAAGAACCGCATCCGATCCGTCGAGTTCTGACCCACGTCACCTGCTCGCGTCTATTTTGCCTCCGCCTCGCGAAAATGTGCCTCCACCACACGAAAAAGTGCCTCCACCATGGTGAGCTCAGTTCTTCGCCTTTCCACGGTGGTTTCCACCATTTTTGTTCTTTAGTTTCATTTCTTCCCCTTCCCTTGAGCTTACTCTCTCTGTCTCTCACTTTTGGTTCATGGTTGTCACAAAATCGCTGTCTTTCGCCGCGATGCCGCCGTCCATCGCTGCACCAGTCATCACAGCACCACCACAACTTCATATCCTTCCTTCGATGAGTGGTTTTCTCACTTTCCCTTGTCCATTTCAAGAAACCCCAATTTTTCCCCAATCTCAATCCCTAGTCTTTAATTTCAGATTTGGATTTTGAAATTAATTGGTGGTTTATGCAATTAGGGTCATGATTAAGTGTTCCCCTAAATCAATTTTGTCAATATCTTGTTAAATTGTTTTTTCCCCAATTTTCATCTTGAGCCTAAAACCACAAATCTGTTTTCATTTAAATCAATGAGGTTTTTGAGAAATTAAGTATATTAGTGAGTTAAATTTATAGTGTTAAGGTTGAGAAATTAATTTAGTGTTTTGTCTGGTTGTTTCTATGCATGGATTGGCTCTCGGGAATGTTTTTCATGTTCGTGCTTGCTCTGGGGAAGTAGAAGGTACTTTATGAGAACTGTTTGGAGCTGACTGCATCTTTGCCAAGTGCTTGGAAAACTCTGAACACCTCTAAGGTGGGAGAAAGAACCATTCCATCGTCGGAACGAATAAGTAGTATATAATTTATAATAATGGTGTAGGGCGACCTAAACCCTACTAGTGGTCGAGTAATCGACAATACCAAAATTGCATTGAAAACTTTTTCTCAATATCAATGCTGATTTGAGAATTGTAGGTTTATCGCCTTAGGTTAATTTTATAATATTTGAGGATGTCTGAATTATTTATTATTGACTGTTGTGATACGCTGGTTGAGGTATTCGACTGCATGTGACGTTTATTTGGATGTTTGAATATTTTATTGATTATGGTGTTATGCATTATCTGCCTGGTTGATAAATTGCTTAGTTGGTTTTAAGTAAAGATATATGTTGCTAGGAGGTATTTTGTTTGGGTGAGAGCTTGAATATGAATTAGAGGTGCATAGCCATTATTTTATAGAAGTGAAGTGATATAGAATGTAAGTGGAGGCTATGAGGAAAGCTTGAGTCACTAGGTTGTTATTGATACGAGTCAGTGAGGATCAGGTGTATTGTTGTTCACAACCGTGTATTGGAAACGCACGAGGTCCGAAGTTCTTGCGGGGCTGTCCCAATTTAGTTTTAGATTGTGCAGGTATAGTGTCATTGCTTTGCATGAGCACCCTTGAGAGAGAATCAGGGTGTGCACCACTGTATTATGCAGCTATAGTGTCATTGCTTTGCATGAGCATTCTCACCATGGAAGAGTATGTGCACCGGTTTTAATGGGGATGCATCGCTTGGACGACTAACATCCCTCAGCGGGCAAGGGATGTGTGATAGGATTGGTGGTGGTCACGTCAGCATAAACGTTTAGTTGCATGAGATTGAGGATAGAGGAATGCATTGTGAGTTAAAGATGATTGTTAATGATGAGCGTTGTTTGTCTGTGACCGTTATTATATTATATGCTATGAATCTTTTCCGCTTATGATGATAGAACTGTTTCTTATCTCCCTATTTCTGTATTTTTGTGTATGTCTACTTTATTACGTTAGAAGACTCGGTGGAGGAATACATTGCTGAGGAATACGTTGAGGAGTTGGATGGAACTCCGTATGAAACAGATGCTGGAGGACAAGCTATAGATTCTAATGATATAGTGTAGTAAGTTTAGAGCCAGTGAGTCTTATAAGACATTTTATTTCCCGCTAGTATAAATAGTTTGTATAACTATATACCTGATAGGGATCCTACTGATGGATACCCTAAATAATGTTTTGGTAACTCTGATGCAAGACATATGTGTTTATGTATTTATTATATAAGGTGTGATATGTTAATTTGTAGAAGTTATATGTTTATTAATTAAGATTTTAATTTCTTCATATTTTTGTATTATGATTAGCATTAAGTACGCGATTAAGTAAATAATTAATAAGGTTTTTATTTAATAACACAACGGGGTGTCTCACACTAGCCGCAGCTCATTATGGATGTCATCCCGGAGGTCGGAAATGAAGCATTCGGGGTGATCGGCGGCTAACATGCATAGAGCGCGTTGAAAAATCGTGTCAAATTGTAAGTAATAATCTTATACTGAGCCAGTTTGTTTTATTTGGCTGAGAGCATATTGGTTTGTGGGATCGAGAAATGGTGTGTAGTCATGATTGAAAGGGAGGTTGGATGATGGGCTGTAAATGGTGTTGAAGTTGGTAGGGAAGGTGGTAAAAAACGGAGGCATGAGAAAGTCAACGAAAGCACCAATGTAAGTTGTAAAAAATTATACCTAACAGGGAATAGCTAAAACAATAAAGAAAATAAAAACACTCATTCGAGGGGAGCAACCTCCTGAAGCAAATGCTTCCTTCAATAATCTTCTTCTTGCCATTCATTTCATAATTGATTACATATATAACACTCTTGAATAACAAATCTAACAAACCTATAAATAACTTATCATAATGACTCATCATTATTTTAGATACTTCCTAAATGATGTGATTCATTATTATTCTAGACACTTCTAATTTAAGTGGATTGTCACACCTAAAAGAGCTAATATTACTTGGGCTTAGTATTTGAGCCATTACAAATAGTGTGTTGGGCTAATATGAAAATAAAATGGGACAACAAGGGCATAAAAGTTTTTATTCAAAACAATGCAATCTGCCCAGTTTTCTTCATTTAGCGAGGAAAAGATTTTTCACATGGGGCCCATAAAAAACTTTCCTTCTTCCTTCTTTATAACGGAACCAAACAACGAAACTCCTTTTCCGTTCCTTTTCTTTCCCCACGTTTTCTTTCCTGCTATTTTCCATAGAACCAAACACTAGGTAAAGCTCGCATATGGGAGTATATTCGACAAATTGTCGTATAAATATGCAGAGAAAAAGGGAGATTACTTATAATTAAATGATAAAGATTATAAATGTGTAATATGATGTGTGCCCAACATTATTTTAAGTACCAAGCATATAGATGAGCCACAACCCATCAGAACCGTGATTTAAATGATCCAATAGTCCATTTGGATGAGTTTTTTTATTAAAGACTTATTTTTAAAATAGAAGTGTGTTGTTTTTTAAAATGTGTTTGGATGAGCTTTTAAAAAAATTGAAACAGCAAAAAAAGAACTAAAACAAATTTTAGTATTTTTTTTAAGAAGTTATAATTCCTAACTTCTGGAAATAAATGCTTAGAAAAAAAAATCTAAAAAAAGATATCTAGTAGAAGATAGGGTTGTGCAAAACCCGGCCCGATCCAAAAACTCGTCCCAACCCATAGTGTTTGGGTCGGGTCTGACCCTAACCCGCATAAGAGAAATGACGAACCCACATCCTATTTAGTGACCCGGTGTCGGATTGGGGACGGGTCTAGGTTTACCTTCGGGTTACCCGACCCCTCCCATATCATAAAAATATATTTTTTTTTTTATCTTTGTCTAACTTATATTTCACGTTTGATATATTTTGTTGCTTTTGTAACATTGAATGTATCATGTTTCTAACAACGTGATTTTGGTAACACGAGCATCAAGGAAGCATCCAACAAAAGGATCTATTTGTTGATATTTTATAACATCCAATTTTGGATATATTTGGTGACAAGAGATCAATTGATGGCTTTTAGGTAGCATCTTTTACCAATATTTCGGCTTATAAAAACATAACATTTTTCCCACTCAATGAAATTTTGTTTACAAAGAATCTATTTAACTCCAGGTCAACTCGGTCTCATCCCATTTAGACTCAGTCTTAAACCAACTAGCACATGATCGGGTTCCTTCGGGTTTAGGAACAGGTTTAGGTTCAAAGAATTGGCCTTATCAATGTTTAGGGCTGATTAAGAGACAAGCAAAACCCGTTCCAACCTATCCCACACTCAACCCTACTAGAAGAGAGAGCAATTACCCATCATAAAAATATAAAATTTATTGAATAATAATATCCTTACAACAAATATCATACAAGCTTTTTTTTTTTTTTTAAGCCAATCCAAATGCCAAACAGTTACTTCTAATAACGGTTTTGCTTTTACAAAGGGTTCCAAATTGTAGATCATCATTTATCATTTATACATATTAGCAAAATCCCTATTCTTAATTTGTGTAAATTGCGTTTTTATCAAAAAAAATTGTGTGAATTGCTGGTTAAATGTGTGACACTCTCTACCCCGCATACATAGAAAGCATTAAAAGATAGGGTAATTTAAAATAAAACATCATTTGGAAATAATCAAAACTAAGGTAAAAGGTACCACATCGTATCAAGTCTCAAAATGCGGAAAAAGAAAACATAACATAACATAAACAAAACACAACCCTTGATGTCACATACAGAGCTGGTATAACCAATCCGGAAAATATCCCCGGATACAAACTGAACAACTAACTAACTACTGAAAACTGGAAATCCTAACAAATGAGTCTCGGCTCCTCGGAGTCACTCCTCAACTGGCTGCTCGGCGTCCTCTGCATAAAAGATACATGCCACAACAAGAAACATAAAGATATGGAGTAAGAAACATGAATATGAATATAATGGCAAGGAAGCAGTTAGCAAGACGAGCATACATCAAACAGTCATGTTATAGAGGGCAACAATATAACATATCAATATCATCATACAAACGTGTATGCTATATAATGCAACTCTACTCCACCACTCTATTATGCACTTGGATCCGTCTATCTCAGAATGTCAACTTCGGAATTACATTTCCACATTGGCCAATAAGCACCAACGCCGGGACAATCCACCAAACCTTGGGTGGACCTTGTAATGCCCCGGAATTTTAATAATTTAATTATGATTTTAAGTGACATTATTTTAGTAGTTTAAAATTTCTTTTGTATAATGGCAATACATGGTAATTTTTTTAAGTTATAAATAAATATATTCGTAATTAATTAATTACGTTATGATCAAAAATATTTTGGAGCAATATTTAATAATTAATTTAAATGAGGGTTTTAAGGGTTAAACATGATAGTGCACATTTGACACACCTTGATAATTAGATTAATTTAACTTAAATAATAACATTAGTGGTTTTATGAGATTGTGGGCCATTACCCACCTAAGACCCAAAGTGATGGTTATATTAAGAATGAGTGTGTCATCTACTCATCTTCCTACCTCATTCTCTTCTTCTTTTCAAAACCCTAGAGAGAAAGAGAGAGCCTAAAGTAAGAAAGTGTGAGGGAGCTTGGAGGAGAGAAAGCCATTGAAGAGCTTTGAGCTTGATCTTCACACCTCATCTTCTTCTTCACACCTCATCTTCATCATTTTCACTCGGGATCTTGAAGCACCACAACTTTCATAACAAGGTGACGGATTTGTGATTTATTCGGGTAATTTTCGTGGTTTTTTTTGAAGGGTATGAAATGGGTTAGTAATGGTTGAAATAATGATGTTTGTGAGTTGTTTTGGGTGAATTCCTTTCATGAAAATCATTTGGAACATGTTTAGATTGATTATTCTCTGATTTATATGTTATTGGTGAGTTTTTATACCTGTTTTGTTGAACCCTAGACATTGGGGGTGAGCAAACTCCATTGATGTAGCTTGAGGTTTGATGTTTTCTTAGGGGAATCTCGGTTTTGGTCTGAAATCCTGACATATATGTAATAAAAAAATTTGTAAATAGAGTTGTAGATATCGGATTGAGATGAAATCGGTTCCATTGGAAAGCTAACATCCATATCTATACAGTGTGTAAATTTTGTGCTTTTTGGAAACCTGATCTATTCTCAGTTAATTTTTGAAAACAGGGCTACTGTTGCCCGAATTTATCCTGACAGTCCCTATTCCGAAAATTACATATTGAGTTATAAAACTCGTATTGAGATGAAACTTGTTGAATTTAAAAATTGAAATACTAAAGTAGTTTTTACTAAAATTTCGTGATTTAAGGAAGCCTGGAAGAGAAACAGTTTAACCTGGAAAATAGAGTATTGTCTATCTCGGATGTACTAATACAATCTTTACTTAAAAATTTATATGTGGAGTTATAGACCTCCTTTTTATGTGAAACTATTTTCATTTGAAAGTAGATATGTATGTTTTGATGTGGCTAAATCTTTAGAATTTATGGACCTCTACAATATTCCCAATTTTTGTTTGAATTTGGTTGAGGATTGCTGATAACATCGTCTGGCAACTAGACTTGGTAATAGTTAGACCTTAGACTATATTTTTGGTGATTTGTTTCCATGATATTAGAACTAATTTTGGATATATCTATATTTGGACTTAGAATGAGATGATTGTGTTATTAATGAATGGTAAATATGAATCTTTTACTTTAAGGAGTTATATTAAGTATTAATTGATGTTTGTGATTACTTGATTGGAATGTTCAGGTTGGATATGTGTTTATTGAATTATGAATATGACATTAGACAATATGAATTCTATGTTGTTTAGATCTTTGTTATGTTAACATGATAATGAGGTATGTTTATTGATGCGATGATGATTGATACATGTGATTGAAACTTAAGAGAAGTACTTGTGGAATGTATTGCCAAATATTATATGTGAATCTTTGGGTAGGCCGACCGAGGACCGGGAGGCTCCGGTATATAAATATCACCGTCGGGGACCCCGTTAGATACCTGGGCATTGAGGAGGGATGTTGATGTTGGCTGGAGCGTGCGGTATCTCCGGGGTACGAAATTAAAATCGTCGGGGCAGGAGGTCCTCAGAGAACCCACCTCCTAGGATACCCAAAGACTCGATGTTAGTATGATATGTAATATATACACTTGATAAATATATTGATCTCTTGTGATGGACTTGAGAGATATGATAATTAAATAAAGCGCAAGGCATTCCACAGGTACTTTAGGAATGGACGAGATGTCCTTTTGAGTTGTGTTTACTATATGAATGTTGCTATATATTATTGATGGGTTTTGAGATGGATTATGCATGGATATGAGTGTGTTCTTGTGTGAGAGTGTGATATTGTTTTATTCTTAGCTCGTATGCCTGCATGTCTTTGGGGGAACTCCCTCACTGAGTCAGTGGACTCACCCCCACGTTTAACATTTCAGCTGTAGGTATCTTTGAAGTCGTCGGAAGCCTTGGATGCCATGTGGATAGCTTAAGGGGTTGTACCCTTAGTTTTTATTTATTTATTTAAGAAGGAATTTGTAATTAATTGTGTTGTTAGTTACTCTGATGTATTATATTTCTTGTGTAAGTAATGAGTATGATCTTTTACTTTGGATGAGACGAATTTGTGTATGCTTGTGAGGCTGCGAAGGAGAAAGATGAAGCTTTCTCTTTCGGCCCGTCATGGCTACAAAATTCGGGTCATGACAGACCCCTAGGATAGCCGATGCACCATATTCACGGATGCGCCACCACGGTTGTATATGATTCACTTGAATCACCACGGACGACCAGATCGTTTTACTCTCGGACGACCTCTCCTATGTTGAACATCCTCCACTATCATCTTCGATGCGTGAATGCATGCTCAACACAACACACAGGCACAATCACCACCTTCGCTTGGGCTACTAGGGTACCCAAGTTTTAACACCATCAACACCTCGTCCACTAAGCTATCGAGGATTATTGTTATCTTTCGTATTCATTAATTAAACACTCTAGTTGTTTTTTACTAGAGATTACCACCTTGACCATCAAGCATCAAGGTCCCTCTTGGTCACTAGGCTACCAAGGTATCATATCATCATTAACACTCTAGCCATTAAGTACTAGAGATTATCACCTTGACCATCATGCATCAAGGTCCCATTGGCCACTAGGCTACCAAGGTACAACATCATCTTATCACTTGTCTTTGGTATTCATGTTTCGTTGGTATTTTATTAAATCTTTTAGAGCATTCGAGGTCAAACACCCCTAACTCGGCATTCTACGTCTGTTCTGTTTTTTGTTCAGGACAGGTGAGCACGGGCATGCTCACCCTCAGCACGGGCGTGCTCAAAAGCGCGCCTAGTTTTTGGATTTGAATGGGAGTATGAGCGTGATCCTTGTTAAGCATGGCCTGCTCAATGGAGCATGCCATACTGTTCTGGCCAGAAGGGTCACAGACCCTTTGCCAATTTCTTGGGGCAGTTCCAGATTCAATCCTAATGGGTTCTGCTAATCCATTGATCATCAGTTTCGTTAATATTGTTTAAATATTCATGTCTTATAAAAAGGGAATTAATCATTTAATCTTAAACTGTTTAATTATCCCTAATCACTCATAAATCAGTCCCTAGTGTTCTTGACTAAACCATTGGCATAATCCTCACTCATTATTATCGTTCAGATTTATGAACAAGGGGAGCAACCTCCCTTAACATTGTTTAACAGTTTTATTGTATTTAACATTAACATGTCACAACATCAACCAACAACCAATACAACACAATATCATAATTATGATAATCACTCAATCATGGCATCATTACATTCAACGTGTTCATAATAGTCAACATTTAATATCAAGAACATTCATACCAATATTATCATCACAAACAGATAATCCTAAAATAACAATTATAATAGTCATGCCAATGTCATAACAACAAGCAGTTTAACATCATATAACAATTAGACATACAGGCATACAACATGTTATCAAACATAAAGGGTTATTGGAATCCTCCGTCTTACGCTACCCCCAAGCCTACATACTCATACTATTCCTTTCCCCCATACTTGGTATGAAGAATTCTCGTTAAACCGAAGGCGCTCCTAGACTGGTTCCCTCGAACGACTCGACGAACGATCACAAGCCTTGGTTAACCCAAATAAGGTTAACCCATTAGTTCCCAATTCAACAGAATGAAAATGAACACAAGAGGGGAGAACGTTTACCTTGCGTTAATTGGCACTAGCACGTGATTGTCTCTCCCAAAGAGCAAGAACACCAAGAACAGTTTGGGTTCAAAGGGGGAGAGAGGGAGAGGTTGTCGTCACACTTAGGATTGCCTAAAGTGCCAATTTGAGGGTTGTAACTCATAACCCTCACAAACTGATGTCTATATAAAGAATCAGACCCGAGCACGGTTGTGTTTACTGTTGAGCACGAGCGTGCTCAACTTAGCATCAATAAGACACGCCTAATTGCTGAGTACGGTCGTGCTCTCTAATGAGCGTGGGCATGCTCACATCAGTGTCAACGAGACGCGTGCAGCCTTAAGCACGAGCATGCTGATACATGAGCACCGGCATGCTCATGCGTCAGGAAGAGATTTCTTTAACTCAAAAACCCACTTAGCCTACTCTAAACCTTACTAACAAACAAGGCACACATAAAATCACTTATACGAAAAATGGGGTGTTGCAATTCCACCCCCACCCCCCCTTATAAAAATTTCGTCCTCGAAATTTCTACTCACCTCGAACGAAGAGATGCGGGTACGCTTCCATCATTTTTATCTCAAGCTCCCATGTAGCACTCTCTTCAGTTGCCCCACTCCAAACGACTTTAACCAAAGGAATCTCTTTGCCCCTCAGCTGCTTCACCCTCCGATCCTCACTCGAAGGGGTTTTACCTCGAAAGTCAAATTCTCTTTTAATTGAATCGTGTCGGGGACTATCACATGGTTTGGGTTATGAATGTACTTACGAAGTTGTGACACATGAAAGACATTGTGAAGTTTAGACAAGAAAGGTGGTAATGCAATTTGGTACGCAACTTCACCGACTCTTTTAAGAATTTGGTAAGGGCCAATGAATTTGGGAGTAAGTTTCTTTGCTTTCATCATTCTACCGACCCCAGTTGTTGGTGTACCTCTCAAGAATATGTGACCGCCTTCCTAGAATTCGAGTGCCTTCCTCCTTTTGTCATGTAGCTTTTCTGCCTGCTCTGTGCCGCTTTCATCTTTTCCAGAAGCATCTTCACCTTTTCTATGGTTTCTTGCACTATCTCAGGTCCTAACACAACACTATCACCAGGTTCACACCAACACAAAGGTGTCCTGCAGCTTCTCCCATAAAGAGCTTCATAAGGTGTCATACCAATACTAGAATGGTAGCTGCTGTTGTAGGTGAACTCTGTTAGGGGCAATACTTGTCCCAACTACCTGACTGTTCTAGCACAAAAGCTCTAAGCAAGTCCTCTAAGGACTAGATGGTTCTCTCAGACTGACCATCCGTCTGCAGGTGATAGGCTGAACTTAGCCTAAGCTTGGTATCTAAGGCCTCATGAAAACTAGTCCAAAACCTAGAGGTAAACCTCAGGTCTCTAGCTGACACTATCCTAGAAGGTACACCATGTAACCTGACTATTTCCTTGATGTACAACCGGGTCAACCTTTCCAAAGGGTATTCAATGTTCATCGGGATGAAATGGGCAGACTTAGTCAGTCTATCCACAACAACCCATATTGCTTCATAACCTGTTGGAGTCCTCGAGAGTCCAGACACAAAATCCATGGCCATACCGTCCCATTTCCATTCTGGGATACTCAAAGGTTCCTGATGGCTTCTGGTGTTCTATGAAACACCCCATTTTTCGTTTAGCGCTTGGTTGTATGCTTGTGTGGTTGTTAAGTCCTTAGGACTTAGTCTAGAGTTGTTGGTTAAGGGCTAAGTGGGGGTTTTAGCCTTAAAGTCTCTTTCTGGTACATGAGCACACCCGTGCTCATTGACCAGCACGCCCGTGCTTAGGCTGTAAGTGTCTCACTGACACTGATGTGAGCACAACCGTGCTCAGCAGTCAAACGCGTCTCGCTAACGCTAAGTTGAGCATGCCTGTGCTCAACAGTAAGCACGGCCGTACTCGGGCCTGAGTCTTTATATAGACATCAGTTTGTGATGTTTACGAGTTACAACCCTCAAATTGGCACTTTAAGAAACCCTAAGTGTGACGGCAGCCATTTCTTTCCCTTCTCTTAGAACCCAACTGTTCTTGGCGTTCTTGCTCCTTGGGAGAGTCCTTCACACACTAAGTGCCAATTATCGTAAGGTAAACGTCTTTCCCTTTGTGCTTCCTTTCAATTCTTTTGAATGGGAAACTAATAACCTTTGTTGGCCAAGGCTTGAGACGATTCATCGAGCCAATCGAGGGAACCGGTTAGAACGACGTTGTTTAGAGAGGAATCTTCATACCAGGTATGGGGAGAAGGGACAATATGAGTATGTAGGCTTGGGGGTAGCGTAAGACGAAGGGTTCCCATGACCCTCTATGTTTGATAACATGACTAGATGTATATGATTGATGATAATATGTTTATGTGAATTGATGTCTTGGTATGATAATATGACTTATGTGTTATGATATGTTTATTTGGATCATTGATGATGATGTTGTTATTATAGTTATAATATGTTATGTGTTAATGCCATGATTGAATGAATTGCCATGAATTGGTTGTTGGTTGCTCGTTGTGAACATTAATGATAAATGATGTTTAATCTATGATGATAGGTTAATGATAAAAAGGGAGATTTTTCCCCTTTAACTAATAAGACATGAACGTTAAGGATAATGTGAGGACTTTTGCCTAAAGGTTTAGAAAGACCCTAAGGAATGATTTGTAAGAGTTTGAGAAAGGCCAATTAAAGGATTCATTCCCCATAAAAAAGCTATAAGCCCTAAAGATTAAGCCTAAGCGATAATATCAGAGTTAATGGATTTAGTAATGCCAATAGGTTTAATTTAAGTTTTACCCGAAAGGATTTGACAGGGGTTTACAACCCTTGCTGCCCAGAAACAGTATGGCCTACTCTTGAGCACGACCGTGCTTAATAAGGAGCATGCCCGTGCTCCACCACAGAACCCAGAAAAGGTCATGCTCTTTGAGCACGACCGTGCTTAACAGTCAACACGACCATGCTTAACAGTCAGCACGACCATGCTTGACTCATGGGCCAGCATGACCGTGCTAGATAAGGAGCACGCCCGTGCTCCCTTGCCCATAATAGAAAACAAAAAATAGTTTAAGATAGGGGTTGTTCCCCCAAATTCTTAAAAGACTTGATAAGACACCAACGGAACATAAAGACCAAAAGACAAGTGAAAAGATGTTGTACCTTGGTAGCCTAGTGGCCAATGGGGCCTTGATGCATGATGATCAAGGTGGTAATCTTTAGTGCATAATGGCTAGAGTGATGATAATAATGTACCTTGGTAGCCTAGTGGCCAAGGGGACCTCGATAGCTGAGTGGTCGAGGTGGTAATATCTGGTGCAGAACAGCCAGAGTGATTAAAAGACTTAACGATGAATGTTAAACGATAATCCTCGATAGCCTAGTGGTCGAGGTGATGATGGTGATAAAACTTGGGTAGCATATGGGCCTAAGCGGAGGTGGTGATTGTGATGGTGTGTTGTTTGACATGTATTCATGCATTGGAGATGGTAACGGGGGATGTGCAACATAGGGGAGGTTGTCTATGAGTAAGACAATCTGGTCGTCCGTGGGACCTGGTACCCCCGCTGTGGCGCATCCAAGAGTAAGGTGAATCGGCTATCCAAAGGGTCCAACCAAGGTAAGTTGGATTGCCCCGGCGTTGGTGCCTAGTGGCCAATGTGGAGATTTAACTCCAAAGTTGACATTCTGAGATAGATTGGATCCAAGTGCATAATAGAGAAGTGGATTAGAACTGCATTGCATAGCATACACATTATGTGATGATGACCGTTATTATATTGCTGTCTGTTATTTCTGCCTGTTTGATGTATGCTCGTCTTACTAGCTTCTTCCTTGCCATTATATTCATGTTAATGTTTCTTACTCCCATTTTCTATGTTTTTGTGTTGCATGTATATCTCTATGTGCAGAGGATGATGATCAGCCCGTTGAGGAATGACTCCGAGGAGCCGCTACTTTCATTTAGGATTTCCAGTTTTTTAGTAGTTGTTTAGTTAGTTGTTTCGGTTGTATCCGAGGATTTGTTATTCCAAATTTTGGTTATACCAGCTCTGTATGTGACATCGGGGTTGGGTTTGCTTTTATGTTATGTTTCTGTTGAACCTTATGATACGTTTTATTTCCACGTTTTGAACATGTTGCAATGCGATAACTGATAAGTGTGATTTCACCTCATATTTCATGTACATTTTTGCATGTATTTTCATATAGTTTAGGCAATTTTAATTCGATTTTTGTTAGTTTTTACCTTGGAACGGGTAAGGCGGTTTTGTGGTGTTGTTTTGCAGAAATTAAGGGTTAAATACTCAGGATCAGCCATGATGGAGCTTGGATGAAGATAGAGCTTGAAAAGTGAAGAAAATGATCCAAACAGAGTCCATCACGGCCTAGCCGCGATGACCATCACGGCCATGATCAAGCAAAACTGGAAGGAAAAGAAGGCAAAAGTCAGAACTGGTCACGGCCTAGCCGTGATGCCCATCACGGCCGTGACATGTCAGCTGAACCAGACCCTCAACAGGCAGAACTGATCACGGCCTAGCCGTGATGAGTGTCACGGCCGTGACAAACCAAAATTTGAAAGCGCGCCCATGACAGAACCTGTCACGGTCTGGCCGTGATGGCCATCACGGCTGTGACGCGCGCCTAATCTATAAATAGGCATCTGGGCAGAACAGAAACTAGAAATTTTTTAACCTAAGACATTCTCTCTGAACCAGGGGCTGCTGTGAAGGCTTCCATGGAGTTTCTTCTCTCCTTTATCTCTATTTCTTTTATTTTGGCTTTCTCTATGATCATGAGTAGCTAAATTCCCTTTTTGTTGGGATTAGATGTAGCTAAACTGACCCTCATGTAATTGCCTTGATGTATTAATCTATGTTTATGCCTTCTTATTAGTGTTTGATTCCTATGCTTAATGCTTTTTGTGGTCTGATCATCCATGAATTGATTTTGAGATTTGATTTGCAATGGGGACGTTCTTATCAATTCTTGATCTGGAATTAATCACTTAGTAAACCTTGCATCTAGGAATGGATTTTGGTTTATTAGTAATCGTGTAATCCCTACTCTTAATGCAAATTCACTAATTAGGTCACCTAAGGAATTAGGGTTTAATTAGGGGATTTAGGCTCTTGTCATCTAAGGAATTAGAGCTTGAGTAATCTTGTGGGTTGATTTTAATATTTGAAGCATAAACTGGATTGGTGGTCTTGGTATTGCATGAGGCTAAGGTTTGGTGAAATTTAATCCCAACATCTTTCATCATATTTGAAGAACCATTTTTCTGCATTCCAAGTGTTTGATAAAAATACAAAAAGAACTTTTTCCTTTTATTTTGTTTATTTTAACTCTTGATTGGGCTTGGTATTTAATATTGAGCTCCCTTCCATCCAAAGGTTCGCTTAGATAGTAGTTGATTTGGTACGTGCTAGTACTTGTCTCAGTCCTCATGGGAACGATATCCCTCTTACCTCTTTATTACTTGTACGGCTGGGTATACTTGCCTAGATTCATCTCAACAATAACCTCTGCCCGTCATTTTAATTCCTTTATTAAATGAAGTATCTTTTTATAAATGTTTATCTTTATCTTTATCTTTTATATGTTTTTATATATATGCGGGGTAGAGGGTGTCACATTCTATCTTATCCTTTTGGCACACTAGACAAGCGTACACAAACTCATCCACATCTTTCTTCAACCTAGGCCACCAAATCATCCTTTTTAAATCCTGATACATCTTAGTGGCACCTGGGTGCACACTCAGTCCACTCCTATGTCCTTCTTCAAGGATCAACTTCCTAAGCTCCGCGACATCAGGTATACAGATTCTATCTTTGAACCTCAAAACTCCATCATTTCCGTCCTTAAAACTAAGGTCTCTACCTTGAGCAAGCAACTCCCTCTGGTCTAAGAGAAACTTATCTAACTTTTGGCATTCTCTAACTAGATCCATCAAACTATTGGTAACCTTCAAGGTTCCAAGCCTAATGCTCTTAGGGATAACTTCCCAAGCTAAACTTAGGTCTCTAAACTCCTCGATCAAATATATCTCCCTAACCATCAAAGTGGAGACGTGTAAGGTTTTTATACTTAAAGTATCGGCCACTGCATTGGCCTTCCCTAGGTGGTAGGTCAGATCAAACTCATAATCCTTTAAAAACTCCGTCCACCTACGTTGTCTCATATTGAGCTCTTTCTGGTCAAACAAATATTTCAAACTCTTATGATCACTAAAAACCTCAAACTTAGCTCCATACAAGTAATGCCTCCAAATCTTCAAGGTAAACACCACAGCTCCTAACTCTAGGTTATGGGTAGGGTAGTTCTCCTCGTGGGTTTTCAACTGCCTGGAAGCATAAGTTACTACCTTACTATCTTGCATCAACACTCCACCTAAACCTTGCTTCGATGCATCACAATACACTACGAAAGGTTTACTAGGATCGGGCAAAACCAAAACTGGTGCTGATGTTAACCTATCCTTCAAGGTTTGGAAACTCTCCTTACACTTAAAGTCCCACACAAACAACCGTCCCTTCTTTGTGAGATGGGTCTAGGGTAAAGCTAACTTAGAAAAGCCTTCTATAAACCTCCTATAGTACCCTGCTAAACCTAAGAAACTTCTAACCTCGGTCACTGACTTTGGCGTTTCCCATTGGAGCACCGTCTCTACCTTAGCCGGATCCACGACTATCCCACCTTTAGAGATCACGTGACCTAAGAAACTCACCTCCTCTAACCAAAACTCGCACTTAGACAACTTAGCATACAACTGCCTCTCCTTAAGGGTCTGCAAGACAACCCTCAAGTGTTCCTCATGTTCCTCCTTAGTCTTGGAGTACTTTAAGATGTCATATATGAAAACCACCACAAACTTATCCAAGTAAAGGTGAAAGGTCTTATTCATGTAATTCATGAACACAGCCGGAGCATTAGTCACACCAAAGGGCATAACTAAATACTCGTAGTGACCATATCGCGTTCTAAATGCTTTCTTCGGGATGTCTTCATACTTAACCCGAATCTGATGGTACCCTGACCTCAAATCTATCTTCGAGAAAACACAAGCCCCAATCAACTGATCCATAAGATCATCAATCCTAGGGAGAGGGTACCTATTCGTAATGGTCACTTTGTTGAGCTGCCGATAGTCGACACACAACCTCATACTACCATCTTTCTTATTCACCAACAACACTAACGCTCCCCATGGGGATACGCTAGACCTGATGAACTGCTTTTGCATCAGATCTTCTAACTATTCCTTTAACTTAGCTAGCTCTAGAGGAGACATTCTATAGGGTGCTATGGATATAGGCCGAGTGCCAGGCACTAAGTCTATGGAAAACTCCATATCCCTCTCTAGGGGTAGTTCGTAAACATCCCCCGGGAATACTTCAGGAAATTCTCCCACAACAGGAACGATGTCGACATCAGGAGGACTCTCGACTTCCAGGGAAGATAGCATCATGTACACTTGGGCCCCTTCGTTCATCGAAGTCTTAACTTGGTTGGCAGAGAGAAAGCTAGGATCCCTAGACTCCACTGGAGTTCCAAAAACTATGGTCTTATTGAAGCAATTCAGAAGAACGTGGTTGGAAGATAACCAGTCCATGCCAAGAATAACGTCAAGGTCTTTTAGAGGTAAGCATACAAGATAAACAATAAAGTCTCTACCGTCTATGGTAATAAGAATACTCTTGCATGCATAAGAAGTAAGAACAGGTTTATTCGTGGGTGTGGCAACAACTAAATCACACTCAAGAAGTGTCACAGGCTGCTTAAGAATCTTAGCACATTCATATGACACAAACGAGTGGGTCGCACCCGAATCAAACAATACAGTTAAACGAATTTCCCTAATGAGGCACATACCTTGGATCAAATCTTCGGATTTAGAGGCCTCGGCTCCACTGAGAGTAAAGACTCTCCTGGTGGTTTTCAGTCGGTTGGCTTGAGGCTTCTGACCTTTGCTCGCACTCTGTGGCTCTGACTTTCCTCCCTCGCAGTTCCGGCTGATGTGGCCATGCTTGCCACACTTGAAGCAGATGATGTCCGTCTCCTTGAATTGGGTAATGAAGTGGTTCTGTCCACATTTCCCGCACCGCAGAGGTCTAGAATTGGAAGAATCCCATCTCCTGGACCTGTCCGAAGAAAACTGAGACTTCTTGCCATCCCGCTTGAAGTCCTTGCCAGCTGGAGCAAGACACGGCTTCCACTTGTTTCCCTGATCATTCCTCTTGTTGCTCTGGTTGTCTGATCCCTTGGAGGTTGACCCTCCAGACTTGCAGGCATCTTCATAGATCTTGCACTTGTTCACTAAAACTAGAAGACTCGGATCTTCTGGTAGCTGATAGACTGTTTTATTTCTGGATGTGGACTGATAAGCCTTTGGCTTATCTAGTTTTATGACTAGATGAACTAGGGTTTATGTGCCAATCAGTCGAGTTCACTCTCGTTTTCGCCCAAATTTGTCTTGTTTTGTTCCTAAGTTGGACTTTGACTCGTTTTGCGTCTTTTGTGTAGTTTTTAGCTTATTTTGGATAGAATTATGCTTTTGGTTGCTTTTGGTGTTTTCAGGTCAATAAGTGAAGCTCCGAGAGTCAAGGAAAGTCAAGAAGCGATGGAAAAAGCACTTCTGGAGATACTCGCCTCGCGAGTGGATGCTCGCCTCGCGAGCCTGAACATCAGATAAAGCAGGAACAGTCATCATTCTGGCTCGCCCCGCGAACAGGATTCTCGCCTCGCGAATCATGAAGACCTGGAAGTCAGAGACCATCACGGCCTAGCCGTGATGAAGGGCACAGCCTAGAATTGAAGTCTCGCCCCGCGAACAGGATCCTCGCCTCGCGAGAGTTGAAGACCTTGGAAGACAGAGACCATCACGGCCTAGCCGTGATGTAGGTCACGGCTGTGACAGATTAAGGTTTGAAGTCTCGCCCCGCGAGAGATCCCTCGCCTCGCGAGAGTCTGAAGACCCTGGAAGACAGAGACCATCACGGCCTAGCCGTGATGAAGGTCACGGCTGTGACAGATTGAAGTTGGAAGACTCGCCCCGCGAACACACCCTCGCCTCGCGAAAATCCAAACTTGAATGCGCGCCAAAACTAAAATTCGCATCGCGAGAGTAAGCTCGCCCCGCGAGCGGGCTAGAAACAGAATCCTTATTTAAAGGCTGTCTCAGATCAGAATTGGGTATGAAGTTGTTAGCCACTGTTTAGATCAGATTTTGTGCGAATCCTTGTTTCTGGAGCTGCGTCTCCCTTCTCTTTTCTTTTCGTATTTTATTATGGAGATTGTTGCCGATTGTTCGTGTGTTGTTACGAACATGAGGAACTAATCCCCTCGTCTAGGGGATCGATGAAGCCACCCATGGCTGTGTAGTGTTCATGTGATGTATGTTTTTCTCCCCTTCTCTCAATAAATGTTTTTCAATTCTGATATTATTGTGTTGATCATATGCTAGCGTGATTAACTAGTTAAACGTGTTAAGGCCGACCGGCGATTCGCGTTTTAGAACTTGAATTGGGATCATTGATCGAATATTGTACAAAAGTGAATAGGAGATCGGTGCAACCACATAGGGAACAAGATTTAATAGAATTCGAGGATTAGGGTTATGAGGCCTGCAAGTAATTAACTCAAATCGTTGAATACGTCCTATTGAGCACGACTGTGAACCTAGGAGAAATTGGGGGTCCCGGTTGACATTGTAATTGAACTTAGGGAGGAATACATCATCACTTGGGTACTATACATGATTGGGTAGGTGGATTTGAGACCCTGGATATTTTAATTTCTGAATTTAATCACCTTAGCTTTAATCGATTTCTTATTTGAATTGCGATATTAATCTCTCTTTCACAACAACGTTCTCTCGCTTGACCAACGTATCTGATTTCCCGCGGATTAGTCGAATTGGTAGCCCAATCCCTGAGTTCGACCTCGGTAATTACTTACCGTGTTATTTTTATTACTTGCGACGACCCGGTACACTTGCCAGCGTCACCAACAAGTTTTTGGCGCCGTTGTCGGGGATTGGCACAGCCAGTTTTCCTAATTTTTAGGAAATTTGATTGATTGGTTAAGTTGATTTTTCTTTTTATTTTTCTGTTATTTCTTTATTATTTATCTCTACTTCTTTGATTCCACTTGGTCTTGCCGTGTTTTTGTATGCGAGGTACCCTTTCACAAGAGGACTTGCTATTCGATTCAGAGATCACCAGGACCGAGAGGCAATTAAGAAAAAAAGCCAGAGAAAGGAAGAGGTTGGAAGCAATTAAAATAGAGATCATGGCTGAAGAAAACCCTCCTCCTCCTTGTTACAAGCCTCTCTTTGAGTACGATCTACCCAGCTTGGGTGATTGTGACTCTTCTATTGTTAGAGGCAACCTGAATACAGACTCCTTCAGAGTGGAAGCATGTGTCACATTCCAGATCCGTGAGAATCAGTTCGATGGGAGTGGCAAACAGGACCCTCATAGACACATCACTCGCTTCCTTGAAGCTTGTGACTTGCAGAAGACCAGGGGAGTCTCTCAGGATGAGTTTCGCTTGCGGCTTTTCCCTCTTTCTCTTAGGGATGTCGCTCGCGATTGGGTAGACAGCTTGGATAGGAACAGCATCAGAACTTGGGAGCAAATGGCACAAAAGTTCCTAACCAAATATTTTCCTCCTCAGAAAGCGGCGCAAGCAAGAATAGCCGTTACATCTTTCAGGCAGACAGAGGATGAAACGTATAATGAAGCCTGGGAGAGGTACAACGGACTCCTGAGAAGATGCCCTTCAGCGTTCTTTGACCCGGTCTCCAAAGTTCAGCATTTCTTTAATGGGTTAAGGGGACGCTATGAGATGAACTGTGATGCCGCAGCTGGCGGCTCTTTTTCCTACTTATCAGCTGAGGATGGATGGGCATTATTGGAGAAAATGTCATATAATGATTACAACCGTGGAAGGGAAACCTCAAATGGAATCAGTTCTGGGGCAATGGAGGCCATTCTTGAGCAAAACAAATTGTTGAAGATGCAGATTGAAGCTTTGTCTGGGAACAAGAGGGTTAATGTGATACATGAGGGGATGCCTCCGGGTTGTGACAACAGCAATGGGGATCATGACACTCGGAGTTGTCCGCTGAATTTCTCTCAAGAGCATGTGGACTCATGCCACAACTTCTATGACACTGTGCCCCAGAACAACTATCAGAGGAACAGACAGAATGACTACAGTCAGAATCAGAATAGGGGGTATATGAGGAGAGACCATCCGGGCTTCGCTTGGAGTAATGTTAATGGTGGTCTATCCAGGCAGCAACATCCTCAACAGAATTGGCAACAACCTCAGCAGGGTCTTAGGCCGAACATTGGAATTCAGCAGTGCAATACCCAGCAAGGTCTTCCAGGGACTAATCAATTGCAAATAACAGATGGTGGAAGACAACCTTGGGAGTTGGCTATTGAGAAGTTGAGTACAGCGATGGGGAAATTGTCAATCGACACAAATGCTTCCATTGACAAGTTGGCAACTCATACAGGGTCGGCAATTCAAAGTCTTGAGACGCAGATGGCTCAGCTCACGAAGCAACTGAATGAGCGTCTCCCAGGCACTTTCCCAGGTAATACAGAGAACAACCCCAAGAACCAGTGCAATGCCATAACAACTAGAAGCGGAAGGGTGTTGGAACCCAACAGGGGTGCAACTAGTTCTCAGGAAGAAAAAGCCCCGGAACAACCACCCGTTGAGGAAGAGCAACCTAGGAAAGAGGAGTTGGCAAGCGACAAGGCACCTGAGCAAGGGGAAGGCGAAACTTGTAGATGAAGAGTTAGAAAGAAGAAGTGGGTTGAACCCCAAGACCTCCGCCCTACATGAAGGTACCGTATCTGAAAGATTGAAGAAGCCTCAGCAGGATAAGCAATTCAATAAGTTCCTTGATGTCTTCCGAAAACTTCAGATTAACATTCCATTTGCGGAAGCCTTGGAACAGATGCCATCATATGCCCGGTTTATGAAGGAGCTTCTCACCAAGAAGCGGAGAATAGTGGATGAGGAAACGGTTGCTTTGACCGAGGAGTGTAGTGCCATTCTTCAAAGAAAACTACCTCCAAAGTTCAAGGATCCCGGTTCTTTTTCGATACCATGCACCATTGGTGGGATGAATGTAGGGAAGGCATTATGTGATCTAGGGGCAAGCATCAACTTGATACCCCTCTCTATGATGAAGAGGTTGGGGATCAAAGAGTTCAAGGATACACGGATGTCGCTCCAACTAGCCGATCGCTCTATAAAATATCCTTATGGGGTGGTCGAAGACTTGTTAGTAAAGGTGGGCAAGCTCATATTTCCGATGGACTTTGTAGTGCTTGATATGGATGAAGACGCCGAGGTGCCTCTCATATTGGGGAGGCCCTTCTTGGCCACTGGGGGTGCCTTGATAGATGTGCGACAAGGGAAACTCACTCTAAGGGTGCAAGATGATGAGGTAGTCTTCAATCTCTTTGAAGCAATGAAGCACCCTGCAGAGAGGTCGGAAGTGTATTGTGTGGATATGGTGGATCCAACTGTTAAGGCAAAGGCAACTAGAGAAGCCCATGGTTCTTCACGTGCTCAAGTGTTGGTAAAATCCCATGATGATGATAGAGAGGAAAAAGGCCCTTCGGGGGATGAGGTCTATCTTGAATGGTTAAAAGACATGGAAGCCTTATCGAGTCTCCCAGAGGATGAATGTGCAAGAGAAAAGCTCAACAACAAGGGTATGAAAAAGGATAATAAATCACCGAAGTCGAAAGGTGGCACAACCGTGGTGGTCAATGAAAACAATAAGTTGATCCCAAAAAAGACCACCACGGAGTGGAGAGTTCGTGCTGATTATAGAAGGGTCCTGAACTTAAATGAGCTGTCCGGGAACCGCATGCGATCATATAAATGTTGGGAATTTGCGTATAAAACAAAAGAAACGCAGCGGAAAAATTCCCATCGAAGGATCCTTGCGAATGGTCATGATTCATGATTCGAAAGTTTACCTCTTGAAGCGATGGCTGTTTGTTGAAATTCGTCTATCACGAACACCGCACGAACGGTGTCTCTAGAGGTATCCACACGAGCGGATTCCGTGAGCGTCCAACGTCACGAACCGAAGCGTCTCTGTCTCACAGTGCTAGCTTCAAAACCGAGACTTTGTTGTTCACACTTACTCTCTTTTGTGCGGCTAGGTTATCAACCGTGTGGGCACAACAACTTAAGTGGTCTACTTATAGTATCACCTCCTTAAGTGAGTTAGTGAGCAACATTTGACCTAAGCCCATCTACTATGCGCTAGGCCCAATAGGAAAGTCCAACTTTCTTTTAATGCTTCTTTTAATCCGCTCTTTTGTGTGTGACCCTATAGGTTCCCAATACGTTAGCGGTAGTATTAAATCCCATTTAATATTACAAACGATGTGATATCTAGCAATACATCACTGCTACCTAAGTAGTGAGAAAGTCGATGATTTGACGAAACCTTTACGTGACAAATATTCATGTGCATTGATATCCCTTTGTCCAAATATCTATATTGAAAACAATGCATAGAATGTTTCACCCTTGTATGGTTCAATATCATGTACCATGATACACGAGTAGACTTAACAACAAATGAGGTCAATATCTCATATAGACTCATTTCAAGACTGACCATGCATTTTATAGTCTCACTCTATCGGGGGGCCCACGAATATTACTCCTGTTATGTAGGAGGGACAAATTCCATCTAGGTCACTCACATCCCTCTGCATGGCTCGTGGTATGCCCAATGATCGTCTTTATAATCATCCTATTACAGATGACGTTTGACGATATTAAAGCACACGACTCCTCGTGTAGGGATCGTAGTGATTTCAGGTCGAAGGATTACATACACCATTGTCACTATGAGAACTACTTATGACACTCACATAACGCTCCATGTAGTGTTCTCATGGTGGGTCAATCCAGTACATCATTACCTTAATGCGTACCTATGTGGCAACTCGATATCTCATATCTATGACCCGTGAGATGTGGTCATCAGTCTGCACACATAATAGTCTCAATTGTATTATTATTGTCCTTATTAATAAAATACTTGACTACGGATATTTAAGAATAGGATTTCATTGTTCAATAGTGTCTCACGATCAAGTCATATACTTGATATTCTATTGAACAGAAATTTCTATTCTAAGGACTTTATTATGTTTAAACAAGTAACACAATAAACTGGAATGCCTCATATCATATATATATATGAAATAGCAAGATACAAATGTAAGTCTAAAGAAATACATTGGCCTCTTGGTCTTACACAAACAATCTCCCACTAGCACTAGAGCCAATCGGGCATCAATCTAATGCACATCGATCTAGTGTGACCTTCATGCTTCTATTGAGCAAGAGGTTTCGTAAGTGGGTCAGCAACGTTATCAAGTGTTGGTACTCTGCATATCTTCACATCTCCTCTATCGATAATCTCTCGAATGAGATGGAAGCGCCTAAGTATATGTTTGGATCGCTGATGAGATCTAGGTTCCTTAGCTTGTGCAATGGCCCCATTGTTATCACAATAGAGATCAATGGGGTCCACAATACCAGGAACCGTACCAAGCTCGATAATGAACTTCCCGATCCAAACAGCCTCCTTTCTGCATTGGAGGCAAGAATATACTCAGCCTCTGTAGTAGAATCGGCAACCGTCTCTCCGCTTGAACTTTTCCAGCTCACGACCCCGCCATTCAGGCGAGAACACATAACCGTTGCGATGCCGAATCATCCTTATCGGTCTGGAAGCTAGCATCGGTGTAACCTATTACATCAAGCTCTTCCTCACCTCCATATACCAAGAACAAATCCTTAGTTCTTCTCAAGTACTTAAGGATGCTCTTGACAACAGACCAGTGACTTTCACCGGGATCAGATTGGTACCTGCTCGTTATGCTTAAAGCATACGATACATCTGGTCGAGTACATAACATGGCATACATGATAGATCCAATTGCGGATGCATATGGAATCTTACTCATGCGATCCCTTTCTTCTTGAGTGGAAGGGGATTGTGCCTTTGATAGGCATATACCATGTGACATAGGCAAGAGTCCTTTCTTGGATTCATGCATGTTAAAGCGTCTCAACACTTTGTCTATGTATGTACTCTGACTTAGGCCAAGCAATTTCAGCGATCTATCCCTATAGATCCTGATTCCCAATACATAGGTAGCCTCACCCAAATCTTTCATAGAGAAGCAATTCCCTAACCATGTCTTTACATTTTGTAGTGTAGGGATGTCATTTCCAATGAGTAATATGTCATCTACATATAACACCAGAAAAACAACAATGCTCCCACTAACCTTCTTGTAGACACAAGGTTCATCTTCATTTTTGATGAATCCGTCTTGTCTTACTGAAGATCATCAAAACGAAGGTTCCAACTTCGGAAGCTTGCTTCAATCCATAGATTGATCGCCGCAATTTACATACCTTTCGGGCATCCTCTGAAATGTCAAAGCCTTCAGGTTGTGTCATGTACACATCCTCAAGAAGCTTTCCATTAAGGAAGGCAGTTTTGACATCCATCTGCCATATCTCATAATCATGGTATGCAGCGATAGCAAGTAAGATCCGGACGGATTTAAGCATCGCAACAGGTGAAAAGGTCTCATCATAGTCGACACCATGAATTTGCTTGAAACCCTTAGCGACCAATCGCGCCTTAAAGGTGTGTACCTTACCATCCATGTCAGTTTTCTTTTGAAAACCCACTTGCACCCTATAGGTTTTACCCCTTCAGGTGGCTCTACCAAGGTCCATACCTGGTTGGTGTACATGGAATCCATCTCAGATTTCATGGCCTCAAGCCACTTCCCAGATTTTGGGCCAATGATGGCCTCCTGGTAGGTCACGGGCTCATCTTGATCCATGAGCAATACATCACCTTGTGGAGTCATGAGAAATCCATATCTCTCAGGCTAGTGACGTATCTCCGTTAGACCTACGGCTGGTCTTGTGCTCTTGGAGCGGGTTGTTCCTCCACAAAGATTCTCGGAAGGTTGCTCCTGTTCCACCAATGGTAGGTCATTAATCTGTGATTCTTGAATTTCTTCAAGTTCTATCTTCCTCCCACTGGTTCCTATGGAGATAAACTCCTTTTCTAGGAATACACCAGTCCATGCGACAAACACTTTGCCTTCGGAAGAATTATAGAAATAGTATCCCTTGGTTTCTTTGGGATACCCCACAAAGAAGCATTTATCAGATTTGGGATCAAGCTTATTAGAAACTTGACGTTTTACATATGCTTCACAACCCCAAATCTTCATAAAAGACATGCTGAGTCGTCTACCAGTCCATATCTCATATGGTGTCTTTTCTACCGTTTTGGATGGAACACGGTTAAGTGTAAAAGCTGTTGTCAATAGAGCATATCCCCAAAAGGAGTTTGGAAGGTTTGCTTGACTCATCATAGACCGAACCATGTCCAACAAGGTTCGATTTCTCCTCTCAGAAACACCATTCCATTGTGGTGTTCCAGGTGGAGTGAGTTGAGATAAAATCCCACACTCTCTCAGATGATCATCAAACTCTAGGCTCAAATATTCACCACCTCGATCTGATCGAAGAGCTTTAATATTTTTACCAAGTTGGTTTTGTACCTCATTTTGAATTCCTTGAACTTTTCAAAGGATTCCGATTTATGTTTCATAAGATACACAAATCCATATCTACTGAAATCATCAGTAAATGTGATGAAGTACTAAAAACCACCTCTAGCTAATGTGTTTAGGGGTCCGCATACATCGCTATGTATAAGACCCAAAAGATCGTTGGCTCTTTCACCTTTCTTGGGTGAATGGAGCTTTAGTCATCTTTCCCAATAAAAAAGACTCACATATCTAATATGATTCATAATCAAATGAGTCCAAGAGTCCATCTTTATGGAGCTTCAAATGCGCTTCTCATTTATATGGCCTAAACGACAATGCCAAAGATAAGACGGGTTCAACTCATTTGGTTTGATCCTCTTAGTATTTACGTTATAGATGGGCATTTCAAGATCAAGGCCATAAAGTCCATTACTCATGTGTGCACTAGCATAGAAAATATCATCCAAATAAATAGAACAACTTTTGTTCTTTATTATAAAAGAAAAACCAATCTTGTCCAAACAAGAAATGGAAATGATATTCCTGCTAATTGCAGGCACAAAATAACAGTTCTCTAACTCGAATAGTAAGCCCAGTGGGCAAAGTCAATACATAAGTCCCTACGGCTAAAGCAGCAACCTTTGCTCCATTTCCAACTCGTAGGTCGACTTCGCCCTTTGCCAATGGTCTACTCCTGTTTAGATCCTGCACATTTGTACAAATGTGAGAACCACATCCGGTATCTAATACCCATGATGCAGAAGTAGATAAATTGACTTCTATAACAAACATACACAAAGTGGAAGTCTCACTTCCCTTCTTCTTCTTGCTTTCTTCCGGGTATTTTGGGCGGTTCCTCTTGCTTGCTTGCTCTTGGTAGAGCAGCTTGAGGTGCACGATCATATCGTACGCCTCCATGGTCTCATGTTGCTTTTTCAGCTCGGAGGTCATGGCGAGAAGCATAAGACAGCCCACGTCTAAGGCGTCATCCCGATGCTTCTTATAAGCATCCCCATCACCCCTAGGAGCACTTGGAGCCTAGGGTGGCTTCTCGGGAATAGGCTCCTCAAGAACATACAGCTTTTTCTCATGTTTGAGGACAATCCTCAAGTTTCATGCCCAGTCCAGAAAATTCGTTCCGGATAGTTTGTCCTTCTCAAGGACGGATCGCAATGACAAAGTTACTTGATGTGTTTGATGCCATGGTAATCTCTGAGAGATAAATATGCAAAGTATAAGTATCATGCCATGAAGTTATTTAATAAGGTCTTTAATCAAATACGCCTCCCACTATTTTACTCAAAACAATGACCCTCATCATTGATTCGGAAAATCCCGTTGGAAGATTTTCTAGTGGGCCAAGATCCATATTTCACCTAGCGTTAAGTCAGCTTTGGTGATCACCCAAAATCGGTTATTTAGGTAGGAAACACTTTCCGATTGCATCTCATGCAACTCTTGGATAGTTGGGTGAATAACTCTTATTCTAATCCATCACATGGACTAAAGCCCAACTTATGAGCCTCTAAGCCTTTCAATCCTATTGAAGTTGGCTTAGTTAAGTCGACCCAATGGATAGCGAGTTGAACATTACATTTGTCCCATCGCGCCTTACTATTATAGATAAAGGTACCCCGCTTTGGCGGACCCACACTTAATCGATAGTAGTCTTGACGAGTGCCATGCATCGGAAGGCCTTTAAATGTGACTTAATATTTCCTTTTGAGGGATTTGATTAAAACTTGATCTCATCATTTGTTAAACTCTTTAACTTACTATTTTCATACATGCATCTCATACATATATTAGTTAAACATCTTTTAACATACTATATACATACATGCATCGCATACATATATAAGGTAAATAAATGTGATATGGTTATGGCCCCTAACGCATTGATTCTCCCAAGCCAATGAGAGAATCTAAACTAAAACCTAGGAGCGTCCAAGCTTCTCCAAGCAAGATCTCCCACGTGATAGCGTCTTCTTGTCTCCATCATTACATTACATAAACAGAAACCTCATTTTACATATGAGGGGAGTGAGATGAGAAAAGAAGATACATATGGAATATAAGAGAAAGGCACGGCACGTAGGCCGTATTTCAAAATATAAACCAAAAGGTAAAAGGACTAAGGCCATAACCATTCACCATACATCACCAAATAAATAGTAACAACCAATAATAACACATAATCATTATTATTATTAATTTCATAAATTAGAGATTTCAAAATCTGAATTTGAAAACATAACATATATATATAATAAATCACATTTATTATAATAGATGTTATTATAAATCATATTTATTGCAATTGTTGTTACCACAAATCACATTTATTATAAATCATATTTATTGTAAATGACATAAATCACATTTATTGCAATTGTTGTTACCACAAATCACATTTATTGTAATTGACATAAATCACATTTATTCAATTAACATAAATCACATTTATTGTAACAAATCACATTTATTGTAATTGATATAAATCACATTTCAAAATCTGAATTTTGAAAACGTAACATATATATAATAAATCACATTTATTATAATTGATGTTACTATAAATCACATTTATTGTGATTGATATAAATCACATTTCAAAATCTGAATTTTGAAACCGTAACATATATATAATAAATCACATTTATTATAATTGATGTTACTATAAATCACATTTATTGTGATTGATATAATTATTAAATGGTGACATAAAATTTCAAAATTTGAATTTCGAAATTACACACTACGCAGAGGTAGCACGGGGGTCCCGCTGGAAATTCCGAAGTGTGCCTCGCTTCCTTGGTGGCTAGGGCGTCAACCTTTCAACCCTAAAACCGCAAGGCCCGTGAACACTTCACGTTGCAAGGAACGACGGCTACGGTTTCAACACTTGGAACCTCAGCCGCAACAACATGAACTTTTCATGTCTGAAACCCCTTAACGCCGCCAACACAGAACTGAAAACAATCATGTTTAACATCAACATTTGATGCCATCGCAGAACATAATAAGGATTCAGAACCAATGTACATATCGCATATATACACAAACATGCAATAGACATATATATCATATACATACGAAAATCACAGAAACAAGGTTTCGTAAACCAGATGCAAACGATTTTCAAAAACAATTTTCAGAAAATGATTCACATTACAAACATGTTATCATACATAACAGATAAACCACGTAATAGAATCATGGTTTCGCAAGCGGCTCTGATACCACTGTTGGGAATTTGCGTATAAAACAAAAGAAACGCAGCGGAAAAATTCCTACGAAGGATCCTTGCGAATGGTCATGATTCATGATTCGAAAGTTTACCTCTTGAAGCGATGGCTGTTTGTTGAAATTCGTCTATCACGAACACCGCACGAACGGTGTCTCTAGAGGTATCCACACGAGCGGATTCCGTGAGCGTCCAACGTCACGAACCAGCGCGTCTCTGTCTCCACGATGCTAGCTTCAAAACCGAGACTTTGTTGTTCACACTTACTCTCTTTTGTGCGGCTAGGTTATCAACCGTGTGGGCACAACAACTTAAGTGGTCTACTTATAGTATCACCTCCTTAAGTGAGTTAGTGAGCAACATTTGACCTAAGCCCATCTACTATGCGCTAGGCCCAATAGGAAAGTCCAACTTTCTTTTAATGCTTCTTTTAATCCGCTCTTTTGTGTGTGACCCTATAGGTTCCCAATACGTTAGCAGTAATATTAAATCCCATTTAATATTACAAACAGTGAGCGGTATCTAGCAATACATCACTGCTACCTAAGTAGTGAGAAAGTCGATGATTTGACGAAACCTTTACGTGACAAATATTCATGTGCATTGTTATCCCTTTGTCCATATATCTATATTGAACACAAGGCATAGAATGTGTCACCCTTGTATGGTTCAATATCATGTTCCCTGATACCCGAGTAGACTTAACAACAAATGAGGTCAATATCTCATATTGACTCATTACAGCACGGCCATGCATTTTACGGTCTCACTCTATCAGGGGGCCCACAGATATTACTCTCTGTTATGTAGGAGGGACAAATTCCATCTAGGTCACTCACATCCCTCTGCATGGCTCGTGGTATGCCCAATGATCGTCTTTATAATCATCCTATTACAGATGACGTTTGACGATATTAAAGCACACGACTCCTCATGTAGGGATCGTAGTGATTTCAGGTCGAAGGATTACATACACCATTGTCACTATGAGAACTACTTATGACACTCACATAACGCTCCATGTAGTGTTCTCATGGTGGGTCAATCCAAGACATCATTACCTTAATGCGTACCTATGTGGCAACTCGATATCTCATATCTATGACCCGTGAGATGTGGTCATCGATCTGCACACATAATAGTCTCAATTGTATTATTATTGTCCTTATTAATAAAATACTTGACTACGGATATTTAAGAATAGGATTTCATTGTTCAATAGTGTCTCACGATCAAGTCATATACTTGATATTCTATTGAACAGAAATTTCTATTCTAAGGACTTTATTATGTTTAAACAAGTAACACAATAAACTGGAATGCCTCATATCATATATATATATGAAATAGCAAGATACAAATGTAAGTCTAAAGAAATACATTGGCCTCTAGGGCTTACACCAACAATAAAAGGGCACAAACCTACAAAGAACGGGCCAAGGAATGGCATGGCAAGCAGGATCTTCCTCCGGATTAACCCTTAGGGGCGACTTGAGTCAGGCTCGGGACTTTAAACAAGCGCTACTTGGGAGGCAACCCAAGCTAGGTATCCCTCTCTTTTCCTAACTTTTGTTTTGTTTTTATTTTTGTTTTTTGTTTTGTTTGTGGCTCTTGAATAATTTGAGAAGATCAAGAGTTGTTGTATGAATGAGTGTCGGCAAGCTTGTTAGATTATAATTAAATTGAGCATAGATTAATTGCATGAATTATTTGACCATTGATGATCTCCCCCTAGGTTATAATAATAGAAAAGTTGATCGCCACTTAAAAATTGAAAATTGAACTTTGAGATTTATTGTGATTGCTTGATTTATGATAAGTTTGGGGTGAGGGGGTGCACACACTAGGAATCGTATCTCGGTCAAACAATTTGAAAAATGTCCAGGTGAGGATTTGAGCCTCCAACTTTGTTTTTGACTGTGTAAATCACTGTTAGGTTGCACTTTCCCGAATTTGCTTGAATCTCTTCATGGTTTGCATGTTTATGTGTTGCATCAAATGATTTAGGCAATTTTCTTTGAATTAACTACTTGGCCTAAAATGAACCATCCCTCATGCATGTTCCCTAGTCAGCCACATTGAGCCTAATTAGCCTATTGTTTCTTTATGACCCTATATTATGAGCCGAAATCTGAAAAAACCATGTTACCCCAATCTTAGGATTAGGAGAGCATGGAAGCTTAATGAGAAAAGAGTTGTGAGAAACTAAGTTTGGGGTGGCTACGAGGTGATATGTCATATTGGGATGAGAAAAAGAAAACAAAGGTTGACCCAAGGCAAAAAGAAAAGAAAAGAAAAGAAGAAAACAAAAAAAAAATTGCCAAAAGAAAAGGGGCAAAACAAAAAGGATTAGCAAGGAAAAGGATGTAGTCACCCGAGCCCAAATGAAAAATGGAAAAAGGAATTTGAGTGGAAAAAGTGTCAAAATGCTCATGCTCTCTTAGTTCCTAGGGACTTAAGCCTAAATATCCTTCATTATCTTACCTTGAGCCAGGCCTCCTTACAAACTTTAAAAGACCTTCTGATGTTGCATGCATGTTTTCGTGGGAACCATTTTTGAGATGAAAATCAAATTCATGGGAAGTGCTCTTAGAATGTGAAAGTGAGTGAAAAGTTGATAGCCTAGACAAACTTGAGCGAATGAGTGAAATACTAAATGCCCTTGTGAGGAAGGCGATTGTTTGAAATAGGTGATCTTCCTTTGTGTGTATCTTTGAGCCTCAACTTAGAGTAATGATGGCATGAATGTTAAATTCTCAATTGTTCAAAGTAGATGAATGTGGGGATTACATTGATGAAAAAGGGGGGAATCAAAGAAAAAAAAACTGTTTTGAGTGCATGAAATTTGTGCGAAATTGATTAGATCCTTCAGGTTTGCCAAGTCTTGAGTCTTTTTTTTGAGTTTTAGCTTGCTTGGGGACAAGCAAGGTTTAAGTTTGGGGTGTTTTGATAAGCCTCTGGCTTATCTAGTTTTATGACTAGATGAACTAGGGTTTATGTGCCAATCAGTCGAGTTCACTCTCGTTTTCGCCCAAATTTGCCTTGTTTTGTTCCTAAGTTGGACTTTGACTCGTTTTGCGTCTTTTGTGTAGTTTTTAGCTTATTTTGGATAGAATTATGCTTTTGGTTGCTTTTGGTGTTTTCAGGTCAATAAGTGAAGCTCCGGGAGTCAAGGAAAGTCAAGAAGCAGTGGAAAAAGCACTTCTGGAGATACTCGCCTCGCGAGTGGATGCTCGCCTCGCGAGCCTGAACATCAGATAAAGCAGGAACAGTCATCACTCTGGCTCGCCCCGCGAACAGGATTCTCGCCTCGCGAATCATGAAGACCTGGAAGTCAGAGACCATCACGGCCTAGCCGTGATGAAGGGCACAGCCTAGAATTGAAGTCTTGCCTCGCGAACAGGATCCTCGCCTCGCGAGAGTTGAAGACCTTGGAAGACAGAGACCATCACGGCCTAGCCGTGATGTAGGTCACGGCTGTGACAGATTAAGGCTTGAAGTCTCACCCCGCGAGAGATCCCTCGCCTCGCGAGAGTCTGAAGACCCTGGAAGACAGAGACCATCACAGCCTAGCCGTGATGAAGGTCACGGCTGTGACAGATTGAAGTTGGAAGACTCGCCCCGCGAACACACCCTCGCCTCGCGAAAATCCAAACTTGAATGCATACCAAAACTAAAATTCGCGTCGCGAGAGTAAGCTCGTCCCGCGAGCGGGCTAGAAACAGAATCCTTATTTAAAGGCTGTCTCAGATCAGAATTGGGTATGAAGTTGTTAGCCACTGTTTAGATCAGATTTTGTGCGAATCCTTGTTTCTGGAGCTGCGTCTCCCTTCTCTTTTCTTTTCGTATTTTATTATGGAGATTGTTGCCGATTGTTCGTGTGTTGTTACGAACATGAGGAACTAATCCCCTCGTCTAGGGGATCGATGAAGCCACCCATGGCTGTGTAGTGTTCATGTGATGTATGTTTTTCTCCCCTTCTCTCAATAAATGTTTTTCAATTATGATATTATTGTGTTGATCATATGCTAGCGTGATTAACTAGTTAAACGTGTTAAGGCCGACCGGCGATTCGCGTTTTAGAACTTGAATTGGGATCATTGATCGAATATTGTACGAAAGTGAATAGGAGATCGGTGCAACCACATAGGGAACAAGATTTAATAGAATTCGAGGATTAGGGTTATGAGACCTGCAAGTAATTAACTCAAATCGTTGAATACGTCCTATTGAGCACGACTGTGAACCTAGGAGAAATTGGGGGTCCCGGTTGACATTGTAATTGAACTTAGGGAGGAATACATCATCACTTGGGTACTATACATGATTGGGTAGGTGGATTTGAGACCCTGGATATTTTAATTTCTGAATTTAATTACCTTAGCTTTAATCAATTTCTTATTTGAATTGCGATATTAATCTCTCTCTCACAACAATGTTCTCTCGCTTGACCAACGTATCTGATTTCCCGCGGATTAGTCGAATTGGTAGCCCAATCCCTGAGTTCGACCTCGGTAATTACTTACCGTGTTATTTTTATTACTTGCGACGACCCGGTACACCTTCCGGCGTCACCAACACGGACCATCCTCAAACTTCACGCATTTGGAGCGATCGTCCACCACATACTTATACAGTGTATAGTAACGGGTGAGCTCCTCAAACTTAGCCGCATACTCTCCTACCGACATGTTGCCCTGTTTCAGCGCCAGAAATTCCATCTCCTTCTTGTCCTCGATGTCTGTTGGGAAGTACTTCTCGATAAATCTGCCCTTGAACACAGTCCATGTGATCATAGTACCCTCTTCCTGCAAGCGTTGACGGTTCTCCCACCAGTGCACAGCCTCCTCTGTCAGCATGAAAGTCCCAAAGATGACCTTCTGCTGATCATTGCATCCCATGGCTCGGAAGATCTTCTCGGTCTCCCTCATCCATAATAGGGCACCCTCAGGATCGTAAGCTCCCTTAAAAGACGGCGGATTGTTCCACTGGAACTTGTCGAGACCCTGGAACTCAGCTGGTCCCCCGTTGTTGTTGACGTTCTGGTTTTGGATTATCGCGTTGGTAAGGAATGCCAAAGCATCTGCGATAGCCTGGTCATTTCTGCCTCCTCTTCCCGCCATAAGTTACTGTAAACGCCCAAGACAACTTGTTAAATACAGGGAACTTAAAGCAGGAAAAGCTACGGCTTCTAACATAAAGCATCATTGTCTATAACAAGTATAGAAAATTCAAACAAGAGAACACAACAGACTCATACCACGTCCGGTTAGGGCCGAACTGCTCTGATACCACTAAATGTGTCACCCTCTACCCCGCATACATAGAAAGCATTAAAAGATAGGGTAATTTAAAATAAAACATCATTTATTGGAAATAATCAAAACGAAGTCAAAAGGTACCACATCGTATCAAGTCTCAAAACATGGAAAAAGAAAACATAACATAAACAAAGCCCAACCCTTGATGTCACATACAGAGCTGGTATAACCAATCCGGAAAATATCCTCGGATACAACCTGAACAACTAACTACTGAAAATTGGAAATCCTAACTAATGAGTTGCGGCTCCTCAGAGTCACTCCTCAACTGGCTGCTCGCCATCCTCTGCATAAAAGATACATGCCACAACAAGAAACATGGAGATAGGGAGCAAGAAACATGAATATGAATATAATGGCAAGGAAGCAGTTAGCAAGACCAGCATACATCAAACAGTCATGTTATAGCAGGCAACAATATAACATATCAATATCATCATACAAACGTGTATGCTATGTAATGTAACTCTACTCCACTACTCCATTATGCACTTGGATCCGTCTATCTCAATGTCAACTTCGGAGTTACATTTCCACATTGGCCAATAAGCACCAACGCCAGGGCAATCCACGAAACCTTGGGTGGACTCCTAGGATAGCCGACGCACCTTACTCACGGATGCCCCACCACGGTTGTACATGATTCACATGAATCACCACGGACACCCAGATCGCCTTACTCTCTCGGACGACCACCCCTATGTTGAACATCCTCCACTATCATCTCTGATTCGTGAATGCATTCTCAACACAACACACGAGCACAACCACAACCTCCGCTTGGGCCACTAGGCTACCCAAGTTTTAACACCATCAACAGCTCGACCACTCGGCTATCGAGGATTATCGTTATCTTTCGTATTCATTAATTAAACACTCTAGTTGTTCTGTTCTAGAGATTACCACCTTGACCATCAAGCATCAAGGCTCCCTTGACCACTAGGCTACCAAGGTACCATATCATCATTAACACTCTAGCCATTAAGCACTAGAGATTACCACCTTGACCATCATGCATCAAGGCCCCCTTGATCACTAGGCTACCAAGGTACAACATCATCTTATCACTTGTCTTTGGTCTTCATGTTTCATTGGTATTTTAGTAAATCTTTTAGAGCATTCGGGGTCAAACACCCCTAACTCGGCATTCTACGTCTGTTCTGTTTTCTGTTCTGGACAGGTGAGCAAGGGCATGCTCACCCTCAGCAAGGGCGTGTTGGTCCTACAGGCAAGCACGGTCGTGCTGCCTGTTAAGCACGGGCGTGCTCAAAAGCGCGCCCAGTTCCTGTATTTGAATGGGAGTACGGGCGTGCTCCCTGTTAAGCACGATCGTGCTCAATGGAGCAGGCCATACTGTTTTGGGCAAAAGGGTCACAGACCCTTTGGCAATTTCTTAGGGCAGTTCCAGATTCAATACTAATGGGTTCTGCTAATCCATTGATCATCATTTTTGTTAATATTGTTTAAATATTCATGTCTTATAAATGGGGAATTAATCCTTTAATCTCAAACCGTTTAATTGTCCCTAATCACTCATAAATTAATCCCTAGTGTTCTTGACTGAACCATTGGCATAATCCTCACCCATTACTATCGTTCAGATTTATGAACAAGGGGAACAACCTCCTTTAACATTGTTTAACAGTTTTATTGTATTTAACATTAACATGTCACAACATCAACCAACAACCAACACAACACAATATCATAATTATGATAACCACTCAATCATGGCATCATTACATTCAACATGTTCATAACAGTCAACATTTAATATCAAGAACATTCATACCAATATTATCATCAAAACAGATCAAATAACAATTATAATAGTCATGCCAATGTCATAACAACAAACAGTTAAGCATCAGATAACAATTAGGCATATAGGCATACAACATGTTATCAAACATAAAGGGTTATGGGAACCCTTCATCTTACGCTACCCCCAAGCCTACATACTCATACTATTCCTTCTCCCCATACCTGGTATGAAGAATTCTCGTTAAACCGAAGACGCTCCTAGACTGGTTCCCTCGAACGGCTCGACGAACGATCCCAATCCTTGGTCAACACAAACAGGGTTAACCCATTAGTTCCCAATTCAACATAATGAAAAGGAACACAAGAGGGGAGAACGTTTACCTTGCGTTAATTGGCACTAGCCCGTGATTGTCTCTCCCAAAAACCAAGAACACCATGAATAGTTTGGGTTCAAAGGCGAAGAGAGGGAGAGGCTTCCGTCACACTTAGGGTCGCCAAAAGTGCCAATTTGAGGATTGTAACTCGTAACCCTCACAAACTGATGTCTATATAAAGACCCAGACCCGAGCACGGTCGTGCTTACTGTTGAGCACGGACGTGCATACTGTTGAGCACGGGCGTGCTCAACTTAGCGTCAACGAGACGCGCCTGACTGCTGAGCACGAACGTGCTCTCTAATGAGCACGGGCGTGCTCACATCAGTGTCAACGAGACGCATGCAGCCTTAAGCACGGGTGTGCTGATACATAAGCACGGGCATGTTCATGCATTAGGAAGGGATTTCTTTAACTCAAAAACCCCACTCTAAACCTTCCTAACAAACAAGGCACGCATAAAAGCACTTATACAAAAAACGGGGTGTTACAAAATGGGCCAACAATCCAACATGTGACTGCAGCTGGAGTTGAGCCCAACCCTCTAAATTGTCAAACGAGGCCCATGGAACGGGGATCCAGATTAAAGGAAACCCTACTACCTCTCTGACAACACTATATATTCAACACATTTGGTTCCAAAACCCTATTCTCCATTCCTCTGTGTGGCACATAGTAAATCGGAGATCGAATCTGTGCTCTGCGATGGGTTGCACCTACGCCACCTTGACCCTCCACGATGATGGAATCCCAGTCACTGTGAGTGTCTTCATTTCTCCTTCCTTTTCAATCCTCACACAATAGATCTCGATTTCACTTAACACGTTTCTACGTTGTTTAAAAATTTCTTCATTTTTTTATTGTAGGTGGAGAAGATTACCACTGTGTTGAAGGCCGCTAATGTGAACGTGGAATCCTACTGGCCAAGCTTATTCGCCAAGCTTGTTCAGAAGAGGCATGTCGATGACCTCATCTTGAATTCCGGTGGAGGCGGTGGTGCTGCCGTTGCCGTTGTTGCTCCTGCTACTGCCGCTGGTGGTGGTGCCGCCGCCGCAGCGCCTGCTGCTGAGGAAAAGAAGGTATCGATTTTAACTCATTTATGGAATATTCTGATTCTCAAATTATATTTATCAGTGACACATTACCACTGTATACGGTTATTGCTTTGTAATGTTTAAGGAACCAAATAAGTCTAAGGTGCTGTTTGGTTTGCATTTCCATTTCCTGTTTTCATTTCCTATTTCTATTTTCTGAAAATTGTTTGAAAAAATTGAAAATATGTTTGTTTTGACCTCCTAATTTTATTTTCATTTTCTATTTTTAGAAAATAACTTTTTTTTATATAGATGTGGACCCAACTCAAGAAATATTTTTAGTGAAAACATTTTCATTAAACTCAACCAAGCACATTTTCAAGTTCATTTTCTATTTCACTGAAAATAAAAACAGGAAATGGCCAAACAAACAGACCGTTGGATTCTGAGAATTTGCCTTAATTGATAGACTTTTGAAGAAAAGTTGATGATGTATTTGTTATGATAGTTTGTTAGTCTGTTAGTTCTGTTAGTTTTCTGTTTTGGTAGTTTTCTTTTGTTAGTTAGTTGCTATGCCTTTGTTGCTAGCCTTGCTGTCTTTGTAGCTCTATAAGAGCATTCTTTTGTGATGATTAATGCAGAAAAGTAATTCAGCAATATTACTTTTGTTAATTCTCTTAGAATCCTAACATTTTGGCATCAGAGCTCCTACTGGGGCCTGAGTAGAAAGCGTGAGTCAGTGTTCTTGTGAGTGGAGAGAAATGTCGAATGCAAATGATGGTAGTTTTGTGCAACCTGCAATTCCTCGTTTCGTTGGTCATTATGATCATTGGAGCATGCTAATGGAGAATTTTCTCAGATCCAAGGAGTATTGGAGCATGGTGGAAACAGGCATTGCAGAACCAGACAAAGAAAGTGTGTTGACAGAAGCTCAGCAGAGGATAATTGATGAGCTGAAGCTGAAAGATATGAAGGTCAAAAACTACTTGTTTCAAGCCATAGATAGAACAATCTTGGAGACTATCTTGCAAAAGAACACATCAAAGGAGATATGGGATTCAATGAAGAGAAAGTATGAAGGCAATGCAAGAGTAAAAAGATCAATTCTTCAAGCCTTGAGGAAAGAATTTGAGACTTTGGAGATGAAAACAGGTGAAACAGTAACTTACTATTTCTCTCGGGTTATGAGTGTGGCTAACAAGATGAGAACTCATGGAGAACAGATGAAGGATGTAATCATTGTTGAGAAGATCCTTAGATCCTTAACTGACAAATTTAACTATATAGTTTGTTCAATTGAGGAATCTAAGGATACCGATTCCCTTTCTGTTGATGAACTTCAAAGTTCTTTGATAGTCCATGAGCAGAAATTCCACAAGAATCATGGAGAGGAGCAGGCTCTCAAAGTAAGTTCTGATGAGAGGAATGATAATGGAGGAAGAGGTAGAGGTAGAGGTAGAGGAAGGGGAAGGGGAAGAGGGAGGCAAAACCGAGTCACTGTTGAATGTTTCAAATGCCACAAACTTGGACATTACAAGTATGAATGTCCTGACTGGGATAAAGAAGCCAATTATGCTTCTTTCAATGAGGAAGAAGAACTTTTGTTGATGGCTCATGAGGAATTGCATGATGTGCAAAGGGTAGATGCATGGTTCTTGGATTCAGGTTGATCGAATCATATGTGTGGAAACAGATCTTGGTTCAAGGAGGTGGATGATACTTTCAAGCAGTATGTGAAGCTTGGAAATGACACAAAAATGGAGGTGACGGGAAAAGGGAGTGTGAAGCTGAACATTAGAGGAGTCACTCATATAATTAGAGATGTGTTCTTGGTGCCAGAACTCAAGAACAATCTTTTAAGCATAGGGCAGTTGCAAGAAAGAGGTTTGACTGTAATGTTTCATCGGGAACCCGTAAACTCTTTCATCCTCGACAAGGGGTTGATTTTGGAGACTAGCATGACAACAAACATGATGTTTATCTTGTCTCGCATAGACTATAACCAAGAATGATGCATGCTTCCACACACTCGCACAAGATCTTTCCTTCTTATGGCACTGCGAGATATGCTCATCCCGAGTCACAAGGGGCTGAAAACTCTTCGAGTAAAGACATGGTCGGGGTCTCCCTTCCTCATTATCTACAACAGTGAAAGTGTGTGAAGATTGTATGAAAGGAAAGCAGCACAGAGATCCCATTCCAAAGAAGAGTCAATGGATAGCAACTCAAGCTGGAATTAATTCATGCAGATATTTGTGGCCCTATCACTCCATCATCCAATAGCCAAAAGAGGTATTTCTTGTGCTTTATAGATGATTACTCTAGAAAAGCATAGATTTATTTCTTGATGGAGAAATCAGAAGCCTTTCACTATTTTCAATGTTTTAAGAAATTAGTTGAAAAATAATCTGGTTTGTTGATCAAGTGTCTTAGAACCGACGGAGAGGAGGAGAGTTTACTTCATTGGAATTCAATGAGTTCTGCCAGAAAACAGGTATCAAAAGACAATTGACCACAGCCTACACTCCACAGCAGAATGAGGTGGCTGAGAGGAAGAATAGAACCATCATGAACTTGGTGAGAACTTTACTGATAGAGAAGAAGATTCCAAAGTCTTTTTGGCCAGAAGCTGTGAATTGGGTGACTTATGTGTTGAATAGATCACCAACCTTGGCTGTGAAGAATCAAACACCAGAGGAGGCCTAGAGTGGAGTGAAGCCCTCAGTTGAGCACTTTAGGGTGTTTGGTTGTGTAGCACATGTACACATTCCAGATGCCAAAAGGACTAAACTGGAGGACAAAAGCTGCAAGTGAGTTTTGTTGGGAATAAGTGAGGAATCTAAGGGATACAGGCTTTATAATCCAACTACAAGAAGGATTGTTGTAAGTAGAGATGTGATCTTTGAGGAAGATACTCAATGGAATTGGGATTAGAAGCAAAAGGAGGAACTGATTGTAGATACTGAAAGTGGGGATGCTGAGAGCGTTACTGATTTTGAAGAAGAAAGTGTTGCAGACAGTGAGTCCAATGATGAGGAAGATGGGATTCAGACACAAACTGAGAGAACTAAAGTTGTTAATGATGAAGGAGGCAGGAGTAGGCATCCACCTGGCTGGATGAGTGACTATGTAACTGGTGAAGAGCTCTCAGAACCAGAAGATGCAATCAACATGGCCTTCATTGAATGCACAGATCCTGACAGCTTTGAAACTGCAGTAAAAAGTATTAAATGGAGACAAGCTATAGATGCTGAAATCAATTCAATTGTGAAGAATGGTACATGGGAACTCACTGACTTACCAGTTGGAGCAAAGAGGATAGGTGTCAAGTGGATTTACAAGACTAAGTTGAATGAACTTGGTCAATTAGACAAGTACAAGGCCAGGTTAGTGGCCAAAGGCTACTCTCAGCAGTATGGGGTGGATTATACAGAAGTGTTTGCTCCTGTAAGTAGAATGGATACTGTGAGAATGATTATAGCTCTTGCAGCACATAAAGGATGGAAACTGTATCAACTTGATGTAAAATCAGCTTTTCTATATGGCACTCTTACTGAGGATGTATATGTGGAACAACCAAAAGGTTATGTGAAGAAGGGAAGTGAGCACAAGGTGTACAAGCTCCACAAGGCCTTATATGGATTAAAGCAAGCTCCAAGAGCTTGGTTTAGTCGAATTGAGTCATACTTCATCAGTGCAGGCTTCAAGAAAAGCAATCATGAGCAGACATTGTTTTTGAAGCACTCTTCACAGGGAAGGTTTCTAATTGTCAGTGTGTATGTTGATGACCTCATATACACAGGCAATGATGAATCCTTAATGAGTACCTTCAAGAATTCAATGAAGGAAGAATTTGATATGATTGACCTTGGTAAGATGAGATTTTTCCTTGGAATAGAGGTGCTGCAAGAGGAATATGGAATCTACATCTATCAAAGAAAGTATGCCTTAGAAGTGTTGAAGAGGTTTGGCATAACTGATAGTAACTCAGTTGGAATTCCTATGGTGCCAGGTTACAAACTATGCAAAGATGAAACAGGAATAAAGGTAAATGAGACTCAATACAAGCAATTGGTGGGAAGTCTCATGTACATTACAAGTACCAAACCTAATATGATGTTCTCAGTCAGTTTGATCAGTCGTTTATGAGTCAACCTACTCAAATGCATATGCAGGCTGCAAAGAGAGTTCTCAGGTATCTTCAAGGCACTGTGAATTTTGGCATTTTGTATAAGAAGGGAGGAAATGAGGAAATGTTAGCCTACACAGATAGTGACTATGCAGGTGACTTGGAAGACAGAAAAAGCACTTCTAGTTATGTCTTTCTGTTGAGTAATGGAGCAGTAGCTTGGTCTTCCAAGAAACAACCAATTGTGACTCTCTCCACCACAGAAACAGAATTTGTGGCAGCTGCAGCTTGTGCTTGTCAGGCTGTGTGGATGAGAAGAATATTGGAAGAGCTGGGACATACTCAGGAAGGTGCACTACCTTAATGTGTGACAATAGTTCAGCTATCAAACTTTCAAAGAATCCAGTCATGCATGGAAGAAGTAAACACATTGATGTTCGGTTTCATTTTCTGAGGAACTTATCTAGAGATGGTGACATAGAAATGGTTCATTGTGGAACTAAGGAACAAATTGCAGATCTGCTGACAAAGCCACTTAAGTCAGATTCTTTCCTGAAGCTTAGAGAGCAACTGGGAGTTTGTGAAATTCCTAAGTTAAACTAGTTGCTTATAATTGCAACAGTTTAAGGGAGGGATTGTTATGATAGTTTGTTAGTCTGTTAGTTTTCTGTTTTGGTAGTTTTCTTTTGTTAGTTAGTTGCTATGCCTTTGTTGCTAGCCTTGCTGTCTTTGTAGCTCTATAAGAGCATTCTTTTGTGATGATTAATGCAGAAAAGTAATTCAGCAATATTACTTTTGTTAATTCTCTTAGAATCCTAACAGTATTAGGTTATAATGTTAATTAATCATTAAAGTGGTGATCTAAAATGCATGTAGATAATCTTGATAATGTATTAGGACATTTCAGTGTTGAACGGTCCATGTAAGGCAGGGGGGAGGGGAAATAGTTGCATGTAAAAAGTATCATTATCTTTTGAAACTTTTAATACCTAATAAGGATGCGATGCATATTGAGACGATTGTTTGCTTTGCTAAAGATAGCCCAGTATTTTAAAAGCTCAAAATAGTTTAAAGATAGTAACGCGTCCTCTGCTATTAGGACATAATTAGTTTTTTTGAATTTTTTTCTCTACTTTTTCTGTTTTCTGTAAAGCATCTTGCTGAATTTATGTCCCTGATTTTGGATTCAATTAATGTTCTCAGTTGGACAACAAGAATTTTCCATGGTCATGTTATACTCGTGACTACTTTTTTAGTTATGAATAAATATATACCCAAGCTTGCAATTGAATGGCTTTTTATGCTTTGAAGTGATAGTGTATATCTTGGGGAAAAAAAACTGCTGTGGTCTATCTTTGCTCACTATAACAACTCAAACTAAACTTTGTCCATGTTTATTGCTTTAGGTTGAGGTTATATGTCGTTTTTATCAAAGAATCATAGCTTGAAGTGCTAACTTCAGCTATTGAGCGAAGATTGTTAAATTTTAATATGTATAACAGTGGATTAGCATTAATTGGTTATTGAATTATAATTAAATTATTAATATATCAGTTATAATATTAATTCCTAATTACGTAACCAATTGATAAAATAGTTGTTGGGTATTTATTAAAGAATGACCCTATGATGGGATGGGTCATTTCTAATGTTAACCCATTGAGAGGTCCCTACTCTCTGCTGGTAGGTTATAAGAATAGCCTCCCCATTAGGCATTCTAAGAGTTAGTAACACAGAACTAAAAACCTACCAGAAAGAGAGGAGTAACCCTCTCATCTTCTCCAACATTCTGAAACTGTCCATCCTCTTCTCATCCTTTGATCTGCTGTGATGGATTCTGCGAATCTCCAAGGTATGAAATCCTCCTCTTTACTTTGATTAACATGAATCACATGCTATGATTTGTATCTGTATGGTATTTAGATTTATAAGTTTTCCAACAATTGGTATCAGAGACATGGATAGATACATGTTATAGCTGTTCTGAAAATTGTTAGGGATTTTCATATCATGTTATATCAATATGAAAAAAAATATATATATTTTTGCTTGCCCAGATTTTTTTTCCCTTCAGCAACTTTCGTTTTCATGCCTTGTTCTTCAAAATTCGAAACTATGATTCTGGCCAATGATTTCGAAAATTGTTTAAGGGCTTTTCTTCCCACATGTTATTCGAGTAACATATTCGAAAATCGTTGGATTTCATTAAATAAAACGTGAGAAATCGATGTTTTTCGTTTCCCTTTTGCGTGAAACTGGTTCAATCGCCCCGCGAGTTTTGCTCGCCTCGCGATTCTGGGCATCAGCAACAGTTGGAATTCCAGATTCGCCTCGCGAGATTATTCTCGCCTCGCGAATCTGGAAGCCAGCAGAACAGTGAAATTGTCATCCTCTCTGGGTCGCCCACATGACATGCGTTTCTCGCCTCGCGACCCCGAAGGGTGACTGTTCTAGAAAAATGAAAGGTCTCGGGTCGCCTCGCGAACATGCTCCTCGCCTCGCGACCCCGAAGGCTGACTGTTCTAGGAAAATGAAAGGTTTCAGGGTCGCCTCGCGAAACACTTTACTCGCCTCGCGATTACCCGCGAGAAGACCAATCGTTGCTGACTTTTCACAAGATTCGCCTCGCGAGATACCTCTCGCCTCACGAATATTTTATGTGAATTAAGTTGTGTTCTATGCTGCATTTGTAATACAATATAATTTTTCTAATGTATAATTGTAGCATGACTATTGATATTTTGTATAGTTATGAACTCACCTATCGTGGGTATAATTATACAAAATTTGTGTTGTTAAACAATTAATTATTCTAATGTGTTATATTTGTATTATATTAATAATAATTATACCCTATCGGTGTACTATTATTAATGTAATTTGTTATTATACATCGTACTATTGTCTTAAGCTTATGTCAATTATGGTTTCAAGTACCCTATCGGTATTAGAAATTTTGGTGATGTAAGTTTTGTACATTGTATTATTCTTCTTATTGTATTTCTTATTTATTATGATTCGGGACCCTTAGGCGGAATTATAATGAATAAGAAATTTGTATTATGGGCAAGATTGGCTGAACATATATATATATATGGAATCATGTTGCCTTCAACTCTTAATGATTCCTATTCTCTGTTTTATATCAGCCTCCTTCCCAAATTCTGTCAAAACTCTGAATGGGACAAACTATGAGGACTGGAAAGAGTCTCTAGATCTCTACTTAACTATTGCTGACTTGGATCTAGCCTTAAGGGAAGACAAGCCAGCAGCTCTCACTGATGAATCTACTGCAGCACAGAAGATTGCTTATGAGAAATGGGAACACTCTAATAGAGTGTGCCTGAAAGTGATGAAGTATACTATGGAGAAATCCATAAGGCAGAGTATCACAGAGACCAATAATGCTAAAGAATATCAGAAAGCTGTTGGGGAGAAATTTATGACTTTTGAGAAGGCTCAGAAAAGTCAATATCTTTCCTTGTTTGACAAGACCAAATATGATGGGGTCAGTGGTGTGCGTGAGCATATCATGAAGCTGATGCACTATTACAACAAACTGAGATCTCTTAAAGTGGAAATTGGTGAAAGCACTTTAATCTACCGGGTTCTTGAATCTCTTCCTTCACAATTCGATGTAATGAAGACCTCTTACAATACTCAGAAGGCTGAATGGACAGTGGATGAGATGATTGCCATTGTTACACAAGAAGAAGATTCCATTAGAAAGGGTAAATCTCACAGTGCTCATTTTGCTGCATCTGATCCAAATCAAACTTCTAAGTCAGGCTCAAGGTTTGTGAAGAAAGATCAAAAGGGAAAGAAGAAAAATGCAAAACAGCATCTGCAGGCTAAGAAAGGTTTCTTCAAGGGTAACTGCAAATATTGTAAGAAGTATGGCCACAAGGTAGAGGATTGCTATTTCTTGAAAAAGAAACAAGAGAAGCAAGGTATATTCCTGGCTTTAACATGCTTTGAATCCAATGTCATTGATGTTCCTCCAAATACTTGGTGGTTAGATTCAGGTGCAACCATTCATGTTGTGAATTCCTTGCAGGGGTCACAAAGCCTGAGGAAACCAAGTGATGCTGAGTCCAAGATTATAATGGGAGATGGAGCTGGAGTTTCTGTTATTGACATTGGGATTGTTTCTTTACTTTTGCCTTCTGGACATAATTTGCTTTTAAGAGATGCTGTGTATGCACCTTCTATGAGAAGGAACTTGATTTCTGTTTCTGCTTTGGATAAATGTGGTTACACTTTTAAGTTTGGTAGTGGGAAATTGATTGTTTATTCAGATTCTGTTTCCGTTGGTTCAGGAGTTTTACGTGATGGCCTTTATATGTTAGATCTGCATGACATGTCTATTAATTCTGCTGTTGGAAACAAACGCAGTAGGATTAATGAACAATCTTCTATGTTATGGCATCGACGTTTGGGGCATATTTCTAGGCCCCGTATTGAGAGGCTAGTCAAGGAAGGTATTCTCCATGATCTAGACTTCTCCGATTTTGATACATGTATTGATTGCATCAAGGGCAAATTTCTTTGCCAAGGTTAGGAATAAAGCAGCAAATAGGTGTGACGATGTGTTACGGTTGATTCACACCGACCTGTGTGGACCTATTACACCCACCTGCCATGGGTGGATATGGGTATTTTATTACCTTTATAGATGATTTCTCGAGATATGGATGGATAGATCTTCCGCAAGAAAAGTCTAGTTCTCTAGATGCTTTCAAATCCTTTAAGGTTTCTTGTTGAGTTGAAAACAGGTAGGAAAATAAAATGTGTAAGATCCGACGGAGGTGGAGAATTCTATGGTAGATATAATGAGACGGGTAGAAACCCGGGACCTTTTGCCGAGATTTCTTGAGGAATGCGGTATTGAAGCTCAATACACTATGCCTGGTACTCCCGAGCAAAATGGAGTTGCAGAGAGGCGTAACCGCACACTTATGGAGATGGTAAGATGTATGTTGAGCCATTCATCATTGCCGACTTTCTTTGGGGAGATGCCTTAAAAACTGCTGTCTACATTCTAAATCAAGTACCCAGCAAGTCTGTACCAAAAACTCCATATGAGCTCATGAGTGGAAAGAAGCCGAGTTTGAAACATTTTCATGTATGGGGTTGTAAGGCAGAAGTTAGACCTTATAATCCTCAGTCTAAGAAGCTTGATCTTAAGACTGTTAGTGGCTTCTTTATTGGCTATTGTGTGGGTTCCAGAGGTAGCAGATTCTATTGTCCATCTCATTCTATGCGAGTCGTCGAATCTGATCGAGCGGTTTTATTTGAGGATGACTTGGATAGTGGGAGTGATATACCACGACCAGTTACTCTTAAAGAAGATCGCACCATTGTTCCTATACCAGCTGTTCCTTTTCCTACAGAAGTTTTGATTCCAGCTGATGATGTTGATCAGAATCTTCAACATGAAGATGGTGTGGTAGCACCGCTTGTAGATGAACAAGAACATGATCTTATTGTTGATGAAATTCCACTGAGACGATCTCAAAGAGTGCGCAGACCTTCCATACCAGATGATTATGTTGTATATCTTCAGGAACATGAGTTTGACCTCAATGATGATGATGATCCTATTACCTTTGAGGAGGCAATTTCTAACTCTCATGCTTCTGATTGGCTGAATGCTATGCATGATGAGTTGTCTTCTATGTCTCATAATGGTGTTTGGAGTCTGGAGGAATTGCCAATAGGTTGTAAACCTGTTGGATGCAAATGGGTTTTCAAAACCAAACTTACTCAAGATGGTAAAGATGAAAGGTACAAAAGCCAGATTAGTAGCTAAAGGCTATAACCAAAGAGAAGGCATTGACTATAAGGAGACCTTCTCACCAGTCTCTACGAAAGATTCATTTCGAGTTGTCATGGCTTTGGTAGCTCATTTTGATCTAGAACTTCACCAGATGGATGTGAAGACGGCATTTCTGAATGGAGACCTTACTGAAGATGTTTACATGGTTCAGCCTGAAGGTTTTACTGAAACAGGCAAAGAGCACTTGGTTTGCAAGCTGAATAAGTCTATTTATGGACTGAAACAGGCCTCCAGACAATGGTATTTGAAGTTTGATCAGGTTGTCACTTCTCTTGGCTTCAAAGAAAATGCCTCAGACCAGTGCGTTTACTTGAAGACTTGTGAGGGTGGATTCATCATTCTCGTTCTATATGTTGATGATATACTTCTTGCTAGCAGTTGTATTAAAATCCTGACTGAGACAAAACTCATGTTGAGCAGCCACTTTGATATGAAAGACCTTGGTGATGCTTCTGTTGTTTTAGGCATCCAGATTTATCGTGATAGGTCACGTGGTGTTCTTGGATTATCTCAAAAAGGATATATTGAAAAGGTCCTCAAAAGGTTTAACATGCATTCTTGCTCCCCATGTGCTGCACCTGTTCAAAAGGGTGAAGAAAAATTCTCTAAATCTCAATGTCCTCAAAATGATGTAGAAATAAATGAAATGAAAAAGGTCCCATATGCTTCCGCTGTTGGCAGTTTAATGTATGCTCAAGTTTGTACTCGTCCCGACATTGCTTTTGCTGTAAATGCTTTAGGGAGATACTTGAGCAACCCAGGTTTGGGTCATTGGAAAGCCGTAAAAAAGGTCATGAGATATTTGCAGGGAACCAAAGATTATATGTTGACCTATAAGAAGTCTGATCAACTTCAGGTCACTGGTTATTCTGATTCTGATTTCGCAGGTTGCCCTGACGACCGAAAATCTACTTCGGCTTTATCTTTATGATGGCGGGAGGAGCTATTTCTTGAAAAGCGTCAAACAGACGCTTCAGCTACTACTTCTACCATGGAAGCAGAGTATGTTGCTTGCTATGAGGCTACTTGTCAAGCCATGTGGCTGAAAAATTTGATTTACGGCTTTCATATTGTTGAAAGCATATCTAGGCCACTTGTGATATATTGTGACAATCTTTTCTTTGTGAACTTCTCTCATAACAATAGAAGCTCTTCTCGCACTAAGCATTTTGATGTGAAATATTTGTTCGTTAGAGAGAAGATTCAGGAGTTTCAGACTCGTATTGAGCATATTGATACAGGAAACATGCTTGCTGATCCACTAACCAAAGGCTTAACTGTTGGAATATTCCGGAATCATGTAATTCATATGGGCTTAGTTAAGTCTTTTGATGTATTGGATTAGTGGGAGTCTGAAACCATTATTTGCCCATTATCGTTTTTTTATGAGATATGTAAATTGACGTCATTCTTGGTTTCATATCTCTTATAGCATTTTAAGATGCTTGGACCATCTTTTGAATTGCATATTTCTCTTTATTAATTATATGCAATTTTCTATTCATCAATCTTTATGTGAAATATGAGTCTTTAGCATGTATGATTTACTTCCCTATCGGATACTATTTCTGCATTGTTAAAGCTTATATTTCTTATACTGCTGGTTAACGTGTGCTTTGATCGTAACTGGTATTTCTCTTTAATAATTGATTAATGCTATCCAAGTGGGAGAATGTTAAATTTTAATATGTATAACAGTGGATTAGCATTAATTGGTTATTGAATTATAATTAAATTATTAATATATCAGTTATAATATTAATTCCTAATTACGTAACCAATTGATAAAATAGTTGTTGGGTATTTATTAAAGAATGACCCTATGATAGGATGGGTCATTTCTAATGTTAACCCATTGAGAGGTCCCTACTCTCTGCTGGTAGGTTATAAGAATAGCCTCCCCATTAGGCATTCTAAGAGTTAGTAACACAGAACTAAAAACCTACCAGAAAGAGAGGAGTAACCCTCTCATCTTCTCCAACATTCTGAAACTGTTCATCCTCTTCTCATCCTTTGATCTGCTGTGATGGATTCTGCGAATCTCCAAGGTATGAAATCCTCCTCTTTACTTTGATTAACATGAATCACATGCTATGATTTGTATCTGTATGGTATTTAGATTTATAAGTTTTCCAACAAAGATAACCTTGCAGCCAGGCTTTTAAAGAATGGGTGGATTTAGATCTATTGTATTTCCAGTTAATATACCATTAATAACCTTCTTATTCATCCTTACCGATATGTCCCAGACCTCACTTTGTGCAGATATTTGATGTTTTCTTTGTTCTGGAGTTTCCTCTTTACTTGGTTTTATGCATTAGTATTTTGTTCATAACATCTGTTTCACCATTTCAATTCAGTGTGTATAGCTAGCTACCTTGGTATTTCGGTTATTTGCTTGTGTAAGGCTTTGCTTCATTTTTTTAACTTACACTTGAATTTCTCTTCGCAGGAGGAATCGAAGGAAGAAAGTGATGACGACATGGGATTCAGCCTGTTTGATTAGGCAGTCTTTCTTTTAGTTTGTCAGTAGCCAATCTAGGACTTCTCTTAACGAGAGGTGGCTAAAATGAGTTGTTTTGTTCAATACAGTTTTTATTGAAGTGAATTTTAGGCAATCGACTATCTTAATTGTTGAATTTGATGGTATTTTTTTAATATATTTGTGGCAATTGAATTTCTAACGTGTATTTGATTTTATATTCTTGTCAACGAATTTATGAGTTTTCTTTATACGATTCTGAGTTTTAAAAAATGATCCCCATGAGAATTTCTTGATCATGGAGCATACGTGTGTATTTGGATAAGCGTTTGATAAAAATGATTTTGAATGAAATTGCTTTTATAAAATTGATTTGGTTAGAATTGAGTGTTAAGTGAAGTGACTTATGTTTGATGTTTTCATTTTGAAAGCAAGTTTGATGTAAAATTTAGTGTAAAATTTTCAATCCAATGTAAAAGCTATTTTTTGTTGCTTCTAGTTAAAATCACTTTTGAATGTTAAATCAATTCTACCTGACAGTAACCAAATACCTTTTTTTTTACTAAAAGCACATTTGACAGGGGGCAGAATTAATTATGGAGGTTTCTAACGTGGAACCAAACGTCCACGTCCAGCTTCTGGTTCAACAGCTGGTTCCATAACTGACCTACAAGCCACACTCAGTTAATCCAAAACCAGAAACTGAAACGTAAACTTACTCATTACCACACATTACTTCTAAGAAGTAATTCAATCACGGTCTCAATCAGAGAAACACAACATTATACAACAGACCTATTTCCTAAAGATTTACGAAAGACTCGACCAGTCTCATACCACAAATGTGACACCCATTCTAGGGTACATAGATACCCAAATATGAAAAATAAAATTAAAATGCTGGTTACTTTCGGAAAATATAACTTTTAAGTAATTGTCTTATCGCCAAAATTGTGATAATTTTTTTTTTCTTTTAACAACCAAACACATCGTGAATAAACAAACGTATAAGTTTTATATATATATATATATATATATATATATATATATATATATATATATGCGTCACAAGTTTTAAACACACTATAACTACTATAAGTTACAAAAGATGCCTTTATCGATCTAGCCATTTTTACACACTTAAGTAGAAAATATAAAGACATGTATAAAATAGTAGTGAACGTCTAGAACCATACAAAAACTAATGGCTCTCGGTGAGCGGATCAATCGACGAATATCACTACCCCAAAATAGCAAAACCTATAGCTGGTGTATACTAATGGAAACCATTAAGGAGATCGGGGTGATCACCCCCCCTAAAGCGGGCTGTCCGATGAGGACACCTTTGTTCCCACGCCCTCGTCGGGTGCATCGTCGTCGTCAACAGGTGGAAGATCTCCAAGTATGTCCTCTCACGAACTCTTCGGGATCCTCCTCAATCCCATCATCCGAACTACCTCTCTTGGAGGCTCATCAGTACAACTACAACGGTGCAGCTATCTGTAAGGGGCTGACCCAACCGAGGGTGAAACTCGAACTCTCCATGATCCATCAAGTACTATAGGTAAAGCCACAAAGGAGGTAGGGATACCTCGCAAGTCTCCACAATATGAGTCCTGCGCTGAGGTCCTGCAGCTAATGTGCCGAGTAACCTCACGAGTGGGGCCAAAGTAGGTGGTACTAGTTGCCCCGGATTTATCTCCCAAGCACCGCCATGTGCCTGTTCTTAAAGGTAATCTTTGCGGATCACTTTGAATGCGCCGGGGCATCATCGGACCCATCTAATCTCGGTATAAATGAATATAACACAAGTAGAGAACAAACAAGAAAACATGTAAGAGTGAGAAACCAATATTTGGATTAAACGCGATAACCACATACATGACACAAAATAAACACATATACTTTCATGCCACATCAATACTCATAATACTCATGTAATATATCAAAGTATATCAAAAGGTTTCATACCCACACATCATCATTTAAGAATTATGCATGATACACTTCAATAAACGTTCTCTAACATTTCACTTAATCTCATGAGATATCATCAACACATGATGAGTTGATCAGGCTCAATAGCCATACCAGGCAAAGGCACGAAGTCAAACCCATTGCACACTGTCCAAAACCGAGGCACAGTGAAAGCATTGTAAATGGGTCTCATTGACCACCAAGGTACAATGATACGTCGAGACATGAATATCACTATGATACCATGATTAACCACGTCGTGATACGAATACCCTCAAGATACCATGTTTAACCACGTCGTGACATGAATACCCTCAAGATACCATGATTAACTTCGTAGGCACGTCTGCCTAAAATGCATGTAAAACCTTTCATTCTCATCATTTTCTTTGTGTATAAGGTTTCCCATGTCGAAGAACAAAAAGCTTATGACCATCTTAGTTTTAAACTTTCATTAATAACACAGGACCCTAAGCCCGAGTGCTCAATCACAAAACCCTTTGACCGATGCACCAGTCATAGGTTCGTGGTAATAGAAAACATCTTAAATGTTTAAACATTATACACCAGGTATACAGTAGACACCAAGTATACAGGACCTCAAGTATACAGGACCTCAAGTCCAAAGGACACCAAGTCCATAACACCAACAAACTTTAGTACCCCGACGTCTCAGTTACTAAGTTCAAAACCACTTTTTAACATAGTCAAGTAAAAACTTGATTCCGGAAAATCGTTTCAAATGGGAAATTCTTTAATAAAATCATCTGATACTAAAATTTAGTTTTCAGAAAAGTGAGTCAATCGAAGCTCAAACTTATTTAAGATACGTACTGTTGTTTTAGAAATACTTGCCGTCGATACTTTTCCAAATTGCTGTCAATTAACATTTTTAAAGTCATTTAAGCCTAATATTAGCTTTTTACACTTAAATAATATTCTAAAATCATAATTAAGTTATTTTGGAAAATTAATTTCATAAAATAACTTTTTTATAATACTACGAAATTTCTTACGTAAAAATCAGCAGTACAAAAATAATTTCACGGTTATGTCCTCACTGTAACTCATAATTCACTTTTTTGCTAATAATTCATTAAAATACTAATAATTTCCCGTCCTTCTTATTTTTTTCCAAATATAAGTTTTCCATGAATATTAGGTTCCAACATTTATCAGAAAAAATTGAATATAATGTATAAAGCTTATTAAAGTTTTTATCTGATTAATTGATTGGGCACTGACCACTGCCAGGCTTCTCAAACAACATTCAACAACAACATCATAATTATATTTCCAGGCAGATCATGCATCTCAACAACATAATATATAACTGCAGATAACCAATTTAAATGCAGACAAATAACCACAGTATAAATAACACAACTTAAACATATTAATTAAAACACCACAACCACAAAAATAATTATACAACCCAACAAACAATGGTACATGGCCATCAAAATAATCCCTCGGGTAATCTCCTCTTACCTCTCATAGAATTCTCAGCGGAGTAAAAGTATTTTGTCGGAAGTCTGGATCTTGCGTACACAACGAACTCATTCAACCTTCAACAATTACAATCCAATAATTACCAATCAAACAATTAAAACACCTATGCACCTCCTATATTGGTCACGGCCTTAACATGATTTTGTGGCTAAAAACTTCTAAATTTGCTTAAGTCATTGGATTAATGATCCTAATTACTTAAGACAATGGATTAGTGATTAAACAACAAAGTTTGAACCAAAAACTTCCAAACTCCCAAAGACCTAGGTTCGGCGTTGATGAGTACATGAGGTTAGAGATTTTAGTTTGATGAACTAACTTGGATTCAAAATGTATACATACCAATAAGACAATATACAAGATTACTTATGAAAAGAATAAACAAAAACTTCCTCCAACCAACCACATAGGTTCGGTCTTAGCAAGTTAAATCGGGAGGAAATTTTGGATTTCAACATACTCTTGGATTATGAACATATGTATGATGACAAGAACATAGAAATTGGTTTCACATTTTTAGGATTTTTCTATGAGTTTCTATGAGTTTTCAAAGTGAAGAACATATATGATGAACAAGATGAATAAATCATTGAATCATGAAATGAATTGAAGAAACTATAGCTTAAATATGATGAGGAACATGAATCACCTCTTGGAATATGAAAATGGGCAAGAAACCACCAATTTGCTTCACAAATGGAGCTTTCTAGTGCAAGGAGAAATAAGAACAAAGTGGAGCTTTGTAGAAGATAAAGGAAAGTACAAGAATGAACTAGAATGAACTTGACTCATCAATTTTATGAGCCAAAGATGGGCTTGGCCCTTTTTGCGCAATGGGCTTGGGAAAATTCGCCAAAGTCCAATTGATTTTAAGCTTGAAAATGCTTAAGACTTAATACTTTGTCAAGGAAACTTAAGAGAACAAAATGGCTTTATGGAAAACAACATTCCAACCATGATATTGGGCTCTATGGCCGCAGCCCTTTTTGGGTTTGGATGGCAAGAAATTGGCCCAAAAGCTTATGACAACTTGAAGAATTAACTTAGTACTGAAAAGCAATTAAGAGAAGGTTTGAGGACTTAAGTGCAAAATCCTTAAAATGTCATCTTAACCTTGTGAAAACTTAAAGAATTCACATGAGTGACTCATCCACATGAATCACCTTAAAAATATAAGATAAATTCTTTATTTGTTCCTGGAAACTCCGTAATCTGCTTCGTCGTTTACCCGATTGAATATAACGCCTGATTATAGTATATTATTTCACTTTTTGTGAAATAATTCTAAAAATACACAATCTTAGGAAATAAAATAAAAACCTTAAGTTTTTCGTTCACGAATTAAAATTAGGTCTTCTGATCAATATAAATATACTGTTAGTGAAATTCGCAGGCCGGGTTTCACCTGACTTTTCAACCTAAATTTTAATCGTAGCTTTCTACGTTCAAGTAGAGTTGAGTGATGAACTCCGTTTATTTAAAATAATTTTTCTAACACTCAAATAAATATATAAACATATTCATACTCATTTCTGTTATAAGAAAACGGCTGAAAAATCGGGGTGCTACAGTATCCACCGCAAAACAATGTGTTACGATGTAGTACTCACTACATTCGATAATTTTTAAGGGGAAAATATATTTTACCCTTTTGATTTGATACTTTCAAAAGCAAGAGAAACATAATTAAACCTGGATATGAAATGGATATTATTAGGTTGTCTAATTTTCTGTTGGGAAAGTTTAATTAATGGGTGTTTGGGCGACAGTTATTTTCTTGTATTTTTCACGTTTGCTTTTGCATTTGCAATATGCACCGAAAATCCCACACTACTACCACCATTTACTACTCTATGTCTATGATGCTTTGATTTCTTGATAAGAATTGTTCAATTAAATTCAACAATTTGTTCTTATTTATCAAAGTTGTCTAGGACCTATAGATGGTTTATCAACATGTGATCTTAAGAATCGATTTCAAGCTATCCGAATAAGCCATTTTTTACTTGTAGTGGAGAAATGATTTTGTCCCAATCAAATGTGTTTTTTTTTATCAGCCAGTCAAATGTGATAAGTAAAAATGATGTGTTTGGTTATTATCAGGGAAAAAAATAATTTGTTATCAAACAATGATAGGTGAAGTTAAAAAATAACTTGTTAAAGGTGATAAATAATGCAAAAACACCAATGATAGTCACGCATCTTTTAAGGAGCTACGGGTCCTCCGAAAAAAATCCTCAACTTATTTTTATGTGAAAAGCTTATAAATTATCACATAATTTGCTTTTGTGAAACATAATCAAACTGTTGATTTAAAATTATTCAATTTGTTTTTTTTTACTGGAAAATTATTCAAATCGTTGAATCATTGCAAGACGAGTAAACGTTAGTGAGAATAGAGGAGAGTGAACATAAGTATTAGAGATTCCCCATAGAGATTGTGAGGTGTTGTCTAACATCGACACAAAAAACCTGGAGGGCCCAACTTCTTTCAATCTGGTTCTTTGATATAACATTATTTGAAATCAATGGCCCATATTAAAAGAGCTAAAATGGAACCATTTTGAAATCTGGACCTTCGGGCCGCAACGAACCATTTTGTGGCGGAGTAATGAGTGGTTTGGAGGCGGTCCATGAGAGTTCAATGGCAGAACGACGGTGGCGCGTGAAGGTTGAGCCTTTCGATCGTCAACTCTGCGACGCCTTCTTTTCTTATCTTGCTAGATCTTGGTTTATGGGATTCCTCCATCTGTGTCTTTTTGCAAACCCATTGTTTTATCAGCCCAAATCTTTCGTATTTTTTCATACAGTTAGACAATGTCATTTCATTTCATCTCTTCCGATCCACCGTCGTGTCGCGTCCCCGTTCCCGATGCCCAAGCCGCGTTATCTCTCCTCGTTTATCTCTCTCTGTTGTCAACTCCCAATGGAACACGGATATGGAAACGACACCCCCACCTTGAAATACAAATCCGGGAACATCGCCCTCACTAGTGTCGCGCTGATGTTTATAGAAATGTAGAAATATCAGAAAATTCAGTACAAAACAGATAGAAGAACTTATTGAGAATGTAGTTGTGCCGTGGAAACCACTGCCCTGAAAGAAAAATCAGGCTAGACCTAGGTTCAATCCAAATCGCCGACCGCTCCCCAAGGTTAACACAACGAGCCTATGAACACGTGCACTCATGGTCTTAGGCTATGGAAATCACAAGATCAATTGCCCAGAGAATATGAGGAGTGAAATTGAAAAGAAAACAATGAACATAGTTAGTAGAGGAGAAGAGGATTTTTTCTACTCTCTGTCTCGAGACCCAAGAGGCATTTTATAAAATGCCTGAGATAGAAACTGTTATATCTTTAACAGCAATATCTCCACTATCCCTAAAAATCAGCAGCCCCTATTGATAATGCCTTTTTATTAACGTACAAAATGGAGCAGATAAAAATGAACTAACCAAAACAAATTAATATCCAAAACAAAATCAATTTGAATCAGTCAAGTAAAATAAATAGAGACCCAAGCCCACAATATGGGACTACAAAGATAGCAGCAACAAATACCTGCTATTTGCCATTGTCCAACAATCCCCCACCAATGGCAACACAGGAAGAAAGCAAAAATAAAAATCTGGACAAAAGAAGGAATAACACTTAAATACCAATATCATGAAGATTGAATTGATACGTAGTGAAGTGAGTCAACAATTGTGTCTAGGTAGTGAATTACTCTTGAACTACCAAAACTCCAATTGAGACCCCCACAACACGTGTCTTACCTTAATATTGGTAATTTACGCGATAAGCAAAACATGCACTTTTAACGGTCATGTGCTCACCTTGGGTACTTATGAGTGCTCTAGAAAGATAGCCCAAGTCTTTCATAGAAGGAGGCCCACCTTCACACTCACGAAGGTGAATCCATCAAGTGTATCTCAAAAGCACCATCCGAAAGGACTATGGATTCATTAAAAGCAACAGAATGCTCAACCTCAAATATATCAAGAGGCGAGTTCATCAAGCCCGTCTCACAAATAGAGTATTCATACGGTTTCGTTTGACCACGTATGGTATCCACCATGAGATGACCCGGCGTCCCATTAAAGAAAACCCATAATATTTAGGACCTAATTGTGTTATTATCGTTAAGCGTATATATTAAAATGGCGGAAAAATTTTGAACTTAAAATATAAACAACATATATACACACATGCATAACATATACACATCATATCCTGATGCAGTACAGTAGAGGGAATCCCTTCAGTAGGATCCCAACAGGTACAAACTGGTACAAACTAATATAAACAACAAAAGATAAAATGCCTCAAAAAGACGCACTGGCCATAGTCTCTCTACTCAACTACTCGGGTCCACTGCTCGTCCTCCAACATCTGGCTCATAAGGGGTTTCATCTAGTTCCTCCATAGCTGGCTTCTCTACCGAGTCTTCTTATAGCGATCACATAAATAAAACATATCCAACAACAAGAAGATAAGGGATAAGAAACAATATAACGTCAAACGTGGAAAGGGTTTAGCAATATTTAATTAAATAACGGCACACTAAACATCCATCTCCAAGAGTATACATAAATAAAACACAATCATCCTCAATCCACATCTAGGATCTTTCATCAACCCTCCATCATGATGCAATGCAAATGCTGTATGAATCATCTCATCAGGTATCGGTCATACCCGGATATCACATCAATAAATCGACACGTCCCAGAGTCCCCGGCACACACCCTCGTCCGCGGATGGAGGATGCCCATGCAAAGCAATGGCACTATAGCTGCACAATCCGGTGCACACCTCTGAACCCCGGCCAGGGTGCTCATGCAATGCATGAACTATAGCTGCAACTAAAATGAAATCTTGTCTGGGACGGTCCGCCGATAGCCTATCCCCGAGGATTCTCCCTCCGAGTCATAAACCCCACACGACCATGTTTCAGGTCCACCATATCACAGACCATGTTTCAGGTCACCCCCTAGTGCCCTAACCGCTCATCATAATCTCATAGGTAACCTCAATTAAATCTTATCTCATCAATCTCATTATCATCATATCTCGGGAATCATCTCAGTTAGGCACTACTAACACATATAACATGAATTCTCCAATACATCCTCATGTCTCGATATAACTTATCATTTACTCAAACTCTAATCACAATTATAACACTCAACACATCATACCATAATATCATCATGTCATAGCATCATCATTACTAACATGTCATAAAATCATCATTTCCAAACTAATAATCATTATCAAAATCTAATTAAAATAATAAGATATCATGCTTATAAAAAAATCACAACTCATAACATCATCATCCAGCAGTTATCAACATCAATTCAACCAGTCAAATCATCCAAGCAAACAATCATAAAATAATAAAATAATATATAATAAACATAACGATGATAAACGCACAATCTCAATATCATCACGAGTACTACTAAGTAGTCCCCAGCGTGATATGGACATTTTTCGTTACTCGCAATCATGCAGGGTTTGGGTCGCCCTACGCCATTATCGAATTAAACGTCACCGTGCCGTTTCCGACGTTAAATAATTTCTTTCCCCCACCTGGAGAGTCGTACGATGACCTAGACGCAACGAAATTACTCGTCCTCTACTCCTCATGATTCTGCCTCACACGGACCTAGGACCTTGAGTCTCCGAAAGTCCACCTAAAAAACCATATTGTGAACAACACATTGTAAGGAACTTAGAATCTGCAACAAACACCCTAAAATCCGCCACTATTTTGGCTCTATATCTCACAACCCAGACATTTATTTACAATAGTGAACGGTGAGATTAAAGACCTACCTTTTACTTACCTTCTCCAAAAATTTCAGCTCGATCCAACGGTGGATGAGCCTAGGATGAACCTCCCAAGGTGACTAGTCAGGAGCTACTCAGGTTGAGCTTATCTCCTTTTTGAGTTGAATAACTCTCACTCTGGGGAACGTACAGAACTTTTAACCGTTGGGTCTGAAGAACTGCTAGACTATAACCTCTCTATGAAATTTCAACACGATCCAACGGTAGATGAAGGTGAGGGGATGGTTTTATAGAAATAGGATAAGATGAGGTTTTGGGTGTGAATGAGTGTGCAACTTGTTCTTTCCTTCACTTAACTATTCAGCCAACACATGCAGAGGTCAGGGAACGAATTTGGCTACGGAAGGATGAGTGACTGGAGGATGAAAAATGAAGTCACTTTTGTGATTTTGCTTTTATAGATGAATTTAGGTAGGTTTTGATAAGTTAGTGGGAAGACAACTGTCATGCATGCAAAAGGGGTAATGGAGATAGGTGTCATTCATGCAAAAGGGTTGGGTGTCACACATGCAAAAGGGTTGGGTGTCACACATGGGTGTCACACATGCAAAAAGGGTTAGGTGTCACACATACAAAAGGGTTAGGTGTCACACATGCAAAACGGTTAGGTGTCATAAATGCAAAAGGGTTAGGTGTCACACATGCAAAAGGGTTAGCTGGAATGTGAGGTGGCGTCACCATGGCCACCTTCCTCCCGGTAACAACACGTATCACTGGGTGTTGTTCCGTCGGCACAACTGGGTGTTTTCATTTGTATCTTCCTGTGTAACCTACTGCTGGAATGTTTTTTTGAAATTATTTTAGGTTAATCCTAAGACCTATTGTACTCAGGGCTGACCTAAATTAATAGTCCGACTTTCAATTAATTAATCGATTACAAAACGCTCGGTTTGTGTTTCTTTTCGTTCTTGACCCGTTCGACGTCCGATTGACCTCAAATTTGAGATATAGGCTCATCAAGACCTAATAAACAGCTTCAAACCATCAAAAAGGTCTAATCTCATTCCTAACTCCAAATTTATTATTTCACATTCAGATGTCTCAAAGATGCTAATTGGGAAACCCTAATTTTGTTTCTACGTTCAAACTCACTCGAAAAGGTTGTGTGCTTACCAAGCAAGGGTGTCTATGCCTCAAACCACATCCCAGCTATATAATCCAAGTCCTAACCCTTATCCTCATACATTAACCATGCATAAAATAACGGATGTTACATTTCTACCCCCCTTAAAAGAAATTCCGTCCTCGGAATTTACATACCTGAAAACAAATGGGGGTACTGCTGCTAAATGTCTGCCTCACGCTCCCAAGTAGCATCTCCTGTGACACTAACCCATATGACCTTGACCAGGGGAATCTGTTTACCACGAAGTTCTTTAATCCTTCTATCTGCAATCTTAGACGGTAAAGCCTCATATTCTAGATTCTCTCGGAGTTGTATGGACTCAGGCTCAATGACATGAGAAAGATTTGGGTAATATTTTCTCCACTGGGAAACATGGAAGACATCGTGAAGGATGGAAAGGTAAGGCGGTAAGGCTATCTGGTAAGCTACTGGACCAATTCGTCGAAGAATCTGAAATGGTCCAATGAATCGGGGGGTGAGCTTTCTATACTTTATAGCTCTGCCAATTCTGGTCTTTGAGGTGACTCTCAAGAACACATGATCACCTTCTTGGAACTCTAAGGGTCTCCTCCTCTTGTTACTGTAGCTTCTCTGCCGATCATGGGCTTCCATCATTTTCTCTCTTATCTTTCTAACTTGTTATGTTGTTTGCTGTACCATATCAGGACCCAACACTTGGCTCTCGCCAGTCTCATACCAACACAACAGAGTCCTACACTTTCTCCCATACAGAGCCTCATACGGCGCCATCCCGATGCTGCTGTGGAAACTGTTATTGTATGTGAACTCAATCAAAGATAGGAACTCATCCTAACTGCCCACATGTTCCAACACACAGGATCTTAAAAGATCCTCCAATGACTGAATCATTCTCTCTGATTGTCCATCCGTCTGAGGATGATAAGCATAACTCATCCTCAACTTTGTCCCCAAAGCATTGTGTAACTACCTCCAAAATCTAGATGTAAATCTAGGATCTCGGTCGGAGACAATACTCGACGGCACACCATGCAACCTCACTACTTCCTTGATGTAGATCTAGGTCAACCTTTCAAGACTATAATTCTCACCAATAGGTAAGAAGTGAGCACACTTTGTCAACCTATCAATGATAACCCAAATCACATCAAACCTCTTCGGAGTTCGTGGCAATCCAACCACAAAGTCCATCGCTATGTGATAAGCCTCTGGCTTATCTAGTTTTATGACTAGATGAACTAGGGTTTATGTGCCAATTTATTCGAGTTCACTCTCGTTTTCGCCCAAAATTGCCTTGTTTCGTTCCTGAGTTGGACTTTGACTCGTTTTGCGTCTTTTGTGTAGTTTTTAGCTTATTTTGGATAGAATTACGCTTGTGGGTGCTTTTGTGTTTTCAGGTAAATAAAGTGAAGCTCCGGGAGTCAAGGAAAGCAAAGAAATAGTGGAAATTGAAATTCTGAGACACTCGCCCCGCGAGTGTACTCTCGCCACGCGAGAGTCCCAAGACCAAAGAAGACAGAGACTATCACGGCATAGTCGTGATTAAGGTCACGGCTGTGACAAATCGAGGTTTGAAGACTCGCCCGCGAGAGCATGAAGACTTGGAAATCGAGACCATCACGGCCTAGCCGTGATGAAGGTCACGACCCAGGTGATTGAAGACTCGCCCGCGAAAGGTGTCTCTCCTCGCGAGTCCTTGAGGACCATGGAAGACGGAGGCAATCACGGCTTAGCCGTGATGGATATCACGGTTGTGACAGATTAGGGTTTGAAGACTCGCCCATGAATACAAGCTCGCCTCGCGAAAATACAAAATTTGAAGCGCGCCAATGCTTAATTTCGCGTCGCGAGAGTACGCCTCGCCCAGCGAGTGGCGAGAAACAGAATCCTTATTTAAAGGCCATATCGGATCGGAATTGGGGATCAGGTTGTTAGCCACTTGTGTAGATCGTAGAGTAGTGCGAATCCTTGTCTTTGGAGGCTGCGTCTCCGTCTTCTTTTCTTTTTCTTCTTTTAGTTTGTTATTATGGAGATTATTGCCGATTGTTTGTGCGTCGTCACGGGCATGAGGAACTAATCCCCTCGTCCGAGGGATCGATGAAACCACCCATGGCTGTGTAGTGTTCATATGATGTATGTGTTCTCCTCTCTTTTTAATTGATGATTTCGATTCTGATTTGAATGTTTGATCATATGTATTGCGTGATTAATAAGTTAAACGTGTTTGAGGCGAAAGGCGATTCGCGTTTAGAACTTGAATCGGGATCATAAATGTTTTCCAATTCTGAATTGATTGTGTTGATCATATGTGTGCGTGATTAACTTGTTAACGTGTTTGAGGCCAAACGGCGAGCGTTTTAGAACTTGAATTGGAATCATTAATCGAATAATGAGCACGACCGTGGATTTATTTGATTAGTGCAACCATATAGGGAACAAGGTTTAATAGAATTCGAGATTAGGGATTATGAGACCGAACAAGTGATTAATCCAATCATCGAATACGTTCTATTGAGCACGACAGTGGATATAGGAGAATTTAGGGGGTCCCGGTTGACATTGCAATTGAACTTAGGGAAGGAATACATCATCACTTGGGTACTTAACATGATTGGGTAGGTGGATTTGAGACCTTGGATGCATTTAATTTCTGATTTTAATCACCGTAGCGTTATTTGAATTGATTCTTGAATTGCAATCTCAATCTCTTTTTTCTCAACCACCCTCTATTGCTTAACCAACGTATCGGATTTCTTGACAATTTAGTTGAATTGGTAGCCCAATCCTTGTGTTCGACCTCGGTAATATCTTACCGTGTTTTTATTACTTGCGACGACCCGGTACACTTGCCGGAGTCACAACACTATGCTATCACACTTCCACTCTGGGATATCCGATGAGTGTGATTTCACCGCATATTTCATTTGCATTTTGCATGCATTTTCATAATGTTTAGGCATATTTAATTTGATCTTTTGTTAGTTTTTACCTTGGAACGGGTAAGGCGGTTTTGTGGTGTTGTTTTGCAGAAATTAAGGATAAAATGCTCAAGATCAACCATGATGAAGCTTGGATGAAGATAGAGCTTGAAAAGTGAAGAAAATGAGCCAAGCAGAGCCCATCACGGCCATGATCAAGCAGAGCTGAAGGCAAAAGTCAGAATTGGTCACGGCCTGGCCGTGATGACCATCACAGCCTGGTCGTGATGACCATCACGGCCGTGACATGTTAGCTGATCCAGACCCTCACAGGTAGAACTGATCACGGCCTAGCCGTGATGAGCATCACGGCCTAACCGTGATGAGCATCACGACCGTGATGATCCAAAAATTGAAAGCACGCCCATGACAGAACCCGTCACGGCCTGGCCGTGATGGCCATCACGGCCGTGACACGTGCCTAATCTATAAATAGGCATCTGGGCAGAACAGAAAAGAGACAATTTTTAACCTAAGACATTCTCTCTGAACCAGGGGCTGCTGTGAAGGCTTCCATGGAGTTTCTTCTCTACTTTATCTCTATTTCTTTTATTTTGGCTTTCTCTATTATCATGAGTGGCTAAATCCCTTTTTGTTGGGATTAGATGTAACTGAACCAAATATCATGTATTTGCCTTGATGTATTAATCTATGTTTATGCCTTCTTATTAGTGTTTGATTCCTTTGCTTAATGCTTTTTACGGTCTGATCATCCATGAATTGATTTTGAGATTTGATTTTCAATGGGGACGTTCTTATCAATTCTTGATCTGGAATTAATCACCTAGTAAACCTTGCATCTAGGAATGGATTTTGGTTTATTAGTAATCGTGTAATCCCTACTCTTAATGCAAATTCACTAATTAGGCCACCTAAGGAATTAGGGTTTAATAAGGGGATTTAGGCTCTTGTCATCTAAGGAATTAGGGCTTGAGTAATCTTGTGGGTTGATTTTAATATTTGAAGCATAAACTGGATTGGTGGTCTTGGTATTGCATGAGGCTAAGGTTTGGTGAAGTTTAATCCCAACATCTTTCATATTTGAAGAATCTCTTTTTCTGCATTCCAAGTGTTTGCTGAAAATCCTAAAAGAACTTTTTCCTTTTATTTTGTTTATTTTAACTCTTGTTGGGCTTGGTATTTAGTATTGAGCTCCCTTCCATCCAAAGATTCGCTTAGATAGTAGTTGATTTGGTACATGCTAGTACTTGTCTCAGTCCTCGTGGGAACGATATCCCTCTTACCTCTTTATTACTTGTACGACTGGGTATACTTTCCTAGGATCGTCCAACAAGTTTTTGGCGCCGTTGCCGGGGACTGAGTTTCAATATTAGCATACCCATTTCGATTACTAATTTAAGCACAATTTTATGTTTTTACTTTAGACATTTTTTATATTCATTTTTTTGTATATATTTGATTTTTTATTTTGAGTGTTGTTTGTGCAAGGTGGAAGCAACATATGGAGACTTATTATTTTCCAACCTTGGACGGTGTTACAAAATATCACTTTGGGCCTAATGTAGCCATGGGAGACTACAAGCTCTGGGGATATCGATGCCCTCACGCACAAGCTTATAGTGTAATAATGAAGCACGAGGAGGAATGGGAATGGAATGAGCAAACACCTTTGAAAGTTGCTCTAGAACAATATTCCCAAGAGCTATCCATCTCTGAGGCCAAAGCAAGAGCCAATTGTGATTGTATCAAAGCTCTGATGCAAAACTTCCAAAGGCAAGTTGAGGAAATTTGCAAACAGTTGATACAAGACCCACATGAAGCATTATCTGAGCAAAATATGGTTGTGGGGATGGATCAAAGTGTAGATGAGGTGGTAGTGGAAGATGAGTCACAAGAAAAAGAACATGGGGTGGAGAGCAAAGAGGATCTATATTTCACCATGCTTGCCAAGAAACCTGATATTGCTGCCTTGAATAAATATATTGGTTTGCATGCATGTGTGGATACTACAAATTTGGCTCCAGAAGTACAACCTCATGTGCTTCATAGAACATTTATGTCTGAAGAGGTCAAAAACGGAGTTTATCACTTGCCATTTGACCTAGGAGGAACCGAGGGTAGATTCATATTGCTTCTGCAATTGCCACTCCACAAGCCATGGGATCCGGGAGGAGGATCCTAGGCCTGTCAAGCTAGTGACGTTAAAGAAGCGCTTATTAGGACTTAGGAGGCAACCCAAGTTTTCTTTTCCTTTTCCCTTTATTTTTGAATTTAACTCTTGAATAATTTGAGAAGATCAAGAGGAAAAAATCATAAATTAATAGATTTGTTAAGTGTTTTCAGGGTAAGAAGGAAGGAGAAGCAAAAAGGGCAAGGACAAACAAAGTCAGCAACCATCACACCCAGGCCGTGACACTGGTCACGGCTGTGATGAGCCAGCCATGAAGATCATAAAGGATCACGTACGGCCCAGCCGTGATACCCATCACGGGCGTGATGAGAGGACCCTGAAGATCAGAGAGCATCACGGCCTAGCCGTGATGGAGGTCACGGCCGTGACAGGCCAGCTCCTATGGACCAGAATTGATCACGGCCTGCCCGTGATGAGCGTCACGGCCGTGACACATTTTCCAGCCTCCCTTTGACTAGGCATGTGAGCCAACACCCGCTACAACCTCGGTAAGTTGTTCCATTTTTTTCCTCTCTCCGACTTGATTATTTACATTGGGGACAATGTAAGTTTTTAAGCTTGGGGTATGGTTATTTTTTAAAATTTTTGAATTTTTGTATTTTTCATGTTGCATTCATATAGGCATAGTTTTGCATGATCACTTGATTAGATTGCCCCTTGCTTAGATTATGCATCCAATTGTGAGAACTTAGTGCCAAATAAATTGAGATAGTGATTTTTTTAACCCATTTTTTTTATTCTTGTGATAAGGCCACAAATAAAAATGCTTGAGATGATCTTTGATAGTTGATAGTTGATAATTAGCATGTGATTCCTTAGATTTGTGTTTCTCATTGATTTTTGAACTACTAAATGTGAGATTTTTGAGCCAAAAAGGGGTACTCACTAAATCTACCCCATTCTTTGTGATAGAGTGTTTTATTCCTCTTGGATTGTATTCTCTAGAACTTGACTTGAAACCGTTTTGAAGCTTAAAAATTTTTGAAAACATTTTTGAAAATGATTGAGGCACTAGGTATTTTTCCGGCCTTCTGAGCTTTGATTGACTAAATGCTACCCCTTAGTTGCCCAATTTTGAGCCTGAAAGAATAAAATACTTTTCTTGGTACCTTGAATTACTTTGATGAATAAGGCTTGGTATGGCACCTTTTAAAGTATTACAAAAAGGGTAAAAAGGTAGTTGAAAAAGTATGGGATGAGAAAGTTAGAAAAATATTTCTCTTGAATTGAAAATCTCCCATTCTCCAAATCAAAAAAATAAAAATAAAGAGAAGGGGATGACATAAGGAAGTGAGGAATAAAATAAAAAGAAAGAAAGAAAGGTGGAAAAATGAATCAAAACCCACAAAGGTATTTTAGAATGTGTCATGCTTTGCAATGCTTAATATTTTGTTTAGCCTTCTTGAAATTTCCTTTTCTTGATTTCCCCACCTAACGATTAATCCCATGGCCCCGTTACAACCAAAGTAAAAGACCTCTTGATTTTTACATGTTTTCATTAATAAAGTAGAGAATTGGTTAATAGTCAAGCTTATGGTAGAATTCATTCCTTGAGGAAATTGAGCGAATTGTCATATATCCTTAAACACTTGAGTGAGGTGAGAAAGAGTGCCCGAATCGGTGAGAATATGAGTCTAGGAAACCTAAGCTTCTAATTGGACTTGAAATTGATTGTCTCTTGGTGAATTATTTGAAAATGCATGTTACTTGGATTAGTTACTCGGGTTCTTGGTTCACTATTTATGCTCTGATTATTTATATCTTCTGGCCTTAGTGATTGCTTGAGGACAAGCAAAGTCTTAAGCTTGGGTTGATTTGATGAGTGTGATTTCACCGCATATTTCATTTGCATTTTGCATGCATTTTCATATAGTTTAGCCATATTTAATTTGATCTTTTGTTAGTTTTTACCTTGGAACGGGTAAGGCGGTTTTGTGGTGTTGTTTTGCAGAAATTAAGGATAAAATGCTCAAGATCAACCATGATGGAGCTTGGATGAAGATAGAGCTTGAAAAGTGAAGAAAATGAGCCAAGCAGAGCCCATCACGGCCTGACCGTGATGACCATCACGGCCTGGCCGTGATGACCATCACGGCCATGATCAAGCAGAGCTGAAGGCAAAAGTCAGAATTGGTCAAGGCCTGGCCGTGATGACCATCACGGCCGTGACATGTTAGCTGAGCCAGACCCTCACAGGCAGAAACTGATCACGGCCTAGCCGTGATGATCCAAAAATTGAAAGCGCGCCCATGACAGAACTCGTCACGGTCGTGACGCGCGCCTAATATATAAATAGGCATCTGGGCAGAGCATAAAAGAGACAATTTTTAACCTAAGACATTCTCTCTGAACCAGGGGCTGCTGTGAAGGCTTCCATGGAGTTTCTTCTCTCCTTTATCTCTATTTCTTTTATTTTGGCTTTCTCTATTATCATGAGTAGCTAAATCCCTTTTTGTTGGGATTAGATGTAACTGAACCAAATATCATGTATTTGCCTTGATGTATTAATCTATGTTTATGCCTTCTTATTAGAGTTTGATTCCTTTGCTTAATGCTTTTTGTGGTATGATCATCCATGAATTGATTTTGAGATTTGATTTGCAATGGGGACATTCTCATCAATTCTTGATCTGGAATTAATCACCTAGTAAACCTTGCATCTAGGAATGGATTTTGGTTTATTAGTAATCGTGTAATCCCTACTCTTAATGCAAATTCACTAATTAGGCCACCTAAGGAATTGAGGTTTAATAAGGGGATTTAGGCTCTTGTCATCTAAGGAATTAGGGCTTGAGTAATCTTGTGGGTTGATTTTAATATTTGAAGCATAAACTGGATTGGTGGTCTTGGTATTGCATGAGCCTAAGGTTTGGTGAAGTTTAATCCCAACATCTTTCATATTTGAAGAATCTCTTTTTCTGCATTCCAAAGGTTTGCTGAAAATCCTAAAAGAACCTTTTCCTTTTATTTTGTTTATTTTAACTCTTGTTGAGCTTGGTATTTAGTATTGAGCTCCCTTCCATCCAAAGATTCACTTAGATAGTAGTTGATTTGGTACGTGCTAGTACTTGTCTCATTCCTCGTGGGAACGATATCCCTCTTACCTCTTTATTACTTGTACGACTGGGTATACTTGCCTAGGATTGTCCAACAATATCCAAGGACTGCAACAACCATACGGGCTTTTGATGCTCTATCTTAGCTTTCTGACACACGAAACATGATAGAACATACTCCGCCACTTCTTTCTTCATCTTTGGCCACCAAAACATCTTCTTCATGTCTTGGTACATCTTGGTGGCTCCTGGGTGGAAACTCAGCTTACTTTTATGTGCCTCCTATAAGATCATCTTCCTAATCTCTAAGTCCTCTGGAACACATATCCGATCTCTAAACCTTAACACCCCATCTGATCCTCTCCAAAACTCTGACACCTTGCCCTCATCTATGCCTCGACTGACCTCTACCAGGTATTCATCCTGACCCTGTTTAACCTTAAGAACTCTCAAAAACTCACTACTAATGGTGATCATACCTAAGCATATTCTATCCTCAGTCAAATCCATACCTAGGTTCAAATCTCAAAACTGTTCAAGCAACTCCATCTCTTTCACCATCATTGCGGATACGTGCAAGGGTATCCAACTTAGTGCATCCGCTACAACATTAGCCTTCCCTGGATGGTATTGAAGATCAAACTCATAGTCCTAAATGAATTCCATCCATCTACATTGCCTCATGTTCAGCTCCTTCTGATCAAACAAATACTTTAAACTCTTGTGATCGCTGAACACATTGAACTTAGCCCCATAAAGATAGTGTCGCCATATCTTTAATGCGAACACTATGGTTGTTACCTCCAGATCATGGGTTGGGTAATTCCTTTCATGAACTCTCAACTGACGGGAAGCATAAGCCACAACTCTTCCCTCTTTGGTGGCAAACCTGGAACATCTGAAGGGAAAACCTCAGGAAACTTTCTCACGATAGGCAAAGAATCCATACTCGGAGTCTCCTTAGCTTCCGAAGAGAAAAACATCACATACTGCTGAGACTCGTCACTCCTCACAGTTGTTCCTTCATTGGCAGATACTATGCTAGAAGGCTCAAGAAAAGATAAGGTCTTTCGGGCACAGAGTAACACTATATGGTTAGCCGAAAGTCAATCCATGCCAAGGATAACGTCTATCTGCTGCATAGGCAAACAGATGAGATCTACCATAAATGTCCTATTTTCAACAACTATAGGACACTGTAAGCAAACAGACATAGTGATCAAAGGATCACTAGTAGAGGTAGATACTGTCAAAGTATTTGGTAGTTGAGAAACGGGCATATGTAAATGATCCACACACTCAAGTGAAACAAATGAATGTGTAGCACATGAGTCAAACAACACACGTGAGAGTCTGCCAGATAATAAACACATACCTTGAATAAGATCTACAGATTGAGAAGACTCATATCCTCTTACTATAAACACTCTCCCCGTGGCCTGAGGTCTGGTCGTCTGTCGCCCTGCCGCTGGAACTCCTCTCCTAGTTCCACCTCTAGAACCACTAGCTCCTCTGCCGGCAGCTGGCTGCTGTTGTCCTGCTCTCTGTCAGCAATCTCTAGCAAAATGACTTGGTTTGCCACAGATGTAGCAACCAGATCTATCTGTACAGTCTCTGAGATAATGCGGACCTCCGCATCTGAAACATACTGGCCGCTCTGCTGCTGGCCCTCTCTAGCAACTGCTGTTGGTGATGCAGATGTCTGAGCGCTCTGCCCAGGTCTAGTATATGGTCCTTTCCTCCACTGAGAACCCATATAACCTCTGCCCTGATGACCTGCTCGGGTAGGACCCCCACTACACTGCTGCCTCTGCTCTGCAGCCTGCCTCCTGTCTATGCTCTCAATAGCACTGGCCCTCTCCACCATCTTTGGAAAGCTCAAAATATCCAAGGGCGCTATAGCCCTCCTGAGCTCGTGTCGTAAACCCTCCTAAGTCCTCCGGCACATCCAATCCACATCTGGGAATCTCTGATAGAACTCCGAAAACTGAATCAGGGTATCAAATCTGGCCTCAAAATTACCAACAGACATGTCTCCCTTCTAGAGACTCATGAACACTCTCACCTTCTCGCATCTGACTAACCGAATGAAGTACTTCTCGAAGAAACACTCTCTGAACAACTCCCAACTGGCCAATCTGCCCTCAGCCTCAAGCAATCTCCTCTTGCCTCTCCACCATGACTCGGCTCCTCTTTGCATCGCATGGTGTCAAAGATCTTCTCGAGCTCTTGTATCCACCACTCTGCCCGCTCGGGATCATACTCTCCACCAAACTTTGGTGGCTTACCTTTGAGAAAGGTAGCCAGTCCTGCATCCTCAACCTCCGCGGCTCTCCTTCAATCTTGCAGCTCCTGCAACTCTGCCTCTCTCTGTACCCTCTGAGCATTCTGTTGTGCCTGCTGCAACAGAACGGATGCTAACTCGCGGATAGTCCGAAGAGTCTCGATGGACTCACCTCCATCTCCAATCCCTGCCTGTAGCTGATGAGGCTCATTCTCAACACCCTCAATAACTCTACCACCACGTCTACCACGTCCGCGTCCTCTACCTCGAGCCATGATTCTGTTAGAATAAATAATTAGCCCACATCAATATGACATATAATACTACATAAAACCAGGATATAAATACTATATGCCATAAAGATGTCGCGTCGGACTCACTACCCAACTTCTAAGCATATCTATTATCCAATATGGATTCAACTAAATGACCATTTCACCCTGATCACAGTCCTTTTCAGAACCGAACTGCTCTGATACCACCAAATGAGACGCCCCGATGTCCCATTAAAGAAAACCCATAATATTTAGGACCGAATTGTGTTATTATCGTTAAGCGTATATATTAAAATGGCGGAAAAAATTTGAACTTAAAATATAAACAACATATATACACACACATGCATAACATATACACATCATATCCTGATGCAGTACAGTAGAGGGAATCCCTTCAGTAGGATCCCAACAGGTACAAACTGGTACAAACTAATATAAACAACAAAAGAAAAAACGCCTCAAAAAGACGCACTGGCCATAGTCTCTCTACTCAACTACTCGGGTCCACTGCTCGTCCTCCAGCATCTGGCTCATAAAGGGTTCCATCTAGTTCCTCCATTGCTGGCTTCTCCACCGAGTCTTCTTATAGCAATCACATAAATAAAACATACCCAACAACAAGAAGATAAGGGATAAGAAACAATATAACGTCAAACGTGGAAAGGGTTTAGCAACATTTAATTAAATAACGGCACACTAAACATCCATCTCCAAGAGTATACATAAATAAAACACAATCATCCTCAATCCACATCTAGGATCTTTCCTCTACCCTCCATCATGATGCAATACAAATGTTGTATGAATCATCTCATCAGGTATCGGCCATACCCGGATATCACATCAATAAATCGACACGTCCCAGAGTCCCCGGCACACACCCTCGTCCGTAGATGGAGGATGCCCATGCAAAGCAATGGCACTATAGCTGCACAATCTGGTGCACACCTCTGAACCCCGGCCAGGGTGCTCATGCAATGCATGAACTATAGCTGCAACTAAAATGAAATCTTGTCTGGGACGGTCCGCCGTTAGCCTATCCCCGAGAATTCTCCCTCCGAGGCATAAACCCCACACGACCATGTTTCAGGTCCACCATATCACAGACCATGTTTCAGGTCACCCCCTAGTGCCCTAACCGCTCATCATAATCTCACAGGTAACCTCAATTAAATCTTATCTCATCAATCTCATTATCATCATATCTCGGGAATCATCTCAGTTAGGCACTACTAACACATATAACATGAATTACCCAATACATCCTCATGTCTCGATATAACTTATCATTTACTCAAACTCTAATCACAATTATAACAGTCAACACATCATACCATAATATCATCATGTCATGGCATCATCATTACTAACATGTCATAAAATCATCATTTCCAAACTAATAATCATTATCAAAATCTAATTAAAATAATAAGATACCATGCTTATAAAAAAATCACAACTCATAACATCATCATCCAGCAGTTATCAACATCAATTCAACCAGTGAAATCATCCAAGCAAACAATCATAAAATAATAAAATAATATATAATAAACATAACGGTGATAAACGCACAATCTCAATATTATCACGAGTACTACTAAGTAGTCCCCAGCGTGACATGGACATTGTCTGTTACTCGCAATCATGGAGGGTTTGGGTCGCCCTACGCCATTATCGAATTAAACGTCACCGTGTCGTTTCCGACGTTAAATAATTTCTTTCCCCCACCTGGAGAGTCGTATAATGACCTAGACGCAACGAAATTACTCGTCCTCTACTCCTCACAATTCTGCCTCACACGGACCTAGGCCCCTGAGTCTCCGAATGTCCACCTAAGAAACCACATTGTGAACAACACCTTGTAAAGAACTTAGAATCTGCAACAAACACACTAAAATCCGCCACTGTTTTGGCTCTATATCTCACAACCTAGACATTTATTCACAAAAGTGAACGGTGAGATTAAGGATCTACCTTTTCCTTACCTTCTCAAAGAATTTCAGCTCGGTCCAACGGTGGATGAGCCTAGGATGAACCTCCCAAGGTGACTGGTCAGGAGCTACTCGGGTTGAGCTTATCTCCTTTTTCTGAGTTGAATAACTCTCACTCTGGGGAACGAACAAAACTTTTAACCGTTGGATGTGACGAACTGCTAGCCTAGAAACTCTCCATGAAATTTCAACACAATCCAACGATGGAAGAAGGGGAGGAGATGGTTTTACAGAAACAGGATAAGATGAGTTTTGGGGTGTGAATTAGTGTGCAACTTGTTCTTTCCTTCACTTAACTATTCAGCCAACACATGCAGAGGTTAGGGAACGAAATTGGCTATGGAAGGATGAGTGAAATGAGGCTAGAGGAGGAAAAATGAAATCATTTTTGTCATTTTGCTTTTATAGATGAATTTAGGAAGGTTTTGATAAGTTAGTGGGAAGACAACTGTCATGCATGCAAAAAGGGTAGTGGAGATAGGTGTCGTTCATGCAAAAGGGTTGGGTGTCACACATGCAAAAGGGTTAGGTGGAATGTGAGGTGGCGTCACCAAGGTCACCTTCCTCCTGGTAACGACACGTATCACTGGGTGTTGTTCCGTCGACACAACTGGGTGTTTTCATTCGCATCTTCCTGTGTAACCTACTGCTGGAATATTTTTTTGTAATTATTTTATGTTAATCCTAAGACCTATTGTACTCAGGACTGACCTAAATTAATATTCCGAATTTCAATTAATTAATCGATCACAAAACGCTCGGTTTGTGTTTCTTTGCGTTCTTGATCCGTTGACGTCCGATTGACCTCAAATTTGAGATATAGGCTCATCAAGACCTAATAAACAGCTTCAAACCATCAAAAAGGTCTAATCTCATTCCTAACTCCAAATTTCTTATTTCACACTCACATGTCTCAAAGATGCTAACTGGGAAACCCTAATTTTGTTTCTACGTTCAAACTCACTCGAAAAGGTTGTGTGCTTACCAAGCAAGGGTGTCTATGCCTCAAACCACATCCCAGCTATATAATCCAAGTCCTAACCCTAATCCTCATACATTAACCATGCATAAAATAACGGATGTTACATTTCTACCCCCCTTAAAAGAAATTCCGTCCTCGGAATTTATATACCTGAAAACAAATGGGGGTACTGCTGCTGAATGTCTGCCTCACGCTCCCAAGTAGCATCTCCTTTGACACTATCCCATATGACCTTGACCAGGGGAGTCTGTTTACCACGGAGTTCTTTAATCCTTCTATCTACAATCTTAGACGGTAAAGCCTCATATTCTAGATTCTCTCGGAGTTGTATGGACTCAGTCTCGATGACATGAGAAGGATTTGGGTAATATTTTCTCAACTGGGAAACATCGAAGACATCATGAAGGTTGGAATGGTAAGGCGGTAAGGCTATCTGGTAAGCTACTGGAGCAATTCGTCGAAGAATCTGAAATGGTCCAATGAATCGGGGGGTGAGCTTTCTAGACTTTATAGCTCTGCCAATTCCGGTCTTTGGGGTGACTCTCAAGAACACGTGATCATCTTCTTGGAACTCTAAGGGTCTCCTCCTCTTGTTACTGTAGCTTCTCTGCCGATCCTGGGCTTCCTTCATTTTCTCTCTTATCTTCCTAACTTGTTCTGTTGTTTGCTGTACCATATCAGGACCCAACACTTGGCTCTCGCCAGTCTCATACCAACACAACGGAGTCCTACACTTTCTCCCATACAGAGCCTCATACGGTGCCATCCTGATGCTGCTGTGGAAACTGTTATTGTATGTGAACTCAATCAAAGGTAGGAACTCATCCTAACTGCCCACATGTTCCAACACACAGGCTCTTAAAAGATCCTCCATGACTGAATCGTTCTCTCTGATTGTCCATCCGTCTGAGGATGATAAGCAGAACTCATCCTCAACTTTGTCCCCAAAGCATTGTGTAACTGCCTCCAAAATCTAGATGTAAATCTAGGATCTCGGTCGGAGACAATACTCGACGGCACACCATGCAACCTATCAATGATTCCTTGATGTAGAACTAGGTCAACCTTTCAAGACTATAACTCTCACCAATAGGTAAGAGACACTTCGTCAACCTATCAATGATAACCCAAATCGCATCAAACCTCTTCGGAGTTCGTGGTAATCCAACCACAAAGTCCATCGCTATGCTATCCCACTTCCACTCTTGGATATCCAAGGACGGCAACAACCCTGCGGGCTTTTGATGCTCTATCTTAGCTTTCTGACACACCAAACATGATAGAACATACTCCGCCACTTCTTTCTTCATCTTTGGCCACCAAACCATCTTCTTCATGTCTTGGTACATCTTGGTTGCTCCTGGGTGGAAACTTAGCTTACTTTTATGTGCCTCCTCTAAGATCATCTTTCTAATCTCTAAGTCCACTGGCACACATATCCGATCTCTAAACCTTAACCGCCCATCTGATCCTCTCCTAAACTCTGACACCTTGCCCTCATCTATGCCTCGACTGACCTCTACCAAGTATTCATCCTGACCCTGTTTAACCTTAAGATCTCTCAAAAACTCACTACTGATGGTGATCATACCGAAGCATATTCTATCCTCAGTCAAATCCATACCTAGGTTCAAATCTCTAAACTGTTCAAGCAACTCCATCTCTTTCACCATCATTGCGAATACGTGCAAGGATTTCCGACTTAGTGCATCCGCCACAACATTAGCCTTCTCTGGATGGTATTGAAGATCAAACTCATAGTCCTTAATGAATTCCATCCATCTACGTTACCTCATGTAAAGCTCCTTCTAATCAAACAAATACTTTAAACTCTTGTGATCGCTGAACACATTGAACTTAGCCCCATAAAGATAGTGTCGCCATATCTTTAATTCGAACACTATGGCTCCTAACTCCAGATCATGGGTCGGGTAATTCCTTTCATGAACCCTCAACTGACGGGAAGCATAAGTCACAACTCTTCCCTCTCTGGTGGCAAACCTGGAACATCTGGAGGGAAAACCTCAGGAAACTCTCTCACTATAGGCAAAGAATCCATACTCGGAGTCTCCTTAGCTTCCAAAGAGAAAAGCATCACATACTGCTGAGACTCGTCACTCCTCATAGATGTTCCTTCATTGGCAGATACTATGCTAGAAGGCTCAAGAAAAGATAAGGTCTTTCGGGCACAGTCTAACACTACATGGTTAGTCGAAAGCCAATCCATGCCAAGGATAACATCTATCTGCTGCATATGCAAACAGATGAGATCTACCAGAAATGTCCTATTTTCAACAACCATAGGACACTGTAAGCAAACAGACATAGTGATCAAAGGATCACAGGTAGGGGTAGATACTGTCAAAGTATATGGTAGTTGAGAAACGGGCATATGTAAATGATCCACACACTCAAGTGAAACAAATGAATGTGTAGCACTTGAGTCAAACAACACACGTGGGAGTCTGCTAGATAGTAAACACATACCTTGAATAAGATCTGCAGATTGAGAAGACTCAGATCATCTTACTGTAAACACTCTCCTCGTGGCCTGAGGTATGGCCGTCTGTCGCCCTGCTGCTGGAACTCCTCTCCCAGTTCCACCTCTAGAACCACTAGCTCCTCTGCCGGCAGCTGGCTGCTGCTGTCCTGATCTCTATCGGCAATCTCTAGCAAAATGACCTGGTTTGCCACAGATGTAGCAACCAGATCTATATGTACAGTCTCTGAGATAATGCGGACCTCCGCATCTGAAACATACTGGGCCCCTCTGCTGCTGGCCCTCTCTAGCAGCTGGGCTGGCCCTCTCTAGCAGCTGGTGCTGGTGATGCAGATGTCTGACCGCTCTGCCCAGGTCTAGTATATGGTACTATCCTCCACTAAGAACCCATATCACCTCTCCTCTGATGACCTGCTCGGGTAGGACCCCCACTACACTGCTGCCTCTGCTCTGCAGCCTGCCTCCAGTCCATGCTCTCAATAGCACTAGCCCTCTCCACCATCTCTGGAAAGCTCAAAATATCAAAGGACGCTATAGCCCTCCTCAGCTCATGTCGTGAACCCTCCTAAATCCTCCGGCACTTCCAATCCTCATCTGGGAATCTCTGATAGAACTCCGAAAACTGAATCAGGGTATCAAATCTGGCCGCATAATCACCAACAGACCTGTCTCCCTGCTGGAGACTCATGAACTCTCTCTCCTTCTCGCATCTGACTAACCGAGGGAAGTACTTCTCGAAGAAACACTCTCTAAACAACTCCCAACTGGCCAATCTGCCCTCAGCCTCAAGCAATCTCCTCTTGCCTCTCCACCATGACTCGGCTCCTCCTGTCAGCTTGAAAGCGGCATAAGTCATCTTCCTGTCCTCTCTGCATTGCATGGTGTCAAAGATCTTCTCGAGCTCCTGTATCCACCACTCTGCCCGCTCGGGATCATACTCTCCTCCAAACTGTGGTGCCTTACCTTTGAGAAAGGTAGCCAGTCTTGCATCCTCAGCCTCCGCGGCTCTCCTTCTATCTTGCCGCTCCCCGCAACTCGCCTCTCTCTCTCGTACCTCCGAGCATTCTCAGTTGTGCTTGCCGCAATGTAACGGATGCTAACTCGTGGATAGTCCGAAGAGTCTCGGTGGACTCTCCTCCATCTCCAATCCCTGCCTCTAGCTGATGAGGCTCATTCTCAAGACCCTCAATAGCTCTACCACCACGTCTACCACGTCCGCGTCCTCCACCTCGAGCCATGATTCTATTAGAATAAATAATTAGCCCACATCAATATGACATATAATACTACATAAAACCGAAATATAAATACTATATGCCATAAAGATGTCGCGTCGGACTCGCTACCCAACTTCTAAGCATATCTCTTATCCAATGTGGATTCAACTAAATGACCAGTTCACCCTGATCACAGTCCTTTTCAGAACCGAACTGCTCTGATAAAACCAAATGAGACGCCCCGACGTCCCATTAAAGAAAACTCATAATATTTAGGACCTAATTGTGTTATTATCGTTAAGCGTATATATTAAAATGGCGGAAAAAATTTGAACTTAAAATATAAACAACATATCTACACACATGCATAACATATACACATCATATCCTGATGCGAAGATGAGAGAGGAATCCCTTCAAGGGGGATCCCAACAGTACAAACTGGTACAAACTAATATAAACAACAAAAGATAAAACGCCTCAAAAAGACGCACTGGTCGTAGTCTCTCTACTCAACTACTCGGGTCCACTGCTCGTCCTCCAGCATCTGGCTCATAAGGGGTTCCGTCTAGTTCCTCCATAGCTGGCTTCTCTACCGAGTCTTCTTATAGCGATCACATAAATAAAACATACCCAACAACAAGAAGATAAGGGATAAGAAACAATATAACGTCAAACGTGGAAAGGGTTTAGCAACATTTAATTAAATAACGGTACACTAAACATCCATCTCCAAGGGTATACATAAATAAAACACAATCATCCTCAATCCACATCTAGGATCTTTCCTCTACCCTCCATCATGATGCAATGCAAATGCTATATGAATCATCTCATCAGGTATCGGCCATATCCGGATATCACATCAAATAAATCGACACGTCCTAGAGTCCCCGGCGCACACCCTCGTCCGCGGATGGAGGATGCCCATGCAAAGCAATGGCACTATAGCTGCACAATCCGGTGCACACCTCTGAACCCCGGTCAGGGTGCTCATGCAATGCATGAACTATAGCTGCAACTAAAATGAAATCTTGTCTGGGACGGTCCGCCGTTAGCCTATCCCCGGGAATTCTCCCTCCGAGGCATAGACCCCACACGACCATGTTTCAGGTCCACCATATCACAGACCATGTTTCAGGTCACCCCCTACTGCCCTAACCGCTCATCATAATCTCATAGATAACCTCAATTAAATCTTATCTCATCAATCTCATTATCATCATATCTCGGGAATCATCTCAGTTAGGCACTACTAACACATATAACATGAATTCCCCAATACATCCTCATGTCTCGATATAACTTATCATTTACTCAAACTCTAATCACAATTATAACACTCAACACATCATACCATAATATCATCATGTCATAGCATCATCATTACTAACATGTCATAAAATCATCTTATCCAAATGAATAATCATTATCAAAATCTAATTAAAATAATAAGATATCATGCTTATAAAAAAATCACAACTCATAACATCATCATCCAGCAGTTATCAACATCAATTCAACCAGTCAAATCATCCAAGCGCATAATCATAAAATAATAAAATAATATATAATAAACATAATCGGTGATAAACGTACAATCTCAATATCATCACGAGTACTACTAAGTAGTCCCCTGCGTGATATGGACATTGTCTGTTACTCGCAATCATGTAGGGTTTGGGTCGCCCTACACCATTATCGAATTAAACGTCACCGTGTCGTTTCCAAAGTTAAATAATTTCTTTCCCCCACCTGGAGAGTCGTACGATGACCTAGACGCAACGAAATTACTCGTCCTCTACTCCTCACGATTCTGCCTCACACGGACCTAGGCCCCTAAGTCTCCGAATGTCCACCTAAGAAACCACATTGTGAACAACACCTTGTAAGGAACTTAGAATCTGCAACAAACACCCTAAAATCCGCCACTGTTTTGGCTCTATATCTCACAACCCAGACATTTATTTACAAAAGTGAACGGTGAGATTAAAGACCTACCTTTTCCTTACCTTCTCCAAAAATTTCAGCTCGGTCCAACGGTGGATGAGCCTAGGATGAACCTCTCAAGGTGACTGGTTAGGAGCTACTCGGGTTGAGCTTATCTCCTTTTTGAGTTGAATAACTCTCACTCTGGGGAACATACAGAACTTTTAACCGTTGGGTGTGAAGAACTACTAGCCTATAACCTCTCCATGAAATTTCAACACGATCCAACGATGGAAGAAGGTGAGGGGATGGTTTTACAGAAATAGGATAAGATGAGGTTTTGGGTGTGAATGAGTGTGCAACTTGTTCTTTCTTTCACTTAACTAATCAGCCAACACATGCAGAGGTTAGGGAACGAAATTGGCTATGGAAGGATGAGTGAAATGAGGCTGGAGGAGGAAAAATGAAGTCACTTTTGTGATTTTACTTTTATAGATGAATTTAGGTAGGTTTTGATAAGTTAGTGGGAAGACAACTGTCATGCATGCAAAAGGGGTAGTGAAGATAGGTGTCATTCATGCAAAAGGGTTAGGTGTCATACATGCAAAAGGGTTTGGTGTCATACATGCAAAAGGGTTAGCTGGAATGTGAGGTGGTGTCACCATGGCCACCTTCCTACTGGTAACGACACGTATCACTGGGTGTTGTTCCATCGGTACAACTGGATGTTTTCATTCGCATCTTCCTGTGTAACCTACTGCTGGAATATTTTTCTGTAATTATTTTAGGTTAATCCTAAGACCTATTGTACTCAGGACCGACCTAAATTAATATTCCGACTTTCAATTAATTAATCGATCACAAAACACTCGGTTTGTGTTTCTTTGCGTTCTTGACCCGTTCTACGTCCGATTGACCTCAAATTTGAGATATAGGCTCATCAAGACCTAATAAACAACTTCAAACCATCAAAAAGGTCTAATCTCATTCCTAACTCCAAATTTCTTATTTCACACTCAGATGTCTCAAAGATGCTAACCGGGAAACCCTAATTTTGTTTCTGCGTTCAAACTCACTCGAAAAGGTTGTGTGCTTGCGAAGCAAGGATCTCTATGCCTCAAACCACATCTCAGCTATATAATCCAAGTCCTAACCCTAATCCTCATACATTAACCATGCATAAAATAACGGATGTTACACACCATACTTTCTTCAACACAAAGGCTTAAGTCCCATCTCCCTTGGCGATTCAAGGATCATTTTCCTTGTCAGACCTTTAATGAGAGGATCCACTAAGTTCCTCTCAGATCTTACAAACTCTAAGGAGGTCACACCATTTTTCAATAGATCTCTACCCAAACTGTGTCTAACGTGTATGTGTCTCCTCTTTCCATTATACACATTGTTCATGGCAATCCCAATAGCTGCCTGTGAATCACAACGAAGAGAAACTGGTATAGACCGTTTTCCCCACAATGGCACATCTATCAACAAGTTCCTCAACCATTCTGCTTCCTGACCTGCTAAATTAAGAGCAATGAACTCTGATTCCATAATGGAACGTACTATACACGTCTCCTTAGAAGACTTCCATGATATAGCACCTCCACCCAAAGTAAAAATATACCCACTAGTTGAACTGACCTCATCATTATCAGTAACCCAATTTGCATCACAAAATCCTTCTAACACAGCAGCAAATTTACAAAAATGCAAACACCAATCCATAGTATCCTTAAGGTAACTGAGCAAATGACGAAGGGCAGCCCAGTGCTCACTGCCTGGGTTATGAGTATATCTACTTATCCTACTTACAACAGAAGCTATGCCAGGTCTGGTACAATTCATGAGAAACATAACACTACCTATGATTTTAGCATATTCAGCTAGTGAAACGCTAGAACCTTTGATTTTCTTAAGATGTATGCTAGGGTCATAGGGAGTTTTTACAGATAATTCATCATAACTGTTAAACTTTTTCAGTATCTTTTCGATATAATGTGACTGACACAAGGGAAAACCCTTCTCAACTTTTCTCATTTTAACACCAAGAATCACATCAGCTTCTCCTAGATCTTTCATATCAAAATGAGAAGATAGAAACAATTTGGTCTCATTTACCACAGTCACATTGGTCCCAAAAATCAACATGTCATCAACATATAGACATATTATCACACTTTCTTGTCCAATCAATTTGGAGTAAACACAAGTATCAGATGAATTCACAACATAACCATCACTTACTAAAGTCTGGTCAAATTTTTCATACCATTGTTTAGAGCTTGTTTAAGGCCATACAATGATTTTCTCAATTTACAGGCTTTGTTCTCTTGACCCTCAATCACATATCCCTCGGGTTGTTCCATATAAATTTATTCATTCAAGTCACTATTAAGAAAAGTTTTTACATCCATTTGATGCACTACAAGTCCACGAATAGCAGCTAAGGCAACTAGAGAATGAATTGTGGCTATCTTAGTAACAGGAGAATATGTATCGAAAAAGTCAATGTCTTTCTTTTGTGTAACCCGCAACAACCAGTCTAGCCTTAAATTTATCAATAGTTCCATCTGTCCTTAATTTCTTTCTGAAGGCCCATTTACATATAATTGGTTTACACCCCTTAGGCAAGTCAAGTAGATCCCAAGTATGATTAGACATGATAGAATCTAACTCACTATCAATTGCCTCTTTCCAAAAGTTAGCATCAAAATAAGTTACTACCTTATTATAGATTTTAGGATCTTCCTCAATCAAGAAAGCAGACACAAAGGCATCATTTATTTTATCAACATCGTTGTTTTCAACCAAGAAAGCAGTAACAAAATCTGGTCCAAAACTACTTTCTATTCTTTGTCGTTTAGTTCTCCTAGGTTCATTAACTTGTTCATTTATAACAGAGGAAGAAACATGCAATGATAAGGGCACTGAAGTAGTATTGGAAGAACCAACCACATCACTAACATATTTCTTTAAAGGAAACTCTTGCTCAAAAAATTCAGCGTTTCTAGATTCACAAAGACAATTATCACACAAACACAAGAATCTATATGCATCACTATTTTGAACATATCCAATAAACACACAATCAAAAGTTTTGGTTCCTACGTTAGTCCTCTTGTAAGCTAGCAAGCCCACCTTAGCAAGACACCCCCACACTTTCAAAAATTTCAAGTTGGGTTCAAAGCCCTTCCATAATTCGTAGGAAGTCTTATCTAACCGTTTATGAGGGACTCTATTTAGTATATAACAAGCAGACAATACGACTTCCCCCCACATTTGGTTAGACATACCAAAACTTAATAGCATAGCATTCATAATTTCTTTTAGAGTTATATTTTTTCTTTCAGCTACACTGTTTTGTTGTGGAGTATAAGGGGCACTAGTTTCATGGACAATCCCATTCTTTTCACAAAATTCCTTAAGAAAAGTAGTTTTGTATTCACCACCCCTATCGGACCTAAGCATCTTTATTTTACGGTCCAATTGATTTTCAGCTTCTGCCTTATATTTTAAGAACATCTCTTCGACATCATCTTTTGATCTCTTCGAAAAATCATCTATAAATGTCACATAATACCTTTTACCTCCTCTACTAACAGTGTTTTTAAAGTCAGTCAAATAAGTGTGAATTGATTCAAGTAGTTCAGTAGTTCTATTTGTGATAGGTTTAAAAGGCCTCTTCGCATATTTTGCTTCCACACATATAGGACACTTAGAAAAGTTATTTGTATCCAGCATATTAATCAAATTCATATTTCTGATTTTCTTAATGGAAGTCACATTCACATGTCCTAGCCTACCATGCCACAAATCAACAGATTCAGCAATATAAACACAACCAGCAAAATAAATAGCATTAGATGCAACAGAAATGGTGTTCAGTACAAATAAACCATCAGCCAGATATCCCTTCCCCACAAAGTCTCCATTCCTAGTTATTACGACTTTATCAACTGCAAAAACCAATTTCAAAATTTCTATTAAGTAAGCTACCAGAAACTACATTCCTACGCAGGGAGGGAACATATAAAACATCGCTCAAAGATAAAGTTTTTCCAGAAGTAAGTTTGAGGAGAATCTTTCCTTTACCAAGCACAAAAGCTGTAGCAGAATTTCCCATGAAGACACACTCTCCATCAAAGAACATCCTCAAACTGGTGGAAAAGCTCTTTGTTGGCACATAGGTGTTTAGAAGCGCCAGATATCAAGAATCCAGTCTACTTTGTTATCGACCAAGTTTGCCTCCACCACCACAGCAACTATCACTTCTTCATTTTCTGTCAGATTCGCTTGAGGTGTAAGTGGTGCTGCAGGCTTCTGGTTATGCTTCTCTTGTCCCTGTCTCATATATCACTGGTATGCCTTGTGACCTGTTTTGCCACAAATATAGAAAGAAAACTTCCTTTTCTGAATCTTCACTACAAGAAAAACAGTTTAGCGTCGGCCAAAAGCCCGCGCTAAATAGCAAATTAGCGTCGGTTTTGCGTCGGTCGCGGGGCTAACGCTAAAGTGCTCAAAGCTAATTTTAGCGTCGGCCATATAGGAACCGATGCTAATTAGCGTCGGCTTAATTGACGCTAAGTGGATGCTACACAACATTGGCAATATGGCCGACGCTAAAGTTAGCGAAGGCCAGGCCGACGCTAAAGTTAGCGAAGGCCAGGCCGACGCTAATTAGCATCGGCCAGACCCATGCAACAATTTAGCGTAGGTAAAGCCGACGCTAACTAGCATCGGTAAAGCCGACGCTAATTGACCAGAAAGCAAAAAAAAAATAGAAAGCACATAATGCTTATATTCTCTATGTAACCATGAACCATCAACACGACCACTACCACTGCTGAATGTTTACCCGGCCCGTACTTCTGCTGAGACAATTGTTATTTGTTCCTGCCAAAAGATAACAATCAGTCTTGCAGCTGAATCTTAGGAAACTTTCAAGTTAAGAATACAAAAGTAGTAAGCAACAAAATATTCCCTAGTACTCATCAACTCCAATCTAAAATATCTATGAATCATAAATGTTGAGGAAGGACCTGTTAACACCATATAGCTTCTTTGCATCCAGAATAAATACTAAATTAAAGGGAAGCAAATTAAAGGCTTGGGTATTGTCCACTTTTATGAATTGTCTCCTCAAGCATATTTAAGTGTGTGTATATAGCTTTTTTCATTACAATGGGTATAATATACCCAGTATGTCCAATACTATTGTGTAGCAGGATGCCACAGAACAAACTTACTTCACACCAAATTCTATCAAGAACCATTACTGCACACCATGATTGAAGCCCCAATTTGGTATTATGGCATGGACGCAGAATGTAAGACACCATGATTGAAAATTGAAATGAAAGCCACACTGCACCATGATGCAACAACAACCAAAAAAATGTAACCAAAACAACTTAGCCAAGGCCAAAACTTCACAACCAGAGTCTAACAACCAAAACAGGGCCAATATAGAGATAACCAATGCGCTACAACAATCAGGAACCTTATTCTCCAAAAAGGATTTCCTATTAGCATTATATCAGTAACAACAACAAAATCACCTGCACTGGACATTGAGTAAAACAAAGAAAGTAACTATTTGAGTTGAGTACTATTTGTATCAAGGTAAGGCAATAAGAGGCAATTCTTTGCTATAGGAAACAGACCTGGTCTTATGGTGGGACAATGTTAGCAACATTTCTGACCACAAAGGCCTCTCCTAGCTGGAAATCTAGCACATGAGATGGGCAGACTCTTGAATCAGAGCAAGCAAACACCATGAACTGCAAAAATCAAATAAGACAAAGTCAGTCTTTAAGATAACCAAAATTTTAATATATATCCAAAAGGGTTATATTCTATAAATAATTCATCACAAAATACCTTGGGGATCTGGCCTTTGGCAAGTTCACCATACAATGTTGGATTCTTGCTGTGGAAAATATATAATACGAAATGAGAAAGCTTAAGCAAAAAGAAATTAAGGAAAACTAATGAAGGTAAAGTATATATAGAATATAGTGACTAACTCATATTTCTCTTTCCTGAAGTAAAGGAAACCATCTTTTATTCTCTTAGAGGCTTCAAATGATGGGATGCCATCAGATGATGGTGTACTCAACTAAGTTGTTATCTGCTCTACTTTTTTTCGTTGCTGTCTTAACTCTTAAGCCACCAAAAAATAAAGCAATCAAGACATGTTAAATCTGGGCTATAAAGCACCAATGCTAAACATGTCTAGAAGGAAAACAATGGTGAATGATTTATGACTGGAAGTTAGAAGGACAACAGACAGCAATCAACGTTAGCAGCAAAAGGATTCTTAAAAATACTACTTCCTAACCAGTTGAAGTCAAGATTTCTTATTGGTCCTAAATTAAATGTTATTCTAAGAATCAGAATTGTAGTGATGCTTTATTTTATAGTAATAACCTTTGTGATTAAAAGATTAAGCATAAGTAAAATCCACATAAGGGAAATCCAACAGCTCCCACATGACCTCTACCAACTCCAATGCAGCTCCTGCTCTCTGATTCCCACAACCTAACCTATACAACAGGAGGATATGCAAAAATTTACTATGCATAAGACTTGAACACAGCACACTACAAGCATATTATGAGTTTAATAGAGACACACTACAGGTATGAAAATATCATGATAATATATTATACATAATTTAATCTGATAAAAGAATCCTGATGTTTGTGTAATTAGTGGGGCTTCGAGTTTTATCAGGGGTCAAAACTTTGCTTTTTTTGCAGCAGCTACTTATGGATATCCATGTTTCTTTCCTTGTAGCAGTGTGTTCTTGGGTCTATAGTGTACACCTTTGAGTACTTTTGGTACTCTTCCATATATATATATATACTCTTTTGATGATCAAAAAAAAAAAAAAATCATCACTCTCTCAACACAATGCATTCTATCCAACCTGTAAATGTTGCCTACTATTACTTTATAAGATCATAGGGAAAAGATATAAGAATAAAACATATAGGCTAATAATTCAAACTCACACTCTGGAATTTACAATAGAAACTTTGTACATGCTAAGGTATCAATATGACAGCAATCAACGTGTCTCAACATATCTTTCTTAGCATAGACCCAACTGTTCTCATCAATGTAGGCATACTAAAAAAAAGAACTATAATATGCATCCTCTACAGCAATCTCAAACAAAATTCATCAAAACATTAGTCAATATCCAATGATAATTCAAATAACAAGCGAAACCTTTTTGCTAAGAATGAAGACTATGGAGATGGTCATGATATCTTTCCGAAAACACTAAAAAAATTGCAATATTCAGATTAGTTAATGACAAACACAGAAAGTAAAATATACATAATTTAGTCATTTAAGCATTGTATCATACAGGTTATGTGCATCATAAATAATAGCTATAGGAACAACTATATAAACTTGTAACCAACTCTCAATCTTATATCAAATCAGAACATTCATGAAAATTTTCATTAATTCAATAATCTCAATATCAACATTGGAGAGAATAAAGAAGAATGTTGACATTACCAAATGAGAGTACACAAAAATTATGGTTTCTTTCTCTCAGTAGTAAAATTTTTTCAACTCAGAAATCTCAAATTACAATTTCTCACTACTAACGGGACTATCTCTTTAACTCCATCCTACGAAAATATAAGAACAAATGTGATTTCTGAAAACAGTGTGTACCTGCTGAGGGAGGAGGAAGAGACGGGTCGGTGATTTTTGAGATAGATGTGGGCTTTAATTCTTCATCTGTTCGATTTTGTGGAGAGATGTGGCGGAAGAGAAGAAAGAAATTGGTATCTTTAATGGGCATCCCCACCAGCATAGAACAAAGCATAAAATGGCAGAGACAAAGAATCATACACCTTCACAACTTACAAAATTAATTGGAACATACCTTATAGTTGGAGACAAGGGATGATAGCAGATGGGTGGTTTGGGCGAGATTGAGCACGGCGTTGCAGATGGGACCGACGGAAACAGCAGCGGCGACGGCGGTAGGGTTGGGGCTGCCTCAATGTGTGGTGGGAGTTGAACACCTTTGACCGCAGGTTACCAGCTTACGTGGCCCACGTTTTTGTTGACTTGTCAGTATCCAAAACGCATGTCGCTACCACCATGGAAATTATGATTTAAAAAATTTTAAAAAAAACCCACCAATACAGCAGAAACCAAAACGCATGCCGTTTCTCCTTCTTCTTCCTCCAGTTTCGTTCACATTTGCTCTGCAAAGAAACCGTGAATCTGTTTCTGTTTGTCATATTTTGTAGTGTGTTTCTGTCATGTGTAGTGCATGTTAATAGGGACTAATTTGGCTCATGATCATGTTTCTTAGGGACTTTACTGGTATCACTTAAAAATTGTTAGGGATTAATTTGTCCCACGAATAATGTATTGAATATTGAATTATGCTTATTATAACTGTTCCAACATATTCATTGCTGCAGGGTTTAGTACCTGCTCTTAAGGAGGTTATGGCAGGTGCACATCACAGAAACTGTGTGCTTCACATTTGGAAAAACTTTATCAAGCACTGGAAGGACAAGGATATGCGTGGGCTTGTTTGGGAATGTGCAAAGAGCACAACTGAGGCAGAGTTTAAGACAACTATGTAAAGACTAAGAGGCCTGAATGAAAGGGCATACGACTACCCGAATGCTATTGAGCCAAGTGCATGGGTGAAGGCCTATTATAGCCATTGGCCCAAAGTAGATAACATAACTAATAACATGTGTGAAGTCTGGAATAGTAAGATACTCAAATACAGAGAGAAACCAATTTTGACCATGCTAGAGGAGCTGCGATGTTATTTGATGAGGAGTTATAGTGGCCACATGAGGGTGTTGGGGTCATACAAAGAAAAGATACCACCAGTACAGCAGAAGAAGCTAGAAAAATTGAAGCTTGAGAGCAATAAGTGGACACCTACCTGGACAGGTGACCCAGACAATGAGAAGTTTGAAGTTCAGAGATATGGGTCAAAGGTTGGACTGAGCTTGAGTCAGCAGACATGCACATGCACATGCAATCACTGGCAGCTAACTGGCATGCCTTGTGCTCGTGCCATAGCAGTTATAGCCTACAAGAATGAGTGTCCTGAGGATTATGTGCATCAATGGCTGACAATGGAAGCCTTTAATGCAACATATGAGCACTGGATCCACCCACCTCAAAGAATAATTTTGGTCGAAAACCGACTACCCAAAACCTCGAACCACCAAATCAAGAGGCCTATTGGTAGGCCAAAGAAGCACAGAAGAAAGGATGTTGCATCTGAAGAAGCTCCAGGCAGCCAACAAAACAAAGTTAGAAAGATGTATGAAGTCAGGTGCTTTAAGTGTGGAGAAGCTGGACATTATGAGAAGACTTGCAAGGGACCAGCTAGACCTGAAGTTGCTAGGAAAAGGCGTCCAAAGAAGCCTATAGAAAATGCAGCACAAGAAGAGGTGTCATTGACACAATCACAACCTCAGGAAGAAAACGCAACACAGGTAACTAGGTGTACAAAGTTTTGGGTTGTATTCATGTGTAATTTTCTTATGACATTTATTTTGTTTCAGACTCAGGAACCAGTTGAAGGAAACCAACAACCCATTCAAGGAACGCATACTACAGACTCTGCAATTCCACAAGAGACTAATATGTCTCATATGAATTTTGTAAGGGAACATTTTGGCCCACCAAACATTTTGTAAGGGACCATTTTGGCCCACAATATTTACATGTTCAAAATTCCTCACTATTTTGATCTGTCTGATTTCAGGAAATGAGTGATAAGAGTACACCACCGCTGCCACCTGCTATAAGGCCAACACCTATCAGGCCACGTGGGACAGTTAGACCACGTTTAACTCTACCCCCTTTCACCCCAAGTCCTACATCAGCAGTGTGAATACAATCAATACGACCACCACCTCCTCCAGTTAGGCCATACAGAGCTCCAACATATGCTCAGGTTGAGGGAACTGTGTCAAATGAGACATTGGCAGCAGCAAGTAGTGGGATTGCAGAGAGGCTATTCAAGTTCATTCCAACACCTGAATACAAACCACAACCACCACTGCAAGATAATGGCAAGAAGAAAAAATGAAGAGTGAAGTGACGATGCAGAAGGAATCGAGCAACAGATTGAATACATTTGGACATTTGGTCCTTTTTTTGAGTCTTTAGTAGTTTACTAGGTTATATTTTCTAGTTATTTATGACAATGTTTTGTGTTTTATCTTGTTGTTTGGTACATTATAAGGTTATTTTGACAATGACAGGATATATTTGTAATGAATTGACAATGCATATGAATGAAAAGTACATTTTGGAGTTATTTTGTTGGTATTATTTACCTTTCACCTCTTTTACAACTTTGATTAGAAAAACAGAAATTTCCATTTCATTATAAAAGCCAAAAGGCATGGATTACATAACTTTTTCACCCAAATATTACAACCACATACTAACCTAACTTTCCATGACATTTACACTACTTCCATACATAAAATATCATAACCATAACAACAAAAACCAAGACAACCCCTATCACAACTCCAAATGATCTTTGGAGATAAACAACATCTTTGGATATAAGTAACATCTTGACTTGCATTTCATTCATCTTTGCTTTCATCTCGGTTATTTCCATCTCCACCTGAGGAATTCTCCCATCTCCATCTCCTTAAGTCTCTCTTGTTCCATTTGCGCCTCATATATATCCACCCACACAAATGTGCCACAATGTGGTTTCTTCTCCTGCAACCAAAACCAGCAAGAATGTAAAGATGACAGGTCAACCAATATGGAACTAAAGTAAGGGATTCATTACCTTATATAAAAGGCAGTCATAGAAGGGTCTGTTTGGGTTCTTCAGTGTTCTTGAAGTGCTGATGACACAGGGTCTCTTACAAATGCAACATGGAGGGGGGAACTTTGGGGTTACAATGCTTGCGGAAGCACTCCAACTATAGTCACGGCTGGACACATTGTTAGACGCCCAACTCATTTTAATGCTGGTCCAACAATGGAAGGGGGGCGAAATAGAAATTAGGGGTTCAGTAAGAATTGATGAGGGAAAGGGTACACAGTGCTGAGGGTAGCGATCAGATAGGGGAAGGAGAAGAAGAATGTTTATAATGGCGAGGGAGAACAAGTCCTAGGGTTGGGAGGAAGAAGAAGGAAATTCAGTTCCCCTGGGAGGAGAAACGTCGAAGCTGGAGGAAGAAGAAGGAAATTCAGTTCCCCTGGGAAGAGAAACGGCATGCGTTTTGGATACTGACAAGTCAGCAAAAACATGGGCCACGTAAGCTGGTAACCTGCGGTCAAAGGTGATCAACTCACAGATGGACTAATCTGTCCCGGTAAACACATTCTTAAGGACTAAGTGGATAGTTTTTTTTGGATATGGACTATTTCAGACCCGATTGTTTTTATCAGGGACCAAATTGGGCCTTTAGTCTGAAATAAAATAAGGAAGTGGCACAAAAAAAAAATTAAAAATCTCACAATGTAGCATCCGCCAAGCCACGCTAACTCTAAATTAAACATAGCGTCGGTCAGGCCGACGCTAAATCTCACACAATAGCGTCAGTCAAGCTCATGCAAAATTAGATTCATAAATAAAAAATATAAAAAAAAAAAGACGGTTGGCAGTGTTGCGTCCATTTTGAGTCGGCTAAGCCGAAGCTAATAGCGTCGGTGTCGGGACCGACGCTAATTGTTGGACGCTAAATCGTGTTTTTCTTGTAGTGCTTGTTGTCACTTTTGTTGAAACTGGTATGTTTTTTCTGTTGTCCATTTTTCTGGAATTTTTTTCCCTTTGCCTTTGTACCTGTTTTGATCAGTAAACTCAACAGCATTAGCATTAATTGAATTCACAGAATATGAGACATTCTTATCTTTAAGCCTGTTGGCATCTTCAGTCTCATATGGTTGATGAGTTCTTGAAGTGACAAATCTCTCTTTTTGTGTTTCAATTGGTTGCAGTAGTCACTCCAGGATGGTGAGAATTTCTCCAAATGCACATTAGCCTGTAGTATCTCACACATCTTCATTCCTTCATTCAGCACTTCACCAACTAAATTCTCATATTCATGAACCTGCTCCATGATTGGTTTGTCATCCAACATCTGAAAAAGCAGCCAATTCCCTACCACATACTTCATCTTTCCAAAGATCATCAAGACCATATAACGTTGCAGTAGGGTTTCCATATCACCTTCGCAGACTTCTGAACAGATCAAACAAATTATCTGACATTTGAGTTAGTAAATGACCCCTAATAGTTTTGTTGTCCTTTGCATATTTTTTCTTACTATCTTCATTAGCTTTCTTGGTTCCAATAGAGAGGGTTGTGTCTTCGGTGGTGGCAGGAGTAACAACATCTTTCTTTTTGTCTCCAGGAGGATCATCAAACAACATGTAATCAACCTCCAAGGCTTCAAACAGAATCATCAAATTTTGTGACCACCGCCTGTAATTTGTCCCATCTAGAGGTTCCAATTTCGACATATCAGGAATAATTTTAGCTACACTCATAGCCATATCTGTTGAGTACTATGATATAAGTTTCACTTTCAGAATGTAGAAATGTAGAAATATCAGAAAATTCCTTACAAAACAGAAAGAAGAACTTATTAAGAATGTAGTTGTGTCGTGGAAACCACTGCCCTGAAAATGAAATCCGGCTAGACCTCGGTGCAATCCAAATTGTCGACCGCTCCCTAAGGTTAACACAAGGAGCCTATGAACACGTGCACTTGTGGCCTTAGGCTATGGAAATCACAAGATCAATTGCCCGAAGAATTTGAGGAGTGAAATTAAAATAAAGGAATGAATAAAGTTAGTAGATGAGAAGAGGAACTTTTCTATTCTCTGTCTCGAGACCCAAGAGGCATTTTATAAAATGCCTGAGATGTTATATCTTTAACAGCAATATCTCCACTATCCCTAAAAATAAGCAGCCACTATTGATAATGCCTTTTTAATAACGTACAAAATGGACCAGATAAAAAGGAACTGACCAAAACAGATTAATATCCAAAACAAAATCAATTTGAATCAATCGAGTAAAATAAATAGAGACCCAAGCCCACGATGTGGGACAGCAACAAATACCTGCTATTTGCCATTGTCCAACAATGTTTCCATCCAGAGTTTCGCTGGCTAGTCACATGTGGCACACTAGCCTCCATCGTAAGCTTGTTGCACCTTCCCTCACCCTCCGTCGTCGCTAAGAAGATGGAGGATTTTTTTTTTGTTGCTTTTTTACAAAAATATCCAAAAAGACCATGTGGACCTAAACACAACCTCACAAGTGGAGGATGTTAGATTTTGCAAGTTTATGAAGGAGAGTGGGCGAGGAGGAATGGGATGGGATGTTCTCCGGGCAAGTATTGCACATCTCAGGGAATGTTCGTGGATCAGTTTGGATCGGTTTTGAGACAAAAAAAACTCATCCGATCCAAAGATTAAAACAACATGTAACATCCTAAAATTCTAATATAATTAATTTGAAAAAAAATAAAATAAAATAAAATAATAAAATAAATAAATAAATAAATAATGATATAATAAGAATAAAATATGATTAAGAGGTTTAGTGGTGAGAATTTATTAGTATAAAATTTATTAGAATTGGTTAGTGAATACAAAAGAAATATTAAATTAAAATAAATATGTGAAGAAAAAAAAAGAGAAAAGAGAATTAGTATATATATATATATATATATATATATATATATATATATATATATATATATATATATATATATGTAACTTGCGCCTGATTTTTAAAATTTAAAAAAAAAGAAGAAAGAAAGAGAAACCCTGAAATGTGCTACATGTATATATATAAATAGTGGAATAGTAACCAAATGGGGGCGCCGCAGAGAGTTCACTATTTTCGCCGGATCCATTCTTTGCTAGTACAATCCTAACAACACAGATCCAAGAACGCCACCAAACGGGAGAGGAATTTTTAGGGAAGCGCAAATCCCTATCATACGTAATTTCTAGAGCACAGTGGAGGTCTGCAAAAGGTGAGTAAAAATAACTTTTCTCACACTTTCATGGTACAGATAATTTGATGCTTATACATGTAACTTTGTTTTTTTGGAAATAGTAAAATATGTTAGGGTTCTTAGTTCTTGATTTGAGACTCTTAAATTATTTTGAGATGTTGTAAGATGAATCGAATTATTAAATATATTTTCCTGGAATCTATAAATAAATAGCTTTATATTAATTTTGTGGAATTGATGTACATTCTTTATTTGATTGTTTGATGGCAAAACAATTGTCAAAGTCAAATTCATTATTTGTAGTGTGATTAATTCTTTCCCTGTTACGTGAAACTCTAATCCACTGATGAAGGCCAATTTAAATTAGAAATTGGTATGTAGGTTCATGTTTTGTGAGCCTATTCCCGTAACAAGTCATTTTAAGCATGTTTTGTTCAATGGTTTCTAAATTAAAATTTGTTTAATTGCAGTATGAATTATTGTTGATTAACAATCTTTAATATGTGTAATATGACGTTATAGTGTTGGTTTGGCATGACATTGTAACATTGTTACTGATAGATAAAGTCGGAAAACCTTGAGAGTCATCTGGGATGACATATTGCATTATGCATGAGTTGGTCATCACCTTCCGGGAAGGGACGACGGTGTACATTCTATTCCGGGAATAGGATGAGAGATATCACCATCTGGGATGGGATATCAAATTATTAAAATATTCACATCTGGGATGGAATATTAGATACCTCCATCTGGGATGGGGAAGGCAGTGGGACGACATTGCATGGATATGAGCTCATAGACCTTAGTGGATCTTGGATTTACACCCTTACGGGAACCAAAGAGTCAAGTTAAGTGATTATGGGAATCACCGAGTCATGTTCGTGGAGTTGCATTGTATAGAGTTTGCATGGTGAATGTGATTAAATGCAATGTGATGTGACCGTTGCTGAGTTTATGAGTTTGTGCTTTAAATGCTTGACATTAATTATATATATATATATATATATATATATATATATATATATATATATATATATATATATATATATATATATATGTGTGTATATATATTTATTATTTTGGAGGTTTATTATATTCAATATTTTAAAAATTAGCGGGTACCATGAATGTTTTTCCGGATTAACGCGCCGGCTGAGAACAACACTATTTGCGAACCTTTTTATTAAATATTTTTATTCACTGGGATTATATCTCATAAAAGTGTTGTTTTCAGAGCACGAGGACGAAATCATTGAAGCTGAAGATGATTGAAGACTTAGAGATTTTACTCATTTATTATCTAGCTTTGTTAGTATTCTATTTTGAATAAGGAGCCGTTTGTGGCTAGACATGTTTATTATTTTATTTTATTTTTTTGGTTGGGTTTATTAGTAGACGCCCGGTTTTGAGACAAATGAATTTATTTTGTAAGGATTTAATAGAATTTCTATTTATTATTTATGATGTATTTATTTTAAACTATTTTATTTTGTAAAATTTTTATTTTGGCTATATTTTAATTATATTTTAATATGGGTTACTAATGTAACGAAGGGCGTTACATTTATGGTATCAGAGGCAGTTCGATTCTAAATCGGACTGTGGTAATGGGGCTTTTTCTAAAATAAAACTTGAGCGCATAGGATGCTTGTTAGAGTTATAGATGTTGCATGCTATTCTTTGGGATATTGGACCTGATCAACCCAGTATTTCATTGGTAGTGAGCAGATTTATGGCGACTAATAGGCGAGGGACGAATGTTGCACTTGCAGCAGCTTTGGATTGTATGGCCAAGGCTTTGCAAGGGCAGACGGAGACTCGCCGTCAACTGAAAGGGAATGGAGACCAGTCACTAATGAAGTGGCGGCAACCTAGGACCCTTAACACGTGGGGCCCTTCGAATTCAAGAAGAACAATTCGCCATCAATCTGAGGCAGCTTAGATCCGAAGGAGGCTGAATTTCTTCTACTCGTTAAGAAAAAAAATATATTATATTGTTTGATTCAGGAGCAACGCATTCCTTGACACACCCTTTATGTGTGAAAAATTTGGAGATACCAATCTTTCATTGTCCTTTGATTCATACGTTTCTACTCCTGTAGGGATATTCTTGTTCTTCCATTGGTTGTTTAAATTGTTTCCTTGTGCGTCAAGACACTCCTTATGACATCAATCTTATTGTTATCTATGTATTGTATGTTATTCTTGGTATTGACTTATTGGCATCTAGACTCATTGCCATAAGTATTCTGACAAAAATATCCTTATCTCTTCACATCCAATGTCTAATGATTTTCCCCGTACCCAGTTCTATTGTTTCTGCTGTTACTTGTCATAAGTGCTTAGTTGAGGGAGCTCAAGGATGTGTACTCTTATTCTCTGCTAAGATAGAGGCTGACAGTGATGTGACGGCTATACCTGTGGTGTGTGAGTTCCAGGATGTTTTCCCTAAGGATGTCACTAGTTTGCCTCCGAATAAAGAAGTTGAGTTTAACATAGATCTAGTGCCAGGGAGTGGACCAGTATCGGTAGCGCCTTATAGAATGGCACCTTTATAGTTGAGCGAGCTTAAGAAACAGTTAGAGGAGATGCTAGGGAAGGGGTTTATTAGGCCTAGTGTGTCACCCTGGGGAGCACCTGTCCTACTGGTAAAAAGGAAGGATGGGAGCATGAGGCTATGTGTTGACTATAGGCAGTTGAACAAAGTGACCATCGGGAATAAATACCATTTTCCTAGGATAGATGATCTCTTAGATCAGTTAAGGGAAGCGTCAGTGTTTTCCAAAATAGATCTAAGATCGGGATACCATCAAATTGGAGTCAAGAATGAGGACATTCCTAAGACAGCCTTTAGGACTAGGTATGGGCACTACGAGTATGTAGTGATGCCCTTTGGAGTGACCAATGCCCCAGCCGTTTTCATGGACTACATGAATCGAATCTTTAGGCCGTTCTTGGATAGCTTTGTGGTGGTGTTCATAGATGATATTTTGATATACTCTAGGACACCAGAGGATCATGAGGAGCATTTGAGGTTAGTGTTGCAGATTCTAAGGGAAGAACAACTGTATGCAAAGCCAGAAAAGTGTGAATTTTGGCTTGATGAGGTGGAGTTTATAGAACACACCATATCTAGGAGTGGTGTAGTGGTTGACTCTAGTAAGGTTGATGCAGTGCTTGGATAGGAGCAACCTAGGTCAGTGACGGAAGTGAGGAGTTTCCTAGGACTGACAGGTTACTATAGGAAGTTCATAGAGGGGTTCTCTAGACTAGCTTTACCTCTCACCAAGTTGACTAGGAAAGGAAAATATTTTGAGTGGGATAAGGAATGCGAAGAGAATTTTGAGGAGCTTAAGAGAAGATTGGCGTCATCACCGGTCTTAACCATCCCAGATCCTTCAATGAGTTTTGTGGTATATTGTGACGCTTCTAAGAATGGTTTAGGTTGTGTGTTGATGTAGGAAGGTAAGGTAGTGGCTTATGCATATAGGCAGCTTAGGACACATGAGGTGAATTATCCTACCCATGACCTTGAGTTAGCAGCAGTAGTCTTTGCTCTTAAGATTTGGAGACACTATTTGTATGGTGCAAAGTTTGAGGATTTTAGTGATCATAAGAGCCTTAAGTATTTATTTGACCAAAAAGAATTGAATATGAGGCAGAGGAGGTGGATAGAATTCCTTAAGGACTATGATTTTGAGTTGAAGTACCATCTAGGGAAAGCCAATGTGGTGGCTGATGCACTCGAGAGGAAACCTTGCATGTGTCTAGTTTGATGGTCCGAGAGATGAATATGTTAGAGGAGTTCAGGGACATGAATCCAAATGTGTCTCTTAGTGCTCTAAGCTTGAAGTTGAATAGGCTGGAAAATTTGCAGTGATCTTAGAGAAATGATTAGGCGATAACAGCTTTTAGACCAGGAGTTACAATCTCTTTTAGACCAAGAGAATTATGTATTGTCTACCGATGGTCTAGTGTTGTTTAAGAATAAAATCGTTGTTCCTAATGAGGGGATCCTTAGAGAGAAAGTTTTAGAGGAAGCACATAAGGGGAAGTTCACCATACATCCAGGGATAACCAAGATGTATCAAGACCTAAAGAAGATGTATTGGTGGCCAGGAATGAAACGGGATATGGCTAGCTTCGTAGCCAAGTGTTTAGTATGTCAAAAGGTTAAGATAGAACATCAGAAACCTTCGGGTTTGTTGCAGCCTTTAGAAATTCCTCAATGGAAATGGGAGAGGATTTCTATGGATTTTGTGATGGGGTTACCTAGGGCTCGTTTGGGTTTAGATGCCATATGGGTAATTATGGATAGGTTGACCAAGTCTGCACACTTCTGGCCAATTAAGACAACCTATAGTTTGAATAAGTTAGCAGACTTATACATTAAGGAGATAGTGAAGCTTCATGGCATACCTACTTCTATAGTGTCAGATAGGGACCCACGGTTTACCTCTAGATTCTGGAGGGCTTTTCAATAGGCTTTTGGTTCTAAGTTAAGTTTTAGCACAGCCTATCATCCCCAAACGGACGGTCAGTCGGAAAGGACCATTCAGACCCTTGAGGACATGCTTAGAGCATGTGTTTTAGATGAAGGTGGGGGTTGGGATAAATTTTTACCTCTTATAGAATTTTCTTATAACAACAGTCATCACGTCAGCATAGGCGTGGCACCCTATGAAACTCTTTATGAGAGGAAGTGTAGGTCCCCTTTATGTTGGTGTGGAGTGGGTGAGGAGACCCTGCTAGGACCGGGAGTTAGTCCAGGAAACCTCTGAGAGAATCAAAATGATTAGGGAGAGGATGCGCACGGCGCAAAGTAGACAAAAGAGCTATGCCGACAAAAGGAGAAAGCCTCTAGAATTCTAGGAAAGTGAGCATGTATTTTGAGAGTCACTCATAAGACGGGGGTAGGGGGGTCGATGAAAGTTCACAAGCTAACTCCTCGTTTCATGGGTCTGTTTCAAATCCTAAAAAGAGTCGGGCATGTTGCTTACCAATTGGCTCTTCCACCACATTTGTCGAATCTCCATGACGTCTTCCATATTTCTCAACTCCGGAAGTACGTACCAAATGTTTCACACGTGATAGCTCCTGAGTCAATACAATTGAAGGATAATTTAATCTTTAAGCCCAGACCTATTCAGATCATTGACAAGAGCACAAAAACTCTGAGGAACAAGATGATCCCATTGGTGAAAGTGATTTGGGAAGGGTTGACTCCAGAGGAAGCTACCTGGGAACTTGAGGGAGATGTTAGACAACATCATCCAGATCTTTTCGGCACGGGTACCTAACTTAGTATTGCATTACCTTTAATGTTGTATAGTTTGGGTGAGACGTGAGAATTTCGGGGACGAAATTCATTAAGGAGGGGAGAAAATGTAACATCCTAAAATTCTAATATAATTAATTTGAAAAAAAATAAAATAAAATAAAATAATAAAATAAATAAATAAATAATAATGATATAATAAGAATAAAATATGATTAAGAGGTTTAGTGGTGAGAATTTATTAGTATAAAATTTATTAGAATTGGTTAGTGAATACAAAAGAAATATTAAATTAAAATAAATATGTGAAGAAAAAAAAAGAGAAAAGAGAATTAGTATATATATATATATATATATATATATATATATATATATATATATATATATATATATGTGTGTGTGTAACTTGCGCCTGATTTTTAAAATTTAAAAAAAAAAGAAGAAAGAAAGAGAAACCCTGAAACGCGCTACATGTATATATATAAATAGTGGAATAGTAACCAAATGGGGGCGCCGCAGAGAGTTCACTATTTTCGTCGGATCCATTCTTTGCTAGTACAATCCTAACAACACAGATCCAAGAACGCCACCAAACGGGAGAGGAATTTTTAGGGAAGCGCAAATCCCTATCATACGTAATTTCTAGAGCACAGTGGAGGTCTGCAAAAGGTGAGTAAAAATAACTTTTCTCACACTTTCATGGTACAGATAATTTGATGCTTATACATGTAACTTTGTTTTTTTGGAAATAGTAAAATATGTTAGGGTTCTTAGTTCTTGATTTGAGACTATTAAATTATTTTGAGATGTTGTAAGATGAATCGAATTATTAAATATATTTTCCTGGAATCTATAAATAAATAGCTTTATATTAATTTTGTGGAATTGATGTACATTCTTTATTTGATTGTTTGATGGCAAAACAATTGTCAAAGTCAAATTCATTATTTGTAGTGTGATTAATTCTTTCCCTGTTACGTGAAACTCTAATCCACTGATGAAGGCCAATTTAAATTAGAAATTGGTATGTAGGTTCATGTTTTGTGAGCCTATTCCCGTAACAAGTCATTTTAAGCATGTTTTGTTCAATGGTTTCTAAATTAAAATTTGTTTAATTGCAGTATGAATTATTGTTGATTAACAATCTTTAATATGTGTAATATGACGTTATAGTGTTGGTTTGGCATGACATTGTAACATTGTTACTGATAGATAAAGTCGGAAAACCTTGAGAGCCATCTGGGATGACATATTGCATTATGCATGAGTTGGTCATCACCTTCCGGGAAGGGATGACGGTGTACATTCTATTCCGGGAATAGGATGAGAGATATCACCATCTGGGATGGGATATCAAATTATTAAAATATTCACATCTGGGATGGAATATTAGATACCTCCATCTGGGATGGGGAAGGCGATGGGGACGCCATTGCATGGATATGAGCTCATAGACCTTAGTGGATCTGGGATTCACACCGGTTATGGGAACCAAAGAGTCAAGTTAAGTGATTCTGGGAATCACCGAGTCATGTTCGTGGAGTTGCATTGTGTAGAGTTTGCATGGTGAATGTGATTAAATGCAATGTGATGTGACCGTTGCTGAGTTTATGAGTTTGTGCTTTAAATGCTTGACATTAATTATATATATATATATATATATATATGTGTGTGTGTGTGTGTGTGTGTGTGTGTGTGTGTGTGTGTATATTTATTATTTTGGAGGTTTATTATATTCAATATTTTAAAAATTAGCGGGTACCATGAATGTTTTTCCGGATTACCGCGCCGGCTGAGAACAACACTATTTGCGAACCTTTTTATTAAATATTTTTATTCACTGGGATTATATCTCATAAAAGTGTTGTTTTCAGAGCACGAGGACGAAATCATTGAAGCTGAAGAGGATTGAAGACTTAGCGATTTTACTCATTTATTATCTAGCTTTGTTAGTATTCTATTTTGAATAAGGAGCCGTTTGTGGCTAGACATGTTTATTATTTTATTTTATTTTTTTGGTTGGGTTTATTAGTAGACGCCCGGTTTTGAGACAAATGAATTTATTTTGTAAGGATTTAATAGAATTTCTATTTATTATTTATGATGTATTTATTTTAAACTATTTTATTTTGTAAAATTTTTATTTTGGCTATATTTTAATTATATTTTAATATGGGTTACTAATGTAACGAAGGACGTTACACAACACGTGGTTCGATTCGGTTTTGGATCGCTTCTTTTAAAAAATCGATCCGATCTAATTAAATGCGTTATGGATTGGATCGGTTGATTCAGTTTTTATCGACATATCATTACATATTTATATCACTTCAAAGAATCAAGATTGCAAGCTAAACAAAATCTTAAACTTGTATGTACTTATTAATGTATTCATGTAACAACATTTCATTAAATATGTTTAAAATAAATAAATATCATCATCATCCAATTCCAGAACATCTTTTTTATGTTTGGAACATCATTAAATTTGTTAATTAATTTTTATTTTCATATTACTAACATTTCCCATTGAGTAAAATCTTAGACCATAGTTACTAGAGGAAATTTCCTCCATCGAGAAATTAATTTCACTACAAATTCTCGTAGGAGATTAGTCATCGTCTCAGATTGGTAATTTCACTATATATTTCATTCACGATTTTTGTTTTAGTTATTTAGGGAGTGCTTGCAATGACAAAAAAGTTAAAAAATAACTTGATTTATAAATTAAATCTAATTGAATATTGTGTTTAGAATATTAAAAAAATATAATATGATTTTCTAAAATCCTATATATTTCATTTAGAAAAATCAACTTATAAATAAATTTGAATATTATTTTTTGAATAAATTTCAAACATAAAATTTAAATTTTAGATCCGACTAAATCATTTGAATACTCAAAATACCTTACGTGCATCACATGATCCATTAACATTTTTAATTGATTAAGTCTAATTAAATCAATTCAATTGATCATACTATAAATCAATGGACACGAGCGCTTCAATGAGATGACACAAACATTTTTATCTTAATCAATAGTTTCGAGTTTAAGTCTTGGGATACAATAGCGTTAAATTTTTTGAAGGAGAACCATATCATCCTTGTGGTGTTGCCTGACTCGAAATATTAGTCTATGCGGTAACACGTTGGATAACATTTAAAAAAAAAACTATAAATTAATTGAAATTGAACTAATCAACTTCTAATTTTAATTGATTCAGAACATTCTGACGTGCATCACTGATCCATTAACATTTTTTAACTATTAATGCCAGTAATGTTCAACTATGTACTAAAAATGAGGTTGAGTAGAAAGCAATAAACATCCATGTGAATTGTGAAAAGGGCTACACGGGTCGGTGATCTTGGATCCAAGAACACTCATTCACACACCCAAACAAGCTGAATCCAGATTCCCCATTTTTTTCTTCTTCCAGAATCAAGTAATCAACCACCCAAACAAGAAGCCACCTTCTCCTCTGTTGCACGAAAACCAGAATCAAATCCAGCTTTTCAGAGTTGGCAAAAACCACTCCAACAGTGAAGAAGAGCGCATGCAAATCTGATTCTCATTGCCACAAACCCCAAACATCCATTACTGATTAATTCCTTCACACTTTCCCTATCAATCACAAACGAAATCATTCTCAGTATCAGAACCATAAACCTATCGCTCCTCACGCGTCCAGGCCTCCCGCGCCGCCGTAAGTCGCCGTCCCAGTCTCCGACGCCGACGGTGTCAGTCTCAGCCTCCGACGCCGACGCTCCGGTGGGCCTCACAAGGTAAGTTGCGTTTGGATCCATTAGTATCAGCTTATAGGAAAAATTGAGTATAGCAGACTATTCTGAATGTTTTATTTAAGCCCTTTGGAATTAGAGAAAATGGTAATAGCTTCCTTTGTTCACTCTCTGCCAATGTTTTTTTTATATTGCTTTTTGTTCACTCTTTGCATGTATTACCCATGTAGTTAGTTAATTAATTAATTTATTTATTAGCCATAACCAATTGAATTATGACCTAGAGGTCTTGCCGGTTCCATATCCGGTTCGGTTTTTAAAATATGTACTCTTAGCATGCACTGTATAACTCTTTGATGAGGTGATGAACCAATTTGTTTGTACATGTTCTTGTAGATGTTGCGGCTAAGTTCAAAGTCAGTAATCGGTGCGGGATTGGTGATGTAGAGTCATCGAGCCAAGATGGCTTTTGTTACTAAGATAAAATGGGTTGTTCTTTCTGTAATCACTTTATCTGTGTTATCTATTATCATTCATCTGTCTGTGGCAAAGTTTTGGGCTATTAACATAGTGCAGTACAAAGCACTACCTCGTCTTCCTCAAGATTCTGCTTCCATATTGGGAGGACAGGTAAGTTGTGAGTATTCATGTATCCGCTGCATAAGTTGGTCATGTGTTTTCGGTTTCACTTAAGTTATTTTCATTTTGTTTGCTTGAAATGCTACAGGGCATAAAGAATAAGAAGCTATGGGGTTCCATAAAGTCTTTGGAAACATTGCTGCCTTATGCAAACACTAGAAGCAATTATTCTGGTAATAATTTTGCTCAAATTTCTTAGTTCTTAATTAGGCCATCAGGGAGACATGGAAGTAACGGAAACTGCAATTTGTTCTTGTGGTTGAGTGGGTAGACATTGAGCTTTGTTGAAGCGTAAATCATTATGCTCTAATTTTTTTTTGCTATTTTCATTTACAGATATAAGTAACTTATTAAAGAACTGAAATCATTTACACGTTTTCCATTGCGAAAGCATTATCTAGTATCTAGATTATGGGAATCTTTGCTCCATGTGATCTTGGATATGATTATTTTTTTCATAGAAATCATTATCATATTTTGGAAAATATTTAAAAATAAGATTTTGATCATGATATGTTTGATACATTTTTCGTTTACGAGTGTAACTGGTGTTGAAAAGTAAAGATTTATTTCATAATCTTGAGTTGGCTATATATAACAATTGTTTTTCTCTACTTTGTCTAAGAATGTACGTTACTGAGCTTCTAACAAAAAGAAAAATGTACATAACTGAGCTAATATTATTCTGTTTATGTTGATCTTTGACAAATTCTAACAGAAAGCTTTTGTACTCACCATATTAAAGATTATATATTTCATCATTTTTCATACACGTTTTTCATGCTTTACATCTTCCACTTCAAGTTTGTGTTTCTTTTCTTCACAGTTCCAAAGGAGCAGAGCAAACTTTTCATCTATGCAAAGGTTTTAGGCGGGTTTGCAAAGACAAGATCATCGGTATGATCGAACAATGTGTAAAAGTCATTTTTTATTATTGTTTTGTAAGTTAATAACAATTTTCCTGATTTTATAGATCTGTGATCTGGTTGCCATATCTCGGCTTTTAAATGCAACTCTTGTCATTCCAGAAATTCAAGAAAGTACTCGCTCAAAAGGAATTAGGTATGTTGTGATTTATGCTATCAATATTTTCTTGCTGTGATGCATATATACAATTTCGTTTATGTTTTCTAAAAATTCCATTCAGCCCGAAGTTCAAGAGTTTTTCCTATATTTATAATGAGGAGCAGTTCATAGCATATCTAAAAAATGATGTAATCATTGCAAAGACCCTGCCTGAAAGTTTGATGGAAAGGAGAAGAAGAAATGAACTCCCTACATTTAAACCGACAAGTTCAGCTTCTCCAAACTTTTACATGAAAGAAATTTTACCAAAGCTGAAGAAATCGAAGGTTATTGGATTAATTATTGCAAATGGTGGAGCTCTGCAGGTATTTATGTATTCTAAAATCGTCAATTAATGTTTAAATCATTGTTGTAGTCTTGTAGATGCTGTTGTCTACTTCAGGAAGCATCTGTCTTCTGTTATTTTCAGATATAAAATATTATCTATACATAATGTTACAGAATTTTAGGTTTATGGCTAGGGGAAGAAGGAAAAGAGAGAAAGACTGCTAAATGTAATAATTTGAAAATATATTTGATAGTTGTAATGTGATACATTATAATATCCTAACCGTATACTCCTATTTATAGTTTTATACTAATAATAATTAGGTCAAGTACTAGTATCCAGCCCAAGCCCACTAATAAAGCTTATATTCTAATAACCCTAATATCTTAACATTCCCCTCAAGTAAGCTTTAACTTGTTACAAGTAGCAAACCCATAAACATAAGACAAATAATACAAACCATCTTTAACATGAAGCTGTCACGAAGAGAAGACAAACATAGCACTCTAAAGTCTAAACACAGTACGGAGAAGAAGAGGAGGAAGAAGAAGAAGAAAGGCAAAGCTGGACTACCCAACATGTAAGTAAAAGCAGAGAAACTCGGAAGACTCTTGCTCCTAAACCTGTGACACCCTTGGTTGCAGCTTTTTGGCCTGCTATGGCACCCCTGGTCACCAGAAACACTAACCTTGGCAACCTAGGTGACACAGAAGAGGAAGAAAGGAGGGAAGACTAACATGAGCAAAAGGCTAGGCTTGCCAGAGGGTAGAATAGAGCCCCGAGCCTACCAAACCATAATCAGAAGAACAACAACAACAATAGAAGAGACAGAATGAGACGCCTTCTCAGATCTGTTGTGGGCTACAATCACCGCAGCACTTAACCAAAACAGTAGTTGTCTCTTACAAAGATAGCCGAAATGATCTTTGGCCAACCCAGAACTTAGCAATGGTCTCAGAACATGACATTCAAAGCACAGCACCTGAACAGAAAACACCAAAGCACCAACCATATCGCCAGAGCCTTACAGAAGCTTTCGAACAGTCTCAACTGAACCCATAGATAATTGCTTGATGCTTCCAAACAGTCGCAAGTCCATACTTGCAAACAACAAGATAAACTAACGAAATTAAAAGTCAAATCTCACTGTGGCCAGAGCAACCAGCAAATATGCTGAAGAAAGAAGGAAAAACACCCAAAAATGCACCACCGTCTTGCCTGAAACACAACTCGCCGGAACTTCAATAACTGGCAACCTGATTTGTGCTGGAAAACAGAGCACCAGGCATGAACAAACACCAAATAGAGGACACACACAACATGGCCCTCCAAAGATGAACAATGAAAAACGTTCAACCCAAGCTGAAACTGCACTTTCCCGGTGATGTTGCCGGAGCTATTACATGTTACTGGCCTTGGAAAACATGCCATCGAGTATCTACATAGCTCCAAGATGTGCGAGCAAAGAGTGTTGCACACACCGTTGCCATTGGGCATCCTCTCACCACCGGTCAGACATGACTGGCCTGATCCACTAGCAGTCACCCAAGAGTCACCTGACATGGAACAGCAAAAGCAAATCATTGGCTGCTCTAAGACAACCTAAAATGTAATCTGAGGTTACACTGGTCAGTTTTCTTTTCCTTTTCTCTTTGGAGAGAGAACTCATGGTGCCAACATACAGGAAAAGAGAAAGAGGAAATTATTGGATTTCATGGGAAAAAAAAAAGAAATTGGATAAAATACAAAGGGGTGTTCCATATTTTGGGAACTCAGACGGAAAAGGCACTCATGGACAAGTCACAGTGGATGGCACTACTTTGATACCATGATAAAGAATTATAGGTTTCAGGTTAGGGAAAGGAAAACAGAGAGAGATGGCTAGCTGTAATGAACTGAAAATAAAATTGATAAATGTAATATGATAAAATATCCTAGCATAATAATCCTATTTATATTTATAATTAGGTAAAGTACTGGTACTACTAGCACATGCCCAAGCCCACTAATAACCCTAATATCTTAACATAGGGGAAAAAAAAAAGTAAATTATTTTATCTGTAAATTGGTTCGTCTTATCGAAAGTAGTCTTAGTGCTAGAACCTCGAAGTTTTGTAGTAACCTCTTCTTGATATCTTATTCTGGCCTGTCCACTTTTTTCATGTGCTTATTTGCGGACTTCTTTACCTGTCATCGACTTCCATGAATATACTTTAGCAGCTTAGCTTCATTCTTATGCAAACACGGAAAGTCTGAACAAGTTAATAAATATGTGGAAGAAGTGGGGGACTTTAACTCTTTATCAAATGCTTTATATGCTCAATATTAAGATTCTTAGGTTCCAGTAATTCATCATATATTTTGGACTTCAAAATTTGTATGCTGCATGTGAGTTTACTTTCTTTTTGTTTCCTACATTTTTTTCTTTATAAATATTAAACATGATACTTAATTCCTTCAACATTTTACCATCAACTTAACCTTTTCATGCCTTCCCCTTTGTTGAAATGCTTACTTAAGTTGTGATTTTTGCTCTCCCAAGGGCATGCTTCTTTTAGTGTGCTTTAAACTTCTTAGATACTAGAATTTCCATCCTTGCACATTTTGTTTGTGTGTGTGTATTTTTTACCAAGTTGCTAGAGTTGACTTGAGAACAATATGCAATATACACTTTTGCAGTCAATTCTACCACCTAGCATGGCAGAGATTCAGAGGCTAAGATGCAGGGTTGCTTTCCATGCCCTTCAATTTCGTCCTGAAATTCAAATGCTTGGCCGTCGGATGGTTAACAAGTATGACTACATTTCAGTTAAATAAATTGGTCTGCATTTTCTTTATCATCACATTGATTAGCTCCCTTGTTTTTGGGTGCTGTCAATTTTTTTTTTGTTTTAAAAAAATCTTTAAAATGTGTGATTCCTTATGTTTCTGTTATCCAAACTGAGAAAAATGAGAATGTAGTTTAAATTATACGGTTTAGCTTGCCAGTAGAGTTTTATATGGATTTTCTCTATGGCAGTCATGCTATGCCCATAAATCACTACCATTTCCTGCATTGATGTAAAAGAGGTTTCTGCTGTCTTTTTAAGGTTAAGAGCATTGGGGCAACCCTTCTTAGTTTTCCATCCTGGTTTACTGAGAGAAACCTTGGCATACAATGGTTGTGCTGAACTTTTTCAGGTTTGCTCTTGCTTCATCTTTTATATCATTGCCAAAAAAATTGATGGGTTTATGATTATACACTTATACTTCTACAGTGCATATATTGTTTAGGGGTTCATTTCTTCTAAATTCTTTTAAGTAGTATTGGGTACAATAGAAATTGGTTATCTTGTTAAGAAGATTTTGTTTTGTCAGGATGTACACACTGAACTCATCCAGCACCAAAGGGCTCAAATGATAAAGGAAGGAATTCTTAATGAGGAATTGAATGTGGACTCACACTTGCGAAGAGATAAAGGTCTATGTCCCTTTTTGCCTGAAGAGGTATGCTAAATTTTACAATTGAGTTTCCTAGGAGTGATGATGTGGTCCTTGTGCTATTTTCATTTATAATTGCTGACATGTGTAAGAGTTTTCTTAAAAATAGCCTTTTTCACTTGGGGACACTGGCCAAAAAATCCTGATTCCATTTTTCGCTGAACCTGGATGGATGCCATGCTTGTATGACAAGTGTTAGCATCTTTATGGATTGATATAAGCAAAATAGATTTTTGTTTTGCTACAACTGTCGGCTTGGGTTTAATTTCTGATTTTGCGAAAAATTGTTAAAGGTGAATGTCATTTGGACAGTTCCAAAAAATTAGGATATTCGATGTTGTATCTAGTAGATACTAACAGTAATGTGATAGGAAATTCCTATCAGTAAACTGAAAAACTCTTGCATTATTGAAAATAAAGGAAGATACAGGAAAGTAAGAGCATATAGATCCCAAGTCTGAGTGCCTACTCCAGACTCCCAAATCACAAAGTAATAATTCCCATGCCTTCCTAATTCCCTTCCCCTCCTGTTTAACAGGCTCTCCTAACAAACTTTCATAACAGACCCTCTCTCTCCCCATAACTACTTCCTTAATTTACGGGCTCCTCTTTGTGGTATGCTACTTGCTTGCTGCTTGAGTCTTGAGTCTTCTAGAATAAACCTTGAGAGGTTTATCCGAATCGGGCTGGTCCGGATTGAGTGGTACTGGTTGCTGTTGTTTGGGCCTTCGGAAGTAGGCTAGGAGAGGCTTAGGATTGGGCTAGACTGAGTTCCTAACATAATGGGAGAGGGTAATCCATTTCATTATGATTATGGGTGCGTTTGGGTAAATAACTTAACTAAGCACTTATAGCATAAGGCCTTATTGTACAAGAGCTTATGCCATAAGAGCTTGAATTCAATAAGTCATGTGCGTTTGGATGCATATTTCCAAAAGCACTTATACAAAATTAAGACGTTTGGATACATTATATAAGTGCTTAATTTTTTCACCAGCGCTGGGCGCTGGCTTCTGGTTTCCACACTCGCGAGGCGAGCCAAGGTTCGCGGGGCGAATCTCCAAAATCACTTCCCGCAGAGGACCAGTGGCTGGCGCCGCCTTTCATCTCAGATCTTTGGCGCTGGTCCGCATAAGAGCTTCTTCAATTTCCATAAGCTAGTTTTCCTAACTTATGAGAATAAGTTAAAAGCAACTTATGAAATGCCATAAGTTCTTTTCATAAGTTGTGGCAAACATGTGGAATAAGAACTTATGACATCAGATAAGTCATAAGGAGCTTATTTAAGCTCTCACAAACGGGGCCATATCACATACATTTCTTAGAAGTAAATTGATAAATGCCTTTTCAACATGTCTAGAATATTGCATGTAATTCACCCAAGTATATACTCTGAAACACATGGACTTATGCTCTTGCTTGTCTTTTACTTGCTCCAAGATGAAGTTGTGGATCATTCTATAAAAATGCCATTTGAAGAACTTCTAAATTATTATAGCATATGCTAATCCGGTTCCCAATTTTATGTTTTATGTCCAAAAACACGTGAAAAAAGATGAATTATCCTTTTCAATTGTTGTATTTGTTGTAGGGCTACAGATAAGATAATGTGATTGAACTGAAAGATCTAAGTAACAAATTCATGAATGATAATGATGGAGTGGAAGTAGTTTCGTGGAAAGAAAAAAATATAGGGGAGATGATTGAGGGTGTGGATTGGGAGAGGGGTTCAATTAGTAGTGCTACATGAAGTAATGACTACGATTAGGATATTCCTAATATTAATAGGAAGAAGATACCGAAAGAAACGCCCAAAAACTAAAAAATGGGCAGCCTGTTGCACCAAAGCTTCCACAATGCCCAAGGCTCAGACCCACTATGTGGGTCTATAGTTTTCAGCCTTGCCTTGCATTAGAGGTTGATTCCATGATTTGAACCTTTGACCTCTAGGTGACATGACAATAACTTCAACTGTTGCACTCGGGCTCCACTTAAGTCAGAACTATAACATTTCCAAATTAGTGCGTACCCTTACCTGTTTGCCTAATTTTGTGATTGGATGAAGTAAATTAGGAAGTCAACTCTAAAGTGCCTTGTTTGTAAAAGTTTTTCAATCAAGAACTTGAAAACTGAAATAGGGAATTCAAATCATGCACAAATAGTTGGAGTTTTACAAATTCCTTGATTATACCGGGAGTAGTAAGTCAGCCTAGACCTGTTAAAAGGCCTCTCTATACTCGAAGGTTAAACATTTATGCTACTCATCTTCAGAATTTCCTTGCTAACTACAAGAATGGACATCAACAATCGTGAGCATCTTGCCGATACAGCACCCGAATGAGTTTGTTGTCCAACAACAGAAGATAAAATATCATGATTTTCGTGATCTGTTTTAGAGTTATAGGCGACTGAGTTCAATTTAGCTCTAGAGCTACGCTATAATATGTTAATGACTCCTGGGTGTGTGTGGGATGGATGTCAGCCTCCGCTGAGGTCAATCAATTTTACAATTACAAATGACTGTAAAAGTAATTTGGCCTTTTGGGAACATTGCTTCCAGTTTTTGTGGATAAGTATGGATTGTCTTTTGGAATTTCAAAATTTTACATATGAAGGCTGGATCTTGGTTTATTGTTGTTTAAACTTTTGCAGGTTGGCATTCTCCTTCGAGTGATAGGTTATCCTTCCAGAACAATCATTTACCTGGCTGGCTCTGAAACATTTGGAGGTCAACGTATTTTAATTCCTTTGCGGGCCATGTTTACCAATATAGTGGATCGCACTTCCTTGTGCAGTGAAAAAGAGTTGTCTGACTTGGTTGGACCTGAGACACCCCTTCCTCAAAATATATTTCGACCACCTCCTGCAAAAAGTGAGAAAGAACTTAAAGAAGAATGGAAGAAGGCTGGTCCTCGGCCTCGGCCTCTTCCTCCACCTCCAGATAGACCAATTTACCAACATGAAAAAGAAGGCTGGTATGGTTGGATTACTGAGACTCCGACAGAACCTGATCCTTCACCTATGGATCTGAGGATGCAAGCGCACAGGTTACTTTGGGATGCACTTGATTACATTGTTTCTTTGGAAGCAGATGCCTTCTTTCCTGGATTTAACAATGATAATAGTGGATGGCCAGATTTTTCAAGCCTAGTCATGGGACATCGACTGTATGAGACTGCTTCTTTTAGAACATACCGACCAGACAGGTATAATCAACTTGGACCAAAATGGGAATTAATTTATTGATAATTCATAAAGGAAGTATGACATTAATAGGTTTCATTAAAAGCATAATTTCCTTGTTTTTTTAGGGAACCAGAATGGCTAGGTTATCTAGTTGAATAAGAAGGCAAGCCACACTGATACACACACTTGCAACTTTATTATGTCCTGTTTCAAACACCCGTGTGTGTCAGATTTGAAAAACTGCTGGAATTCAATACTACTCCCGTGCAAAACTTTTGTAGATTTCTTGTACCTGTTCCATGCATTCAGGCTAATAATTAAATGCTTGCATCCTATGCCCTCATTTCTACATGTGCATCTTGAATGCAGTCATCTTTTCTTTTTCTTGATTGTGTGTCAATTTTTGACTTGTGACTTTCATGCATGTGTATCTCAAGAGAAGAAGAGTCTGATGACCTTCCCATTTCCATCATGCTTTCAAAATTCTCAGCATGCCACATCACCGAAAATCTCATTGTTGCTTGTGTTTCTAATTAGTAGTTGAAATTTATCTAGCGAAGTAATGTATTGATATATCCCTAAATTTTACATTTTATTGTGACACTACTTTATCTGCTCTTTCACAGGAAAGTTGTTGCGGAACTTTTCAACATTACTCGTGAAAATCTGTACCATCCTAAACATAATTGGACAATTTTAGTGCAAGAACATCTCAACAAAAGTTTGAGTGAAGAAGGCCTTATAAGACAATCTCTCTTGTCAAAACCATCAATGTTCCTTTCACATCCACTTCCAGAATGCTCTTGTAGAATAGCTTCTGCCAAGGTTGCTAATCGTGTCAGAGGCAAGGATGACCGGTTTCTGTATGGAGACGAAGATCAGTGCCCAAAATGGATGCAGCATGCTAACATGGCAGGTTCATTGGGGAAAGAAGGGGTCGGATCCGAAGAAGATGGGCAGCAGCCAGATTATGAAAGTAATGATTTTGTTGATGGATCTGAATCTGACAAAAATGATGGCAAAACCAATGAGACTCCACTCTGGGATCAAGATGAGGAAATGGATCCAAATGACTAAGTGGATGGATGTGCATATCATAGCTATAGTCCATTGTTATACAGCATCCAAGGTTCTATAGTTTCTTTGAGAGGTGTAGGTTCCGCGGCATACATATACTACAAATCACAATGTGCTGATTATATCCATATTCAAATATATTCTTTCATTAGTTTTGGGTTATTGATTCTCCATGGACAAAGGACGTTTATCTTTTTTTTTTCTTTCTTTCTTTTCTCATACCGCTTCCAAGGGAATTTTTGTTGTAACATACACATTGCAAAAAGAAGGAAAAAGTATCAGCCTCCGGCTTAATTACACAACAGAGTATAGAAGTAGGTTTTAATTTCTGGTGTTTGATAGTTGTTTTTAGTTCGCATTCAGCTAACTGAGGATCTCTTTCCTCCACAAACCCAAGGTTCAGCAATTTGTGCCTGAACCTCACAACTAATCTCATTTAATCAATATATAAGTGATATTGGCTCAATAATGTAACATTTTAAGTTATGGTGCTTTCTTAATTTTTTTTCCAATAAACAAAAAATCAAGTTATTCTTATCCCTTTGTAGAAAAAAAGGGATTTGGATATATTCCTCAAATAATTTATCAAATTTTTTTTTCAGTTTCTAATTCAAATATACTTCGTTTTTTTTATACGTTTTGTTATAAATCTTAAATCTTAATGGTTATTCTGTTATTCTGTGTTGTTTACGTTGTTCCTAGTTTCTAGTTCCTACGTCATTTTTGCTAAGGGGTCTCTCCTCTATGCCATTTCTATTGCTGTTGTGGAATATCTCTCTGCCTTTTGTCTCCCACTATTCTCATCGCTATCAATCAGGGCATGCAAGTTTCCAAATTGAAAAATAATAATAATAAATAAAGGCACTGTCTCAGCGAAGGCCTCCTCTTCAGTTTCACATTGGGTCGTAACAATATGCAACTTGATTAGCTTCCTATGCTTCCAAGTGACAGCTCCACCATCTTTATGCACCTAATGAATGACTTTGACAAGAGCATAGCAAGCATTAGTTCTACAACATTACAACAACCATCCACAAGAAGATCCACTGCAGTCTTTGAATCTGATAAAACCTTGATGCACCGAAATCCCCTACTCCAAGCAATCTTCAAACCATGAAGAATGCTCCAAAGTTCAGCAGACAAAATTGAGCAACAACCTAGTTTTGCAGCAAAAACCAAACAAGAACTTTCCATACTCCACCACAAGAAGCTAAAGAACCAGCACCAATGACTCAGCTCACTAATTTGCACTGCCTCAACTGTACTTTTCTTGACTTTATGCACCAATTCAGTAGCAGTCCAAGTATTATTATTAAAAATGGTATCATTCCTTCTCCACCAGATTTTATCAAGCATAATACCAAAAACTAGAGACCAGCTAGCACCTTGAAGAGATTCCTTCTTAATAAGATTTCCATAAAGCCACTCTGTAAGCTTCATGAATCTGCAGAGAATCATAAGCTGAAGCTAGAGAAAAACAGTCCTCATCATTGTCTATTTATTCTACCAAAAAAAAAGAAGAGAGATTTATGCCTAGAAGGTTTATAAATCTATGTCTAGAAGATTTATGTCTACTAACTCATACAACAATTGATTTATTTTATGTCTAGAAGGTTTATAAATTTATGTCTAGCAAATAAAAAAATAGGTGTATGTATAGAAGGTTTATAAATCTATGTCTAGAAGATTTATGTCTACCAACTCATACAACAATTGAAACACAGAGAGATTTATTCTACCCAAAAAAAGAAAGAAAAGAAACACAGTGATTTGGGGTGGTTTTTTTTTATGTATAATTTGATAATAATAAACTATTGGCTAAATATGTGGATAGAATTTGTAAAATGAAAGTATTACAAGTCCTTGTTGCGCAAAGTTGATCTTTAAATAGGCTTGCAGGTGAGATTAGACTTTCAAAAATGTCTGTCCCAAACCATAAAAAAATGTTTATGACAGATAAATAGGTCAGATTCCAATTGAATTAAACATTTGAGATGTACAATCAGCTTTTTGTATTTTCAATATATTGATATAACTTGTATTATGAAGATGCCTTCCCAAATTTGTACACCTGGCTTGTGATTTTTTGCTCACAGCTCAGAGCTAATTAAGTTTATAGAAAGTTGGAAAGGTTGAAAAATCTATGTTCATTAAAAGCCTGTGTTTTGTAAGTAACATGCAGACTTCTTCAAAGTGCAGGTGCTGCTCGGTTTAAATTGTTTGGAAAATCATAATTATATGTAACAGATCTATTTTCTTGGTAACTGTTAGAAGATCAGTTTGGTGATTCTGTTCTGTAGGGCCTATACTTATTTAGATGTCTTGCTACTATTCTGGTTTTGCTTCGTTTAAACAAAGAACGTTGGATGTTTAGACTATTCGTAGCATTTACGGTTGTGATTTGAAACAAATAAAATTAGAAAGTGACAATGCTAATGCTAATTAATTTTGCAGGGTCTTAAAAGAAAGTGAAATGAAGCTTAAACAAACTGTGAAGAAAACTCTACATATGGTTAATATTTGCAAGCTACACAACATGAAAGTTTAAACATACACTTAAATGTCTTACAAATCTATATATTACTTACAATCATTGTTCTAAACCTGACCAAATATAGTGCGATCATCTTCTGGATCATGCCATCATTGCCATGGGATGGCGACACAGAGGGCATGTATGATTCCTTTCAAGCCACTGGGTGATGCACTCTTGATGATACATATGGTTGCATGGCAAGGTTAGAACCTCCATGCCCTCAATCAACTCCTCCAAACAAATGCTGCACCTTTACTATTTTCATCAATAAGAATTTCCGCATATGTTGTCACTTCTAGCATCATTGTATCCATCAACAACTCATGAATGATAGAATCAGGAAAGTGCATGCACATATATGATGAGCCATTTTCCAGTAACTGTGGCCAAGAAAGAAGCATCGTGGTATATATCTTTAATGTTTAATATCTATCAATCTATCGGTATCTATCCGTTAAAAAAAAAAATCTATCAGTATCTATATTTATACTTGTCTATCAATATTTAATGAATAAAAAATAATACTAATTAAATTTAAATTTAAATTTAAAAAAAAAAAAAAATAAATTAGAAAAAAAATACTGAAAATTTTCCTATAAATTTGTGAAACAAAGAAAGTGTTACCTGTTTGCATAAAAAAATTATTACTTAAGCATAATGTTAGCAAAATTAAAACTTGAATTGATTATTATAGATAAAGAATTTAGGATACTGTTATTGAAAAGATGAAAAAAGCAATACACGTCATCATGAAAGGTTTAATAATAAAAAATAATTACGAAAAATCATGCTAACAAGATTAAAAACTTGAATTGTACTTTTTTTTTTTTTACAAAAACAAAGTTAAGTCATATAATTAATAAAACTTGAATTGATCTAATAATTGAAAGATTTATGGATAGATATTAAAACGGTTTTTCTAAACATATGGAAGGTTGCATAGATAAATCTCAGTAATTATCCACTATCAATACATTTTCAATTAATTTTAACAAGTTAATTAATTATGATGTTTTAAAAGTCAATTATCTCTCCTATTTTCTATTTCGGATTGACCTCCTTATATCGATATCTCTTCCTACAAAATTTTTAGGAAAATACTAACCAGTGTCTAAGGAAAATACTAATCAATGCCTTAAAGATATCGGTTAGTATGACCCAAAAATTTAACTACCCAATATCTCTTCCCAACAAAAACAAAAATTAATAATCGTTTGATTTTCATTTTTTTAGCCCAAGTCCCTCTCTCTTCTCCCCTCAACAAAAATTAGAAGATTTTTTTTTAGCAATAGAGAAAAAGTACGATGGCAATATTTTTTATTTTAATTAAGTGTATACGTTTTGGTTATATTTCATCAACTTTATTCAATCGATGCCAATCTTGTTTGCCTTGTGTGATCTTCAAACTTCTTTTGATCTTTGCTATATTTTTTGGATTTTGATTGAAATTTTTTTTTTTTCTTGTTTTATAACTCTCCAAGTACTAGGGGAAAGCCATTGCAACAACATTTAAATTTGTAAATATATCCTAGTATTAGTGTAGTTATAATAGCTGGTAAAAAAGTGTAGGTTTATCAAAAAAAAAATTGTAGTTATAAAATAAATAAATAAAAATAATTTTCAATCAATCAAAATCCAAAAATTTCCATTTTCTAGCTATACTACTTACGTAACAAAATCTCATAACAGCTGGCTGGTCTTAAACAAATAAATACGAGATAAATATTGATATAGGGAGGTGAATCCAAAATAATAAATAGGAAAGAGATAATTGATTTTTTCAAAGAAAAAAACATAATTAATTAACTTGTCAAAATTAATTGAAAGTTGGAGAGTGGAGACATGGGCCGGATCTGCAGTGGAAGCCCAAATCTTCTGGGTCCATAAATTCTTGCTCCAACCCTAAACTCTTGCCCTCTTCATTCTCTCCAATTCCAAAAGGATCGTGTTTCCGAGCTTCCGCTTCAGCCTCAGCTTCAGCTTCGCGAAGGGTCGATTGGGGTACTCAAGATCTTCACTTTCTGGTATGGCGTTCACTGAATCATCCCTGTCGTTTTGAATTTCATTTCATGGCATGACTCTGTTCAATTTTAGATGACCCGTTGTTCAATTAGGGTTTTAAGGTGAATTTTACATCAATTCCACCGGTGAGCTTGGAATTTTTAGTTCTTTCATAAATATTGAGGTTGGATTTGCGTGCTCAATATTGTTTATTGTTGGCATCGAAAATTGTGTCAGTGCTTCATTGATTCTATTGTATCCTGCATTGCATTTTAATCTCAATTTTAGAATTTATCTTTCTCGTTTTTCCCCTTACTATTGATGTTTATAGGAACGGATCCTCCAAACTTCGGGTTGCATTTTCACTGGGGTGAAATGTTTGTAAGAGGTTGAAGAACTTGGTTACAGGCTATTCTTGCGTAATTTGTGACTTTTAGAGTTGCAATAGTAGCTCAATCAAAGGATTCTTGTACTTACGAACCCTTTGTGTATATGCACTTGTATTTTAGATAGGGAGGTTAGAGAAATGTAGTTCCACTACTTCCCAGGGCAATTCAGTTGCTTTAACAAGTGTCAAGGGTATAAAAATAGAATTAGGGGTAATTGCGAAATATTGCCAGGGTTGAATTTTCAATGATGTTAAAAGAGAGCTGAGTAAGGTAAATGCTTAAGTATATGTCGATCTTAATTTGATCTCATGACACCAATGCTTTCTTTATGATAGATGTCAAGCGCTTGGACAAATATGAGCTTTGCAATCAAACCTAGGGATATAGAGAGGGAGTGGGAGAATCGGGGTGGAGTTGTGGTTATTTTTTTAAATAATTGGAGATTCTTGCTCACTCTCAGAAGATGTGTATGCCTGCTAATATTCTGGAAAAGGATGAGGAGATCAAATTTATTTTCAATATTGTTATAGCTTTGGAGCATCTTGGAGCAAATGAGCAATGGAGCTTGTGGAGCATGGCTCACCTCAAGGATTGCTCTCTTGGTTTGCTTCATAGTATTGGTTTTATTTATTTTTTGTAGAATCATTGGAGTACTCATAATGATAATTAGACGTTTCAGGATTAAGCGTGGCTTCAGAAAGTGAAAGAAATCCTCTTTGCTAATGTGCTTCCAACTTTTGCTTGTAGACGAACTGTATAACTTCCTCTATCAGATATGAGTGGTCGCTTTTCTCGCACAATTTATGTTGGAAACCTGCCTTCAGATATCAGAGAATCGGAAATTGAAGATCTATTCTACAAGGTTTGATGGGCACCATCCTTTTGTAATATATTGTGGTTCATGCAGTTCATTATATTATGTTTATGTTCTGTTTGTTTGGCTTCTGAATTTCTCTCTATCCCACCTGTTGTCTGGAATATACCTTCATGCTAGTGTGAAATGTGAAGTGCGAATTTCTTAACTAGAACCATGCACATTTTTAATTTTATTTTTTAATAATGAAATCATTTATGATAATATATAATACTATATTCTTATGATTTGTGAGCAAGGATAAAGAATCATCTTGAACTCTTGGCTTCCCATGCACATGTATTTTGTTATGGTGAAACCATTTAGCTGTAAATAGGTTATAATTTACCAAGATTTCTTAACTTTAGGGGATAAGGCTTGTGCTCTATTGTTTCACAATTGCATGATGTTTTTCTCCAATGTAATTTATTGTCCTTGGGGTCTGAAGGCTGGGGTTGGTAGTTGTGTACCAAAGTAGTTGTTACAAACTTACGATGGTATTATTCCCTCTTCAGTATGGCCGCATAATGGATATTGAATTGAAGATTCCACCTCGTCCTCCTTGTTATTGCTTTGTTGAGGTATTTATCGTTACTCCTATTTGTACTTATTTGTGAACTAACACATACACACACACTCTCTCTCTGTATGTGTGTTTCTCTTTCTCCATTTGATTAATTTTTGTTTGTTCCCTTGCTAGTTTGACAATGCACGAGATGCAGAGGATGCAATTCGGGGTCGAGATGGATACAATTTTGATGGTTGTCGGTTAAGGGTAATGAGCCATTCCTACTTTTATCTTGTGAGGTTAAAGCTTTCCTTTGGTGTGTTTCTCATCTGTTGCTGTAGGTGGAGCTTGCCCATGGTGGTAGAGGGCCATCATCAAGTGATCGCCGTGGCTACGGTGGCGGCGGCGGCAGCGGCGGGGGCCGTTTCGGCGTCTCCCGCCATTCTGAATATCGAGGTGTGTCTAATTGGATAATTCATTTCTTTGATATTTAAAAGTGTTGGAGACAGAAAATGGAAAAGAATGATAGTAATTGTAGAATTGTAGATTAAAAGAGTTTTTCCTTATAATCTCCGGAGCAGAGCTCCTTCAGAGGACGCAACCACCCCTCCCCAGATTACAGCCGAAAGCAAAATGAGAGTAACATTATGCAAAACTAACTCACCCCTTGATGCTACCTCCCTATATTCCCCTTTCCAGGTGATAGGTCTGTAACTAACTATTGACGCTCACCCTCACCCTCACCTCCGTTACATTTCACTTGTCCCTTCCTATCCCTTCTAGAGTATACTTGCCAAATCTTAGACCCATGGTTGGAGTTGGACTGCACCTGTCCATCAATTGGGTCCTTAACCTCCTCAGCCTTAATAAAGAAGGATCCGGAGCACATGTTGTATGGCTTTTTCCTTTAGGCTGTTCACCTGTTTATCCATGTTTTTTAATTCTATATTTATCTTTTGATTCGAGAATTGAAATTTAATATATGCTTGTCATTTCAAGATTCTGTGTATGCCTGTTTTGGAATGAGTTTGCCATTTTCCATAACTTGTTTTCAATGTTTTCTTTGTTTTATATGTTTCGTACTTTACATAAGTAGCTATTATATGTGAATTTAAAATTGCCGTAGTCGTTGAAGTTGTATTTTTTTGAGTTTGTGTACACTGTACAGCTGATTGTTTTATTTTCTTTTATCTACAGTTATTGTTCGTGGACTCCCATCTTCTGCATCCTGGCAAGATCTGAAGGTATCAGCATATTCATACTTCATATTTAACAACTACTTAAATCATGATCACTTTATTAACTGTGTTTTGAATATTTGGTTTTAGGATCATATGCGAAAAGCTGGTGATGTTTGTTTTGCTGAGGTTACCCGCGATAGCGAAGGTACAATTTCTTTAGTTTTTGCATTGACAATGTCTTAATTATTTGTTACTCACTTACTCATTACCTATGAAGCATGGATACAATGTTTTGGTGCTCAGACACTGGTGACTGTCATACATGTCCAATAAATAAGTTATTTTTTCAGCTCAAACATGGAAGGAAATGCCCAGGGACAATAAAAAATTCAATTACCATTTAAAATAAAATGTAAAAAAGTTTGATATACCCAATCACCAATTATCCATGACCCAAGCCCAATTACTTAGTTATCAGTATTCAGTACCACTTACCCTTACCAGACCATGACGTTTTTCATTGTGAAGCCATCCTCTCCCACCTACCCATCTGCCCCCATCTGCAAGAGCAAAATGAAGTTAATTTTTTTTTTTGTACATGTACTTCTGCATGGCTAATTATAATAGGACAAATTGGTTTAGGATATTTTTTGGAAAATCTCAATGGAAATGGAAAGGTGGTCCATGTTTTTAGGGAGGGGCTTAAATGCGTAGCAATTATTGGCACATATGACATCAGAATATTGTAAATCTTGAAGCTTATATATCTTACAAATTATGATTTGAATAGCATCCTCAATAATCTGGTCTGCACAGTTTTAATGCATGAAGCCATCTATCCCATTTGAATCAAATTTGTTCTTTAAAATCTCCTTATGCTGAATGAATCATATGTAATTGAGTGTATTTATGTAGATTTAACGATTAGAAAGGTGGAGGAGCAGATTTTTATGAAAGTTTTCATATATCACTCATATTATTGTTCTCTGTTTAGGTACTTTTGGCATTGTTGATTACACTAATTATGACGACATGAAATATGCTGTAAGTTTTTGGGAAACATAATCAAGTTCAATTTGGTTGCTCGTTCTATGTTTGCTACCAGATCATTTCCATCCTTAACTTGTCTCTGATTCACAGATTCGGAAGCTGGATGACACTGAGTTTAGAAATCCTTGGGCGAGATCTTATATTCGGGTAACCAGCTCTCTTCTTACATTTGTAATATTTCCCATATACATTTGTTCAACATTTGATTATTGCACCAGATCTTTCAATCTTGAAACAACTTTTACATGCATCAGATCCTGCACTCTGCTTTGTTGTCCCCCCCTTCCCTTTTTTACTTTTGTTTAGAAATAACTTGCACCCCTTTGTTTGGGATATTACATTGTGGGCAATAATCTTGATCTGCAGGTGAGAAAGTATGAGAGTAGTCGTTCAAGGAGCCGCAGCAGAAGCCCTAGAAGCCCCAGCAGGAGCAGAAGTCCTAAAAGGAATAGAAGGTGCTTTTACTTTCTGTTATTGTTCAGTGATGTGCCTTTTAGACATGTACTTATAGAAAGTCCTGCTGTTTAATTCTCCAGTAGATCTTTGGAGAGATCTGTATCTAGGTCACGATCTAGATCCAGATCAGCATCACCAATCAAAGCTTCCAGGTATGCAAAGCATAATATTGTTGAATTGAATATAGTTTTGTTTTGGTGTAAATGCACCATTTTTTATGTACCCGAACTGTTTATTCAATTATGCAGGCCAAGATCACGGTCAAGATCTGAATCTCCACGCCAGGTATTTGAAGTTTTTGAATTAAACAATTGAGATGTACAATCAGATTCTTGTAGTGAAGTAGGGAACGGCTAATGAAATTGAAAATGTTTCCGAAATATCAAATATATATTTGAGGATATAACTTGTATTATAAAGATGGCTTGTCATATTTTGCTCAGAGCTAAGTTTATAGAATGTTGGAAAAGTTGAAAAATCGATGTTTGTAAAAAGCACAGGTTTTGTAACATGCAGACTTCAAAGTTCAAGTGAGAAATGAACTTCTCTGATTTTTCCTTGTTCTAGATATTTTTTACCTGAACGGATTAGTAAATCACACGATGTTAAGTTGTTTGTCTATGCCCTTTGCTTTTACATGGTTTGTCATAGAAATGAGATATGAATCTTAATAGCATGTATTTTTTTGCAGGTGCTGTCGGGCAGTGGCTGATTTTCTCAAAATGCAGGTGCTTCTCTGGTGCTACTGTCCCATTCTGGGCAGTTTTAGAATTCTATTTTAAGTCGGATAAAATTGTTTGAATGGAAAATATGTAACAGAGCTATTTTCTTGATAACTGTTAGAAGATCAGTTTGGTGATTCTGTAGGGCCTATACTTATTTCATGTCTTGCTACTATTCTGGTTTTGCTTCGTTTAAACAAAGAATGTTGGATGTTCAGACTATTCGTAGCCTTTACGTTTATTTTTTTTCTTTTATCTTTTGGTTTGGCGGAAAGAAATCTGTTGAGTTATAATAAAAATACTTCATGTCTTTAATAAATAACTGAAGCTTTTGAGAGAATTTATAACGTTATTTAAGTCTTTATGATTAAGTGCCTAGAGTGTGGTTGTTTCATTCTTTCAAATAAATGTTAATTTTTAGCATGAGGTAAGTGGGCGTGTGTCGGAGAAATGTAAGAAACATAATATAAAATAGGGTTGAATTGTTTATAGTCCCTAAAAAATGAGTGGATTTTGGTTTAGGATCTTGTAAAGTTTTCTCTTTGGGTTTTTCATCCCTCTAAAATCTGAAATTAGTAATTTTGGTCCCTATGAAATGAACAAATTTTTGTTTTGTTCCTTATAAATTGTTTTTCTTTTGTTTTAATCCTTCTAAAATTTGATATCACAGTTTTTAGTCCCTAACATTCATTTTAGGAAAGATTAATATAATTCATTTTTGGATTGAAGGAAAATTTTAGGAGAGTTATATACTAACATGATATCATAGAGGTTATTGTGTGTCATTTGTGATGATCATATGACTTCCTGTTAGATACATAAGTATTTAATAGACGTGCCACGACAGTAGGGATCAAAAATAATTATTTCAGATTTTATAGGGGTCAAAACCAAAGAATTTTTTTACAGGGACTAAAAACAAAATTTACTTATTTTGTGGGGATCAAAAACATATTTAACCCAATAAAATATTTGTGTATCTAGTTTAGATTAGATATTTTCAGAGATATGGTTTATGGTAACGGTTGTGTTTTGAAACAATTTAAATTAGAAAATTAAAACTGATTTCATTTACAAATACTCTTTTTTTGACATCAAAATTTGACATCATGGAGGATATTCTAGTTTTGAGTAGCTTATTTATCATTTTACTCTTTCTCTTTATTTCATTGGTTCATAACCTACTTAAAACTAAGATGTCCCTCGTATGTCAAATTTTGGTACCAAAATATTATAACTAGAAAACGCCGAAGTGCACCACTTTCTATTAAAAAATTCGTCGATAGTTCAACATAAATTGAGAAATTGAGATGAGTTCAGCAATGAAATCCTTCATGTTCTTATTTCTTAATATGTTACAGAAAAAATATATAGTTTGTGTGTCTATTCTATTAAGGGATGGATGTCATTAAAAAAAATTATAATTTACTGATAATTAAACTAATGCTTTTGGAACCAACATGTGGTTGGTCCGAGTGGTAACTGGCTCGAGCCCCTAGGTCAACCCTTAAATGCAGTCCAGTATCTCGAGGGATTAGTTTCACCAGTTACGTGCGGAGGATACTCTGGAAACCTAAAAAAAAAAAAACTAATGCTTTTGGATTATGGTTCGATTGGGTGGGGGTTGAATTGGATATAGGTTAAGATGGAAACATATTTGATGTAGTGTTCTTATCCTTATCCGTAGATACCTCATCGGTCTACCTAATTGTAACATAATTAGGGGTAGGAATAGACCAGTCCAGACCAGGCTTTAGCTAAATAGGCCTGGCATGTTTCAAAAATGTCAAGCTTAAGCCTGGCATGTTACCTGACATAGGCTTTTTTTAAGGTCTGACCTGACCTGAAAACCTTTTTAAAGACCTATTTCCTATGAAGCCTTAATAAAGTCACAAGCTTGCTACTAAATAGGCCACAAGCCTGCTCCTAAATATGCCGAAGCAAATAGCCAATGACTAAATAAGTCTCAGGCAATAAAATACAAAATACAACCAAAACAAATAGGCCTCGGGCCATAAAAACAAAATACAACCATAACAAATAGGCCTTAGGCCATAAAATACAAAATACAACCAATAGATGTTCAAAGTCTATGGCAAAGACACAAAACAATAACAAATGCAACAAGTAGCAAAGAACACTTCATCTAGCAAATTTAGTATGTGTGCACAACATCTAACATGAAACAAGGCACCACCAAGGAATAACTTGTTACTAAGAGACAAGTTCCCCTTAAGATTTCTTAGGCATGAATCGTTATAAGCAGCATTGTCAACAGATACCGAAAAAACTTTATTTTCAATTTCCCAAGCTTTTAAACATTTAAAAACTGTATCAGCCACATCAATTCCACTCCTTGGAGCATGCAATTTCACTAAACTCAACACTCTCTTTTGAAGTTTCCACCCTGCATCAATGAAATGGCCAGTGATAATCATATATTCTGCTACTTGATGGCTTGATTTCCACATATCTGTTGTTAAACTAATCTTACTCACACTTTTCAACAATGTCTTCAAATTTTCTTCTATGCCTCATATATTGCTAAACAATCATTTCTAACAGTTTTACGACTAACTTTTTGAAAATCTGGATTTGCATATTGGAAAGCCCACATCCAAACCTCATCCTCAACAATACTAAAAGGATGTTCATGAACCGTAATAGCAGTGGCAATTATTTCTCTCATCTTCTCATTAGAGTATCTAACACTAGAACTCACAAATGGATTACCTGGATTAGAAGGCTGAAATGGAATGATGTTTGCTTCTTTTCTTGAGCCTTTTGCAGCCTCCTTTGTAAGTAATTTTCGGAGTGTCTCTTAAGATGGCTAGTGCTAGAATCTTTCCCACCAGTAGCGAATTTATCTTTACAAAATTTACAAACAGCTTTCCTTGCACCTCCAGCAATTTCAACCTCATCAAAATCATCCCATACAACTAACATTTTTTGCCTCTTCCTCTTAATGACAACCTCTTCAGCTACTTGATCTCTGTCTTTTTCATTTCCTTGTGTGTTATCTTCTGGTTGACTTGAATTTGTTGGTGCACGTTCACTCACCTCATTAGTACAAGCAGAAGTAGATGAAATTGTTTCATTGCTGCCCGCAAATGGAGAAGACATTTTATGGACCTGGAAAACAGAATGCAGACATTAGATTGTAGCAAAAGAGAATGAAATTGAAACTTTGTAACAGAAAAAATCGACCCACACCAACTAATTAATCACTTTCACTCAAAAAAATCTCCTACACTTTTGCCTTTTCTGTTTTAGTTAACCTTTTTGCTACATTCATTCATTCTTCTGCTATTGAATACTCTTACTGTAATGGAGAACCAAAGCATGAATTCAAAAAGCTAGTTTTTTTTTTCTTCCTACCATAACCCTTGTAAGATTTTGCACCATGTTTTTTGTAAGGATATGGAGAGACACAGAAGGAAGAATCAGTGTGAAAACCCTAGCAAAAATAAAATTAAAGCAAAGGTAAAGAAGAAACATCAAATATCTGTTAATGAAGAGAGGACATCGATGGAAAAGGGAGGTGCCGACGACGAGCGACGACGGAGCGAACGGACGGAGCGAACGAACGGAGCGAACTAAGCGAGTGAACGAAGCGACGACCGAACGAGGAGGAACCGAACGAACGAAGTAGCTTATGAAGCAGTGTGGCGACCAGTGACTGGTGACGCAGAGCACGGTGCCGTCAAGAGTCGGGCGAAAGAAGAGAGGAACGTGTGAAAGTGAACGACTCTTTCTTTGTTAGGGTTTGAGTTTGATTAGGTTTTTTCTTTCTTTGTACTATATGTTTACTAATTAGGATTCTGTAATAAATATTTTTTTTTATTATTATTATTTTATATATATATATATATATATATATTGTTACAAAAAAATTTAGATTATGGTAAGGACCGACCCCATGCAAAACCGGAGCCAACCACCAGAGTATCATAATAAATGAATCCTTGCTAGGAATCATGCCTTTTATTATACAGCTAATAGCAATCTTGCATGTGTATACAGAAATTTTACTCCAACTATAACGCATGGTAAATAAATTGTAATTTTATATGGGTTTAGACTTCCTATCAGTACTAAATAAACAAGAGTTTAATTGATATACATTGTCAGTATAAAGGTTTTTTATACTGTCAACCAATAATAAATCGTCACGTCATTGAAAATCTATGATTCTTATCCAAATCACCTTAAAAGTCATTCATAGTTTCATACCATGATTTGTGATTGGTTGACAGTGCATATCAATTAAACTCAATAAATGAAGAAAATCTAGGCATAAATATTTAACCTAAAAAACATATATGATGCATAAAAAAATTCGAGGGTGTATTTAGAAGAGCTTATTTGAACGTATAAGAATAACTAATGAGAATAAACTTATGCAAATAGTTTATGAAAATATTTATGATATTCAATTAAGCTCATTTAGCTTATTGTAATAAGCTTGTCAGAGAAGTTTATGAAAATAAGTTGTTTTTAGCTTCACTGAAAAATATTTCTTGAATAAGTGATTAATTAAATTGTTTATCCAAACGCATCTTAAATCATACATCCTAGATTGTGTTAAAACCACTTTTGATATTAAACCTAACAATTTATAATTTTTGGGATAATCATCTTTGACATTGCATTGAAGTCTTTTTTTATCAAGTAATATAAAGGTTCTGATCTTCATAGTAAAAAAAAAATCAATATTTTAAGAAGTCTAAGGCAGTTAGGATTCAAGTGGGACCCGACCAGTCAATCCAACCCAAGTTTAGTGTCCATCAATCCATACTTTTGAGTTAAAAGGCTTGGCCTATTTAAAATATTTAAAAAATACATGGCCTAAGTTCTGACCCGATACCTTATGCCATTCTTCATCTTTAAAAGTCTAGTCTAACATAATTTAAAAGCCTATTTAAAGATATATATTTTGTTAAAGCGTTTAAATAGGCCTATAGGCTTATCTCTAAGTATATCAATAGGCTAACAAATTAATAAATTAGGTTCTTAGATAGATCCTGACGAATAATTTGACCTATTTCTACCTCTGTTGATGACAAACCTAATATACGTAAGCTTGAACTAAATAGGGATTACCTTTTTTTTGTTTAAGATACTCATCTTATAAACAAAACATGTGGCGTGAGGAGATAGGTAATAATGTAATATGCAGAACTAAACTTTAAAATTGTAGCCACATTGATGTTAGATACATGATCGTATCAAATAATTTAATACATTTGAATATTTTTCGTTTATTTATCATTTATTATTTTTTGTTATATTTTTTTATGAACCATCGTAATTAGAGTCTTTGCACTTTGATGGAAATCGCTCCAAAGTCAGAAGGAAATTCATTTTGAATTTCAAGAATAGATTTTGAATTGAAGATTAATTAAACTTGAAATAAGTTTAATTAAATACTCTTGTCTCCAATCGAGATCTGAAAAAGGAAGAAAATACAAAAGGAGATTCCAGCGGGAAAAGACTTTTCTTATGAAAGAAAAAGAAAAGTTACTTTATCTGAACTTTTCTAAGTGTTACACAAATAAGGAAAGAACACTGCCCAAGACCAGAAAGCTTATCAGCTCTACTCATAAATCATCAAGGAATCTCCAACGTTCTTCAAGGCATTTATTGTCAAGTCAGAACGGCTATTTTATGAAGAACAAGATTGAAGAACTTCAACTTTTCTCAAAGGATCTTTTATGGCCAAGTATAAATAAAAGAAGTTGAAGACTGACATTTACACACGTATATACAGAGAAAGAAAAACAAAAGGTGATATAGCAAAAATGAATATGAAGAATTCATTTGATATCACACGAGATCAATACTCATAAAAAGTTGAAAGCTCTTGTCTCTTAAACATCTTCACACTCTGAAATATTCACTTGAAGAAGAGCATATGCAACTCACCAAGCTCCAAATTCACATTCACTCTATATAGTGTTTCTTTAGTTGAATTGCCCTGTAACTTTGAAGTCGTGCTTCAAAACACTCTCATTTCTCCTTGAGCCTGAAGAGGCTTGTTTCAAAAATACTTGTTGAGCCTGAAGAGGCTAGATGTGCAAATAATACTTGTGGTTGAGCCTGGTGAGGCTAAGTGTGCAAATAATATTCGTCTGTAACCTTGATCAGTTATAGTGAAAAATCTTAGTTAAGCCAAGGACTGGACGTAGCCCCAAGGTTAAGGGTGAACCAGGATAAATCTCTGAATATACTCGTTCTCTATCCTTACTTATTTACTCAGTTTAATTTTCTAATTGTTTAACTAATTTGGGTCTGTGAAATAGTTGCAATACGGTTTTACAACAAGGCGTTTGTCATAAAGTGTCTTACCTAATATGCATTTGTTTTGTGCTTCAAAACTCCGATTTTCGAAAACACTGTTCAATCCCCTTTCTAGTGTTGTTTTGTGCCATTTCAAATACCAGTGCAAGCCCTCCAAATAAACAACTTCACATGAGCTGGGATTTTCATTGTCCACAAAAGCTTCTAATCTCCACCTAAAGACAATGAGCCATGGTTAGCAACATGATCAACATAGGTTCTATATCCATATTTAACACTATAAATCCCATCTTTAGAATGCTTCCACACCAAAGTATCATTACTGGACACATGAAGAACAGGAACTTTACAAATTTCCTGCACAATGGGAGGCGCAAACAATTGGTATAACAACTCAATTCCAAGCACGTGACCCAGGGATAAAAAGGTTTGAAACCTTCAAAGTTTCCACAAAATTCCTATAAGATGGCACCACAGTAACTGTGTTACCATCACGAAGCCATGGTTGATCCAACATGGGTATACTAGTTCCATCACCAACATGCCAACGCACACCTTCCCTTAGCACAACCTGAGAGCTGCAAATACTACGCCATGCAAAGCTAGGATTATGGCCAACCGTAGCTTCTAAAAAACCTCCCTTAGGAAAATATTTAGCTTTGAAGAGTCTACTAACCATAGTAACTGGGTTAGAAATAAATTTCCAACCAACCTTCCCTAGCATAGCTAAGTTAAAACCATGTAAGTCACGAAAACCAAGTCCCCCATTCTCTTGTCGGACCACAAGCCTTTCCCAATCTCATCCAATTTATTCCCTTCTTGCTCGCTCGATTAGAACCCCACCAAAAAGAATTTATCATTTTTTCAATTTCATCACAAAGAGAGAGAGGTAGAAGATACATAGACATACAATAAGCAGGAATAGATTGGAGAACATATTTAACAAGCACCTCTCTACCCGCCTTAGAAAGAGATCTACCCTCTCAAGACTTTATTTTTTTTCCACACCCTATCTTTGATGTAATTAAAAACTGTTCTCTTTTTACGCCCCACAATAGAAGGGAGACCAAGATATTTACCTGTGCCTGAACCTTCAGAAACACCAAGCAATAAAGAGAGATCATGACGCACATCATCACCCACATTATTGCTTAAAAACACCTCTGATTTTTCTAGATTAATAGCTTGACTTGAAGCCGCTTCCTAAGAATTAAGGATGCCCTTAATGACTTCACATTATCTTTGGGAAGCACGGAAAAAGAGAAGAATCATCAGCAAACAAGAGAAGACTGATAGAGGCTGCACCTCTACAGATACGAATGCCATGAATATCCCAACGATTCTCAGTTTTTCTAATGAGAGTAGGCAACCCTTCTGCACAAAGAATAAACAGATATGGGGAGAGGGGATCTCCTTACCTAAGACCCCTCGCTGGAATGATAGGACCCACAGCTTCCTGATTCACAATAACTGAGTAATTCATTGTAGTAACACACATCAAAACTCAGTTTATCCACTGTCTATCAAACCCTGGGCTATGCACCATAGCCCACAAATAGCCCCAATCAACACGATCATAGGCCTGACTAATATCAATTTTTAAAGCAATAGATCCTTGCTGCCCCCTCCTTTTGCACTTCATAAAATGAATGATTTCAGTAGCCATAAGAGCATTATCAATAATAGAACGACCTTCAATGAAAGCAGACTGCTCTTCTGAAACACAAGAAGCAATAACCCTCTTCAACCTATTAGATAAAACCTTAGCAATAATTTTGTAAACAACATTGCAAAGGGAAATAGGTTGAAGGTCTTTCGTAGAATCAAGACTCATAATTTTTGGGATTAAAGGAATATTCGTATCATTTAAATTTGTAGGAAAAATACCTGTCTCTAACCAAGAACAAGTAGAAAGAAAAATATCCTTACCACAAACATCCCAAATTTTTTGATAAAAAGCAGGATTCATACCATCAGGCCCCGGGGCTTTATCAGGATGCATCTGGAAGAGAGCAACTCTGAATTCCTCTTCTGTAAAAGGCATAGTTAACTTCAGATTATCATCATCAAATATCCTACGTTGCACCCCCTCCACCAACATATCATCACTTTTTTAGCTTTGAAATTTAAATTTTGACACTTCCTAGAGGACGCCGTTGCATGAAAATATTGTGTTGGCATCACCATCCCAAAGCCAAAATGCTTTTGAACGCTGTTTCCAATAATCTTCCTCCTGGACTAAGAACATGGCTAATCTCTCCCTTTGAGCATCAAACTGGGCCACTGAAGTTTAATCATCAAAGTACCGCACATCATCAATAGTCCTCTTGAATAAATCAATTTCCCCTCTAAAATGAGTCCTGAAGCCCTTCGCCCAACGAGTTAAATTCCTAGTGCAATCCTCGATCTTATCCAGCACCCGATCACTGAAGTTGACACAGGGAAACACAAGAAGGGGGGTTGAATTGTGTTTCTTAACAGGTTTTTGAAAAAGCCTTTTTCTTAAACCTTTTTTTTACAAGCGAGGCAATATGAACACACATAAACAAGAAAACCTTTTTAAAGAGTTAACAAACTCATATCCAAATCTCCACTGTTAGTATAATAAAAAAAAACTGTAAAATATAGGGATAGAAAATTCACACGAGTGATTTTATCCTGCTTCACTCTCTTCCAACCAAGAGCTACGTCCAGTCCCTTCTATCTGAAGGTTTTTCTCCATTATTCTCCAAATAGATTACAAGTATTCAACACCTCTTCAGGCTACAAGTATTCTTTCGCTACCAAGCCTCTTCAGGATCTAACTCTAACAAAGAGATTTAAGATTTTGATCTATGAACTCACTATGTGTGAGAAATATGAAAGTTTAAGACCAGGAAGAATGAAATTTGATCAGAGATTTGGCACTTTGAAAATTCCACAGCATCAAGTTATTTCTTCTCTTAGGGTCCTCTACTATATATAGACGTCTTCATCTTTTCTTCAACGGTCTTGAGTAAATATCCATTTAGAGATAGCATTTAATGCTTGAGATCTGTTGAGACTGATAGCTTGATATGCTTCATGGATAAGTGCTCTTAGTCATCAGAGAAATGCTTAAAGTAGAGCTGTCACTTCCCTGTTGTACCGAAGGTTGCTTTCTGACTTTCCTTCTTTGTACTTGGTTTAACTTTACAGCAACATAGGTGACAAAAAACAAAGGTTTATGTTCTCAATGATACTATGTTTCTAACCTCAAGAAACAAAGAGTAAACAATTGAAGCAGAAAGGGAAAGAGACATACATTCCTTCGAATTAAATATTCAATCATTTGAAATAAATTCACTTCTACTAGACGAATTCATTTCAGTAGCTAGTGGACGCACAAGTCTTTGGACGCGCAATTTTAACTTAACAGAAAAGCAGGTTCGTCTACTAACGTGTTTTCTAGTTAATTACTCGTCTAGACTTCAAGTCTTTGGACTTGCAATTCTCCGGAGAGTTATTACTCGTCTATTACTCATTTTACACTTAGACTTGGATGCTCGTCTAGTGTTATTTAACTTAGACAAAAATTAATAACTCATCTAGAAATAACCTTATAGACTTAGAGTTTTACCATACATTTAAAGGTTCGTCTAGCGGTTGAGAGCTTAGACCCGAAAATGTTTTTCAGACAAATTGAGAAGATTCCTTATCCAACAGAACTATAGCAACTCCGCAAACTAGAATAAACAAGTTAGTTCTTTGACATAACTTTGCCATACAAATTTAACCCTTTTGTTAACATCAAAACTTAAGAGATTAAATTAGCCAAAACCACTTTGGTTCTAACAATCTTCCCCTTTTCGATGATGACAAAAATCAATTAAATTTGAGTGAGTAAAGTCTAAGAGAGCTACAGAGGCTCCCCCTAAGACAAAGCATACAAACTTAATAAAGTCCAATCAGCAGATAAGGAGCATATAACATAAGTACTGAAACATAGTGTTAGAGCAAGCAATTATCAAAGCAAACACATATCAGAGCATATGTTTAATCATCCAAGCATATAAACATGCATTATATCAGATAAAAAGTAGTTTAAACAGAACCAGATACACGTATGCATAAAATAACTGACTTTTATAAAATTTATTTCTCTTCTCCTTTCTCCCCATTTTTTGTCATCAGACAAAAAGGAAACAAGAGTGGACCATCATTGTTAGTTAAACAAAAAAAAAAAAATTAAGAAGAGGGTGGAGGAGGGTTCTAATTTGGAGGTGGTGGTGGTGGAGCAGCTTGACCTTGATTCTGTTGGTAATTGGTGAGCAATTGAATCATTTGACTGAGAAGAGCATTTGTAGGCTTCAGTTGCTTTGCTACTTGAGCTTCAATCTTCTTTTCCAATATCTCATCCAAGTCTGGTGGCAGAAAAGATTTGGAGCTTTCAGCAGTAGCATGGAGATTGCCTTGGTCTTGTAGAATGATCAGAGCTTGTGATTGTTAAGGTTGGTCATGAGGATGCACAACTGCCAAAGCCAATGGTTGTGAGGAATGCTTTCCAAATATACCTTGGCTGCTTGCAGACTCAGCAACCTCTTCATTCACAGCTTCAGTTTGGACAACTTCCAAATTCATATGGACCTTCAAAAATTATATCTTCAATTTTCTCAGAAGATGCTTCAGAAACTTGTAGAGAGGGTGCAAGGGTAGGCAAGTCTAGAGCCTAATGGATTGGATCTTCCTCAAATATAGGACTGGTCAGGGGTATTCCAATAGTGTCCTCATGAATATAGTACCTGACATTAGAGAAACCAAACTTCCCTCTTACAGTTGGAGTGGTTCTCTTGTCATTTTCATTGAGTCCGTATGAGGATGCTTCCCTACTACAGATTTGTATGTGACAAGCCTAGAAGCCTCTAGCATCAAAATTTGTCCTCTTATCCTCATTCTCATTTTCTTCCAGTAAAAACTTCATCATTTCTTCATCAATCAGAGAGTCAGAACTGGTTTCAAGCAGACAGGAGCTATCAGCAGGTATTTGATTTGTCTTTATTCTATATTTTCTATCCTTGTCCTTATTCAGATCAATCATATTTAATCCGGGATAGATTCTGGGAGGTTTCACTCCAATTCGAGTTTCCTTGGAGGAGTGGTACAGCCAGGTAGGTGGAACAAAGTTAGCAGCTCTTATGTACCTTGGCAGTTCAATTTTTGCCTTCAGATGTGCATACATGATGTGATCTACTACATCAGCAGCACTGCCATACTCCCTTGGATGCACAAAGTTCTTCCACTTGGTGTATCCATGATGAACTTTTCTCTCCCTTAAGTTCTTGATCTCCGGCACTCAATATATTGAGAAGCAGCCTTGAGAGAATTTGTCCACCATACAGGAATGATATGCATGTCTACACCATCTGTGTGAGGCTTGAAGGGAGGAAATTTGATGAGGTTAGGGTAGATTTTTCTGGGTGGAAATTTCTTTTGAGGTAGGTGAATGAGAAGAGGTCCATGGGCATTATACAAAGCAGATGGAAGGGGACTATCTCCTTCATAAGGGATAGGTACATGCCATGGATAGTATGTGGGTTCAGGTTCATACTCATATTCTGGTAAAGGATAGAAAGGTCTGGTTGATTCGAGTTTAGGTTGGTAAGTATGGTAGAGGATTCTCCAGTCCCTTTTAACTTTGGCTAAGCTTTCAGCTTTGCCATCATATAGGACTGAAGGGTTGGTGTAAGGGAAAAACCCTTTTGGGGATTTTGGGAAAAAGGTGCTCCATAATTGATCCCTGCATCATCTGGTTGGTTAAACCTGGAATCATCAGCAAGTATAATGGGTTGAAATTGAGGTCTGGTTGGGGAGGTTTGGATAGGAGAGTGGATAGGAGAGTATTGTGGTGAGGCTGTATGTTGGGGTGAGGGTTGTGATTCAATTATAGGTTGTGATGGAAGTGTTTATACAAGTGTGTCAGGGTGAGGTGGTGATTGTGATGGTGGTAACAGTGATGGTGCAGATGCATTATCATTTGCAGAAAAACTTTCAACTAAGGCATCTACTACTAATTGGACAGGGTCATTAGCAGGGATGCTTACCTTAGAAGTCATAACAGACTTAGCTCTTCTTTGAGGTTGCTGCCTTGTCTTTGTTGGGGCAGCAGCAGCAGCAACAACAAGCTTCTGTTTCTTTAGCATAGTACTAATGGGGACATCGTCCTCATCATCTTCTTCATCATTATGAGATAGAATCACTTTTCTTGATCTTTTCTGCCTTGGGACCACTTGTGGTGCATCATATCTTGTTTCCCTGATGACCACTCCAGCAGTAGAAGCAGCAGGCTTCTTGACAGTAGCTACACGAGTTGTTTTGGCTCTTCGTCCAACTATCTTTTTCTTCATGCCAAGAGCTTCAGCCTCATTGAGCTTTATTTGTTCTTCTTTAATCTTTAGCCTTTCCTCTTCCTTGGCCAACTCCACTTGAGCCACAGTGCTCAGTTTCATATTTGTCAAGTTTACCTTGCCAAATACTAAGGTAGACATGCTCTTTTCCTTGAGGGTTTCAGCTTGTTCCTCAGGAGTCTTGGCTTCCAAAAAGGCATAAACTTGTTGAGCTTTAAAAACTTTTGAAAGCAAGTGGCAGAAAGGGATTGCAGAAGCTTTCTCCCTATGGATCATGTATTCTCTGAATCTTTCAAAGAGAATACGAGGAAGATTGACCTTTGTCTCAATGAGCAAGTGACAGAGACATAATTTGTACAAGGCATAAAGGTTGTCCTTGGAGCCAGCCTTGTGTAGAACCGTCTTGTTCAGAATCTGGTGAAAAATGCGAACTTCATCATTCATCTCGACAGCTTTGCAGGAGTGATTTCTAACCTTGTTAGGCCTCATCAGAAAAGCAGCAACAACTTCTGGTCCTCCCAACTCATCTTCCCATTTATCAGAGATGACTAACCCTTCCTGGGCACAGTTAATAGTAGCAGCAATGGTTGCTTCAGATACAACCACTTTGAATCCCAAGACTTCAGCAGAGATTTCAGTTTGGGACACATTTGGTTTTCCTCTAGGATGCTCTAATTAGGTCTGGGTACACCGAGACCTTCTCGAAGAAGAGACCATCCCAGCCAGCAGCAGTGATGTACTTGCTTACATCCACGTTGTACTCTTTCAGAATTCCAAACTCAAAATGACACTCGATGCCAATGTTCAGCTTGTTAACATCGTAGGTTGAAATAGTGGTTGAGGAAGCCATTGTTGAAGTTTGAAGGTTAGGGTTTGAAGCAAGAGAAACAGAGATTTCAAGGGTTTCAGAAGCAGAGATTGTGAAAGGTTTTTCAAAGGGAAGAAGACTTACTTAAAACGGTTTTGAATATGAGAAGTTTTTCTTTGAAAATAAATTAAAAAGAAAAGAAATGAAAGACGTGTGAAGAGACATGCATTAAATGCTAACACGGCGCGGGTTTTTCGAAATTGTAAAAAGGCAAGTGATGGGATTGATGGAAGTAACTGACTCAGCAAAGAGAATTTAATTAAATAAGTCTTAGAGACAAAATAAATGCAAATAATTATTAATAGCATAGACGAGTCAGATAAAATAATGCAGACAGTCAGTGGATGCGGTAAGTAATGGACGCAGGTTCATCATGCAATAGACGCAATGACCATTAAACGCACATTAAATCCACACAAATCATGTTTAGATACTTTATAATAAACATAAATATGTCCTCAGCAAGAGGTTTAGTAAAGATATATGCCCATTGATGGTCAGTATCTACAAAATGTATATCAATGATACCTTTTTGCACATAATCTCTAATAAAATGATGTTTAATCTCTATATGCTTAGCTCTGGAATGCAATATTGGATTCTTAGATAAATTTATTGCAGCAGTGTTATCACACATGAGTGGGACACTACTTACAAATACATTGTAGTCCTCCAATTGGTGTTTGATCCATAAAAGTTGTGAGCAACAACTTGCGGATGAAATGTACTCAACTTCAGCAGTTGATAATGCAATGATACTTTGTCTTTTGCTTGACTATGAGACAAGATTAGCTCCAATGGAGTGACATCCTCCACTGATACATTTTATTTCAATTCTATCTCCAGCGCAGTCAGCATCACAAAAACCAACAAATTGTAATCATCATTTTTCTTAAAGCATAAACCCATATCAGTAGTACCTTTCAGATATCTAAATATTCTCTTAACTACTAATAAGTGAGATTTGCTAGGATCAGATTGAAAACGAGCACACAAACATACACTGAACATAATATCAGGTCTGGATGCAGTAAGATATAGAAGAGATCCAATCATACCTCCATATACCTTTTGGTCTACCTTTTTATCTTTATCATCTTTGTTCAGTATGGACTTGGGATATGCATAGGAGTGTTCGTTGGTTTGTAATCATCCATCTTGAATTTCTTTAGAAGTTCCTTTGTATACTTAGCTTGATGGATGTACACCTCGTCCACTATTTGTTTAACTTGAAGTCCAATGAAGAACTTGAGTTTTCCCATCATGCTCATTTCAAACTCTTTTTGCATTAGCTTAGAAAACTCTTTGCATAGAGATTCATTAGTAGCACCAAATATTATGTCATCAACATATATTTAAACAATAATAAAACTGAACTTACTGGATTTTCTAAACAAGGTTGTATCAACCTTTCCTCTACTGAATCCATTGTCCATTAAGAATGAACTTAACCTTCCATACCAAGCTCTAAGAGCTTTTTTAAGGTCATATAAAGCTTTCTTTAGCTTATATACATGTTCTGGTTGGGTTTCACTTTCGAAACGCGGAGGTTGCATAACATATACTTCCTTATTAATAAAGTCATTTAAAAATGCACTCTTTACATCCATTTGATATAGCATGATATTATGATGTGCAGCAAAGGATAGCAATATGCAAATAGCTTCTAGTCTAACAACTGGTGCAAAAGTTTCAGTATAGTCTATACCTTCTTCTTGTGAGTAACCTTGTGCAACAAGTCTTTCTTTATTTCTTACCACTTTACCATTTTCATCAAGCTTGTTTTTGTAAACCCATTTGGTTCCAATAAATGATTTATCCTTTGGTAAAGACACAAGAGTCCACACTTCACTTCTTTCAAACTGGTTTAGTTATTCCTGCATTGCCAGAATCCAGCCCTCGTCTAGTAGAGCCTCGACTACTGCTTTTGGTTCTAACTCAGACTAAAGCAGAATCATCTTGCTCTCTGAATGTAGATCGGGTTCTTATCCTATCACTGGGGCTTCCAATGATTTGATCTTGAGGATGGTAATTCTTGAAGTACCATGATCTCTGAACATTTTTTTGTTGTGAAGTCTCTAACTCAGGTTGTTGTTGTGAAGTCTCTACTTGATTTTCAGAATCCTTAAGATTCAAATCTGTAAAAGCTTCATCAAACTCTGATAATTGCTTATCAGGTGCTTATCATAAAATTTAACATGTATACATTCATCTACCACCAAGGTTCTAGAATTGTAGACCCTAAAGCCTTTAGATGATTCAGAATAGCCTAACAAAATTCCAACCTTAGCATCAAACTTACCAAGTTGATCCTTTGTATTTAATATAAATCATTTACAACCAAAAGGATGAAAGTAAGATATGTTGGGTTTTCGTCCTTTCCACAATTCATAAGGAGTCTTATTCAAGATTGATCTTATGTATATTATGCTCTGAATGTACCGGGAAGTATTAACAGCTTCAACCCAGAAGTGTCTAGGGACATAGTTGTCATTGAGCATTGTTCTAGCCATCTCTTGAAGAGATCCGTTCTTTCTCTCTACCACACCATTTTGCTGTGGTGTTCTAGGTATTGAGAAGTTGTGGAGTATACCACTTTCTTCACAGAACTTTTGAAATAGCTCATTTTCAAACTCTCCCCCATGGTCACTTATGATTGAAGTGATACACATGCATTCTTCATTCTATACACGTTTGCAGAATACATAGAAGACCCTGAATGACTCATCCGTGTGATCTAGGAACAAAACCCAGGTCCATCTAGTGTAGTTGTCTACTATGACTAGACCATATTTCTTCCCACTGATAGAGGCAGTCCTTGTTGGTCCAAACAGATCAAGGTGTAGTAACTCTAGTGGTCTATTGGTACTAACAACATTCTTAGATTCAAAGGAACCTTTGACTTGTTTTCCCTTTTGACATGCATCACATAAAGCATCGGATTTGAAATTAAGGTTTGGTAAGCCTCTCACGAAGTTATGCTTATTTAGCTTTGAAGTTAATTTCAAGCTTGCATGACCTAGTCTTTTGTGCCAAATCCATCGCTCATCTTCAATGGACACTAGACACGAGACACTTTGATTTGTGAGATCCTCCAAGTCAATCTTATGCAGATTGTTTTACCTCTTGGCAGTGAATAACAGTGATCCATCAGCCTTCTTGACATTACACATGTTCTTATCAAAAGAAACAGCAAACCCACTATCACATAATTGACTTCTACTCAACAGATTGTGTTTTAAGCCATTAACTAAAAGAATATTATCAATGGAGGGAAAAAGATGTTTACCAATTTTACCTACTCCAATGATATTTCCTTTCTGATTACCACCAAAGGTAACCCAGCCACCATCTTTATGTCTAAGGTCTTGGAACATACATCTTTCTCCCGTCATGTGATGTGAGCAACCACTGCCCAAGTACCAAGATGCGTGTTTATTTTCTATTGTTAAGCAAATCAGCAATAGGTATAATCTTATCTTTAGGTACCTATATTGACTTGGATCCTTTATTGTTAGTAGTCACTGGACGAACATGTTTGATATGCTTATGATGTATGAATCTAGATGTTACATGACCACCTTTTCCACATACTTTACAGTAAGTGTTGGACGAGCTAGATTTAGTTTTAACATGATGTTCTTTAGTTTTAGGAATTTTGTGATGTGCATGAAACTTTGATACTTTGTGAGATGCTTCATGCTTCTCTTTGTTATAGTCTAAACCAGACTTATCATGAGGTGACCTAGAGTACCTCAGTATCAAGTTTAACTTTTCTGAGGCACCTACAAATTTAGACAGGGTGTTTGTCATATATGTCACATCTTGCTTCAGTTTTGTAACTTCACAAGAGACATCAGGCTCAACTTTGAGTCTGTCAGTTAGTCTGACATTCTGAGTCAAGCTTCTTGTTTTCATTTCCAAAAGCTTGTCTTTCCATGCAAACTTTATCATATTCCTTAGTCCTTGAAAATTTCTTTTTGAGATTTTTATATTCATGTGACAGAATGGAAGAGTTGTGTAATAATTCATCACATGCTTTTTGTAAAGTGAATGAATCAGATTCCATTACATTAATGTCAATGTATTCACTTTTTGAAGAAGTGTCAGTCATGAGACAGATGTTTGCCTCTTCCTTAGCTTCATCTTCTTCTTCTGATGATGAGTGATCAAGATATTCCCAAGTAGCCATTAAACCCTTCTTCTTTTTGAAGAACTTCTTTTTGTCCTTCAATTCTGGGCAGTCTGCTTTGAAGTGGCCAGGATTATTACACTAAAAGCACAGAGATGGACCCTTTTCCTTGGAGTCTGATTTATCTCTGAAAATTTTTTGTTGAACTACCTTCTTCTAAAAGCACCTTCTTTCTCCACATATGTTGAATCTTTCTGGAGATGAAAGACACTTCATCCTCATCAGGTCCTTCATCACTGTCAGAAAGGTCTGCTTCATCTGAGGTTTCCTCAGCTTTGAGAACTTTGGTTGAGCTAGCCTTATTTGCCTTTAGGGCAACAGACTTTCCTTTTCTAGTACTTTCTTCTTCATTGAGTTCAAGATCATGAACTTTTAGAGATCCAAGAAGCTCCTCCAAAGTGAGAGTATTGAGGTTCTTTGCCTCCTGAATAGCAGTGACCTTAGGTCTCCACTGTTTATGTAAACTCCTCAAAGTTTTTATGACATGATCTATATTCTCATAGGTCTTTCCAAGAGATCTAAGACTGTTGATGATAGTTTGGAATCTTCCAAACATTTGATCTATGGTTTCATGTTCAGTCATTTTGAATAACTCATACTAGTGAACCAACATGCTTATCTTTGACTCCTTGACTTGGGATGACCCTTCATGAGCTAGGGCTAGAGTATCCCATATTTCCTTAGCTGTGTTACAACTATGGACTTTATCAAGCTCAGATATAGTGATAGCACACAACAGGTAGTGCTTAGCTTTCAGATAGAGTTGATTTTGAGTTTTCTGCTCCGGAGTCCATTGAACTCTAGGAATGGTAGCTCCAACATCACCTCTTGGCTCAGTGTATCCAATTTCAATCAGCTCCCAGATATCCACATTTTGTGCATCAAGAAAAGTCATCATTCTCTTTTTCCGGTAGTCATAATCACTACCATCAAAGAGATGAGGTATGTTGATTGCTTGTCCTTCTGTATTCTTGCTTGTTGGATCGTACTCCCTCAGCACTTGTTAGATGCTCAACCCTTTCGAGGCTAAGCTCTGATATCAACTGAAGTTGACACAGGGAAACACAAGGGGGGGGGGTGAATTGTGTTTCTTAACAGTTTTTCGAAAAAGTTTTTTTCTTAAACCTTTTTTACAAGCGAAGAAATATGAACAAAACAAACAAGAAAACTTTTTGAAAGAGTTAACAAACTCAGATCCAAACCCCCACTGTTAGTATAATCAAAGATTGTAAAAGATAAGGATATAAAATTCACACCAGTGATTTATCCCGGTCCACTCTCTTCTAACCAAAAGCTACGTCCAGTCCCTTCTAACTGAAGGTTTTTCTCCACTATTCTCCAAATAGATTACAAGTATTCAACATCTCTTCAGGCTACAAGTATTATTTCTCTACCAAGCCTCTTCAGGCTTGATAGTGTGATTTCGCATCATAATTCCTGTACACTTTTGCATGCATTCTTCATATAGTTTAGGCATATTTGATTTGATTTTATTAGTTTTTACCTTGGATCGGGTGAGGCAGTTTCTTGGTGTTGTTTTGCAGGAATTCAAGGAAAAATGATCAAGAGTAGCCATGATGGAGCTTGGATGAAGACAGAGCTTAAAAAGTGAAGAAAATGACCCAGGCAGAGCCCATCACGGCCTAGCCGTGATGACCCTCACGGCCGTGATCGAGCAATAATTGAGATAAAAGAAGGCAAAAGTCATAAGCTGTCACGGCCTAGCCGTGATCCCCATCACGGTCGTGACATGTTAATGGAGCCAGACTCCCTCTTAGCAGAATCTGTCACGATCAAGCCGTGATGGCTATCACGGTCGTGACAGATCATTTGGTGAAGGCAAAAGCTATCACGGCCGTGATGTTCCAATATTTGAATGCGCGCCAAGGCAGAAAGCGTCACGGCCTGGCCGTGATGGCCATCACGACCGTGACGCGAATCCGGATCTACAAAAGAGCACGAGCAGAACAGAAGAAAGAAAGAGTTTTGGAACCCTAAAATATTCTCTTTGAAACAGGGGCAAGGGCACAAGGATTCTCTGGAGTTTTTCCTCCCTCCCATCTATATTTCTTTGGTTGTAGCTATGATCATGAGTAGCTAAACCTCCATTGTTGGGGTTAGGTGTAGCTATCTCTGATTTCTCATGTATCTAACTTGATTTTGTAATATAGTTTTTACTTCTCTATTGAGTGATTGATTGTCTATGCTTAATGCTTGTTGTGGCTAGCACCCCCATAACTCGATTAGTGTTTTGATATGCAATTGGGAAATTCGTATTAGAACCGGGGCTGAGATCAATCACCTAGTAACCCTTGCGTCTAGGAATGGAGTTTGGTTTACTAGTAGTCGCATAATCCCTAATCTTAATGCGAATTCACTAATCTAGGCCACCTAAGGAATTAGGGTCTATTAGTGGATTTAGGCTCTTGTCATCCGAGGAATCGGGGCTTGAGTAATTTAGTGGATTGATTGTCATAATTGAAGTAGAAACTGTTTATGAGTCATGTCATTGCATGGGGATGAAGTTTAGTGAACCTAATCCCAGCGTTGTTCTTATATTTAAAGAATTCCTTTAACTGCCTTCCGAGTGTTCGACAAAAATCCACAAAGAAATTTTCTCTTTATTTTGTTTGTTTTAGGTTTAAATCTTATTTGGGCTTGGTATTTACTATCGAAATCCCTTCAATCCAAATATCCGCTTGGATAGTAATCGATTCGGTACGTGTTAGTAATTGTCACAGTCCTCGTGGGAACGATAAACGGTCTCACCACCGTATTACTTGCACGACTGGGTATACTTGCCCAGATCCGTCAACAAGTTTTTGGTGCCGTTGTCGGGGACTGTGTTTCAATATTAGCATACCCATTTCGGTTACTAATTTAAGCAAAAGCAAAAAAAAAATAAAAAAAATCTGTGGTGATTTGTTTGCTGTCATTTTTCTAAGTTTTGGTTTGCTGTCATATTTTTCTGGTATAGTTGCTGTTTGTGTGCTGACTTTTACTGATAACACTCTTGTTTGCTAGACTGTTTGTGTATGCGAGGTACTATCCCAGCTGACCAACTCCTCCACGATCCTGAGATTGAAAGAACAATTAGGAAGAATCGAAGGCAAGCAAGAGAGCAGAAATTGTTAGAACAGCAACAAGAGGAACAAGAGACTTCCATCTCTCAAGTTCATCAAGAAAAACTCAGAATGGCAGGCAATGATGAAGGTGTTCCACCACGGAGGACACTTGGTGACTACGGCAATACAAATGTCAATCGACATGTCACTAGCATAGTGAGGCCCCCAATTAATTGCAACAATTTTGAAATCAAGCCAGCTCTCTTGAATTTGGTTGCACAAAATCAGTTTGCCGGGTTGGAAAAGGAAGATCCCAATAGTCATATTTCCAACTTCATTGAGATATGTGATACGATGAAGCATAATGGTGCCTCTGAGGATGCAATTCGCCTAAAGGCGTTTCCCTTCTCTTTAAGAGATAAGGCCAAGGCTTGGCTCTAATCTCAACCAAGGGGGAGCATTACTACATAGGATGATTTAGAGGCAAAATTTCTGGCAAGGTTCTTCCCCACCTCAAGATTTGTCAAGACAAGGGGTGACATCATAAGCTTCGCTCAACAAGAAGGTGAGACTCTTCATGACGCCTGGGAAAGGTTCAAGGAATTGCTCCGAAGATGTCCAAACCATGGGTTTGATGATCATACCCAAATTCAAACATTCTGCAATGGACTGAGGTCGTCGACTAGGTATATGTTGGATGCCTCAGCTGGAGGTTCCATGAATACAAAGGCAGTAGAGGAAGCACTGATTTTGATAGAGGCTATGGCATCAAACGACTACTTGATGCATCATGATCAGGGTCCCACATCAAGAAGGGGAGTGTTAGAGTTAGATTCACAATCTGCACTTTTGGCTCAGAATAAACTCATGACACAACAACTGGAGTCCATTACCAAGCAACTAGCTCAACTCCCACAACAACTCCAAACTGTTCAAGGGACAACCATGCCACCTCAACAGGTAATGTGATGTGATTTTTGTGGTGGAGATCACGATAATGGAATATGTGAGGCACCGCCTAGTTCCCATGAGGAAGCTAATTATATGGGGAACTATGGGCGGCCAGGCAACAACCAATACTCCAAAAACTACAACCAAGGATGGAGGAATCAACCGAGTTTTGGTTGGAAACAAGATGCTGGACAAGCAAGCAAGCCTCAACCCACACCACCGCCTCAAGACCGGACTTCTATCTTAGAGAACACCCTCAATCAGTTCATGCAGATGTCCATGTCAAACCAGAAAAACATTGATGCTTCTATAAAGAACTTGGAGGTTTAAGTTGACAGATTGCAAAGCAACTAGCTGAGCAATCTAGCAGCAGTTTTTCAGGTAATACTCAGACTAATCCTAAAGAGCATTGCAAGGCTATTGTGTTGAGGAGTGGTAAAAGCCTTGAGGAAGAGAGTGGTGAGACCTTGGTGAAAAATAAGAGAGTTGATGAAGAAACAGAGGTAATTGCTGAAAAAACTGATTTGAATAAGGAAAAAGGCAAAGAGGTTGTAGTAGAGGAGGAAGAAAAAGACAATGAAAAAGACAAGAGGGAAAAATTAGTAGATGAAAATTCGATTTTGAGGAGAACTAAAAGTCAGATTTTGAAAGATGGAGACAAGCCTCAAGTGATCCCCTCTTATGTGAAGTTGCCCTATCCTCATTTGAGCAAGAAAAAAGAGAAGGAAGAACAGTTTGCCAAGTTCCTTGATATCTTCAAGCGGTTACAGATCAACATACCCTTTGCTGAAGCACTAGAGCAGATGCCAACCTTTGCAAAGTTCATGAAGGAGTTGCTCACAAATAAAAGAAAATTCAAAGAAGGTGAGACTGTTGCCTTAACAGAAGAGTGTAGTGCAATACTTCAGAGGAAGCTACCTCCCAAGCTTAAAGATCCTGGTAGTTTTACAATCCCTTTCACTATTGGGAGTGTTGCTATTGGGAAGGCCTTATGTGACTTGGGAGCGAGTATCAACTTGATGCCGCTTTCAATTTTGAACAAGCTTGGAGGTGGTGAGGTGAAACCAACAAGGATGGCATTGTAACTAGCTGATAGATCAATCAAGCGTCCTTATGGTATTCTGGAAGACGTCTTGGTTAAAGTGGACAAGTTTATCTTCCCAGCGGATTTTGTGATATTAGACATGGAGGAGGATGCAGAAGTTCCACTTATATTGAGGAGACCCTTTCTTGCAACCGGTCGTGCGTTGATAGACGTACAAAAGGGCTAGCTTCGACTCAGAGTGCAAGATGAAGAGGTTACTTTCAATGTGTTTGAAGCCATGCATCGCCCGAGTGATGAAGAGAATTGTTTCCGCATGGATATTGTGGATGTAGTGGCCAATGAAGTCTTTGCACAACAGCACCATTCCTCTACTCTTGAGAAGGTAATTATGAACTCTATTGAAAATCTTGATGAAGAAGAGGAGAAGGAATTAGAAGACTTCTTGTGTGATTTGGAAGCCCAACCCAAGCAACTTGCTGTGAACACTAAGAAAGAAGAACTCAAGAAGGATGAAATCCAAGAGAAGCTCGACTTGGAGCTTAAACCTCTACCTCCCCACTTGAAGTATGTCTTTCTTGGTGAGAATGATGAAGACCCTGTCATAGTAAGTAATGTACTGTCCAAATTGGAAGAGGAGAAGCTTGTAAGGGTGCTTCGTGAGCATAAGACAGCTATTGGATGGTCCATCTCAGATTTGAAAGGTATTAGCCCCACGTTTTACATGCACAAGATCATGATGGAGGCTGAATTTAAACCGGTGGTCCAACCGCAGAGGAGGCTCAATCCTACAATGAAAGAAGTGGTGAAGAAGGAGGTGCTGAAACTCCTTGAAGCTGAAATGATCTATCCGATTTCTGATAGTGCTTGGGTGAGTCCGGTACAAGTGGTTCCAAAGAAGGGTGGCATGACCGTCGTGCACAACGAGAAGAATGAGTTGATCCCAACTAGAACGGTCACTGGTTGGCGAATGTGTATAGATTACCGGAAGCTTAATCAAGCTACTAGGAAGGATCACTTCCCACTTCCATTCATGGACCATATGTTGGAGAGGTTGGCCGGGCAAGCTTACTACTGTTTCTTGGATGGTTATTCGGGTTATAACCAAATTGTGGTTAACCCGTAAGACCAAGAGAAAACTGCTTTCACATGCCCGTTTGGAGTTTTTGCCTATCGGAAGATGCCTTTCGGTCTTTGCAATGCGCCTGCGACATTTCAAAGGTGCATGATTTCCATCTTTTTTGATATGGTAGAAAAATACATTGAGGTTTTCATGGATGACTTTTTTGTTTTCGGTTCCTCTTATGATAACTGTTTGTCTACCCTTGCTGCTGTGTTAAAGAGGTGCATAGACACCAATTTATTCTTAAATTGGGAGAAGTGTCATTTTATGGTGCAGGAAGGCATTGTGCTTGGGCACAAAATTTCAGCTAAGGGGATCGAAGTGGACAAGTCCAAGATCGATGTGATTGAGAAACTGCCTCCGCCAGTGAATGTCAAGGGTGTGAGGAGTTTCCTTGGGCATGCAGGCTTTTACCGACGGTTCATCAAGAACTTTTCGAAGATAGCCAAGCCGCTGTGTAGCCTTTTGAACAAGGACACTCCATTTCTGTTTGACACTGCTTGTCTTAACTCTTTTCAAATTTTGAAAGACAAGTTGATTACTGCCCCCATCCTTGTTGCACCCAACTGGGAGTCACCATTTGAATTAATGTGTGATGCCAGTGACTACGCAGTTGGGGCAGTTTTGGGGCAGCGAAGGGACAAGTTTTTCCATGCCATTCACTATGCTAGCAAGGTTCTCAATGAGAACCAAGTGAATTATGCAACAACTGAAAAAGAGTTTCTAGCCATAGTGTTTGCATTGGAAAAATTTCGTTCCTACTTAATTGGGTCACAAGTCACTGTTTTTACTGATCATGCTGCGATTAAATATTTGTTGACTAAGTTAGATTCTAAACCAAGACTCATAAGGTGGATTCTATTGTTGCAGGAGTTTGATTTAGTCATCAAGGACAAAAAGGGCAGTGAGAATGTGGTGGCTGACCACTTGTCTAGGTTAGTGAATGAGGAGGTGGCTGCTAAAGAAAAGGATTCGGGATGAGTTCCCGGATGAGGCTTTATTGCTGGTACATGAGAGACCATGGTTTGCCGACATGGCAAATTTCAAAGCAGCCAACATTGTTCCAGAGCACCTCACTTGGCAACAAAAGAAGAAGTTCTTCCGGGATGTTAACCATTTCATGTGGGATGATCCATTTCTATTCAAGGTTGGACCGGATGGCTTATGGAGGAGGTGCATTAGTCAAGGGGAAGCAAGGAAAGTTCTGTGGCATTGTCATAACTCTCCCTATGGTGGACACTACAATGGGGATCAGACAGCTACAAAGGTCCTCCAATCTGGGTTCTTTTGGCCCTCAATATTCAAGGACTCTTACAACCATGTGAAGAGTTGTGACAAGTGCCAAAGGACTGGGAACATTTCAAAGAGGGATGAGATGCCACTGCAGAATATATTGGAGGTTGAGGTATTTGACTGCTGGGGCATAGACTTTATGGGTCCACTTCCACCTTCATTCTCCAATCAATATATCTTGGTGGTGGTGGACTATGTCTCCAAATGGGTGGAGGCCATTGCAACATCGCAGAATGATGCCCAGACAGTGATTAGATTCATCAAGAAGAACATATTTGCCCGGTTCGGTGTCCCAAGGGTTCGTATAAGTGATGGGGGATCTCGCTTTTGCATCTCACAACTGAGAAATGTGTTGGCCAAGTATGATGTGAGGCACAAGGTGGCATCTCCCCATCATCCGCAAATGAATGGGCAAGCGGAGGTCTCTAACCGAGAGATTAAAAGAATTCTGGAAAAGACTGTGGCCGCTTCAAGAAGAGATTGGGCAAAGAAGCTAGATGATGCCTTGTGGGCCTACCGGACTGCACTGAAAACTTCTGTGGGGTTATCCCCGTTTTAGATGGTCTATGGAAGGGCATGGCATCTTCCCGTAGAGTTGGAGCATCGAGCCTTTTGGGCATTGAAGTTCTTGAATTTTGATGCCACTCTGGCGGGTGAGAAAAGGGTGAATCAACTGCATGAATTAGAGGAGATGCGCCTTAATGCATATGAGAATGCATCCATTTACAAGCAGTGAGTCAAGACCTACCACGACAAGAAGATCGTGATGAAAACATTTCAGCCGGGACAGCAAGTTTTACTGTTCAATTCCCGGCTGAGATTGTTTCCGGGCAAGTTGAAGTCTAAGTGGTCGGGACCGTTCATTGTCAAGGAAGTCTCACCTCATGGAGCTGTGGAAGTGGAGGATCCTACTTCAAAAAGGACCTTCAAAGTCAATGGCCAAAGACTTAAGGCCTACTTGGGTGGCGACATCGAGAGATTGATCTCAGTTGTGCGCCTTCATGATCCTTGAGGTCATCTACCCGTCAAGCTAGTGACGTTAAATAAGCGCTTATTGGGAGGCAACCCAAGTTTTCTTTTCATTTTCCTTTTGTTTTTGATTTTGCCCCTCTTGAATAATTTGAGAAGATCAAGAGGATAATAGCATAGATTAATAGGTTTGTTAAGTGTTTTCAGGGAAAGGAGGGAGGAGAAGCAAAAAAAAGGGCAGAGACACCAAAGTCAGCAACCATCACGCCCAGGCCGTGACACTGGTCACAGCCGTGATGAGCCAGAGTTGAAGATCAGAAAGGATCACGGCTCAGCCGTGACCCCCATCACGGGCGTGATGGAAGGACCCTGAAGATCAGAGAGCATCACGGCCTAGCCGTGATGGAGGTCACGGCCGTGACAGGCTACTCCTATGAACCAGAATGCATCACGGCCTACCCGTGACAAGCATCACGGTCGTGACCCAATTTTCATGCAATTCCTTCTGACTAGGCATGAGAACCAGCACCCGTTGCCGCCTCGGTAAGTCATTCCAATTTTTCTTTCCTCTCTCCAACTTAATTATTTATATTGGGGACAATGTAAGTTCTTAAGCTTGGGGTAGGGGTATTTTTGCATTGTTCATGTTGCATTCATATAGTTTTGCATGATAGCTTTGCATATTCACATGATTAGATTGCCCCTTGCCTAAATTTTGCACCCAATTGTGAGAACTAAGTGCCAAATAAATTGAGATAGTAAATTTTTGAACCCAATTTTTCATTCTTGTGATAAGGCTGCAAATAAAAATGCTTGAGATGATCTGTGATAGTTGATAACTAGCATGTGGTGTCGTAGATTTGTGTTTCTCACTGATTCTTGAACTACTAAAATGTGAGATTTTGAGCCAAAAGGGGTACTCACTGAATATACCCCATTCTTTATGTTAGAGTGTTATTCCTCTTGGATTGTACTTCTCTAGAACTTGACTTGAAACCATTTTGAAGCTTAAAAATTTTTGAAAACATTTTTGAAAATGATTGAGGCACTAGGTATTTTTCCGGCCTTCTGAGATTTGATTGATGAAATGCTACCCCTTAGTTGCCCAATTTTGAGCCTGAAAGAATAAAAATACTTTTCTTGGTACCTTAAATTACTTTGTTGAATGATGCTTGATAGGACCTTCTAAAGTATTACAAAAGGGTAAAAAGGTAGTTGGAAAAGTATGGGATGAAGGAATCAGAAAAATATTTCTCTTGAGTTGAAAAATCTCCCCTTCTCCAAATAAAAGAAAAATAAAAGAAAAAGAAAAATCTATGGAGAAGGGGATGACAAAAGAAAGTGAGAAATGAAATAAAAAGAAAGAAATAAAGATGGAAAAAGGAATCAAAACCCAAAATGGTATTTTAGAAGGTCATGCTTTGCAATGCTTGATTGTGTTTAGCCCTTTTGGAATTTCCTTTTCTTGACTTCCCCACCTAACTATAAATCCTATGGCCCCGTTACAACCAAAGCAAAAGACCTCTTGATTCTTAATTATTTTCATTAATAAAGTAGAGATTTAATTTATAGTCAAGCCTATGGTAGAATTCATTCCTTGAGGAAAGTGGAGCGAATTGTCTTATTTCCCTAACACTTGAGTGAGGTGAGAAAGAGAGCCAAGCAAATGACAAGCTTGGGGTGATCTTCAGGTGAGAATGAGTGCCCTAATCTGTGAGAATATGAGTCTAAGAAACCTAAGCCTCTAATTGGACTTGAACTGATTGTCTCTTGCTGAATTATTTGAGATGCCTGTTACTTGGATTACTTGTTACTCGGCTTCTTGGTTCACTATCCGTAATCTGATTGTCTATATCTTCTGGCCTTAGTGATTGCTTGAGGACAAGAAATTGAATAAGCTTGGGGTGATTTGATAGTGTGATTTCGCATCATAATTCCTGTACACTTTTGCATGCATTCTTCATATAGTTTAGGCATATTTGATTTGATTTTATTAGTTTTTACCTTGGATCGGGTGAGGCGGTTTCTTGGTGTTGTTTTGCAAGAATTCAAGGAAAAATGCTCAAGAGTAGCCATGATGGAGCTTGGATGAAGACAGAGCTTAAAAAGTGAAGAAAATGACCCAGGCAGAGCCCATCACGGCCTAGCCGTGATGACCCTCACGGCCGTGATCGAGCAATAATTGAGAGAAAAGAAGGAAAAAGTCAGAAGATGTCACGGCTTAGCCGTGATCCCCATCACGACTGTGACATGTTAATGGAGACAGACTCCCTCTTGGCAGAATCTGTCACGGTCAAGCCGTGATGGCTATCACGACCGTGACAGATCATTTGGTGAAGGCAGAAGCTATCACAGCCTGCCCGTGATGGGCATCACGACCGTGATATTCCAATATTTGAATGTGTGCCAAGGCAGAAAGCGTCACGGCCTGGCCGTGATGGCCATCACGGCCGTGACGCGAATCCGGATCTATAAAGGAGCACGAGCAGGACAGAAGAAAGAAAGAGTTTTGGAACCCTAAAATATTCTCTCTGAAACAGGGGCAAGGGCACAAGGATTCTCTGGAGTTTTTCCTCCCTCTCATCTATATTTCTTTGGTTGTAGCTATGATCATGAGTAGCTAAACCTCCATTGTTGGGGTTAGGTGTAGCTATCTCTGATTTCTCATGTATCTGACTTGATTTTGTAATATAGTTTTTACTTCTCTATTGAGTGATTGATATATTGTCTATGCTTAATGCTTGTTGTGGCTAGCACCCCCATAACTCGATTAGTGTTTTGATATTCAATTGGGAAATTCGTATTAGAACCGGGACTGAGATCAATCACCTAGTAACCCTTGCGTCTAGGAATGGAGTTTGGTTTACTAGTAGTCGCATAATCCCTAATCTTAATGCGAATTCACTAATCTAGGCCACCTAAGGAATTAGGGTCTATTAGTGGATTTAGGCTCTTGTCATCCGAGGGATCGGGGCTTGAGTAATTTAGTGGATTGATTGTCATAATTGAAGTAGAAACTGTTTATGAGTCATGTCATTGCATGGGGATGAAGTTTAGTGAACCTAATCCCAGCGTTGTTCTTATATTTGAAGAATTCCTTTAACTGCCTTCCGAGTGTTCGACAAAAATCCACAAAGAACTTTTCTCTTTATTTTGTTTGTTTTAGGTTTAAATCTTATTTGGGCTTGGTATTTACTATCGAGCTCCCTTCAATCCAAATATCCGCTTGGATAGTAATCGATTCGGTACGTGTTAGTAATTGTCACAGTCCTCGTGGGAACGATAAACGGTCTCACCGCCGTATTACTTGCACGACTGGGTATACTTGCCCAGATCCGTCAACAAGGCTCTAACTCTAACAAAGAGATTTAAGATTTTGATCTATGAACTCACTATGTGTGAGAAATATGAAAGTTTAAGATCAGGAAGAATACAGCTAAAAATCTTCAAATGAAATTTGATCGGAGATTTGGCACTTTGAAAATTTCACACCATCAAGTTGTTTCTTCTCTTGGGGTCGTCTACCATATATAGACGTCTTAATCTTTTCTTCAACGGTCTTGATTAAATATCCGTTTAGAGATAGCATTTAATGCTTGAGATTCGTTGAGATTGATAGCTTGATATGCTTCATGGAGAAGTGCTCTTAGTTATCAGAGATATGCTCAAAGTAGAGGTGTCACTTCCATGTTGTACCGAAGGTTGCTTTCTGGCTTTCCTTCTTTGTACTTGGTTCATTTCAGTAGCTAGTGGACGCGTAAGTCTTTGGACATCCAATTTTAAATTAACAGAAAAGCAGGCTCGTCTACTGACGTGTCGTCTAGTTAATTACTCGTCTAGACTTCAAGTCTTTGGACTTGCTATTCTTCTTAGAGTTATTAAGATCCTTGTCCATTACTCATTTTACACTTAGACTTAGATGCTGGTCTAATGTTATTTAACTTAGCCAAAAAATTAATATCCCGTCTAGTGATAACCTTTTAGACATAGAGTTTTACCATACATTTGAAGGTTCGTCTAGCGGTTGAGAGCTTAAACCCGATACTGTTTTTCGGTCAAACTGAGAAGATTCCTTATCCAGCAGAACTACACCAACTCTGCAAGCTAGAATAAACAAATTAGTTATTTGACATAAGTTTGCCATACAAATTTAACCATTTTGTTAACATGAAAACTTAAGAGATTAAATTAGCCAAAACTACTTTGGTTCTAACAACTAGAATTCGCCCAACTCTCTCCCACAACATCACGCAATGAAGCTTCATGAAGCCACCCATTATCAAACTTGAACTTGTTCCTGAATTTTGGAGCAACATTATCACATAAACTGAGGCAAATAGGACTATGATCAGAGAAGGCAGTCGTGAGGTTAGAGAGGTGCACATCTGGAAATAAATTCAACCAAGTACTTGTAGAAAGAGCTGTAACACCCCGTTTTTCGTAAATAAGCTTGGTGCTTTCATATATGTTATATATATGTTTGTATATGCTTGGTTTCGATGCCTAAGTTCATGTTTGGGGGAAGTTTAGCCTTATAAAGGTTTAATCCTTTTAGAGACCAAGTAACATGTTTCACCGTTTTGGCCATATCTTGGGTTCTAGATGTCCAATCGAGGTGATATTTGTCGCGTTGGAAAGCTAAGAGAATTATATACAAGTTTTATTTCAAGTGTTTTTGCCCAATTCGGCTTTTTAGTCCTCGCCACGCGAGCATTTGTTCGCCCCGCGAACCTAATAGACAGTTTTTGGTACTCTCGGGTTTGTCCTGTGAAAAGTGGTTCGCCCCTCGAATCGACGTGCACCAGAAACGTGGTTTTGGGCTTCTAAATATCCCTAATGACCCAAACTCATATATATACCATTAGACTCGACCTAAACCTAGTTTACACGACCCCAACACTCAGAAAACTGCCCCCCTCCTTCCTCTTTGAATCCTTGTGTTTTTTCTCCCTTAAACTCTCTCTAGGGAACTCGTTTTTGCATCGTTCTTTACTGATTCATGATAGGAGAACATCACTACGAATAGATGTTCGTTATGCTTGATGTTTGAGACTTTAGAAAAGGTAAAATTCGTGCACCTTGTCCCTTGTGTTCTTTCTTTCAAGTTCTTGATCTTTTCCTTTTGATTTCTTGATCTTAGAATTGAACCAAAATGTCTCTTTGTCGTTCTTGAAGTTGTAGACAAGTGCCGGTGAGACGAGACCCAAGTGGATCTTCTTTCTCTTTTTTGAATCGTGATCTTTATTCCAGGTATGGGGAGAAGGAATAGTATGAGTATGTAGGCTTGGGGGTAGTGTAAGACGAAGGGTTACCTATGACCCTTTCCTTTGATAACATGTATATATGCCTTTTGCCTATTTGTTATATGATGCTTAACTGTTGTGATGTTGATGACTGGCATGACTGTTATTATTGATTGATGTTGTTTGTTATAATATGTTGATGTTGTGATGCCATGATTATGATGTTATTGGTTGTTGTTGTGTTGTGATCTTTATGAGTGTTGATTGTTGAGGATGCTAATGCCAACAATGATGTTAAGACGTTAATACGTTAACGATGATAATGATAAGTAAGGGATGTTTCCCAAGTTGTTCATAATACATGAATATAGTGTGAGAGGCAAGGTTATGTTCATAGGGCTTAGTTAAAAACCCTAGGATTGATTAGTGAGTGTTCTAGGAACATTAATAACGAAGCTATGATTAAAGGATTAATTCCCCCTGATGATAAGACATGAATATTAATGAAGAGCAGTTAAGATTAATGAAGCTATGATCAATGGATTAGTAAAAGCCAATAGGTTGAATCCATGAACAGTCCCAAGGATTTGGGAAAGGGTTTTTGACCCTTTCTACCCAGATCAATATGACCACGCTCCATTGAGTACGACCGTGCTTAACAGGGAGCATGCCCGTGCGTCATTTTGAAATCCAGAGCAGGGCGTGGTTGTGCTTGCCTACAGGTCCAGCACGCCCGTGCTGAGGGTGAGCCCACCCGTGCTCACCTAACCAGAACAGAAACCAGAATGTTGAAATAGGGGTTTTCACCCCAAATGCTTAAAAGACTTAATAAGATATCAGCGAAACATGAAGACCAAAGATAAGTGATAAGATGTTGTACCTTGGTAGCCTAGTGTCTGCTCCAAGCGTTAAGATGTTGAACCTTGGTAGCCTAGTGTTCGCTCCAAGTAATAAGATGTTGTACCTTGGTAGCCTAGTGTTCGCTCCAAGGGGGCCTTGATGCTTGATGGTCAAGGTGTTGAGCTCTGGTGCTTAATGGCCAGAGTGTTGTTAATGCTTAAAAGACTTAATGATGAACGTTATCCTCTATAGCCTAGTGGTCGAGGTGTTGATGGTGCTAAAACTTGGGTAGCCTATGGGTCCAAGCGGGGGTGGTGGTTGTGGTTGTGGTTGTGTGTTGTTTGCCATGCATTCACGCATCAGAGATGTTGATTGGAGGTTGTGCAACATAGGGGAGGTTGTCCGAGAGTAAGATGATCTGGCCGTCCGCGGGATTCATCCGAAAGGGAATCAAGTATACACCGTGGTGGCGCATCCGAGAATAAGATGTGTCGATTGTCCTAGGGGTCCACCCATGGTTTGGTGGACTGCCCCGGCATTGGGGCTTATTGGCCAATGTGGAAATGTAACCCCAAAGTTGGCATCTTGAGTTAGTTTGGATCCAAGTGCATAGTAGAGGAGTGGAGCAGAACTGCATTGCATAGCATACACGTTATATGATGAGGATTGTTATGATAATGTTGTTTGATATAACATGTTGGTTTGCTGTATGCTCGTCTTGCTAACTGCTTCCTTACCGTTATATTAATATATATGTTTCTTACTCCATATCTCTATGTTTCTTGTTTGTGGCATGTGTCGTTTATGCAGAGGTCGATGTGCAGCCAGTTGAGAAGTGACTCTGAGGAGCCGCGACTCATAGATAGGATTTCCCGTTTTCAGTAGTTGTTTAGTTGTTTCCAGTTGTATCTGAGTTGTCTTATCGGATTGGTTATACCAGCTCTGTAGTGTGATATCGAGGTTGGGTTCGTTTATGGTTTGTTTTATGTTATGTTTTCTTTATAAACATGTTTTGGTTAATTCCAAGTTAAGTTACAATGCGACAGTCTCTGCCCGGTCTTGATAATCATATATATATACATGTGTTCTCTCTCTTTTATATTTGTGTTATTGCTTTTGAATGCATGCGGGGTAGAGGGTGTCACAAGAGCTCTATCAATTCTTTCCTCAACCGCATTATCCTTACCCTTACTCTTCCACCAAGTGTACTTATACCCCTCCAAAGGGATGTCAATTAAGTCACAATCACTAATTGCTTCACGAAAACCATTTAGCAACCAATTAGGATGGTTGACACTCCTTTTTTTATCCGAAGAGTCTAACATATTGTTAAAATCTCCGATAATACACCACGGTACACTAGACAAAGCAGCTAAACTACTGATGAGGTTCCAAGATTCCCTTCTACATGATCGTTCATGAAAACCATAAAAGCTAGTCATTCTCCAAGTAACTCCCAAAGAATCATCATGCACCTCCACATTAATGTAATTAGAGGCATAACTCATAATCTGACATTTAAAAGACTTGCGCCAGATTAGAGCAACACCCCCACCAAGCCCAATCCTATCAACAACAAAAGAATAATCCATTCCTAACTTCTCCCTTATTTTTTCAATTTTATTTGCATCAACTTTAGTTTCAAAAATAAAAATAGCATCCGCTTTATTAACAAGGATGAGGTCCCTAAGAACCGGAACTGCACGCGGGTTACCCAGGCCCCGACAGTTCCAACCGATGATACTCATTGCTCCTGGCTGGCCTAGGAACCAGAACCCACCGATAAAAAATGCACATCATTTGAACCATTAATAACTGCCACAATAGAATAATGCACCGCCATTGCATCAGATGTCTGCCCCATGTCAATAAATTCCCTACGCCGTTTTTTTGGATCAACCAAATCAGTATCCATATAATTTTCAATGCCAATCTGTTGCGCCGGTTTCAAAATATTTGGAATAATTTTACAATGATTAGGCTCATTGAGGCGCACCCCCCTTTCATGCAAAACCGTGGCCACACTTCACTCTCCTTGGAAATAATTAATCGACACCCACACCAAAAGAAACAGCTGCTCCTGAATTCACGGCATATTGTGTTGGAAACAAAGTAGTTTTGGATTAAATAATCTCTATGTTTTGATGTTAACAAAAGAATTAAATTTGCTTGGCAAAGTGTTAGTTGAAATCTAACAAGTGCTTTCAGTTATGCAGGAATATTTAAATATGAGTAATAGAAACTTGGATAAGTTTTCATTGGAATCCTTGAGAAAGATAAGCATCCACCCTTGTAGACGGGCTACTCAATGTTTTGGTAAAGTTAATTTTCATTTGTTTATTTAATTAAGTAGACTGGTTTCTTTAAGTAGACTAGGCACTAAATGCTTACTAGACGAAAATCAAAATAATTTCTTGGATACAACAATTCCAAAGACTTGATAGTAAACGTGTCTAGCTTGCCACGTCAGTAGACAAAAGTAATTGGTAAAATTGAACGAACTGAAAAATAAAATAATAAGGTAGATGAGCTCTAACTGCCACATCACCAGACGGAGATTATGATAACTCATTGAGGTATAGCAAGTCGAATGACTTGATAGACGAGGGGATATGCCACGTCAGCAGATGAGAAAAATAAAATAATGAACAGACTTAGTCTCACATATAACTAAGAAGACGGAGTTTTTAAGTAGACGAGCTTCATCTTTGATTGAATAAATGCAATCCAAATCTCTTGAATTTATTTCAAATGATTGATATTAATTTCAATAGAATTTTTGTTCTTCGCATTTGTTTTATCTGCTTTAATGTTTTACCTTGATGTAAAAGAAACATAGTACCATCAAAGAAATGCAAAAAGCAGAATCGTACAATGAGAAACTGCAAAATGATTTGTACGATGACAACTTTATGGCTTAAAAAGTTGGATTGTACACAAAGGAGGAACAATAAGTTCTCAAGATGCAATACTCAGAGCAGTGAGCCTCCATTTCATGCTATCTCGATAACCAATAGCGCTATTCAGCATTGCCACGATCAAGCTATCAGTCACAATGGATATCATGCACTAAATTCTATCTCTAAACGGGAATATTCAAAATAGTTGTTGAATAAATACAAGTGAAGAAGAAGGTCACCATAAATAGAAGACCTCAGATACTGAAGAACAACTTTTGCCTGCACAAATTTTGCTTGCTCAACTTTTGTCAAAACAATCATTCATACTCATAATTCTTTAAAAGCAAGAGTTTGTATTCTTTAATTTGAATATTGTGAAAATATTCATTTGATCTTAAATTTTCATAGCCTCACACACAGTGAGTTAAGAAGATCATAAGTTAAATCTCTTTGCTAGAGTTAGAGCCTGAAGAGGCTTGGTAAGAAAGAAATACTTGTAAGCCTAAAGAGGTGTTGAATACTTGGTTGTAATCTATTTGGAAAATAGTGGAGAAAAACCTTCAAGTAGAAGGGACTGGACGTAACTCTTGGTTGAAAGAGAGTGAACCAGGATAAAACATCTTGTGTGAATATTCTATCCCTAATCTCTTTCGGCTTTATTTGTTTTTACCAATTGAGGGGTTTTGATATTGATTTTGTTAAAGTTTTTTAAAAAAGGGATCTTTTCTTTGTGCTTGCTTCTGATTTAATCTTCTTGTGTGCAAAAATAGTTTTAAAGGTTGTTTTCAAAAATTATTAACAAACACAACTCAACCCCCCTTCTTGTGTTTGCCTGTGTCAACTTCAGTTGGTATCAGAGCTCAGCCTCGAAAGGGTTGACCATGTAACAAGTGCTGAGGGAGTATGATCCAACAACCATGGATGCAGAAGGACAAGCTATCAACAGACCTCCTCTCTTTGATGGAACAGACTATGACTACTTGAAGAATAGAATGATGGTCTTCTTGGATGCGCAGAATGTAGATATTTGGGAGCTGATTGAATCCGGCTACACAGAACCAAGAGATGAAGCTGGAGCTACTGTTCCTAGAACCCAATGGACTCAAGAGCAGAAAAACCAACATCAGTTGAATCTGAAGGCTAAACATTATCTCATGTGTGCTATAACCAGATCTGAACATGACAAAGTTCACAGCTGTAATACTGCTAAAGAAATCCGGGATACTCTTGCCCTAGCTCATGAGGGTTCCTCATAAGTAAAGGAATCAAATATCAGCATGCTGGTTCATCAGTATGAGCTGTTTAAGATGGGTGAACATGAAACAATAGACCAAATGTTTGGAAGATTCCAAACTATCACCAACAGTCTCGGATCTCTTTGAAAATTCTATGAAAATAGAGATCATGTTAGAAAAATCCTGAGAAGTCTATCCAAGCAATGGAGACCCAAAGTTACTGCTATTCAGGAAGCCAAAAACCTGAATACTCTCTCTCTGGAAGAGCTTCTTGGATCTCTAAAGGTTCATGAACTTGAACTTAATGAAGAAGAAAATTCTAGAAAAGGAAAATCTATTGCCCTAAAGGCAAAGAAAGCAAGCTCATCAAAGGTTCTCAAAGCTGCTGAGTCATCAGATGAGTCTGGATCTTCTGACAATGATGAAGGATCAGACGAGGATAAGTTGTCCTTCATCTCCAGGAAGATTCAACATATGTGGAGAAAGAAAGGTGGTTCCAGAAGGAAGCAATTCAACAAAAAGTTTTCCAACGAGAAGTCAGACTCCAAGGAAAAAGGTCCACCCTTGTGCTTTAAATGCAAGAAACCTGGTCATTTCAAAGCTGATTGCCCTGAGCTAAAGGATAAAAAGAAATTCTTCAAAAATAAGAAAGGCTTAATAGCTACATGGGAGGATCTTGATCTGTCATTTTCAGATGAAGAAAATAAAGCTGAGGAAGAGGCAAATAGCTGTCTCATGGCAGACACTGCATCAGAATGTGAATACACTGATGCTGAGGTAATGGACTCTGACCCTTCCACTCTTCAAAATGCTTTGGATGAACTATTGCATGAGTCGTCTATACTATCACGAGAATATAAGAGTCTCGAAAAGAAATTTTCTAAACTGTCTAGAGAATATGATAGGGTCTGCACTGAGAAACAAAACCTTAAAGATGAAAATGACATACTAAAATCAGTGAATGTTAGTCCAGCTAACAAAATGGAGTGTGAACCTGATGTTTCTTGTGAATTTGCAAAACTGAAACAAAATATAACATATCTGACAGATTCTTTGTCAAAGCTTGTAGGTGGTTTAGATAAGCTTAGTCTCATTTTAAGATACTCTAGGTCACCTCATGATAAATTTGGCCTTGGTTATGACAAAGAGAAGGAAGAAGCATCTCACAAAAAGTCAAAATCACATACACATCATAGAACTTCAAAAGTTCTAGATAAATATGCTAAAGCTAAGTCTAGCTCGTCCAACACCTTTTGCAAAGTGTGTGGAAAAGGTGGGCATATTACATCTAGATGCATATACAATAAACATGCTTAGCATACTCGTCCAGTGACAACTAACAAGAAAGGACCCAAGTCAGTTTGGGTACGAAAAGATAAGATAATACCTGTTGCAGATTTGCTAAACAACAGGAAGAAAATAGATGTCTTAGTACTTGGACAGTGGCTGCTCACGACACCTGACGGGAGAAAGGTCTATGTTCCAAAACCTTAAGCCCAAAGATGGTGGCTGGGTCACGTTTGGAGGAAATCAGAAAGGGAAAATCATTGATATAGGTAAAATTGGTAAACATCCTTTTCCCTCCATTGATAATGTTCTTTTAGTAAATGGCTTGAATCACAATCAGCTGAGCATAAGTCAATTATGTGACAGTGGATATGCGGTTTCTTTTGATAATAACATGTGTACTGTCAAGAAAGATGATGGATCACTTTTATTCACTGCTAAAAGGCAAAACAATCTCTATAAGATTGACTTGAAGGACCTTTCAAATCAAAGTGTGTCTTGTCTAGTGTCCATTGAAGATGAGCGACGGATTTGGCACAAAATTCTAGGTCATGCAAGCTTGAAATTAATTTCAAAACTAAATAAGCATAACCTCGTGAGAGGACTACCAAACCTTAAGTTTAAATCTGATGCTGTCTGTGATGCATGCCAAAAGGGAAAACAAGTAAAAGGTTCTTTTGAATATAAGAAGGTTGTTAGTACCAATAGACCACTAGAGTTGCTACACCTTGATCTTTTTGGTCCAACAAGGACTGCCTCTGTCAGTAGTAAGAGATATGGTATTGTCATAGTAGACGACTACTAGATGGACATGGGTTATATTCCTAACTCACAAGGATGAGTCTTTTAAGGTCTTTTCTATATTCTGCAAACATGTACAAAATGAAAAAGACATGTGTATCACTTCAATTAGAAGTGACCATGGGGGAGTTTGAAAATGAGCTATTTCATAAGTTATGTGAAGAAAGTGGTATCCTTCACAACTTATCAATACCTAGAAAACCACATCAAAATGGTGTGGTAGAGAGAAAGGCCAGATCTCTTCAAGAGATGGCTAGGTATAGATTATTCTGAAACTTTTGCACCTGTTAATAGATTAGAAGCTATTAAATTCTACTTTCATTTGCTGCACATCATAGTATTATGCTTTTTCATATGGATGTTAAAAGTGTTTTTCTAAATGGCTTTATTAATGAAGAAGTTTATGTTATGCAACCTCCGGGTTTTGAGTGTGAAACCCATCCTGAACATGTATATAAGCTTAACAAAGCTTTGTACGGACTTAAGCAAGCTCCTAGAGCTTGGTATGACAAACTAAGTTCCTTTCTTATGGAAAATGGATTCAATAGAGGAAAGGTTGACACAACCTTATTTAGAAAGTCCATTAAGTCTAATTTCATAGTTGTGCAAATATATGTTGATGATATTATTTTTGGTGGTACTAATGAGTCTCTATGCAAAGAATTCTCTAAGTTAATGCAAAAAGAATTTGAAATGAGCATGATGGGAGAACTCAAATTCTTCCTTGGACTTCAAGTAAAACAAACCTTGGACGAGGTGCTCATCCACCAAACTAAGTATACAAAAGAGCTTTTGCAGAAGTTTAAGATGGATGATTGTATGCCAATGAATACTCCTATGGACCCCACTTCCATACTGAACAAAGATGATAAAGAGAAAAAGGTAGACCAAAAGGTATATAGAGGTATGATAGGATCTATTTTATATCTTACTGCGTCTAGGCTTGATATTATGTTCAGTGTATGTTTGTGTGCTCGATTTCAATCTGATCCTAGAGAATCTCACTTATTAGCAGTTAAGAGAATCTTTAGATATTTAAAAGGTACTACTAAACTTGGTTTGTGCTTTAAGAAAAATGAAGATTACAGATTAGTTGGTTTCTGTGATGCTGACTATGCTAGAGATAGAATTGAAAGAAAAAGCACTAGTGGAGGATGTCACTTCATTGGAGCTAATCTTGTTTCATGGTCAAGCAAAAGACAAAGTACCATTGCCTTATCAACTGCTGAAGCTGAGTATATATCAGCTGCAAGTTGTTGCTCACAACTTCTTTGGATCAAACATCAATTGGAGGATTACAATGTGTTTGTAAGTAGTATTCCACTTATGTGTGATATTTCTGCAATAAATCTATCTAAGAATCCAATTTTGCATTCTAGAGCAAAGCACATAGAGATTTTTATTAGGGATTATATGCAAAAAGGTGTATTTGATATTCAATTTGGAGATACTGACCACCAATGGGCAGATATCTTTACTAAACCTCTTGCAGAGGACATTTTTATCTTTATTAGGAAGCATCTTAACATGATACGTGTGGATTAATTTAGGCGTCCAGCCTTGAGAAAAATTTGTTTTGATAATCTTGCGTCTATTACTTATGCACGTCTAATACCTATTAAAAGTTGTGCGTCTATTACATGTTGTGTTGCACGTCTACTATATGTCGTGTCTACTGGTGTTGTTTACTGCGTCCATTGTGTAATTTCATACGAGTCCACATCTGCCTGCATCTAAGCATATTTTTAAATGCATTTATTTTGTCTAAATGACAAATTTATCCTTTATTCTCTTTGCAGAGTCAGTACTTTCATCAATCCCATCAAAACCTTTTAGAGTTCCAAAATACCAATGTCGTTTTATCCATAATGATATGTCTTGTCAAAAGATTTTCTTTTTGATAAACCTTGGGGATTCAAAAATCTTTTAAAATTAATATTTTCCCTTTGAGAAAAACTTTACACTTCCCTGATCTCTCGAGCTATCTCTCTCTCTCTTTCTGCTTTCAAAACCTAAGCTCTATGTTCACCAAAAATGGCTTCTTCTTCAACCTTCAACGTGGACAAGCTTAACTTGGCAATTGAGCATCATTTCAACTTTGGAGTGCTGCAAGACTATAACTTGGACATTATCAAGTATGTTAATGCTGCTGGTTAGGGAGGACTCTTCACAGATAAAGTCTCTGTTTTTCCGAACCTGATTAGGGATTTCTGGAGGAATGTTCAAGTGACTGATACTGATTTCTTCTCTACTGTGTTGAGAAAGAAGATTGTAGTCTCTGAGAAGACTATTGCTGATGCCATCTTCTGCACCCAGGAAGGGTTGACCCTTACCGAAACATGGGAAGCTGATTTCGGCGGCTCAGAGGCCATTGAAGTCTGCTTAATGAGAGAAGACAGAGTCATAACTCATTATTGGAAAGCTGTTGAAATGAAGGACATTGTTCGCATCCTTCATCAGCTTCTTAATAAATTGTTTCTTCATAAGGTTGGATCCAAGGACAACCTCTCCTCCCTGTACAAATTCTGCCTCTGCCATCTTCTCATCGAAACGAAGATCAATCTTCCAAGAATTTTGTATGGAAGATTTAGATATGCTGTGATGAACAAGAAAAGACTATCAGCATTTCCCTATTGTCATCTTATTTCTAAGATATTCAAGGCTCAAGGAATCCATGAATTTCTTGCTTCAAGGACTCCTGAGGAACAAGCCAGAATTCTCATTGAAAAACCAATGTCAGCTGCAGACTTTGGTAAAATGAATATGGCAAACATGAATCTTAGCACATATGCTGCTGCTGCTATTGCCAAAACAAAGGAACTTATGAAAATAAAAGAAGAAATGGTGGAACAAAACAGTGATGAGACTGTGGAGTCAAAGAAAGATGTCAGAAAGAAGACCACTGCAGCAAGGAAACCTGCCCCCAAGAGGCCCGCTGATGGCATTGTTATTAGGGAACCCACTGATGCTCCTACTAAGAAGAAAAGAAGAGTAATCTTCTCACACAATGAGGACGAGGAAGCTGATGAGGACAGAGTTCCTATCAATACCATCCTAAAGAAATAGAAAACTTCTGCTGTTGTCACTGCTGCTGAGGCCGGTGTGCCTGTCTCAACTCAAATCAGAAGGCAACCTGCAAGAAAGGCCATAACAACTAAGACTTCTAAGGTTACAATCTCTGCTAGTGATCATGTTCAAATAGCAGTAGATACCTTGGTATCTAGTTTAGAAAATCGAGGTGATTCTCTCTCTGGTACTATTGGTTCTGATGATATTGTTGTCTCTGCTCCAAATGAAGTGTTCAACCAAAACATGACTGATGATGTATACATTCCCACACCTTTTTCACCCCAACCAACACAAACTGACCAAACCACAAACTTGCCTACACCTTCACCAGATCACTCACAAATAGCCTCCTCATCCAGACCAGAATTTCAACCAATGATCCCTGCCAATGATCCCTGGTTCAATCAACTAGATGGCATTTCCCCTGGTGCTCCCTTCCCAAAATCTTTAAGAACCTTATTTCCCTTCACCCCGATTTCTGTTAGGCCAAAGTAAAATGAAAATGGAGAGTTCTGTTTCTCACTCACCAGCCTGAACCTGAACACATTCCTGACAGGTGGTACCCCCTACCTGAGTATGAGGAAGAAGTAGACCCACCAGCTGAACCCTTCCATTTACCCCATCCTGACTGTAAACTAATCACAATAGTGCCTTCACAAATGCACAACAACATAGGACCTTTAGTGACTCACCTGTCCCTAAACAAATTCCCCCCCATAAAAATCTATCATAACCTTGTCAAAACTTCACCTCTCATACCTTTCACTAATGGAGTTATGAGACATGTCATATCTAAATGGGAGATAGACCCTCTAAGGAAAAATCTTCCTACCATCCCTGAAAGAAGAGCAAGATCTTCAAAACATGTTCCTATAATCATGGAAAGTAACACAAGATGGGTATCCTTCGAGCATCCCAGTGTCTATGGGAGGGCCTCTGATTTCTTTGTGGATCAGCTGATTTATAAAATATTGAAGTGGGAATTCAGTCATTTCAGAGTTGATAGAGCCGCACATTTTGTCCCTCCATCATGGCTGAGACATAATATAGCAACAAGAATTGGAATCGTGCCTTACAGAATCTGTCCAACATTGCAGATGATTGATCTGAAGAAGGACAAGGACAAGAAGAATACAAGATTCAAAGGAGTTATGCCAGAAGCTGAATCAGTCATGCTTGATCTGAATCAAGAAACTTTTGACTACTCCATGCTGGACTACTATTTGCATTATGAATCTATTGGGTTGATCAATGAACAACGTACTGCAGACTTCTGGAAATCCCACATCATCCACTGCACAAGAGAAGCATCTTCCTCTGGACTGACCCAAGAAGAGAAAAAGGAAATTCCTAAAGTCAGAGGCAAGTATGGTCTTTCAAACTTCCGGTACATGATCTACAAAGATCTTTGGAGACTTCCCATAACAAGTCGAAATGTGGAATTCTCCTACCCCATCATATGGGCAAAGGAAGTATCAATGACCCCTTTACCCCTTCTAGTGATTAATCCTGCTCCGTCTTCACCTCCTTCTGAGCTCCTAGAAAATGAAATTGTCGTTGAAGGACCTGGCATGAATGCCACTATTTTTGGCTCAGGTGGTCATGAAGAAGAAACTGCTGAGTCTATTTCCAAACAAAGCTTATCTGGAAAGCATTCCTCTCAACCACAAGCTCTAGTTGTAGTTCTCCCTTCAGATTATCCTGAACACTCCAGAGCATTAAGCACCTTTCAAGAATCTGCTGAAAGCTCAAGACAACATGCTCTGCCACAGAACCTTGAAGAGATACCTGGCAAAATAGTTGATGACAGAGTTGGCAAGATAGTTTATGAAAAGGTTGAGAAGATGACTGAGAAAATTAAGGAGGATGTCCAACAACAAGTTCAAACATCAATGGATCCAACCTTAGAAGTTGTCAACAAAATGCTAGAATTCCTGGTGAATTTCAAGGAAAGCCAGACTCAAAACCCTCCACCTCCACCACCTCATCCTGCCTAACCTTAACCTTTTATCTTTCTTTTGTTTAATATTACTGACAATGATGGTCTACTCCCTTTATCTTTTTGTCTGATGACAAAAAAAGGGAGAAAGGATAAGAGAATTAAATTTATAAAGTCAGTTTTTATACGTTTTTCTGCATATGCATGTCTCTTTCTGTTTATACTTTGACATCATTTGCTATGCTAATATAAATATTGCTCTGATATATCTATTTTTATTTCCCTGATATTGTTTGCTATAATTTGTTTATTGATCCGATATATCCTAAGTCCATGTGCTCTAACACTATTTGATATGATATATCTTATTTGCTCTGAAACTTATTTAAGTTTGATAAAGACTTTAAAGCTCTGATACTATACTTAACTGATTTGTAGTTGCACTGATCTGATAAGTTATATACATGTGCTGCTGAATTTGTCTTATGTTTTTCCTGTTAAAGTTTGTATGCTTTGTCTTAGGGGGAGCTTTGTAAGCTCTCTTACACTTTGCTACTCAAATTTAATTAGTTTTTGTCTTCATAAAAAAGGGGGAGATTGTTGGAACCAAATTAGTTTTGGATTAAATAATCTCTATGTTTTGATGTTAACAAAAGAATTAAATTTACTTGGCAAAGTGTTAGTTGAAATCTAACATGTGCTTTTAGGTATGCAGGAATATTTAAATATGAGTAATAGAAACTTGGGATAAGTTTTCATTGGACTCTTTGAGAAAAATACGCGTCCACCCTTGTAAACGGGCTACTCAATGTTTTGGTAAAGTTAATTTTTTTTATTTAAGTAGACTGGTTTCTTTAAGTAGACTGGGCATTAAATACTTACTTGACGAAAATCAAAACAACTTCTTGGATACAGTAAGTCCAAAGACTTGATAGTAAACGTGTCTAGCTTGCCACGTCAGCAGACAAAAGTAATTGGTAAAATTGAACGAACTGAAAAATAAAATAATAAGGTAGATGAGCTCTAACTGCCACATCACCAGACGGAGATTATGATAACTCATTGAGGTATAGCAAGTCCAATGACTTGATAGACGAGGGGATATGCCACGTCAGCAGATGAGAAAAATAAAATAATGAACAGACTTAGTATCACATATAACTAAGAAGACGGAGTTTTTAAGTAGATGAGCTCCATCTTTGAATGAATAAATGCAATCCAAATATCTTGAATTTATTTCAAATGATTGATATTTATTTCAATAGAATTTTTGTTCTTCACATTTGTTTTATCTGCTTTAATGTTTTACCTTGATGTAAAAGAAACATAGTACCATCAAAGAAATGTAAAAACCAGAATCGTACAATGAGAAACTGCAAAACGATCTGTACGATGACAACTTTATGGCTGAAAAAGCTGGATTGTACACAAAGGAGGAACAACAAGTTCTCAAGCTGCAATACTCATAGCAGTGAGCCTCCATTTCATGCTATCTCGATAACCAAGAGTACTATTCATCATTGTCACGATCAAGCTATCAGTCACGACGGATATCATGCATTAAATGCTATCTCTAAACGGGACTATTCAAAATAACCGTTGAAGAAATACAAGTAAAGAAGAAGGTCACTATTGTAACGCCCTTCGTTACATTAGTGATCCCAAGATAAAAACAATAAAATATCCTTTAAAACATTTAATTAAAACATATATCTCATAACGAAAAATTAGAAAAAAAAAACATTAAAGTCTGAAAATGCCTCGTATTAAATAATATAGTATTAAATTATCCATGTAACGAATATAGATATAAATAAATAAATAAATAAATAAATAAATAAATAAAACCTCAAAAATGGGTGTCTAACTACAATCCCAACGATAAATAATTGCGTCTAGCCACATACGGCTCCTTATTTAAGAACAGACTGACCAAACTAGAAAGATTATCTAATGGTGTCCACTAAGTCTTCACGCCTCTTCAGCCCCCAATGACGTCCTCCTCGTGCTCTGAAAACAATGCTTAATAATGAGATATAAAATCCCAGTGATCAACAATACAGTTTTATAAAAACATTTTCGAAAAATAGCATTGTTCTCAGCCGGTGCGGTAACCGGAAAAACTGTCCATGGTACCCGCTAATTTTTCAAATAATATATATAAAGAAAATACTTTTATCATTAATAATAAACTCATCTCAATACATCACATTTCATATACCAGATAAATTCAAGTTTAATCCAAGCGGTCCGAAGACCTCCTAATTAAATTGGCTTCTTGCCAGCATGCCATAGATTCACACATCACACGACAATGGCATCCCATTGCCCACCCCTACTCACGAGGAGTGTTTCGATGTCACCCTCATGTCGGGGACATTTTCATTTCGATACCTCCCATGTGCACATGGTGGTATTTCTCCTTTTTCGACACCCCAACTTGTGGCGGTGTTACTTTCGATACTCCTTTTTAGGTAGTATTACTTATTTTCGACATCCCAATTATATGGGGATGTTACTTTCGATACCCCATTACGGTGGTATTACTTTTCGATACCCCTATCATAGGTGGTATTGCGGCAAACATCATACAACACATTACAATTCAAATATGTCATGTCACATACACGTAACAAGCTATTTTTCACGAATTAAACAAATAAATTTCCCCCAACAACAAGCAATCACGAATATCACAATAAGCATCTTACAACATCATTTAAAACGCATTCCCCTTTTTAACAAAAACCCCCAATTTTAGAAATTAGGTTACTGACAGTATGCATCAAATCAATTAAAACCCCCAATTTCATGTGATAATTCATTGTTAACACAAACGATTATATATATACCATGGAAAGGGTTCGTAAAAAGTATTGTTACTCACCTCTCGAAGACCTCCAGAATGTTCTAGAAATTACGTATGATAGGGATTTGTGCTTCCCTAAAAATTCCCCTCCCGTTTGGTGGCATTCTTGGATCTGTGTTGTTATATTGTGCTAACAAGAAAGAACGTCGCTACTGTGCGGGGCATCCTATTGACTCTAACAATTTCGTGCGCACTGTGTATATATATATTGTTTACTGTGCGTGCGTCATAGGGCTTTATTATTTATTTCTCTTTTTTTTATATTTATTTTCTTTCCCTTTTTATTTTGACACAAGTCGAGGGTCATTAGGCAGCGCCCCTGAGTCCCTGACGCCACTCTTATATATATATATATATATATATATATATATATATATATATATATATATATATATATATATATATATATATATATATATATATATATATTAATTGTGCATTTCTTTTCTTTTCTTTTTTTTTTCTTTTTTTTTTCTTTTTTTTTTGGATAATTTCAGTAAATCCTTGTATTATCACTTCTTTACACTAAGTCTCCCATTTATATTTTATTTGTACTCCACTTTTTAATAATTCTAATATTTTATCTGCACTATACTTTCTAAATTAATTATGCTAGAATTTCAGGATGTTACATTTTCTCCCCTCCTTAAAGAATTTCGTCCCCGAAATTCGCCTCATACTCACGCACTCATTTTAACATGTGACATATTCAAAACTAACAAGTTACCATATCTTAGATAATAAAATCTGGGTATTGACGCACGATGTCATCCTCCATCTCCATCTCCTAAGTGGCTTCCTCAGGGGTCAATCCGTCCCATAACACTTTCACCAATGGAATCGCCTTGTTCCTTAGAGTCTTAGTGCTCTTGTCCAGGATTTGACTAGGCTTTGGCTTATAGATCAAATTATCCTTCAATTGTAGAGACCCGGGAGCTATCATATGAGATTCATCAGGCACATATTTTCTGAGTTGTGACACATGTGAAACATCATGAAGGTTTGCCAACTGTGGCGGAAGAGCCAATTGATAAGCAACAGGCCCGACTCTTTTAAGGATTTGGAAAGGTCCCATGAAACGAGGATTTAGCTTGCGGACTTTCATCGACCTCCCTACCCCCGTCTTAGGAGTGACTCTCAAAAATACATGCTCACTTTCCTGGAATTCTAGATGCTTTCTCCTTTTGTCGGCGTAGCTATTTTGTCAACTTTGCGCCGTGCGCATCTTCTCCCTAATCATTTTAATTCTCTCAGAGGTTTCCTGGACCAATTCGGTTCCTATCAAGGTTTTATCACATACCTCACACCAACATAAAGGGGACCTACACTTCCTCCCATATAGGGCCTCATAGGGTGCCATACCTATACTAGCGTGATAACTATTGTTATACGCAAACTCAATGAGAGGTAGGAATCCATCCCAACTCCCTCCTTCATCCAGGACACACGCTCTAAGCATGTCCTCAAGGGTTTGAATGGTCCGCTCTGACTGACCGTCCGTTTGGGGATGATAGGCCGTGCTAAGGTTCAACTTAGTCCCTAAGGCTTGCTGAAAAACTCTCCAAAATCTAGAGGTAAACCTCGGGTCTCTACCCGACACTATAGATATGGGTATCCCATGAAGCTTGACTATTTCCTTGATATAGAGGTATGCCAACTTGTCTAAGCTATAGGTTGCCTTAATTAGCAAGAAGTGGGCGGACTTGGTCAGCCTATCCACTATTACCCAAATGGCGTCTAAGCCCAAACGCGTCTTAGGTAACCCCATCACAAAGTCCATAGAAATTCTCTCCCACTTCCATTCTGGAATCTCCAAGGACTGCAACAACCCCGAAGGCTTCTGATGTTCTATCTTAACCTTTTGGCACACTAAACACCTGGTTACGAAGATAGCCACATCCTTTTTCATTCGTGGCCACCAATACATCCTCTTAAGGTCTTGGTATATCTTAGTTATTCCATGACGTATGGTAAACTTTCCCTTACTGACTTCCCCTAATATCTCCTCTCTAAGGCTCCCCTCCTTAGGAACAACGATCCTATCCTTAAACTTCACTAGCTCATCAACAGACAACTCATAACCCTCTTGTCCCAACCGAGACAGCAACTCTTGGTCTAAAAGTTGTTCCCGCCTAACCTCATCTCTAAGGTCACTATTAATTTCCAACCTATCCAGCTTCAAACTTAAGACAATTAAGGTCACATCCAACACTTCCAGGTTCATGTCCCTAAACTCTTCCATCAGGTTCAGCTCTTGTACCATCAAGCTTGATACGTGTAGGGACTTCCTACTCAAAGCATCTGCCACCACATTGGCCTTTCCCGGATGGTATTTCAACTCGAAGTCATAGTCCTTAAGGAACTCCATCCACCTTCGTTGTCTCATGTTCAACTCCTTCTGGTCGAACAAATATTTAAGGCTTTTATGGTCACTAAAAACTTCAAACTCGCCCCATAAAGGCAATGCCTCCAAATCTTAAGGGCAAAAACCACAGCTTCTAGCTCTAGGTCATGGGTAGGTTAATTCCCCTCATGTGGCCTAAGCTGCCTAGAGGCATATGCTACCACCTTGCCCTCCTGCGTCAAGACACATCCCAAGCCATTCTTAGATGCGTCGCAGAATACCACTAAACTCACTAAGGGATCCGGTACAGTTAAGACTGGTGATGACACCAATCTCCTCTTAAGCTCTTAGAACCCGTCCTCACACTCCTGGTCCCACACAAAAGGTTTCCCCTTCCTAGTCAACTGGGTCAAAGGTAAGACTAATCTAGAGAACCCCTCTATGAACTTCCTATAGTAACCAGCTAAGCCTAAGAAACTTCTCACTTCGGTCACTGTCTTAGGTTATTCCCATTCCAACACCGCATCAACTTTAGAGGAATCAACCGCTACACCATCCCTTGAGATGGCGTGTCCTAAAACTTTACCTCTTCTAGCCAAAACTCACACTTCTCTGGTTTGGCATAAAGACGCTCGTCCCTCAAGATCTGCAACACCAACCTTAAGTGTTCTCCATGTTCTTCTGGTGTCCTAGAGTATATTAAAATATCATCTATGAACACTACCACAAACCTGTCCAAAAAGGTCCTAAAGATCCGATTCATGTAGTCCATAAAAACGGCTGGGGCGTTGGTCACACCAAAGGGCATCACTACATACTCCTAGTGCCCATACCTTGTCCTGAAGGCTGTCTTAGGGATGTCCTCGCTTCTAACTCTATTTTGATGGTATCCCGATCTTAGATCTATTTTGGAAAACACTGACGCTCCCCTTAACCGATCTAAGAGATCATCTATCCTAGGCAAGGGATATTTGTTCTTGATGGTTACCTTATTCAGTTGTCTATAATCAACACACAACCTCATACTTCCCTCTTTTTTCTTCACTAGAAGCACTGCTGCTCCCCAAGGTGACACACTAGGCCTAATAAACCCCTTTTGTAACATATCCTCTATTTGTTTCTTGAGTTCGCTCAACTCTAGAGGTGCCATCCTATAGGGTGCCACTGATACAGGTCCACTCCCAGGTACTAGATCTATGGTAAACTCAATCTCTTTATCTGGAGGTAAACTAGAGACATCCTTAAGAAACACATCTGGGAACTCACACACAATAGGCAACGCCGCTATATCACTTTCAGCCTCTATCTTAGCAGAAAAGAGAAGTATATATCCCTGAGCTCCCTCAACTAAGCACTTATGACATGAGGCAGCAGAGACAAGATGTTCTGTCCTAGGAGAGTCAGCAGACATGAACCGTGGAATGAAAGAAATAGTTCGACTAGCACAATCAATAATAGCATTATTACTTGACAACCAGTCCATGCCCAAAATAATATCCAGACCAGACATAGGCAAACATATCAGATCAACAATATAAGTCAGGTCTTGACACGATAAAGGACATTGCAGGCAGACAGAAGAAGTAATCAATCTATCTTTAGCAGGAGTAGAAACACACAAATCATATGACAGTTTAGTAACCGGTAACTCTAAGAATTGAGCACATTTAAATGAAATGAATGAATGTGTTGCTCCCGAATCGAACAATAGAGTAACTTTCCTCCTGTATGAGTTGAAGAAATTCAGCCTCTTTCGGATTTAAGCTGCCTCAGAATGATGGCGGGTTGTTCTTCTTGAATTCGGAAAGTCCCACGTGCTAAGGGTCCTAGGTTGCCCCCACTCCATTAGTGATTGACCTCCATTCCCATTCAGTTGACGGAGAGTCTCCGCCTGCACTTGCATAACTCTGGCTATACAATCCAGAGCTGCTACGAGTGCAACATTTGTCCCTCGCCTATTAGTCGCCATAAATCTGCTCGCTACCAATGAAATACTGGGTTGATCAGGTCCAATATCCCAAAGAATAGCATGCAGCATTTATAACTCTAACAAGCATCCTATGCGCCCAAGTTTTGTTTTTGAAAAAAGCCCCACTACCACAGTCCGATTTAGAATCGAACTGCTCTGATACCAAAAATGTAACGCCCTTCGTTACATTAGTGATCCCAAGATAAAAACAATAAAATATCCTTTAAAACATTTAATTAAAACATATATCTCATAACGAAAAATTAGAAAAAAAAAACATTAAAGTCTGAAAATGCCTCGTATTAAATAATATAGTATTAAATTATCCATGTAACGAATATAGATATAAATAAATAAATAAATAAATAAAACCTCAAAAATGGGCGTCTAACTACAATCCCAACGATAAATAATTGCGTCTAGCCACATACGGCTCCTTATTTAAGAACAGACTGACCAAACTAGAAAGATTATCTAATGGTGTCCACTAAGTCTTCACACCTCTTCAGCCCCCAATGACGTCCTCCTCGTGCTCTGAAAACAATGCTTAATAATGAGATATAAAATCCCAGTGATCAACAATACAGTTTTATAAAAACATTTTCGAAAAATAGCATTGTTCTCAGCCGGTGCGGTAACCGGAAAAACTGTCCATGGTACCCGCTAATTTTTCAAATAATATATATAAAGAAAATACTTTTATCATTAATAATAAACTCATCTCAATACATCACATTTCATATACCAGATAAATTCAAGTTTAATCCAAGCGGTCCGAAGACCTCCTAATTAAATTGGCTTCTTGCCAGCATGCCATAGATTCACACATCACACGACAATGGCGTCCCATTGCCCACCCCTACTCACGAGGAGTGTTTCGATGTCACCCTCCTGTCGGGGACATTTCCATTTCGATACCTCCCATGTGCACATGGTGGTATTTCTCCTTTTTCGACACCCCAACTTGTGGCGGTGTTACTTTCGATACTCCTTTTTAGGTAGTATTACTTATTTTCGACATCCCAATTATATGGGGATGTTACTTTCGATACCCCATTACGGTGGTATTACTTTTCGATACCCCTATCATAGGTGGTATTGCAGCAAACATCATACAACACATTACAATTCAAATATATCATGTCACATACACGTAACAAGCTATTTTTCACGAATTAAACAAATAAATTTCCCCCAACAACAAGCAATCACGAATATCACAATATATCACAATAAGCATCTTACAACATCATTTAAAACGCATTCTCCTTTTTAACAAAAACCCCCAATTTTAGAAATTAGGTTACTGACAGTATGCATCAAATCAATTAAAACCCCCAATTTCATGTGATAATTCATTGTTAACACAAACAATTATATATATACCATGGAAAGGGTTCGTAAAAAGTATTGTTACTCACCTCTCGAAGATCTCCAAAATGTTCTAGAAATTACGTATGATAGGGATTTGTGCTTCCCTAAAAATTCCCCTCTCGTTTGGTGGCATTCTTGGATCTGTGTTGTTATATTGTGCTAACAAGAAAGAACGTCGCTACTGTGCGGCGCATCCTATTGACTCTAACAATTTCGTGCGCACTGTGTATATATATATTGTTTACTGTGCGTGCGTCATAGGGCTTTATTATTTATTTCTCTTTTTTTTATATTTATTTTCTTTCCCTTTTTATTTTGACACAAGTCAAGGGTCATTAGGCAGCGCCCCTGAGTCCCTGACGCCACTCTTATATATATATATATATATTAATTGTGCATTTCTTTTCTTTTCTTTTCTTTTTTTTTTGGATAATTTCAGTAAATCCTTGTATTATCACTTCTTTACACTAAGTCTCCCATTTATATTTTATTTGTACTACACTTTTTAATAATTCTAATATTTTATCTGCACTATACTTTCTAAATTAATTATGCTAGAATTTCAGGATGTTACAACTATAAATAGAAGACCTCAGATATTGAAGAACAACTTTTGCCTGCACAAGTTTTGCTTGCTCAACTTTTGTCAAAACAATCATTCATAGTCATAATTATTTAAAAGCAAGAGTCTGTATTCTTTAGTTTGAATATTGTGAAAATATTCATTTAATCTTAAACTTTCATATCCTCACACACGGTGAGTTAAGAAGATCATAAGTTAAATCCTTTTGCTAGAGTTAGAGCCTGAAGAGGCTTGGTAAGAAAGAAATACTTGTAAGCCTGAAGAGGTGTTGAATACGTGGTTGTAATCTATTTGAAAAAAAAAATGGAGAAAAACCTTCAAGTAGAAGGGACTGGACGTAACTATTGGTTGAAAGATAGTGAACCAGGATAAAATATCTTGTGTGAATATTCTATCCCTAATCTCTTTCGGCTTTATTTGTTTTTACTAACTGAGGGGTTTTGATATTGATTTTGTTAAAGCTTTTTAAAAAGGGGATCTTTTCTTTGTGCTTGCTTCTGATTTAATCTTCTTATGTGCAAAAATAGTTTTAAAAGTGGTTTTCGAAAATTATCAACAAACACAATTCAACCCCCTTCTTGTGTTTGCTTGTGTCAACTTCATACTGCCCCCACCATTAACTGCACTACCTTGCTGAATTGTTGGGCTAGGGTTTGTTGAAGACTCATCATGAACCTCACCAGACGTCACCCCATCTGTATGCAGAAACTTGCTATTGACCGGTGCATTCCCTCGTCATAGAGCAACACGAAGTTCAGGACCCCATTGGCGAGTTCCTTCATCAACTAGTTGGCGGAACAAAACTTCACAAGACTGATTCGTGTGGCCGAGTCGTCCACAATAAAAACAAAGGAACCAAGTCTCTCATATTTAAACAGGACAATCTTCTAGTCACCTCCAGGTTTTCAAACCTTCTTAGCCCTCTTCAGAGGTAGCCTAACATGTAAGAATTAATGTCTCATGTGTGTGACAAATATTAGTGGTGGTTTAATATTTGAATGAAAGGACATATTGTTTAATATTTGAATGAATGGTTATGACTCTTGGGAATGAGTCTTTTCATAAAAGAATATATTGCTTGATGGAAGCAATTATAAAAGGAAGGAAATCAAACATTTCCCTATCTCTGCCTAGAAAGTAAGTCTCATAATTTCCATCAAAGTTAGAGACATAAAGAGGAAGGAAAGGGATAGAAGAGTTTCCATTGTTGATTGAAGTTCAAGCGAAGAAGTATTAACATTTAAGCATGGAGAAAGGTTAGTGATTATATTCATCCTATTTGTGAAGACTATGAATTCTTAAGATCCTTATTAATGGCTCATGTATGATAGAGTTTACATGTGGTATCAGAGCATGTGTTAGTGAATTTATAGTTTTCCATTGATGATGTTTGAATTCCCCAATTTTATGAACCCTAATTTTAAATATTGGGAATTTATAAATTATGATTTTTTTTTTATTCCGCTGCACTGTGATTGTTAAAAGTATGTTTGTTTCAATTATGATTCTCACTGTATGTTCTCAATATATGATTGGATCATTTAAAAACATTTATTGGAACTTCCTGTACGTGATTGATTGGAACTTCAATGAATGAATTTTTTTTAAAAAAATGCCCTTTTTCAATTTGGAATTGGGATGAACGTTCTTTGTATGTCCTTTTATGAGAATTGCCTGTATCCAAAGGCTTTTACGCGATTGTTCACATCTACCTGTATGTGTTTTCGGAGTTGTGAATTAGGAAATAATAAATGACTTTCTTATGATTCTCATTCCATTATCGATGCATCCTGGACGTGATTGTTAAGTTTAGAAATGCCTCTCAATTATCAATCTTGGATGGTTGTACATGATTTCCTTTCAAATGTCAAATTTGAATAAAACTCTGTGAACGTGTTTCAAAATGGGAATTAAGGAAAGGCATTTGAATGTTTATGAAGTATGTATATTTTGGGATTAAATGTATGATGTGTTTGTTAATCACCAAAGTGGTCAAATCTGAAAGTTTATTAAATTCCAAATGAACGATGATTGATTTCAATTACCCATAGAATGTCACGCTATAAATAACATGATGATCGTTACTTTGTAGGTAACTTGAAGTTCATTGTTATAAGACATTTATGGATCACCCAAAGGTTGATTAGTTGTTCTTATAATTAATGGACATGATTGTTGGTGATGTGAATGCACTATTAGTTTTATTTATATGTCCAAATATAGTAAATATTTCTAGTTAGTGCATATTTCATGGCCTAATAATGTTGATTGTATTTGCATCATTATGTTTGTTGTGCATTGATGTATCACCCAAAGGAGAACATTAATGTTCATTGAATGTTTAATGTTTATTGTCTAAATTTGATTGTATGTTATTCTATGACTCAAAGCATTAATGTGAAGCATGTGTTAATTGCAGTATCTGTTGCTATGTCTTTAAATTCGCATGCTACGTTTGTTCCAACATTTAATGGACTGAACTTCTCTGAATGGAGTGAACAAATCCAATTTCACCTTGGTGTAATGGATCTTGATTTGGCTCTTCAAGTTGAGAAGCCTGCTGCTATTACTGATGCTAGTAGCAATGAAGAGAAGGCTCATTTTAAGGCTTGGGAAAAGTCAAACAGACTAAGTTTGATGTTTATGCGAATTAGCATAGCAAGTAACATTAAGTCTGCTCTTCCTAAACTCAAAGTGAAAAAGAATTTATGAAGAATGTGGGAGAGCGCTCCCAAACTGCTGACAAGTCTCTTGCTGGGACATTAATGAGTACCTTAACCACCATGAAGTTTAATGGTTCTCGTACTATGCATGAGCATGTTATTGAAATGATAAATATTGCAGCAAGACTTAAGTCGGAATGGAAGTGGATGAGAATTTCTTTGAGCAGTTTATTTTGACCTCAGTACCGTTTGATTATGGTCCGTTCCAAATGAACTACAACACCATGAAAGATAAATGGAATGTGCATGAATTGCACAGTATGTTGGTTCAAGAGCAAACAAGACTTAAGAATCAAGGAAGTCACTCGATCCATTATGTGAACCATCAAGAAGCGGGTAAGAATGCTGATAAGAAACATGGAAAGGGGAAAGGACCACTAAAGATAAATGAGTCCTCCGTTAAGATCTAGAAGAAAGGAAAGAATGACAAATGTCATTTCTGTGGGAAATCTGGACATTTCCAGAAGGATTGCCCCAAACATAAGGCTTGGTCCAAAAAGAAAGGTGAGCTTAATGCTTATGTATGTTTCAAATCAAATTTAACTGAAGTTCCTCATAATACTTGGTGGATTGATTCTGGATGTACGACTCATGTTTCTAATACGGTGCAGGGATTTCTTACGATCCAAACCATAAGCCCAAATGAGAAGTTTGTATTCATGGAGAATAGAGTGAAAGTTCCAGTGGAAGCTATCGGGACTTATCGTTTGATCCTTGACACTGGACATCATTTAGATTTATTTGAAACTTTGTATGTACCTAATATTTCTAGGAATTTAGTTTCTTTGTCTAAACTTGATGTTGTTGGATACTCTTTTAAGTTTGGTAATGGATGTTTCAGTTTGTATAAGCATACATTTATGATTGGATCTGGAATACTTATTGATGGTTTATATGGATTGAATCTTGATAATCTATATGCTGAAACACTTATGACCTTGCATCATAATGTTGGCACTAAACGTGGTTTAGTGAATGAACGTTTTGCTTATTTGTGGCATAAGCGCTTGGGTCACATTTCCAAGGAAAGAATGGTAAGACTTAAAAAGAATGAGGTCCTTCCAGGTTTGGATTTTACTGACCTTAATATTTGTGTGGATTGTATTAAAGGAAAGCAAACAAAACACACAAAGAAAGGCGCCACAAGAAGCACACAGCTTCTTCAGATAGTTCACACTGATATATGTGGATTTGATGTTAATTCTTTTGGTAAGGAAAAATACTTTATCACCTAGTTTAAGGCACCTGCATGTTTGGGGTTTCCAGGTAGAAATAAGGATTTATAATCCACAAGAAAAGAAACTGGATGCTAGAACAATCAGTGGATATTTCATTGGTTATCCATAAAAGTCTAAGAGATTTAGATTTTATTGTCATACCCATAGTACAAGAATTGTTGAAACTGGGAATGCTAGGTTCATTGAGAGTGGTGAAACCAGTGGGAGTGAAGCTTCACGAAATGTGGAGATTAATGAAGTAAGTATACAAGTTCCTTTGACTTATGTTCATACTGCTCAAGTTGTTGTTCCTCAAATTATTGAACCGTATAATAATCAAGAAGAACAACAAATTAATGTTCCCAAGGTTGACAATGAACCTATAATAGAACAACCACAAGAAATAGCATTAAGAAGATCCCAAAGAGAAAGAAGATCCGCTATACCGAATGATTATGTGGTATATCTACAAGAGTCATAAAATGACTTAGGAATTGATGATGATCCAGTTTCGTTTTCACAAGCTATGAATGGTGATAATGCTGATAAATGGTTAGATGCCATGAAAGATGAGCTTAAATCCATGGAACAGCATGATGTTTGGGACCTCGTAGAATTGCCTGAAGGTTGCAAGAGAGTTGGGTGTAAATGGGTCTTTAAGACTAAGCGTGACTCTCATGGCAACCTTGAACGTTACAAGGCCAGACTTGTTGCTAAAGGTTTTACTCAGAAAGATGGCATTGATTACAAAGAAACGTTTTCACCAGTTTCCAAGAAAGATTCTTTTATCATGGCATTGGTAGCTCATTATGATTTAGAGTTGCATCAAATGGATGTGAAAACTACCTTTCTAAATGGGAACTCAGAGGAAGATGTTTATATGAATCAACCAATGGAATTCATAGATAAAGGAAAGGAACACATGGTATGTAAACTTAAGAGATCAATATACGGACTTAAACAAGCTTCCCGACAATGGTATCTTAAGTTCAATGATATTGTTGTTTCTTTTGGATTTAAGGAAAACATTGTTGACCGGTGTATATATCTGAAGATCAGTGGGAGTAAGTTTATATTTCTAATTCTGTATGTTGATGATATCTTGCTTGCAACTAATGATCTTGGTCTGTTAAGTGAGACCAAGAACTTTCTCTCTAACAATTTTGAAATGAAGGATATGGGTGAGGCAAGCTATGTGATCGGAATTGAAATATTCCGGAATAGATCACTTGGATTGTTGGGTTTGTCTCAAAAAGCATATATTAATAAAGTTTTAGAGAGATTTAGGATGGACAAATGCTCAGCATCTCCTGTTCCAATTCAGAAAGGAGACAAGTTTAGTCTCATGCAATGTCCAAAGAATGATTTGGAACGGAAACAGATGGAAAATATTCCTTATGCATCTGTTGTTGGGAGTTTGATGTATGCTCAGACATGCACGAGACTAGATATAAGTTTTGCAGTTGGAATGCTGGGTAGATACCAGAGTAATCCAGGAATTGACCATTGGAAAGCTGCAAAGAAAGTTCTAAGATGCTTGCAAGGAATGAAGGACTACATGCTTACTTATAGGAGATCTAATCACCTTGAGGTGGTTGGATATTCAGATTCAGACTTTGCTGGATGTGTGGATACAAGAAAGTTCACTTTTGGTTACGTATATCTTTTAGCCGGAGGAGCAATATCATGGAAGAGTGCGAAGCAGTCGGTCATTGCTGCATCCACTATGCTTTGAGGCCACTATTCAAGCTAATTGGCTGCGAAACTTTATTTGAGGACTTGGAATAGTCGACAGTATTGTCAGACCGCTGAAAATTAATTGTGATAATTCCGCAGCTGTCTTCTTTTCGAAAAATGATAAGTACTCTAAGGGTGCTAAGCATATGAAAATAAAGTACTTTGCCGTTAAAGAAGAAGTTCAGAAACAAAGAGTGTCAATTGATCATATTAGCATTGAACTTATGATTGCCGACCCTTTAACAAAAGGGTTACCGCCCAAAGCATTTACTGGTCATGTTGAAAGAATGGGCATCATGTGTGCTAGCGAATATTAAATTATGTTTTTAATTCATTAATGATGTATGTATGACACTCTAAGCTTATTAATGTAGAAGTTTCTGAAATTTTTGTTTTCAAACTTATGTGTACACAATTATGAATGATGATGTTGAAAACCACGAATGGTCTTTAAAATGACATTATTGTTAGCCATATTATGTATTTCCCATGAAAGTGTCATATTAGGAAGAAGACTAATATAGTAGTGCATGGAAAGAACTATGTCAAAGTAGGGATATATGACCGTCATGACTCTTATTATTTCTTGTTCTTAAATATGACTTACGATGAAACAGTTGTCCTTATTTATGCGCATTATGATTGAGAATTTATTGGACCACATGAGGTTGTACTTTGTCACATGAGCCAAATCGGAGAATGTAAGAATTAATGTCTCATGTGTGTGACAAATATTAGTGGTAGTTTAATATTTGAATGAAAAGACATATTGTTTAATATTTGAATGAATGGTTATGACTCTTGAGAATGAGTCTTTTCATAAAAGAATATACTGCTTGATGGAAGCAATTATAAAAGGAATGAAATGAAGAGACATAAAGAGGAAGGAAAGTGATAGAAGAATTTCCATTGTTGATTGAAGTTCAAACAAAGAAGTATTAACATTTAAGCATGGAGAAATGTTAGTGTTTTTATTCATCCTATTAGCGCATAAAGGACCTCCAGAAACTTGTATTATTATTGGGATCATACTCCAAAAACTCACCAACAAAATTCCCCAAGGATAGGCCAACGGTAGGAGTCATAAAGTCTGCTGGAACATCATGAACTTGTACCCAAAAAGGAACATGATAAAGAGGATTTTGGCTTGGGATATCTCCTGTTTGAAAAGTTCCAAGAATGAGCAACTAGTTATCAAAATGCCATGGTCCACCTTCCAGAACATTTAACATATCAGTATGGTGGAAAAACTGAAACAGGAACACACCCGACGGATCTTCAGAGATTGAAAAAAGAGAATTATAATGTTTCTATACATTAAAAAAGAAGGGAATTATAATAACCTATTTTTAAATTTGACTTAATCACATCCATATTTTTCTTGTTTAAAAAAATATATTGACCTCTGGTGAATGTAATTTTAATCACCACCCTTCAAAAAAAAAAAAAAAGATGTAATAATAACATAAACTTTAAAGGAAGTTGGTATAATTTTTAAATCGAGAAGAATATCAAATATAGTTAATTTAATTTTAAAAAGGTCAGTATAAATTCTAAAATTAGAAAGCGTCTACTACAAACTTCAGCCTGTTTGGTTTAGCTTTCTTTCATAGCAAATGGGAGTTTTTACTGTTCCAATGCACTTTTTTCAATGCTCCAATTTGGAGCTTTTTGCTAACCGGAATTGAAACGTCATTTGGCGTTGAATTTTTTTTCCAGACAAACAGGCTAGATCATTTGTAGCGTTAAAGCTTAATTCAAAGATGAATAATGGAAGCATTATTGTAATATATGTTGACAGATTATTGTATTTTAAATTTAATTGGGATGTAGTGTCAGTGTAAATATTTTTTCTACTATCAATCAATTATAAATTAGCACGTCATTAAAAATGTTTTAAACCTATATCTTAAAAGTTATATATATATATATATATATATATATATATGATTTTGTAAGAATTAATGTCTCATGTGTGTGACAAATATTAGTGGTGGTTTAATATTTGAATGAAATGACATATTTTTAATATTTGAATTAATGGTTATGACTCTTGAGAATGAGTCTTGTGAATGAAATAATGTATTGCTTGATGGAAGCAATTATAAAATGATGGAAATGAAACATTTCCCTATCTCTGCCTAGAAAGAAAGACTCCTAATTTCCATCAAAATTAGAGGCATAAAGAGGAAGGAAAGAGATAGAAGAGTTTCCATTATTGATTGAAGTTCAAGTAAAGAAGAATTAACATTTAAGCATGGAGAAAGGTTAGTGTTTTTATTCATCCTATTAGTGAAGACTATGAATTCTTAAGATCCTTATTAATGGCTCATGTATGATAGAGTTTACATGTGGTATCAGAGCATGTTTTAGGGAATTTATAGTTTTTCATTGATGATGTTTGAATTCACAATTTGCATGAACCCTAATTATGAAAATTAGGATTTTAAATTATGATTTTCCGCTGCACTTATTGATGTTTTTTCGGTGCTACTGTGAATGAGAAGGATCAAAGGAATGAAAGTATATGTCTTTTGTTCTATGTGAATGAATGGCAAAATCTTCTTGTACGTTCTCAATTCGGGACCGTGATGATTGATGACGCTTCCCTGTGCATTTTCATTTTGCATATATGAATTGCTTCTAATTTTTAAATGCTTTTCAAATATCATCTATTTGAATAATGTGTTTTTCCTGTACGTGATTTCAAATACCAATTTTTGAAACCAAATGTACTGTTCACGAAAATGAAGTCTCCCATGCGTGAACTTTTAAGAATGAAAGACAAAGATGTATTGTCTATTTAATTGTAATGGTATTCACGCCATGTACAGAGATGGTATTGAATTGAAATCAATATGCTCAGAATGTGGAATTTTATATTCCTCAATTATTGTGAAGTATGTATTATTTTTGAATTAAGTGTATGATAGATTTGTTAATCACCAAAGTTCCAAATGAATGATAATTTATTTCAATTACCCATAGAATGTGATGCTATAAATGACATGATGATTGTTAGTTTATGGATAAATTGAAGTTCATTGTTATAAGGCATTTATGGATCACCCAAAGGTTGATTAGTTGTTCTTATAATTAATGGACATGATTGATGGTGATGTGAATGTACTATTAGTTTTATTTATATGTCCAAAGATAGTAAATATTTCTAGTTAGTGCATATTTCATTGCCTAATAATGTTGACTCTATTAGCATCATTATGTTTGTTGTGCATTGATGTATCACCCAAAGGAGAACATTAATGTGCATTGAATGTTTAATGTTTATTGTCTGAATTTGATTGTATGTTGTTTTATGACTCAAAGCATTAATGTGAAGCATGTGTTAATTGCAGTATCTGTTCCTATGTCTTTACATTCGCATGCTAAGTCTGTTCCAACATTTAATGGGTTGAACATCTCTGAATAGAGTGAACAAATCCAATTTCACCTTGGTGTAATGGATCTTGATTTGGCTCTTCAAGTTGAGAAGCCTGCTACTATTACTGATGCTAGTAGCAATGAAGAGAAGCCTCATTTTAAGACTTGGGAAAAGTCAAACAGACTAAGTTTGATGTTTATGCGAATGAGCATAGCAAGTAACATTAAGTCTGCTCTTCCTAAAACTGAAAGTGCAAAAGAATTTATGAAGAATGTGGGAGAGCGCTCCCAAACTGGTGACAAGTCCCTTACTGAGACATTAATGAGTACCTTAACCACCATGAAGTTTGATGGTTCTCGTACTATGCATGAGCATGTTATTGAAATGATAAATATTGCAGCAAGACTTAAGTCATTGGGAATGGAAGTGGATGATAATTTCCTTGTGCAGTTCATTCTGAACTCAATACCGTCTGATTATGGTCCGTTCGAAATGAACTACAACACCATGAAAGATAAATGGAATGTGCATGAATTGCACATTATGTTGGTTCAAGAGGAAATGAGACTTAAGAATCAAGGAAGTCACTCAATCCATTATGCGAACCATCAAGGAGCTGGTAAAAATGATGATAAGAAACATGGAAAGGGGAAAGGACCACTAAAGATAAATGAGTCATCCGTTAAGATCCAGAAGAAAGGAAAGAATGACAAATGTCATTTCTGCAGGAAATCTAGACATTTCCAGAGGGATTTCCCCAAACGTAAGGCTTGGTTCGAAAAGAAAGGTGAGCTTAATGCTTATGTATGTTTCGAATCAAATTTAACTGAAGTTCCTCATAATACTTGGTGTATTGGTTTTGGATGTACGACTCATGTTTCTAATACGATGCAGGGATTTCTTACGATCCAAACCATAAGCCCAAATGAGAAGTTTGTATTCATGGGGAATAAAGTGAAAGTTCCAGTGGAAGCTATCGGGACTTATCGTTTGATCCTTGACACTGGACATCATTTAGATTTGTTTGAAACTCTTTATGTGCCTAATATTTCTAGGAATTTAGTTTCTTTGTCTAAACTTGATGTTGCTGGATACTCTTTTAAATTTGGTAATGGATGTTTCAGTTTGTATAAGCATACATTTATGATTGGATCTGGTATACTTATTGATCGTTTATATAGATTGAATCTTGATAATCTATATGCTGAAACACTTATAACCTTGCATCATAATATTGACACTAAACGTGGTTTAGTGAATGAACGTTCTGCTTATTTGTGGCATAAGCGCTTGGGTCACATTTTCAAGGAAAGAATGGTAAGACTTATAAAGAATGAAGTCCTTCCAGATTTGGATTTTACTGACCTTAATATTTGTGTGGATTGTATTAAATGAAAGCAAACAAAACACACAAAGAAAGGCGCCACAAGAAGCACTCAGCTTCTTCAGATAGTTCACACTGATATATGTGGACCATTTGATGTTAATTCTTTCGGTAAGGAAAAATACTTTATCACCTTTATTGATGATTTTTCACATTATGGATACACTACAAAAAAAAAGGTTATTTAGCGACCGAAAATAGTGACCGAATTTTTTGGTTGCTTTTTGTGACCGAAATGGAGACCGATTATAGGATCTACATGAATAACTGATTAGAGTTGATACTGCGACCGAAATAGAGCGTAGCAGAGTTATCGGACGCTATTTCGGTCACTAAATAAAGGAAAGTAAAAGTCAGAAATTTATGACTTTTTAGCGACCGAACCGGCGACCGATTTAAATGCAACGGTTAAACTTCATTTATATTTGCGACCGATATTAATTTGGTCGCTAAACGGTGCGTAAAAAAATTAAAATAGCGTGTGTTAGCGACCGATTTAAAAATCCGTCGCTAAATTTATGGATTCAAATTTCAAATTAACCGATTTAGCTACCGATTTAGCGACCGATTTAATTCGGTCGCTAAAAATGAAATCCCTAATCGCGATTTCCTTTCGCTCTTCCCCCATTTCTCTCTTTTCTTCTACTCTCCCTCGTGCAGCTACTCTGCTCCACCCCGTCCCTATTCCGGCCGCGCATCACCACCTCTGATCGTCTCGTCCTCCTCCGGCCACCACTTGGTAAGGTTCTCTGACGCGTTGTCACGCACGCGTCGAAAAACGAGCGGTTTAGAAAAATATATAGTTAGGGAGTGACAACTCGAGTATCGTCTCACAAGGACTCTTGGGTTGTTATTAACACAAAATCAGTCAGTTGGGGGGGGGGGGGGGTTGGAATTAAAGATGCAATTAAGAAAACAATCAAGAAAAACTATGCAAACTAAATAATTATCAAATAAGCTAAACGATCAACCTACTGCTTTCGGTTTCCCACTATCATCGGTTCATATAATTCCAAGCCCTAAGCAGATTCTAATCTCTTTTCGATTGTAACATCAATTAACAAACGAAACCGACGCTACGAGACATATGTTCCTAATTCCGAATTAAGCAAACGGATTAAGCCCTTCGTGAATTAAGCAAACACGAATTGAACACACGCGAATTAAGCAAACGCGATTGAGTTTAGGAACACACAATCATCGAAACAAATCAATACTCATCCGATATAATCCTGAATTAAGCAAACAGAATATACATAATAACTATTGAAAGAGAATAGCAATGAGATTAGGAATTATAGAACCTCAAGCGGCAGTGCAAACCGGTTACAGTAGATCGATCAAGGAGACTAGCTCTCCATTACAAAGGGAACACAAAACTTTAAACCTAAATTCGCAGCCGTCCTAATATAAAGTCTGGATCTCCCCCTAATCTGCCCTAAACAGCAATTTACAAACCCAGGATCAGCGTGCGCTCGCGAGGCGAGCATGCTCTCGCGACGCGAATATTAATTATGGCGCGAGTTCAAATTGGGTTCTCGCGAGGCGAGACTTCAAAGTACAATCTGTCACAGCCGTGACCTTCATCACGACTAGGCCATGATGGTCTCTGTCCTTCAGGGTTGGATTTCTCGCGGGGCGAGACAGAGAGGATGGCATTTCTGGCACAAATGCTTCTCTTTATTAACCTGAAAACAAGAAATAGCATTAAGTGCTTTATTTGACTCTAAATCAGCTAAATTACCCTAAAACTACTTTACAGACTCAAAATGATGCTTGAGGACAAATACAGCCAAATTTGGGCGAAAACGAGATTAAACTCGAATAAAACCATGGTCTTTACTAGTCAAAAACTAGTCGAGACAGAGGCTGATCAAAATACCCCAAACTTAAACTTTGCTTGTCCCCAAGCAAACTAAAACTCAAAAAGGACTCAAACTTGGCAAGCTTAAAAAATTCAATCAAATTCGCACAAATTTCATGCAATTTCAACAAACAATTTTCTTCAATGTTCCCCCCTTTTCAACAATGCAATCCCCACATTCATTTACTTTAAAAATTGAGAATTCTACCATTCATGCAATCATCAATCTAAGTTGAGGATTCAAGTTACACACAAAAGGGAGATGACCAAATTCAAACAATCGCCTTCCTCACAAGGGCATTTAGTGTTTTAATCATTCGCTCAATTTTTGTCTAGGCTATCAACATTTCACTCAATTTCACTTTTAAAAGCACTTCCCATGAATTTGATTTTCATCTCAGACAAGGTTCCCATGAAAAACATGCATGCAACATCAGCAGGTCTTTTAAGGTTGTAATGGGGCCTGGCTAAGGGTAGGATATTCAAAGGTACTAGGCTTAAGTCCCTAGGAACTAAGAGAGCATGAGCATTTTTACACATTGAATTCCCACTCAAGTTCCTTTTTCCATTTTTCTTTTTGCTTTGAGTGACTACAGCCCTTTTTCTTCTAATACCCCTTTTTGACATTTTTGCACTTTTCTTTTTTTTTTTCTTTTTTTTTTTTTTTGCCTTTGGCTCCAACCTTTATTTTTCTTTTTCTTTTTCTCAATCCCAAACAACACATCATATCCTTGTAGCCACCCCAAACTTAGTTTCTTGCAACCCTTCTCTTGCTAAGCTTCCATGCTCTCCTAATCCTAAGATCGGGTTAACATGGTTTTTCCAGATTTTAGGCTCATAACATAAGGTTATCAAGAAATAATAGGCTAATTAGGCTCAAAGGGGCTAACTAAGGAACATGCATCAGGGAAGGTTCTTTTTGGCCAAGTAGCTAATTCAAAGAAAATTGCCTAAATCATTTGATGCAAGCACATAAACATGCAAACCATGAAGAGACTCAAGCAAATTCGGGAAAGTGCAACTTAAAAGCGATTCACACAATTAAAAACATGTTGGAGGCTCAAATCCTCACCTGAACAATTTTGCAACTGTTTGACCGAGATTCTATCCCTAGTGTGTGCATCCCATCACCCCAAACTTATCATAAATCATGCAATCACAACAAAATATCTCAAAGTTCAATTTTCAATTTTTCACATGGGGATCAAATTTTCAATTTCAAAACCTAGGGGGAATTCATCAACAGTCAACACATGTCATGCAATCAATCTATGTAAATTCAACAAAACCCAATCAAGCTTGCCGACACAAGACTCAACACACAAACTCTTGATCTTCTCAAATTATTCAAGAGCTAAAAGAAAAACAAAACAAAAACAAACAAGGATAATTAAAAAGCAAAGGGTTTAGAGAAAACTCATGGAGGTGGTTCCACCAGGATCCCACTGTCTGTGATACAGCGTCCACGGAATGCTCAAAGTGCGATATGATCCTCCCGGATCCCATGGCATGAAGCATAAGTATGGGAGTGGGCACTTGACAATTATGGTAACTCCGCCAAGTGCGGCGGACTTCTCACTCCCTCTCGGGTCAAAGTTGACCTCCTGGTCAACAAAGTCAACAAAATCCTCCCAATAAAAATTGGATTCAACCTCTTGGACTGGCCATAGTGTCTTCATACTCAAGGGTGCAAAATCCAGTCTCTCAGGCAGAGGGTTGAACTCCATCGCTGGTTGTTCCACAGTGGGAGGTGGCAAACAGGTAGAGAGGGTCTCCGGTGCTGCTTCAACTTCTGCACGTTCTTCATTCACTGCACTGACAAATCCATCACCTGCTATACATGCAGAAATCTCAGCACACACCACACAAGGGTTAGTGTTAGTACATTCAGCACATATAGTACAACAAACTGAATCAGAAAAGGCTTGAATGTCTGGAAATTCAACACACAGTTCATCAGTAATAGTGTTCTTGACATTATTATCACAATCATGTTCAAAAGAAGTATTGTCAAGAACAACTATTTGTGAATCTGTATGTTTCTCAAGGAGACGTTGAGTTTGCAGTGCAGCCGAGGTGGAGGCAATGTGATCAATTTGAGCGGCCAACTTCTGAAAATCAGCTTCTATCCTCTGTTGGCTTTGATCAAATTGAGCGGCCAACTTCTGAAAATCAGCTTCTGGCCTCTGTTGGAATTGAAGATTGTGTTCTGCCATCCGTTGCACCAAGTCTTCCAGACTGAGTTGGGCTAGTGTAGGGTCAGGCTGATATTGGTGCTGGCTTACTGTCATTTGATGCACCAAAGAGGCAATCTCATCCAAGCTGCTGTGTTCTCCTCCATGTTGGCTATGATAGAAAGGTTGCTCCTCATTCAATCCAATCATGTCAAAACCACTGCTAAACTCATAATAAACATTATGCACATAATTTTGCATATAACTATCCATACCAAGGTTCACAACCAGACTTAGCAGCCAAAACTAATTCAGCAAAGAGATTTTTTTTAATTTTTTTTTAATTTTTTTTTTATTTTCTATCAATAACAACAAGATTCCCCGGCAACGGCGCCAATTTTGACGCGTTGTCGCGCACGCGTTAAAAAGTGAGCGGTTTGGAAAAATATGTAGTTAGGGAGCGACAACTCGAGTATCGTCTCACAAGGACTCTTGGGTTGTTATTAACACAAAATCAGTCAGTTGGGGGGGGGGGGGTTGGAATAAAGATTCAATTAAGAAAACAGTCAAGAAAAACTATGCAAACTAAATAATTATCAAATAGGCTAAACAATCAACCTACTGCTTTCGGTTTCCCACTATCAACGGTTCATATAATTCCAAGCCCTAAGCGGATTCTAATCTCTTTTCGATTGTAACATCAATTAACAAGTGAAACCGACGCTACGAGACATATGTTCCTAATTCTGAATTAAGCAAACGGATTAAGCCCTTCGTGAATTAAGCAAACACGAATTGAACACACACGAATTAAGCAAACGCGATTGAGTTTTGGAACACACAATCATCGGAACAAATCAATACTCATCCTATATAATCCTGAATTAAGCAAACAAAATATACAGCATAACTATTGAAAGAGAATAGCAATGAGATTAGGAATTACAGAACCTCAAGCGGCAGTGCAAACCGGTTACAGTAGATCGATCAAGGAGACTAGCTCTCCATTACAAAGGGAACACAAAACTCTAAACCTAAATTCGCAGTCATCCTAATCTAAAGTCTGGATCTCCCCCTAATCTGCCCTAAACAGCAATTTATAAACCCAGGATCAGCGCGCGCTCGCGAGGCGAGCATGCTCTCGCGAACGCGAATATTAATTATGGCGCGAGTTCAAATTGGGTTCTCACGAGGCGAGAGAGCAGTTCGCGAGGCGAGACTTCAAAGTCCAATCTGTCACAGCCGTGACCTTCATCACGGCTAGGTCGTGATGGTCTCTGTCCTTCAGGGTTGGATTTCTCGCGGGGCAAGACAGTGATTCGCGGGGCGAGACAGAGAGGATGGCATTTCTGGAACAGTGAGGCTTCAGGCTCGCGAGGTGAGTAGCCTCTCGCGGGGCGAATAATCCCAGAAATGCTTCTCTTTATTAACCTGAAAACAAGAAATTGCAGTAAGTGCTTTATTTGACTCTAAATCAGCTAAATTACCCTAAAACTACTTTACAGACTCAAAATGATGCTTGAGGACAAATACATCCAAATTTGGGCGAAAACGAGATTAAACTCGAATAAAACCATGGTCTTTACTAGTCAAAAACTAATCGAGCCAGAGGCTGATCATTCTCCCCTTATCCTTCTCATTTTGTGTTTCTCCTTCTCTGTCTCTCACTCTCTCTTCCTCCTCCCAGCAGCACCGTGCCACCACCGCCACCACTGTAGCACCTTGACCTCCTTCTTTGGTAAGGTCTCCTCTTCTCTCTCTCTCTGTGTATCTTGCTCTCTCTCTCTCTCTCTTGATCGGTTCTCTTTCTCTCAGTTTCTCTCAATGTCTATCTTAGGTGTTGTCACTTCCTCCTTCGGCCACCACCACCATCTCAAGGGGTTCTGTTTGCACAACCACCACCCCCACAGTCTCCTCTGATCAGTTGTCTCAGGTTAGGGTTTAGGGAAGTTCTGTCAGTATGGGTATTTATGCTGTCAAATTAATCATTGATGTTGTTCTAGTGAAATCCAGAGTAGATAAATTTTGACATAGGGGTATATTGATTTAAATAACTTATTGGATAGATAATATAAGTTAGCTTCCTCTTGATTCACTATCTCTTCGACTGTAATGCTTGGAAGTAGGACTACTATAAGTTTCACGGTCATCCCTACATAAAATAAGCAAATATGAAGCCAAGAATGTAATTAGTAAATTACAGGCACATTGTATTAGACATAAGGAAAACTATTTTAATATGAGTTTGAAGACCAAGTCAATGTGGAGGCAAAGGTCCTAACCCCAACTTATAAATTTTGTAAATTTTCATTGTTGAGTTGAACACTTTATATTTGTTCTTTGGGTATATGAATGTATGGAGGTTTGATAAAAATTTGATGGCTAATTAATGGCTGGCCTTTGAGATTCTTTTTTTTCGATGGAGATTGGTAAGTGAGGGATGGTGGGAGGAAACATTTGTTTTCAAACTTCTTGAACCGTTGAATTCCAAGGTCAAGGTCCCTTGAAAATGATTATGTTACACCCTGCAATACAACTTGAGTCCATATATGTCCTGTAATATATTTTTTTAAGGCTTGCTCATCCTTGTTTCTCTTATTTAGATTACTCAAGTACATTGTTGTTTCCACTGTGAGATGATTAGGATAGTGAATCCAAATACATCTTTACTATGCATACTTGAGAAAAGTAATTTTTCTTTACTCTAATTTATGCATGTTCCCAACTACTTGACTTATTTTGCAACTATGGTTCACCATGAATTAAAACACGTCCAAAGAATGAGGATTGGAATGAAAGTGACTTTGGTGGTTTTGAATACTATGTATTTGGAAATGTTACATGAATTGCTTGGGTGTTGCCAGGGAATGCTTGAGGTGAGTGGGTAAATTGGGTGCATTACAATTGAACAACAATAAAGGGGTTGTGCGCTGCAGCAGGTGGAAAGCTATCCTTTTTGTATTTCTTTTCTTTTGGCATATGCATTCGTGTATTTCTTTCATTTGTAGTGCTGATCTGACTTGGTAAAATATAGTGTGCAATGACAATGACACCCACTGGGTCATATTGAGGATAATGAGGTATATCTACTTATGTATGAATGATGAAATTAGATAATGAAGTATTAAGTATAGGGTTATGAAAGCAACTCTGGTTTTTTACTCATTTGTTTCACTAGGCAATGGAGCTTTCCAGAAATAGTTGTTGATGACCATCCTTACTAGGTTATCTAGGCATTTCCAGTAGGAAAAGTCCTCTCTATGACCATCCTTCAAAATGACGTAAAAGCATCTACTTTCCTGAAAACTACTATGTTTGTTAATCTGTAAAGTTGCATGTGAAGTTGCATTTCTTTGTTCTATTTTAACATGCTAGTATGCTACATGGATCTTTCCATCTTTTCTTATTATCACTTGATGAAGTTTAGACATATGACTTGTTTTCCTTATTGTTTTATCAGAAAATGGATCCGACTAAATGTTTTGAGAGAGTCATCCATTTAGACCAGGTACAGTATCTCATCAACTTAAGAATAACGATCGGATTCACGTAATGATGGTTAAGGCATAAACTAATCATTACTAAATTGTTCTTGTGTATTTGCAGGATTTGATTTCAATCCCGTGATCATTCTACCGTCGTTGGGGACAAGAAATACCGTGTGTTGTGACTATTGAAGACAAATGTGGAAATCTGTTCAATGGGAATATAGTAATCCATGATGATCGCCCATATTTTGCAACAGATACAAATGGTATCAGGGAGTTGTATTTGTTGTCCACTGGTGTATTGGCAAAGTTTAAGTACCTTGGGGGTTCTCGTTCTACATGTTCATCCCTTTGGAAGATTGATGAGTTTTGATATTTTGATTAGTACTTATTGACTGTGGTGTGTTTTTATGTTTTGATCGTTAATTAGTACATTATTAAACTTTTTTTTTATAAACAGTTATTAAACTTGCGTTAATTAATGTATGTGTTTTCTTGATCATATTGACTGTGGTGTTTTGGATCGTTAGTACATCATATTTACGTTTTCTATTTATTCAAAAAAAATATTGGTGTATTTTGTTTATATCAGAATTAAGTTACAGGAAAATTTGGTCGGTAGGATTAAGTTACAGGAAAATTTTTATAAAAAAAAATTCAAAATTTGCGACCGAAATAGCGACTGAATATCAGTCACCAAATTCGATTGCGACCAACTATACGACGACCGAAATATATAATTTTGTGACCGAAATATCGGTTGCAAATTTGCGACCGAAATACAAATTCGGTCGCCAAACATGTAGCCACTAGGGTTTCTGCTACCCCCTTAATTCGGTCGCTACACAATATAGCAACCGAATTATCATGTTTAGGGACCGAAATCTTCGATCGCTAAATAGGTTTTTTTTTGTAGTGATATGTCTATTTACTGCATGAGAAGTCTCAAGCGGTGAATGCCTTAGAAATTTATGTAAATGAAGTTGAAAGACAATTGGACAGAAAGATGAAAATCGTAAGGTCTGATAGAGGTGGTGAGTATTACGAAAGGTATGATGAAAATGGACAACACCCTGATCCGTTTGCTAAATTCCTAGAGAAGCATGGCATATGTGCTCAGTACACAATATCAGGTGCACCACAATAAAATGGTGTATCGGAAAGGCGTAACCGAACCTTAATGGATATGGTTATGAGTATGTTAAGTAATGCAGAAGACTAATATAATAGTGTATGGAAGGAACTATGTCAAAGTAAGGATATATGACCGTCATGACTCTTTATTATTTCTTGTTCTTAAATATGACTTACGATGAAACAATTGTCCTTATTTATGCGCATTATGATTGAGAATTTATTGGACCACGTGAGGTAGTACTTTGTCACATGAGCCAAGTAGGAGAATGTTAGAATTAATGTCTCATGTGTGTGACAAATATTAATGGTGGTTTAATATTTGAATGAAAGGACATATTGTTTAATATTTGAATGAATGGTTATGACTCTTGAGAAGGAGTCTTATGAATGAAATGATGTATTGCTTGATGGAAGCAATTATAAAAGGAAGGAAATGAAATATTTCCCTATCTCTGCCTAGAAAGAAAGTCTCCTAATTTCCATCAAAGTTAGAGGCATAAAGAGGAAGGAAAGGGATAGAAGAGTTTCCATTGTTGATTGAAGTTCAAGTAAAGAAGAATTAACATTTAAGCATGAAGAAAAGTTAGTGTTTCTATTCATCCTATTAATGAAGATTATGAATTCTTAAGATCCTTATTAATGACTCATGTATGATAGAGTTTATAGATTTGTGATTAGTCGATAACACAAAATATTTTATATGTCAAAATTAAAATCTTATATTTTTACAATGAATTTTTTTTCTCTCTAGCCATAAGCTCATGCATAGGAGTCAAACTATCAGATCCGAATATCTTTTTGATAGATGATTTTTAAACACCTGTTACAAGCCACAACGTCAATCATATGTTATTTTCTTTTTGCTTTTTTCTGCTTAAATTCTCGATTGCGCTACCTGTAGCGGATCTTTATGTTTTTAAAATAATTCATCTGTTAGATAACTATAGGTTAGTTTTTTTAAAAAAATACAAAAGGTGACAAAACTCCTTTTCTTTCTCAGGTTTAGAGTTTGGTAAAGTCCAGAATAGACAAATAAATAAATAAATAATTCTACTGTCCAAAATAGACAAAGTTAACTAGTTACCAAATGATTAAAAAAAATCCCTAATAAAGTCTTGAACAAAAGATGTTCCTCACAAATATAGGAAGGAGTACCGAGTCGGATAGAGATGATTTATTTCAAAAAGTATTTCTTATTTTTTGTCTCACTTATTTAGATTATATTATTTGAAGAATTAATTATATTATTCATTATAAGTATATCTTTTTTCTTTTTTTGATAAATATTATAAGTATCTTTTTTAAATGATATGAGATAGTTTAAATATGTGAGATAAGAAATAGAACACCTTTTTTAAAAAAGGTGATCTCGATCCGTACCAAAGCCTGTGTAAACCCAAGTCCAAGGAGAAAGATGGCAAAGATCTCTCTGAACATATAACTCGATGCAAATTACTCAAGCTCCTTGCAACCAATCCAATTCTATAAGGATCCACTTGGTGGACAAGAAAAAAAAAAAAGGATAAATTATTGTATTTATTTGAAACTGTTGTTTGATGAGCTAACAGAATATGATAAGTCAATCCTGTCACTTATCTTATCATGTTCATCTAGTTAAAATTTTATCCTGAGGGGAATACTGGGTTAGAACTCAACATGATAGGATAAGGTGATTTTTTTTCTGATAACAAGTAGGATATGATTTAAAGTATAATAAAATAAAAATATATATAATATATAATATATAAAATAATTAAAGTATAATAAAATTTAACATGGTTACCAAAAAAATAATAATAAAATATAAGATATTTAAAATAATAAAAATATTAATAATTAATTTTAAAATTTATTTTTATTTTATCACAATGCTAATTTTGTTATTTTATATTATTTTTAAAAACTGTAAAATATAAAAAATTATTCTAATAATTTAACTATATTTAAAGTAAAAACAAAAAATGAATATTTAAAAAAATAAAAAAATTTAATTTTAGTTAGACAATATTTAAAAAATTTAAAACATTGTATGTAATATTATCACAAGGATAATTTTGTCTTTTTATATAAATTTAAATAATGAAAATTATATAAAAAAAAATTAGACTAAGAACAAAAATTTTGAAATTCATACTTAAATTATAATGATGTCCAGTTAGTTATTTGGTGGACACCAAACGTTGGATAGGATAACAACTTATCAAGCTCATATCATATCCTACTCTTATCCTGTTCTCTTATCTTATCATGACCACCAAACGAGCCCTAATGACCTGAATTACTCAAGCTAAGCCAAAGATTATCCTAATTCAATAAGGGTTGAGGACGCTCCCCAAGAAGCTAATATAATATGTGAGGCCTTTTTTAAGATATGAAATAGATAGAGGATATTATGTAAGGCTAAGATCAGTGTTTTACAAAACATATCTAACTCATTATTGTGAAAGCACTGATTCTAAAGGTTAATAGATACAAAAGCAATCACAAAATTGATTGATGCTACCATCTTACTTTTCTAATGTTATTCACTAGGGTGTCCACTAAGTCAATCCTCGTGCTTATAGTTAGCAATTTCTAAAGGATGATTAAGTATGTGATTAGGTTAATTTCACCTTTCAACTTTAAAGTTTGTGGTTTGTAATACTCAATTGATTCATGACAATGACATCATATAATTTAAATAATTTTCTCCTTGTCCCGTCCTATCCTTAATTTGTAAAATTGTATAAAAACAGCCAAATGCTATTTAACATAGGAATAGTTTTGATTAATTAATTTTGTGCATATTAGTCAGTCGAAAATTTTTTGTGTGCGTATTAGAGCTTTTTATATTATATTATTAAGAGAATGCGTGTGTATGTGTGTATTTTGAGTGATGAATAATAAGATTGAAGGAGAAATTGTTGCAATTGGTTTGTATAATTTGTTTTAAATTTTTGTTGATATTTATTCATTTATAATTAAAAAAAAGGTATTTCGTATTGTTCCTTGTTTTCAAATTCTGGTAAATGAAAATTTAAGAATAAAAAATATTATTTTTGCAATTGTTTTCAAAAGTAACCAGGAAATAGAGTAAGAATGGATTGACGATTTTGTAAATATTAGTAAAAACTAAAAACACAACAATTAAAAATTAAAAATCAAAAATCAAAACAAAGAAAAATAAACGCTCCTAATACAATTTATTGTTTTAAAGTGATGTTTCTTTCTTATATTTTGGATTAAAAAAAGTACTAATTTATTTCTTATATTAAGAACAGGAGGTAGTATAATTTAGTCATTAATAACTATGTGTTAATTATGAATATTTATTGATTTCTTTAACAAATTGTAATAAAGAATAAAGTATATCACATATATAATTCAAGAAAGGTTAATATCAACTCAAATTATAAATATCAACATGCTGTGACATGATTGACAGATAATCGGGTTCCTTAAGCATGTGATCAAGAGTCCGTTTCTTGGCTCATGTACATAAAAGAACATTTATTGGGAGAGGTCAGCCCCTTAAATGAATCTCCATACCTCGAAGAATTAATCTTTGACTTCCGGCCGGAGATATCTAGGATAAAAAAAATATAAATTAAAGGAGTGTTACATATAAATAATTACGAATAGGATTGAAGAGAGGAGAGTGCAATTTCCCCAAAAGGAAAAAAAATCCTGACGAAGAAATCACCTAACTCATACAAAAATCTTAGCGAAAGGCAACCACTAAAAGAACTTTCCGCATTGCTTTACAAATTAGTAATTACCAATTACCGTCGAAGATGACATTTCTAATTACGTCTCTCGTCTCCGCATTTATAAAGTGACATATATGGTCCCATGCTTTATTTATAGATACAAGTAACATGATTTTGTCTTTTTCAGATTACAAAAATTAATCAAAAGCTGTAGAAACGGACTTCCGACTTCGTTGAGACAATATTAACTATTTTAATTTTTTATTAAAAAAATATTCATTCATTCAAATTGATAAAATATATCGAAAACAACACAAATTAAACATCGCTAAAAATCGAAAAGGATGAAACTGCGAACAAACTCACAGCACCCAGATTAATAACATAGCACGACAAAATACCTACAAATGTGACAAAATCAAAGTGACCGGAATACCCATGCAGGGATCTGTAACGTTGACGCCCAAGTCTTGATTGAATCTGTAATGGATCGAAGTTGATCTGCCAATCTGAACCAAATTAACACCGCAACAAGACGGGAAACCAAACGACGCCACAACAAGACGACGAACAAAACACCGTTGCACGCAGAAGACGAAAACACGAAAGAAAAACCAAATCTATGTGGAAAACCCACTTATTTAGATAAAAGGAGATAAAAACGATGTAGAGGGGTGATTCCAGACCAAAAAATGACCCAAAACCACTCCCCTCTGGTAGATAAAGAAGAATAAAAATATGAGTAGAAAAAAAGTTGAGAGAGAGACGGCTCTAGATTTTACTCTTCATAATATTAATTAACTATTAAGAGACTTCAGTTAACCTTTTTTATAGACTTTTGGTTAGACATGAATATCTCTCAAGTTGGATCGTGTTATATGTTTTAGTAGAATTCAAACACAAGATATTTATGAGTATCAAAGTCACTCATGACTCAGTTAACCTTTAATTTTTTTTAAATTGTTAATAAATAGTTTACAAAAATTTGACTGAAAAATAGTTTAATTTTTAAAAACAAGAGAATTTCCATGATTGCATATAAATTGTGTACGCTAAAATAAAAGATTAAAAATGTTAGTGTGATAATAATCGATGAGGTGTTGCTCAAGTAGAAACAACTTGTCCCCATAAAGAGAAGAACCTGAGGAACTCAGGTTCGAATCCTTGTGGAGTCACTCCAGTGGGAGGCTGGGAACCAAGAGGTATAAATCTGCTCAATCAGTCGAATCAAAGATTAGTCCCACAACAGGCTCAAAGGACCTCAGACGTGAGAATACTCTAGTGGACCCACTCGATCTAAATGACTTATTAAGGTAAGTTCCGGAAAAAGCTATGTTTAATAAGTTTATTTGATAAAGAAATTCCATGTTAGGTAACTGATTATGTTATTACTATCATTTTGTTATAATTTCCTAAATCAACACAAAAATATCGACATTTTGCTTGATATGACTATAGGAATATTCCGAAATATATTCTTGCCTGATTTGTTTATGTTTTTTTTTTTTTGACAAGATTTGTTTATGTTTTAAATTGATATATATCATTATTTTATTATGAATAAATTATCCATTATGACATTATTAAAATATTTAAATTCTGATGATAATTATTAGATAAACTAAACTTTGATATATGGGAAGGGATCATAACTAGGGGTATTCGCGGATTGGATTGGATCGGTTTTGAGCTAAAAAATCATTCGATCTAATGATGAAAACATTGTGCGATTTGAATTGGATCGATTTGCTTCCTTAAAAAAATCCGATCCAGTCCAATCAAATGCGGTTTGGATTGAATTGGATTGGATAATTTGGTTTTTGTCATACTTTATTTTTTTCCTAATGTCAAGTGTCATTTCTACTTATTTAATAGTGGATAAAAGATAATCTTTATTTTAATTTGGGAGTTTGAGAAGAAAAAAATTATTGTTATTTCTTAACACGTTCTTTTATATTAATTCTCTATATCTACTCCCACTTATCCTATTTTTTTCCTTGAATCGGTTACAAATAAATTGTAGCTAATTATTTTTCAAAGTTACTTAATTGTTTTCCTATTTTTCATGATTACTCGATCAAATATATATATGTTATGCATCAAAACTTTTAGTAAAATATAACTTCAAGACATTAATATTTATTCTAAATAGTCTTATATATGTTATTCCAACAAAAATATTAAAGAAAATAAAGGACATAAAAGTATGAAGAATAATTTTTAAGTATGAGTAATACTATAATTTCAAAAATAATAGTATATGTATATAATAGATCGGTTTGGATTGGATTGGATTGGATTTCACTATAGGATCCAAAATCTGATCCAATCCAATAAAAAATTATGGTTTTTTCGGTTTTCGGTTTTTTCGGTTTTCGGTTTTTCGGTTCGGTTTTTACGGTTTGCATCGGTTTGGATCGGTTGATGAACACCCCTAATCACAACTACAAGAACAATTTTTTTGAAACAAAAGAGGGTCTTTCATTACTTTTTTCCCCCCTCATATTTCGCTGGTAAAATAGATTAGTCAAATTCAAGTGGAGATTGAACATTTAATAATTTTTAGATATTACAGTTATGTAACATCATAACTGCTTGATAAAAAAAAAACATCATAACTGAAATTTACTTATATTTTAAATAAAGTGTTATACATTAAAATAAAGTTAAATGATGAAATATCAATACACAAATAAATAAATAAATATATAATTGAATTATAGAAAAAATGTTTGGAGACTGTTTTCAATATTATATATATATATATATATATATATATATATATAATATTATGCAAATCATAAATTGATATATCGTCGATGTATAGATTTTTTACACTGTTAACAAATTACAAATTGCTATATAAATAAAAATGTTTAACTTTAATATAATTACATTAAAAATTACATATAAAAAGAATTATGATTGATTGGTAAAGTAAAAAAAATTATATTGATTGAATTAATATATTATATTATATAGCCATATTCATTTTATAGAGAATGTCAATGTAAATCCCCTAAAATCGAGGGATGGGAATCAGAATTCTGCTCCTGCAGCTTGGACTAAACCGCATTAGGTGTTTTCAAACTGAATGTGGATGGCTCTCGTTGTTTTGGTAAAGGAAGCTCAGCATGTGGAGGTCTTATTGGAGATGCTTCAGGCTCGTTTCTAAAGGGTTTCCATTGCAAGGTTACATCAAGCAATGTTGTGTAGGCAGAGCTGTGAAGCGTTTTGTTAGGTCTGAGGCTAGCTAGGGAGATGAAACCACATAATATCATTCTGGAATCGGATTCTAAATCAGTTATCGATAGATTCAAAGAGGTTTCTCTCCAAGCCCTGCTTTCAGACTTCTGGTTGAGGAGATTCTGTCCTTGGCGAGGAGTGTAACACTCCGGTTTTTACGATTTTTCAATATAGGTATATTTGTTTATATTTTTTCATTGGAATGATAATTATTTGGACATTAAATTTTGTTTATTTTATAATGCTTGATCTTGAGTAATTTTATTTACTCTCTTAAAATTAATTTATTAAGTACGTCAGCACTGCCTTATTCCAGTAGAAGTACTTTTACTAGACAATAATGTTATGTTATTGTCCCTACTAGTATTTATTTAGAAAAATATTTTAAAGGGTATGATTGAAAGAAAATTATTTTCATATTTTATTCTATTTAATTTTATATTTGAAAATAAACTGATTTGACATTAATCGAAGATTAAATGTTGGACCGTGGATTTTCTTAGTTGATCAATTCAACTATCAATCTCTTGTTTTCGAATTTTGAAAGTATATATTTGTCATCCTTTATTTTTAGATTCATAAAAACCAAAAACGTGTTTATTTTTAGACTCAATATTTATCACTCACTTTTATACCTATTACTAAGTCGTAAATTAAAAATCGGATTTTTTTCTCTCCCTTTTTCTTCATCAACCCTCTACCCTTCCCTCACTCTCTATTTCTTTCTCCTTCTTCTACAAGTTGCAAAACCCTGTCCCTCTCAAACTTCATCTCCCCCTCCTCAACACCAGCCGCACACCACCGCTAGGGAGGAGCTTCGACCGTCGTGCGTCACCCCTGGAGCGTGGCTCGTCGCGCCACTCACCGCTGGGCTGGGGAAGACCACCGCGTCGCTGTCCCTGTCTATTGCAGCGCGCCTCCTCCGCGGGTGAGCTTCCCACCGTCGTGTAGCGCTGTCCGGTAACCGTTTGAAGGGGAGACACCGATCATACGTCTAGGCTCGCAGATCTGTATGTTTTGGGTTCCATGAGAGTTTGTGTGGCCACTGTACAACCGCCTGCCGCCATCCCTCCACCACGACCGCCACCGTTCTGCCCCCATAACACCACCACAAGCCCATCTTCTTCCTTGGGTGAGTAAAAACCTCTCCTGTGTCTCAGATTCAAAATCCCCAATTTGATTTTGAAACCCTAACCCTTTAATTTCATATTTCAACCTTGAAATTGAACCATGTTTTATGCAATTGGGACTATCAATTAATGAATTCTAAAGTTAATTTCATGATTTTCAAGTTAAATCAAAAGTTCCCCAAATTTTTATGAAGTCCCCTTTTTACCCAATTTGATATTATTCAGAAATCAATTCTATTTGGCTAAATTAATTATATAGTTTCCTTGATTATACATTTTGAGGATGATAATTGATTTTTATGTTATTTGATTTTTTGTTGTATGTGTTTGGACGTTCTATTTATGTTGATGGTTGTGTTGGTACTTACTTGGGAGAGCCACGTGGTTTTTGGAGCTGTCGCGAATGTACCTGCGTTTGATGGGAAACGTCAAAGTGACCGAGACATCATTTAGAAGGAAACATATTTTTGGAGCATCAATGAGAGAATTTTTCTGGTCTTCAAAGGTAAAGGGAGTTTACCTGAGGAGTTTTTGCTAGTCATGTACCATGTTTGTGTGATTGGATATATGTTTGATTTAAAATGTGTTTTGATGTAATTTGGAAAATTTTGAACATGTATATGTTGTTGTTGGATTATGTATGTATTGGATTATAATTACTGCTTTGCTTGACTGTGATTGGCTGATAGCATGACACTGGTCATTGCTTATCAATCAAGATTAAGTCATCAAAATACATTAACTCAGAAAAGTTGAAAAAGTGAGGTTTTGGTTTTGAAAAGTGAGAAGAAAACTCTAAGAAGGAAAGTGTTGAGATAGAATAAAGTTTAGGACGAGAAAGAAAATGGAAAACTTCCAAATTCTATGAAAATGTTTTTAAAAGTATTTGAAGAAAAGTCATTTAAAAACCAAGTGGAAATAAATCTTAATGTTAAGAAAATGTATTTTAAAAATCGTTTTAAGGTTGATGATAAATAATTTTTCAAGAAATAAGGGTTTTTGCTTGCCTAACGATAGTAGAAGGAAAAACGATCTTTTTAAGTGAGAAAAATAAATTTATATGCCAGAAATGACTTTTCAAAGGGTTAACGGATTTTTATAAATAAAAATAAAGGATTTGAGGAAAAATGATTTTCGTTACGTTTTAAAACGAATTTCATCAGAAAATGAGTTTTGGAAAAGAATTTAAGAACAAAGGAAATTTTCCAACAAACTTGGATAAGTTTTAGGAGTTTTTGTTTTGGTACTTGTGTTTCACTGAACGAAAATTCTTTGGGAAAAATAAAGGAAAGGATAAGGACCTAGATTGCCAAGATGTTGGGCTAGTGTTCCTAAAAGGAAATTGTACTTGGAAGGGAAAGGAATTGGAATACCTAAGGAAGGGTAGTCGGGAGCTTTAAGCCTCGACAAAGGAAAAAAAAACGATAAAGAACAATTACGATAACAAAGGTTTTTACATGCATAGTCTGGTAGACATGCCATTTTGGGCAGACATGCCTTGGGTATCGAGCTACAATTTCACAAAGGGTGAATTGGGTAAATTGGTTAGTTACGGACCAAAGATAAATTTTAGGGTCTTTGGGTCTTAGGGACATTCGGGCTTCAAAAATCCAGCGAATACTTGGGGCCTTGCAACTTCGGGTTGTGGAATTCGGTTACCCGGCACGAATGTACTCAACAGGGAACTATTCCAATATTATTTTAGGTGCTCCATTGTGATATTCCCCGAACAATTGGAGCCGGACCTAAATTTAGAGGCCGATCTCATGAGACAATTGTGTTAAGGGTATCGCAGCCTAATCATTGCTCGAAGAAGGGAAGTTAGGAATCTCCGGAGAATAAAGGTTATGACTCATAGGATGGATATCGAAGTGTCATGAATTTTTGAAAAAAATCAAGATTTGATTGTCGGGAATGAATCCCTGTGAATATAATCATGATGTTATGTTATGTATTGTCATATGTTGTTGTTTTGGAAGTCGTGTATGTGACTGCTATGATAAAACTCATATATTGGTATCTCACATTTACATTATTTCTGTTTGTTCTCTATTTGTGGTATCCTGGTTTGCGTGTACAGATGATGCAGAGAGGTTCTATGCCCTACTCGGAGGGATTGTTCCAACTTTTGAAGAAAGCTGATTTACTAGAATAACCATGGGTCTTTTCCAGTAAGAGTCTTATAGTTCAACCAACTCAGTCTATCGAGTCAAGTTTAGATTTGGGGAAGTTTCATATTTATTTGCATTATGGCTCTGAGAGCCTTTTATTGGAATCACTGTTATGTTTATGAATGTTTATGGCTCGGAGAGCCTTTCTTTTTTATGAAAATATAAATATATTAGCAGGTATTTTTGTTTGGGATGTTGAAATTATAGAGGAGACTCTATCGAATTTTTTGTAAAAGTTATTGATCGGTATTCAAGTATATTTTCTAAAGAAAATAGACTTGCCAGGCTAGGATTGTAAGCCTATGCGCTGGTAACGGCTTATGTTTTTGGGTCGTGACAAAATTTATGAAAATGTGGAGTTATTATCTTATAAAATGTTTAAGTTCTTACCGCAACCGCATGATAATAAATTTTACACCGATTTTTCTGACACTTAAATACTCATATAAAATTATTTTTCCGAAAGCAAATCAACATTTATTTTATTTAATATCCATATTTTAAGGAGTTGAGTTAGTCATGTAATGCTCAAGGGGGTGTTACAAGGAGGAATGATTGGAGGGTAGATTTTCATCATATTTTTAGATTAGTTAATGCTTATGATGATCATTTAGCAAAATAAAGGACACTCGGGGTCTTTCTCCTTGTCTTTAGTTGAAAGCCCTTGGCCTTTACTAGGTTTACTTCTTCAAAATGATGTAACAGGAGTTATTTCCTCTAATATTTCTTAGTTTAATGCATTTCCATTTTTTATTAAAAAAAATATGTTTGTGTACAATAAATTAATTATGCATTGATATATAATTAAACAGTTTTCTATTGTATGCTCATGAGCACGGCTTTAGAAATCTAAAAAAATTAATGATTCCTTTGTACGTTTTTTTTTTACAAAAGAAAAGTTAAGCAATTCCATTCAAAATGAAGAACGTAATACAACCGGTAACATCATCACAATTTTGGAGAATAGTAATACATGTAGTCACCCCTAATTTTGAGTGAGCAACTATATGGACTTTCCTCCTATATATTAAACTCTACCAAAGAGTTGGTAACATAAGATGATAAAAGACTCTTACAATTTGAAATAATAGCCATATATTTAGCTTGGTCCTCTTGAAGGAGACCTTGAACTTCCTCTTCATGCACCTGGAGTCTGGGAGAGTAACTATAGAATTTAGTTTTGAAGAAATATCCTCCTTCATCACGTAAATTATAGCTGAAGTCGATTGTCAGCTCTTCGATGTTTCGAGCTACCTGCAAGAAAGGCTCAAAGCACTGCCAATTATCCTCGGCTTTATTTGCATAAACTAAATATTCAAAAAGTAAAAATAAAAAACGAAAAAACACATCCGACCAATAATACCGAACGAGGTATTTGAGGACAGGAAATGCACGCAGGTTACCCACACCTCGACAGTTCCAACTAAGAATATTCATTTCTTTCGACAGGCCTGGGAACCGGAACCCGTCGTTAAAAAATATTGACTTGCACTACCTCGCTGACGTTTATTGAGCTGCCGGAAACATGACCCTCGGGGACAAAATTGTCTTTTTCTCTCTCCACATAACGACCCCACATCAATTGCATGGGGATTACGTTGCACATCTGGGCTTTTTGACCAAACTGGGTTCCTTTTAGAAACTATTTACCAGTTTAGGGTTGTTCTGAAACTATTTACCAATGGGGGGTCGTTTTGAATATTTTATTATTTTTCGGTCTGACGGGTCAAAGGCGCCTGCAGATGGCGCCACTGCAGATGGCGCCACTGCTTTTATAAAAAAAAATGAAAAGGGGAGGCGCCAACTGCAGTGGCGCCTCCCCCAGTAACCTGCTACAATAGCGCACTGTAGCAGCCCTGTTTTTTTTTAATTTTTACTTTTTAAAAAAAATAAAAATTTTATTTATAAAAAAACCCATTCACCAGATAATGAACTGAATTCACCAGATATTTGTACATGATTCACCAGATATTTGCACATACTTAACCAAAAAAATTATTTCTCAAAAAAACCATTCACCAGATAATGAACTGAATTCACCAGATATTTGTACCCGATTCACCAGATATTTACACATACTTAACCAAAAAAATTTATTTATTAAAAATACCCATTCACCAGATATCTAAACTGGTAAATAATTTCTAAAAGGAACGCAGTTTGGTCAAAAACCCGAAAAAAAAGATAGCTGCTATGCATGCTCTTCCACAGCTCATCTTCTGCTTCTTTACCCTGCCTCCCAAAGCAGTTATCAACCCTTTCATCTCCCTTTCTTACAAATCAATTTGCTAAAAAATCATGATGTCAAAACGTGCTGGTTTATGTGAACATGGAACCATTTTATTTATCAAATTTTTCATACTTGTACTCAATAATTTTTTTCACAAAGCCAACTCAGGCTGCAGTAATTATTTTTCGGCTTTTTGACCAAACTGGGTTCCTTTTAGAAACTATTTACCAGTCTAAATATTAAAATATAGTAATTGGTTTGGTTCCAAAATAACCGAATTAATGACCATTGGGTTTTGTTCAATTCGGAGCCGTGCATAAAAAATAAAAAAAAAACGAACCAATTTAATTGGTTGGTTCTGATTTTCGAATTCATCGAATTATTGGTTCGAGTCTTACGACCCAAACTTTTTCGAAGAATTGGGTAGCTTTGCTACCTTTCCTGGCTAAAATATTTAAAAACAAAAAAAAACTATAAACTTAAAAAGTCAATAGCAATATCCGAACCAATACCAAAACCGAGTGATAAAAAAAGAGATAAAAAAAAAAAGTTAAGAACACAAGTTGAGTTCTACCATTGGATTAAAAATTTGTACAAATTCTTAAATCCCATGTAACATTATATGGTCTACTAAATAGACCTAAGAACCCAAATTGGGTTCCAGCATTGGAGATGTTCTTAGAAAGTTAAGTTTACCACTTGAATTTTTTTTTTCAAATGTGAAAGCATGTAGCAGTTGTTTGACTCTGTATGTGACTCTTGCCCAACGAAAAGAAGATAGAAGAGCTAGACTGCAGGTATGTGTTGTTTTAAATGTTGAAGTCGTCTTTCAACTTGGACAATCTGTAGGTGGAATTATGTATTTTCTAGCACACATGCAGCAATACTCATTTATCAAGATACTGTATATTATGAGCTTGCTGAGAGAGCTTTAGACGGAACCATCAACGACGGGATCAAGGAATATTCATCTCAGGTAAACCCATCTTCTTAATTTCACTCCGGAGATTTTCTGCAATGCTCTCACCAAATAATTTTTTTTACTACTGTAATAATTGATGAATATTTATTGGTGTAAATTGTTATTGCTATTATTTTTTTATGCCTACTGCGATATTATTTGCTACTCATTATTACGGGATTTTTTTTATTACTTCTTGTTTTTTTATATAGATACTTTATAAAAAAGGAACCCGATTTGGTCAAAAACCGAGATCGGTTCCTTGCTTGGGAGATGGTGGGAGCCTTGGGTCTCCCTTCGGACCATTCTCTTCCTGGAACATTTTTCTCTTTATATTTTGTTTAGTTCAGTAAAAAGATTCCTCTCTCTCTGAGAAGAAGGCAGCGAATGCTTCCCCTCTCTTTATTTTTATTGCAAATATCTGGTGAATCATGTACAAATATCTGATGAATTCAGTTCAGTGAATGAGTTTTTTTATAAATAAAATTTTTATTTTTTTAAAAAGTCAAAATTTAAAAAAAGATTTAAAGAGCTGCTACAAATGCGCTACGGTCTTATCATCGCAGGTTCTTGAGCATGTTCTTGTGGGAGGCGCCACTGCATTTGGCGCCTCCCCTTTTCATTTTTTTATTTTTTTTATAAAAGCAGTGGCGCCATCTACAGTGGCGCCTTTGACCCGTCAGACCGAAAAATAATAAAATATTCAAAACGACCCCCCATTGGTAAATAGTTTCAGAACAACCCTAAACTGGTAAATAATTTCTAAAAGGAACCCAGTTTGGTCAAAAACCCGCGCATCTGCGAAAAAATAATTCTCTACAATGTCGTGATTCCCAACATTAAATTCCGAGCCGTTTGAAATCGTTATGACCAACCCATCATGATTCTCCAATCCCTGATATGCCGCAATATTTTTTAAATAATGATAATTGCCATTAAGCACCTCCTCATTAGAAGATTTGGTCCCGGAATCTCGGGTAGAACGATCCCCTTGATTCTCAAGGTTATGTTCCAAAAAATCAGGACTTTGAAAATCTCCATCCTCCCTCAACCATCTGCCCCTTCCATACATTGCTGCTCCCTCAATATCTACGGATTGACGACTGTCCCCACAAATCAACACGGGTCTTTTCAGTGTGTTTTGTCCTCACTCACATGCTTTTTAGGAAAACTTTCCAGGAGATCACTCATCCCATAATTGCTCCAAGTCAAGCATGCTTAACTGTGAAGTTCTTAAGTGACGGGCTTCCGAAAAGTAGATGCATCTTGTTAGTATAGCTAGTACCAATCAATTCCTTTAAGTTATCATTAACTGTACAGTCTCATACCTGTACAGTCTCGAAAATCCCTCAACTATGTAGTCTCATACCACACAGTCTCAGGATCCCAGGATCCCTCTCATTCTGGTGTAATATCGGTTCATTCACGTGCCCCTCCACCTAGAAGCCTGACAGGAGCCGATCTTGTACGTGCTCTCTTTGCACCGGCGACCACTCCCGGCCCTCGTCAGCACCCGGGTGTTACATGCCCACCAGCTTCCGCCTGGTTCGTCCCCGAACCACACCGTACTGTGAGAGGTACTGCTCTGATACCATTTGTAACATCCATGGCTGCTCTACGGGTTGACGATTGTCCCCACAAACCAACACGGGTCTTTTCAGCGTGCTTTCTCCTCACTCACACACTTCCTAGGAAAACTTAACTATGGAGTTCTTAAGTGATGGGCTTCCGAAAAGAAGATGCATCTTGTTAGTATAGGTAGTACCAATCAATTCCTTTAAGTCAACTGTACAGTCTCATACCTGTACAGTCTCAAAAATCCCTCAACTATGTAGTGCCACACCTACATAGTCTCAGGATCTCAAGATCCCTCTCATTCTGGTGTGTTATCGGTTCATTCACGTGTCCCTCCGCCTAGAAGCCTGACAGGAGCCGCTCCTTGTCTGTGCTCTCTTTGCACCGACGACCACTCCCCACCGTCGTCAGCACCCGAGTGTTACACCCGCCGCCGCTCAACCCTCAAACCTGACCCCATTCATGCACACCATCATCCACCTCCGTATCAAACAACATCTCACATTTTTGATCAATATGACCAAGAAACCCATATAGAAAACAAAACACTCCAAGCTTCTCATAAATAAAACGCACAACCCTCCATTCATCTTGTAACTTCTTAAACTTGTTTAAAATGCGAAGAGGAACCTTGACATCCCTTTCTTGCTCCACATTAAAAATAGACCCCTCTTCCTCTTCCTGCATCAAGTTCAACCTCCCATGTTTACATTGATTCACTCCACCCTCCATGGCCAAATGCACTGAACAAGAAAAAAGATAGAAGTCTCACAGAAACAGAGAGAAAACGAAGCTCTCACAAAAACGGAGAGAAAACCTACTCCATTTTTTTATTTTTAGTTTCTTTATTTTCATTAATAATTATAAATATATTATATTATTTGATTCTGTTCTTTATATTCAAATATTTGTATAGAAACTTATAAAAAAATTATTTGTATAGAAAATAGTAAAAATAACAAAATGGTAATTTTTTTTTTTATGTCTATATATACCCGTTACTAACATCGAGCAATCAAGATTTATTTGAAATCCCCATTATCCATGACTTGCTTACCTTTTATTGGATTTCCCAATTTACCAATTACCAATTATCCATCACGTTTTTTTATTATACTCTTATTAACACATTTTTCTATTATTGATGAGTGAATTTCATGTGAGATTGTGTGTTTTGATGGGTCTCATGAAATTCATGATAAAGAATGTGTTTTTTTTTTTTACTAAAAAAGATATTCATTTATTCAAATTGGTAAAATACATCGAAAACAACATAAATTCAACATCACTAAAAACCGAAAAGAATGAATCTGCGAACAAACTCACAGCACCCAGGTTAATAGCATAACACGGCAAAATGCCTACAAATATGACAAAATCAAAGTGACCGGAATACCCATACCTCCGGATCTGGAACGTTAACGCCCAAGTCTTGAATGAATCTGTAATGGATCGAAGCTGATCTACCAATCCGAATCAAACGAACACCGCAACAAGACAGGAAACCAAACAACGCCGCAACAAGACGACCAACAAAACACCGCCGCAAGCAAACGACAAAAACATGGGGAAAAAAACAAAAGAAAAACCAGATCTATGTGGAAAAATCACTTATTTAGATAAAAGAAGAGAAAAAACGATAAAGAATGTGTTAGGAGTATGATAAACAGCGTGTTGTTAACATAATACCACCTCTGGTCCATCTTATAAGAAACAAATGAGTCAATTTTTTGGGTCCAAAATATTATAAACATGTATCAAGTTTCACATATATTAAATACTAATTTCTAATATTACCCTTATTTATAATATGATTTATATTTACGAGATATATTAATTTTCCATGTAAGTGAGTTGGTTCATCAATATTGAAGGGGTATTTTTGGAAAAGTATACGAGCATTAATTATAATTAGCTCATTTCAAGACTTTTCCGTAATCTGTGTAATTTAGGGTTTTGTCTCTTATATTATGAACCGAATGTAGTAATATTTTTCATATGTATGATGTCATGGGTAAGTAAATGGGTCATATGTCTCCTTCAAAAGAACCAAGCTAATTATTGGACTGTTATTTCAAATTGCAGGAGTCTTTTATCATTTTATTTTAATAACTCTTTTGTAGAGTTTTATAGGAGGAAAGTTCATGTAGTTGCTCACTCTTCGTTAGAGGTTGCTACATATATTACTATTCTCTATGTTTGTGATGATGCTTCCCGATATATTGCGTTCTCAATTATTAATGAAATTGATTAACTTTTCTTTTGTAAAAAAAAGAGTAAATGGGGCAGATATGGAAAATTAATGCAAAATATATATAAAAAAAGGGTCATGCTAATGAGTGTCCTTAGGGCACTCTTTAAGGAACCAAAAAAATAAAGTTTTCATGGGGAATTGATGTATTTAATGTTTAAAATGGTGAAATAGTTAGTTTTCTAATACATCAATTCCCCATGAAAAATTTCTTCTCTTGATTCCTTAAAGAGCGTCGTTAGCATTTTCCAAAAAAAAAATGGTCTATGATTCTACTCCCTCTAGTCACTATTATAAGCAAAATTTGAATAAAACACACATATTAAGGTAGTTAGTTGATCTCATTTAAAAGAGTCATTGGGTATAAAAAATTAAGTTTGTTACCTAAATTACCCTTCATCTTATTTATTAAGCTTGTGTTCTTGAGAATAAAAGGAACCATTAGAAAACAAAAATTGTATTAAATGAAGGATATTTTGAGAATAACTTCTGAAAGTAATTGAAATTTGTTTATATTTTGAAACAAAAAATTTAGAAATTTTTGCTTACATTGTTGATCGAGGCAGTATGATTTATGTATGTTCAATTTTTTTTTCTTTTGTTACGTTCATTATCATAATCAAGACATTAACTTTGGGACGTTCTTCTTCCCAGGAAGGTCCAAAAAATCAGTGCAGCTAAAACGGACGATCCGAATAAGAATACCCTTTTCATATTTTCTCTACAGAAATATCATCTTCTTCACTACATTAGTAAGATAAACCTCTTTCTCTTTTCTAACTTTTATTTCTCTCCTTTTTATGTCTATATATTTTTCCTTTGTGGGGTTTTTGAGTTCTTATACCTTATGATCTTCAGGTTCAGTTTGATCTTATGTCTATGAAAAATTTCTAGAAAACCCAGGTATGAATGATCTTAATTTTGTATCATTTCTTTGTTTGTTTTTTTTATTATTAATAGGATTGTATTTTCTTTTTACTAGCTCAATCTCATGATACATTTTCAAAGAGAAATCTGGAAGAAAAAAAAAGGTCAAAACTTTTTTGTTTCTACACAGGTTGTTTCGTGTTCCTCTTTGATTATGGTGGTTGCTGAGAATGTTGGGGCCAAAATCTGTTCTTCAAGTCAAAATTTGGAGAGCAGTGTAGTCTCATCGAACACCACTGAGGTGGAGAAATCGAATTCCAGAAATGGTTCTGTCAACGGCGATCAGAATCTGAACGGTGTGTTCAACCACCATGATAGAGCTCCCAATACTGTTTCAGTCCCAAACAGTAACTGCAAAGCTCAAATGGGTCAGATGCTAAATGGGTTTGAAGGAAATGGGGTTCAGAACCTGCAGATGTTGGTGAACAATAATGGGTATAGAGGGGTTAACGGGGAGAATGGGGGTGAGAGTTTCAAGAGGGATATGAAGGATTTGGAAGAACTGTTGTCAGAGTTGAACCCCATGGCTGAGGAATTTATGCCTCCTTCACTAACAAATAATCTTGGCTACTTAGCTGGACCTGGTGCTAGGTTTGGCTACCCTAACAATTTTATACTCCACAATAATTTTGGCAATGCTAGTGGGCAAACTAACAGAAGGGTGTGAATATTTTCTATTTTTTGGATATATTTTTAATCTGCATGAGGGCGAGCCTTGGCACAACGTTAAGGTTGTTGCCTTGTGACCTGGAGGTCATGGTCCTCGTAACATCCTCTCCACTTGTGGGGTAAGGCTGCATATGTCTATCCTCCCCACCAGGCGGGAATCTCGAGCATGAGGCCACCCTTTATTTTTAATCTGCATTGTGAAATGTTTTTGTTTATATTCTTCTGAATTCCGAAAATTAGTTTTCAAACTTGAGTTCAAACCTAGGGTAAATTGGTCTCTGCGTTTCTACATGAGTTGTGGTTCATAGTATTTTCTGGCTTGTTACCAATTATATGTTACTAGCATGAATGTTTCACTTTTCTTAATACAATGATGTGTTGCAGAGGAAGAATGGCTATAATTACGGGAAGCGGGGAGTTAATAATAAAATAGATATAGAGAAAAGAGAAGAGATGGTTAAGAGGACTGTTTATGTGTCTGACATTGATAAACTGGTATAAATTTTAGCTGCCTTGTGGATTCCCTTATTTCAGCTAGATTGCAATTTTTCCATGTGTATTCATTTCAATGATTGTGTTTTTCTATCATCATCTAGGTTACCGAAAAGTAGCTTGCAGCTCTCTTTCTTAATTGTGGGCAGGTAAGAACGGTTACATTTTGTTTATTATGTCTGTTTTGTTATTAATAAATAATAACGGTGGACGATTTTACATAGTCAACTCGTTTTTCCTTGCTGTAGGTTGTTGATTACCGTGTTTGTGGGGATCCTAATTCTACTCTTCGGTTTGTGTTCATTGAGTTTACGGATGAGGGTACCATCGCCACCAAATATATGTTCTTCATATGCTGTAGTTATTGACATTTCACTGTATTAACAGTGTTATACCAGCAGAAGGTGCAAGGGCCGCTTTCAAAAATCGTCATTGCACCTGTTAATCTGACATTTTTGCCCAGGGTAATTTTTTTCATAGAGATCTCTGTTACATTCTTTAGAAGATGATCAATCAGAGTGGGCTAATAATATTTTTGTCTCTTACCTTTGTAATGGTGCTATATTTCTCAGTCTGAAGATGAAAGGGAGATGTGCTCAAGAACAATTTATTGCACAATATCGACAATAAGGTATTTTAGTATTTACCCTTTCTTAGAATCCTGCTTGGGGTAACTTGTTGGTCTCTTTACAGAAAATATAAAGTGCCTTTCTTGTTGCTACTGCAGCTTACTCAAGCATATGTCAAACAATTCTTTGACTCTATTTGTGGAGAGGTTTGTAGCTTATCATGGAACCAGGCTTATAGTGTTTAATGTTGATTGAATTTAAGTATCTTATTAGATATTTTCCATTATCGTGAAAATAACCTCTTCGCTTGTGGGGGTAAGGCTGCGTCCATCTAACCTCCCCAGTTCCCAAGGTGGGAGCCTCGTGCACAGCCCCCCCAACCCACCCACCCAAAAGAAAAAAAAGCATTTGTACTTCTTTTGGATATGCTCTTCTAGATAATTGTGTTTCATCGTGATAGGTCGTAGTTTCTATTATGGGAGTCTTTATTCGTTACTATCTCATACTTTTCATAGACAAATGCAAGTTTACACACACACACACACACACACATATATATATACATATACATATATACATATATAGATATGTATGTATGTATATTTAAGCTAAACTATATTATGAAGCACTCTAACAAAGGAAATATTGTTTATGAATTGAAATGGAGCCATTCTGTGAACATAATATGGTGAATGGGCTTTAATGGTAATTTTGTTCATAGAAAGTAATCACGGTCAAGTGATTCTCAGACTGAGTGTTTCCCTCATATTAATGCCTATTAATTGGATGATAATAATGTCAAATGGTTTTAAGTGGCTCTTCCTTTGAAAATAATGTACTCCACATATTATGAGGGAAGGATGGCTGCAGTATTCACTTTTGTTCATCGACGAAGTGCATAACATATGAAAGAAGGATGCTTGTATTATTCACTTTTATTCATCCACGGAGTGTGTATGGGAATCCCTATATTATGGGCCTTACAAAGTTTACAAAGTTCAGTAGCTTTGATGTGTATAGGGAAGATTTTATAAGTATTCTCTAGGGGTGGTGGCAAATTGATGTGTATTGGGAAGCTTTTATAAGTATGCTCTTCCCTGTTAGAAGTCCAAATGACTAAATATAGTTTTTGATGCTTGATTTTACTCATTATGCTTAGTACTCGTTACACTTAACATTTACTATGCTTTGTGGGGTATGATGCTTTGATGATCCAGTGATTTAGGGATGTGTATTCATTTGTTATTATTTTTAAGGTAAAGGCTCATTCTGGGCTCATTTGTCATTATGCATAGATGCATAGTACTTAGGCGTGCATAATAAGGTACAATGGTTTTCTGGGGTAGCCTGATGTTAGGTCTTAGTTTAAACGTGTTGCTTCCATGCCCTAGCTTCTTTAGCTTGAATCGGTGGAGCTGTTAAGCTTGTTATACCTTGTTTTGAACTTAATAATTTAAACTTGTTAGACCTTGCTTGCATATTCTTTGGATGTTGCCCTATGCGGTTGTTTTTTATTTCCCCCCACCTCTTGCTTCTTTATTCATCGCTTGTTTTAGCAATGTTTAAAATTGTTTTGTTCCCTTTTATGTTAATTTTGTTGAATGTAATAAAGCGATCACACAATAAGATGTTGCTTCTTTTACTGCGGCATTCTTTGCATGTGTACCAATTTGGCTCCGTTAGTTTCAAATTCTGTCATTTTGTATGATACATTTGTGGAGTTGGTTTTAATCTGGTGTGGTCGTGGTCTTCACTCCCCTAGTAAGATGTCATAATCCAAGTAGGATTTGAATTAAGGTTCTTTGTATCTTTTAAATCGATGAAATCTTTTGATTTTAAGGATTATATGATACGCATGTCTCCAAATATTTTTGACCAACTATTTGTTTTCCTGTGTCTCCTTTTCTTTTTTGGGTCTCTGAAGATTTATTTGTCTCATTTTCGCAGGCTGAGAGTGCAATCGCAGCTTTGAGCTGTAGTGGTGTGGTTTTGGGTTCACTGCCTATAAGGTAAGATTGATTTTGGTAATAATGCATAAATTTTGAGAAATAATCATTTTTTATAATAAAAAACACTTTCAAGGAGTTTCTGATTGGAAGTTATTTTGTATATAAATTAAGTTTAATGTTTCTTTAACCATAGGTATGTTGGGTTAGTCCATCGAAGACACCAGTCCGGGCTCGTGCTCCTCGTACTTCTATGCACTGAATCAACCTTTCGTGTTAATTTCAAGTTATATATATAACTTAAGGTGTCTATGTTTTGGACTTTTACAATTTGTATTTTTCTACAAACACAAATGATCGTGTACTCTTAAACTTCTCTTTTTTTGGGGGAAAAAAACCTTTATGTAGAAATGTTTTTTTTTTTTTTGCCCTTTTGATTATCCATATCTTTCCAAACTGTCCTCTTCATAGTACGACACCATTTAGTACTAGAAGCTTCATCATTTTTAAAGCAAGGGGATTCTCCACCAACCTCAAATGACAGGTGGAGGCCATGAGAATCAAGTGGTTACATATCCTTACGTAGGAAAGTATGGTTCTGATCAGGTGCGTGGTGGTTGTGTTGTACATATATACCATGTGGTAGTATGTGGTACATGATGCCATTGGAGTATTGGAGTTGGACACTTGCTCTTATAATGAAATTTTGTAATTAAATTTTGATGCCTTAAGTGGTCAATGGCACAATTGAAAAAGATAAATCGCGTCAGCTAATGTGATATTTGTGTTGGAACCAAAATAATTTTGGATTAAATAATCTTTATGTTTTGATGTTAACAAAAGAATTAAATTTGGTTGGCTAAGTGTTAGTTGAAATCTAACATGTGCTTTCAGTTATGCAGGAATATTTAAATATAAGCAATAGAAACTTGGGATAAGTTTTCATTGGACTCCTTGAGAAAAATACGTGTCCACCCTTATAGACGGGCTATTCAATGTTTTGGTAAAGTTATTTATTTATTTAATTAAGTAGACTGGTTTCTTTAAGTAGACTAGGGACTAAATGCTTACTAGACGGAAATCAAAATAACTTCTTAGATACAGCAAGTCCAAAGACTTGATAGTAAACATGTCTAGCTTGCCACGTTAGCAGACGAAAGTAATTGGTTAAATTGAATTAACTGAAAAATAAAATAATCAGGTAGACGAGCTCTAACTGCCATGTCACCAGACGGAGATTATGATAACTCGTTGAGGTATAGCAAGTCCAAAGACTTGATAGACGAGGGGATATGCCACGTCAGTAGATGAGAAACATCTAATAATTAACAGACTTAATTTCACATATAACTAAGTAGAGTTTCTAAGTAGACGAGCTTCATCTTTGAATGAATAAATGCAATCCGAATTTCTTGAATTTATTTCAAATGATTGATATTTCTTTCAATAGAATTTTTGTTCTTCACATTTGTTTTATCTGTTTTAATGTTTTACCTTGTTGTAAAAGAAACATAGTATCATCAAAGAAATGCAAAAAGCAGAATCGTACAATGAGAAACTGCAAAATGATCTGTACGATGACAACTTTATGACTGGAAAAAGTCGGATTGTACACAAAGGAGGAACAACAAGTTCTCAAGCTGCAATACTCTGAGCAGTGAGCCTCCATTTCATGCTATCTCGATAACCAAGAGTATTATTCAGCATTGCCACAATCAATCTATCAGTCACAACGGATATCATGCATTCAATGCTATCTTTAAATGGGACTATTCAAAATAACCGTTGAAGAAGTACAAGTGAAGAAGAAGGTCACTATAAATAGAAGACCTCAGATACTGAAGAATAAATTTTTCCTGCACAAGTTTTGCTAGCTCAACTTTTGTCAATAAACAATCATTGATACCCATATTTCTTTAAAAGCAAGAGTCTGTATTCTTTAGTTTGAATATTGTGAAAATATTCATCTCATCTTAAACTGTCATATCCTCACACACAGTGAGTTAAGAATATCATAAGTTAATTGTTAGAGTTAGAGCCTGAAGAGGCTTGGTAAGAAAGAAATACTTGTAAGCCTGGAGAGGTGTTGAATACTTGGTGGTAATCTATTTTGGTAAATAGTAGAAAAAAACCTTCAAGTAGAAGGGATTGGACGTAGCTCTTGGTTGGAAGAGAGTGAACCAGGATAAAACATCTTGTGTGATTCTTCTATCCCTAAACTCTTACTGCTTTATTTGTTTTTACTGACTGAGGGGTTTTGATATTGCTTTTGTTAAAGCTTCTTTTTTTTAAAAAAAATATCTATTTCTTTGTGGTTGCTTCTGATTTAACCTTCTTGTGTGCAAAAATAGTTTTAGAGGTTGTTTTTATAAAATTATTAACAAACATAATTCAACCCCCCTTCTTGTGTTTGCCTATGTCAACTTCAGTTGGTATCAGAGCTCATCCTCAAAAGGTTGAGCATCTAACAAGTGTTGAGGGAGTACGATCCAACAATCATGGATGCAGAAGGACAAGCTATCAATAGACCTCCTCTCTTTGATGGAACAAGTTATGACTACTGGAAAAAGAGAATGATGACATTCTTGGATGCGCAGAATGTAGATATTTGGGAGCAGATTGAATCCGGCTACACATAACCAATAGATGAAGCTGGAGCTGCTATTCCTAGAACCCAATGGACTCAAGAGCATAAAAACCAACACCAGCTGAATCTGAAGGCTAAACAATATCTCATGTGTGCTATAACCAGATCTGAACATGACAAAGTTCACAGCTGCAATACTGCTAAAGAAATCTGGGATACTCTTGCCCTAGCTCATGAGGGTTATCACAAGTAAAGGAATCAAAGATCAGCATGTTGGTTCATCAGTGTGAGCTGTTTAAGATGGGTGAACATGAAACAATAGACCAAATGTTTGGAAGATTCCAAACCATCACCAGCAGTCTCAGATCTTTTTGAAAAGTCTATGAAAATAGAGATCATGTTAGAAAAATCCTGAGAAGTCTATCCAAACAATGGAGATCCAAAGTTACTGTTATTCAGGAAGCCAAAAACCCGAATACTCTCTCTCTGGAAGAGCTTCTTGGATCTCTCAAGGTTCATGCTTGAACTTAATGAAGAAGAAAATTCCAGACAAGGAAAATCTATTGCCCTAAAGGCAAAGAAAGCAAGCTCATCAAAGGTTCTCAAAGTTGCCGAGTCAGCAGATGAGTCTAGATCTTCTGACAATGATGAAGGATCAGACGAGGATGAGTCGTCCTTCATCTCCAGGAAGATTCAACATATGTGGAGAAAGAAAGGTGGTTTCAGAAGGAAGCAATTCAACAAAAAGTTTTCTAAGGAGAAGTCAGACTCCAAGGAAAAAGGTCTACCCTTGTGCTTTGAATGCAAGAAACCTGGTCATTTCAAAGCTGTCTACCCTGAGCTAAAGGATAAAAATAAATTCTTCAAAAAGAAGAAAGGCTTAATGGCTACATGGTAGGATCTTGATCTGTCTTCATCAGATTAAGAAAATGAAGCTGAGGAAGAGGCAAATATCTGTCTCATGGCAGACACTGCATCAAAAAGTGAACACACTGATGCTGTGATAATGGACTCTGACCCATCCACTCTTCAAAATGTTTTTGATGAACTGTTGCATGAGTTGTCTATACTATCACGAGAATATAAGAGTCTCAAAAAGAAATTTTCTAAACTGTCTAGAGAATATGATAGGGTCTGCACTGAGAAACAAAACCTTAAAGATGAAAATGACATACTAAAACCAGTGAATGTTAGTCTAGCTAACAAAATGGAGTGTGAACCTGATGTTTCTTGTGAAGTTGCAAAACTGAAACAAGTTGTAACATATCTGACAGATTCTCTGTCAAAGCTTGTAGGTGGCTCGGATAAGCTTAGTCTCATTTTAAGTTACTCTAGGTCATCTCATGATAAATCTGGCCTTGGTTATGACAAAGAGAAGCAAGAAGCATATCACAAAAAGTCAAAATCACATACACAACATAGAGCTTCAAAAGTTCCAGATAAATATGCTAAAGCTTAGTCTAGCTCGTCCAACATATTTTGCAAAGTGTATGGCAAAGGTGAGCATATTACATCTAGATGCATACACAATAAACATGCTATACATACTCGTCCAGTGACAACTAACAAGAAAGGACCCAAGTCAGTTTAGGTACCTAAAGATAAGATAATACCTGTTGCGGATTTGCTTAACAACAGGAAGAAACATATGTCTTGGTACTTGGACAATGGCTGCTCACGACACATGACAGGAGAAAGGTCTGTGTTCCAAAACCTTAAGATCAAAGATGGTGGTTGGGTCATATTTGGAGGAAATCAGAAAGGGAAAATCATTGGTATAGGTTAAATTGGTAAACATCATTTTCCCTCCATTGATAATGTTCTTTTAGTAAATGGCTTGAAGCACAATCTGCTGAGCATAAGTCAATCTTGTGACAGTGGATATGCGGTTTCTTTTGGAAAGAACATGTGTATTGTCAAGAAAGATGATGGATCAATTTTATTCACTGCTAAAAGACAAAACAATCTCTATAAGATTGACTTGAAGGACATTTCAAATCAAAGTGTCTCTTGTCTAGTGTCGATTGAAGATGAGCGACGGATTTGGCACAAAAGACTAGGTCATGCAAGCTGGAAATTAATTTCAAAACTAAACAAGCATAACCTCGTGAGATGACTACCAAACCTTAAGTTTAAATCTGATGCCCTCTGTGATGCATGTCAAAAGGGAAAACAAGTCAAATGTTCTTTTGAATCTAAGAATGTTGTTAGTACCAATAGACCACTAGAGTTGCTACACCTTGATCTTTTTGGTCCAACAAGGACTGCCTCTGTCAATGGTAAGAAATATGGTCTTGTCATAGTAGACGACTACACTAAATGGACATAGGTTATGTTCCTAACTCACAAGGATGAGTCTTTTAAGGTCTTTTCTGTATTCTGCAAACGTGTACAGAATGAAAAAGCCATGTCTATCACTTCAATCAGAAGTGACCATGGGGGAGAGTTTGAAAATGAGCTATTTCATAAGTTCTGTGAAGAAAGTGGTATCCTTCACAACTTCTCAATCCTAGAATACCACAGCAAAATGGTATGGTAGAGAGAAAGAACAGATCTCTTCAAGAGATGGCTAGGCCTATGCTCAATGACAACTCTGTCCCTAGACACTTATGGGTTGAAGCTGTTAATACTGCCTGCTACATTCAGAACAGAATATACATTAGACCTATCCTGAATAAGACTCCTTATGAACTGTGAAAAGGACGAAAGCCCAACATATCTTACTTCCACCCTTTTGGTTGTAAATGTTATATACTAAATACTAAAGATCAACTTGGTAAGTTTGATGCTAAAACAGATAATGGAATACTATTAGGATATTCTGAAACATCTAAAGGCTTTAGAGTTTATAATTCTAGGACTTTGATAGTAGAGGAAAGTATTCATGTCAAGTTTGATGACAAACAGTCTGATAAGAAATTATCAGAGCTAGATAAAGCTTTTGTAGATCTTGATCTAAACATCCCAGAAGACTCACCAGAGATAAAAGTTGATGATCAAGCAGATGACCCCACTCAACAACCAGAAACATCCACTTCTCAACATGATATGGTTCAAAAATCTTGGTACTTCAAGAATTATCATCCACAAGATCAGATCATTGGAAACCCCATTGACAAGATAAGAACCAAATCAACTTTCAGAGAACAACATATTTCTGCACTAGTCTCTGAGTTGGAACCAAAGACAGTAGACGAGGCTCTGCTGTACAATGGTTGGATTCTAGCTATGCAAGAAGAACTCAATCAGTTTGAAAGAAGTGAAGTTGGGACTCTGGTTCCCCTGCCCAAAGACAAATCAGTGATTGGAACAAAGTGGGTTTACAGAAACAAACTTGATGAAAACGGTAAGGTAATAAGAAACAAAGCAAGACTTGTTGCTCAAGATTTCCCTTAAGAAGAAGGTATAGATTATACTGAAACTTTTGCACCTGTTGCTAGATTAGAAGCTATTATTCTACTTTCATTTGCTGCACATTATAGTTTTATGCTTTTTCATATGGATCTTAAAAGTGCTTTTCTAAATGGCTTTATTAATGAAGAATTTTATGTTATTCAACCTCCGGGTTTTGAGTGTGAAACCCATCCTGAACATGTATATAAGCTTAAGAAAGCTTTGTAAGGACTTAAGCAAGCTCCTAGAGCTTGGTACGACATACTAAGTTCCTTTCTTATGGAAAATGGATTCAATAGAGGCAATGTTGACAAAATCTTATTTAGAAAGTCCATTAAGTCTAATTTCATAGTTGTACAAATATATATTGATGGTATTATTTTTGGTGGTACTAATGAGTCTCTATGCAAAGAATTCTCTAAGTTATACATAAATAATTTGAAATGAGCATGATGGGAGAACTCAAATTCTTCCTTGGACTTCAAGTAAAACAAACCTTGGATGAGGTGCTCATCCACCAAACTAAGTATACAAAAGAGCTTCTGAAGAGGTTTAAGATGGATGATTGTAAGCCAATGAATACTCCTATGCACCCCACTTCCATACTGAACAAAGATGATAAAGAGAAAAGGGTAGACCAAAAGGTATATGGAGGTATGATAGGATCTCTCTTATATCTTACTACGTCTAGGCCTGATATTATGTTCAGTGTATGTTTGTATGCTCGATTTTAATCTGATCCTAGAGAATCTCACTTATCAGCAGTTAAGAGAATCTTTAGATATTTAAAAGGTACTATTAATCTTGGTTTGTGCTTTAAGAAAAATGAAGATTACAAATCAGTTGGTTTCTGTGATGCTGACTATGCTGGAGATAGAATTGAAAGAAAAAATACTATTGGAGGATGTGTGTCTCATAGTCAAGCAAAAGACAAAGTACTATTGCCTTATCAACTACTGAAGCTGAGTATATATCAGCTGCAAGTTGTTGCTCACAACTTCTTTGGATCAAACATCAATTGGAGGATTACAATGTATTTGTAAGTAGTATTCCACTTATATGTGATAATACTGCTGCAATAAATCTATCTAAGAATCCAATTTTGGATTCTAGAGCTAAGCACATAGAGATTAAACATAATTTTATTAGGGATTATGTTCAAAAGGGTGTATTTGCTATTCAATTTGTAGATACTGACCATCAATGGGAAGATATCTTTATTAAACCTCTTGTAGATGACAGATTTATCTTTATTAGGAAGCATGTTAACATGATATGTGTGAATTAATTTAGGCGTCCATCCTTGAGAAAATTTTGTTTTGATAATCTTGCGTCTATTAATTATGCACGTCTAATACCTATTAAAAGTTGTGCGTCTATTGCATGTTGTGTTGCACGTCTACTATATGTCGCGTCTACCGGTGTTGTTTACTACATCCATTGTGTAATTTTAGACGAGTCCACATCTGCCTACATCTAAGCATATTTTAAAATGCATTTATTTTGTTTAAATTACAAATTTATCTTTATTCTCTTTGTTGAGTTAGTACTTTCATCAATCCCATCAAAACCTTTTTAGAGTTCCAAAATACCAACACCGTTTTATCCATAATGACATTTTATTTGCAATTTTTTTGAAGAAAAAATCATTGAAATTCATAAACACTTAAAGCAACTTCTCTTCCCTCAGAAAAACTTTTCATTGCCTCTGAATTTTTAGCGAACCTCTGTTTCTTTGCTTCTTTGAACCCTAACCTTCAAACCTCAAAAATGGCTTCATCTTCACTCCCTATTCATTCCTACATCACTGATTCTCTGAACTTAGAGGTTGAACATCATTTTAATTTTAAAGTTCTGGAGGAGTACAACTTGAATGTAAGCAAGTATATAAATGCAGCTGGTTGGGACAGTTTGTTCTTAGAGAAAGTATCAATCTACCCAAACCTTATTAGGACATTTTGGAGGAAACCCACAATCACTAAAACTGAGATTATTAGCTTCGTGTTGGGAAAGAAGGTGATTGTGTCTGAAAAGACCATTTCCGATGATATCGCTTGTGCCCAAGAGGGTTTGGTAATTACCGATACTTGGGAAGAAGACTTGGGTGGTTCTGAGACCATTGTTGTCACCCTAATGAAAGAAGACACTGTAAGAACTCATTCTTGTAAGTCTGCTAAAATGAAGGAGGAAATCAGAATCCTCCATCAGATTCTAAACAAGACTGTCTTACACAAGACTGGCTCCAAAGACAACCTCTTTGCTGTCCACAAATTCTGCCTGTGCAATCTCTTATGGGAAACCAAAATCAGCCTTCCCAAGATTCTGTTTAACAAATTCAAACATGCTATGCAAAATAGAGAGAATCTCCCTTCCATTCCCTACACTCATCTTCTGTCAAAAATCTGCAGGCATCAAGGTGTTTATGAAGTCCTTACTGCCACGTCTGAAGAAGATCAGAATAAAATTCTGTCTGAGAAAGGAATGTCAGCTGCTGATTTTGGGAGAAGCAATCTCTCAGGCATGCAACTAAGCACTTACAAACAAGTTGCCCTGGCCAAAGCAGAAGAAGCTATAAAAATCAAGGAAGAAATGGTTGAGGCAAACAATGCTGATGTCCTATGAATAAAAAGAGTAACTAGGCAAAAGACCACTGCAGCAAGCAAACCTGCCCCCAAGAGGCCAGCTGGTGGCATTGTTATTAGGAAACCTATTGATGCTCCTGTTGTGAAGAAGAAAAAAAGATTCATCTTCTCACACAATGAGGACGAGGAAGCTGATGAGGACAGAGTTCCTATCAGTACCATCCTGAAGAAACAGAAAACTTCTACTGTTGTCACTGCTGCTGAGGCCCGTGTGGCTGTCTCAACTCAAATCAGAAGGCAACCTGCGAGAAAGGCCAGAACAACTAAGACTTCTAAGGTAACCATCTCTGTTAGTGATCCTGTTCAAATAGCAGTAGATGCCTTAGTATCTAGTTTAGAAAATAGAGGTGATTCTCTCACTGGTAATTTTGGTTCTGATGATAATATTGCTGTCTCTGCTCCAAATGAAGTGTTCAACCAAAACATGACTGATGATGTATACATTCCCACACTTCTTTCACCCCAACCAACACAAACTGACCAAACCACAAACTTGCCTACACCTTCACCTGCTCACTCACAAATACCCTCCTCATCCAGACTACAATTTCAACCAATTATCCATGCCAATGATCCCTGGTTCAATCAACCAGATGATGGCATTTCCCCTGGTGTTCCCTTCCCAAAACCTTTAAGAACCTTATTTCCCTTCACCCCAATTTCTGTTATTTATGATGCCAAATCTGAGGATTGGGCCAAAGTAAAAAGGAAATAGAGAGTTATGTTTCTCACTCACCAGCCTGAACCTGAACACATTCCTGACAGGTGGTACCCCCTACCTGAGTATGAGGAAGAAGTAGACCCACCAGTTGAACCGTTCCATTTACTCCATCCTGACTGCAGACATGTAATATCTAAATCGGAGACAGACCCTCTAAGGAAAAATCTTCCTGCCATCCCTGAAAGAAGAGCAAGATCTTCAAAACATGTTCCTATAATCATGGAAAGTAACACAAGATGGATATCCTTCCATCATCCCAGTGTCTATGGGAGGGCCTCTGATTTCTTTGTGGATCAGCTCATTTATGAAATGCTGAAGTGGGAATTCAGTCATTTCAGAGTTGATAGAGCCGCACATTTTGTCCTTCCATCATGGCTGAGACATAATATAGCAACAAGAATTGGAATCATGCCTTACAAAATCTGTCCAAGACTGCAGATGGTTGATCTGAACAAGGACAAGGACAAGAGGAATAGAAGATTCAAAGGAGTTATGCCAGAAGCTGAATCAGTCATGCTTGATCTGAATCAAGAAACTTTTGACTACTCCATGCTGGACTACTATTTGCATTATGAATCTATTGGGTTGATCAATGAACAACGTGCTGCAGACTACTGGAAATCCCATATCATCCACTGGACAAGAGAAGCATATTCCTCTGGACTGACCCAAGAAGAGAAAAAGGAAATTCCTAAAGTCAGAGGCAAGTGTGGTCTTTCAAACTTCCGGTACATGATCTACAAAGATATTTGGGGACTTCCCATAACAAGTCGAAATGTGGAATTCTCCTACCCCATCATATGGGCAAAGGAAGTATCAGTGACCCCTTTACCCCTTCTTGTGATTAATCTTGCCCCGTCTTCACCTCCTTCTGAGCTCCTAGAAGATGAAATTGTCGTTGAAGGACCTGGCATGAATGCCACTATTTTTGGCTCGGGTGGTCATGAAGAAGAAATTACTGAGTCCATTTCCAAACAAAGCTCATTTGGAAAGCATTACTCTCAACCACAAGCTCTAGCTGTAGTTCTCCATTCAGATCATCTTGAACATTCCAGAGCATTAATCAACTTTCACGAATCTGCTGAAAGTTCAAGACAACATGCTCGGCACCAAATCTTGAAGAAGTTCTTGGAAAAATAGTTGATGAGAGAGTTGGCAAGCTGGTTGAAGAGAAGGTTGAAAATATGACTGAGAAAATCACTGAGGAAGTCTCTCAGAGAGTTCAGGTATCTATGGCTCCAACCTTAGAGATTGTGAACAAAATGCTGGAATTTCTGACTTATTTCAAGAAAACCCAGACTCAGAATCAACCACCTCCACGACCTCCTCCTGCCTAACCTTGAATTTGTTTTCCTTACTGACAATGATGGTCCACTCCTTTTTACCTTTTTGTCTGATGACAAAAAAAGGGGAGAAAGGAAAGAAAAGAGTTTTCTTTTATAAATACAAAGTCTATTTTGAAAAACTCATATTCGTCTTCATATGCATATTCTTTTTTCTAGTTTATAACTACTTTATTACTCCTATTTGCTTATTTGCTATGATGATTATTTATTCCTTCATATATACTCTAAGTGTGATAAGCAGTTGCATTGATCTATTAGCTTATATGCATTTTGTCTCATATGCTTTTACTGATTACTTATCTGAATGCTTTGTCTTAGGGGGAGCTTTGCAGGCTCTCTTAGACTTTGCTTTTCAAATTTAATTAGTTTTTGTCATCATCAAAAAGGGAGAGATTGATGGAACCAAAGTACTTTTTGGATTACATAATCTCTATGTTTTAGTGTTAACAAAAGAATTAAATTTGCTTGGCAAAGTGTTAGTTGAAATCTAACATGTGCTTTCAGTTATGCAGGAATATTTAAATATAAGTAATAGATACTTGGGATAAGTTTTCATTGGACTCCTTGAGAAAAATACGCGTCCACCCTTGTCGACGGGCTACTCAATATTTTGGTGAAGTTATTTATTTATTTAATTAAGTAGACTAGTTTCTTTAAGAAGACTAAGGACTAAATGCTTACTAGACGGAAATCAAAATAACTTCTTAGATACAGCAAGTCCAAAGACTTGATAGTAAACCTGTCTAGCTTGACACGTCAGCAGACGAAAGTAATTGGTAAAATTGAATGAACTGAAAAATAAAATAATCAGGTAGACGAGCTCTAACTGCCACGTCACCAGACGGAGACTATGATAACTCATTGAGGTATAGCAAGTCCAAAGACTTGATAAACGAGAGGTCGTGCCACGTCAGCAGACGAGCAAAATAAAATAATGAACAGACTTAGTCTCACATATAACTAAGTAGACAAAGTTTTTAAGTAGACGAGCTCCATCTTTGAATGAATAAATGCAATCCGAATATCTTGAATTTATTTCAAATTATTGATATTTATTTCAATAGAATTTTTGTTCTTCATATTTGTTTTATTTGCTTTAATGTTTTACGTGTTGTAAAAGAAACATAGTATCATCAAAGAAATGCAAAAAGCAGAATCGTACAATGAGAAACTGCAAAACGATCTGTACGATGACAACTTTATGACTGGAAAAAGTTGGATTGCACACAAAGGAGGAACAACAAGTTCTCAAGATGCAATACTCTGAGCTGTGAGCCTCCATTTCATGCTATCTCGATAACCAAGAGTATTATTCAGCATTGCCACAATCAATCTATCAATCACAACGGATATCATGCATTCAATGCTATCTCTAAACGGGACTATTCAAAATAATCGTTGAAGAAATACAAGTGAAGAAGAAGGTCGCTATAAATAGAAGACATCAGATACTGAAGAACAACTTTTGCCTGCACAAGTTTTGCTAGCTCAACTTTTGTCAATAAACAATCATTGATACCCATATTTCTTTAAAAGCAAGAGTCTGTATTCTTTAGTTTGAATATTGTGAAAATATTCATCTGATCTTAAACTGTCATATCCTCACACACTGAGTTAAAAAGATCATAAGTTAAATCTCTTTATTAGAGTTAGAGCCTGAAGAAGCTTTGTAAGAAAGAAATACTTGTAAGCCTGGAAAGGTGTTGAATACTTGGTGGTAATCTATTTTGGAAAATAGTGGAAAAAACCTTCAAGTAGAAGGGACTGGACGTAGCTCTTGGTTGGAAGATAGTGAACCAGGATAAAACATCTTGTGTGATTCTTCTATCCCTAAACTCTTACTGCTTTATTTGTTTTTACTGACTGAGGGGTTTTGATATTGCTTTTGTTAAAGTTTCCTTTTTTTAAAGATCTATTTCTTTGTGCTTGCTTCTAATTTAACCTTCTTGTGTGCAAAAATAGTTTTAGAGGTTGTTTTTAGAAAATTATTAACAAACACAATTCAATCCCCTTCTTGTGTTTGCCCGTGTCAACTTCAATTTGATATTCTTTTTAGTAATTATATATATTTATTAATATCTGTTAAATATTATTTTTGTTTCTTTTTTTAAAATTTTTTTGTAAAAGATGTTTTCATTTTTTTTTGTTGAAAATAATTGAGAGAGAAAAAAAGAAATATATTGAGAATACATTGATTGAAAAGAAAAATAGAAAATGAAGTAAACGCTTCCCAAGTTGGAATTAAAATGCTGCCAGGGTTTATGGGTTCACAACTTAGAGTGTGTTTGGGAAAGTTGAAAAAAAAGATTATACTGATAATCTGTTTTCAAATAATCGATTATTGTGATAATCAATTATAATCAGAATCTGTTTTTGTTTGGGTCTATTTGCTGAAAAACGATTTTAAGATAATCTATTTCGTTTAGGTGGTACAAAAAAATTACTTTTATATAATAAATTACGAAAAAGGGTATGGATGTATTTGAAGAATGCGCTTTTAAATAATGTCTTTTTTTCAACAACAAAAATGTATTATTTCTTGCTAATATTATTTTTACTCATTTTAATCACTTGACTTTTTATTATCAATCATAAACTTTCTAGAATGATTTTATATTTTTTTATTATTATTATTAGTATTAGTATTTTAATCATTAATTTTTTGACAATTTTTTTTTCCGAGTGATAAATCTACCAAATTGCTCAGTATTTTTTTAGAGCATTTTAATTTTAATTCATTTTTTTGTTGAATAATGTCCTTTTGTACATTTGGTCAATATTTTAATTCATTTTTGTAGAATAATTAAAAGTAGAGCCGTAGACACTCGGTGAAAAAATAGTAAGCTATAGTGAATGGAGAGCAAGAGCTGCAGGGTAGAATAGTAAAGAGTGAGTGAGCGTAGATTATAATCGGAAGAAAAAAATCTAATAGTCCTTGTAATGAGATGTTTCTAAATTAGCTTTTTTTCAAGAAATTTTTTTTTAAAAAAAATAATCTGGTTACCAAACATAATATATTGTTTACAAAACAGCTGAAAGGATAAAAAACACTTGAAATGCATAAAATATATCATTCCCAAACATGTTCTTACAAGTATGTCTATAAATACTCCTTGAGTTTAGGAAATGCTTAATCTTTTATTAGATGGTCGTGTTTTTTTTTAATAATTTACAAAGTTGTGAGACTAATTTTTGATTTACGATGGTTAGATAAAATCCCCTTTAAAGTAATAAATCTAGAATTTAAAGTTTTGATCTTGTTGGTAAAATTTGTCCGGAATTCATTTTCTCTTTGACCACTCTTGGGTAATTATTAGATGATCATGCTTGTTCCTATTTGTTTTTCTCTAAGAAAATTAATTAATTGATGATGCTAATCAATTGATTATTGGTTAATGGTGATGGATTACCAATGTCAACATCAATACTGGCAAGGAGATTGACCAATTCAATTGTTCAGCCCAAAAAGAAAATAGGTAAAAAGTGTGTATTTTGGTTTTAGTCCCTATAATTTTATTTTCATAGGTTTCCTGGGAAAACTTCTCAAGAGGTCACCTATCCCAGAATTACTCCAAGTCAAACACGCTTAACTATGGAGTTCTTGAGTAATGAGCTACCGAAAAGAAGTTGTATCTTATTGATATAGGTAGTACCAATCAATTCATATAAGTCATCCTCAAATGTATAATCCCATACCTACACAGTCTCAGGATCCCTCTCATTTCGGTGTGTAATCGGTTCATTCACGTGTCCCTCCGCCTAGAAACCTGCCAGGAGCCGCTCCTTGTTTGTTCCTTCTTGTACTGGCGATCACTCCCCGCCCTCATCAGCCACGGGTGTCACACAGGTTCATGTCGTCAACTATGAATCATTATAAGTGGTGTAAGCAGATCTGGTCCGACTCATGAACCTGATTGATCCGAACCGGTTTTGGCGGACTGGATCGGATCATCAGATCCAATCGTATCCGAAAACACTAATCTGAATAATGGTTGATTCCGGTCTCAGATCCTATAAATTCAATCAGATCTGCACCGAGCCCTATATTTTTTTTAATTGTTATATATATATATATATATATATATGTTAATAATTAAATATATATATATTATTTTTATGTTTTTCTATTTTATCAATTTCTAGAGTTAACATAACAAGTGATTCAATGACCCGAACTGAACCATTGGATCCGTAGTTAAAAGGTGACCAAATTTGAATCGATCAAATATGATTGGTCTGGACGATGAAACTCCCGAAATTTGATCCTAGCCAACCTGAATACACCCTAATTGTTATATGCTGAAAAAAAATTTATTCGCAAATTGAATTGAGCAAATGAAGAATAACTTTGCAACCTATGAAGATTATTTTCGGGTGGCTTGAGTGTCTCCTTTGCTGTATGATAATGGTGCAAAGTTTTCGATAGGGACCTATTTATAAACTTTTGAAATTATAGGATCACAACCTATGGGAAAAAAATATAGGGACTAAAACCAAAACATTCGCACTTTTCAAGGACTAAAAAATTATTTAAACCAAGAAAATATAAGAGATAAAATTAACTGCAGATTCTAGGGTGGAGTCTTAAACTAGTGCTCCACATGTGGTGAACTAGTCCCCTTTTTTTAAAAAAAAATTTATTATTTTTTAATTTTCTAAATTTCAATTTTACTCTCATTCCTACTCTCACTCATTTGCCACTTCACCCTCAACCACCACCCCAATCGAATGGCCATCCCACAAGCAGCCACCACCACCACCCTATCAACCGTACATCCATCCTGCCACCAGTCATCTGTCTGTCTTACCACCACCCCATCAACCACCACCACCATCCAAATCCAAGTCCCTCGACCTTGACCCATGTAACATCATTACATTCATCTCTGTTAATCGTGTGCAACGAGGAAAAGGAGGGTGTTATCCCAGAAAAATGAGAACCCAGAAAAAATGAGGTCGGTGTTACCATCGTTCATTGCCATCAAAAATCCCAATCAATCATCGCGCTACTCACCGCACATCAATAGCTCCACCTTGGTTACCTCCACCACAGTTTGTCTCTATCACAGGTCCAAGCCATAACCACAGGCTCGCCATCCCCAATCACAATTGGGGCCTCTTGTCCTCAAATCTAGGCGACAATTCCCTTAGATCTCTTCTCCCTCTACACCTTCCAGTTCCCTCGGATCTAGGACCGATGAAGTCGTAGTGGAGCGGTTGTGGCATGTCTCTATTCTCCATCGACAATTAGGGGGGGGGGGGGGGGAGACACGACAAATCCAGCAGCAGAGGAAGGAGCGAAAGGCGGTGGAGTGGTTGGACTCCCAGATGGTGTGACAGTGGCGGACGACGAGGTGAGGGGAGAACTGAAACAGAGGAGAAGAGTAGGAGATGGTTGAGGGAGATAAGGACAAAATTTTCATTTGAAATGTTCCTGGTGACCTGTCGAATAGATACCCAATTTTAATCCCAGTCATTCAATATTTTAATATTAAATCTAACGGCTAAAATATTGTGCACCATCGTGGATCACATGCCAAGGTGTTTCACCCTGGACACTGCCAAAATTAACTTTTCTTACACTTTATTTTATTCCAAAATTGAGAAGCATTCCAGGTAGAATTCGCAATAGAATTTGCAAGCAAATCACCCAAATTCTTCATAATTAGTCTGTTTGTTATCCCACATAACATATAATCACTTACACGTGGATTACATAACATATTACATATCAAATGTAAAACTCATCAACCAACATGTGATTGGTCTAAGTGGTAAGGGACTTAGACACCTTAAGCAAGTGGTTAGGGTTCGAATAACCCGGTTGGGAGGGGAGAACCCACCTTTTTGGCTCAACAGGTTCCCCGAGGGAGATTAGTCACTATCAACGGTGATAGATACTTTGTACCTATAACATGGTTACCAATTTTTTTTTTTGTAAAACTCATCAACAATCCTCTTATTAGTAGAAAAATCGTGAATTATAAGATAATTAAATGAGTTGGCACTTTAATATATTTTCATTTATTAATTTTGGTGTACATTTTTCTCTATTGCCGCAGCTTTTCATTTAAGCACAATATGTTTAAAAATAATGAGAAAGTCATTTCTTGTTTAATCTACCCGATTTGAGTCTATCCTAGGATGAATGCCTTATAGGATTGTCACCCTACTTCTACGAAGACTAACTTGGGAAATGACTCACATGACAGTGCACCTCCCACTACAAAAAGGCGCTATTTTGCGACGGTTATTTGGCTAAATTGCGGCGGTTTTATGCGTCGCAAATTCTTGTTTGCGGCAGTTCCAAAACCGTCGAATGACGCATCGTCGCGGCAAAGCATTTGCGGCGATTCTGTCATCGCACAAACTGCCTCAAATTAGCATTTGCGGCGGTTGTGAAAACTGCCGCATAAACTGCCTCAAATTAGCATTTGCGACGGTTGTGTAAACTGCCGCAAATTATCATTTGCGACGGTTTGTAACCGCCGCACAAACTGCCTCAAATTAGCATTTGCGACGGTTGTGTAAACTGCCGCAAATTAGCATTTGCGACGGTTTGTAACCGCCGCACAAACTACCTCAAATTAGCATTTGCGACGGTTGTGTAAACTGCCGCAAATTAGCATTTGCAACGGTTTGTAACCGTCGCAGATTAGTACCGCAAAATTGCCAATACAAGTAGCGACGGTTAGTGAACCGCCGCTATTTGTTTCCCCAATTCTGATGTTAATTTTACGACAGTTTCAAAACCGTCGCAAAACATAGCAAAAAATTTGTAATTAATTTTTTTAGCACATCATTTTGAGTCTACAAAACCTGCTTATTAAATATATATATTTTCTTAAAACAAATAAAGGTAAAACTCATTCATAAATAAAATGTTGAGTTACGTACAAACTACGACCAAAAAGATATATATATTCCAAATAGAGTTCAACAATTTCACAAATATAAAGTAATACAACTAAACTCCATCAAGTTCATAAAATGAAAACTAGAACTATCTAAACGGTCCTACGAGACGATGCTCCGTGGCCTTCAGGCATATGACTATACTCAGAGGAACGTCTCATATCTCTTGGTGACTCTAAGTCAGCCGGCTGTAATTCAAAAAAATCAAAAATTAGATAACAACCACTAATTCAACAAGTGAACTATCAAAAGTTAAAAACTAAATTTAAAAGCAATTATTTTACCTGATTTCCCTTAACATTCTGCATAAGGAAAACAATTTGTTCCTTCAACACTTCATAATTCGCAGCTTGTTCCTTAAGCGCTAGGACTTCAGCTTCCAATTTTTCAATCTTCTCATTGGGAGATACCAACCTCTCAGAGTGAGACCTAAATCCAGTGAGTTGAGATGGTGTTATCCCAAGTCCCATTCCTTTGGCATATCCAGGGTGGTCCTTTCCAAAAACTTTCACATAAGCATCATTCTCTGTTGATCCCTCATGAATTTCATTTTGCAATTGTTCCTACATATAATATTGAAGACATACACAATTACTTAAAGATCACCATTAACAATGAAATACAACTTGGAATAACAGTGAAGTGATGCTACCAGTTTGAAAGTTGAAACAAAAGCTACAAAAAGAATTTATGATTATATAATTAAAAAATAGCGAAAGCAAGATTTCAATGTAATTTACATCGTGGTCAGTCTTGAAATTATAAAGTGATGGAACTGACATATGAAAGTTTAAAATCCTAATTGCCCACAACATGATGCAAATTAAGTCATGAAGATGTGAAACACAGAGTACTAATGCATAAGATAACACATGAAAGTCTATGAGAATTTTAAGTCTATCTTTTCCTCCTTATTATCATTTTTCTTTTTTGATAAGAAAAGAAAACTTCATTAAGGGGTAACTGTACAATGAAAGAGGATGAGATATCCTCATGAGAAGATGACAAAAGAAACACCTACAAGCCAAGAGATTGAGTCATGTAAGATGGCATGCCAATCCCTCTGCATGTCTAACCGTGGAACACCTCTAAAAAAGACCAAGGGCCAGCTTAAGCTGGAAAAAATATTGATTTTATCAATTTTGACAATGACTTATCCATTGCTTCAAAATATTAAATCTGGAAATAAAAATAACACACCACTTCATAAATTGAAAAATATATACTATTTTTAAACTATATATAAACTACCATCTAATAGAAACATATCAAAACTAGATAAAGATTATGTTCAAGTTGCACTACTATAGCCATATATATATTTTCCTAATTCCTCTGCACGCTGCAATAAAAACAAGAGAGAAACTCATAATATCCAACTGCTAGTGATTGATTTTAAGAGAGAAACTCAAGTATAATAACTAAGGTGCAACACGATACTTTGAAAATGGAAAGCAAACAGCACAACTAGCTAAACTGACCACATGTGATACAAAAGATAGTAATAGAAAGGATACAAAAGAGGAAACAAAACTTATCATCTAAACTAATCTATTAACCAAAGTTGTTATAACTGTAATCAAGAATCAATACGGCTAATAAAAGTGTTTTTTCTTCAATTTGATAATTCTCTGATTAAGACAAATTAGCACTATATTTTTTTAATGTTGTACTCCAAGATCCCATTTTTTCATTCAAGCATTTGTGGTCAAGAAGTCACCGACTGATTAAGAATTAACACTGTCCCAGGTTATTATTCGGTATTAACTACCAAATTGAGCAAAGGTTCCCCTTCTCCTACAAGAAATTGTGATTAAATAATCCTTGAAAGTTTAAAGGGCTTCAATGAAGTAATGTTTAATGCCAACTGAATAAACCATGGCAGTAAATTTGTCAGCAAAAGGAAACCACTGGACATAATAGTAGTACAAGTGCTCAATTTTTTCATGAAGATGAATAGAACTCACACGGTAAATATTAGGGCAAAATTTCATACCATTAGAGAACTCACCTATAACCTTTTGCTAAAATTTTTGGAGTTGGACCACTGAGATTATTGAATGCAAGTCCCTACAACATATGGTACGGTCAGGAAACTAACTTTGAAGGATTAGAAAGCAAAAATATAATAAATATTTTATAGAGGCATAGTGTGCATACAAGAATGAAAGACCAGTGAGATTAGCAACAAGTTGAGGGATCTGTCCAGATAGTTCATTTCTGTTGAGCCGCCTGAAAAACTTGGCATGACTAAGTTATGAAGTAAGCAGTTAGAGAAAGGCTAATGAATAAACCAAATAAGTAACAAGAATATCATCATCGTTGAATCGATGTGTCAAGCCATACTCACAAGTAAGTTAGATGAGCCAAAAAGCCCAAAGAACTAGGAATTTCACCAACAAGCTGGTTACCAGAAAGGTCAAGGGTCCGCAAATCTAACAGCTTTCCAATCTCCGCAGGGATAGAACCAGATAACTGATTGTTCTGCAATAACCTAACATAATACCATGGAAAAAGTAAGTGATAAGAAAAGGTGGATATTAAAAATCCATGTATGCATTAAGAATCTTTATTAATTATAATATATATCACTAACTTGCAAATGTTCTTACCGATCTTTGGGAATTTATATGCAGTTCATTGATGCCAAAAACCATGCTGGGAATTAGGAATTGGGAAAATTGGCAGATAGCATATGTGCGTTTGTTGTCTTATTTCAGATGGATTTAATTTTCAGAGGTTTCCAAGCACTTGCTCACTTTACATAAAAACCATGCTAGTTATGTATATAATCCTCAAACTGTGCTATTGGTGTAATTAAAAATAAAAAACGTGATATTCTAAAAAAAATCCTCAACTGGGTGTCAAAATATAAAATGAAATGAAGTAACACACAGGATAAGAGAAGGAGAAGGTCACCTGATTGAAGGTTGTCTTGTCTCTCTCTTTTAATAGATATGCCTTCTCTCTGCACAAACAAGAATTGAAAGTTTCAAACATTTAAGAAAAAGCTGTTCACAATAAATAAGCTGCTGATTAGTTCAACATTTTGAGAAAGATGCTCAAGGGAAGCAATGCAAAGAGAAAAAGCTGCATATATATAACACATAACTCCTTATATATCAGTTCTGCTCAAGGGAAGCAATGGTCAGAACTCAGAAGAGAAGCATGACTGACTTACAAAGGACAAGGAGTGGAACAGAGGCAAGTGGGTTGCTTTCAATTCCAATGTTTCAAATTTTGTACTGAGTAATTCAATTAATGCATGCTTTACTTCAAGTCCAAGTCCCATTACTTGAAATGCCTATGTAATTGTTGTTACAATCAACACTACACTCATTAATTGTGCAAATTTCTTGTTGTGATTTCCCTTTCTTCTATTACTCTTCTACTTTGTAAATGTCTTCTAATTCCAGTCAATAAAACAATGTTGGTTTCATCTAATTGCTTAAATCTCAGTTCTGTGACTCACATCCATCTTAACACCTCAGATCATAGTGGTTTGTGGCTCAAGATTGGGGATGGCATGGATAGACCTAGGAGAAACTATTTTAAATTTCTGGGAGCTTGTCTTGATCACAATGACTTTGAAAACCAAGTAAAATCCTCTTGGAGTCAGTTAAGCTCTTGGAATGACAACATGAATAGACTAACCTCAAACCTTAAGTCCTGTCTTTGGAAATATATTTAGCAGGAAACACTAAAGTGGGTTCTCAAAAGGATTGAAGGTATCAATAATGTTTTGTCAAGTGGTTCCAATGAGAGACTGTCCATCCTCAAAAACACTCTCTGGGAAGAATATAATTCTATCCTCTCTTATGAGGAAAACTACTGGTTTCACCAAGCTAGATCCAAGTGGGTTACCCTTGGTGATTTAAACACTAGGTTTTTTCACCAATCTTCCCTTAAGAGAAGAACACAGAATAGGATTATGGCCCTGCAAGATAATACTTGACCGATGGATCTATGAGGATGATCTCCTTAAATCCCATGTTATCCAGTTTTACTCGATCCGTATGCCTCTATTGGACAACATCGGGCCCCTTTTAATCGTATTTCTTCTTACCCTATCATTAGAGAGGAGAATAGAGTTTTCCTTGAGAGAGTTGTAACTATAGATGAAACTAAAAAAGCCCTATTCAGTATGGGGAATTACAAATCCCCAGGGCCTGATGGGTTTCACCCAATTTTTTTCAAAAATCAGTGGCACAACATAGGAAACTCAATTTTTAGAATGGTGCAGGAATGCTTTTCTGATCCAAGCAGAATTAGGGCCAACAACCAAACTCTCATCTCCCTGATTCCCAAGTGTGATGACCCTTATAGAGTTTCTCAACTTAGACCCATTGCTTTATGCAATGTAAGTTACAATATCATCTCTAAAGTGATATCTAATAGACTGAAATCTATTATGTCTGATGTGGTTTCTCCCAACCAATGTAGCTTCATAGCAGGAAGGTCTTCTGTAGACAATATTTTAGTCATGCAGGAAACATTCATTCTTTTAATCTCTTAAAAGGCAACAAAGGTTTTATGGTTATCAGACTAGACTTAGAAAAGGCTTATGATAGACTAGAGTGGTCTTTTATTATGGAATCCCTTGAAATCTTGCAAATTCCTGTTTCTTTAAGAAATTTGATCTTTCAATGCATTTCAACATCTTGCTTAAGCCTAAATTGGAATGACTAAAAAACTGAATCCTTCCATTCCTCAAGAGGGCTGAGACAAGGTGACCCCCTTTCTCCTTATCTCCTTCTCCTTAAGCTTTATGATCTTCGTATAAACTCATTTTAGTCTAATGCAATAAGCTAAAGCTTATGAAAAGAATAAGCACTTAATTAAGTTTCAAATAAAGAAACGCTTTCTCTTTTGATGAATATAAAAATATAAAATATGGTGAATGAATGAATGCGAGAACAGGGAGGTGGTCAAGCTGTTCGAGGAGCGCGAAATGGGGAACTCTTTCACAGTGTTCTTGGGTGGCTTGGCCAGTTTGGAATTATAACCCGGGCAAGAATTTTACTGGAACCAGCACTGGCATGGTAAAATGGATTAGAGTGCTATATTCAGATTTCACAAGCATTCACAAGAGACCAAGAGAAATTAATATCAGCGAGAAAACTCATTTGATTACATTGAAGGGTTTGGGATAATAAATGAATCTGATCCGCTAAATAACTGGAGATCATCCTTCAACCCACAAGACCCGGTTCAGGCTAGTCGGTTCAAGTCGATGGAAGGACTCTCTTCCGCCTAGAATTGGCCAAATACTTCAACTTGGAAGAAATCAATGTAGTAAATCGTAAGTCAAGTAATCATCAATACATGTAGTGATCTAAATCAACTGTTCCTCACTATGTTTCTTTTTTATGCAGGAAATTGAGAAACAATTGTCCAATTTAAACTACATCCCATCCAATTTACGAGATATTATCGGTGCTAGCGGGAATGGGTGAAAACCCAACACATTCCCGGATTCTTACTCTCCAAAATCGACACCGCAGAGCTTCCCAAAGTCAAGCCATGCAAGGGATGGGTCGCATGCAAGGGTACCAAATTATCATAAATAACAAATTATCCTCAATTTCTATTATTTCTCAATTGCTATTATTTCAAAATTGTCAAAGAATCAGATTTGTTATGATAGAGAAGAGAATCTAGGGTTTTAAAATCGGGAAGCAATCAACAGTGAATGAAATTTGGAAGAACTCAAGATTCAAGAGTAAATAGAAAGACAAAAAAAAGGCGAAAAAGAGAGAAGAAAATGGAAGCTTACATGCAGCGACGGTGGCGCGGCTTAACGGTGACGAGATGTAGCGACGGTGAGCGGCTTAACAAAGGATGGCGAGATGTAGCGACGGTGACCGGCTATGGGGCGGAGGACGACGGTAGAGTGATTTTCGTTGGGTGAGAGAGGGAGGACGACGGTAGAGTGATTTTCGTTGGGTGAGAACGAAGTGAGAGAGGGAGGGTGAGAACGACAGTGAGAACGAAGTGAGAGAGGGAGGACGAAGTGAGAAGGACGACGGTAGAGTGATTTTCGTTGTGTGAGAGAGGGAGGACGACGGTAGAGTGATTTTCGTTGGGTGAGAACGAAGTGAGAGAGGGAGGGTGAGAACGACAGTGAGAACGAAGTGAGAGAGGGAGGACGAAGTGAGAAGGACGACGGTAGAGTGATTTTCGTTGTGTGAGAGAGGGAGGACGACGGTAGAGTGATTTTCGTTGGGTGAGAACGAAGTGAGAGAGGGAGGGTGAGAACGACAATGAGAACGAAGTGAGAGAGGGAGAGGACGAAGTGAGAATAGTGTTTTGTGGAGCAAAGCATAAACCCTATATTTGTTTCTAAAACCGCCGTTAAACACATAAGAACCGCCGCAATGTTTTACGGTTAGGGGCGGTTAGCATAAACCGCCGCTATAACCACCGCAGATTATTAGCGGCGGCGGTTGGACTAAAACCGCCGCAAAGTGTCTGTCGCAAATTCTCAATTTCCATGTAGTCCGTTGGATGCAAGGGACCGGGCCGATGATTAATGGGTCATAATAAATCCTTCTTATTGGCTGAAATTCACCCAATCGTTGGCCTATAAATATCACGACACTAGAGAGTCTTATTCAGTCATTCTTCTATCATTTGCTTACCTTACTTACATAAGCTCTCCATGCTCTCAAATTTACTTAAATATTGAAGTGTCTTTGTAAATAAATTCTCCCATCCTCACCACACCGTCATAGTGTTTCGAAAGAACAGCTCAATGAGCCAAAGGAGAAGTAACCGCATTCAGAGCTCAGACGGAACAATAACCTTATACTTTATATCATGAGTTTTTCTATCATGTGTAACTTTGCACATGTTAAGAAATCCAAAAACAACAATTATTTATTGAAAAACTAAGATTTCAGTTTTGAAAGTATAAAATACATAAGTTCCCATATAATATTACTCTTTTAAGTTTCTTAATTTGTGCAAAATACACATGATAGAAAAACCCTTATATTATTTGTATTATTCAACTATAATTCTTTTGTGTATCTCAATAATAAATTTAAAATTCTAAAATTTATTCTTTTAATAATTTTCTTATTTATTAAATAACAAGTATTAAATACTTTTATATTTTTACCACACTAATTAAATTTATGAGAAAACTTACATACAGTTCCAATGATGTAGTTGGTGTTGTTCTCCAATCACAACACACCATGTGGAATATTTAATTCATATTATCCATTATCTTTCAATTATTTTTTGAAAAAAAGTCCGCATGGTGTGTTGTGATTGAAGAACGACACCAACAGCACCATTGAAACTGTATCTAAGTTTTCTCCTTAAATTTATTTGTTTGTTTAACTTTAAGCTTTCATTTATTAATATTCCAAGAAGATATGGCAAAACCCATATCTCAAGCGAGTTTAGACGAGTTTTCCTCCTTTTAAATACATTTTATAAAATTGATTATAATATAATAAAAAAATTTATTAAAAATATTTGTTATATATATATATATATATATATATATATATAATTTAATGTCTTGTTAATAGAAGATACGTGAATTTCAATATTAATCCTAATTAAGATTGATAATCTTTCCTAACCTTACACGTTATCATATTTTTCCCTTGTATAAACTTTATCCCTAACAAAAACCCCTCATATTTTTTGAAAAATAACCGTATAGTTGATAGGTTGTTATGGGAGGATGAAATACATAATGAGAGAAAAAAATAATAAATAAATGTTATAAAATATTTTTATATGGTATTGGACATCATTTTTGTGTCCAATCATAATAATAGATTTATATAAAGTTGCCCTAATATAATTGTCCTTGATTGTTATAATATCATAATTCTTTTCGAATTCATTCATCCCGTAAACGAGAAGCCTTGTATTTCATAGTATTGGACACCTAGGGTTGTATTTATGTTCCCAATACCATGTATACTTGCGATCGTATGATCTATAAAAATGTATGATGGCGTGTGAAAAATGAGCAGCTATAGAAAGGAAAATAGTTCCCATGCGTCACTACACCTTTGATATCTATTATATCTATTATATTTCTATAGGTGTCATCAATATCACATGTCGATCATGAGATTTTTGATACCCTGGACAAATTGAGAAAATGATATCTTGAGGATCATTTGAAAATTATCTTCTTTTCATTTTTTTTGCTGCAAAATCATTAGTATTCCGATCATAATCAAGGTTCTTTAAAAAACCATTTTCGATAGAAATTAAAGCAAAACTATTCAACCTACCTTGTGACATAGTTGATCGTAAATAAGATTTTAACAATTTAAATTTAGAAAAGCTTCTCTCAATTGATGCAACAGTAACATAAATAGTTAATATTATTCGATAAGTTGTGCATGCATTAGGAAAACATAGGGGTGTAATCGGGTCAGTTTGGATCGGGTTTGAGGGGTTTCATCACCCGAACCGATCAAATTTGTTCGGTTCGGATCGGTTCGGGTTTACCTATTAATTTTTTATTTACACTTAAAAGATTAATAAAAAATTAGAATAATAAAATAAAATATACATATTTAATTATTAATTATATTAAATATCTATATAATAATATATTAACATCAATATATATGTATATAAAATAATTTTAAAATAAATTTTTATAGGGTTCAGATCGGATTTGTCGGACCCGAGACCCGAACCAACCTTGTTCGGGTTGGTGTTTTCGAATCCAATCCGATCCGATGATCCGAACCAATCCACCAAAATCGATTCGGATCGGTTCGGGTCCGTCGGGTTCGTGGATCGGATTGGATCCGCTTACACCCCAAGGAAAACAATTAAATATCTTCAAAAAACTCAATATCCTAAAACTGGATTTTGATTAAACTTTTAAAACCTCTCTGATGACTTTTAATTCTTCAAATATAGAAATTCACCACGAAGATCATAAGAATTATTATTTTTAGATAAGATTCAAGATGTTTGCAATAATTATTAATTTTTTGGATTAACTATGTTTTATTGATAAAAAATTAATTATATAAAAATTTATATACTTTGAAAAATTTTACCTACTATCCGGTGCCCACAAAAATTGTGGCCCTGAACGGTCGCCCACCTCAACCGTGCTGATGGTTACCACTGATTTATCATCATAAGGTACAATGTGACACCCTAAAATTCGGCATCACATGGTACCCGTTGCGGAAAAGAAACCTATTTGAAACGCTGATCACTTTCGGAAAAATAGCCTTTTATATAGGGTTACTGAAAAAGGGTAGTCAATTTTTTTTTTTTGTTAAATAAAGTTAAGAAAAGGTGACGAACACTCGGAACATGAAAATAAACATCATTCATATAAATATAATTGTCCCACTTGGGATCTTAGGTTTGATTACAAAACAAGCCTTGTTGAACCGGTCAACATACACTAAAACAGCTACTGAAGAAACAGGTAAAAAAAGAAATATCAAACCGGGGATAGGGAACTGGGTACAAGACTCAAAAGATGGCTCTAAAGACCTAGGGACTATCGGGACAACTCCAAAAGCCGATGAACGATCTACCAATGCCTCCTGCATGCAGAGTGACCACAGACGCTACCCCCAGACGAGATATCATATGCCAGATCGATAACGTCACCGCCATCGTCATTAGGGATGTTGTCATCTCCGGGATCCTGTGGATGGTACTCTAGCTCCTCCTCCTCCTCGACCTTTATCAGCTCAAGAAGCTCTTCCTCGGGATCCTCCTCCACTGGATCCACCGCAAGCGGTTCAACTGGATCAAAATTCTCATGAAGGAGACTGGTGACTTGTAGCGTATGAAGGTAGTACCATGGAGGTGGAAGCGTCACAGTTCTCGTCTCGACGGTATGAACCCTTCGTACGGGCACTCCGTTAGTATTCGTCTCGGTAGTCGTGACTGGTCTTCGATACGTCGCGGTCGTCGCTCCCTCTTGTATAGTCCAGTTCCCTGCCGTTCCAACATGATCAAACACTTCATTCCTCAAGCTCGACTGTGCCAAGGGAACGTTCGGATCCATCTAAAAGCACACGCATACCCGGTACAAGAAGAAAAGAACATAACATACAGATGTGCAAGAGTGAGATACCGTCATAAGATATATCCCACAACAACCATATACGTGATACATATATCACATAATCATATAAGCAGTTAAATTATGCATATATATAACATAACAGTGTTATATCAAAGGGTCTCAAACCCGCACAGTCAACCTTTGAAAATATGCATGGCACTTCAATATCAGGCTCTAACTTAATCTCATGAGATATCAACACCGTTTTCCACTGGAGAAGAATTAGAGTTGGTCAATCTCTAGCCCACCGGGCAGTTGCCTCCATACCCTCATGCATTTAAGGTCTCGGGACGAGCAACGTCACATGTGCCTCTAAACCGGTCACATGGACTGACTCCCAGATACCACCTTGTACCTGATATGCAAGAAAGCACGTCTGCCTGGGGAAATGCACATGAGAAAATATTTTATTCAAAAGGTTTTCTTTGTGTTCATTCTTTTTCGCTGTCGCAGCTCAAAGCTAACGACTTAATCATCATTTCCCCATCACTTGAAAACTCAAACATAGGACACACAATCCGAATGCTCAATCACAACACCCGAGACCGATGCCGCAGTCAAGGGTTGTGGTCATATAAATCACTTATGCTTTTATTCATGTTTTGAACTTATCATGATAAGGACAATAGCCCACAACAACGAAATAAGAACGCACTGTCCTCGATTTCGAGAATTGGACTCAGTCCAGAACATCATGAATAGGACTCATGGCCCCGAATCAACACTGATCCAAGATCACGTGCGTATAACTGAATACTAAAGGCGACGTCTCGCGTACTAGATTCTCTTTCTTAAGTACTTATTTTTCGTTCAGTGAAAATCAAAACCGAATCCTCAATAACCTATCCAGGCTATCGGAAAGTTTCTAAAACATTTAGGAGAAAACCTTTTCTTTGAAAATCTTTTATAAAGCATTTTTGAAATACTTTTATCTCTGAAAATCCCCAATAGGATATTGCCAAATAATCTTGAAAGTTTTCACTTGAAGACACATAGTTCGAAAAGGATTTTTCTCTTGTATAACAATAGTTCACCAAAACCATTTCAACATTTAAAACAAGTACTTTAAGTTAATGAGCTTTTGGAAAAGAACACCAATCCTTTCATCTTCAAAGCTTATTAAGGTTTTTGATCCTTATAACAGTTGAGCAGAGACACAAGTCTAACTTAGCAAACTTTCAATCAATAGCAGTATATATTCTCAGTTCAATGCTAATATCACAGTTGAAAGCAGTTCATCACAGATATGCATTATAACATTTAGAACAAGCACAGTTCAACATCAGATAACAACATAACAGTTCAAGTACATTAGATAACCAAGTAAGCTCAATCAACATATAAATATCCAGTTAAACACATACACACATGCATACAGTTATTGAATATCTTTAGGAAATCCCCTTTTACCTCACGACGGAGTTAAGAGTTTTGGATTTGAAAAGAAGGTTCACGAACGTCCTCGCTTCTCCGGTGATGGAAGTCTAAAGTTACCAACATAAAATCATGAGTTAAAAAAATCATTCGAGAACACTAACCACAAGGTATAGGTTCGGTTCATACAATAAACTAGGATTAGGGGTTTCCGAAATTTATGCGACTCTTGGATTTTATGATCCTTAAGTGCTAGAAGTTCATAAACAACAATCTTTTAACAAAGTTGAATTAAAAATCCCACTAAGTACTTGACTTAGGGTTTTGTCCAAGCATAGGTAAATATGTTAGGAATTTATAAACTTTTCAACCTCTTTAGGTTAGTATCCATACATAGTAAGGAGCTTGAAACCATGATCATTTCAGAAAATGGAAAAATCAAATGTCTTAGACCATGAACTCTTAGGTTCGGCCTTAACAAGTTTGTGATATTATAGATCTTTAAATCATCCAATCTTTTAGACATAGCATCCTTTAATATGAAGGAGCTTTAATCCATAATCATCTTGGAAAACAAATTAAAATAACACATCCTAGGTCAAATGTTACATTCGGCCATCATAGGAAAATAAAGCAAGAAAATATTTTAAACTTTCTTAGACATAGCATCCTTTAACATAAGGAGCTTTATAGTCCATGATTGATGTGCCACGTGCGAGTGCACGTGCGTGCGATCCGGCAAGTGTACCGGATTGTCGCCAAGTAATAAAAAGATATCGATCCCACAGAGACCGTGATCTCGAATCGCAACTAATTGTTAAATGAATAAACTGGACTGTATAAAAAGGATTTGGATTTTTGAAATAAGAGATAAAATGAATCAAGTAAAACACAAGGTAAACAATTTATGGTTTTTCAGATCTAAATGGATTCATAGGAATTTGGGTTACCAACAAGATAGTTTATGTTACTAAATTGATTATCTCTTGTTAATCTACCGAAATTGCCTTGAAGGCGAATTTATCTTCAAATAGTTTAAGCTTCCTCTCGGGTTACAAAAACCGTGCCCAATTAAACCAACCCCTACTCTCGTGGTAGTCGAATTTAGATTGGACCCTTTGCGTTTCATGACAATTCGTTAATCCTCGAAGGACGGCTTCTAACTCTCGTGATTTCAGTCCTAAGTCTGATTCTATAGATCCGACACCTAAGTTCACCGCTAGGTTCCTCCTTAGAATGTCTACGACATGCAAATAAGTGCGCACCAGATTTACAAGTAATTAAAACACTAGAAATCAGATCTAAAGCAAAATCGCAATTAACAAAGATAAAACATCAATTCATTGCCATCAACAAACCTTCGGCATAGCCCCAATCCCTAGAAATTAAGCTACTACTCAAGCATTGTCATGGTGATGACAAGCTTGGTTAACAATAACATGAAATAAAAATAAGAGAAGAGAGGAGGAGGAGAAGAAGAGAGAGATCCTAAATTATAGCCTAAGAGTAGCATCCCAAAAGTCCTCCTTTGTCTCTGCCTTGATCCCTTATTTATAGATTTGGGAAGTTTGAATCCCAATCTAACTCAAATTAGATCCAAATCAGTTGCTTCTGATCCAAGTAACGCACGTCACGGCCGGACAGGCCGTGACCGATTCTGCCTTGGGCGCGTCTTCGGTGATTGGTCTGTCACGGCCATGATGCTCATCACGGCTAGGCCGTGACAGATTCTGACTTGTGGGGGTCTGGCTCAATATGCATGTCACGGCCGTGATGGTCATCACGGGCAGGACGTGACCAGTTCTGACTTCAGTCTTCTTTCTCTTCTAGTTTTGCTCGATCATGGCCGTGATGGTCATCACGGCTAGGCCGTGATGGGCTTTGTTTGGCTCATTTTCTTCACTTTTCAAGCTCCATCTTCATCCGAGCTCCATCATGGTTGATCCTGAGCATTTAATCTTTAATTTCTGCACAACAACACCTCAAAAACCGCCTTACCCATTCCAAGATAAAAACTAACAAAAATCAGATTAAATATGCCTAAACTATATGAAAATTCATGCAAAATGATAAACAAAGATGAGGTACAATCACACTCATCAAATCACCCCAAGCTTAAGACTTTGCTTGTCCTCAAGCAATCACTAAGGCCATAAGATATAAATAATCAGAGCATGGATAGTGAACCAAGAACCCGAGAAACTAATCCAAGTGACAAGCATATTCAAATAAATCCCCAAGAGATAATCGATTTCAAGTCTAATTAGAAGCTTAGGTTTCCTAGATTGGTATTCTCACTGATTCGGACACTCTTCTTACCTCACTCAAGTGTTCAAGGGTATATGACAATTCGCTCGATTTCCTCAAGGAATGTACTATACCATAAGCTTGACTATTAACCAAATCTCCACTTTATTAATGAAAACACATAAGAATCAAGAGGTCTTTTACTTTGGTTGTAACGGGGCCATGGGATTAATCGTTAGGTGGGGAAATCAAGAAAAGGAAATTTCAAGAAGGCTAAACAAAATATCAAACATTGCAAAGCATGACACCTTCTAAAATACCCTTTTTTTTGGGCTTTAATCACTTTTCCACCTTTCTTTCCTTTTCATTTTATTTTATTTCTCGCTTCCTTTTTGTCATCCCCTTTTCCATTTTTTTATTGTTTATTTTATTTTATTTATTTAGAGAAGGGGAGATTTTCAATTCAAGAGAAATATTTTCTAACTTTCTCATCCCATACTTTTATTTTTCAAACTACCTTTTTACCCTTTTTGCAATACTTTAAAAGGTGTCAAACCAAGCATTATTCATCAAAGTATTTCAAGGTACCAAGAAAAGTATTTTATTCTTTTAGGCTCAAAACTGGGCAACTAAGGGGTATCATTTAATCAATCAAAGCTCAGAAGGCCAGAAAAAGACCTAGTGCCTCAATCATTTTCAAAAATGTTTTCAAAAATTTTTAAGTTTCAAAACGGTTTCAAGTCAAGTTCTAGAAAATACAATCCAAGAGGAATTAAAACACTCTATCACAAGGAATGTGGTAGATTTAGTGAGTACCCCTTTTTGGCTCAAAATCTTACATTTAGTAGTTCAAAAATCAGTGAGAAACACAAATTTAAGGAACCACATGCTAATTATCAACTATCAAAAGATCATCTCAAGAATTTTTATTTTTAGCCTTGTCACAAGAATTTAAAAAAAAATTGGGTTCAAAAATTCTCTATCTCAAATTATTTGGCACCAAGTTCTCACAATTGGATGCATAATCTAAGCAAGGGGGCAATCTAATCATGTGATCATGCAAAACTATGCCTATATGAATGCAACATGAAAAATGCAAAATGCAAAAATTTGCAAAAATACCCCTACCCCAAGCTTAAAACTTACATTGTCCCCAATGTAAATAATCAAGTCGGAGAGAGGATAAAAATGGAACAACTCACCGAGGTGGTAGCGGATGTTGGCTCACATTCCAGTCAAAAACTTGTTGGAAACTGTATCACTGCCGTGAGGCTCATCACGGGCAGGCCGTGATCAATTCTGGTCTTCAGGAGCTGGCCTGTCACTGCCGTGACCTGCATCACGGCTAGGCCGTGATGCTCTCTGATCTTAGGGTCCTTCTCATCATACCCGTGATGGATATCACGGCTGGGCCGTGATCCTTTCTGGTGCTCTTGGTTAGCTCATCACGGTCGTGACCACTGTCACGGCCTGGGCGTGATGTCTTCTGACTTTATTTGTCCCAGCCCTTCTTGCTCTTCCTTCCTTCTTATCCTGAAAACACTTGACAAATTTATTAATTTATGCTTTTTGCCTCTTGATATTCTCAAATTATTCAAGAGCTAAATTCAAAAATAAATCGAAAAGGGAAAGAAAAATTGGGTTGCCTCCCAAGAAGCGCTTATTTACGATCGTAAGCTTGACTATACTTCCTTCAATCAACCGGGGTCGGCTGGGCGTAGAAGTGCAGGAACACTTCTCTTCCATGGAACTCCTTCAAAGAGCCGATTCTGCTCATATGGCCAATTGCGCTTCCGCTTCGCTCTTTTCACTCGAAGCTTCCTGGCCTTACTCTCTCCCGGCGGAAGTTTTGTTTCCACATGATGAGCAACTCCAACTTCATTACTACTGGGTGAATCATTTGCTATGCAAATCTTCGGAGTTGCTCCCATGTTGAGCTCTTCCTTTACCACTGGAGACGTTATATCGATCCTGCACACATGACTCACAAAAGGAGGGTTGTTATATGAGTTAGTCAATTTAAAAACGACCCTACCTTTCTCTACATTCAGAGAGAGTTTGCCATTCTTTACATCTATTTTTGCTCCAGCGGTGGCCAAGAATGGCCTTCCTAATATGATGGGGAATTCAGAATTCCCTTTCATATCCAATACCAGGAAATCGGTAGGGATGAAAAATTTCCCTACCTTTACGGGAACATTCTCTAGTATGCCTAGAGGAGTTTTAGTCGAGCCATCCGCAAATTGTAACGAGAATTTGAATGGACTCAACTCCTTGGTTCCCAACCTTTCCAAGATAGTGAGCGACATTAAGTTCTCACTAGCCCCTAAGTCACATAAGGCTTGGTCTATTTTCACTTCTCCAATTGAGCAAGCAATAGTGAAACTGCCTGGGTCTTTCAGTTTAGGAGGCATATTAGTTTTTATCTTGACATTGTGCTCCTCAATTAAGCTTTTAGTTTCTAATTCTGCTTGCTTTCTCTTGACCAACCTTTGTGGGAAAGGTATTGGGGGTTGGTACGGTGGTGGAGGGACGTATTTTGGCCCTGTCTTTTCCTTTTCGCTCATGTCCTCCTCTGGTTCCACATCTTTTTCAACCACCCCAAGCTTATCATCCTTCAAGTGTATGTCATTACAATGTTCGATGGGATTTGCTTCGGGTTGCCCCGGGAACGTACCCTTAGGTCTAGAGTATGTGCTTGCTTGTTGGGCAATCTGAGTTTCTAGCATCTTGTTATGGATGGCTAAAATATCTACTTTAGATGCTAGCTCTTTTATTGCCTCGTTCACTGCCCTACCTTGTTGTCTAAACTCTTCGTTTTGTTTTGTTTGAGTTTCAACAAAACTTTCCAATAAAGACTCGAGTTTAGACTTCTGTACCTGAGGATACCCCGGTGCGGGTTTCCTATTACCTTGGCCTTCTTGGAACTCATGGTTCAGCATGTTGTTGTAGTTGCCGTAGGAGAGGTAAGGGTTGTTCTTCCTTCCTTGGTTGTAAGCATTTGGAGGAACATAGTTTGGCAACTTCGGGTTCGTGTCGTAAAAGTTGTGAGAAGAGTTCACTTGTTCCCCCGAAGTGCCGGATCCATGAACAATACCACGCGGGCACTCCATTATGTCATGTCCCTGCATTCCACAAATCTCACAAACAATGTTAGTAGCACCTATTGAACTCACGTTAGCTCTTTCAAGCTGATTAAAGCGTTTATTCAGTGAGTCTATTTTAGACATTATAAGATCTGTGCTATTCATTTCAAACTTACTCCCCGAAATCTTTTTCGGGTTATTACCTCTTTCTGAACACCATTGGTGGTAGTTGGTGGCCACGTTTTCAATGATGTTGAATGCCTCAGTTAGAGGCCTATTCATAAAGGCTCCACCAGCTGCGGAATCAAGTGACACCTTCGAAGAGTAATCCAATCCGTTGTAGAAGGTGTACACTAATAACCACCTCTCGAGTCCATGATGTGGGCAAGACTCCAGCAGTCCCTTGTAGCGATCCCAAGCTTCTGATAAGCATTATCCGTCTTTTTGGAAGAAGCCGGTGATCTGGGTTCGTATGTAGGCCGTCTTGGATGGAGGGAAGAATTTCTCCAAGAACGCCTGCTCCAGTTGGTCCCAAGTCAACAAGGTATTAGCGAGGATTTGCTTTAGCCAAGCTTTCGCTTTTCCAGTCAGAGAGGAGGGGAATAACCGCAAGCGAATAGCATTAACCGGGGCGCCTTGAATTCTAACTGCATCGGTGAACTCCAAGAATGTCTCCACGTGATCAGTTGGGTCCTCCGAGGGCAATCCTCCGAATTGATGTTGCCTAATCATGTTGATTAGCATAGGAGGTATAGTGTAGTTCTACGCCTCGATCTCTGGCCTAGCAATCCCAGTTCGCAAGCCCCTAGCATTTGGGGTTGCGTAGTCCTTCAGTGGTTTCGTATCCGGTTGATTCGCCATTAGTGGAATGGGGGTCAACCACTCTCTCTCTCTTTGTAGTCTCCTACGTCTATGAAAGGTCCTTTCGACTTCGGGATCGACCTCACTAAGGTTTCCAAGACTTAGGGATCTTTGCATAAAAACAGAGAGATAGATACTCTAGAAGGAAAAGAAGAAAATATTTTTTTTATAAAAATTAAATAAATAAAAAGAAAAGTTCCAGAAAAATCAATTTAAAAATTAAATTGAGATTCGAGTTAGCACAGTCCCCGACAACGACGCCAAAAACTTGATGTGCCACGTGCGAGTGCACGTGCGTGCGATCCAACAAGTGTACTGGATTGTCGCCAAGTAATAAAAAGATATCGATCCCACAGAGACCATGATCTCGAATCGCAACTAATTGTTAAATGTATAAACTGGACTGTATAAAAAGATTTGGATTTTTGAAATAAGAGATAAAATGCAATCAAGTAAAACAAAAAGTAAACAATTTATGGTTTTTTAGATCTAAATGGATTCCTAGGAATTTGGGTTACCAACAAGATCATTTATGTTACTAAATTGATTATCTCTTGTTAATCTACTGAAGTTGCCTTGAAGGTGAATTTATCCTCAAATAGTTTAAGCTCCCTCTCGGGTTACAAAAACCGTGCCCAATCAAATCAATACTTACTCTCGTGGTAGTCGAATTTAGATTGGACCCTTTGCGTTTTGTGACAATAAGTTAATCCTCGAAGGACGGCTTCTAACTCTCGTGATTTCAGTCCTAAGTCTAATTCTATAGATCCGACACCTAAAGCTACTAACATCAATTCATTGCCATAAACAAACCTTCGGCATAGCCCCAATCCCTAGAAATTAAGCTACTACTCAAGCATTGTCATGGTGATGACAAGCTCCGTTAACAATAACATGAAATAAAAATAAGAGAAGAGAGAAGGAGAAGAAGAGAGAGATCCTAAATTATAGCCTAAGAGTAGCAGCCCAAAAGTCCTCCTTTGTCTCTGCCTTGATCCCTTATTTATAGATTTGGGAAGTTTGAATCCCAATCTAACTCAAATTAGATCCAAATCAGTTGCTTCTGATCCAAGTAACGCGCGTCACGGCCGTGATGGCCATCACGGCCAGGCCGTGACCGATTCTGCCTTGGGCGCGTCTTCAATGATTGGTCTGTCACGGCCGTGATGCTCGTCACGGCTAGGCCGTGACAGATTCTGACTTGATGGGGTCTGGCTCAGTATGCATGTCACGGTCGTGATGGTCATCACGGGCAGGCCGTGACCAGTTCTGACTTCAGTCTTCTTTCTCTTCTAGTTTTGCTTGATCATGGCCGTGATGGTCATCACGGCTAGGCCGTGATGGTCATCACGGCTAGGCCGTGATGGGCTCTGTTTGGATCATTTTCTTCACTTTTCAAGCTCCATCTTCATCCGAGCTCCATCATGGTTGATCCTGAGCATTTAATCTTTAATTTCTGCAAAACAACACCTCAAAAACCGCCTTACCCATTCCAAGATAAAAACTAACAAAAATCAAATTAAATATGCCTAAACTATATGAAATGCATGCAAAATGATAAACAAAGATGAGGTGCAATCACACTCATCAATGATCACTTTGGAAAACAAAACTCAAATACAAACTCATACATGTAAAAGTTGAAACAAGATTCACCTAAACCATATACAAGGTTTCGACCTCCTTAGGAAGAAGAGGTTAGGAAACTTTGTTTTACACAACCTTTTAGTATGTGATAGTATGAGTAAATACAAGAATATAGAAAGCGGTTTCAACTCAAAAGGAGTTTTCTACCATTTTTGAGAGGTTTTAGAAGTTAAAAGCACATAAAGGACATATGAAGAAAACTTTGAAACAAAAGATGAAACTTTGAAAAAGAACTATATAGAAGTATTACCCTTAACAAGATGAACAACTTTGATGAAGAACTCTAAGAGAAAAGCTTGATAAAAATGTAAACTTTGTAAGAGAGAAGAAGAAGAAGAAATGTAGTAAAGTGTAAATGTGAGAAGTGGAGGAAAGTGACGAAGTGTGGAAATGAAGAGTGTTTATAGAGAGTGAGAGGAGAGGGTCACGGTTTTGGGAGAGGAAGACAGAAGAGAAGAAAGAAGGTGGGTTACTTGTAGAGAGGATAAGGAGTTAAGATGATGTGATGTGATTGGAGAGAGAAAGATGAAAAAGTGAGATTTTTGAAAAAAAGTCATGATTCACCTTTTGAGGTGTGTCATAAACTTCACATCAAGTCACTTCATGTCTCTTCATCCTCTTGATGCTCTGCTCCATTGCGTATCAGATGACTTCCCCGATCGTATTTCCCGACGATTTCGCCCCGGGAAATCCCTAAGATTTGGCCCCGAACAATATTTTTCGAAAAACTCCAAAACCAAAAAAAACATCATAAAAACACTAACCGTCTCATTCAGGAATTAAAATTTGGTATCTAGCTCAGTTAACTTGTACTGGCAGTGAGAGCCCAGGCCGATTTTCATCTGAATTTTCGACCGAAAATTTTACTGTGACTTCATATGGTAAAACAACACAAGATAATGATTTTATTTTAAATAAAATCATCCTCTGTATTTTATAAAAAATAAACACATTAAAGCATGTATTTACTGATAAAGAAGCATACGAAAAACAGGGTGTTACAACTCTACCCCTCTAAAAAGAATTTTGTCCTCGAAATTACGTTCCTTGAAATAACTTAGGGTACCGCAACTTCATCTTGTCCTCAGCTTCCCATGTTTCTTCTCCGGTTGTCTCATTCCAGATGACTTTGACCAAAGGAATTTGCTTACCTCTGAGTTGCTTTGTCATCCTATCCGCGATTCGTGCCGGCGAAGTCACAAAGGACAGGTTCTCTTTTAACTGTACTTTATCAGGCTTTATGATATGTGATGTATCAGGAATGTATTTTCTCAACTAAGAGACATGAAAGACATCATGGATATTGGAAAGAAAGGGTGGTAAAGATATTTTATAAGTTACTGGACCTACACGACGAAGAATTTGGTAGGGTCCAATGAACTTGGGAGTAAGCTTTCTGGACTTTAGTACTCTACCAATCCCAGTCGTTGGTGTGACTCTCAAGAATACATGTCCGCCTTCCTCAAACTCTAGAGGTCGTCGTCTCTTGTTCACGTAGCTCTCCTGTCAGCTGAGTAGTCCTCATTTTCTCCTGGATCATCTTCACCTTTTCTGTCGTTTGTTGCATGAAGTCTGGACCCGACCCAACAGCAAACTCTCACCATCCTGGTACCAACACAAAGGCGTCCGACATCGTCGACCATACAGGGTTTCATAAGGTGCCATTCAAATGCTTGAATGGAAAATATTATTGTAGGTGAATTCTATCAACGGTAGGGACTCGTCCCAACCCCCGACATCCTCCAAAACACAAGCTCTCAACAAGTCCTCTAGTGACCGGATTGTCCTTTCCGTTTGTCCATTAGTCTGCGGATGATATGCGGAACTCAATCTGAGTTTCGTTCCAAGTGATTTTTTGCAAACTCTGCCAAAACCTCGATGTAAATCGCGGGTCTTAGTCTGAAACAATACTCGAAGGCACACCATGCAGTCTAACAATCTCTCCGATGTACAGTTGGGTTAACTTCTCCATAGAGTATCACATATTGATTGGCAAAATGTGAGCTGACTTAGTCAGTCGGTCCACTATTACCCATATAGCCTCATAACCCTTCTTAGTTCTTGGTAAACTGGTCACGAAATCCATCGAGATTCCATCCCATTTCCATTCTGGAATATCTAAAGACTGTAACATTCCTGCTGGTCTCTGGTGTTCCACTTTGGCTTTCTGACATACCAAACAAGAAGCGACGTATTCCATTACATCTCTCTTCATCCCATACCACCAGTACAACTTCTTAAGATCTTGATACATCTTCGTGGCTCCTGGGTACATACTCAACCTGCTCTTATGAGCCTCTTCTAAAATCAGCTTCCTCAGCTCGGCATCATCAGGTACACAGATTCTCTCGCCAAACCTCAAGATTCCATCTGTTCCTTCTCTAAATTCTGACAGAGCTCCTTGACTTACTAAGTCTCTTTCTGTCTATAGATACTGATCAGTCTCTTGCTTCTCCTTTATCTGCCCTCTTAATCAATTTGACACGGTGGTCCTGTTCAGACACAGTTTTCCTGGCGTACTCTCAACTGACAAACTTAGATCTAGGAATTGTTCCAGCAATTCCAGCTCTTTAACCATCATTACTGATGCGTGAATTGACTTCCTGCTCAAGCCATCAGCCACTACATTCGCCTTTCTAGGGTGATATTGTAGTTGAAAGTCATAATCCTTCAGGAATTATAACCAACGTCTCTGACGCATATTCAACTCCTTCTGATTAAACAGGTGAAATAGACAAGTATAAACATGAGAAGGGGAGTTGAATTGTGTTTATCAGAATTTACGCAAAGTTGAAATATTTTCATAAACAGAAGCTAGATTTGGACAAGTGGAAGAATACAGGATGGACGGGTGACTTTTTCAAACACACCACTTGATAGACGTAAGAAAACTAAAGCAATTAAAGAGTTTAAGGAAGGATAGATTGACACAGTTATTTATCCTGGTTCACTCTTCAAAACAAAGAGCTACGGCCAGTCCTTGGTAGCACCAAGATTTATCCACTATAACTGATCAGGTTACAGACTCAAGTATTGTTTGCACACCTAGCCTCTTCAGGCTCAAGACAAGTATTCTTTGCACACTTAGCATCTTCAGGCTCACTCAGGTTTGTTTGAGAGATTTGGTTTGTAATGAATACAACTTAGACAGACAGAACTTTCACTAACACTCAGAGTGGTTTAAATGTAAAGCTTAGGAAAGTCTGCGAAAATAACTTCAAATGATTGAAGAATACAGAATGAAAGAATAAAGAAATTGATGCGCAGAGTAATGGCTTCTAATGCAATGTGTATTCTCCTCTTCTTCATCTTCAAGACTTCTGTATTTATGGTCTTCAAGCATTTAGGATCCGTTAGAGACATTCCCTCAGATGTTGGCTTCAAGCAGAACTTCATTAAATGCAATAGAGTCGTTCTGGGCAACCATTAATGCAATAGAGTCGTTCTGGGCAACCATTAATGCAATAAAGTCGTTCTGGGCAGCCATTAATGCAATAGGAACATTGGTTGTACTCTAACAAGAAGGATCATGGCTTTATGTATCGTGATACAACCATATCAGAGTTATGCAAAGAGCTTTTTGTATTTTGCTGAGTACACTTCCCTTTTCGTGTAAGGACCAGAAGTACTAGGGAATAAAGCATGCTGGAAGCATTTCTTTAACTGGTCTTTGGTTCTGATTATCCAATGTTGCTTGAGAGAGTAACTTCTGACTTTTCTTGATAATCGTGAAACTGAGTAGGAGAGAAGGCTTCAAGTCTCTTTCTGGTTCTAGAAATACGATTCTGATAATCCTTATAGAATTCGCGTTCATAAGATAAGTGCTTTTATCTTGAAAATAATTGCGTCTATCTAGCCATTTGAGTTTTTATTCGGGCTAGTAGACGAGCTCCATATTAAGGACTCAGCAACTCCAAAGACTAGTGTGGATGAACGCTTCTGTCACCTGTAGTAGACGAGCGCCTCTGTTACTCTAGTGGACGAGAGCCTCTGTTACTCTAGTGGACGAGAGCCTCTGTTACTCTAGTGGACGAGAGCCTCTGTTACTCTAGTGGACTAGAGCCTCTGTTAATTTAGTGGACGAGCTCTATTTGCCACGTCATTGGACGGACCATTCTGATACCTTACTGGACGAGCTCCAAATGCCACGTCATTGGACGAGCGCTTCTGATACCTTTATGGACGAGCTCCAAATGCCACGTCATTGGACGAGCACTTTTGATACCTTTAGTAGACGAGCGCCTCTGTCACTTTAGTAGATGCTGGCCTTCATCACTTTAGTGGACGCAAGTTTCTATCTCTTGCGTTTTGGACGTGCGCTTCAATCACTGCAGTGCTGAACGTTTGTTTCAATCACTTGTGTGTTGGATGTGAGCTTCTATAACTACACTGTTGGACGTGAGCTTCCATCACAACAGTGTTGGACGTGCGTTTCAATCACTTGCGTTGGACGGATGATTCTCTTATTTAATCTACACACTCGATAGATAGGTTAGCAACCAATATGAAGGTTAATTAAATCATTAACCAATGTTTAGTTCTCATCAAAACTTAGGAAAATGCACATCAGACATTTTAGATACTTAACAATCTCCCCCTTTTGGATGATGACAAACATTGAGATGATTTAATGAACCTCAGAAAATATCAATAAAGAAAATAGCATAAATCAGATAGATTGAAATTTTCTTAAGCGGGCAGTTTATATCATATTCATTCTCCCATTTCATATTCATATTTCTATCACAAATCTCAATTTCTCCTATTCTCCCCCTTTTGTCAACATCAAAAAGGGTTATCGAGTTTTATTTATGAGATATGTTAAGGGCAAGATGACATGTTAAGAAAATCATAGTAATGCAGCAAGCATATTAGACATACTCCACTTAAACTATTGTATCATTACTCCCCCTGAACTAATGCTTAGTTAAAAGAACATGTATATAAGAGTAATGACAGATTTAGCATAGACAGGTTAACATTCATACATGTCATTCAGCAATGCAATGCATGTTTAGATTATCTCTAATAAATAAAAACCTTTCTTCTGCGAGGGTTTTAATGAAAATATCAGCCCATTGATTTTCAGTTTTAACAAACTTGATATCAAAGATCCATTTCTGAACATAATCCCTAATGAAATGATGTTTGATTTCAATATGCATAGCCTTAGAATGCTGAATTGGATTTTTAGTTATGCATATAGCACTGGAATTATCACACCATACAGATATGTTATGTTCATAAATAGAGTAATCCTCAAGTTGATGTTTTACCCATAAGAGTTGAGAGCAAAGAACTAGCTAGCGAGAGATGTATTCTGCTTCAAAGATGACAGGGCAATGGTTGTATTCCTCTTGCTTGACCATGAGACTAAACTTACTCCAATGAAGTGACATCCTCCATTGATGCTTTTTCTTTCTATTCTGTCTCCAGCAAAATCAGCATCACAATATCCCATTAATCTGTATTCTTTTGATCTTAAATACAGCAAACCAAGATTAGTAGTTCCAAGCAAATATCTAAATATTCTTTTTACAGTCTTAAGATGAGATTATCTAGGATCAGATTGGAATCTAGCACACATACAGACACTAAATTGAATGTCGATTCCGCTTGAAGTTAAGAATGAGAGAGCCAATCATACCTCTGTAGACAGTTTGATCTACCTTTTTACCTTCACCGTCTTTGCTTAGTTTTGCATTGGGTTGCATAGGGGTTTTCATGAGCTTTGCATTTTCCATTTTGTATTTCTTGAGTATCTCCTTGGTATATTTTTGTTGGTGAATGTAAATTCCATCACTTGTCTGCTTGATTTATAATCCAAGGAAGAACTTCAATTCTCCCATCATGCTCATCTCAAATTCAGCTTGCATTAGATTTGAAAATTCCTTGCACAGATTTTCATTAGTTGCTCCAAAAATAATATCATCAACATATATTTGAACTATAATAAAGTTCTCTTTAGAGCATTTTTTGAACAGAGTAGTGTCTACTTGTCATCTAGTAAAACCATTATGCACGATAAAAGAACTGAGTCTATCATACCATGCTCTAGGTGCTTGTTTCAAAACATATAATGCCTTTTTAAGTTTGAAAACGTGATTTGGTTTATCAGTATCCTCAAAACCAGGGGGTTGTTTAACATACAATTCTTCTTCAATTATACCATTTAGAAAAGCACTTTTTACATCCATTTGAAACAGGGTAATTTGGTGTTGTGCAGCATATGACATTAAAATGCATATAGTTTCTATTCTAGCTACAGGTGCAAAGGTTTCAGTATAATCAATACCTTCTTGTTGGTTATATCCTTGAGCTACTAACCTTGCCTTATTTCTGACAACTTTACCATCTTCATCCAATTTGTTTCTGAAGACTCATCTTGTTCCAATAACCGACTTGTTTTTTGGCTTAGAGACAAGAGTCCAGACATCATTTCTGGTGAACTGGTTAAGTTCTTCTTGCATAGAAAGAATCCAACTTTCATCCTCAAGAGCTTCTTCAATGCGTTTAGGCTCCAAATCTGAAATAAAGGCCACATTGCTTGATTCTCTTAATGTGGATCTGGTTCTTACTCATTCAGAAGGATTTCCAATAATTAGATCCTTAGGATGATGAGTGTTGAACTTCCAATCCCTTTTGAGATCATCATGAAGATCTTGACTTGTCTGCTGACTCGTTTGTTCCACTTGTCTTTCAGCCTCAGGCACAGGTTCTGTTTTGGTTAGATCGGGTTGTTGACTTTCTGGCTTGTTTATATCAAGACCTGCAAGATCATCTTCTAGATCTGATAGTTCTTTATCAGTCTTTAATCCATCATTGAATTTAACATGAACAGATTCTTCAATAATACAAATTCTTGAATTGTATACTCTAAAAGCCTTAGACTTTTCAGAATATCCTACGAAAATACCTTTATCTACCTTAGAATCAAACTTTCCAAGATTATCTTTGGTATTCAGAATAAAACATTCACATCCAAAAGCATGAAAATAAGATATGTTGGGGCTTTTTCCTTTCCACAATTCATAAGGAGTCCTTTTTAGAAAAGGCCTAATAAGTATTCTGTTTTGTATATAACAAGCAGTGTTTACAGCTTCTACCCAGAAGTACTTAGGGAGATTATTTTCATTGAGCATAGATCTAGCCATCTCTTGCAGAGATCTGTTCTTTCTCTCAACCACTCCATTTTGCTGTGGAGTTCTAGGTGCAGAGAAATTATGAGAGATTCCATTCTCCTCACAGAACTATCTAAACTGCTCATTTTCAAATTCTCCCCCATGATCACTTCTAAGGGTAGAAATACAGAAACCCTGCTCATTTTGTACTCTTTGCGAGATCATCGAAAGCCTTAAAAGACTCATCCTTGTGTGTTAGGAAGAGTACCCATATGTATCTAGAATAGTCATCAACTATGACAAATCCATATTTTCTTCCAACCAGGCTGGCAACACTAACTGGTCCAAACAGATCCACGTGTAACAACTGAAGAGGTCTAGAGGTTGATACTTGGTTTTTAGATTTGAAACTTGATTTTATCTGTTTACCTCTCTGACATGCATCACACAAGACATCTTTCTTACAGCTAATATCAGGCAATCCTCTCACAAGATTATTCCTTTTTAATTCAGAAATTAGTTTCATACTAGCATGTCCTAGTTTCTTATGCCATAACCATCTCTCATCCTCTTTAGACATCAGACAGGTTACACTTTGATCTGAGAGATCAGACAGTTCAATCTTATAAAGATTTTGTTGCCTTTTAGCTGAAAAGAGGGTTTTGCCACAACACTCTTTAACTATGCATACATCCTTGGTAAAGGAAACATCAAAATCGCTATCACATAATTGACTTATGCTAAGCAAATTGTGTCTTAATCCTTTAACCATAAGAACATTAGATATAGAGGGAAGAGGGGGTTTACCACCAATAGTACCAATTCCTATAACTTTCCCTTTCTGATTCCCTCCAAAGGCAACGTGTCCTCCTTTCTTAAGTTGGAGGTCTAGGAACATAGACCTTTCTCCTGTCATATGATGCAAGTAGCCACTGTCCAGGTACCAGTAGTGGTGTTTTCTTTGTCCTGTTGAGAACATTTGCAACAAAGATTATTTGATCTTTAGGTACCCATATTTTTCTGGGTCATTTTCTGTTAGTTCTAGGAGTCTGTAAAGACTTCCTTCTCTTCTTATGGATACACTTAGACATAACATGCCCAGTTTTTCCACAAGTTACAAATAGGTGTCGATTTGGTTACAGTTGACTTAACAGATACTGTAGGAGCTTTAGTTGATACTTTATGATGTGTCTGATGGACATATCCAATACCTTCTTTTTTAAGAGAGTGCTTCTGACTGCCAAGTAGCTTAGTCAGATTGTCTCTACCATTAACAAATTTGGCAAGATCAGAAGTGAGAGCTCTTCCACTTTCTGTTGAAGTTTTTCAACTTCTTTAGATGGTGATGTTTCACTTGAGATCTTAGCTTCATTAGACTTTTCAGTCTTCAGCTCACTATTCTCTTTAGCCAGCTTCTCGCACTCTTGAGATTTCTGTTTATGCTCACTGGTGAGCTTTACATACTCTCTCTTGAGGGATTTGAAGGCTTTAGATAAGCAGTTGGATTCCTCCATCAAATCTTCATAGGCATCAAGTAATTCCTCATAGTCAGGATGTACCTCATCATCAGAGTCTGAGTCAGTGTTGGCCATCAAACATAGATTGGATTCTTCCTCTGTTTCTTCATCAGAAGTTGTTGACTCCAGATCCTCCCAAGTAGCCATCATTCCTTTCTTCTTCTTCTTGAAGAATTTCTTAAAAGGGGCCTTCTTGAGTTGAGGACATTCAGCCATGAAGTGACCGGGCTTCTTGCACTCGTAGCAAACAATTGGACTTTTGTCTGTTGAGGTGGATTCTTTGAAGTTCTTGTCCTTGTTGAATCTTCTGATTGGCCTATCCCTCTTGAACTTCTTTTTCTGTACGTAGGAGAAGCTTTATCTTCCTGGTCAGGAGAGACAATTCTTCATCACTCTCAATCCTTAAGTTCTGATAGGTCAACATCACTGGATGACTCATCTGCCTTCAGAGCCTTGGAAACTTTTGCTGACTTTTGATTAGCTTTCAGAGCAATTGACTTGCCCTTCTTTGGTGCAACTTCATCTCCAAGTTCTTGCTCATGAACAGTGTGTTCCAAGAAGTTCATCCATAGTCAAGGTAGTGAGATCATTGGCTTGAGAGATAGCAGTGACCAAAGGTCTCCACTGTTTAGGTAGACTTCTCAGAATCTTTCCAACCTTCTCAGCATTGGTATAGACTTTGCCAAGAGATTTTAAACTGTTGATTATAGTTTGAAATCTTCCTATCATTTGAGCAACATATTCTCCTTCCTCCATGACGAACAGTTCATACTTTCTGACAAGTATGGCAATCTTTGACTCTTTGACTTTGGCTGTTCCTTCATGTGTGACAGCTAAAGTGTCCCATATTTCTTTGGTAGAGTCACAAGCACATACCTTCTCAAACTCCTCCGGACTGAGAGCACAAATGATGTTATATCTAGCTTTGTGGTCCAGCTCCCATTTTGTCTTTTCTGCAGCAGTTCACTGAGCTTTTGGTTTGTCAGTGTTATCATCATTCTTGGGAATGAATGGACCATCTGTAATGGCATCCCAAAGATCAGAGTTTGTAGATAGAATGAACCATTGAAATCTATCTTTCCAATAGTTGTATTTTTCTCCATTGAAGTAAGGAGGTCGGGTTAGGGAAGCTCCCTCAGTCTGATGACTTCCACTTGAACTAGCTCCAGCAGTCATGTCTATTCTTCATGACCTTTTACCTCTACACCGTTAGATGCTCACCCCAGAGGCTGAGCTCTGATACCAACTGAAATAGACAAGTATAAACACAAGAAAGAGGGGGTTGAATTGTGTTTATAAGAATTTAAGCAAAGTTGAAATCTTTTCGTAAACAGAAGCTAGATTTGGACGAGTGGAAGAATACAGGATGGACGGGTGACTTTTTCAAACACACCACTTGATAGACGTAAGAAAACTAAAGCAATTAAAGAGTTTAAGGAAGGAGAGATTGACATAGTTATTTATTCTGGTTCACTCTTCAAAACAAAGAGCTACGTCCAATCCTTGGCAGCACCAAGATTTATCCAATATAACTGATCAGGTTACAGACTCAAGTATTGTTTTCACACCTAGCCTCTTCAGGCTCAAGACAAGTATTGTTTTCACACCTAGCCTCTTCAGGCTCAAGACAAGTATTCTTTGCACACTTAGCCTCTTCAGGCTCACTCAGGTTTGTTTGAGAGATTTGGTTTGTAATGAATACAACTCAGATAGACAGAACTTTCACTAACACTCAGAGAGTGGTTGAAATGTAAAGCTTAGTAAAGTCTGCGAAAATAACTTCAAATGGTTGAAGAATACAGAATGAAAGAATAAAGAAATTGATGTGCAGAGTAATGACTTCTAATGCAATATGTATTCTCCTCTTCTTCAACTTCAAGACTTCTGTATTTATGGTCTTCAAGCATTTAGGATCCGTTAGAGACATTCCCTCAGATGTTGGCTTCAAGCAGAACTTCATTAAATGCAATAGAGTCGTTCTGGGCAGCCATTAATGCAATAGAGTCGTTCTGGGCAGCCATTAATGCAATAGAGTCGTTCTGAGCAGCCATTAATGCAATAAAGTCATTCTGGGCAGCCATTAATGCAATAGGAACTTTGGTTGTACTCTAACATGAAGGATCATGGCTTTATGCATCGTGATACAGCCATATCAGAGTTATGCAGAGAGCTTTTTGTACTTTGCTGAGTACACTTCCCTTTTCGTGTAAGGACCAGAAGTACTAGGGAATAAAGCATGTTGGAAGCATTTCTTTAACTGGTCTTTGGTTCTGATTATCCAAGGTTACTTGAGAGAGTAACTTCTGACTTTTCTTGATAATCGTGAAACTGAGTAGGAGAGAAGGCTTCAAGTAGGGGTGTTCGCGGATTGGATTGGATCGGTTTTGAGCAAAAAAGTCATCCGATCCAATGATAAAAACAATATGCGGTTTGGATTGGATCGGTTTGCTTCCTTCAAAAAATCCGATCCGATCCGATCAAATGCGGTTTGGATTGGATTGGATAATTCGGTTTTTATCGATACATATTTACATAGTTATTTACATCAAAGAACGTCCAATATTTCGGTTCGATTTGGATTTGATTGCGTATTTAAAGAGTCATATGAATTTGTTACTTATTTAAAATAAAAATTAATTTTAAAATATTATATTGACAATTTCTAATAAGTGTTTTAATGGGATATACATGAATTGATATGCACTCTCATATGTAAAGATATTTTACACTATAAACTAATTATAAATTGTTAAATCATTATAAATGTTTGATTATTGTCCTAAATATATTAAAAGTTACTCATAACATGATTTATAATTGGTTAATAGTATAAATGTTTTTACACTAACATTACATTTACATACCAATTAAACTCTCTAATATAAGGACTAGTTGATAACTTATAAAAATATAAAGAGTAATAATTACTTTTATAATATAAAGATCAAATTATTTTCATTGAACTAAATAATTTCGGTTCGGTTTGGATTGGATCGGTTTTACATATAGGATCCAAAATCCGATCCAATCCAATGAAAAATTTCGGGTTTTTTCGGTTTGCGGTTTTTTCGGTTATTTCGGTTGTCGGTTTTTCGGTTCGGTTAGTGCGGTTGGCATTGGATTGGATCGGTTGATGAACACCCCTAGCTTCAAGTATCTTTCTGGTTCTTGAAATACGATTCTGATAATCCTTATAGAATTCGCGCTCATAAGATAAGTGCTTCTATCTTGAAAATAACCGCGTCTATCTAGCCATTTGAGTTTTCATTTGGGCTAGTAGACGAGCTCCATATTAAGGACTCAGGAAGTCCAAAGACTAGTGTGGACAAGCGCTTCTGTCACCTTTAGTGGACGAGCGCTTCTGTTACTCTAGTGGACGAGAGCCTCTGTTACTCTAGTGGACGAGAGCCTATGTTTCTTTAGTGGACGAGAGTCTCTGTTACTCTAGTAGACGAGAGCGTCTGTTACTCTAGTGGACGAGAGCCTCTGTTACTCTAGTGGACGAGAGCCTCTGTTACTTTAGTGGACGAGAGCCTCTGGTACTTTAGTGGACGAGCTCCATTTGTCACGTCATTGGACGGACCATTCTGATACCTTAATGGACGAGCTCCAAATGCCACGTCATTGGACGAGCGCTTCTGATACCTTTATGGACGAGCTCCAAATGCCACGTCATTGGACGAACGCTTCTGATACCTTTAGTAGACGAGCGCCTGTCACTTTAGTAGACACTGGCTTTCATCACTTTAGTGGACGCAAGTTTCTATCTCTTACGTTTTGGACGTGTGTTTCAATCACTACAGTACTGGACGTTTGTTTCAATCACTTGTGTGTTGGATGTGAGCTTTTATCACTACACTGTTTGATGTGAGCTTCCATCACTACAGTGTTGGACGTGCGTTTCAATCACTTGCGTTAGACGAATGATTCTCTTATTTAATCTACACACTCGATAGATATGTTAGCAACCAATATGAAGGTTAATTAAATCATTAACCAATGTTTAGTTCTCATCAAAACTTAGGAAAATGCACATAAGACATTTTAAAGACTTAACAACAGGTACTTCAAGCTCTTATGGTCACTGAAAACATTAAAAGTAGCCCCGTACAAGTAATGTCTCCAGATTTTTAAAGCAAAGACCACAGCAGCCAATTCTAAATCGTGCGTCGGATAGTTACTCTCATGAATCTTCAACTGCCTCGAAGCATAAGCTACAACTTTCCAATTTTGCATCAGCACACAGCCCAAACCTTGATGCCAAGCATCACAGTAAACCTCAAAAGATTCCTTGGGATCAGGTAGGATCAATACCGGTGAGGTTGTCAACCTCCTTTTCAGATCTTGGAAGCTTCTCTCACAGGCTTCGTTCCACACGAATGCTTGGTCCTTACGAGTCAACTGGGTGAGAGGTCCTACAATCTTGGAAAATCCCTCAATGAACCTCCTGTAGTAGCTAGCCAAACCCACAAAACTACGGATTTATTTTGCCGTTGTCGGTCTTTCCCATTCCAAAACAGCCTCGACCTTCGTCGGATCCACAGCGATTCCTTCGCGGGATATTACGTGACCCAAGAATTGAACTTGATCCAACCAAAACTCACACTTCTCTGGTTTCGCATAGAGCTGCTTCTCTCTCGGGATCTAAAGAACAATGCTAAGGTGTTTAGCATGAGTCTCCTTGTCCGGAGAATAGATCAGAATGTCATCAATGAAGACGGCTACGAACTGATCTAAAAAGGGACGAAAGATCCTATTCATATAGTCCATGAATATAGCAGGTGCATTCGTCACTCCAAACGGCATCACCAAATACTCATAATGCCCATAGCGTGTTCGAAACGCTGTCTTAGGAACATCTTCTGCTTTTACTCGTATCAGGTGGTATCCTGACCACAGATCTATCTTTGAAAACACTGTTGCGCCACGCAACTGATCCATAAGATCATCTATCCTTGGAAGAGGATATCTGTTTTTAATCGTGACTTTGTTTAACTGACGAAAGTCCACACACACTGCCCTAGCGCTTCCATCTTTCTTCTTTACTAGCAGGACTGGAGCTCCCCACGGTGACACACTAGGTCGTATAAACTCTTTCCTCATCAGCTCCTCAAGTTGGTCCTTCAAGGTTTCTAACTCTGATGGCGACATGCGATATGGTGCCATGGATATTGGTCCAGTGACTAGAATTAGATCAATCACGAACTCGATCTCCCGAACATGTGGCAATCCAGGTACACTCTCGGGGAAAACCTCCGGAAACTCTCGAACGACAGGTACGGATTCCAAGTCAAACTCGCTCTCGACATCCAAGGAAAACAGCAGCATGTAACCTTGAGCTCCTTCTTTCAAAGAAGCTCTTAACTGACTAGCAGATAAAAATCCAGAAATCTCCTCCCTAAAGATTAAGGTTTTCTGAGCACAATCTATTAGGATATGGTTGAAAGATAACCAATCCATGCCTAAGATTACATCTAACTGTACTAAAGGCAAACAGATCAAGTCTACAAGGAAATGTATATTCTGAACGATGATAGGACAATTTAAGCAAACAGAATTAACAGTCACAGGTTCAGCAGTTGGGGTAGAAACAATCAGATTATATGGCAAGGAAGAAACAGGCAAGTCTAGAATTTTCATACGATCCATCGAAATAAAAGAATGATTTGCGCCTGAATCGAAAAGTACAGACAAGAGATTACCAGCAATGTCGCACTTACCTAGCATAAGATCGGTGGAGTTCGATGCCTCAGCACCACTCATGGTATACACTCTTCCCTTAACGGTTGGCTTGTTTACTCTGGCATGCTTGACAAAATGCTCCCTCTTCGGTGCACGGCACTCCTTTGCCAAGTGTCCCACGCGGTCACAGTTGTTACACTTGTAATCCTTCTTCGAGCAAGCATTGGCCAGGTGACTCGGATCTCCACACCTGAAACATCTCCTTTCTTGGCCTTGATCGTTGTTTCTCTGGCCTCCACTTCCTGTCCCCGAAACACTGGGACGAGCTTGTTGTTGTTTCTGGTTGTAGCTAGATGCCTGGTGATACGGCTTCCTCTGGTTCTGCTTCCATTTTGAATTCTGGCCTTGATTCTGGCTCTTAGGACGAACAGGTCCTCCCGCGCTTCCCTTGTTATCCCTTCCTCTGCACATCATCTCAATTTTTCGACACTTCTCCACTAGTGCTTGGAAGTTCCTGATCTCCAACGACAATACCGATTCTTTAATCTCGAAGTCAAGATCGGCTTCAAACTGCTCACACTTCCATTCCTCACTGGGATTGTCTTGAAAGAAATGGAAATACTTGGCAACGGATTCAAACCTCGCCGCATACTCCCCTACTGTCAGGTCCCGCTGACTCAGCCTCACGAACTCCTGCTCCTTCTCTTTCCGGGCATTCTGGGGAAAGTATTTGTCTAGAAACTTGCCACGAAATACTCCCCAGGTGATCTCCTGGTGCTCAGCCTCCAACAACTGCCTGATGCCCTTCCACCAGCACTCAGTATCACCCATTAGCTGGAACACGGAATAGGGTACTGACAGGCGTGCGACGCGACGCGTGCACGCGATTCCGGCAAGTGTACCGGACTGTCGCCAAGTAATAAAAGATATCGATCCCACAGAGACTGTGATTTCGAATCACAACTAATTCCCAAATTGGCAAATATGGACTGTATAAAAGAGGTTTTGAAAAAGGATTTTTATTTTGGAAATAAGAGATAAAATGCAATCAAAATCAAGTAAAACAGAAAGTAACAATTTATTTAGGGTTTTTGGATCTAAATGGATTCCTAGGGATTTAGGTTACCTATGAGGCTGTTTATGTTAATAATCTGATTTACCCTTGTTAATTAACGAAATTGCCTTGAAGGCGAGTTTATCCTCTAATAGCTTAAGCTCCCTCTCGGGTTACAAAAACCGTGCCCAATTGACCCAACCCCTACTCTCGTAGTAGTCGAACTCAGATTGGACCCTTTGCGTTTCGTGACAACTCGTTGATCCTCGAGGGACGGCTTCTAACTCTTGTGATTGCAGTCCCAAGTCTGACTCTATAGATCCAACACCTAAGTTCACCGCTAGGTTCCTCCTTAGAATGCCTATGACACGCAAACAAGTGGCCACCAAATTTACGAGTGATTCAAACACTAGAAATCAGATCTAAAACAAAATCGTAATTAACAAAGATTTTACATCAAATTAACATCATAAACAAAACTTGGGCATAGCCCCAATCCCTAGAAATAAACAACTACTCCAGCCTTGTCATGGTGATGACAAGCTTGATTACAAATAACATGAAAACAGAAAATAAGAGAAGAAGAGGAAGGATAAGAGAGATCCTAAAAGTTTGCCTAAGAGTAGCTGCCAAAAGTCCTCCATCTGCCTCTGCCTGGTCCTTATTTATAGATTTGGGGAGTTTGAGTCCCAATCTAACTCAAATTCTAATCCAATTCGGTTTCTTCTGGTCCAAGTAATGCGCGTCACGGCCGTGATGGCCATCACGGCCAGGCCGTGACGGCTTCTGCCTTGGGCACTTCTATGGATTTTAGATCCTTCGCGACGCGAGACCTCAATTTTCTAGCTTGTCACGGCCGTGATGGTAATTACGTCTAGGCTGTGACAGTCTCTGACTTGTGGGGGTTTTTGGTCACGGCCGTGATGGACATCACGTCCAGACCGTGACAGATTCTGACTTCAGCCTTTCTTCCTTTTCAGTTTTGCTTGATCATGGCCGTGATGGGCATCACGGCTAGGCTGTGATGGGCTCTGTTTGGCTCATTTTCTTCACTTCTCAAGCCCTATTTTCATCCAAACTCCATCATGATTGATCTTGAGCATTTTACCCTTGATTTCTGCAAAACAACACCACGAAAACCGCCTTACCCGTTCCAAAGGAAAATTAACCAAAAATCAAATTAAATATGCCTAAACTACATGAAAATGCATGCAAAATGATAGACAAAAATGAAGTGAAATCACACTCATCAAATCACCCCAAGCTTAAGATTTTACTTGTCCTCAAGCAATTACCCAGGCCATAAGATATAAATCATTCAAAGCATGGATAGTGAACCAAGAACCCTAGCAACTAATCCAAGTAATAGGCATATTCAATAAATCCCCAAGAGATAATCAATTTCAAGTCCAATTAGAAGCTTAGGTTCTAAACCCATATTCTCACTGATTCAGGCACTCGTCTCACCTCACTCAAGTGGGTATATTACAATTCGCTCAATTTCCTCTAGGAAAGTATTCTACCATAGGTCTCTACTTTATTAATGAAAACACATAAGAATCAAGAGGTCTTTTACTTTGGTTGTAACGGGGCCATGGGATCAATCGTTAGGTGGGTAAAAACATTGCAAAGCATGACACCTTCTAAAATACCTTTTAGGGGCTTTGATTCACTTCTCCACCTTTCTTTCTTTTTTTATTTTTATTTCTCATTTTCTTTTGTCATCCCCTTCTCCATTTTTTTTTGGTGTTTATTTCATTTCATTTATTTGGAGAAGGGGAGATTTTTCTAGCTCAAGAGAAATATTTTCTAACTTTCTCATCCCATACTTTTTCAAACTACCTTTTTACCCTTTTGTAATACTTTAAAAGGTGCCATACCAAGCATTATTCATCAAAGTAATTCAAGGTACCAAGAAAAGTATTGTATTCTTTTAGGCTCAAAATTGGGCAACTAAAGGGTAGCATTTAATCGATCAAAGCTCAGAAGGCCGGAGAAATACCTAGTGCCTCAATTATTTTCAAAAATGTTTTCAAAAATTTTTAAGTTTCGAAACGGTTTCAAGTCAAGTTCTAGAAAATACAGTCCGATAGGAATTAAAACACTCTATCACAAGGAATGTGGTAGATTTAGTGAGTACCCCTTTTTGGCTCAAAATCTTACATTTAATAGTTCAAAAATCAGTGAGAAACACAAATATAAGGAACCACATGCTAATTATCAACTATCAAAAGATTATCTCAAAAATTTTTATTTTTAGCCTTGTCACAAGAATAATAAAAAAAATTGGGTTCAAAAATTCACTATCTCAATTCATTTGGCACCAAGTTCTCACAATTTGATGCATATTCTAAGTGAGGGGCAACCTAGAGAATGTGATCATACCCAACTATGCCTATGTGAATGCAATATGAATGCAACAATGCAAATGAAAAAAATACCCCTACCCCAAGCTTAACACTTACATTGTCTCCAATGTAAATAATCAAGTCGGAGAGAGGAGAGAAATCAGAACAACTTACCGAGTTGGTAGCAGGTGTTGGCTCACATTCCAGTCAAAACTTGGGTGGAAATAGCATCACGGCCGTGAGGCTTATCACGGGCAGGTCGTGATCAATTATGTCTTCAGGAGTTGCCCTGTCACGGCCGTGACCTGAATCACGGCTAGGCCGTGATGCTCTCTGATCTTGGCATCCTACTCATCACGCCCGTGATGGATATCACGGCTGGTCCGTGATCCTTTCTGTTCTTCTTTATTAGTTCATCACGGCCGTGACCACTGTCACGGCCAGGGCGTGATGGCTTCTGACTTTATTTTTCCCAGCCCTTCTTGCTCTTCCTTCCTTCTCAACCTGAAAACACTACACAAATCTATTAATTTATGATTTTTGCCTCTTGATCTTCTCAAATTATTCAAGAGCTTAATTAAAAAAAACAAAAGGAAAAGGGAAAGAAAACTTGGGTTGCCTCCCAAGAAGTGCTTATTTATGGTCTTAAGCTTGACCATACTTTCTTCAATCAACCGGGGTCGACTGGGCGTAGAAGTGCAGGAACACTTCTTTTCCATGGAACTCCTTCGAAAAGCCGATTCTGCTCATACGGCCAGTTGTGCTTCCGCTTTGCTCTTTTCTCTTGGAGCTTCCTGGCCTTCCTTCCTCCCAGTGGAAGTTTTGTTTCCGCTTGGACATCAACTCCAATTCCATCACTACTGGGTGCATCATTAGCCATGCATATCTTCGGAGTTGCTTCCATGTTGAGCTCTTCTTTTACCACTGGAGACGTTATATCGATCCTACACACATGGCTCTCAAAAGGAGGGTTGTTATATGAGTTAGTAAATTCAAAATCGACCCTACCTTCCTCTACATTTAGAGAGAGTTTACCATTCCTTACATCTATTACTGCTCTAGCGGTGGCCAAGAATGGCCTTCCTAAAATGATGGGGAATTCAGAATTCCCTTTCATATCCAATACCAGGAAGTCGGTAGGGATGAAGAATTTCCCTCCCTTTACAGGAACGTTCTCTAGTATGCCTAGAGGAGTCCTAGTTGAGCCATCCGCAAATTGTAAGGAGAATTTGAATGGTCTCAACTCTTTCGTTCCCAACCTTTCCAAGATAGAGAGGGGCATCAAGCTCGCACTAGCCCCTAAGTCACATAAGGCTTGGTCGATTTGCACTTGTTTAATTGAGCAAGCGATAGAGAAGCTACCTGGGTCTTTCAGTTTAGGAGGCATTTTAGCTTCTATGTCTACTTGCTTTCTCTTGTCCAACCTTTGTGGGAAAGGTATCGGGGGTTGGTACGGTGGTGGAGGGACATACTTTGGTTCTGGCTCTTCATCTTCACTCATGTCCTCCTCCGGTTCCACGTCCTTTTCCCCCACCCCAAGCTTATCATCCCTCAAGTGTATGGTATTACAATGCTCAATGGGATTAGCTTCGGGTTGACCCGAACGTGTCCTTTACGCCTAGTGTATGTGCTTGGCTTGTTGGGCAATCTGGGTTTCTAGCATCTTGTTATGGATTGCTAAGTTGTCTACTTTAGATGCTAGCTCTTTTATTGCCTCGTTCTATCGCTGCCTTCTTTGTCTAAACTCTTCATTTTGTTTTGTTTGGGTTTCAACAAAAATTTCCAATAAAGACTCGAGTTTAGACTGCTGTACCTAAGGATACCCCGCTGCGGGTTTCCTATTACCTTGGCCTTCTTGGTACTCATGGTTCAGCGTGTTGCTGTAGTTGCCGTAGGAGAGGTAAGGGTTGTTCTTCCTTTGGTTGTAGGGATTTGGGGGAGCATAATTGGGAAATGATAAGCCTCTGGCTCATCTAGTTTTATGGCTAGTATGACCATGGTTTTGTGCTATTTTTATCCCGTTTTCACCCAAATTAGACTTGATTGTCCTTAAGCAACGTTTTGAGTCGTTTAAGTAGTTTTAGGTTAATTTAGCCAGTTTTGAGTCAGATAAAGCACTTATGGCTATTTTATTGTTTTCAGGTTAAGTTAGAAGTCAAGGGAATGAAGAAACAAGGGAAATTCCAATCCTAGAGGTGTTCGCCTCGCGAGTGTATATTCGCCTCGCGACCCTGAAACCAGCCTGAGCAACAGAATGTCATCCTCTCTGGTTTGCCCCGTGAACAATACCTCGCCTCGCGACCCTGAAAGCTGACTGTTCCAGAAAAATGCAAGATTTCTGTGTCGCCTCGCGAATCCAAGTCTCGCCTCGTGAGACTGAAGACCAGAAGCCATGACTTTTCCATTCCTCGTCACGCGAGCCATACTTCACCCCGCGAGAAGACCAAACGTTGCAGACTCTTCATAATATTCGCCTCGCGAGTGATGGTTCGCCTCGCGAGAAGGCGCAGTTCCTGAAAGATATAAATGGTTGTTCTGGGCAGATTAGAGAACAACTTTTGATTCTCCATTGTTTTTACATAATTTCTGGGTGTATTTCGTTTTTATGGAGAACAAATTTTCTTGGATTAGTCTACTGTAATCGATTTCCACTACACTTGAGGTTATGTAATTCTTGTTTTGTATGCTTTTCCCTTTTCAATACTATGCTATATATTTCTGTTTGCTTAATTCAGGAGTGTATAGTGTTGTGTTGATTTATTTCGGTGATGTTATGTTCCTATATTTAATCGCGTTTGCTTAATTCACGTGTGTTCAATTCGTGTTCGCTTAGTTCACGAAGGGCTTAACCCCCCCCCCCCCCCCCCCCCAAAAAAAAAAAACTGATTTTTGTGGTAAATAACAAGTCAAGAGTCCTTGTGAGACGATATCCGAGTTGTCGCTTCCTAAACTACAGTTTTATAAACCCGCTCGCTTTTTGGCGCGTGCGCGACAGCGCGACCAGGCAACTTCGGGTTTGTGTCGTAGAAGTTGTGACAAGCGTTCACTTGTTCCCCCGAAGCACCGGATCCATGAGCAATACCTCGTGGGCACTCCATGATATCGTGTCCCTGCATTCCACAAATCTCACAAACAAGGTTAGTAGCACCTATTGCACTCACATTATCCCGTTCAAGCTTATCAAAACGTTTATTCAGTGAGTCTATTTTTGACATTATAAGATTAGTGCTATTAACTTCAAACTTACCCCCCGAAATCTTGTTCGGGTTATTACCTCTTTCTGAACCCCATTGGTGGTAGTTGGTGGCCACGTTTTCAATGATGTTGAATGCCTCAGTTAGAGGCCTATTCATAAAGGCTCCACCAGCTGCAGAATCAAGTGACACCTTTGAAGAGTAGTCCAATCCGTTGTAGAAGGTGTGCACTAGTAACCACCTCTCGAGTCCATGGTGTGGGCAAGACTCCAGCAGTCCCTTGTAGCGATCCCAAGCTTCCGATAAGGATTCTCCGTCTTTTTGGAAGAAGCCGGTGATTTGGGTTCATATATAGGCCGTCTTGGATGGAGGGAAGAATTTCTCCAAGAACGCCTGTTCCAGTTGGTCCCAAGTAGACAAGGTGTTGGCGGGCAATTGCTTTAGCCAAGCCTTTGCCTTTCCAGTAAGAGATGAGGGGAACAACCTCAAGCGAATAGCATCAATCGGGGCACCATGAATCCTAATTGCATAGGTGAACTCCAAGAATGTTTCTACGTGATCAGTCGGGTCCTCCGAGGGCAATCCTCCGAATTGGTGCTGCCTAATCATATTGATTAGCATAGGTGGTATAGTGTAGTTCTCCGCCTCAATCTCTGGCCTGGCAATCCCAGTTTGCAAACCCCTAGCATTTGGGGTTGCGTAGTCCTTCAACGGTTTCGTATCCGGAAGATTCGCCATGAGTGGAATGGGAATCAACCTTTCTCCCTCTCTTTGTAGTCTCCTACGTCTGTGAAAGATCCTCTCGATTTCTGGATCAACCTCACTAAGGCTCCCAAGACTTAGGGATCTTTGCATATAACACACAGAGAGATGGATACACTAGAAGGAAAGAATTTTTGATTTTTTTTTGAAATATAAAAATTAAATAAAAAGAAAAGGTCCAGAAAAATCAATTTAAAAATTAAATTGAGATTCGAAAACGCACAGTCCCCGGCAACGGCACCAAAAACTTGACAGGCGTGCGACGCGACGCGCGCGCGATTCCGGCAAGTGTACCGGACTGTCGCCAAGTAATAAAAGATATCGATCCCACAGAGACTGTGATTTCGAATTGCAACTAATTCCCAAATTGGCAAATCTGGACTGTATAAAAGAGGTTTTGAAAAAGGATTTTTATTTTGGAAATAAGAGATAAAATGCAATCAAAATCAAGTAAAACAGAAAGTAACAATTTATTTAGGGTTTTTGGATCTAAATGGATTCCTAGGGATTTAGGTTACCTACGAGGCTGTTTATGTTACTAATCTGATTTACCCTTGTTAATTAACGAAATTGCCTTGAAGGCGAGTTTATCCTCTAATAGCTTAAGCTCCCTCTCGGGTTACAAAAACCGTGCCCAATTGACCCAACCCCTACTCTCGTGGTAGTCGAACTCAGATTGGACCCTTTGCGTTTCGTGACAACTCGTTGATCCTCGAGGGACGGCTTCTAACTCTCGTGATTTCAGTCCCAAGTCTGACTCTATAGATCCGACACCTAAGTTCACCGCTAGGTTCCTCCTTAGAATGCCTATGACACGCAAACAAGTGGCCTCCGAATTTACGAGTGATTCAAACACTAGAAATCAGATCTAAAACAAAATCGTAATTAACAAAGATTTTACATCAAATTAACATCATAAACAAAACCTGGGCATAGCCCCAATCCCTAGAAATAAACTACTACTCCAGCCTTGTCATGGTGACGACAAGCTTGATTACAAATAACATGAAAACAGAAAATAAGAGAAGAAGAGGAAGGAGAAGAGAGATCCTAAAAGTTTGCCTAAGAGTAGCTACCAAAAGTCCTCCATCTGCCTCTGCCTGGTCCTTATTTATAGATTTGGGGAGTTTGAGTCCCAATCTAACTCAAATTCTGATCCAATTCGGTTTCTTCAGGTCCAAGTAATGCGCGTCACGGCCGTGATGGCCATCACGGCCAGGCCGTGACGGCTTCTGCCTTGGGCACTTCTATGGATTTCAGATCCTTCGCGACGCGAAGGGACTCTCGCGACGCGAGACCTCAATTTTCTAGCTTGTAACGGTCGTGATGGTAATTACGTCTAGGCCGTGACGGTCTCTGACTTGTGGGGGTTTTTGGTCACGGCCGTGATGGACATCACGTCCAGGCCGTGACAGATTCTGACTTCAGCCTTTCTTCCTTTTCAGTTTTGCTCGATCATGTCCGTGATGGGCATCACGGCTAGGCCGTGATGGGCTCTGTTTGGCTCATTTTCTTCACTTCTCAAGCCCTATTTTCATCCAAACTCCATCATGGTTGATCTTGAGCATTTTACCCTTGATTTCTGCAAAACCACACCACGAAAACCGCCTTACCCGTTCCAAAGGAAAATTAACCAAAAATAAAATTAAATATGCCTAAACTACATGAAAATGCATGCAAAGTGATAGACAAAGATGAGGTGAAATCACACTCATCAAGTACCTTAGATTCCTCTAGTGTGTGTACCAGATCGAAGATCTTCTCTAGCTACTGAATCCAAATATCAGACTTTATTAGATCCACGTCTCCATCAAACTGCGATGGATTCTGACGTCGGAAAGCATCCAGATGCCTTCCCTCTGCAGCTTGTTCTGCCCTCTGTTGCTCCTGTTGGTTCTGGGTAGCAGCATAAGGTTGCAACTTCGGCAAGTATACCTAGTCGTACAAGTAATAAAGAGGTGAGAGGGATATCGTTCCCACGAGGACTGAGACAAGTACTAGCACGTACCGAATCAACTACTATCTAAGCGGATCTTTGGATGGAAGGGAGCTCTATACTAAATACCAAGTCCAAGAGTTAAAACAAACAAAATAAAAAAGAAAAGGTTCTTTTTGTATTTTTATCGAACACTTGGAGTGCAGAAAAAGGGATTCTTCAAATAATTGGAAGATGTTGGGACTAGACTTCACTAAACCTTAGTCTCATGCAATACCAAGAACACAAATCCAGTTTATGCTTCAAATATCAAAATCAATCCACAAGATTACTCAAGTCCTAATTCCTTAGGTGGCCTAATTAGTGAATTTGCATTAAGAGTAAGGATTACACGATTACTAATAAACCAAAATCCATTCCTAGATGCAAGGTTTACTAGGTGCTTAATTCCATATCAAGAAATGATAAGAACGTCCCCATTGCAAATCAAATCTCAGAATCAATTCATGGATGATCAGTCTACAAAGAGCATTAAGCATAGAAATCAAACACTAATACGAAAGCATAAACATAGATTAATCAATCTAGGCAAATACATGAGGTTCAGTTTGGCTACATCTAATCCCAACAAAAAGAGATTTAGCTACTCATGATTACAGAGAAAGCCAAAACCAAAACAATAGAGGCAAGGGGAAGAAGGAACTCCATGGAAGCTTTCCACATGCAGTCCCAGCAGCTCCTTGGCGCAGCTGAGAAGTGTTTTCTTTCTAGGGTAAAAGTCTGCTCCAGATCATCCCCCAGATCAGATCTCTCTTCTGTTCTGCCCAGATGCCTATTTATAGATTAGGCGCGCGCGTCACGGCCGTGACGGGTTCTGGCATGGGCGCGCTTTCAATTTTTGGATCATCACATCCGTGACACTCATCACGGCTAGGTCGTGATCACTTCTGCCTTCACCAATTGGTCTGTCACGGCCGTGATGGGCATCACGGCTAGGCCGTGACAGATTCTGACTTTTGCCTTCTTTCTTCCTCAGTTTTGCTCGATCATGGCCGTGATGGTCATCACGGCTAGGCCGTGATGGGCTCTGTTTGGCTCATTTTCTTCACTTTTCAAGCTCTCTCTTCATCCAAGCTCCATCATGGTCAATCTTGAGCATTTTACCCTTAATTCTTGCAAAACAACACCACGAAACCGTCTTACCCGTTCCAAGGTAAAAACTAACAAAATCAAATAAAAATTGCCTAAACTATATGAAAATGCATGCAAAAATGTACATGAAATATGAGGTGAAATCACACTCACCAAATCACCCCAAGCTTGTTCATTTGCTTGTCCTCAAGCAATCACTAAGGCCATAAGAGATAAATACTCAGAACATGGATAGTGAACCAAGAACCCGAGTAACTAATCCAAGTGACAGACATTTTCAAATAATTCAGCAAGAGACAATCAATTTCAAGTCCAATTAGAAGCTTAGGTTTCCTATACTCATACTCTCACTGATTTGGGTACTCTTTCTTACCTCACTCAAGTGTTCAAGGATATATGACAATTCGCACAATTTCCTCAAGGAAAGAATTCTACCATAAGCTTGACTATTAACCAAATCTCTACTTTATTGATGAAAACAATTAAGAATCAAGAGGTCTTTTACTTTGGTTGTAACGGGGCCATGGGATTAATCGTTAGGTGGGGAAATCAAGAAAAGGGAATTTCAAGAAGGCTAAACACAATATCAAGCATTGTAAAGCATAACACTTTCTAAAATACCTTTTTGGGTTTCGATTCATTTTTCCACCTTTCTTTCTTTCTTTTTTGTTTTATTTCTCACTTTCTTTTGTCATCCCCTTCTCTCTCTATATATATATTTTTCTTTCTTTCTTTTTTGACGAAGGGGAGATTTTCAATTCAAGAGAAATATTTTTCTAACTTTCTCATCCCATACTTTTTCAAACTACCTTTTTACCCTTTTTTGCAACACTTTAGAAGGCTTCCATACCAAGCATATTTATCAAAGTATTTCAAGGTACCAAGAAAAGTATTTGATTCTTTCAGGCTCAAAATTGGGCAACTAAAGGGTAGCATTTAGTCATTCAAAGCTCAGAAGGCCGGAAAAATACCTAGTGCCTCAGTCATTTTCAAAAATGTTTTAAAAAATTTTTAAGCTTCAAAACGGTTTCAAGTCAAGTTCTAGAGAACACCATCCAAGAGGAATAACACTCTATCACAAAGAATGGGGTAGATTTAGTGAGTACCCCCTTTTGGCTCAAAATCTAACATTTTAGTAGTTCAAAAATCAGTGAGAAACACAAATCTAAGGAACCACACGCTAATTATCAACTATCAAAAATCATCTCAAGAATTTTTATTTGTAGCCTTATCACCAGAATTAAAAAAAAAAATTGGGTTCAAAAATTCAATATCTCAATTTATTTGGCACTAAGTTCTCACAATCGGACGCATAATCTAAGCAAGGGGCAATCGAATCATGTGATCATGCAAAACTATGCCTATATGAATGCAACATGCAACATGCAAAAGTATGCCAAAGTACCCCTACCCCAAACTTAAAAATTTACATTGTCCCCAATGTAAATAATCAAGTTGGAGAGAGGAGAAAAATGGAACAACTCACCAAGGCGGTAGTGGGTGCTGGCTCACATGCCTAGTCAAAGGGGTTGCATGAAAAATGTGTCACGACCGTGATGCTCCTCACGGGCAGGTCGTGATCAATTCTGGTCCACAGGAGCTGGCCTGTCACGGCCGTGACCTCCATCATGGCTTGGCCATGATGCTCTCTGATCTTCAGGGTCCTCTCATCACGCCCGTGATGGGTATCACGGCTGGGCCGTGATAGCTTCTTATCTTCATGGTTAGCTCATCACGGCCGTGACCAGTGTCACGACCTGGGCGTGATGACTTTTGCTTTATTTGTCCTTCCCTTTTTGCTCTTCCTTTCTTCAGAACCTGAAAATACTTGACAAATCTATTAATCTATGATCTTATTACTCTTGATCTTCTCAAATTATTCAAGAGTTAAATTCAAAAACAAATGGAAAATGAAAAGAAAACTTGGGTTGACTCCCAATAAGCACTTCTTTAACGTCACTAGCTTGACGGGCCTAGGATCCTCCTCCCGGATCCCATGGCTTGTGGAGTGGCGATTGCAAAAGCAGTATGACTCTATCCACAATTCCTCCTGGCAAGTGTGTGAAAACTCCATTGACCTCTTTAACTACAGTAATGAACTCACTTCCTCTCGGGTCAAGTGGTATTTTCACAAGGAAGTTTGATAGACAAGTGGAAGGGACTAACTTTGCAGTGTCCACACATGCATGTAAGCCAACATATTTATCTAATGTAGCAATTTCAAGTTTCTTAACAAGCATGGTGAAGTGAATGTTTCCCAAATGACTTGTCTTCTCAATTGTTCTTTCCCAAGGATTTATGAAAGGTACTTCCTCTTCTTGTGACTCGTCTACCACCACCACTTCATCTTCATTTTGATCAATCCCCACGACCATATTTTGCTCAAATTCTGCTTCATGTGGCTCTTTGGGAATCACTTGTAAACATGGTGGTGGAGGTGGTAAATGCGAACAAAAGGTTTCCCATTCCTCCTTGGAGACTCTATATACAAGCTTGCCCGTCATACAATCAACTTGTGCTGGAATATCATGATCTCCCAAATCTATGTAGTCTCCCCAACACAAGCTGTTCTCTAAAGTATGACTTGAGGCTTCCTCATCAGATGGATAATAATAGCTGTCCATGAATTGTATCCACCTTGCACAACCAAAACTCAAAAGAAAAGATCAATTATATACAAAAAAAATTAAAATAAAGAGAAACAAATAATGAAACAGAAAAAACAAAATTGTGCTTAAATTAGTAGTCGAAATGGGTATGCTAATATTGAAACACAGTCCCCGACAACGGCGCCAAAAACTTGTTGCAACTTCGGCAAGTATACCTAGTCGTACAAGTAATAAAGAGATGAGAGGGATATCGTTCCCATGAGGACTGAGACAAGTACTAGCACGTACCGAATCAACTACTGTCTAAGCGGATCTTTGGATGGAAGGGAGCTCTATACTAAATACCAAGTCCAAGAGTTAAAACAAACAAAATAAAAAGAAAAGGTTCTTTTTGTATTTTTATCGAACACTTGGAGTGCAGAAAAAGGGATTCTTCAAATAATTGGAAGATGTTGGGACTAGACTTCACTAAACCTTAGTCTCATGCAATACCAAGAACACCAATCCAGTTTATGCTTCAAATATCAAAATCAATCCACAAGATTACTCAAGTCCTAATTCCTTAGATGACAAGAGCCTAAATCCCCTAATTAAACCCTAATTCCTTAGGTGGCCTAATTAGTGAATTTGCATTAAGAGTAAGGATTACACAATTACTAATAAACCAAAATCCATTCCTAGATGCAAGGTTTACTAGGTGATTAATTCCAGATCAAGAAATGATAAGAACGTCCCCATTGCAAATCAAATCTCGGAATCAATTCATGGATGATCAGGCCACAAAGAGCATTAAGCATAGGAATCAAACACTAATACGAAAGCATAAACATAGATTAATCAATCAAGGCAAATACATGAGGTTCAGTTTGGCTACATCTAATCCCAACAAAAAGAGATTTAGCTACTCATGATTACAGAGAAAGCCAAAACCAAAACAATAGAGGCAAGGGGAAGAAGGAACTCCATGGAAGCTTTCCACATGCAGTCCCAGCAGCTCCTTGGCGCAGATGAGAAGTGTTTTCTTTCTAGGGTAAAAGTCTGCTCCAGATCATCCCCCAGATCAGATCTCTCTTCTGTTCTGCCCAGATGCCTATTTATAGATTAGGCGCGCGCGTCACGACCGTGACGGGTTCTGGCATGGGCGCGCTTTCAAATTTTGGATCATCACGGCCGTGACACTCATCACGGCTAGGCCGTGATCACTTCTGCCTTCACCAATTGGTCTGTCACGGCCGTGATGGGCATCACGGCTAGGCCGTGACAGATTCTGACTTTTGCCTTCTTTCTTCCTCAGTTTTGCTCGATCATGGCCGTGATGAGCTCTGTTTGGCTCATTTTCTTCACTTTTCAAGCTCTCTCTTCATCCAAGCTCCATCATGGTCAATCTTGAGCATTTTATCCTTAATTCCTGCAAAACAACACCAGAAACCGCCTTACCCGTTCCAAGGTAAAAACTAACAAAATAAAATAAAAATTGCCTAAACTATATGAAAATGCATGCAAAAATGTACATGAAATATGAGGTGAAATCACACTCATCACATTAGCCGTCTGAAGAGCTATGGCAGCAGCCACGTCAGCCAGTGCTTGGGCAGTGAAATCCATTCCTCCATAGCCTCGTCCACGTCCACGAGCACCTCTCTGGTTCATACTGACCTATACCACACAAACAATCAGATAACAGCTAGAAAAGGGATGTGAACCACGGGTTATCACGCATTACCTCAAAGAAGTAATTCAACAACATCCAGACAGAGAAAAACACAACTTTAACACAACAGACCTAAACCCAAACATTCCCGAAAGTCTCGACTAGCTCTGATACCAACTAATGTGACACCCTAAAACCCGACATCACATGGTTACCTGTTAAGGAAAAGAAACCTATTTAAAACACTAGTCGCTTTTGAAAAAATAGCCTTTTATATAGGGTTACTGAAAAGGGGTACTCAAATTTTTTTTGTTAAAGGAAGTTAAGAAAAGGTGATGAACACTCGGAACATGAAAATAAACATCATTCATATAAATATAACTGTCCCACTTGGGATCTTAGGTTTGATTACAAAACAGGCCTTGTCGAACCGGCCAACATATACTAAAACAATGCATCAAGAAAGAGTAAAAAAGAAACATCAAACCGGGGATAGGGAACTGGGTACAAGACTCAAAAGATGGCTCTAAAGGCCTAGGGACTATCGGGACAACTCCAAAAGCCGACAAACGATCTACCAATGCCTCCTGCATGCAAAGTGACCATAAACACTACCCCCAGACGAGATATCAGATGCCGGATCGATAACGCCACCGCCATCGTCGATAGGGACGTCATCATCTCCGGGATCCTACGGATGGTACTCTGGCTCCTCCTCGTCCTCGACCTCTATCAGCTTAAGAGGCTCTTTCTCGGGATCCTCCTCCACTGGATCTTCCGCAACCTGTTCAACTGGATCAAAATGCTCATGAAGGAGACCGGTGACTTGTAGCATATGAAGGTAGTACCATGGAGGTGGAAGCGCCACAGTCCTCGTCTCGACGGTATGAACCCTTCGTACGGGCACTCCGTTAGTATTCATCTCGGTAGTCGTGACTGGTCCTTGATACATCGCGGTCGTCGCACCCTCATGTATAGTCCAGTTCCCTACCGTCCCAACATGAGCATGATCAAACACTTTGCTCCTCGAGCTCGACTGTGCCAAGGGAACGTTCGGATCCATCTAAAAGCACGTGCATACCCAGTACAAGAAGAAAAGAACAGAACATACAGATGTGCAAGAGTGAGATACCATCATAAGATATATCCCATAACAACCATATACATGATACATACATCACATAATCATATAAGCAGTTAAATCATGCATATACATAACATAACAATGTTATATCAAAGGGTCTCAAACCCGCACAACCAACCTTTGAAAATATGCATGGCACTTCAATATCAGGCTCTAACTTAATCTCATGAGATATCAACATCGTTTTCCATTGGAGAAGAATTAGAGTTGGTCAATCTCTAGTCCACCGGGCAGTTGCCTCCATACCCTCATGCATTTAAGGTCTCAGGACGAGCAACGTCAGCTGGACTGACCCCCAGATACCACCTTGTATCTGATATGTATGAAAGCATGTCTGCCTGGGGAAATGCACATGAGAAAATATTTTATTCAAAAGGTTTTCTTTGTGTTCATTCTTTTTCGCTGTAGCAGCTCAAAGTTAACGACTTAATCATCATTTCCCCATCACTTGAAAACTCAGAAACATAGGACACACAGTCCGAATGATCAATCACAACGCCCGAGACCGATGCCGTAGTCAAGGGTTGTGGTCATATAAATCACTTATGCTTTTATTCATGTTTTGAACTTATCATGATAAGGACAATAGCCCACAACAACGAAATCAGAATGCACTGTCCTCGATTTCGAGAATTGGACTCTCGATCCCGTAACATCATGAATAGGACTCATGGCCCCGAATCAACACTGATCCAAGATCACGTGTGTATAACTGAATACTAGAGGCGACGTCTTGCGTACTAGATTCTCTTTCTTAAGTACTTATTTTTCGTTCAGTGAAAATCAAATTCAAAACCAAATCCTCGATAACCTATCCAGGCTATCGGAAAGTTTCTAAAACATTTAGTAGAAAACCTTTTCTTTGAAAATCTTTTATAAAGCATCTTTGAAATACTTTTATCTTTGAAAATCCCCAATAGGATATTGCCAGTATTTTGAAAGTTTTCACTTGAAGACACATAGTCCGAAAAGGATTTTTCTCTTGTATAACAATAGTTCACCAAAACCATTTCAACATTTAAAACAAGTACTTTAAGTTAACGACTTTTGGAAAAGAACACCAATCATTTCATCTTCAAAGCTTATTAAGGTTTTTAATCCTTATAACAGTGATTGAAGCATACAAGTCTGGCTTAGCAAACTTTCAATCAACAACAGTATATATTCTCAGTTCAATGCTAATATCACAGTTGAAAGCAGTTCATCACAGATATGCATTATAACATTTAGAACAAGCACAATTCAACATCAGATAACAGCATAACAGTTTAAGTACATTAGATAACCAAGTAAGCTTAATCAACATATAAATATCCAGTTAAACACATACACACATGCATACAGTTATTGAATATCTTTAGGAAATCTCCTATTATCTCACGTCGGAGTTTTGGATTTGAAAAGAAGGTTCACGAACGTCCTCGCTTCTCTGGCGATGGAAGTCTAAGGTTACCAACATAAAATCATGAGTTTAAAAAACCACTCGAGAACACTAACCACAATGTATAGGTTCGTTTCATACAATAAACTAGGATTAGGGGTTTCCGAAATTTATGCGACTCTTGGATTTATGATCCTTAAGTGCTAGAAGTTCATAAACAACAATTTTTTAACAAAGTTGAATTAAAAATCCCACTAAGTACTTGACATAGGGTTTCGGCCAAGCATAGGTAAGTAGGTTAGAAATTTCGAAACTTTTCAATCTCTTTAGGTTAGCATCCATACATAGTAAGGAGCTTGAAACCATGATCATTTCAGAAAATGGAAAAATCAAATGTCTTAGACCATGACCTCTTAGGTTCGACCTTAACAAGTTTGTGAGGTTAGAGATCTTTAAATCATACAATCTTTTGGACATAACATCCTTTAACATGAAGGAGATTTAATCCATAATCATCTTGGAAAACAAAATAAAATAACACATCCTAGGTCAAATGTTACATTCGGCCATCATAGGAAAATAAAGCAAGAAAATATTTTAAACTTTCCAATCACTTAGACATAGCATCCTTTAACATAAGAAGCTTTTTAGTCGATGATCACTTTGGAAAACAAAACTCAAATACAAACTCATACATGTAAAAGTTGAAACAAGATTCACCTAAACCATATACATGGTTTCGGCCTCCTTAGGAAGAAGATGTTAGGAAAATTTGTTTTACACAACCTTTTAGTATGTGATAGTATGAGTAAATACAAGAATATAGAAAGTGGTTTCAACTCAAAAGGAGTTTTCTACCATTTTTTAGAGGTTTTAGAAGTTAAAAGCACATAAAGGACATATGAAGAAAACTTTGAAACAAAAGATGAAACTTTGAAAAAAGAACTACATAGAAGTATTACCCTTAACAAGATGAACAACTTTGATGAAGAACTCTAAGAGAAAAGCTTAATAAAAAATGTAAACTTTGTAAGAGAGAAGAAGAAGAAGAAATGTAGTAAAGTATAAATGTGAGAAATGGAGGAAAGTGATGAAGTGTGGAAATGAAGAGTGTTTATAGAGAGTGAGAGGAGAGGGTCACGGTTTTGGGAGAGGAAGAAATAAGAGAAGAAAGAAGGTGAGTTGCTTGTAGAGAGGATAAGGAGTTAAGGTGATGTGATGTGATGTGATGTGATTGGAGAGAGAAAGATGAAAAAGTGAGATTTTTGAAAAAAAAAAAGTCATGATTCACCTTTTGAGGTGTGTCATAACCTTCACATCAAGTCACTTCATCCTCTTGATGCTCTGCTCCATTGTGTATCAGATGATTTCCCCGATCGTATTTCCCGACGATTTCGCCAGAGAAATCCCTAAGATTTCGCCCCGAACAAGATTTTTCGAAAAACTCTAAACCCACACAAAACATCATAAGAACACTAACCGTCTCGTTCACGAATTAAAATTTGGTCTCTAGCTCAGTAAACTTGTACAGGCTGAGAGAACCCGCACTGCTTAACTCGAATTTTCGACCGAAAATTTTATTGTGACTTCATATGGTAAAACAACACAAGATAATGATTTTATTTTAAATAAAATCATCCTCTGGATTTTATAAAAAATAAGCACATTAAAATATGTATTTACTGATAAAGAAGCATACGAAAAATAGGGTGTTACATACAAAATATTAGATAAAATTAATTGTAATAAGCTAAAAGTTTAATTTTAATATAGAATACAAATTTTTTTACACTATCAATCAATCATAAATCAAATATGTATAACTTTAGTATAATTATTATAAGAACCAAACATTATTTTTATGATGTGATAATTTATATTTGATTGATATTATAAAAAATCTTTACTAATTATGAACACAAACTAAATTCAGAAACTGATATTCCAAGTAAGAACCCAAAAGGCCCAACACAATTATTTACAGATAATTTGATTAGTTAGAAGTTCCTTTCTTCTCGTTTTGTACATAAAAAAACTTGGTTAGAGAGAGATAAAAATTATTTCGGTGATCTTTATGTTGCTCCAAGATAGTATTTGGTATAAGTTTTATTTTAATATTTTTGAGAATGTGAGCATGATAATAAATGTTTCCCATATTTGATACAAGTTTTAAAAAACTATTCTCAAACATAAATGATATCCGGAAATAAAATTAGTGAATAAGAGTGGAAAACGCTATTCCCATGTGTGAATGTGGGAAAGAAACATTCCTGAAAATATAATTTTCCTGATAATAAAACATTATAGGAACCAAACTACACCTGAAAATAATTAAGGATTTAATTGATATATACTTACAGTGTAAATTTTTTTTTATAGTTTCAACTAATCATGAATTGACAAATCATTAGTAATCTTTAACTCCTAACATAATCATATTAAGAACCCGTTTGTTTAAGATTAAAAAATAAATGATTTTGATACAAAATAATTTAGTGATTATTTTTAGAAATGTTAAAGAAAAGAAGAAGTTGATTTATGTTTGTTTGCAATAAAAAAAATTATTTTTTTAAATAGTAGTTAGTTATAAAAATTGATTTTTTTCCAAAAACTAATGAAAGTTGCTTTTCATTTTAACCCTGAAAATGATTTTTTTCCTGTTTTTCATTATCTTAAAAAACAAAGACAAACACACTAAAAGTTTTAAAAAATGATTATTCAGTTAAAAATATTTTTTTAGCAAAATAAATAATAACAAACGTACTCTAAAAATCATTTATATTATGATTTTTTATTGGTTGATTGGGTAAAAAACTCAAATAAAAAAATATATTCCAAGGGAGATGACGTGGATAAAATAGCATGCACATCTATTATTATTCTTATGAAAATTAATGAATGAAATGAAATAAATGAAGGGTATGGATATATGTTCATCATTTTCTTTGATACGTTCATCATCATCAAGACATCAACTTTGGGACGTTCTTCTCAGGAAGGTCCAAAAAGTCAGTGCAGCGAAAATTGACGATCCGAATAATACCCTTTTCTTCTCTCTCTCTCTACAAATTACAATCATCACCATCACCATCTTCTTCACTAAATTATTAGTAAGACAACTCAAATTTCTCACCCTTATCACTCTATATTTTCCTTTGTGGGGTTTTTAAGTGATTCTACCTTTACCTTCTTCAGGTTCAGTTTTGATCTCATGTCAATGAAAATTTTCTAGATAAAAAAACCCAGGTATGATCTTAATTTCCTATCCGTTTTTCTGGGTTCGATTTTATTTTTACTAGCTCAATCTCTCGATACAGGTTCAAAGACAAAAAAAAGTTCAAAACTTTTTTTGTTTCTACACTAGTTGTCTCTTGATTCTCTTTGATTATGGCGGTTGCTGAGAATGTTGGGGCCAAAATCGGTTCTTCAAGTCAAAATTTAGACAACAGTGTAGTCTCATCGGAACCCACTGAGGTGGAGAAATCGAAGGCCAGAAATGGTTCCATCAACGGCGATCAGAATCTGAACGGTGTTTTCAACCACCATGATAGAGTTCCCAACACTGTATCAGTCCCAAACAGTAACTACAAAGCTCAAATGGGTCAGATGGGAAATGGGTTTGAAGGAAATGGGGTTCAGAACCAGCAGATGTTGGTGAACAATAATGGGTATAGAGGGGTTAATGGGGATAATGGGGGTGAGAGTTTCAAGAAGGATATGAGGGATTTGGAAGAACTGTTGTCAAAGTTGAACCCCATGGCTGAAGAATTTGTGCCTCCTTCACTAACAAATAATCTTGGCTACTTAACTGGACCTGGTGCTGGGTTTGGCTACCCTAACAATTTTATACTGCAGAATAATTTTGGGAATGCTAATGGGCAAAATAACAGAAGGGTATGGATAAATTGTTTTTGTTTGTATTCCGCTGAGAATTAGCTTTTATACTTATGGTCAAATGCAACTACTCAAATTTATTTTTTCTAGGAGTTGTGGTTTTAGTAGGATAAAAAGTTTCACTTTTTTTTAATACAATATTGTGTTACAGAGGAAGAATGGCTATAATCAAGGGAAGCGAAGAGTCAATAATAAAATCGATATGGAGAAAAGAGAAGAGATGATTAGGAGGACCGTTTACGTGTCTGACATTGATCAACTGGTATTAATTTTAGCTGTCTTGTAGATTCTCTCATTTCAGCTAGCTTGCAATCTTTGCCATGTGTATTCACTTGAAGGTTTGTTATTTTGTGTTGGAATCTAGGTTACCGAAGAGCAGCTGGCATCCCTCTTTCTTAACTGTGGCCAGGTAGAAACGCGTACGTTTCGTTTATGGTGTCCATTTTATTATTAATAACAGTGGACCATGTTACTTAATTGACACGTTTTTCATGGCCATAGGTTGTTGATTGTCGTGTATGCGGGGATCCTAATTCTATCCTTCGGTTTGCCTTCGTTGAGTTTACAGATGAGGGTAACATTTTGACCAACTGACCAAATATATGTTCTCTGTGTGCTTCATTTGCTGTAATTATTGACATTTCACTGTATTAACGATGTAATGCCTGCAGATGGTGCAAGGGCTGCTTTGAACCTGTCTGGAACCATGCTTGGATATTATCCATTGAGAGTGCTACCTTCGAAAACTGCCATTGCACCTGTTAATCCTACTTTTTTGCCCAGGGTAATGTTTCTTCTCAGAGATGCCTATTAGGCTATTACATGTTTTAGAAGATGATTGACCAGTGTGAACTAACAATCTATCTCTTTTGCGTTACCTTTCTGATGGTGCTATATTTATCAGTCTGAAGATGAAAGGGAGATGTGCTCAAGAACAATTTATTGCACAAATATCGACAAGAAGGTAGATTAGGATTTGACCCTTTATTAGAATTTTGGTTGGAGGAACTACTCGATCCTTTTCCACATATATTTTGTAGCAAGTATGACTCAGTTCTTAAAAGTTCCTTTCTTGTTACTGCTGCAGCTTACTCAAGCAGATGTCAAACACTTCTTTGAATCTATTTGCGGAGAGGTTTGTAGCTTTTCATGAAACCAGGGTTATAGTGTTTAATATTGATTGAATTTAATTATCTTATGAGATGTTTTCTGCTATTTGTTGTATCCATCAATTTTTAATGCTTGAGTGTTCATTATTGGCGGAATTTAAGTATCTCATAATATACTTTCCATTATCTCATAAGATACTTTGGTGTATTCGTATAGGTTCAACGCTTGAGGCTCCTTGGGGATTACCATCATTCAACTCGAATTGCATTTGTTGAGTTCGCACTGGTAAATACTTTTTTCAACCTCTTTTTTTTCATCTGAGTCAATGCTGGTTTACTTGGGTATTTTTATATTCTCTATCTCTTTGTAAACGCTCGGATTAGTGCTACTGCTTCCTTTGTAACCCCCTCCCAAAACAAAAAACCATTCTATTGAACTTCTTGTGGGTACGTTTCTCTCAATAGTTGTGTTTTGGAGTAATGGTAGTCTTTATAACTTACTACTGAAGCTGTTTCATAGCAAAATGCATGTTTATTTCCTTGTTTATATATATTTTTAAAAAATTATATTATGAAGCATGCTAATCAAGTAAATATTGTTTGCTAATTGAAGTGAAGCCAATCTGTGAACATAATATGGTGAAAATAGGCTGTAATGGTAAATTTATTCATACAAAGTAAAAGTGGTTAATCGAACCTTGAAGTCTTGGAGTGAGTGTATCCCTGTGTTTAACACCTATTTAATGGATGATAATAAGTGGCTCTTAGGTGGCTTCTCATGTGGAAATAATCAATATGCATATTATGCGAGAAGGATGGCTGCACTATTCACTTTTATTCATTATCATCCATGGGTGCTTATGGGAATCACTATAATGTGGCCCTTAAATAGTTCATTAGTTTTGCTTGTCTCTAATATGATTACTATAGGGTGCAGCGTCGAGGTCGGAGTGGATTGGTGTAATGAGAGAAACCGGGGAGGGGGGATGGCAAATTGATAGTGTGGGGAAGGTTCTAGGAGGGAGTTGATGGTCTTTGGTCTGGTACTTAGGTGTGCTTTTGACCTCTAGAAGTCCAAATGGATAAATACTGTTTTTGATGCTTGATTACTCGTTACCCTTAGCATGTACTGTGCTCCGGCATGTTGCTTCAGTGATCTAGTGAACAAGAGATGCATATCCGTTTCCTATATTTTTTAAGGTGAAGGCTCACTTTGAGCCATGAAAGGGGGCAGTGGGCTTGCGCTTGCTTAATAAGGTACAATTTGATTTTCAGGAATCACGTGAGTCTTGGGTTTACCATGTTGGATTGTCTTCCATTATGGTCATCCATGGCTTAGCTTCCTTAGTTCGAACTGGTGGAGCTATTAAGATTTTCGGAGATTGTTTAAAATGTAATAATTTTAATCTAATCAATTTCTCTTAAAAGATGAATTTGAGTTTGTATATATAATTTTCATACTAGACCTACACTAAAATATCCTCCCCACCACAACCCTCAATCTCCATGCATCCAAATATTATTTATTATACTTATTCCACTTTAACAGAGCCAGACACATCCAAGTATTAATTATTATACTTAGTCCACTTCCATAGGCATCCAAATATTATTTATTATACTTACTCTACTTAAACGGAGTCATAGTCAGCCTTCTGCTGTACGTGCAGGGTAGCAGTTATCTCGAGTTGCCTGCATATTTTTTGTATCTGTCGCTTGCCTAGTGTGGTTGTTCCTCCCCCCAGAATCTTGTGCTGCTCCTTTCTCTATCTTGTTTTGCAATGTTCGAAATTGTTTTGTTCCCATTTTCTCTATTAATTTTGTTGAACCCAATGAAGTGATCACACAATAAGATGTTGCTTCTCTTACCTTGGTATTTTCTGCATTTCAGTATCATCTTTGCTCCATTAGTTTCAAATTTTGTCTGTCTTTTGTATGATACATGTGTGGAGTTGGTTTTGTTCTTCACTGTTGTGGTCCTGGTCTTCCCTTCCCTATTAAAATGCCATAATACAAGATAGATTCAAATGGTTGTTCTTTGTAATTTGTATCTTTGAAATTGATCAAATGTTTGGCGTTTAAGAATTATGCGTTGTGAGACTTATAGATATTAACAATTGTTTCCAAATATTTTTTGGCTACAATTTGTTTTGCTGTGTCGCTTTTCTGTTTTGGCTGTCTGAAGATTTTCTTTGCCTCGTTCTTGCAGGCTGAGAGTGCAATTGCAGCTCTGAGCTGCAGTGGTGTGATTTTGGGTTCACTGCCTATAAGGTAAGATTGACAGGTTTTTCTTCTGATTTCAACTATCCCAAAAACTTTAGGAACTTCAACGACTCTTATATTTGGTATGCAGGGTTAGTCCATCAAAGACACCAGTCCGAGCTCGTTTCCCCCGCACTTCCATGCACTGAATCATCCTTCTATGTTTCTGGGAATGATTGCTCTGCTCAAAGATATATTTACATATATACATACATAGAAATGGATATATTCTAAGGTACCTATGCCGTTTAGTTGATACTTTTGTCATCGAGTCCTGCAGTTCGGTATCTATGTTTCTCCTTGGGGTTATGGGTTTATTTGTTTAGCTTGTAGAGTTGGATGGCACTTCGAGGATCTTGATGACTTAATTTATGATGCACAATGTGATGTGTTGAACTGTTGATCTTGAAACGAGAGAAATTTATGGTTGGACGTTTCTAACTTCTGGAATTTGTTTAAAGAAACATGTTACAAAGCCTTTGTTCGTCATGTCCTGTTTATATGGCTGTCTGCAATTCTGTATGGATATTTCTTTTGATCTTTTCTCGTGTGCCATATGAAGTAGCTGCTGATTCTTTGTTGTCTTTGTTATGTTATTTGTGTCAACTATCACCACTGATGTCTTTTGGGCCAAGTGGCTAGGAGCTTGGTTCCCTTTAAGTAAGGTCTCGATTTTGAGTCTTGTAAATAGGAAATTTAACTATTTCATATAAATTTTAAATGTGCTATCATTATTATTGGATGATAGTGGAATTTTTTTATACTAAAATTAAATTATACAAAAATACACTCAAAACGAACGTATAGGCATATAATTTTTTCTGACTGTAAGGCATATATATAAATTGTTATTGCAAATTGTGTTTTTTTCCGGGTACAGTGTTTAGTTATGACGTCTGAATTTAAAATGTTGTACGTAGGATTTATTCAAGACTATGTTTTCAAAGTTTAAAATGAAACAAGAACTTCCAAGCTGTACTTACTGCAGCGAAAATAAAATTAAGGTGGATATTAGGCCTGGAAACTACTATTTCACAAGCAATGCTGTATTACATTTTTATTTTTTGGGGTGTGTTAAAGATTCTGTATTTCGTCTGATGTTTGCCTGTGTAGTGATTATTATAAAAATTAAATATTTTAAATAATATGAAAATGTACGATTGTTTAATAGTGTAAAAAACATTTATTATACTGATACAACAGGACAATTAAATCCTAAAATCAATTCCCTTTTCATTTAATTAGCATATCATTCCTTGTGATGCAAGGGAATATGAATATAAAAGGAAGAAAATATCACAATATATAAAATAAAAGAAGAGGCGATATGTTGTTCAATTCTTCCACGTAGTGATGTTTCCTTTATCTGATTTTAAATGTAGGGAATCCAAACCTCATGCCAGCTTAGAACAGATCTCCTACCTCACCAACAAACTCCGTTTATCCATTTGCCAAGAAGCTCTGGGCTATGGTGCTGGTTGCCTGGAACGGCGGTGTATGTTGTAGCATTGGGTCTCATCACCTTAACCATCAATTCCGATATATATTTTTTTTCATCCCTCAAAATCTCAGTGTACCCTCTTCAAAATTTTCAAATATTTTAAGGCTCCAAAGTTCCAAAATGGAGATTGAGAGTGACCCATTTATTGTTTTTCTACATATATGGCCATTAGGCACAAAATGAAGAGCAATTTGAGTTTTTGTGCTATCTAGTTGTGCTTGCAGAAAACTGGTTTTTAGCACCTTGGTATACGGTTTCCAATCTTTATATTCTCTCAGTGAAGGTTAAAGTGGACAGATTTTGAATCTTTTTCACTTGAGGGGAAAGGTGAATTATCGATGACAAATTGACAATAGCTATATTTTCTTGTGTTATTTTCGCTTCTAGGTGTAGCACTTTTTCTTGTGTGTTTGGAAACACGGTGAAAACCAGCAAAATCACTTTTCACTCGTAAAAGTCGTTACATATAGTAGCTTCAAGGAAAAACGCTTTCAAGAAGAATCACCACATCCAAGAAATTGAGAAATTAGCTTATTCTTGGCAGGATTATATTCAAAGCTAAAATGTGTTTAATGACATCAAAGTTGAAAACTTTGGAGAAGTTTGTTTCAAGGTAAAAAAATTATATTCCTGTAAATCATACTCCTAAAACTATTATTATCAAGAATTTTATAATTGGATATTTAAAAAAAGAATTAATTACTCTTTTGGTCCCCCTATTGTTGATCATATGCGATTTTTGTCCTTATAGTTTTTTTTTTGCACATTTGGTCCCTTTATATTTATATTTATAATGGTACATATTCGATCGTTAACCTTTGGTTGAAGTTCTCCCTTCCCTGCCTCTCTGATTCAACATGATTAAATGATTCCTCTCTACTATTTACTGGTTTTGTTTCTCCTTTCGTGGAAACTTTTTGTTCCACCACAAGGTCCTATATAACACATAAGCTTGATCACAGGTTCTATGCGCTTAAAACAGTGGTTCCTCTCTGTTAATCATTTAAAAAATTGATTGACACTAGACACGATGTTCAAATTTGTAACATTGAAAAAAAAAATATAAGGACCAAATGTGCATAAAAAAATTTAGGGACCAAAAGTGCAATTAAACCTTTAGAAAAAGGTCACCAAATGAGTTCAACGAGCTATCTCACCTTTATTTATATTTATGAAGGTAGTTAGAAGCAATTTTCTATTATTTTTCTCTCACCTTTTTTTATTGAGTGTTTTTACTTTTTATATAAGAACCGGTTACTTATAAAAACGACCAAATCCTTACGTGTGGATGTCACATCATTCTACTCCAATGATGCAATCTAACAAAAATCGATTCTTATTTTTAAGAAGCGGATAGGTAATTTCTATTGGAATTGCTATAAGGATATTTATCGAAAGTTGACTACAAGAAATTAACATAAGTAGAATTGGAATATGTGACATATGTAATTGTACTATTCATACATCATATGTTCCTCTCTAGCCACTAGTATTTTTATTTTTTGGTCGGAATCCACTCTATTTAGGGCCTTGCCTCCTCAAAGATTTTCGAAGTATCTCAAAAGTTTAGACCCTTTAAACTTGTTATGGGATTAATGTCCGCTCTGGTGCTCAGTCATAGTTAAGGTTCTTCGCCCTTCCCCACGGATGTGTTCCGAGAGGTTTGAATTGAGGTTATCCCCCCAAAAAAAAAAAACTTAGTCCGTGCAACCAATTGAGACACATCCATTGAATCTTCAACAACTATTATAATGCTTGAAGATCCAACAAGAATCATGAAATATTTTCTTTGATACTAATAATAATAATTAATTAATTAAATAACTCTGAAAGAAAATATCAGACCTTTTGAATCAAAATATAGTAAAAGTGGACATGATCTTTTTTTTTTTTATGAATTATTTTACTTTTGTTCTAACTGACATTGGAATAATAAATAAAATAAAATTGGTCTTTTTGTCTACTTACTTATTTGTCATGTTCAATTTAATCCTCTAGTTTTTATTCGTATCAAATTAATCCTTTAACCTCAACGAAAGTCTAACCGTCAGAAACGTTATAACACCATAAAAAATCTGTTAAAATTATCAGTAAAAACATTATTTCCCTATGTCTCTTCTCTTCCCTAATATTCTTCTTCTTCCTAAATCGTAAAACTCATTAATGGTTTCCTTCAAGTTTCAAGCAATCCATGAATGAGTTCCTTCAAATTTGGAACACAATATGGGTATTCTGGCAGCAGATTTGAAGTAACAGTGAACTTGAAATAAATTTTAATTTTAGCAATTTATATATGGTTTAATAATCAAGATTTACTGCTTAGCTTATATGATATATCATTCTTTTCAATATAATAATAATAATTGTTTCAAAAAATAATAATAATAATAATAATTTTAATTTGAAGGGGATCTATGTCACTATGTGGTCCCAAGCCACCAATTGCTCCGCGGTTTTTGTTGACCTATCTAATTGAAATCTGCAAGTCGAGTTTTTTTTTTGGTAACAAAAAGTTTAGATTAGGGCAATGACCGATTATATGCAAGGCCAGAGCCAACCACGCACCAACCTCTATGAGGATTTTCGGTGGAATTTACGGATTGCATGTCCCAACTCACAGCGCAAATTAAACTCGCTTTGGATAGACTATAAATCAAGGAGAAATGAATATCGAACTCGTGACATGACTAGCAGGGCAACTAGTACGTTACCAACTCGTCTTGCCATAAGTTTTTATTTTACATAATATTTGGTAGTGTTTTTGGTTTTTTATTCTCAAAGAATAATGCTCCTTTTTTTTTGACAAAAAGAATAATGTGTTGAACTTTCTTTATCTCTTGTATGGATTAACATTAATCAACAATTAAAATAATTAATCATTAATATATCAATTATGGAATTCTTTTATTTCTAATAATGGATGAGTCAATTTTATGAATATTGCAATTTGGGTTGTCTTATAATTGGACCATGATGGGTTGGACCATTTATACAAGCGTTATGAGATGTCCCTCTAATCTCGTTGAGTTATAAAACTACCTCCATTAACAGGTTTATTTTATGGTGAATAAGCAAAAATAGACTCATCGGGTTGGGAGAAATTCACTCTCACTTGCAGGAGGATATTTTCTGGATAGGAAACATGATTCACTATTGAGTTGAACACTAAGATTTTATGTGTCAATTTAGGGGGGGGGGGGGGGGGGGGTACCGGATTGAGATTTTGAAATATTGTTTCGGCATAAAAAAGTCTTGCGGACTTTAAAAGACTGTGTAGGAATGTAATGACTTATAAGATTTTAAAATAATTTTTTTAAAGATTGTAATCAAGATTCTCATGTATGGATTTTAAAGGATTTATATCATAGGACTTTATAAGATTTGAATGGGCAATATGGATTTATAAGATTTGAAAGGAATGCATGAATTTTAAGCAAACATTCAAAGTTAATTACAAGAGCCAATGAAAAAAGTAACAAAGAAGTTAATAATATAATAAAAAAAAGTAAAGCCTAATACAATTTTTCTAATCTTTTAATTAATAGTTAAATAGATGTAGCTTCATATCTTCCTAAGTTGCATTTCTCTACATATCTAAAGACATGCTAGCCCTCCAAGCATTAACATTTTCTCGTTCCTGCTCTTGAGTTTGAATAATATGTTTAAAATTATTTTCTACATTAGCTGGTGATATTGAAGATGGAGATTCGTTTATTGGTTCAATCGGAAATTCATCAGAACGACATTCTTTACAAAGAAAGTTATGTAGTGCTACACATGCTAACACAAGCTCTGCTTGTGTCTTAAATAGAAATGGAGGCTCTGACTTAAAAATTGTGAACCACGACATAAAAATCACAAATATCTTCTCGATCATATTCCTAAATGACGCATGGCGAAGATTGAACAATTCATTTTCATTTGGAGGGTCATTACCATTATCTGCAAAATCTTGTAGCTTCTAATTTTAACCTTAAAAATATGTTTTTGAAAAAATGATTTTTATGAAAAACTTAAAAAAAACACAATCAAACTCATTACAAATGATTCTTTCAATTAAAAAAATGTTTTTTCTCGTCAAATAATCTGTAACAAACACAAGAAAGGAGAGGGAGAGGGAGGGAGGGAAGGAGGAAGAAAGGAAAGAGATTGAGGGAGGGATGGAGGAGAGAGATGGAGAAAGGAGAGAGATGGAGGGAGGGAGGAGAGGGAGGGGTGAAAGGCGAAGGAATAAGGTGAAGAGAAATAAGAATGGAGGAATCTTGAGAAATCTCAAGTGTTGAGGTGTGTAACACCCTGTTTTTCGTTAAGTGCTTTTATTAAGTTTGTTTGGTTGTTTAAGTTAGTTTTGTTAATTTAAAATAGTTGGCTAAGGGCTTAGTGGGATTTTTGACTTAAAAGTCCTTTTCTGGTGCATGAGCACGCCCGTGCTTAAAGTTTGAAGCGTGTTGCAAGTTTTAAGTTGAGCACGCCCGTGCTCAATGTGCAGACCACGTCTCGTAAATGCTAATTCCAGCACACCCGTGCTTGCTGAGGAGCACGACCGTGCTCAAGTTCAGTCTATATATGCTTGCACAGAAACCGAGGGTTTACGTGAAAACCCTATTTTAGTAGCTGCTACCACCCTAGTGCGGCCAGAGCAATTCCCTCCCCTATTTCCATCAAACTCAATCATTTTCTTGAGTGTTGGAGACTGTTGGGTTGCGTTGTTTCGTCTGTGCTCATATATAGGTAATGTTTCTCTCCCTTGTGGTTTCCTTTTCATGGTTTTGAATCGGAAACTGATGGTTTATGTTTTGTTTGGCTAAGGAGTGGAAGAGTTAGCTGAGCCGCTTTGGGAACCGTGACCAGTTTGACTGCTAGAGTAACCTTCAATCCATGTATGGGGAGAAGGGTATTGTAGCCATAGGAAGTGGGGGTAGTGTAAGGTAAAGGGGTTCCCCATGACCCCGATGTTGTTTTATGTTGTATAATTAATATGTTAAATGTTGTTTCTGTCAATAGCATGCTCTATTTGGTTGAGTATGCCTTTATATGTATGTCATGGACATGTTGGTTATTGGTATGGGTATGATGATGTGTTTTACCATTGGTTGATGTTATGACTCGATGATACTGTTGTTGTTATGGCTGGTTTGTTGGAGCCCTTGAGACTAACGTACTAACTGATTAATTAGGATTAAAGACGAGTTGATAATAACTGATTAATGGTTTTAATCCCTAAAATATTTGGTTAAGAACCTGTGTTGAGCTCTGCCCAGAACAGTACTGTGTGCATTGAGCACGACCGTGCTGAACAGGGAGCACGACCGTGCTCCCAGTTTGAATTATGGAAAATGGCCGCGCATTGAGCACGGTCGTACAGCAGAGGAGTACGACTGTGCAACTAAGCACGGTCGTGCCTAAAGGAAGAACGACCGTGCTCCACTTAAGTGGTAGCACACCAGTGCTGGGGTTAAGCACGTCCGTGCTCACTCCTCTAGACAGAAACTGAGACTAAAGGTTTAAAAGGGTTTTAACCCCAATCTTCCTCAATAACGTTATGATAATACCATAAATCAATGATAAAGACTAGATAACTCGGTTAATGATTAATGAAGATAATTAAGATGATAAGATGTTTAAGTCGGTAACCGTTGGGTTATCGCACGTTGATAGCTTTGGTGCTTATTGGCCAAAATGACCTTGATGCTTATTGGTCGAGGTGTTGATGATATTAATTCTTGGGTGCTTATTGGCCCAAGCACGATGATGTTGATTATGAAGTCTTGGGAGCTTTTTGGCCCGAGCAAAGGAGGTGGTTGTGGTTGTTTGTTATCGCGCCATGCATAGAGCATTGGAGTTGATGGTCGAGGGGGAGGTTCGACATAGGGGAGATCGCCCGAGAGTATGGTGATCTGGCCATCCACGGTAGGTCACCCGATGGTTTGGTGACCACGGCCCCCCGTGATGAGGCATCCGCAGTTTGATGCGTTGGCTATCCATGTGGTTCACCCAAGGTTTGGTGAACGTCCGGTGTTGGTGCTTCTATGGCCAATACGGATATGTAACTCCGAAGTCGTTCATCCCGAGTTAGTTGGATCCACATGTATAATGGAGTAGCGGAGTAGTGTTGTTTTACACCGCATAGCATACTTGGTTGGTTTATGATGTTTATATGTGTATATGTATGCTTATGATGTTGCTATGCCATGATCTATGATCATCTTATTCCTATCTCCATGCCGTTGTGATTATATGTTTTCCTACTCCCTGTTTCTCTGTTTTCTGTTTGGCATGTATCGTTCTATGCAGAGGACGACGAGCAGCCAGGAGATGGGTGACTCTGAGGAGCCGCGACTCTTTAGTTAGGATTTCCAGTTTTAGTTGTTTAGTTTTATGCCAGTTTCCATTTGTACTGTGGGGATTTTATTTTGGAACGGTTATACCAGCTCTGTATGTGACATCAGGGTTGGGTTATGTTTGCCTTAGTTTCATGTTATGTTTCTTTCAATTCTTTTAAACCTGGTTTTTATTTCCGTGTTTTGTTGAATTAGTTCATGTCGAACCTTTCTACCCATGATCATTTTTATTAAGGGTCATATGTTCTATGTTTTATCTTTATCTTTTATGCTTTATAATATGTAGAGTAGTTGGGTGTCACAAGGTGGGACTTTTTGTTACTAAAAAATCACTAAAAAAGTCATACAAAATCCGCCTTAGAAAATAATCCATCGAAATTAGGAAGTTTTTGAATATCACAAGATTTTCTATTACTTGTAAAAAGTCATGATTGAATACCACTAGATTTGGATTATCTATTTAAAAAATCCTGATAGTCTTGATTGAATACCACCAGACATATATTTAGATTACTTAAAAGTCTTGATTGAATACCACAAGACTTTTTTATCATTAAAAAATACATTAAAATCTTTTGAGATCTCAATCCAATATGCAATGGATCCTTCGGCACCAGGTACACATCCTAATTCTTAAACATTCTCTTTTATGCAATATGCAACATACAAACATGTAATATGTTGAAATTTGTATCTACGTTTTAGTAAACTTTCATCATAATGCTCCTTACATAAATGTAAATGTATATTCCTGTATTTAATATTATTTTATTATAATGAATTTACACTTGAATTCTACTATATATTCCAAAATGTAAGAAATGTAACAAGTAGATTTAATAAAAGTGTCAGGTCAAGACTTTTTGAAAAGCTTGTATAACTAAAGAGCTTAGATTTAAGGCTTTAAAAAAAAGGTCTATTAGGCCTATCAGGCCGGTCTATTTAACACACACACAAAATACTATAATATATTATTTATATTATAATATTTGAAAATAAAGGCTTATTGGTCATGTAGTGGTCTACTTACCTATTTATTTTTGAACGTCTGGTGATATATTTATTAGCATAGGTCTACCAACTTCTTTATTATTAGAGGCCTACGAGCCTATTTACAAGTGAAAGCCTATGACCTATTTATAGGTGAATACATATTTAAAAGTTTTGTTGATAAATATGCTTTTAAGTAGGCTTTCAAACTAGGCCCAACTTTAAAGTAGGTCAAACTCAGATTTTAAAAATTAATCTATATCAAACCATAGATCAGACTCAGACATCAAGAATTGAAGGCATGCCAGGCCCTGCCAACCTAGCCTATTCTCACCCTTGCTAACAAGTCATAAGATTGTGCAACTTGAGTTTTTATTTCTAAATGCCAAGTTTAGCCCTATAATCGGGCCTCAGGCCGAAAAGGAAAAGGAAAAGGCCCACCCAAGATTTGAGTATAGCGATGTGATGTTTATCCATTTATCTTAAATATGATTTGATTGTTTATGAATAATATACTCTTATTCAGATGATTATCCTTTCTATTTGTGCTGACGGTTTTCTTCCGTCGCCTTGTGAAAGTGGATAACATGGTATGTAAGCTACGGGGTCAGCATTTGCAGAGTAAAGACCGTTTTGGTCCCTCAAATTTTTTGACGACTAATTTTTGGTCCCTGAAAAAAATTATAATAATTTGATCATCCAAATTTTGTTATGAAAGACATTCCGGTCTCTCCATGCATCTAACGGAGGGACCAGAGTGTCTCCTGTAACAAAATTTGGGGGATCAAATTGTTTTTTTTTTAGAAACCAAAAAGAGATCCTCGAAAAATTTGAGGGACCAAAATGGACATTTACTCGCATTTGTAAATTGTAAGGGGAAGCTTTCTTTACCCGACACTTTATTGTATGTCAACTTAAAAATACATTAAATTAAATAATATTCACTTTAATAAAACTCAAGAAAAGCCAAAAGGTATCTCGCCAAAAAAAAAAGAAGCCAAAAGGTCGAGAATCTGGAAGTGTGAAAGGGACAAGGCCAGGTACACACAGAAACTAGCACTGGTTAACAAATAATCAACTAGCATCCGTCGTTGACGACCAAATCTAGGCATCACCGTCGTCATCAGCCTCAGGAGCGATGACATTCAGATCCAAACCCTCATTGATTATAATCTCCTCGTCACCCTTGTTCTTCTGAACGGCACCGCAGCCAGCTTCACGGTGGTTGCGGTTCTTGTCGACGACAGTGTTTTCATCATCTTCCACGGTGACCTCTACTTGCTCAAGAACCTCTCCCTTTCTCATCGAATTATTTTATGGCCACCCTCATCCTCCTCAGTGTGGAAAAAAAACTCTACCTCTTCCCCTATAGGTACCACCATTGCGTCGTCGTCGCCGTTGCCACGTGCCACTACCTTCTTCTTATTCCATGAACCATTTTCAATTCCTCAAAGCTTTTGCTATTTGTTCTTGTTCACATGAAATGTCTCTTTCCTCCTTTATCTCTCTAAATCCTCTTTCTTTTCTATTATTATTTCCTTAATCTCACTATTTCCAGGTGAGTGAGCATGCTATTTTTTTTCTTTCAAGTTAATCCGTTCGATCAATTTTCCTGGGTTGATGCCAATTTTTTAACCATATTGGTAGCTTGATTTATTTGTTTACGGAGAACCATCTGTGCCTGATCTAGTAATGAGGTGGTTGCTGGTGTCTGTTTGCTCCACAGGGTTTGAACATAAGAGAGAAATGAAAAAGGGGAAGTGGTACAGTGAGAGAGAAGAAATACAATTATATTTTTTATTTGGATATTAATTAGAATTTTATTATTATTATTTTAGAATAAAAGTATTAAATTTTGATGTGTTGTCATTCCATAATTGAGTGTGCCCAAGGATGAGGTGTTGAGTTTGTGCTTACCCAAGACTTTAACCATGGTGCCAAGGACGGATCCAGTTTATGCAATTGGGGGCAGCTGCCCCCACTAACCTTTTTTTTTTTTACTAGTTATTAAGTAATTTTATTTTTGCCCCCACTAAAAAATAAGTGTTGCCCCCACTAAAAATAAATGTTGTCTTGTTACCTTATAAATTACCTCTTATTTTATACAACACTTATTTTTTTAATGAAAACTTACTTTTCAAAATATGAAGACATGTAGGTAGCTATTATAGTTCGTTGATATTGTCATGTTGAGGTGTCTTCAATTTTTTGGGTATATAGGGTGCGTTTGGGTAAACAACTTAATTAAGAGCTTATCACATAAGATCTTATTGTATGAGAGCTTATGTCATAGCGCTTAAAGAAAGAAAAAGAAAGAAAGGGGCATGAGAGGATTCGAATAGTGAAAAACACGCAGAGGGTGTTTAGTGCATAAGCTCTTATGATAATTCCATAAGCTTCTCCCAGTAACTTATAAAAATAAGTCAAAAACTCCTTATGGGATGACATAAGTTATTTTTATAAGATCTGCCAAACATACTGCATAAGAGCTTATGTCATCAGATAAGTTAAAAGGAGCTTAAATAAGCTCTTCCAAACACCACTATAATACTATAGTTTTTGTAATCTCCAACTTTTTGCTTAATGATAATGATGTCATTATTTTATCGCTTATGTATTGATGTGTTTTTTATATAAATATTTATAGTATATGATCTTGTCCCTACTAGTTAAAATTTCAGGATTCGTCCATGTGCACAACCAAGTAAATACCGCTGGATCATGTATTAAATGAACGGAAGGCTGAGATTGGGTATTCCTACCGGTCATGTATTAAAATATGTGTTATTGCAAATTGGTCCTTTTGAAAGGTAGGGGTATGACGAGCCGTGTCAGACGAGGGCCCGGCCAATGAGCCGTATGGAGTTGCCCCAAATATATTTACCCTTGCACAGTGGTTGGAAGGATGGGCGTGAACGAAAGCTGGATATGATGAAGTGATGAATGGCAAGTGATTGGAGTTGATACTGTTATTTAATACTAGTGTTGTGACTAGTGTAAAATATGCATTTAACATCGGAGATTCTACATCGATTTCCCAAAAATCGACGTGTAAAATGAGGCGGTGACATTTTTGAAATTAAAAGCAAAGGATTCCACATCGGTTTAAAATTTAACCGATGTGTAAAATTTTCCACATCGATTATATTTTAACCGATGTTTAAAATTAAAAAAAAATATTTTAAATTGTAAATTTTTATCTTTTGACATCGGTTCTTTTTGAACCGATGTGTAATATAAATTAACCACATCGATTTTCAGATAACCGATGTTAAAAATTAAAACAAAAAAATCAAATTTTAAAAAATTTTGGAGTTTCTACATAAGTTTCTTAGAACCGATGTGTAATATACAATAACCACATCGGTTAAAGGAAAACCGATGTGTAATGGAGTCCCTATTTTGACCTATTTTCATTCCCTCCATCGATCGCGCCCTTTATTTTGTTCTATTTCATTTTCTTTGCTGCCATTCCTTCCTAAGCTAAACCCTCCGCCACCCCAAGCTTGTTCGGCTGCCCGTCTCCGCCGATTGTGTGCGCCATCTCCTCCCCGTCGTTTGCATGTCGTTTGCGTCCTTCTCCTTTGTTTCTGTCCTTCTCCACGCCCAAGCTTGTTCCTTTCTGCCCTTCTAGCACGGTTAGCCCCTAAACCATTGCCCACTCTCATTTTCTATACATGCATGATTCAACATTTGATTGCCAAATATTCTATAAGAAGGTCATTTTTGTTTGTTTATGGTAAAATGAGAATAAAGGGGGTGTTTTTCGTCTTGTGGTGTTGGGGGCGTGGGAGACCATTATGGCAAGGTAGCACTCATGATGACATGGATAAGGTGAAGTGAATCTCATATATGGCATAAAAGGCTGTAGTTGATGTCACTGTTTGCAATCATAGTTCAGATAAGCTTGAGTTTGTTTTGTACCCAGCTGAATGTGAGGATTTGAGTGAGATAGGTTCCGCCATTATTTTTGTTTTTAAAGAAAAGTTCAAAATGCTTATGCTATAGTGTCTTCCATTGAGTAGTGTTGTAACAGAAAAGTTTTGATAATGGCAAGGCTTCGTTTACCTAGCTTTCAAATTAAACAGATAACTCTGGTGGGTGGAGAGGTGTCTCTTTCTGTTTGCTATCCAAAACAGGCCATTTATTGCGCGTCACGACCGTGAAAGCCATCACGGCCAGGCCGTGACAGATTCTGTCTTGGAGGTTGCTTCACTGGTTGGTCTGTCACGACCGTGACCACCATCACGACTAGGCCGTGATCAGTTTTGCCTGTGAGGGTCTGGTTCAGTTGGCATGTCACGGCCATGATGGACATCATAGACTGGTCGTGACCAGTTCTAACTTTTCCATTCTTTCTTTTCAGCTCTACTCGATATTTATAAGTTATGTTTACGTACGTTGATCGATATTTATAAGTTATGTTTGATATTTATCCTGACATACTAACAAGTTTTTTTTGTTTAAACAGGTTTACATGGCTGATGGTGAGGATATCCCTCATTCATGCAGCGGGTCAGAGACGCCGTCTACGGGTAGAAAGGGTAGATGTGCCACACGAATGAGGAATTTGACTGCCAACCGTGGTTCAAATCAAAGGATAAGAATAGACTTTGATAATAACCTCAATACTATTGGGCCAATGACATAGTAGTTTAACAGTTTTGTGGCGACCCTTGCTAGAAGCAGGCCTAGTATACTTATTGATAATTGGAAAGATGTACCGGCGGACGTGAAGGATCAGATATGGGAGAGTATTCTGGTATCTATACTTTTACTTCATGTGATTGTCAGTATCTACTTTATTTTAATCTTATTAATATCATACAATAATTCGTTGATTCTTTTGGTGTTAATGTAGCTCACCTTTGACATACCAGATACGACGAATATGAAGAAGCGTTTGATAAAGTATGATGGTGAGCGTTGGAGGGCTTTTAAGGTCGACCTGGGCAGATACTATGTATTCAATCCAACATGTGAAAAGAACCCACTTGAGGTGTACCCGTTTCTTGACCAGGCGACGTGGGATCGCTTTGTTCAGCGCCGACATGATCCCGACTTTTCGGGTTAACTTATTTGATTTGTCTCTAAATTTATGTAATTTCATTAATTTTATTTACTTATGTAATTTAATTGTCTTCTATTTATAACAGGAGAAGAGGAAAAGGGGGCAGGAAAACCAAAGCAAGAATGTCTACCCCCATGTCATGTCTCGTGAGGGATATAAAAAACTTGGTCAAATAATGGTGGAAGAGGAAAAGAAAGCACATCAGGAAGCAACATCTCAGGCGGATCCTAATGCTGAAAATCGTCCAGAAGTTGTTGATCCACCTCCACCCCCACGCCATCGTAAATGGAAGAGGGTCCGACAAAGAAAAACGGGGCAATATACATCTGAGGAGGCCCGCCAAGTAGCTGAGAAGATTGTAAGTATAGTTTGAATCGTAATTGTCATTTTAATATTGTTACCGAATTGTAATGTGACCTGATATTTTATATGTTATAGGATGCCTTGGACGAGCAGGTAACCCAAGGAACCTTTGTTCCTAGAGGACGCGATGATATCTTAGCTACTGCCATCGGTAAACCAGACCACCCGGGTCATGTCATTGGTGTTGGATGGGGCGTTGGCATTCGCCAATACCATGGTTCATCTTCACACCAATGTCACAGGGATGTTGATACAGATAGAGCACGTCTAAAACAGGAGATTGCAGTTGAGCTTAGGCAGGAGATGACCGAGCAGTTTGCCCAGCAGATGGCAATATTGACTTCTATGTCCCAGCAGATGACAGCCGGTGTCCAACCCTCTGTCCAACCCTATGTCCATGTGAGCACTAAGGGCTCATGTGATCCTCCTCATCAGTCTGAAAATGACGATGATGGTGATGATGATGATGATGACAACCCTGATAGGTGTGAGCTGTATGTTGATGATCATCATGATCGCCGCTTAGTGGCACTAGGGAGGGCAGATAATAACTTAGGTAATACCATACACCATCGTTTATTACCGGATGCTCAGGTGAGGGTCGTTGTTAAGATTATTCGAGATGCTGATGCTCGAGTCCCTGTGTCCACTGAGGAGGTTCAAATAGTGGGTCAGGCCCTCGGTAACTTCATCCCCTGGCCAAGAAAACTGGTCAGCTTTCTTGTTGCATCTGAGGTATTCAGTTGGTTGTGTTTTTCTATATTCATAGTTGAAATTATTTATTATTGTTTAAAGATAATGCTTTATTTTTAGTCGTTATAGGATGTTTTAAATGATAATCTGCCTAAAAGGTCGGATCCAGGAAGACCAGAGATGTCTGCTCCTGCCAAGGTATTCATTCGACCATTTAATTAATTTGGAATGAAATAACTTATCTGTGATTACTAATATATATCTTTGTTGTTTAGGGGATCGACAAAGGGGCACCTGGTGATGTTTTTAAACTTCTGGCTATACAGGTTGTTACCATGGAGAATGACGCGGCTTTGGTAAGGTTGGAACATGATGCGAGTCCAGGTGACGAACTGTACATCCCAAAGAAGGAACTTATGAAGATTGTACTCGATAAAGAAATGGCTAGTTCTGCACACATATTGTTATGGTGCACGTAAGTACATTTTATTTATAAGTTAAGTAATTAAATTTTAAATACTATGATAATTAACATGTTTTTTCAATATATTAGGTATCTGCATCGTATGTTAGTTGATCAGGGTAACCTCGCCCTTTATGGGTTCATTGACCCCATGTTCATTCAGGGTGATGTTCTCCTAGCATCAGAAGACCCGGTCGCCACCGTACGTGATATACTTGCCCGAGACGATCATCAATTCTACCTTGACCCTTATCTCAATAAGTAAGTACCGGTTATTTAATTATAACTATATATGACTTAGTCACTAATTGTTCCGGAAATACAGCAAGCATTGGCAAGTGTTGATCTTGTACCCTAGGATGAACGTCGTGGTCTTCTTCTGCTCAATTGGAAATAAGCCGGTGAACGAACTGAAGACGATCATCGAAACATAAGCATTAAAATACTTTATAATCAGTAATGCAGTTGTTTTAATTATATGAAATCTATTAGATATACTTTAATTAATGTTTATTTTGTCATGATAGTTCTATTAATGCAAACCACATGTTGCGTGGTGAAAGGCGTCGGGCTATCAGATGGATTATTCCTAGCGTAAGATATTTATTAGTTCAAACGCTTCAAATGCAGTGGGTATAATTATTGGTTTTTATTTAATTCCTCATATTCGAATTGGGTTTCATTTGTACGTAGTCACGTATACAACATGGATCATGGGAATGTGGATACTACGTGATGAAGTGGATGTTCGAAATTATCTCCTCCAGGATCACTGAAAGATGGCACGAGGTAAATGTCAATTGGTAACAATTAGAAGTAACAGTTATAGATTCGTTATATGTTTTATGTTAGTTTATTACTTAAAAGATATAATCTTTTTTCCAATTAAACTTGCAGATATTCAACAATCCAACTCCATTATCTGATTCCGACATCAACAACATAAGGAGGCGTTGGGCAACTTTCTTTCTTGAAATGTACCAACCATAGTTTGTATATATGTATAATTAGTTTAAAAACTTATCATGTACTAGCTATAGTATACTTTTGACTGATCATATGTATTTTGATATGAAATCTATAATATATCATGTAGCTTTTTGGTTTCTAATTATCTTTGTTGTCTGAATGAAATTGAAGTACATATGTATTGTTCGTAATAAATTCAGTATATATTAATAATATTTAGTGTATTTTTGTTGTACAAAAGTGATTATGTTGAGAATATTTAGAATATGTTATACTGGTATTGATCTGCATTACTGAAACAGGTGAAATGAATGATAGAAATGTAAAAAAAAGAGTTTAAAAAAAAAATTAGACCTCACACATCGGTTAATAAAAAACCGATGTGGAAAGTGCAATTTCCACATCGGTTTTTATGAAAACTGATGTGGAAATTGAAATTTTCACATCGGTTTTTTAAAAACCGATGTGTAAAGTCTAATTTCCATATCGGTTGATGCGTAAACCGATGTTATTTCCAATAGGTTACCCATGTGACAAATGAACTTTCCACATCGGTTATTTTGAAAACCGCTGTTAAAATTATACTTTAAACATCGGTTTTAAAACTGATGTGAAAAGTAACAATAAACAACATCGGTCTTTTCAACATCAGTTTGAAAACCAATGTGAAAAGCTAAAAATAACCGATGTGAAATCATTTTTCTGCATTAGTGTGTGTACCCGTGCAATGTACAGGTAAATTTTTAATTAAAACCAAATTTAATTAGTTAATTAATGGTTAATAAAAAAAGACCACTATATATAGTAAGAAAATGGAAATAAAAAATATTATTTTGTAGCTGAGACATAATAATGACACCATTGTTATGGAATAAAAAAATTGATTTTTACATCCAATAATTTATAGATTTTTTTTAGAGAGTTACCCGAGTATATCTAAAATATATGCTTTTGTCTTTTAACCCAAATTATGTCTCTTGTACCAAATTCTTACTTTTATTGTATTATTTGAAACAAATACGCCCTTTTCATTTTCTTTAGTTATTTTTTACATTGATCATCAATATCAATAACTGGGTCTCCTCCATCCCATTTCTCAGTGAAGCTTCAAAGAAACTTGGGGAAGGCTTGCAATGGGAGCCTCTGTCATGGGACTTGCAAATTAATTCAAGATGTGTTTAAATCATGTATCCTAATATTACATCACCATCTGCAATTACAATAATTGACAGTATAATATTTATCCCACATTTTGTCTATAAACTTTCACACACAAATTGTTAACATTGCCAATAAATTAGCATTATCCATCTCAACGTATCAATAGCCATTTTCTACTCATTTACCGCATAACTTGCACCTTCTTAGGCACAATAAACTTCAACACATTAATCAGTATGAATCATAAATTTTGATGTGTAAATTGATCTATGTAGTTGGCCCCACTTAAAGAGATAAAATGCCTAATAAAGTACCATTATTAAGAATTCTCACAATTTAGAATATTTTAAACGATAGCTAACATTATATTTTCTTTATTATTTTAGCTTCTCGATCATAATTTTGCAATCCATTCCAACCGTTGCCATCGCCAAAACAGTCTAAATCCTTTATAACTAACCTTGTGTTCCAATAGTTTGGCCCACATACTTCATAAATAAAAATACTCATTGGGATTGAATCAATATACACATATGTGATTCTTTATAGGACTAGGGTGCAACTCAGGAGAAACTAAAGGCAGGATGGAGCGTATGCAACCAATTGTCCAATTCCACTAAGACATAAGTTCACTTATGTTCTTCAAGTAAAGGATTGGATTGGTATCTACTTCTACTTTCCTTCATTTGCATTGCACAAGGCAGCACGAGGCTATGATAGCTTCAAAGTTGTCATTCGTCCTATCAATCCTGTGCCTTTTCCTCCTCTGGCAAGAAATTTCACCATATTATTGACAGGAGACTTATACAATATAAAGCATACAGTATGTTGTTGGCTTTGTTATAATTGTTATTAGTCCTTGCATTCAATGCACTATAACTAAGAAACAGTCTTCACTGTTTACCCAGTGATAACTCTTTTTTTCTCAAGCTCTATAAGAAAAACTACAGTTCCTACTTTAGCTTTGTCTCGAGAACTACTTCCGCCCTCAAGATCCATTGATTTAACTATATGAATAAATTTTGAAAAGGTCATGAAAAAATTAGCATCTTATTCAAATAAAACAACTGCAAAACTTAGTAAATTGCACCTTAACGAGCATCTTACCTCGATCTTAATTCCTTTCTTTCAAACCGTTCCTGGAAAAAGTTACTGATAAAGTTAACAATATGCTACTGAATTTAGATAGCAAAAGAAGACAACACTAAACTCAAACACAAACATTGATATTGTAAATGATATAGAAGAACTTGAACATCACTTGTGTAATAGCCTAATTTTAATTATGTTGTTCAACCGGTTAAAATATAATTAATTATATTTTAATTTGAGAGTTAGAAAGTGCTTTTGATTAAAATAAAATCATATTCATAGTCTACTTTATGGTAGAGGGTTACGGTAAAAGTTTCGGTTGAAAATTCAGACGAAAGCCGGTCTGCGTTTTCACTGCCGGTACAAGTTTACTGTGCATAAAAACTAATTTTGATCCGTGAACGAGACGGTTAGTGTTTTTAATATGTTTCCTTCAACTTTGGTTATTTTGAAAATTTTGGTTCAAAAATGGAATATAATATTTTATTCGGGCGAAAACGTCGGAGGAATTACGATCGGAAAATACAACCGGGTACGAATGGAGCAGATTAGGGAGCACAAAAGAAGTGAAGTGACTTGATGGGACTTGATGGAAATGGGTTATGACACACTCCAAAAGTGTAATCATCACACTTTTCAAATTATAACATATTATATTCTAAAAACCTATTTTTCTCTTTCCTCTTCAACCAAACAAGTCTTAAAGACAAAACTTGCTCTCCAAGCTCATCCTCTCTCCAAATTTTCGTGCTCCCCTCTCCCTCCTCTATGTAATCACCACTCATCTTCATTCTCTCATTTTCTTCCTCCATCTTCATACTTCTTCAACTTCTTCCATTTCTTTTTTTTTTCAAACACTTAAAGCTTCTATTTTTATTAGTCTTTTCCACTTGAGTTCTTCATTAAAGTTATTCCTTATACTAAGGGTAATGCTCTCATATGAATCCTTTTGCAAGTTTCACCTTTTATTTCTTAGTTTACTTTATGTGTTCTTTATATGCTTTAAACTTCTAAAATCTCTCTAAAATGGTAGAAAACTCCTTTTGAGTTGAAACCACTTTCTATAGTCTTATATTAACTTATATTTTCACATACTAAGAGGTTTTGTAAAACAAAAATATCTACCTATTTCTTCCAATGAAGGCTGAATGTTTGCATTTGTGAGCTAAGAAGTTTTTGTTTCAACTTTTGGAATATGAGCATGTGTTTGAGTTTCTAGCTATCCATTGATCTTAAATCTATAAATCTTGGAAGTTTTGATAGCTTGTTCCTATGATGTCTGAAAATATGAATAAGTAAGCCTAGGATACTATGTTTCAACTTTCCAAGTATGATCATGGATTTAGAACTCTTAATACCTTGTGATTCTAAACCTAAGAGTTTTTGTTAAACAAAGAATATTTTCCTCATCATCCTATGATGGCCGAACTTAGTGTTTAGGTGCTAGGATGTTTGAGTTTTTATTTTTCCAAAATGATCATGGACTTAAGCTCCATAAGATATTTGGATGCTAAGTCTAAGAGAGTGGAAAGTTTAAGGATTTCTAACTTGTTTATTCTATGTTATTAAAGCTAGAATGTATTACTTTCATTTTTCCAAGATGATCATGGACTTGAGCTCCATAAGATATTTGGATGCTAAGTCTAAGAGATTGGAATGTTTAAGTTTCCATTGTTTTCCAAAATGATCATGGACTTGAGCTCCATAAGATATTTGGATGCTAAGTCTAAGAGATTGGAATGTTTAAGTTTCCATTGTTTTCCAAAATGATCATGGACTTGAGCTCCATAAGATATTTGGATGCTAAGTCTAAGAGATTGGAAAGTTTAAAGATTTCTAATTTATAAATCCTATGAAGGCCGAACCTAGAAGGTTATGGACCTAGGATACTTTGTTCTTATTTTTCCAAAATGATCATGGTTTTGAGCTCCTTAATAAATATGGATGCTAAACCTAAGAGATTGGAAAGTTTAGTGAATGCTAGCCTATTTTACTAGCCTTGGCCGAATACCCTAAGTGTATAACTTAGTGGGATTTTAATTCAACTTTGTTAAATGATCATTGTTTATGAACTTCTAACACTTAAGGATCATAAATCCATGAGTTGTATAATTTTCGGGAATCTCTAACACTAAGAACTAGTCTTGGCCGAACCTATACCTTGTGGTTTAGTGTTTGATAAGCCTCTGGCTCATCTAGTTTTATGACTAGTATGACCAGGGTTTTGTGCTAATTATATCTCATTTTCACCCAAATTAGATTAGATTGTCCTCAAGCAAGGTTTTGAGTCTCTAAAGTAGTTTTAGGTTAATTTAGCCAGTTTTGAGTCAAATAAAGCACTTATGGCTATTTTATTGTTTTCAGGTTAAGTTAGAAGTCAAGGGAATAAAGAAACAGAGGAAATTTCAAGTCTGGAGGTGTTCGCCTCGCGAGAGTCTTCTCGCCTCGCGAACCTGAAAGCCAGCTGAACAGTAAAAATGTCATCCTCTCTGGTTCGCCCCGTGAACAACACCTCACCTTGCGACCCTGATAGCTTACTGTTACAGAGAAATGCAACCCGTTCTGTGTCGCCTCGCGGATCCATGTCTCGCCTCGCGAGACTAAAGACCAGAAGCCATGACTCTTCCATTCCTCGCCACGCGAGCGGTACTTCGCCCCGCGAGAAGACCAAACGTTGCAGACTCTTCATGATATTCGCCTCGCGAGTGAGGGTTCGCCTCGCGATTGGGCGCAGTTTCTGAATACTATAAATGGCTGTTCTGGGCAGATTGGAAGAACTTTTGCTTCTCCATTGTTTTTACATTTTTTTTGTGTTTCGTTTTTATATGGAGAACTAATTTTCTTAGATTAGTCTACTGTAATCGATTTCCACTACACTTGAGGTTCTTGTAATTCCTGTTTTGTATGCTTTTCCCTTTTCAATGCTATGCTATATATTTCTGTTTGCTTAATTCAGGAGTGTATAGTGTTGTGTTGATTTATTTTCGGTGATGTTATGTTCCTATATTTAATCGCGTTTGCTTAATTCGCGTGTGTTCAATTCGTGTTCGCTTAGTTCACGAAGGGCTTAACCCCGTTTGCTTAATTCGGGAATAGGAACATATATCTGTAGTAGTGATTTCGCTTGTAAATTGTTGCTACAACCGGGAGGGGATTAGAATCTGCTTAGGGCTTGGAATTTACATGAACCGATGATAGTTGGGAAATCGAGAACAGTAGATTAATCTTCTTTAGCTATTTGATAATCTTTTAAACTGCTTTATTTTCATTGCTCTGTTTGGCGCCGTTGCCGGGGACTCTTGTTTGTTATTTTCGCATTTTTTCTTCTTTTTCGTTTTTGTTTTGAATTGGTCTGACTACTAGGTCTACTTGCCCTGAATTGTGTGATTTTGATCCTGAAATTGAAAGAACACTGCACACACGCCGTAGAGAAATTCGGGCTAGCACTAGTAGTGATTCTAATTCTAAAACTGTTTTTGATAACATGGGTGACCAAAGGACATTAAGACAGCTTGCTGCCCCTGATGTTAACTATAATGGATTGTGTATTGAATATTCTGGTGCTGTTACTCCTTTTGAATTAAAATCTGGTCTAATCCATTTGTTGCTAAGGTTTAATGGTCTTGCAAGTGAGGATCCACACAAGCATTTGAAGGAATTCCAGGTTGTCTGCTCTACAACCTTGAGACCAGAGGGAGTAACTGAGGATCACATCAAGCTGAAAGCTTTCCCGTTTTCACTACAGGGCGCTGCAAAGGATTGGCTGTTATATCTTGAGCCAAACTCTATTACTACCTGGAACGATTTGAAGAAGCTCTTCCTAGAGAAATATTTTCCTGCCTCCAGAGCTGCATCAATCCGGAAGGAAATATGTGACATCAGACAAGGAAATGAGTCATTGGCTGAATATTGGGAGAGATTCAAGCAGTTGATATCCAGTTGCCCCCAGCATCAGATTTCTGAACAGCTTCTTATCCAGTATTTTTATGAAGGGTTACTACCGATGGATAGAAATATTGTGGATGCTGCTAGTGGAGGAGCACTTGTTGATAAGACTCCAGCTGCTGCCAAGCAATTAATTGAAAATATGTCACTGAACTCCCAGCAGTTTACTACCAGGAGAAATTCTATTGAGACAAGAGGTGTGCATGAGGTCCACAGTTCTTCTTCCAACCAGGACCGTGATGATAGAATTGATAGGCTCACTTCTTTGGTGGAGAAATTGGCAATGGATAAGGTTCAGTTGGCGATGTTGTGTGGCATGTGCAACTCTCCTGAGCACCCGTTTGATGCATGCCCCATTCTGAGAGAAGGGTCAGCTACTGAATTGTCTCAGGCTTATGCAGTCCATCCTTACAATTAAGGCAACAGTCAGAACAGGTACAACACTCCTGACCTCTCCACAAATAGGTACCACCCCAATTGGAGGAATCATCCTAATCTTCGATATGGGAACTCATCCCAACAACAACCGATGGCAGCACCACAGAATCTTCCTCAAGTGACCACTTTTGCACCTTCCGAACCTTTCCTAGAGGACATGGTCAAGCAATTGGCTGCAAATAATCTTCAGTTTCAGCAGCAAGCACAGACTAGTATTCAGACTTTGAACACACAGATTGGACAGATTGGACAGTTTCAACAGCGGACAGATGCTACCATTCAAGCCTTGCAGACACAGATTGGACAGCTTGCCACTTCCATAAACAACATACAGCAAGCCCAAGGATCAAGTCAACTTCCGGCACAAACAGTGATAAATCCCAATGTCTCCAATCCTAATGTGAGTGCCATTTCTCTGAGATCTGGAAAAGTTGTTGAGGCAGCCTCTGGAAAAGATGAAGAAACTGTTGAGGTAACTCTTGAGTCTACTGTTAGTGTTGAAGCTGAGAAAGTGTACATACCACCGATCCCCTTCCCACATAGAGTGCAGAAAAATAAGAAGATTGGTGGGGAAGACAAGGAGAGGGAAATTTTAGATGTGTTCAGAAAGGTAGCTGTGAATATTCCCCTTCTGGATGTGATCAAGCAGGTGCCCAAGTATGCAAAATTTCTGAAGGACTTATGCACCAACAAGAGGAAGTTGAAGGGTAATGAGAGAGTTAATTTGGGAAGAAATGTTTCAGCTCTTATCCAGTCTAAGCCTGCACCAGAAAAAGATACTGTTTCAGCCCCTACTCAGGCACTACCACAGAAGTGCAAGGATCCGGGCACTTTTACTATTCCATGCACTATTGGGGATAGAAAATTTGAAAATTGCATTTTGGATTTGGGAGCCTCCATAAATGTCATGCCCACCTCTATTTTCAATAACCTTGATCTTGGTCCATTGCAGTATACAGGTCTCACTATCCAGTTAGCCTACAGGACCAGTGCCCGCCCCATGGGAATGGTAAAAGATGTACTGGTACAAGTTGATGATTTGATCTTCCCTGCTGACTTCTACATCCTAGACATGGCAGGAGAGACAAATTCCAATAGATCACCAATAATCTTGGGCAGACCATTCATGAAGACAGCCAAGACTAAGATTGATGTTAATGATGGGACCATATCTATGGAGTTTGGTGATATTGTGGCAAAGTTCAACATCTTTGATGCTATGAAACACCCCCTGGAGGAACACTCTGTTTTCCAATTAGAGTTGCTTTCTGAGATTATTGATGACACCCATGAGGACCTTGTTTTTGATTTTCCATTTGTTTCTGGCTTTGATGATATTTATTCATGTACTGACTGTACTGACACTAACCCGTGTGCTGTTTGTGCTGAGTTTCTTGATTCAACTTTGCAGGGTGATAGTGTGAGTGAAGCTGTCTGTTCAGCCGAAGTTATTGACATCATGGGTACTCCAAATGTACCATCCATTGAGCAGCCACCCTCCCTAGAGCTCAAGCCACTTCCTGGGAACCTGAAGTATGCCTACTTGGAGACAAATGAAAAACTTCCAGTCATCATTTCCTCCAGCCTTGACTCTGACCAGGAAGCAAAACTATTGGAGGTTCTGAAGAAGCACAAGAAGGCGATTGGGTGGACCTTGGCTGACATCCCAGGAATTAGCCCCTCCAGATGTATGCATAGAATTCTGTTGGAGGATGGGGCTAAACCAGTTAGACAGGCCCAAAGGCGGCTCAATCCATTGATTCTGGATGTGGTGAAGAAAGAGGTGACTAAACTTCTGCAAGCAGGTATTATATACCCCATCTCTGATAGTACTTGGGTAAGTCCAATGAAAGTTGTACCCAAGAAGTCCGGCCTCACTGTGGTAAGAAATGATAATAATGAGCTTGTACCCACTAGAGTCCAGAATAGCTGGCGAGTCTGTATAGATTATAGGAAGTTGAACCAGGCCACCAGAAAGGATCACTTTCCTTTGCCGTTCATAGATCAGATGCTGGAACGGCTGGCTGGTAAATCTCATTACTGTTTTCTTGATGGCTTTTCCGGGTACTTCCAGATCCATATTGCCCCAGAGGATCAGGAAAAGACCACTTTCACGTGCCCCTTCGGCACGTTTGCTTATAGGAGGATGCCATTTGGCCTTTGTAATGCTCCTGGCACTTTCCAAAGATGCATGCTTAGCATTTTTACTGAATTTATTGAAAATTGCATGGAAGTGTTCATGGATGATTTCACTGTATATGGCTCCTCATTTGATGCATGTCTGCATAGTTTGAGTTTAGTTCTAGAAAGATGCATTGAGACTGATCTGATTTTGAACTATGAAAAATGTCACTTTATGGTAGAATAGGGGATTGTTTTGGGTCATGTTATTTCTAAAGAGGGTATATCAGTAGATCCTGCAAAAATTGATGTGATTTCAACATTGCCTTACCCATCTTGCGTTCGCGAGATCCGTTCTTTTCTTGGTCATGCAGGTTTCTACAGGCGCTTCATTAAGGACTTCAGCAAGATAGCCCTGCCATTGTCAAACTTGCTGAAGAATGATGCCATGTTCCATTTTGATGACAACTGCAAGAAGGCATTTGATTACCTGAAAAGAGCATTGACCTCTACCCCCGTCATCCAGCCTCCTGACTGGACCCTCCCTTTTGAACTCATGTGTGATGCTTCTAATTATGCTGTGGGAGCGGTTCTGGCACAAAGGGTGGGCAAGGCTGCCCATGTCATTCATTATGCTTCTAGGACATTAGATGATGTACAATCAAATTACACCACCACTGAAAAGGAACTGCTAGCTGTTGTTTTTGCACTTGATAAATTTAGGTCATATTTGCTAGGTTCCAGGGTTATTGTTTTCACTGACTATGCAGCTCTGAAGTACCTGTTAAAGAAACCAGAAGCAAAGCCAAGACTGATTCGGTGGATGATTTTGCTCCAAGAGTTCAATGTGGAGATAAAAGACAAGAGTGGAGCTGAAAATTTGGTAGCTGATCACTTGAGCCGAATAGCAAGGGATGAGGATTCTTCTCCCATCCAGGATGATTTTCCAGATGAACAGCTTCTACATCTGCATGGGGTAATGCCATGGTTTGCTGACATTGTTAACTTTCTTGTTGCTGGTGTTGTTCCTGCAGGTACAAGCAGATCCAAGATCCACAAGCTCAAGAGTGATTCAAAGTACTATGTGTGGGATGATCCGTACCTTTGGAAGTTTTGCAGTGATCAGGTGATTCGGAGGTGTGTCCTTGATTATGAGACAGAGTCCATCCTGCACTTTTCTCGTGCCTCTCAAGTAGGGGGACACTTTGGACCACAGAGGACGGCAAGAAAAGTCCTAGATTCTGGGTTCTACTGGCCCACAATTTTTAGAGATGCCTATGCGGTTTACAGGAATTGTAAGGAATGCCAAACAGCAGGCCCTGCCATCACTCGTAGGAGTGAGATGCCTCAGCAGCCCATGCTTTTTTGTGAGGTTTTTGATGTGTGGGGAATCGACTTTATGGGTCCTTTCCCTGCTTCTTTTGGTTTTCTGTATATTCTTTTGGTTGTTGACTATGTTTCAAAGTGGGTGGAAGTAATCCCCACTAGGACTAACGATGCTAAAGTTGTTTAAAAATTTGTTAGGTCCAATATTTTTTGCAGGTTTGGCATACCTCGGGCTATTATCAGTGACCAGGGCACTCACTTCTGCAACCGCACCATGGAAGCCTTACTCAAGAAATATGGAGTTGTGCATAGAGTTTCCACTGCTTATCATCCCCAGACCAATGGGCAGGATGAGATATCAAACAGGGAGATCAAGCAGATTTTATAGAAAATGGTGCAGCCGAATAGGAAGGACTGGAGCCGCCGTTTGGAAGACGCACTGTGGGCTCAGAGGACCGCTTTCAAGACGCCAATAGGAATGTCCCCCTTTCGGCTTGTATTTGGTAAGGCATGTCACCTCCCGGTGGAAGTTGAGCACCGTGCATATTGGGCAGTCAAGTGCTGTAATTTGGAAATGAAAAAAGCTGGTATTGAAAGGAAACTCCGATTCAGAAGAACTTGAGGAGCTTAGGCTAGAAGCCTATGAAAGCTCCCGGTTTATAAAGAGAAAACAAAACATTTTCATGATAGGATGATTGCTAGAAAAAAAAATTTCTGTGGGCCAAAGAAGTCTTCTTTGTTTAATTCCACTTTGAAAATTGATGGTGGAAACTTAGGTCCAAATGGGATGGCCCCTTTGTTGTTACTAACGTTTTTCCTTATGGTGCAGAGAGATTAAAAGTGCAGGTACCAACAAGTCCTTCAAGGTTAACGGCAGAGGTCAAGCCATTCCATGGTGTGGTCAGCTGGTGTTCCCGACGATGCTAATGTTGAGGAGCTCTCCTTGGAAGCTCCCACCTATACTGCCACTTGATCAGGGAGTACCCTTTCCTTTCCCTCACTCTGATTTTATAGTTATGTTGTTTCATTGGGGACAATATATGTTTTAAGTGTGGGGGAGGGAACTAATTGTAGCTTTGTTTTGTGTTTGGTTGGTCTTGTTTTTCTTTTAGCTCTTGAATAAATTGTGTGAGTCTTTGGTCGGTAAGCTTGATTGGTTTTGATGGATTTTGCACAGATTGATTGCATGATTTATGTGATGATTCCCCCTAGGTTGAATTTTTTTTTGAAAAGTGATCCCCATGTGATTGAAAACTGAACTTTGAGATTTTGTTGTGATGGCATGATTTATGATAAATTTGGGGTGAAGGGAAGCACACACTAGGGATAGAATCTCTGTCAAACAATTTGCAAAAATGTCCAGGTGAGGATTTGAACCTCCAGCATGTTTTTGACTATGAGAATCACTTTTGGATTGCACTTTCCCGAATTTGCTTGAATCTCTTTATGGTTTGTATGTTTATGTGTTTGCATCAAATGATTTAGGCATTTTCTTTGTAAATAACTACTTAGCCTAAAATAACCATCCCTAATGCATGTTCCCTAGTTAGCCCCTTTGAGCCTGATTAGCCTGTTAATTCTTGATAACCTTATGTTACAAGCTAAAATCTGAAAAAAAACCATGTTAACCCAATCTTAGGATTAGGAGAGCATGGAATCTTAGCAAGATATTGGTTGCAAGAAACTAAGTTTGGGGTGGCTACAAGGTGTAATGTGTTGTTGGGATTGAGAAAAAGAAAAAAAATATAATAAAAAGGTTGAAAAAAAGAAAAGAAAAGAAAAGCAGAAAAAAAAGTACAAAAATTTCAAAAAAGCTATTTGAATAAAAAGGCTGTAGTCACCCAAGGCAAATGAAAAATGAAAAAAAGGAACTTGAGTTTAAATTCAAAGTGTAAAAAGCTCATGCTCTCTTAGTTCCTAGGGTCTTCAGCCTAGTACCCTTGTATATCCTACCCTTAGCCAGGCCCCATTACAACCATAAAAGACCTTTTGATGTTGCATGCATGTTTTCTGTGGGAATCATTTTGAGATGAAAATCAAATTTATGGGAAGTGTTCTTAAAAGTGAAATTGAGTGAAATGTTGATAACCTAGACAAACTGAGCGATTGAGTGAAACACTAAACTCCCTTGTGAGGAAGGCAGTTGTTTGAATTTGGTGATCTCCCTCTTGTGTGTAACTTGGATCCCTTGCTTAGAATACTGATTGTTTGAATGACTAATTTCTCAATTATTCAGAATAAATGAATGTGGGGATTGCTTTGTTTGGAAGGGGGGAACATTGAAAGAAAAACTGTTTTGATAAAATTGCTTGAATTTGTGCAAGGTTGATTGAATCTTTTAAGCTTGCCATGTCTTGAGTCTTTTTGATTTTTGAGTTGTAGTTTGCTTGGGGACAAGCAAAGTTTAAGTTTGGGGTATTTTGATAAGCCTCTGGCTCATCTAGTTTTATGGCTAGTATGACCAGGGTTTTGTGCTAATTATATCTCATTTTCACCCAAATTAGATTAGATTATCCTCAAGCAAGGTTTTGAGTCTCTAAAGTAGTTTTAGGTTAATTTAGCCAGTTTTGAGTCAAATAAAGCACTTATGGCTATTTATTGTTTTCAGGTTAAGTTAGAAGTCAAGGGAATAAAGAAACAGAGGAAATTTCAGGTCTGGAGGTGTTCGCCTCGCGAGAGTCTTCTTGCCTCGCGAACCTGAAAGCCAGCTGAACAGTAAAAATGTCATCCTCTCTGGTTCGCCCCGCGAACAACACCTCGCCTCGCGACCCTGATAGCTAACTGCTACAGAGAAATGCAACCCGTTCTGTGTCGCCTCGCGGATCCATGTCTCGCCTCGCGAGACTGAAGACCAGAAGTCATGACTCTTCCATTCCTCGCCACGCGAGCGGTACTTCGCCCCGCGAGAAGACCAAACGTTGCAGACTCTTCATGATATTCGCCTCGCGAGTGAGGGTTCGCCTCGCGAGTGGGCGCAGTTTTTGAATACTATAAATGGCCGTTCTGGGCAGATTGGAAGAACTTTTGCTTTTCCATTGGTTTTACATTTTTTTTGTGTTTCGTTTTTCTATGGAGAACTAATTTTCTTAGATTAGTCTACTGTAATCGATTTCCACTACACTTGAGGTTCTTGTAATTCCTGTTTTGTATGCTTTTCCCTTTTCAATGCTATGCTATATATTTCTGTTTGCTTAATTCAGGAGTGTATAGTGTTGTGTTGATTTATTTTCGGTGATGTTATGTTCCTATATTTAATCGCGTTTGCTTAATTCGCGTGTGTTCAATTCGTGTTCGCTTAGTTCACGAAGGGCTTAACCCCGTTTGCTTAATTCGGGAATAGGAACATATATCTGTAGTAGTGATTTCGCTTGTAAATTGTTGCTACAACCGGCAGGGGATTAGAATCTGCTTAGGGCTTGGAATTTACATGAACCGATGATAGTTGGGAAATCGAGAACAGTAGATTAATCGTCTTTAGCTATTTGATAATCTTTTAAACTGCTTTATTTTCATTGCTCTGTTTATGCTTTGTTTTCAATTGAATTTCAAACCAACCCCTCTCCCCCAAAAAAATGATTTTTTTGTGGTAAATAACAAGTCAAGAGTCCTTGTGAGACGATATCCGAGTTATCGCTTCCTAAACTACAGTTTTATAAACCCGCTCGCTTTTTGGCGCGTGCGCGACCAGTGTTCTTATTTGATTTTCACTTGTGATTTTGTGTTCATAACCTTAGACTTCCATCACGGAGGAAACGAGGACGTTCGTGGTATACCTCTTCGAGTATCTAATCTCCTTACCTTCACAGAAGGTGGAGTTAATACTTTGTGGTGTGACGACGAGGAGCTTCGAGTTCGGGAGTTCGGTGATGACCCAGGTGGGGGAAAGAACCAACCTATCGTCGGAATGGATAAGTAGTAGATTATATAATAATTGAGTAGGGCGACCTAAACCCTACTAGTAGTCGAGTAATCGACAAGACCAAAATCACATTGGAAACCTTTTCTGAAAAACCAATGGCGATTCGGGGATTGTAGGTTTATCGATATTAGGTTGATTTTATATTCTTGATGGTTGATTTGAGCTTATTACCTTTATTGAATTTACTTTTGTTCTATGTTGGTGATATTGGAATATTTTGATTGATATTGTGTTATGCATGATCTGCCTGGTTTTTATTATTATGCTTAGTGGATTTTAAGTAAAGATATATATGTTGTCTACGAGATGATTGTTTTGGGTGTGAGGATAATGACGATTTAGAAGTGGCTAACTTAGATGATGTATGTTAAAGAGGTGTTATGGCATAGAATACGTGTCAAGTTCTAATGGAAGGTTAAGGCACTAGGATGTTAAATCGGGTTGGTGGGATTCAAGTATAGGTGTTGTTGTCCATGACCGTGTATTGGCAATATAATACACCAAGACAAAAGTGTATTGGTAATATAATACACAAAGACAAAAGTGTATTGGTAATATAATACGTAAGGACATCTGTGCATTGGTAATATAATACACCGTGTAACGGTAATATAATATACGTAAAACACTTCTGTGTATTGGTAATATAATACACCGTGTATTGGTAATATAATACATGTAAAACACTTCTGTGTATTGGTAATATAATACACCGTGTATTGGTAATATAATACACGTAAAATCAAGAGTTCTCGCGAGACCACTTCCACCTTAACGGGAATGGGGTGGAATACCTTAACGGGAATGGAGGTGTGCACTAGGTGGAACATCCTAACGGGAATGAGGGTGTGCCCTGATGCAAATGAGGGATGGTGACAGGAGTGGTAGTGGCCACGATAACGTAAAGACATTGTGACAGAATTAAAGGGGTTACTTTAAAATAACGTGTTAGATTTCCTAAGAGTAAGGGTAGAGGATGATATATATATTAACCCAAGGATGATTCGTTAGTTATGTGTGTTGATTGTCTGTGACAATTACTATATAATTTACTATGACTCTTTTCCGCTTTTTGATGATAGAACTGTTTCTTATCCCCTGTATATTTCTGTATGTTGTATTTTATCTCCTTGTGGAATTGTACGATAAGACCCTGTGGATGAGCGTAACCAAGAGGCGTTGGATGGAACTCCCTACGAACTGGAGGATGGAGGACGAGCTGTGACCCATGGTGATTAGGGTCTAGTTAGTTATGGCCAGTGCGTCTCGTGAGGCGTATTTTTATTATGTTTTCCGTTGTTTAACTTTTGTCTAAGTATATGCCTGTGAGGGATCCTACTAATAGGATATCCTCAATAGTGTTTTGTAATATGCATAATATACTTATATTGTGATATGCCTTTCTATATGAAGTTGTATACTTTATAAGTTAAGTTTTAATTTTTACATATTTTCACGTTAAGCGTGTGATTAAGTAATTAAATAATGAGGTTTTAATCTAATAACACAAAGAGGCACAACGGGGTGTCTCAACTTGAACACTAAACCAATTCCTTGGAAAAGAATCTCAACCTCACTGATTTTGTCATTCAAAAAGTAATTCAAGACCGTGCATGTTACAATTGGAACAAAGGTATTGCAACATATTTCAGTACTGGAGCAAGCTAAAATTTAATACACATATCAAAGTTTTTCCCAATGAATATAATGAATCTCATACATTTTTCACATCACAGGAATCATAAATTATTGCTTCCTTAAAATAATCAGAAGGACAGACTACCATATATAGAGCTGGAAATAAACAAAAAAAGAACCTTAACAACGCACTTTTGTTGAGGTGTTTCATCCATGGCAGAAGGTGGTTGCTCTTGATCAACGTGATCATCATCATCATTAACAGCATCTTTAGGCACATTGATATAGATATGATTGTACTTCTGCAATATCAAATGTGGGTAAATTAGTTCTAACGAAAGAATGAAGGTGTGAGAGCAGTGGAATGCATAAGAATATGCATAATCACTCTGAGTCTTGTTTGGAAATTTTATTTTCACTTTATTTGGTTCTATACAATATAATATTTTTGAGTTGTGAAAATTATTTTATGATAACACAGAAGAGTTTAGCTGCAACTTTCACTTGTTTTATACTACATTTATGATAGTGGATTATATAAGAAATTTTACTAAATGAAAGAACTTACTTAAATTGTATACCCTGTTACATAGTAGTATCTGAGCTGCAAGGGCATATTTACTTTGAATGATGGTCTATTGCCAATAAATTATCCATCTTTCCCAATAGAGCCATTGCTGCCTATGATTTTTCTTTGTAAGAAAAACAAAAAGAAAAGCATTAAAAGCTCGTCAGATTTTGATATATACTAATACTCTTTAGATTTCATGCAAACCTAACCAGAACATGTACTGATTTGATAGATGATCTTTCCTTGATTAATTATAATGTAATAAATACAAAATATTAAGTGTCAAACAGAAAATATGTGAGACTTGGCTAGCAGGAGATTTTATATTAAAGAGGAAAAGTCAATCCAAAACTGATCTGAGCATTCAATAGGAACATGTGTAGAAGCCACTTTCTAAACTCAAAAACAATAAGTTAGCATTAAATAAGAAGCAACTTTACCCAATGTGTTTCAAATACTTCAACAGTTGCTGCCATCAACCTTACCTTCATGACCACAAAGTGAGACTTCAAATCCGGCAAATTATAAGATTGGAGAAAGTAAGTAAATTCTCAACTAATATAAATAAAGAACTTTAGGAGCACACTTTTGTTGTTGAGGTATTTCATCGTTAGCAGTGGTCGATCTTGATCAACATGACTATCATCATATTAACAACATCTTTAGACTCGTTGATATAGACGAGGTTGTACTTCTGCAATATCACATGTGGTAGGGGCAGGGGCGGATGGTGTGACAAATAGAACAACAAAAAACTGCCCCTAATAATGATGTGCACAACAAAAGCAATTTAATGGAAAATGAATATAAAAAATTCCACTCATTCATTAGTCAATATAAAAGTATATAATAACTCATTCAATTGTAGGATTTGTTCTTTAGCTCCAATCCAGCAAAAAGTAACAGTGATTGGCTAAGAAACAATATATCCCAAATCATTTTTCGCACAACATCACTGATTTATGGCTTTGCTTTAAATTCTACAAATATGCTAAAAACAACACAATAAAATAATAAACCTTTGCCAACTATGAGTCCCTCACTTGCTAACTTAGATTCACTCCTTGAAATCAGGCTTGCAGGAAATAATGTAGCTCGCATAGTTCCTAGTAATTTTACTAATTGAAATCTTTGAGGTTGTTGGACTTAAGTGATAACAATCTTGAGCTTCCATTGCCTAACTTTCATGATGGTGTGAAGGTTATTATTGAGGGTAACCTTCTTCTTGCTAATCAAACTGGACGTATCAGCAACCCTCCACTTTCAAATTCACAAAGAACACTTCATAACCCATCACCACCTACATCCTCCAATAAGCCACATGTTCCAAGCTAGAGTTCATGCTTAAATCAATCAAAACCATTTGGCTTCAAAAGATTCAAAACAATAGCAACAGTGGTTGGTGTTGTAGCCTTTACAGTTGTAGCTATTTCAGTTGTTTATCTCTTCATATATTGATTGAAGAAGAAAAGGGCCTCATTGGAAGCTCCAGGTTCCATTATGGTTCACCCTAGATATCCATATGATCCAGAGAATGTGGTTAAAACTGTAACACAAGCTTATCAATAAATATTGGATAATACTTAAGTATCTGTGATCATATAACTAAAGACTAATCCCTCCAAAAAGATTAACTAAATGATATTTTAGCCATAATTTTCATCTTAAGCCACTATTGTGATCATATAACTAAAGACTAATCCCTCCAAAAAGATTAACTAAATGATATTTTAGCCATAATTTTCATCTTAAGCCACTAACATGACTTTTGCAAGGAAAAGTCTTACCTCACAATACACTGGTCTTAATCCACATTTCATTCTTTGATCTTACTAAATCCCAAAGAAATACTATCCAAATAAGATCAATGGCAAATTCATTTAAGTTATGAGTACACCATTTAGTGGAAACTATAAGGCAACAAACCTAACCCATTATGATTATGAGTACTCTACAAAAGTGAAACAAATTAGTCCATCAATTAAAAAAATAAGGTTTAAAGAAAAATGGATTTTATTCATAATTCAATTCCATTTCAAGCAAGCAAAAAAATCATCACTATCCTGAGAACCAGTCCAACCAAAAGCAGTTATATCACAACTCAAAATAGCTACCATCACAAAAAAGTATACAATTTGAAAGCATTGTTTTAAAAAATTAAAAACTTAAGTTGAACAACAAATTAGATATAAGATAATAGTAGACAAAGACAGAACTTTGGTCTTGGAAGTAAAAAGATAAAAGCTCTGACAGGAAGAATTCCAGGATATGACATACCTGGAATAAAAATAAAATGCAGAAATTAAAGTGTTCAAATTTTGGTAAAACATATTTATTCAACGAAATTTGAGCAAATAACAATGAAACAAGAAGCAACAACAACAACAAAGATTATATAACTCGGTGGATAATGAGCAAGAATAATTCCTACAATATAGCAATGGCATTGATATTCCTACTAAATCTCCATGGAAACAATCCCTATTCATCACTTTGAAAAAATCGACTATAATTTATTGCTAATGTAACAGTAAAACTAAAAACAAAAACATAGACATGAATAGCAGTAACTAAGATTAAAGGCTAAAATATTAAGGATTAAAGATCAATCTTATTTTTCATCAATTTTTATGCTAGAAGAATTTTGAAGACCGAACAGATGAACCTAAAATACAAATTTTAAAAATTTATGAAACCCAAAAGTAGAATTTTGAATAGTTGAGCTTGAATTCAAAGAAAGACACAATATTGTAGCTTAAATATCCATCATTGCAGAGATCACAGAAGAAGAGATGACTTGTCACCTTCAAGACCTATTGATTGGAAGGTGTTTTGAAGACTGGTCACTTAAAAAAGTTCCCTCACAATATTAAAAACCTGCAGTGGCCATCTGATAACCGTGATAGAGTTTTAGATAAAGGATAAAAATGTTAAACTTGGACACATAAGTAGAGAAAAGAGACGAAATTTGACATTGACCACCGATAAAAAGTTTGCAAGTAGGATTCAAAGCCTGCATATTTAATAGATAAGCAAATTATATGCAATAACAACTTGTTATTCCATTAATTTCTCAGCATGCTTAATTTCCTCTTTACTTGATTCCTTAAAGAACCCATGACAACCACAATCAATAAAAATAATCATTCAAAGCAAACAAATTAAGTCGAAACAAATGAGAGATCTTAAAGATAATAAAGAGCGTTACTTAGCAAACTATCGGTGTCTCTATTCTTCTTTCATGTATAAGTTGTGATTAGTCAGATTCTAAACCAAACTATTTTATCTTTTGAAAATTCCTTTTACATAATAAGATGTTTTTCATTCAAAATAAAAGAGGATTCAATCTGAAAGACAAATAAAAATGAAAAGAATCTTAACAAAGAAACCTTCCTTATGACTTCAACCAAACACACGCCAAGGGCCCAAGCCTAAAGCCATATCTTAGCTCTAAGTAGGTCTCTTCTCTTAAAAGAATGTGTATGAATCCTTAAACAAATGTCAGTTAGTGATACACCATTCATTTCAGTATCACTAATATGCACAAACGCACCAGATCACTTAGAAATGAATCAGCACACCAAAAAAAAAAGTTGCAAATGAATGGGAATTAAATAGCATTTTTCGAGAGTAAGGAGATCAAAACCTCAACTTTTGGGTTTACCTGCAATTCCTCCGAGGGTTAACAACTGCAGAGTAATGTTTGGCAACCAATTTCAGCTTTGTAAAAATCAGTTCCTTCTTGTTGGTCTACTATATCTTATATGCTATATTTCTTTTATATAGAAAAGAGTTGGAGCATTTTCAAGCTCATGTTGAAGCTCAATCCCCAAAGGTGATAACAATTAACAAATAGATTTACAAGTTCCACCAATTCACAAAACTAAACCAACTAACAAAAATGAAGGGACAGTTCATAACCTAATATGTAGTTAAAATCAATTTGTAACCTGCTACTACTAAAGAATGAAGTATAGGGAAAAAAAAGAAAAAAAAAACTCAGTTTACATGAATTATTACTTTCTGTTAGCTAGAAGCTTCATCAAAATTGCAATTTTCCTGCGAACACGAGAATAAACAGGGAAGGTGGGAAATAGGGTTAAAAATTGAGAAATGATTGAACAAAAACTATAGTGAGAATTGAATTATGCAGAAGAAGGGGGAATGAGAATACTCTAACCCTAGGACATAGTGACAGAAATGAATCATAGAGAAAAAAAGAAAGAAGGGAAGAAGAAAGAAAAGAACTTGGTACCATCGCGAGCCTCTCAAACAGAGTCAAGGAAGATACTGCCACCTTCCATGCTTCTCTTCTCTCTCTCCCTCTCCTTCTGTTTCTCCCCCCCTTTTCACCATCCTCTTCTTCTTCCTCTCACCATCCATCATTCTCCCTGAACCAAGAAAGCCAATTCAAGCTCTCTCTGGACGACCAAGACTCCACACTCTCCTACGACCTAACCAACGCCACGGTTACAGCGGCCGACCTCTCCGATGCCAACCTCGGAGGCCCTTTTACAGCTTCCATCCTTTGCCGCCTCACCAACCTCTGACGGAAAAACGAAGAACTTCAACTGAAAGGGGGAGGCAGCGAGAGAAGCAAGGGTTTGCAGGGGAAATCACAAGTGTGTCTGTCAACGATAAAGAAAATCAGGGCAGGTGGAGGAGTGTTTGACATTCCAATAGTCCGAGTTCAACTCAATAGAGTTGCGTGTGTGATCTCGAGAAAGAGAAAACAAAATTCAAATAAAAAACATTAAAAAAATGTAAATAAAATAAGCAAATTGCAATATAAAAAACTGGAATGGGTCCACCTTGCAGAAACTTTCAGCCACATCAGATGTATAGTAAAAAAATCTATTCCACTTTTAAAGTTGTATTGATTTGTATAAATATATATATTTTTTTGACAGGATTCATATAAATATATTAGCTTATATATATATATATATATATATATATATATATATATATATATATATATATATAGTATGAAAATAATTTGATGCTGAAAATTATATTAGTGTAACAATATAACGTTGTTAATTTTTTTTACCACAATATAATTGAAATTTATTTTTAATGGGGAAAATAGGTTTAATAAATCAAATAAAATTTCAATAGACAAGGAAAAAATGATATGAAAATGGTTAAATTGCACGGAGAAAAGATGGGAAAATCAAATAGATTTTTAAGAGATAAGAAAAAAAAAACATGAGAGACAAATCTATTTTCTAAATCTTTTTAATTTATACGGGAAGAAGAGGATAAATAAATCAAAATGATTTTCAAAAGATAAGAAAAATAATATGATAGATAAATAAATATATTCAATAAAGATATCGAATGAATGGTAAAAAGGTCGATATATTGAATTATAACATTGTTCTGATGCATTGAAAAATGAAAGGAAAAAAAAACTGAGAATGGAAAGGACGCAAATCTTGGTTGGGGAAACAACAAGATTTGTAAAATGTGGTCATTGTATGTATATGTCTACTTATATAATTTATTATAATAAAATAAATGATTATATGTTTAAAATATATTTTTTATTTTTTATCTATATACAATTATGTAGTATTTGAGTATTTTATATTGATGTTGCATGAGATGGAAAATCTTACATGAATATGTTTTTTTGGTTTCCCAGGGTATTCTCCGCGCGCAATTACGGAGATTAATCCCTCGAGTCGGGTAGGACCATGATGAGCCTCTGTTTGACTGGTTTATTAACTAGTAAAGACCTTGGCTTTGTGATTATTTTATATCATTTTTTACCCAAATTAGACTTGATTGTCTCTAAGTAATATTTTGAGTCTGTAAATTGTTTTTAAGTTAATTTAGTTGATTTAGAGTTAAATAAAATACTTATTATATTTTCTTATTTTCAGGTTAATAAAAGGAATAAATCTGGAGTCTTTCGCCCCGCGAGAAGGATGCTCGCCTCGCGAACCAGAAGGTGACTTTTCCTGAAATTGCAAAACTTTCTGTCTCGCCCCGCGAATAAGGACTCGCCTTGCGAGTACCTGGAAGTCAGAGAGCATCACGGTTTACCCGTGTTGAAGGTCACGGGCGTTACAGTTGGGAATTTGAAGAGTTCGCCTCGCGAATATCTGCTCGCCTCGCGAGAAGACCAAGAGTTGCAGACCTTTCGCATAATTCGCCTCGCGAGCGGTGCTTCGCCTCGCGAGGACTTGGATTCCAGAAACGTGTATATAAAACAGTCTTAGGCAGAACTGAGTAGCTAGTTTTTAGGGGTCAGAATTAGCCAGTTTTGGCTAGTTTCTGAGTTTGTAGTCTTTTGTTTTTCTTTTAGTTTAATGTTTATTTCTGTAATGGAGAACTAGTCTCCTAGATTAATCTACTGTAATTGGTTTCTGTTAACACTTGAGGTTCTGTGATTCCTCTTTCATTTGCTTTTCTCTTTTCAATGCAATGCTGTATGTTTCTGTTTGTTATTTCAGGAATATATAGTATGGTATTGTTTCATTTCGGTGATGCTATGTTCCTATATATAATCGCGTTTGTTATTTCGCGTGTGTTCATTCATGTTCGTTTGTTCATGAGAGCTTAACCCCGTTTGTTATTTCGGGAATAGGAACATACATCCGTAGTAGCGGTTTTCGTTTGTTAATTGTTGCTACAACCGGGAGGAGATTAGTATCTCGCTTAGGATTTGCATGAACCAATGTTAGTGGGAAGCGAGAACAGATGGGTTAATCGCTTTAGTTTAATTGCTAATTTCTTAAACTGCTTTGTTCCTTTTCTCTGTTTTTGATTTGTTTTGTTAATTTAGTTTTAATCTCAAAACCCCCATTTCTAACTTTTACTAATTTTCTGTTAATAATAACAACACCTAAAGAGTCCTTGAGAGACGATCCGAGTTGTCGCACTATACTGCATTATTTTATAATCGCTCGTTCTTTTTTTAGCGCGTGGCGGCATACAGTCAAAAAATTGGCGCCGTTGCCGGGGACTCTGGTTTGTTGTTATTAGCAGAAAATAAAAATTAAATTAAAAAAAAAATTTCTGTTTTCTAGTTAGTTTTGTCTGCTTGTCTGGTTGTTTGATTGCCATGGATAATTACATGTATGGATATTTGCCTAATGTTTATTATGAACCACCTTGCATGTATTATCCTAGTTTTAATGAGCCACCACCATACTATCCTAGCCAAGTGACCACCTCTGCACCTTCCGAATCTTCACAGAGCACCTTGGATGAGATTGCTTCAATGCTACAACAAATGGAAGAGAACAATCAACGGATGGCATACAATCTTGAATTTCAACAGAGGATGGAGGCAATGGAGGCAAGTAATCGTGAAGCCCAACAGAGGGACCAAGCTGAATCTCAAAAGTTGTGGGCTCTAATTGATCAAGTTACCGCCAACTCGGCTGCAATGCGAACTCCACAGCCCCTTGAGGAACATAAGGATTCACAGATGGTTATTCCTGAAAATACTTTTGATAATAATTCTGATGATAATGTTTCTGTTGATGATGGTTTATGTGTTGAATCCCCTGATCCTAATGCTTGTATTGTGACGGAACTGCTTTGTGTGTTGAATGTTTTACAGGTTTATACTTTTCAGGAAAAATAGAAAATGCGGATCGTTTTGCAGGTTTGTTCTGTTCAGGAAACTTAGATCAGGAGGATCAAGAGGACGTCTGCTCCCCCGTGCTTGAGGATAAAGAAGAACCTTTGGGAGTAGATGATTCAAGTAAAACAATTGCATGTATTGAGATTAATGGGGTGGATGCACTGTGTGAAGAATTCCCAGACATTCTAACTTTTTCTGATTCATTTTCTTGTAATATATGTACTAACTCTAACCTTTGTTTGGTGTGTGCTGAAATTTCTGCGTGTATAGCAGGTGAAAAATTTGTTAGTGCAGTGGATGAAGACATTGCAGAAGTTGAAGCAGCACCGGTAACCGTTTCTAACTGTTTGCCACCTCCCCCTGAGGAGCCACCAGTGATGGATTTTGCACCCTTGGATTTTGCACCATGGCCAATCCAAGAGGTTGAGCCCCACTTCTATTGGGGAGACTTTATTGAGAAGGAGGTCAGCTGTGACCCGAAGGGGAGTGAGAAGTCCGCCGCACTCGGCGAGGTCATCATGGTTGTCAAACGCTCACCTCCACATCAAAGCTGCAAGTTAGGGAGGTTTGGAATGAATTTCAGTCCTTTGGCTACCATGTGGGACTTATGTTACAGACAGTGGGATCCTGGTGGAACCGCCCTTCAATGAGTTTTCTTAACCCTTTCTTCTTTTTAATTTTCTTTTCCTTATTTTATTTCTATTTTATTGTCAATAATGCTCCTGAATAATTTGAGAAGCTCAGGAGTTGTGTTGAGTCTGGTATTGGCAAGTTTATTGGGTTTGATTGATTTTGCATAGATTGATTGCATGATAGTGTTGACTGTTTTCCCCCTAGGACTTGAAAATTTTAGAAAAAAATGATCCCCATATGATTGAAAACTGAACTTTGAGATTTTGTTATGATGGCATGATTTATGATAAGTTTGGGGTGATAGGAAGCACACACTAGGGATAGAATCTCTGTCAAGCAATATGCACATAAATGTCCAGGTGAGGTTTTGAGCCTCCAACATGTTTTAAACTGTGTGAAAATCACTTTTTAAGTTGCACTTTCCTGAATTTGCTTGAATCTCTTTTTGATTTGCATGATTATGTGTTTGCTTCATATGATTTAGGCATTTTCTTTGTAAATAGCTACTTAGCCTAAAATAACCAATTCCTAATGCATGTTCCCTAGTTAGCCCCTTTGAGCCTGATTAGACTGTTAATTCTTGATAACCTAATGTTATAAGCCCAAAAATCTGGAAAACCATGTTAGCCCGATCTTAGGATTAGGAGAGCATGTAATCTTAGAATGGGTGCAAGAAACTAAAGTTTGGGGTGGCTGCAAGGTGTAATATGTTGTTGGGATTGAGAAAAAAAAAAACAAAGGAAAAAGAAAAAAAGAGTTGGAGCCAAAAGCTTGTGAAAGAAAAAGTGTACAAATGTTGAAAAAAAAAATATATATATATATATATACAAAAATGCCAAAAAGAAATAAAAAGAGTTGTAGCCACCCAGAAGTGTAAAGAAAAAATAAAGAAAGGAACTTGAGTGAAATTCAAAGTGTAAATATAGTTCATGCTCTCTTAGTTCCTAGGGTCTTCAGCTTAGTTCCTTTGTATATCCTACCCTTAGCCAGGCCCCATTACAACCCATAAAAGACCTTCTGATGTTGCTTGCATGTTTTCTGTGGGAATCATTTTTAGATGAAAATCAAATTTATGGGAAGTGCTCTTAAAAGTGAAATTGAGTGAAAGCCTAGACACAAACTGAGCGATTGAGTGAAACACAAATTTCCCTTGTGAGGAAGGCAGTTGTTTGATTTTGGTGATCTCCCTTTTATGTGTAACTTAGATCCCCTGCTTAGATTTCTGATTGTCTGAATGATTAATTTCTCAACTGTTTAGAATAAATGAATGTGGGGATTGCTTTGCTTGAAAGGGGGGAACATTGAAAGAAAAATTCTTTTGAAAAAAAAAATTGCTTGAAATCTGTGTGAAAATTGATTGAATTTTTGAGCTTGCCAGGTCTTTAGTCTTTTTAAGTTTTTGAGTGTAGTTTGCTTGGGGACAAGCAAAGTTTAAGTTTGGGGTATTTTGATGAGTCTCTGTTTGACTGGTTTATTAACTAGTAAAGACCTTGGCTTTGTGCTTATTTTATATCATTTTTTACCCAAATTAGACTTGATTGTCTCTAAGTAATATTTTGAGTCTGTAAATTGTTTTTAAGTTAATTTAGTTGATTTAGAGTTAAATAAAATACTTATTATATTTTCTTATTTTCAGGTTAATAAAAGGAATAAATCTGGAGTCTTTCGCCCCGCGAGAAGGATGCTCGCATCGCGAACCAGAAGGTGACTATTCCTGAAATTGCAAAACTTTCTGTCTCGCCCCGCGAATAAGGACTCGCCTCGCGAGTACCTGGAAGTCAGAGAGCATCACGGTTTACCCGTGTTGAAGGTCACGGGCGTTACAGTTGGGAATTTGAAGAGTTCGCCTCGCGAATATCTGCTCGCCTCGCGAGAAGACCAAGAGTTGCAGACCTTTCGCATAATTCGCCTCGCGAGCGGTGCTTCGCCTCGCGAGGACTTGGATTCCAGAAACGTGTATATAAAACAGTCTTAGGCAGAACTGAGTAGCTAGTTTTTAGGGGTCAGAATTAGCCAGTTTTGGCTAGTTTCTGAGTTTGTAGTCTTTTGTTTTTCTTTTAGTTTAATGTTTATTTCTGTAATGGAGAACTAGTCTCCTAGATTAATCTACTGTAATTGGTTTCTGTTAACACTTGAGGTTCTGTGATTCCTCTTTCATTTGCTTTTCTCTTTTCAATGCAATGATGTATGTTTCTGTTTGTTATTTCAGGAATATATAGTATGGTATTGTTTCATTTCGGTGATGCTATGTTCCTATATATAATCGCGTTTGTTATTTCGCGTGTGTTCATTTATGTTCGTTTGTTCATGAGAGCTTAACCCCGTTTGTTATTTCGGGAATAGGAACATACATCTGTAGTAGCGGTTTTCGTTTGTTAATTGTTGCTACAACCGGGAGGAGATTAGTATCTGCTTAGGATTTGCATGAACCAATGTTAGTGGGAAACTGAGAACAGTAGGTTAATCGCTTTTGTTTATTTGCTAATTTCTTAAACTGCTTTGTTCCTTTTCTCTGTTTTTGATTTGTTTTGTTAATTTAGTTTTAATCTCAAAACCCCCATTTCTAACTTTTACTAATTTTCCGTTAATAATAACAACACCTAAAGAGTCCTTGAGAGACGATCCGAGTTGTCGCACTATACTGCATTATTTTATAATCGCTCGTTCTTTTTGGCGCGTGGCGACAGCGCGGTCAGACCACAAGGGCGGCAAAGTTCTCCCTCAAGAGTTTTAACGCTGCTGCATTCCCAGGGCCAGGATTCGAACTCGAGACCTTTGGTTAAGCTGGAAGAGACCCGTGCCATTTCATCCAAACGCTCTTGGGTTTACATGAATATGTTTAAACTTTTAACAAGTGTCATTACAAGGTTCAATATTTTATCGATATACTTAAAATATTATTTTATCGATACAAATTAATTAATATTTAAATAATTTATATTTATATTCTATTATACGGGATCGAAAATCTTATGTGAATATACTTAAACTCATAGTAAGTGGCATCCCCAAGATCGATGTGTTATTGTATTTCCAAAATTTGTATATAATTTAATTGTTTTATAAATTATCATGTTATATGAACGATTATGAATTATCATAATTAATTTAAATGTATTCAAATTTGATTTTATTTTATCTGAATTTTATTGAAATGATGATTATATTTTAAATTATATTATTGGGGCTTTCTTTTTTAATTATCAAATTAAAAACAAATTTTAAAATTTTTGTATTTTTTTCATTATCATCGATCATCATTTTATCCTGTGCAAGGCACGGGTGCACATACTAGTATGTATATATATATATATATATATATATATATATATATATATAGTATGAAAATAATTTGATTCTTAAAATTATATTAGTGTAACAATATAACGATGTTAATTTTTTTTACCACGATATAATTGAAAATTATTTGGTTTAGGCTTTGCAGCAAATAGAAGTTTTAAATTTGTGGCATAGGAGGCCCGTGTGGTGGTCAATGACCTTCACAATGAGACTGGTAGCAAAATAACGTTGTGTATGTCCACATTGGCCCAGGTTGAAATTATATATTAAGAAGCTGAGTTTTTTTTTTTTCTCTAGGTGGACTACATGCTATAAATCATTTATTGTCAAAAATAAAATAAAATAAAGAACCTAAAAATTAAAAAAAAGGTACAACATTGAAAAAAAAAGTAGCTGAATTTTTTATTTTAATAAATTAAATTAAATAAAATAAAGAACCTGAAATTAAAAAAAAAATTAAACACTAGTGCAATAAGTGATTTTTACGTCAGTTAAAATTGATTTTTTACGTCAGAATATCGACTGACGTAAATACAGCTGACGTTAAAAGTTAAAATTTTAACGTCAGTTGAGAACTGACGTTAAATATAAAACTATTAACGTCGGTTCTTTAACACAACTGACGTTAAGTTCTTTAAGAACGAACGTTAATTTTGTTAAAACTAACGTCAATTGTTATAAAGAACTGACGTTAAAGGTCTTAATTTTAACGTCAGTTGTTATAAACAACTGATGTTAATAGTGTAATGTATATTTTATAAAATACTATTAATGTCAGTTGTATCATACAACTGATGTTAATAGTATTTTTTTTTAAAATTCAGTTTTATAATATCACTCCCCTCAGCTATCCCTGCATTCAGTAAATATCCCAATAACACAGAATATCACACCCATTACAGAATTTCAAAGGAAAAATGGAACAATGATCCATATGTATGCCTGTTCAGAAACAATATATATTTATTAACATAGGTTATAACTCAAAATAAATACAGAAATATAAATAAAAATAAATGTATACTAAGTTTAAACTACCTATATCAATATCCCTTCGTGATGATCATCACGAGTGACATGTACATCGTTCACTTGTGTCTCCTCGATTATAGTAGGCATGTTTGTTGAAAAAGAAGGAGCCTCGGGAATATCAAGATTTGAATCTTCATTTTCATCACTACCATTATACATGCTTTTTCCTTGGAGAACCACGGACAACCTTTTGTTAGAAGGATCAGTGATGTAGAACACTTGTTTTTCTTGGGAAGCCATTATGAAAGGCTCATTTATATGACCTAACTTGTTGAGGTCTACCAATGTGAACCCCAATTCGTCGGTTTGTACACCACCGTTACTATTAACCCACTTACATTTAAATACCGGCACCGTAAGCTTAGTGTAATCGAGCACCCAAATATCTTCAATATATCCAAAGTAAGGTCTCGGTGCTTTAACGGGTTTTGTGTCCTTTGCACTAGAGAAGTACATTGCTTCGGCCACGATCATAACCCCACTATTTTGTATGGTACTCTTGTTATCTTGTTCCTTTGTATAAAAGGAAAAGTTATTTATGTCGTATCCGCTCCAACATATGACGTTGAAGCTAGGCCCACATGCTAGCCATCTTACGTCATCAGAAGCAGTACTACCATCCTTAAGCATTTCTTCCTTGAACCATGGTAAGAAAGTCTTGTTATGCTTGTTCGACAACCACCTTTCGCTCATTCGAGGGTTTTCTTGATTGACTTTTCTTTTATGTTCAAATAAGAAAGGCTGAACACATTCGATGTTGTTCAATACATACAAATGTGCTTGAAGCACTTCCTCCCGATCCTTCCTATTAATTCTTAAGCCATGTGTACCTTTACCTTGACATATGATCTCATCATGCCGAGGCTTAGGAACCCCTATAGGATCCGTGTTATGAAGGTAGTCCGAACAAAACTCAATAGCTTCTTCTGCAACATACCTTTGAACAATAGATGCTTCCGGACGATGAGGATTCTTCACGTACCCTTTCAAGATCTTCATGTAGCGCTCAACTGGGTACATCCATCTCAGAAAAACCGGCCCACATAATCTAATCTCCCTCACCAAATGAACAATTAAGTGAACCATTATGTCGAAAAAGGAAGGAGGAAAATACATCTCCAATTGGCACAAGATTGTAGCAGCCTCAACTTCCAAGTCATCCAACATACGGGGGTCAACGACTTTGCTACATATAGAATTGAAGAATGAGCACAACCGAGTAATGGCATGTCTCACATTTTTTGGAGCAATACCACGAATAGCAACGGGCAGAAGTTGTTGCATCAAGATGTGACAATCATAAGACTTTAAGCCAACCAATTTAAGATCACTAGAGACAAGCCTCTTCATATTTGAAGAGTAACCATGTGGAACTTTGATGCCCTGAAGACACCCGCAGAAACTTTGTCTCTCTTTTTTTGACAAAGTATGACATGCTGGCGGCAAATAAGTTCGTTTACCATCCTCAACAACTGGAGCTAACTGCTCTCGTATACCCATAGCAACGAGGTCGAGACGAGCATTCACACCATCTTTTGTCTTGCCCTGAATGTTGAGAAGCGTCCCTATCACACTATCACACACATTTTTCTCCACATGCATCACATCAATGCAATTATCGACATCAAGCTTGCGCCAGTATGGAAGATCAAAGAATATCGACCTCTTCTTCCATATGTTTTTCTCAGCAACTTTACCTTTCTTTTTGGACTTGCCGAATATAACATCGATGCCCTTTACCCTCTGATAAACCTGCTCTCCAATTAAGGCCGCCGATGCTTCTTCTGTCTCTTGGCATCCATTAAAAGCTTTTTTCATCTTACGATATGGGTGATCACGTCTAAGAAATCTCCGATGCCCAAGGTAAACCGTCTTCTTTCCATGATACAACTGAGTGTAGAATGTGCCTTCTTCACATATAGGGCATGCTTTATGCCCCTTGACACTGTACCCAGACAAGTTACCGTATGCTGGAAAGTCGTTGATGGTGCAAAATAACATAGCATGAAGCTTGAAAGTCTCATGAGAATACCCATCAATACATCAACACCTTCCACCCACAACATTTTCAAGTCTTCAATCAAGGGACATAGATAAACATCCAAGTCATTTCCCGATTGCTTTGGGCCCGAAATCATCATAGACAACATCATGTATTTGCGCTTCATGCACAACCAAGGGGGCATGTTGTAAATTACCAACAGAACAAGCCATGAACTATGAATACTACTCATGTTACCATAAGGATTCATTCCATCCGTAGCAAGTCCAAGCCTTAAGTTTCTTGGCTCATCGGCGAAATCCGGAAACATAGTATCAATATTCTTCCATTGAATAGAATCAGCCGGATGACGAACCTTTCCATCACATTTCCTCTCATCATTATGCCATCTAAGATTCTTCGCATCTTTCGCATTGGCAAACAATCGCTTGAACCTTGGAATTATTGGAAGATACCACAATACCTTCGCAGGAGGACCCTTTTTTCTCACATCATCAAGATCATCATCATCATCACCACCCTTCACTTTGTATCGTGATAACCCACATTTGGGGCAATCGTGATTGTCTTCATGAACACCTGTGTACAATATGCAATCATTGGGGCATGCGTGTATCTTCTTATACTCCATACCCATAGGACACAATACCTTCTTGGCCTCATAGTTACGGTCAGGCAATGTGTTGTCCTCCGGAAGCAAGTCTTTCAACACTTCAAGCAATTCCGTGAAGCTTTTATCGGTCCAACCATTTCTCGCCTTCACACAAACCAATTTTAGCACCGCCGACAACCGTGTATGAGTAGTACACCCTGGATATAAAGGCTTATCCGCATCACCGCACAACCTATCATACACATGAGCTCGATGAAAAGATTCTTGTCCAATATCACGGATCATGTCCTTTACTCGATCATCCTCCATATCTATGTCAACGTCCTCACTTTGGGAGACACTTGCCGTACTACTCAACAACACATCACCATGCCATATCCATCTTGTATAACTCAAGCAAATCCCTTCACAAATCAAATGAGTACTTATATCCTTCACCGTACATTTCCTCGTATTCAAACACTTGACACAAGGATAACAGAACATTCCATTACTATTAGGAACATTCCTTTGAGTAAATTCTATAAATTCTCCCACCCCTTCAAATACTCAGCACTAGTACGCTTACAAACCATCCAACTACGATCCATAACTAGATAGGTCCTGTAGATATACAAAACATATATCCAATATAAGGACAATACGGGAGATTGAAAACTATAGTTTTTGAAGATTGCCAAGCACTGGTCACGGCCTGGCAGTGATGTCCATCACGGCTGTAACGTGCCAACTGAACCAGACCATCACAGGCAGAACTGATCACGGCCTAGCCGTGATGAGCATCACGGCCGTGACAGATCAACCAGCAGAGCAACATGCACTCAAAACCAAAAACAGAGACGTACATTCCAAACAACTCAAACTCACGGTTTCAAGTTTCAAGTTTCAACTACTGAGACTACAGTTTCAACATACAATCAAAACCAAAAATAAAAAAATGTGCCCTAAAGACCCACCAGAAATAGGTGCTCGCGTGGTGGTGGGGACGGGAGCTCGAGTGGTGGCCAACGTTCGATATGGTTACTGAGAGCAGAGGGACAAGGAGAGTTAGTGCGCGGGAAGGGGAAAGAGAGATGTAAAGTTATTGCAAAGAATGAATGGAAAGACATAGTTAGGGTTAATAGTGTACCTCACGGTGGTGGCGAAGAAGCCCTCGCGGTGGTTGTGGTGGAGATGAGCTCGCGATTAGGGCAGAGTGAGAGTGAGAGTGAGAGTGAGAGTGAGGGTTGAGAGTGAGGGTTGAGCGTGATGAAAAGAGAAAAGAGACGTATAGAGCGAAGAGCAGAAGGCGCGCGGGTGTAAACCAAAATAAAACAACATTTGACGTCAGTTGTTTGTAAAGACTGACGTTAAAGGTCGTATATTTAACGTCAGTTGTCTTAAGAAACTGACGTTAAAAGTGTATACCTTTATCCAAAAACATTAATTCCTTTGACTATTTATTTAATTGAAGTAAAAATAAAACTTTTAACGTCAGTTGTATAAAAAACTGATGTTAAAAATAAATATGACTGCCAAATTGCCACCACCTCATTTTTAACGTCAACTTAATTTATGACTGCCAAGTTCCCGTATATTACATTATTTCCAATATTCATTCTGCACGTTTATAATTTATAGGATTATTTACGTCAGCTATTTATTATACTGAAGTAAAAACCACACTTTTAACGTCAGTTGTATAAAAAACTGACGTTAAAAATAAATATTTTTTATTTTAAAAACACTTTTAACGTCAGTTGTATTAAACAACTGACGTTAAAGGTGTATAAGTTTCTGCAAGAATTCATTCCTTTGACTACTGTGCTACTTACCCATGCACCTTGTAACTTAATCCTCTTAATGAGCATTAAGTTTATAGGTAAGTTTTCAAGAAAATCAGAATAGCTTAGTAACTTCATCCCCTGCTCCTATAAATAGCTTCCTTCCATCCTTTTAATTTTCTGCTTCACAATATGACTCTGCCGTGGATATTAACTTCATCACTCTTTCTTTCTATTCCTAGACTCAAAGGTCTTTGTCTTAATGGTCAAACAACTTCTGAGGTTGTGTAAATCACATAACATGGGTGATAAGGTTGTGTAAATCACATAGTGTGAGTTGCTCACCTTATCATCTTTCTGGAGAATCGGCAGCTACAGCACCAGAACGTCAGCTTTGGAAGCAAATGATTGTTCCAAGACCATTGCTGAAACAGATCGGGTGCACCCTTGCTCAGCCGCTCTGGAAAACTCGATCGCTCGACTCTCCTCTCTTGCTCACCCGTGAAGGGAACGAAGCCTCAACAAATGTTTAGGATTTTAAACCCTTTCAATGTAACTTTTTATAGGATTTTAAACCCTATCAATGTAACTTTTTATAGGATTTTAAACCCTTTCAATGAATGAGATCCGATTTGGGTTATTGATTCAACTTATACTTCGCACATATATTTTAGTTTTCAAAACAGAAACACAAAACATCAAAGCAATTGTGAAACTGAAACTTTGAGGAAGGCAATGCGGAAAGGTACGTATAATTGATAAAAAAAATTATTAAAATAACCTTTAACGTCTGTTGATGAAAGAACAGACGTTAAAAGTGAAGTGATGCACTTTTAACGTCAGTTCAATGAAGAACTGACGTTAAAAGGTTCACTTTTAACGTCAGTTGTTTATTGAACTGACGTTAAAAGTGAGTCACTTCACTTTTAACGCCAGTCCTTAAAACAACTGACGTCAAAATTGAATTAATGAAGTCTGATATTTACAAAACTGCCACCGCCTCCTTTTTAACGTCTAGCTTTTGGTTAACTGACGTAAACCCTTACCGTCTAATGTATATTTTCCACTAGTGAAAAAAAAAACGTACAACATTGAAAAAAAATCCTCCAATACTTCTTTCTCCAACAAAAAGTGAAGAGAAGAGAAAAATAGTGCGGAAATAATTGAGAAAAAAGAGAGTTATTTGGTAACAAAAAGTGAAGAGAAGAGGGTTTTAATTTCAAGGCAGCCCCAATGCATATTTTATTGCAAGAATTTTCATTTGGTTGCTAACACTTCTAATGATCTCTTTTTGCCTAGTGATGTTGTAACTCTTTTGAAAATTTGGAAATCTCATCCAAAAGGAAGTACCCCATGGTTTGGAAACTTGCATGGATTCCAAAATGCTCAACAAATCACCCTCTCTTGCTTTACCTCCTATTGAGATATATTTTGAACTTAAGTCTAAAGCACCCAATGTGATTGTGAGTAATACTTTAGATGGACCACCAATATCTAATTTTGGTGATGAAGATTGTTTCAATTCGAAGTCAAATTCACTCAAAGAAGGAGGGGATGATATGAGCCAAGGGGGGGCAAGTCAACTTGGATGTTGAATTTGGATTGAAATCCATTTGTGAGACTTTGTTCTCTTTGGTTCTTGGTTGAGCCAACCATAGTTCTTATCAAGAATCCAAGATTCTTGTGGAGAACATCATAGGCTTATCAAACTCTCTAGTTTGTGGCGCCATCATCATCTCTTTCTCTTCCATTTTGTTTCTTTCTTCTTCTTATTTTGGTTCCAAAAATTGGTTTCATGTTAACTTGTTAACAATTCAACCAAATAGATCATTCCAAAGGCAACCTTCCATTTGGTTGTCATCAACTACCCTACCCATGACCTAGAGTTAGGGGCTGTGGTATTTACCTTAAAGATCTGGAGGCATTACCTGTATGGATCGAGGTTTGAGGTTTTTAGTGATCACAAGAGTTTGAGGTATCTCTTCGATCAAAAGGAGTTGAATATGAGGCAGCGTAGGTGGATGGAATTCTTAAAGGATTATGACTTCGAGCTGACCTATCATCCAGGAAAGGCCAATGTGGTGGCCGATGCCCTAAGTGACCGAGTTTGTGTATGCGTGCTTGGTTTGTCAGAAAGCTAAGATAGAACACCAAAAGCCATCAGGTAAGTTACAACCTTTAAGTATCCCAGAATGGAAATGGGATAGCGTCTCCATGGACTTTGTGTCTGTACTCCCTAGGACTCCAGCTGGTTTTGAGGCTATATGGGTTGTTGTGGATAGATTGACTAAGTCTGCTCATTTTATCCCGATGAACATGGAGTATCCTTTAGATAAGTTAGCCAAGCTGTACATCAAAGAGATAGTTAGGCTTCATGGTGTACCCTCTAGCATAGTATCAGATAGAGACCCGAGGTTTACCTCCAGGTTCTGGGAGAGTTTGCAGCATGCTTTAGCTACAAAGATTAGGCTTAGTTCTGCTTACCACCCGCAGACTGATGGGCAGTCTGAGAGGACCATCAGTCCTTAGAGGACTTGTTGAGAGCTTGTGTGCTAGAAAAGTCTGGTAGTTGGGAGGAGATGTAGGACACCCTTGTGTTGGAGTGAACCTAATGATAGTGTGGTGCTAGGGTCGGAGATAGTCCAGGAAATAACATAAAGGACCGGGATGGTTCGGGAAAAGATGAGAGTGGCATAGAGTAGGCAAAAGAGCTACCATGACAAAAGGAGGAAGGAACTCGAATTCCAGGAAGGTGATCATGTGTCCTTGAGAGTTACTCCAATGACTGCGGTTGGTAGAGCGATGAAAGCAAGCAAGCCATCTGTTATCAGGAGATCTGAGTCTTTCCTACCTTGGTGAACAAGTGCAGAATCTACGAGGATGCTTACGAGGCCAGGATTGCAAGCTGCAAAAGTTCAGATATCCAGAGCAGCAAGGACGAAGATTAGAAGAACGGGGTGAGACAATGTCGTCGACAGAGACTTCAAGCAGAATGGCATGGAATCACAGTTCTCAGCAGGTAAGCCTGAGGGTTGGGATTCTCCTAAACATGTCAGATTTGGAAAACATGGAGAATGTCACTATGCCCATCAATACAAGGAGCCGAACATCATCGGTTTCAAGTGTGGCAAATATGGTCACCTTAGCAGGAACTGTAAAGGAGAAAAGTCAGAACCACCGAGTGCTAGCAGGAATCAGAGTGCCCAGCGGAAGCGTGGTGGAGCCGGAGCCTCCAAGTCTGTGGACTCAACCCAACGTATGCGCTTAATTGATGAAAGTTTAACCAGTTAAGGTGATAGAAATTTTGAGAACGAAATTTTTATAAGGGGGTGGAATTGTAACACCTCAAGATTCACCCTTATGTTTATATGTGTTAGTTTTGGCATATATATATTTGATATGTTTGATATTTATATATATGTGTGTATATATTATTGCATATGATAATATGTATATTAATATATGATTATTTGCATTAATATGAGATTGTGTCTCTTAATGTTTGATTTTATATGTTAATATATGATATGTGATTTTATTAATAATAAGTGATTAAGAATGATATGATAAGATGTCGTGTGATTTAGTATTTAAATAGAGATAGTGTTATTCTTAGATTTTAGCCCCTCAACCAATCAGATTTGAGTCCTTATCAATATAGGATCATCCTCTTTTTATATATATTAAGATCTTATCATAATCTCCTAAGGCTACTATCTAGGAATAACTACCAAATCTAGTGCTAATCTTACATTGAACTTTTGACTATCTTAGAGTCCGATTTAGGATTCGATCATTTGAAGTTAATTTGTAGATATTTCTCTTAGCTTTCTAATGACACCAAGAACTCCTAAATCAGAAACTTGTAACTCAAGTTATGGTCAAAATACCAAACTACATACAGTTTGGGCTGAAATAGGAACCCGTTATAACCCAAACTCATATATATAGTTATATACCATTAGACTCAACCTAAACCTAGTTTAAACGACCCCAACACTCTATGAATTATGTATGTTCATTTTTTTTTCTTTGTGACGTTCATCATCATAATCAAGACATTAACTGTTGACGTTCTTGGCAATTATACCAAGTCGTACAAGTAGTAAAGAGGTAACAGGGATATCGTTCCCACGAGGACTGAGACAAGTACTAGCATGTAACAAATCAACTACTATATAAGCGGATATTTGGAAGGAAGGGAACTCAATATTAAATACCAAGCCAATTTAAAATAACAAAATAAAAGGAACAAGTTCTTTTAGGATTTTTATCAAACACTTGGAATGCAAAAAGAAGGATTCTTCAAATATGATGAAAGATGTTGGGATTAAACTTCACTAAACCTTTTCCTCATGTAATACTAAGACCACCAATCCAACTTATGCTTCAAATATTAAAATCAACCCACAAGATTACTCAAGTCCTAATTCCTTAGATGACAAGAGCCTAAATCCCCTAATTAGACCCTAATTCCTTAGGTGTCCTAATTAATGAATTTCCATTAAGAGTAGGGATTACACGATTAATAATAAACCAAAATCCATTCCTAGATGCAAGGTTTACTAGGTGATTAATTCCAGATCAAGAATTGATAAGAACTTCCCAATTGCAAATCAAATCTCAGAACAATTCATGGATGATCAGACCACAAAAAGCATTAAGCATACGAATCAAACACTAATGAAGAAGCATAAACATAGATTAATAAATCAAGGTAAATACATGAGATTCGGTTTAGCTACATCTAATCCCAACAAAAAGGGAATTTATCTACTCATAGTCATAGAGAAAGCCAAAATCAAAACAATAGAAACAAAGGAGAGAAGAAACTCCATGGAAGCTTTCCACAGCAGTCACAGCCGTCACTGGTTCAGAGAGAACGTCCTTTTAGGTTAAAAGTCGCTCCTTATGTTCTGTCCAGATGCCTTATTTATAGATTAGGGAAGTTCTAATCCCAATCTAACACAATTTCAGATCCAAATAATGCGCGTCACGGTTGTGATGGCCATCACGGCCAGGCCGTGACGGGTTCTGCCATGGGCGCTTCTTCAATTTTTGGTTTGTCACGGCCGTGACGCTCATCACGGCTAGGCCGTGACCAGTTCTGACTTTTGCCTTCTTTTCTTTTCAGTTTTGCTTGATCATGGCCGTGATGGGCTCTGTTTGGCTCATTTTCTTCACTTTCCAATCCCCATCTTCATGCAATCTCCATCATGGTTGATCTTGTACATTTAATCCTTAATTTCTGCAAAACAACACCACAAAACCACCTTACCTGTTCCAAGGTAAAAAATAACAAAAAATCAAATTAAAATTGCCTAAACTATATGAAAATGCATGCAAAATGTAAGTGAAATATGCGGTGAAAACACACTCATCAAATCACCCCAAGCTTAAGACTTTGCTTGTCCTCAAGCAATCACCAAGGCCAGAAGATATAAATAATCAGAGCATGGATAGTGAACCAAGAATCCGAGTAACTAATCCAAGTAACAGGCATTTTCAAATAATTCACCAAGAGATGATCAATTTCAAGTCCAATTAGAAGCTTAGGTTTCCTAGACTCATATTCTCACTTATTCGGGCACTCTTTCTCACCTCACTCAAGTGTTTAAGGATATATGACAATTCGCTCAATTTCCTCAGGGAATGAATTCTACCATAAGCTTGACTATTAACCAAATCTCTACTTTATTAATGAAAACACATTAGAATCAAGAGGTCTTTTACTTTGGTTGTAACGAGGCCATGGGATTAATCACTAGGTGGGGAAATCAAGAAAAGGAAATTTCAAGAAGGCTAAACAAAATATCAATCATTACAAGCATGACACCTTCTAAAATACCTTTTTGGGTTTTGATTCATTTTTCCACCTTTCTTTCTTTCTTTTTATTTTATTTCTCACTTCCTTTTGTCATCCCCTTCTCTATTTTTTTTTGGAGAAGGAGAGATTTTCAATTCCAGAGAAATATTTTTCTAACTTTCTCATCCTATACTTTTTCAAACTACCTTTTTACCCATTTTTGCAATACTTTAGAAGGTCTCCTACCAAGCATCATTCATCAAAATATTTCAAGATACCAAGAAAAGTATTTTATTCTTGTAGGCTCAACATCAGGCAACTAAGGGGTAGCATTTAACCAATCAAAGCTCAGAAGGCCGGAAAAATACCTAGTGCCTCAATCATTTTCAAAAATGTTTTCAAAAATTTTTAAGCTTCAAAACGGTTTCAAGTCAAGTTCTAGAGAATACAATCCAAGAGGAATAGAACAATCTATCACAAGGAATGGGGTAGATTTAGTGAGTACCCCTTTGTGGCTCAAAAATCTCACATTTAGTAGCTCAAAAATCAATGAGAAACACAAATCTACAGAACCACATGCTAATTATCAACTATCAAAGATCATCTCAAGCATTTTTATTTGTAGCCTTATCACAAGAATAAAAAAAATTGGGTTCAAAAATTCACTACATCAGTTTATTTGGTACTAAGTTCTCACAATTGGATGCATAATCTAAGCAAGGGGCAATCTAATCATGTGATCATGCAAAACTATGCCTATATGAATGCAGCATGAAAAATGCAAAAATTCAAAAATTTGCAAAAATACCCCTACCCCAAGCTTAAAAACTTACATTGTCCCCAATGTAAATAATCAAGTTGGAGAGAGGAGAAAAATGGAACAACTCACCGAGGTGGTAGCGGGTACTGGCTCACATGCCTAGTCAAAGGGATGCTGGAAAAAGTGTCACGACCGTGATGCTCATCACGGGCAGGCCGTGATCAATTCTGGTCCATAGGAGTTGGCCTGTCACGGCCGTGACCTCCATCACGGCTAGGCCGTGATACTCTCTGGCCTTCAGGGTCCTTCTCATCACGCCCGTGATGGGTATCACGGCTGGGCCGTGATCCTTTCTGATCTTCTCATTAAGTTGATCATGGTCGTGACCACTATCATGGCCTGGGCGTGATGACTTCTGCTTTTTTTGTCCTTGCCTTTTTGCTCTTCCTTCCTTCAGGACCTGAAAATACTTGGCAAAGCCATCAATTAGTGATCGTTCTTTTCTTATCTTCTCAATTTATTCAAAAGCAAAATTTCAAAAACAAATGGAAAAGGAAAAGAAAACTTGGGTTGCCTCCCAGTAAGCATTTCTTTAACGTCACTAGCTTGACGGGCCGGTGATCTCAAGGATCACGAAGGCGCACAACTGTGGTCAATCTCTCGATGTCACCACCCAAGTAGGCCTTGAGCCTTTGGCCATTGACTTTGAAGGTCCTTTTTGAAGTAGGATCCTCCACTTCTATAGCTCCATGAGATGAGACTTCTTTGACAATGAACGGTCCCGACCACTTAGACTTCAACTTGCCGGGAAACAATCTCAGCCGGGAATTGAATAATAAAACTTGTTGTCCCGGCTGAAATGCTTTCATCACGATCTTCTTTTCATGATAAGTCTTGACTCGCTGCTTGTAAATAGTTGCATTCTCATATGCATTAAGGCGCATCCCCTCTAATTCATGCAGCTGATGGACTCTTTTCTCACCAACCAAAGTGGCATCAAAATTCAAGAACTTCAATGCCCAAAAGGCTCGATGCTCCAACTCTACGGTTAAATGACATGTCTTCCCATAGACCATCTGAAACGGAGATAACCCCAAAGAAGTTTTTAATGCAGTCCGGTAAGCCCACAAGGCATCGTCAAGCTTCTTTGCCCAATATTTTCTTGAAGTGGCCACAGTTTTTTCTAGAATTCACTTAATCTCCCGGTTAGAGACCTCTGCTTGCTCATTTGTTTGCGGATGATATGGAGATGCCACCTTATGCCTCACATCATACTTGGTCAACACATTTTTTAGTTGTGAGTTGCAGAAGTGAGATCCCCTATCACTTATAAGGACCCTTGGGACACCGAACCGGGCAAAAATGTTCTTTTTGATGAACTTAATTACTGTTTGTGCATCATTCTTCGGTGTTGCAACGACCTCCACCCATTTAGAAACATAGTCCACCGCCACCAAGATATATTGATTGGAGAATGAAGGTGGGAGTGGACCCATAAAATCTATGCCCCAACAATCAAATACTTCAACCTCCAATATGTTTTGAAGTGGCATCTCATCCCTTTTAGATATGTTCCCGGTCCTTTGGCACTTGTCACAACTCTTCACATGATTGTAAGAGTCCTTGAAGATTGAGAGCCAAAAGAGCCCAGATTGGAGGACCTTTGCAGTTGTCCTCTCCCCATTGTAATGTCCACCATATGGAGAGTTATGGCAATGCCACAAAATACTCTTCGCTTCCTCTTGACTAACACACCTCCTCCATAAGTCATCCGGTCCAACCTTAAACAAAAATGGGTCATCCCACATGAAATGGTTGGCATCCCGGAAGAATTTTTTCTTTTATTGCCAAGTGAGGTGCTCTGGAACAATGTTGGCTGCCTTGAAATTTTCCATGTCGGCAAACCATGGTCTTTCATGCAATAGAAATAAAGCCTCATCCGGGAACTCATCCCAAATGTCCTTTTCTTTTGCAGTAACCTCTTCATTCACTAACCGAGATAAGTGGTCAACCACCATATTTTCGCTGCCCTTTTTGTCCTTAATGACTATGTCAAATTCCTGCAACAATAAAATCCACCTTATGAGTCTTGGTTTTGAATCTAACTTAGTCAACAAATATTTAATTGCAGCATGATCAGTAAAAATAGTGACTTGGGACCCAATCAAGTATGAACGAAATTTTTCCAATGCAAACACTATGGCTAGCAACTCTTTTTCAGTTGTTGCATAATTTATTTGGTTCTCATTGAGAACCTTGCTAGCATAGTGAATGGCATGGAAAAACTTTTCCCTTCGCTGTCCCAAAACTGCCCCAACTGCGTAGTCATTGGCATCACACATTAATTCAAATGGTGACTCCCAGTTGGGTGCAACAAGAATGGGAGCGGTGATCAACTTTTCTTTCAAAATCTGAAAAGAAGTAAGACAAGCAGTATCAAACACAAATGGCGTGTCCTTGTTCAAAAGGCTACACAACGGCTTGGCTATCTTTGAGATGTCTTTGATGAACCGCCGGTAAAAGCCTGCATGACCAATAAAACTCCTCACACCCTTGACATTCACTGGTGGAGGTAGTTTCTCAATTACATCAATCTTGGATCTATCCACTTCGATTTCCTTAGCTGAAATCTTGTGCCCGAGCACAATGCCTTCCTGCACCATAAAATGACACTTCTCCCAATTTAAGACTAAATTAGTTTCCATGCACCTCTTTAACACAGCAGCAAGGTTAGACAAGCAATTATCATAAGAGGAACCGAAAACAGAAAAATCATCCATAAAAACTTTAATGTATTTTTCTACCATATCAGAGAAAATGGAAAGCATGCACCTTTGAAATGTTGCAAGCGCATTACAAAGACCGAAATGCATCTTCCGATAGGCAAAAACTCCAAAAGGACATGTGAAGGCAGTTTTCTCTTGGTCTTCCGGGTTAACCGCAATTTGGTTATAACCTGAATAACCATCCAAGAAACAATAATAAGCTTGCCCAGCCAACCTCTCCAACATTTGGTCCATAAATGGAAGTGGGAAGTGATATTTCCTATTAGCTTGATTTAGCTTCCGGTAATCTATACACATCCACCAACCGGTGACCGTCCTAGTTGGGATTAACTCATTCTTCTCGCTTTTCACAACGGTCACGCCACCTTTCTTGGGAACCACTTGTACCGGACTCACCCAAGCACTATCGGAAATCGGATAGATCATTCCGGCTTCAAGGAGTTTCAGCACCTCCTTCCTTACCACTTCTTTCATTGTAGGATTGAGCCTCCTTTGCGGTTGGACCGCCGGTTTAAATTCAGCCTCCATCATAATCTTGTGCATACAAAATGTAGGGCTAGTACCTTTCAAATCTAAGATGGATCATCCAATAGCTGTTTTATGCTCTCTAAGCACCCTTACAAGTTTCTCCTCTTCCAATTTGGACAATACATTGCTCACTATGACAGGATTTTCATCATTCTCACCAAGAAACACATATTTCAAGTGGGGAGGTAGAGGTTTAAGCTCTAACTTGAGCTTCTCTTGGACTTCATCATTTTTGAGCTCTTCTTTCTTAGTATTGACAGCAAGTTGATTGGGTTGAGCTTCCAAATCACACAAACACTCCTCTATTTCCTTCTCCTCTTTCTCATCAAGATTTTCAATAGAATTCAGAATTACCTTCTCAAGAGTCGAGGAGTGGTGCTGATGTGCAAAGACTTATTTGGTCACTACATCCACAATGTCCATGCGGAAACAATTCTCTTCATCACTCGGGCGATGCATAGCTTCAAATACATTGAAAATAACCTCTTCTTCTTGCACTCTGAGTCGAAGTTGGTCTTTTTGTACATCTATCAAAGCACGACCAGTTGCTAGAAAAGGTCTCCTTAATATAAGTGGAACTTCTGCATCCTCCTCCATGTCTAATACCACAAAATCCGTCGGGAAGATAAACTTATCCACTTTAACCAAAACATATTCCATAATACCAAGAGGATGCTTGATTGATCTATCGGCTAGTTGCAATGCCATCCTTGTTGGTTTCACTTCACCACCTCCAAGCTTGTTCAAGATTGAAAGCGGCATCAAATTGATACTCGCCCCCAAGTCACGCAAGGCCTTCCCAATAGCAACACTTCCAATTGTGCAAGGGATTGTAAAACTACCAGGATCTTTAAGCTTTGGAGGTAGCTTCCTTTGAAGTATCGCACTACATTCTTCCGTCAAGGCAACAGTCTCATCTTCTTTAAACCTCCTTTTCTTCGTAAGTAACTCCTTCGTGAACTTTGCATAAGTTGGCATTTGCTCTAGTGCTTCAGCAAAGGGTATGTTGATTTGTAACCTCTTAAGGATGTCAAGAAATTTGGCAAATTGCTCTTCCTTCTCCTTCTTCTTGCTTAAGTGAGGATATGACAATTTTACATAAGAAGGGACCTCTTGAGGCTTGTCTCCATCTTTCAAAATCTGACTTTTACTCTTCCTCAAAATTGAATCTTCATCCACTAACTTTTCTCTATTGTCTTTTTCACTGTCTTTTTCTTCTTCCTTTATTACATCCTCTTTGCCTTTTTCCTCATTTTCACTCTTTTTTCAGCACTCAACTCAGTTTTTTCAGCAACTCTCTTATTTTTCAACAAAGGCTCACCGCTCACTTTCTCAAGACTTTTACCACTCCTCAAAACAACAGCCTTACAATGCTCTTTAGGATTTATTTGAGTATTACAAGAAAAACTGCCATTAGATTGTTCCGCTAGGTGTTTTGCAATTTGTCCAACTTGACCTTCCAAGTTTTTTATGGAAGCATCGGTGTTTTTCTGGTTTTACATGGACATTTGCATGAATTGATTGAGGGTGTTCTCCAAGATAGAAGTCCGGTCTTGAGGCGGTTGTGTGGGATGAGGCTTACTTGCTTGTCCGGCATCTTGTTTCCAACCAAAACTTGTTTGATTCCTAACAATTTCCATTATCATAATCTCCTCCACAAAAATCACATATCATTACCTGTTGAGGTGGCATGGTTGTCCCCTGCATGGTTTGGAGTTGTTGTGGGAGTTGAACTAGTTGCTTGGTAATGGACGCAAGTTGTTGTGACAGAAGCTTATTTTGAGCCAAAAGTGCAGTTTGTGAGTCTAACTCCAGCACTCCCTTTCTTGATGTGGTACCTCGGTCATGATGCATCAGATAGTCATTAAATGCCATAGCTTCTATCAAAGTCAGTGCTTCCTCCGGTGTCTTTGTGTTCAGGGAACCTCCAGCTGAGGCATCCAACATAAGCTTGGTTGACGGCCTCAATCCATTTCAAAATGTTTGCATTTGGACAAGATCATCAAACCCATGATTTGGACATTTTCGGAGCAAGTCTTTGAACCTTTCCCATGTGTCAAGAGTTTCACCCTCTTGTTGAACAAAGCTTGTGATATCACCCCGTGTCTTCACAAATCTTGAGGCGGGAAAGAACCTTGCAAGAAATTTAGCCTCTAGGTCATCCCATGTAGTGATGCTCCCCCTTGGTTGAGATTGGAGCCAAGCCTTGGCTCTATCTCTTAGAGAGAAAGGAAACAACCTTAGGCGAATTGCATCATCGCTAGCACCATTTATCTTCATCGTATCACATAACTCAATGAAGTTGGAGACATGATTATTAGGATCCTCCTTCTCCATCCCGACAAATTGATTTTGTTGCATAATATTCAAGAGAGCCGGCTTGATCTCAAAATTGTTGGAATTCACTGGTGGCCTTACTATGCTAGTGACATGCCGATTGACATTTGTATTGGCATAATCCCTAAGTGTCCTCCGTGGAACACCCTCACCATTGCCTGCCATCTCAAGTGGTTCTTGATGAACTTGTGAAGTGGAGGTCTCTTGTTCTCTTTCTTGTCGTGCTAATAACTTCCGCTATCTTGCTTGACTCCGATTCTTCCTAGCCGCTTTTTCTATTTCAGGATCGTAGAGAAGTCGGTCAACTGGGATAGTACCTCGCATGCACAAAAGCCTAGAGACCAAGAATGTTAGTACTAAATGACAGCAAAGAGAAACATATAATAAAACAAAAAATAAAATTGTGCTTAAATTAGTAATCGAAATGGGTATGCTAATATTGAAACCCAAGTCCCCGGCAATGGCGCCAAAAACTTGTTGACGTTCTTGGCAAGTATACCAAGTCGTACAAGTAGTAAAGAGGTAAGAAGGATATCGTTCCCACAAGGACTGAGACAAGTACTAGCATGTAACAAATCAACTACTATCTAAGCGGATATTTGGAAGGAAGGGAGCTCAATATTAAATACCAATCCAATTTAAAATAACAAAAATAAAAGGAACAAGTTCTTTTAGGATTTTTATCAAACACTTGGAATGCAAAAAGAAGGATTCTTCAAATATGATGAAAGATGTTGGGATTAAACTTCACTAAACCTTTGCCTCATGTAATACTAAGACCACCAATCCAACTTATGCTTCAAATATTAAAATCAACCCACAAGATTACTCAAGTCCTAATTCCTTAGATGACAAGAGCCTAAATCCCCTAATTAGACCATAATTCCTTAGGTGACCTAATTAATGAATTTGCATTAAGAGTAGGGATTACACGATTACTAATAAACCAAAATCCATTCCTAGATGCAAGGTTTACTAGGTGATTAATTCCAGATCAAGAATTGATAAGAACTTCCTAATTGCAAATCAAATCTCAGAACAATTCATGGATGATCAGACCACAAAAAGCATTAAGCATAGGAATCAAACACTAATGAAGAAGCATAAACATAGATTAATAAATCAAGACAAATACATGAGATTCGGTTTAGCTACATCTAATCCCAACAAAAAGGGAATTTAGCTACTCATAGTCATAGAGAAAGCCAAAATCAAAACAATAGAAACAAAGGAGAGAAGAAACTCCATGGAAGCTTTCCACAGCAGTCACAACCATCACTGGTTCAGAGAGAACGTCCTTTTAGGGTAAAAGTCGCTCCTTATATTCTGCCCAGATGCCTTATTTATAGATTAGGGAAGTTCTAATCCCAATCTAACACAATTTCATATCCAAATAATGCGCGTCACGGCCGTGACGGGTTCTGCCATGGGCGCTTCTTCAATTTTTGGTTTGTCACGGCCGTGAGGCTCATCACTGCTAGGCCGTGATCAGTTCTTCCTGTTGAGGGTCTGGTTCAGCTGACATGTCACGGCCGTGATGGGCATCACGGCTAGGCCGTGACCAGTTCTGACTTTTGCCTTCTTTTCTTTTCAGTTTTGCTTGATCATGGTCGTGATGGGCTCTGTTTGGCTCATTTTCTTCACTTTCCAAGCCCCATCTTCATGCAAGCTCCATCGTGGTTGATCTTGTGCATTTAATCCTTAATTTCTGCAAAACAACACCACAAAACCGCCTTACCCGTTCCAAGGTAAAAACTAACAAAAAATCAAATTAAAATTGCCTAAACTATATGAAAATGCATGCAAAATGTAAGTGAAATATGCGGTGAAATCACACTCATCATTAACTTTGGGACGGTCTTCTTCCCAGGAAGGTCCAAAAAGTCAGTGTAGCTAAAACAGACGATCCAAAGAAGAATACCCTTTTCATATTTTCTCTACAAAAATATCATCTTCTTCACTGTATTAGTAATATAAACCTCTTTCTCTTTTCTTACTTTTATTTCTCTCCTTCTATGTCTATATATTTTTCCTTTTTGGGGTTTTTGAGTTCTTTTACCTTATGATCTTCAGGTTCAGTTTGATCTTATGTCCATGAAAAATTTCTAGAAAACCCAGGTATGAATGATCTTAATTTTGTATCATTTCTTTGTTTTTTTTTTTGTTATTTATTTTATTAGGATTATATTTTCTTTTTACTATCTCAATCTCATGATACAAGTTCAAAGAGAAATCTGAAAAAAAAAAAGGTCAAAACTTTTTTGTTTCTACATAGGTTGTTTCTTGTTTCTCTTTGACTATGCCGGTTGCTGAGAATGTTGGGGCCAAAATCAGTTCTTCAAGTCAAAATTTGGACAACAGTGTAGTCTCATTGGAACCCACTGAGGTGGAGAAATCAAAGGCCAGAAATGGTTCCATCGACGGCGATCAGAATCCGAATGGTGTTTTCAACCACCATGATAGAGCTCCCAACACTGTTCCAGTCCCAAACATTAACTACAAAGCTCAAATGGGTCAAATGCTAAATGGGTTTGAAGGAAATAGGATTCAGAACCAGCAGATGTTCGTGAAAAATAATGAGTATGGAGGGGTCAATGGGGAGAATGGGGGTGAGAGTTTCAAGAGGGATATGAGGGAATTGGAAGAAATGTTGTCAAAGTTGAACCCCATGGCAGAGGAATTTGTGCCTCCTTTACTAACAAATAATCTTGGCTACTTAGCTGGACCTGGTGCTGGGTTTGGCTACCCTAACAATTTTATACTCCACAATAATTTTGTCAATGCTAATGGGCAAACTAATAGAAGGGTATGAATATTTTCTATTTTTTGGATATATTTTTAATCTGCATGACGGTGAGCCTTGGCACAACGTTAAGGTTGCTGCCTCGTGACATGGAGGTCACTGTCCTCGTAACATCCTCTCCACTCGTGGGGGGTAAGGATGCGTATGTCTATCCTCCCCACCAGGCGGGAATCTCGAGCACGAGGGGCCACCTTTTATTTTTAATTTGCATGGTGAAATGTTTTTGTTTATATTCTTCTGAATTCCGAAAATTAGCTTTCACACTTGAGTTCAAACCTAGGGTAAAATGATCTCTGCGTTTCTACATGAGTTGTGGTTCATAGTATTTTATGGCTTGTTACCAATTATGTGTTACTAGCTTGAAGGTTTCACTTTTCTTAATACAATGATGTGTTGCAGAGGAAGAATGACTATAATTACGGGAAGCGAAGAGTTAATAATAAAATAGATAGAGAAATGAGAAGAGATGGTTAAGAGGACTGTTTATGTGTCTGACATTGATCAACTTGTATAAATTTTAGCTGCCTTATGGATTCCCTTATTTCGGCTAGCTTGGAATTTTTCCACGTGTATTCATTTTAATGATTGTGTTTTTCTGTCGGCATCTAGGTTACCGAAGAGCAGCTAGCAGCTCTCTTTCTTAACTGTGGGTAGGTAGGAACGGTTACATTTTGTTTATTATGTCTGTTTTGTTATTAATAAATAATAATGGTGGACGATGTTACATAGTCAACTTGTTTTTCCTGCCGTAGGTTGTTGATTGTCGTGTTTGTGGGGATCGTAATTCTATTCTTCGGTTTGCGTTCCTTGAGTTTGAGGGTACCATCACCACCAAATATATGTTATTCATATGTTGTAGTTATTGACATTTCACTGTATTAACAGTGTTATGCCCGCAAAAGGTGCAAGGGCCGTTTTGAACCTGTCTGGAACCATGCTTGGATGTTACCCTTTGAGAGTGCCACCTTCAAAAACCGCCATTGCACCTGTTAATCCGACATTTTTGCTCAGGGTAATTTTTTTCTTAGAGATCCCTGTTACATTCTTCAGAAGATGATTAATCAGAGTGAGCTAATAATCTTTTTGTCTCTTACATTTGTAATGGTGCTATATTTCTCAGTCTGAAGATGAAAGGGAGATGTTCTCAAGAAAAATTTATTGCACAAATATCGACAATAAGGTACTTTAGGATTTACCCTTTCTTAGAATCCTGCTTGGGGTAACTTGTTGGCATCTTTCCAGAAAATCTAAAGTTCCTTTCTTATTTCTACTACAGCTTACTCAAGCAGGTGTCAAACAATTCTTTGAATCTATTTGTGGAGAGGTTTGTTGCTTTTCATGGAACCAGGCTTATAGTGTTTAATGTTGATTGAATTTAATATCTTATTAGATATTTTCCATTATCATAAAAATAGCCTCTTCGCTTGCGGGGGTAAGGATGCATCCATCTGTCCTCCCTAGTTCCCAAGGTGGGAGCCTCGCGCACTGGGCCACCCAATTAGTTATTTTCCGTTATTTTGGTGTCTTCATCTAGGTTTAATGATTGAGGTTTTTTTTTTTTGGAATTTAATTATCGTGTAAGATATTTTCCATTATTTTGTTGTATTCATCTAGGTTCAACGCTTGAGGCTTCTTGGGGATTACTATCATTCAACTCGAATTGCATTTATGGAGTTCACAGTGGTAATTACTCACTAACTTTTTTACCTTATTTTCATTCTAATCAACTCTGGTCTACTTGGGTGTTTTATATATTATGTAACTCTCTTTGTGAAGTTTATGCCCTCAGATTGAGTGCTATTGTTTAGTTATCATTTGCTTTAATGCCCCCCCCCCCAAAAAAAAAAAAAAGAAAAAAGGAAAAAGCATTTGTATTTCTTTTGGACATGCTCCTCTCGATAATTGTGTTTCATCGTGATAGGTCGTAGTTTCTATTGTGGGAGTCTTTATTCATTACTATCTCATTCTTTTCATAGACAAATTCAAGTTTATACACACACACACATATTATATATATATATATACATATATATATATATATCTATATATATAGATATAGATATTTATGTAATTATGTAGGTATGTTTAAGATAAACTATATTATGAAGCACTCTAATAAAGGAAATATTTTTTATGAATTGAAATGGAGCCTATCTGTGAACATAATATGGTGAATAGGCTTTAATGGTAATTTTGTTCATAGAAAGTAATCTCAAGTGATTCTCAGACTGAGTGTTTCCCTCGGATTAATGCCTATTTATTGGATGATAATAATGTCAAATGGTTTTAAGTAGCTCTTCCTTTGAAAATAATGTACTCCACATATTATGAGGGAATGATGGCTGCAATATTCACTTTTGTTCATTGACGAAGTGCAAAGCAATGTATGAAAGAAGGGCGCGTGTATTATTCACTTTTATTCGTCCATGGAGTGTGTATGGGAATCCCTATATTATGGGTCTTACAAAGTTCAGTAGCTTTGATGTGTATAGGGAAGATTTTATAAGTATTCTCTGGGGGTGGAGGCAGATTGATGTGTATTGTGAAGCTTTTATAAGTATGCTATTCCCTGTTAGAAGTCCAAATGGCTAAATACAGTTTTTGATGCTTGATTTTACTCATTATGCTTAGCACTCATTACAATTAACATTTACTATGCTCTGTCGGGTATGATGCTTTGATGATCCAGTGAATTAGGGATGGGTATCCATTTGTTATTATTTTTAAGGTGAAGGCTCATTCTAGGCCATGAAAGGGCATAAATGCATAGTGCTTAGGCGTGCTTAATAAGGTACAATGGTTTTCTGGGATTGCATGATGTTAGTTCTTAATTTAAACGTCTTGCTTCCATGACCTAGCTTCTTTAGCTTGAATAGGTGGAGTTGTTAAGTTTGTTATACCTTGTTTTGAACTTAATAATTTAAACTTGTTAGACCTTGCTTGCATATTTTTCGGATGTTGCCCTATGCGGTTGTTTTTTATTTCCCTCCATCTCTTGCTTCTTTATTCATTGCTTGTTTTAGCAATGTTTAAAATTGTTTTGTTCCCTTTTCTGTTAACCTTGTTGAATGTAATAAAGCGACCACACAATAAGACGTTGCTTATTTTATCGCGACATTCTTTGAATCTTTGTACCAACTTGGCTCCGTTAGTTTCAAATTCTGTCATTTTGTATGACCAACTATTTGTTTTGTCGTGTCTCCCTTTCTTTTTTGGGTCTCCGAAAATTTAACTACCTCATTTTCGCAGGCTGACAGTGCAATTGCAGCGTTGAGCTGTAGTGGTGTGGTTTTGGGTTCACTTCCTATAAGGTAAGATTGATTTTGGTAATAATGCATAAATTTTGAGAAATAATAATTTTTTAAATCAAAAACACTTTCAAAGTTTCTAATTAGAAGTTATCTTGTATATAAATTAAGTTTAATGTTTCTTAAACCATGGGTATGCAGGGTTAGTCCATCGAAGACACCAGTCCGGGCTCGTGCTCCTCGTGCTTCTATGCACTTAGTCAACCTTTCATGTTAATTTCAAGTTATATATATAACTTAAGGTGTCTATGTTTTGCACTTTTACAATTTGTATTTTTCTACAAACCCAAATGATCGTGTACTCCTAAACTTCTGTTTTTTTTTGGGAAAAAAACTTTTATGTAGATTTTTTTTTTGCCCTTTTGATCATCCATATCTTTCCAAACTGTCTTCTTCGTAGTACGACACCGTTTAGTACTAGAAGCTTCATCGTTTTTAAAGCAAGGGGATCCTCCACCAACCTCAAATGACATGTGGAGGCAATGAGAATCAAGTGGTTACATATCTTACGTAGGAAAGTATGGTTCTGATCAGATGCGAGGTGGTTGTGTTGTACATATATACTATGTGGTACATGATGCCATTGAAGTATTGGAGTTGGATACTTACTCTATGATGACCATAAAAAAAATATAAATCAAACAGTGTGAACGGAATTGTAAACGAAAATGGAAAGTGTGAATTTTTTTTGTTTAGATCTTGCAACGCGTATTTAGTTATTCCGACAAAGTTCATGTGAAATTAGGACACCATAGACTTAAGGGTGAGCTAAATATACAAAACAAGTGATGGTTGTAAGCCTATTTTTTTCAAAAATAACCCTCCCCGCTTAGGGGAACGCATTAGGGGCCCAAAAATAATGTTGAGGGACCATTTTACAAATCTTAAAGTGGTTAAATAGAGGAGGGTAAGGGGGCATACAGGTTTGGCATTGAGAAGGAAGGATAGAAGAGGAATAGAGAGAAAAAGGGGAGGAAGAGAAGGAAGGAGAGTTGGGGCAAGCTCCACACCCTTTCCATCATCTTTACTTCATGGGTAAGCATTTCTAATCCATCATCTTCTTCATCTTGCTCACCATCACTTTCCCAAAAACCCTTATCTTCCTCCATTTTCGTGTAATGTGGGAACTCCATTTTTGGAGCTTCATTTTTTGTCGAATTTGAGCTAATAAAGTGGGGAAATCACTTTCTTATGATTTGGGACTTATAAAGGGACTTCAAGGGAGACCAAACAACCTTTTGGAAGCTCTAATTTGGGGGGGGGGGACATCTCCTCATCCCCCAAAGGTGAGGGATTTTAGCATCCTCTTTAGTTTGTTTTGGTTTAATTTTTTTTATTGATGTTTTTGTCCATGAAATTGAAAGGAATATCAAAGTTATAATTGATGGGTTAAACCCTAGAAATTGGGGTTGAATAACTCCATTGATAGAGCTTGAGTTTTCTTGATTGTGGGAGTTGGAAAAGTTTGAAACTTTACATATTTCCCTTGGTGATTTAAAGTTGTATTTTAGTTATGATAAACCCATGACTTAGATGTTAAGATTGTGGTTTTTATAAGGATATGGATGAGTGGTCGTAGGTGTTATGAAATGGGTTTGAACCCTAATTCCTTTGAACGAAAATCATTGGGTAAAAGTGTCTAAGCTTAACATATGCAATGGAAATATACAAGTTAAGTTTGATATAAAATATATGGTTGGTGACCTTGTTTGAAGATAAATCAAGTTAAGAAACTTGAGTTTGAGTGACCAAGTGTTGGGGGTAAGCCACAAACCCGAATTTAACATGTTTTTGATGAAATGTATTTTTGTCCAAAATATTCACCAAACTTTAAATGATAAACTGTGTTAATTCACTCAATGAAAAATTCTGGAAATTTGTACATAGATACTACTGTGTTTTAGCTTTTGAATGATACTAGAACCAATTCATTTGGGTCTCTACATCCTGAGATATGCGCATTCGATGCTAGATAGTTCAGAATCTATCATAGCAGAAAGTGTTTCTGTATAATGCGTTACTGGGAACTCTGGTAATGACCAAAAATTCTAAAACTTTTACCACTTAAATACTATGTCCTAGCTTTATTTACCCTTTGGAATCAGGTCCAAAGGGCTTCGGTAGCCTAATTTATGTCAATCGGAAGTCAGGTTGTCAGAAGTTAATTTTGCAGCACAAATGCCAACTTTGAAACAAAAATCTGTATTGATTCACAATTCCAAAAATTCTAATATTTTTGTGGCATTTAAATGCATGTCTTAGCTTTCAATAGAAACAAACGGTGTGTGATTTGGACATCTGTGAGAGGAGTTATGTAGTCAAGAGTAACAACAAATAAAATTGGATATTTTCCAGTCACTGAAACCTTTTGATATTTTAAATGATAGTATCTTGATGACTTATCTTTTCAATGAATCATACCTTATATTAATAGGAGCTCTTTACCTCAAGTTATGCACAAGTTTGCGTTAGCTTTCCAAATTGAATAGCACGAGGGTATAGTTTAACAAAACCTTGTATGTAATTCTTGGTGCATGTGTGGAACATGTCTTCTAGATGAACATATTCATGTGAATAGGATTATACATTTTGTTTTGTTAATTGAGTTATTTTTGGCGTGTTAGATCACAGTTTTCCCTTATTTTAGTATAGTACTAAGTTTACCATTTTTTCTAAGTGATTCTTGAACTGGAACTTAGTTCTCTTTGTGTGAAGACTTGAATTTATCATACCTTGGAAAAGTGTTTGAGCTTGATAAAAAAAAGGGGATGTAGTATCCTATTGGTTAGAATGAGACTTCTTGTGAAAAATATGAAAGAGAAATATATTGTGATGTTTATGATCATTATTGAGAAATGTTTAGTTTACATACCTTATATATTTGTAAACCTCTCGTATATCATTGTTGCGCAAAGAGAGGATGACGATAGACCATTTGAGATATTTTATGATTGCCAAGAGATGAATAATATATATATACTTGTGTCATTATTTGTATTATTGGTTTATTTGAATGGTTGCAAATTATATAGAACATGAGGAGTACCCATAAGTTTGTGAAATGAGATAAGTGTCTGTGTTGTGGAGAGTTATAAATAAAGTTAACATTGGTTATGATGTTGCAAGGGCACTTGTATATTGAGATAGTTATGGTTTGCACTCTATATTGAGTTTGATGCTAAAAATATATGCTTATGTTAGAATATGATACAATCATCATGAATTGAATTGTTAATCGTTGAGATGTCTATATCGGAATATGTGAAGATTTTGTTGCTTCTGTGATTGTTGATACATGTTCCTTATTAGGAATGGTTGCATTGTGAAATGGTGGAATTTTTGGGGAAATGATTTAAGGGATAAAGTATTTTCAAAGAGTGAAAGTGGAATGACGGTGGCATGGTGTCATGGTTTTGGGAAGAAAAATGTTGTAGACTTCAGTCACATGTGGATAATGGAAATAATTGACTTATGATGAAAAACCTATGCATTCTGATGAGGAACCCTCGTTGTTAAATGTACAAGTTATTAGACTTTAGAGTATGTAAGTTTCTTAACTAGATATTATGTTTATTGATTTGTTGTTAATTGATGTTTTACTGATTGATTATTAATTCCTGTTTTAGAAGGGGTACCCCTCACTGAGTTTCAAACTCACCCTTTTGTTTTAACCTTTTAGTCACGGGTCCTTCTTAACATAAAGAATTCAAGGATACCCAATGACTGTTGTAAAGGATTTCAAAGCTAGGTTGTCATAGAAATTTATAGATCAATTAGGATTTAAGTGTTTACGTGATGTATGTATTGATGAAAGAATTTCTCTTTATCGGAAAAGAACAACTATGTTGTATATAATGGATCTTGTGAAACTTTGTTTTTGAAAAGTTATTTAAGTTAGAACCTAGTGTCACATTGTAATTGAGGAAGAAGTTTCCAAGTAAAGATTGATGCTAGGCTTCGGGGCTAGGTAGACGACCTTAGTCCTGGCAGGTCATGGACTCCAGATTTGGGTCGTGACAAAGTTGGTATCAGAGCTCAGGGATTAGATATCTTGAGTTCATATGACATATTTCAAAAGTAAATTAGACTCGAAATTGATTGCCTAAGATTATCTATGACAACAATGACAGCAGGGCATCCTTGTGGCTAAGTGAGGCTAGTAAGTATTTAAATATTTATATTGGAATAGAGATATAGTCAAGTGCATTGTGTTGTTAAGCGAATGCCTCTTTTTGTTGTGCATGTGTTAAGAGTCGTATTAGGCTTGATGCCTTGAGCCGGAAAGTAGGAGAAAGAATCACTTAAATATTCATGTTGTTTTGTTTTGATGTTTGCACTAGCTTTGTGTTTGTAAATTTGTAAATATTAATTGAAACATGAGTTGACCGTAAACCGTAATAATAAACATGGCCATGGAGATTTTATGTGTTTGAACTAGTTATATGAGTTCATTTTCTAATGATTGAACATTTTATGCTTTTGATGGTTAAGCGCTGAGTTGAACACTCAGAATATATTGAGATACTTGATGATGTGTGTTCAATGTCGATATGTGTTAAATATGAAGCATATTATGATATGATCCTTATGAAGGGATTGAGATATGATGAACTTTTAAAATTATGTTTTTTTTTTTTATGAGTGAAGGAATGAATGTGGTGATGTATTGACACATATATGATACTGATGCTTGAGGCATGCATGATATGTTGGCTACGTTTAATTTTTACTTGTACAGAGATTACCATGGTTATGTGAAAGGTGATGCCTTGACTCATCGAGGCAAGTGTTGTTGCATATCATAATAAATGAGGATATCTTGTAAACATAATAACTTGATGCTATAGAATGCATGATAAAAATCATATATGTTGTGGTTGTGTATCTATTGGAATATTCCTGATGCTTGAATTGCTCTTGAAAGTCGCACTGGGGATAGCGTGACGTAAGTTGCACGAGAATTTGCTATGACAATGCACTGGGGACGGTGAGACGTAACGCCCGGTTGCAGAGTGATATGGATAACCTACCGGGGACGACGAGACGTAACACCTAGTAGAGCTTGGGTTATGATGTGATGGCCATGTACTGGGGATGCCCGGTAATTTTGATACCGCACTGGGGACGGAGATACGTAACGCCCAGTAGCATATAGAATTGTATCTTGAGAACAATGCATGCCTGATGAGTGTGATTTTACCTCATTTTTCATGTACATTTCGGCATGCATTTGCATATAGTTAGGCCAATTTAGTGTTGATTTTGTATAGTTTTTCCTTTGGAACGGATGAGGTGGTTTCTGTGTGTTGTTTTGCAGGATTTAATGGAAAAATGCCCAGAAATCAGCCTTGGTGGAGCTTGGATGAAAAAGAGCTAGAAAAGTGAAGAATATAGCCAAACAGAGCCTATCACGGCACTGGCGTGATGACCATCACTGCTGCGTGATGAAGCAGAGCAAAAGGCAAAAGTCGAGATCTGTCACGGCCTGGCCGTGATGTCCATCACGGCCGTGACTTAGGATTCGCGTCGCGAACAAAGGGCTCGCCTCGCGAGTGACCATTTTGTGCAAATTCGCCCAAGTCAGAGACCATCACGGCCTGGCCGTGATGGCCATCACGGCCGTGACGGGCGACGGACCTATAAATAACATCACAGCAGAAAGAAAAAAGGGACTAACTTATAACCTAAAACAATCTGCCCTTGGAGGCCGGCTGAGGCTGGTGGCTGGAGAGGGTTTCTACCCAAAAAGGGGGCGTTTTCTCTGCTCTTGGATGGAGAGAAGATTGGAGGAAGCTTGTCTATGAGTGTTCTTCATCCCTTCTCTTTTTCCTTTTTGTATTTCCTTATCATGAGTAGTTAAATCCCCATTGTTGGGGTTAGATGTAACTTTTCTGAACTTGTTGTAATTGATTTGGTATTTTAATACAAGTTTCTATTTCGTTATGAGTATGTGATTCTGTGTTTAATGCTTTCCTTGGATTAGCTACCCATAGGAATGATTTGTTGCTTTGATAGATGACTGGAAGGTTGGTATTAAGGCATGCTCATGAATCATATGCCAAGTAGTTCAAGAATCTAGGAATAGGTGTTGAATGCTTGCAATCTTATAAGTCTTGACTTAATGCAAAATCTCAGGTTAATCCACCTAAGGAATTAGGGTTTAATTTGGGGTTTTAGGCTCAATGCACCTAAGGAATTAGGCTTGAGTATTTTAGAAAAGGCTTGATTGTCATAATTGAATTAGGACTTGTGTCGATAACCATTTCATTGCAATTAAGGGAGGATTAGTGTAGTCTAACCCTAACAATCTTAGCTATATCTCTGTTTGCCTTCCAAGTGTTCGATAAAATTACAAAAAGACAAAAATATTTTATTTCTTTAGTTTTAATCTCTCATATTTTAGATTAGTCTAGATAGTTGTTAAATTTGTGAATTGGTAATTGACAACCAATCCCTGTGGATACGATAACCGGTCTCACCACCGTATTACTTGATTGCGACGAGGTGCACTTGCCTTTAATTATATTTCTAAAAATACACGCATCAATGCCTATCGGGGACGGTGCTACGTAACACCCGATAGTGCAATTGAGACATGTTATGTTGGTATATTTGAGACGGTTCAAGCATGACGGTAAGAAAATCCTTAATGTGGTTTTGTAAGTGGCATGATCTATATGATTTAACGAGTTAGGCTTTATGTATAATTCATTACTATATTATAAACTTGGTTATGTTGATCATATAATGAATATATGTGCTTTGTTAGTAAGTATACGACGATGTATGCATTATATGTATTGTGGAATTGCAAGATGTTTAAAGTTAGATGTATTGCCTTAAATTGTTTAGAAGTGGTGATCACTTTAGTTTGTGAGAATATATGATTACCAATCTAAAACATTGCTTGAAAGTGTTTGACCATGTGTCTTATGATGTTTGCACTCAATGATTGACTATAGGGTGCTTAGTTGAATATTCTATAACAAATTAATTTGTTCCTTTAGGCACTATATAAGGTCTATAATTATCACCTATGGTTCATTTGGTGTTAGATATGTGGATGAGATAATTATATAACTGGAAGTATATACAGTTAGTTGGAAAGAAATATGAATAGTAAATGTGCAACAATATCAGTTGCTATAATGGGGATATAGACTCCTGGTGTGCTCGTAAATAAGCCCCCGAAGCTAAGTTTAATTAAGACTAAATCCTTACCTAATTTGCTCCTAATTGTATTTTGATAGATGATGAGTTCCAAAGAATAACTGAGCATAACGATTGAGAAGTCGGACTAACCTAGATTCGTAGTAGACAATAAAGGCTCGGATAGGAACTATGGGGTCGCAGGTGACCAAACGAAGAGGGATTTAAACCAAAGAAATGGAAAAGGGACAAGAAAATACCTAAACTTTCAGAATTCGAGGACGAATTCTTTTAAGGGGAGAAGATTGTGATGACCATTAAAAAAAAAAAATTAAACAGTGTGAATGTAATTGTAAACGCAAATGGAAAGTGTGAATTTTTTTTATTTAGATCTTGCAATGCGTATTTAGTTATTATGACAAAGTTCATGTGAAATTATGACACCATAGACTTAACGGTGAGCTAAATATACAAAACAAGTGATGGTTGTAAGCCTATTTTTTTTCAAAAATGACCCTCCCCACTTAGGAGAAGGCCTTAGGGGCCCAAAAATAATGTTGAAGGACCATTTTGAAAATCTTGAAGTGGTTAAGTAGAGGAGGGTAAGGGGGGCATACGGGTTTGGCATTGAGAAGGAAGGAAAGAAGAGGAATAGAGAGAAGAAGGGGAGGAAGTAGGGGTGGACAGCGGTCGATTTTGGTCGGATTCGGACCAAAAAACCCCAATCCGACCAAAACCGACTATGATAATATGCAATTTGTTCCCGTCCGTTAAAGGGTCGGTTTTGGCCGGTGGCGGGTTCGGCGGTTTTAAACAAATAGAATAAAATGTAAAAAGAAAAGGAAGGAGAATAGAATACATAGTATCATAATCACAAATCTTGATGATTTTCAACAAAATCCAGAAACAAAATAAAAAATATATCAAACCCAGATCTGGCCCCTTGTAACAGAGGAAGCTTGGTCGGAGATCTCCCATTTGGTGCGGTGGGGATTGGCCGGAGAGTGGGGTCGGGCGAGGTGATGGCTCCCATTGATGGAGTCAAGGAGGAACTCGCCATCGTCGGAGCCGTCGGGCTTGCTCTTGGTCTGGGCGAGTTGGAGCACGAGCAGTCGCCTTGACCGAAGAAGGATTCATGAAGCCGCTGCTCTGGCTTTCGACCACCGCCACGTGGGAGGAATAAGAATGCAGACGATTAGACGAAAGCGGGAGGAAGCAGATCTGGACGACGATCGTCACGGCGAGGGCTGTGCTGGCCGGAGACGGGCTTGGGTAGATCTGGAGTTACAAGAAGCAGAAGAGATTCAGTGAGGGTGAGAGAGAAACGGAGAACGAGAAAAAAATTGAAGGAAGCGAGAAAGGTGTAACCGAAAAATAGAAATAGAGAGTAAATGAAGAGAGAGAAATGGTCAATGAATAAAGAAAATTCGAGAATCAAGGGCTGCTATGCTTGTCTAGTTGTCTTCCCAATACACTGATTTGTCTCTTCCCAATGCAGTGAGTGACTATGTGACTGAATGGACGGTGGAGTGGATGTCTATAAAGTAAAGTAAGGATTCAAATTAAATTTCTTTACATAGAGGTTTGGTCGGGTACGGGCGGGGGCGAAAAATTTTCACCCAAACCGAACTCGCCCGCAACAATCCGCATGAAACTGAGTTAGAAACCCGTATGACCCGCAAACCGAAATGACCCGCCCGTTTGCTTGCCAATTCTTTCAGGCTTTTCGGGTTTCGGTCGGGTTGGAAATTTTGTCCAGCCCTAGGAGGAAGAGGAGGATTGAGAGTTAGGGCAAGCTCCACACCCTTTCCATCATCTTCACTTTATGGGTAAGCATTCCTAATCCATCATCTTCTTCATCTTGTCCACCATCACTTTCCCAAAAAACCCTAATCTTCCTCCATTTTCGTGTAATGTGGGAACTCCATTTTTGGAGCTTCATTTTTGTTGAATTTGACCTAATAGAGTGGGGAAATCACTCTCTTATGTTTTAGGACTTATAAAGGGACTTCAAGGGATACCAAACAACCTTTTGGAAGCTCTAATTTGGGGAGGGGGGGGGGGGGGGGGGGGACATCTCCTCATCCCCCAAAACCGAGTTGACTCAATGGTTTGATAAGAAACCCAAAGGTGAGGGATTTTAGTATCCTCTTTAGTTTGTTTTGGTTTAATTTTGTTTATTGATTTTTTGTCCATGAAATTGAAAGGAATATCAAAGTTATAATTGATGGGTTAAACCCTAGAAATTGGGGGTTAATAACTCCATTGATAGAGCATGAGTTTTCTTGATTGTGGGGGTTGGAAAAGTTTGAAACTTTACATGTTTCCCTTGGTGATTTAAAGTTGTATTTTGGTTATGATAAACCCATGACTTAGATGTTAAGATTGTCATTTTTATAAGGATATGGATGAGTAGTCGTAGGTGTTGTGAAATGGGTTTGAACCCTGATTCCGTTGAACGAAAATCATTGGGTAAAAGTGTCTAAGGTTAACATATGCAATTGAAATATACAAGTTAAGTTTGATATAAAATATATGGTTGGTGACCTTGTTTGAAGATAAATCAAGTTGAGAAACTTGAGTTTGAGTGATCAAGGGTTTGGGGGTAAGCCACAAGCCCAAATTTAACATGTTTTTTATTAAATGTATTTTTGTCCAAAATATTCACCAAACTTTAAATGATAAACTGTGTTAATTCACTCAATGAAAAATTCTGAAAATTTGTACATAGATATTAATATGTTTTAGCTTTTGAATGATACTAGAACCAATTCATTTGGGTCTCTACATCCCGAGATATGCGCATTCGATGCTAGACAGTTCAGAATCTATCATAGCAGAAAAGTGTTTCTGCATAATGCGTTGTTGGGAACTCATGTAATTACCAAAAATTCTAAAACTTTTACCACTTAAAATAATATGTCCTAGCTTTATTTATCCTCTGGAATCAGGTTAAAAGGTTATGTTACTCGGAAGTCAGGCTGTCAGAAGTTAATTCTGCAGCACAAATGCCAGCTTTGAAACAAAAATCTATATTGATTCACAATTCCAAAAATTATAATATTTTTGTGGCATATAAATACGTTTCTTAGCTTTCAATATAAACAAACGGTGTGTGATTTGGACATCTGTGAGAGGAGTTATGTAGTCAAGAGTAACAGCTGTCTGAAACTTCTTATTCTGCAATAATTATGCGGAGCAAGGCTTGATTGCAAAAAAATTGGACATTTTTCAGCCACTGAAACCTTTTGATATTTTAAATGATAGTATCTTGATGACCTATATTTTCAATGACGCATACCTTATGTCAATAGGAGCTCTTTACCTCAAGTTTCGCACAAGTTGGCGTTAGCTTTCCAAATTGAATAGCACGAGGATATAGTTTAACAAGACCTTGTATGTAATTCTTGGTGCATGTGTGGAACATGACTTCTAGATGAACATATTCATGTGAATGAGATTATACATTTTTTTTGTTAATTGAGTTATTTTTGGCGTGTTAGATCACAGTTTTCCCTTATTTTAGTATATATAGTACTAAGTTTACCATTTTTGCTAAGTGATTCATGAATTGGAACTTGGTTCTCTTTGTGTGAAGACTTGAATTGATCATACCTTGGAAAAGTGTTTGCGCTTGATAAAAAAAAGGGGGATGTAGCACCCTATTGGTTAGAATGAGACTAATTGTGAAAAATATGAAAGAGAAATATATTGTGATGTTTATGATCATTATTGAGAAATGTTTAGTTTACATACCTTATAAATTTGTAAACCTCTCGTATATCATTGTTGCCCAAAGAGAGGATGACGATAGAACATTTGAGATATTTATGATTGCCAAGAGATGAATAATATATATATGAATCAATTTGTGTCATTATTTGGATTATTGGTTTATTTGAATGGTTGCATATATAGAACATGAGGAGTACTCATAATTTTGTGAAATGAGATAATTGTCTGTGTTGTGGGAGAGTTATAAATAAAGTTAACATTGGTTATGATGTTGCAAGGACACTTGTATATTGAGATAGTTATGGTCTGCACTCTATATTGAGTTTGATGCTAAAAATATATGCTAATGTTAGAATATGATACAATCATCATGAATTGAATTGTTAATCACTGAGATGTCTATATCGGAATATGTGAAGATTTTGTTGCGTCTGTAATTGTTGATGCATGTTCCTTAATGGGAATGGTTGCATTGTGAAATGGTGGAACTTTTGGGGAAATGATTTAAGGGATAAATTATTCCCAAAGAGTGAAATTGGAATGATGGTGGCATGGTGCCATGGTTATGGAAAGATAAATGTTGTGGGTGTTAAGTCTCTAAAATGTCTGATGTACATTTCCCCAAGTTTTGATGAAAACTAAACATTGGTTAATGATTTAATTAACCTTCATATTGGTTGCTAACCTATCTATCGAGTGTGCAGATTAAGTAATAGAATCAATTGTCCAACGCAAGTGATTGAAACGCACGTCCTACACTGTAGTGATTGAAGCTCACGTCCATCGCAAATGTTTGAAGATTGAAACGCACGTCCAACACTATAGTGATTGAAGCTCACGTCCATCACAAATGTTTAAAGCACACGTCCAAAACGCAAGAGAAAGAAACTTGCGTCCATTAAAGTGATGAAAGCCAGCGTCTACTAACGTGACATTTGGAGCGCGTCCATCAAAGTATCAGAAAAGCCCGTCCAGTAAGGTATCAGAATTATTCGTCCAATGACGTGGCACTTGGAGCTCGTCCATTAAAGTATCAGAATAGCACGTCCATTAAAGTATCAGAATAGCGCGTCCATTGAAGTATCAGAATAGCGCGTCCACTAAGGTATCAGAATGGGTCGTCCAATGACGTGGCAAAAGACTCTCGTCCACTAGAGTAACTGAGACTCTCGTCCACAGAGCAACTGAGACTCTCGTCCACTAGAGTAACTGAGACTCTCGTCTAGTAAAGTAACAGAGGCTCTCGTCCACCAGAGTAACAAAGGCTCTCGTCCACTAAAGGTGACAGAAGCGCTCGTCCACTAGTCTTTGGACTTACTGAGTCCTTAATATGGAGCTCATCTACTAGCCCGAATGAAAACTCAAATGACTAGATAGACGTGATTATTTTCAAGATGGAAGCACTTATCTTATGAACGCGAATTCTATAAGGATTATCAGAATCTTAGTTCAAGAACCAGAAAGAGACTTGAAGCCTTCTCTCCTACTTAGTTTCACGATTATCAAGAAAGGTCAGAAGTTACTCTCTCAAGCAACCTTGGATAATCAGAACCAAAGACCAGTTAAAGAATGCTTCCAACGTGCTTTATTCCCTAGTACCTCTGGTCCTTACACGAACAGAGAAGTGTACTCAGTAAAGTACAAAAAGCTCTCTACACAACTCTGATATGGCTGTAGCACGATGAATAAAGCCATGATCCTTCATGTTAGAGTACAACCAACGACTCTATTGCATTAATGACTCCCTAGAACGACTCTATTGCATTAATGGCTGCCCAGAACGACTTTATTGCATTTAATGAAGTTCTGCTTGAAGCCAACATCTGAAGGGATGTCTCTAACGGATCCTAAATGCTTGAAGACCATAAATACAGAAGTAATTGAAGATGAAGAACAAGAGAATACACATTGCATTAAAACGCCATTACTCTACGTTAATTTCTTCATTCTTTTATTCTATATTCTTCAATCATTTTGAAGTTATTACACATACTTTCCTAAGCCTTACATTTAAACCACTGAGTGTTAGTGAAAGATCTGCCTGTGAGAAATTGTATTTATTACAAACCCAATCTCTCAAACAAACCAGAGTGAGCCTGAAGAGGCTAGGTGTGAAAATAATACTTGTCTTGAGCCTGAAGAGGCTAGGTGTGCAAATAATACTTGTCTTGAGCCTGAAGAGGCTAGGTGTGCAAATAATACTTGAGTCTGTAACCTTATCAGTTATAGTGGATAAATCTTGGTGCTGTCAAGGACTGGACGTAGCTCTTTGTTTTGAAGAGTGAACCAGGATAAATAACCGTGTCAATCTCTCTTCCCTTAAACTCTTTAATTGCCTTAGTTTTCTTACGTCTATCAAGTGGTGTGCTTGTAAAAGTCACCCGTCCATCCTGTATTCTTCCACTCGTCCAAATCTAGCCTTTTTGTTTGCGAAAAGATTTCAACTTCGCTTAAATTTTGATAAACACAATTCAACCCCCCATTCTTGTGTTTATAGCTGTCTATTTCAGTTGGCATCAGAGCTCAGCCTCTGGGTTGAGCATCTAACAGTGTAGAGGTAAAAGGTCCTGAAGAATAGACATGACGGCTGGAGCTAGTACAAGTGGAAGTCATCAAACTGAAGGAGCCTCCATAACCAGACCTCCTTACTTCAATGGAGAAAATTACAACTACTGGAAAGATAGATTTCAGCGGTTTATTCTATCCACAAACTCTGATCTTTGGGATGTAATCACAGATGGTCCATTTATTCCCAAAAATGATGATAACACTGACAAACCAAAAGCTTAGTGGACTGGTGCTAAAAAGACAAAATGGGAGCTTAACCACAAAGCCAGATATAACATCATCTGTGCTCTCAGTCCGGAGGAGTTTAAGAAGGTTTGTGCTTGTGACTATGCGAAGGAAATATGGGACACTTTGGCTGTCACTCATGAAGGAACAACTAAAGTCAATGAATCAAAGAATGCCATACTTGTCAGAAAGTATGAACTGTTCATCATGGAAGAAGGTGAGTCTATTGCTCAGATGATAGGAAGATTCCAAACTATAATCAACAGTTTGAAATCTCTTGGCAAAGTCTATACCAATGCCGAGAAGGTTGGAAAGATTCTGAGAAGTCTACCTAAACAATGGAGACCTTTGGTCACTGCTATCTCCCAAGCCAAGGATCTCACTACCTTGACTATGGATGAACTTCTTGGAACACTCACTGTTCATGAGTAAGAACTTGGAGATGAAGTTGCACCAAAGAAGGGCAAGTCAATTGCTATGAAAGCTGATCAAAAGTCAGCAAAAGTTTTCAAGGCTCTGAAGGCAGATGAGTCATCCAGTGATGCTGACCTAACAGAACTCGAGGATTCTGAGAGTGATGAAGAGTTGTCTCTCCTGACCAGGAAGATAAAACTTCTCCTACAGAAAAAGAAGTTCAAGAAGGATAGGCCATTCAGAAGGTTCAACAAGGACAAGAACTTCAAAGAATCCACCTCAACAGACAAAAGTCCAATTGTTTGCTATGAATGCAAGAAGCCCGGGTCACTTCAAGGCTGAATGTCCTCAACTCAAGAAGGCCCCTTCTAAGAAATTCTTCAAGAAGAAGAAGAAAGGAATGATGGCTACTTGGGAGGATCTGGAGTCAACATCTTCTGATGAAGAAACTGAGGAAGAAGTCAATCTCTGTTTGATGGCCAACACTGAATCAGACTCTGATGATGAGGTACATCCTGACTATAAGGAATTACTTGATGCCTATGAGGAGTTGTTGGAGGAATCCAACTGCTTATCTAAAGCCTTCAAATCCCTCAAGAGAGAGTATGTAAAGCTCACCAATGAGCATAAACAGAAATCTCAAGAGTGTGAGAAGCTGGCTAAAGAGAACAGTGAGCTGAAGACTGAAAAGTCTAATGAAGCTAAGATCTCAAGTGAAACATCACTATCTGAAGAAGTTGAAAAACTTCAACAGAAAGTGGAAGAGTTCACTTCTGATCTTGCCAAATTTATTAATGGTAGAGACAATCTGACTAAGCTACTTGGCATTCAGAAGCACTCTCTTAACAAAGAAGGTATTGGATATGTCCATCAAACACATCATAAAGTATCAACTAAAGTTCCTACAATATCTGTTAAGTCAACTGTAACCAAATCAACACCTATTTGTAACTTCTGTGGAAAAATTGGGCATGTTATGTCTAAGTGTATCCATAAGAAGAGAAGGAAGTCTTTACATACTCCTAAAACTAACAGAAAAGGACCCAGATAAATATGGGTACCTAAAGATCAAATAATTTTTGTTGTAGATGTCCTCAACGGGACAAAGAAAACACCACTGCTGGTACCTAGACAGTGGCTGCTCGCGTCATATGACAGGAGAAAGGTCTATGTTCATAGACCTCCAACTTAAGAAAGGAGGACACGTTGCCTTCGGAGGAACTCAGAAAGGGAAAGTTATAGGAATTGGTACTATTGGTGGTAAACTCCCTCTTCCCTCTATATCTAATGTTCTTATGGTTAAAGGATTAAGACACAATTTGCTTAGCATAAGCCAATTATGTGATAGTGGTTTTGATGTTTCCTTTACCAAGGATGTATGCATAGTTAAAGACTGTAGTGGCAAAACCTTCTTTTAAGCCAAAAGGCAACAAAATCTTTATAAGATTGAACTGTCTGATCTCTCAGATCAAAATGTAACCTGTCTGATGTCTAAAGAGGATGAGAGATGGTTATAGCATAAGAAACTAGGACATGCTAGTATGAAACTAATTTCTGAATTAAAAAAGAATAATCTCATGAGAGGATTGCCTGATATTAGCTTTAAGAAAGATGTCTTGTGTGATGCATGTCAGAGAGGTAAACAGATAAAATCAAGTTTCAAATCTAAAAACCAAGTATCAACCTCTAGACCTCTTCAGTTGTTACACATGGATCTGTTTGGACCAGTTAGTGTTGCCAGCCTGGCTGGAAGAAAATATGGATTTGTCATAGTTGATGACTATTCTAGATACACATGGGTACTCTTCCTAACACACAAGGATGAGTCTTTTAAGGCTTTCTCATTATTCTGCAAAAGAGTACAAAATGAGCAGGGTTTCTGTATTTCTACCCTTAGAAGTGATCATGGGGGAGAATTTGAAAATGAGCAGTCTAGACAGTTCTGTGAGGAGAATGGAATCTCTCACAATTTCTCTGCACCTAGAACTCCACAGCAAAATGGAGTGGTTGAGAGAAAGAATAGATCTCTGCAAGAGATGGCTAGATCTATGCTCAATGAAAATAATCTCCTAAGTACTTCAGGCGTGAAGTCAACACTGCTTGTTATGTACAAAACAGAATACTTATTAGGCCTTTTCTAAAAAGGACTCCTTATGAATTGTGGAAAGGAAAAAGCCCCAACATATCTTATTTTCATGCTTTTGGATATGAATGTTTTATTCTAAATACCAGAGATAATCTTGGAAAGTTTGATTCTAAGGTAGATAAAGGTATTTTCGTAGGATATTCTGAAAAGTCTAAGGCTTTTAGAGTTTACAATTCAAGAACTTGTATTATTGAAGAATCTGTTCATGTTAAATTCAATGATAGATTAAAGACTGATAAAGAACTATCAGATCTAGAAGATGATCTTGCAGGTCTTGATATAAACAAGCCAGAAAGTCAACAACCCGATCTAACCAAAATAGTAACCCGTGCACGAGGCTGAAAGACAAGTGGAACAGACTAGTCAGTAGACAAGTCAAGATCTTCATGATGATCTCAAAAGGGATTGGAAGTTCAACACTCATCATCCTAAGGATCTTATTATTGGAAATCCTTCTGAGGGAGTAAGAACCAGATCCACATTAAGAGAATCAAGCAATGTGGCCTTTATTTCAGATTTGGAGCCTAAACGCATTGAAGAAGCTCTTGAGGATGAAAGCTGGATTCTTGCTATGCAAGAAGAACTTAACCAGTTCATCAGAAATGATGTTTGGACCATTGTCTCTAAGCCTAAAAACAAGTCAGTTATTGGAACAAGATGGGTCTTCAGAAACAAATTAGATGAAGATGGTAAAGTTGTCAGAAATAAAGCAAGGTTAGTAGCTCAAGCCTATAACCAACAAGAAGGTATTGATTATACTGAAACCTTTGCACCTGTAGCTAGAATAGAAGTCGTACGCATTTTAATGTCATATGCTGCACAACACCAAATTACCCTGTTTCAAATGGATGTAAAAAGTGCTTTTCTAAATGGTATAATTGAAGAAGAAGTGTATGTTAAACAACCCCCTAGTTTTGAGGATACTGATAAACCAAATCACGTTTTCAAACTTAAAAAGGCATTATATGGTTTGAAACAAGCACCTAGAGCATGGTATGATAGACTCGATTCTTTTCTCATGCATAATGGTTTTACTAGAGGACAAGTAGACACTACTCTGTTCAAAAAATGCTCTAAAGAGAACTTTATTATAGTTCAAATATATGTTGATGATATTATTTTTGGAGCAACTAATGAAAAGCTGTGCAAGGAATTTTCAAATCTAATACAAGCTGAATTTGAGATGAGCATGATGGGAGAATTGGAGTTCTTCCTTGGATTACAAATCAAGCAGACAAGTGATGGAATTTACATTCATCAACAAAAATATACCAAGGAGATACTCAAGAAATACAAAATGGAAAATGCAAAGCTCATGAAAACCCCTATGCAACCCAATGCAAAACTAAGCAAAGATGATGAAGGTAAAAAGGTAGATCAAACTGTCTACAGAGGTATGCTTGACTCTCTACTGTACTTAACTTCAAGCAGACCTAACATTCAATATAGTATCTATATGTGTGCTAGATTCCAATCTGATCCTAGAGAATCTCATCTTAAGGCTGTTAAAAGAATATTTAGATATTTGCTTGGAACTCCTGATCTTGGTTTGCTGTATTTAAGATCAAAAGAATACAGATTAGTGGGATATTGTGATGCTGATTTTGCTGGAGACAAAATAGAAAGAAAAAGCACCAGTGGAGGATGTCACTTCATTGGAGCAAGTTTAGTCTCATGGTCAAGCAAGAGGCAGACAACCATTGCCCTGTCTACTGCTGAAGCAGAATATATCTCTGCTGCTAGTTGGTGCTCTCAACTCTTATGGGTAAAACATCAACTTGAGGATTACTCAATTTATGAACATAACATATCTGTATGGTGTGATAATTCGAGTGCTATATGCTTAACTAAAAATCCAATTCAGCATTCTAAGGCAAAGCATATTGAAATCAAACATCATTTCATTAGGGATTATGTTCAAAAATGCATCTTTGATATTAAGTTTGTTAAAACTGAAAATCAACGGGCTGATATTTTCACTAAACCCCTCGCAGAAGAAAGGTTTTTATTTATTAGAGATTATCTAAACATGCATTGCATTGTTGAATGACATGTCTGAATGTTAACCTGTCTATGCTAAATCTGTCATTACTCCTATATACATATTCTTTTAACTAAGCATTAGTTCAGGGGGAGTAATGATACAATAATTTAAGTGGAGTATGTCTAATATGCTTGCTGCATTACTATGATCTTCTTAACATGTTATCTTGCCCTTAACATATCTCATAAATAAAACTTGATAACCCTTTTTGATGTTGACAAAAGGGGGAGAATAGGAGAAATTGAGATTTGTGATAGAAATATGTTATAGGAGAATGGGAGAATGAATATGAAATGGGAGAATGAATATGATATAACCTGTCCGCTTAAGAAAATTTCAACCTATCTGATATATGTTATTTTCTTTGTTGATATTTTTTGAGGTTCATTAAATCATCTCAATGTTTGTCATCATCAAAAAGGGAGAGATTATTAAGTCTCTAAAATGTCTGATGTGCATTTCCCTAAGTTTTGATGAAAACTAAACATTGGTTAATGATTTAATTAACCTTCATATTGGTTGCTAACCTATCTATCGAGTGTGCAGATTAAGTAATAGAATCATCCGTTCAACGCAAGTGATTGAAACGCACGTCCAACACTGTAGTGATTGAAGTTCACGTCCATCGCAAATGTTTGAAGATTGAAACGCACGTCCAACACTGTAGTGATTGAAGCTCACGTCCATCGTAAATGATTGAAGCTCACGTCCATCACAAATGTTTAAAGCGCACGTCCAAAACGCAAGAGAAAGAAACTTGCGTCCACTAAAGTGATGAAAGCCAGCGTCTACTAACGTGGTATTTGGAGCGCGTCCATCAAAGTATCAGAAAAGCCCGTCCAGTGAGGTATCCGAATTTTCCATCCAATGACGTGGCACTTGGAGCTCGTCCATTAAAGTATCAGAATAACGCGTCCATTAAAGTATCAGGATAGCGCGTCCACTAAGGTGTCAGAATGGCTCGTCCAATGACGTGGCAAAAGACTCTCGTCCACTAGAGTAACTGAGACTCTCGTCCACCAGAGTAACTGAGACTCTCGTCCACAGAGTAACTAAGACTCTCGTCCACCAGAGTAACTGAGACTCTCGTCCACCAGAGTAACCGAGACTCTCGTCCACCAGAGTAACAAAGGCTCTCGTCCACTAAAGGTGACAGAAGCACTCGTCCACTAGTCTTTGGACTTGCTGAGTCCTTAATATGGAGCTCATCTACTAGCCCGAATGAAAACTCAAATGACTAGATAGACGTGATTATTTTCAAGATGGAAGCACTTACCTTATGAACGCGAATTCTATAAGGATTATCAGAATCTTAGTTCAAGAACCAGAAAGAGACTTGAAGCCTTCTCTCCTACTCAGTTTCATGATTATCAAGAAAGGTCGGAAGTTACTCGCTCAAGCAACCTTGGATAATCAGAACAAAAGACCAGTTAAATGATGCTTCCAACATGCTTTATTCCCTAGTACATCTGGTCCTTACACGAAAAGAGAAGTGTACTCAGTAAAGTACAAAAAGCTCTCTACACAACTCTGATATGGCTGTAGCACGATGAATAAAGCCATGATCCTTCATGTTAGAGTACAACCAACGACTCTATTGCATTAATGACTACCCAGAACGACTCTATTGCATTAATGGCTGCCCAGAACGACTCTATTGCATTTAATGAAGTTCTGCTTGAAGCCAACATCTGAGGGGATGTCTCTAACGGATCCTAAATGCTTGAAGACCATAAATACAGAAGTCATTGAAGATGAAGAACAAGAGAATACACATTGCATTAAAACGCCATTACACTGCAAAAACCCAAAACGGTCCAACACAATTCACAGACAACTTGATCGATTCTTATTGTTTGTACATAAAAAATAAAAACTCCGCTGAGATAAACGAAAAATACTTCGGTGATCTTTATGCGGCTCTAAGGTAGTGTTAGATATATTTTAATATTCTAAAAAATGTGAACACAAGAATAAATATTTTTTATGTTTGCTATACGTTTTAAAAATTATTCTTAGATATAAAAGATGTTCATGAATAAAATTGGTAAATGAGAGTAGAAAACTCTATTATCAAATTTGAAGATGAGAAAGAAACATTAATAAAAATAAGAACCAAATGCCACCTAAAAATAATTAGAGTGTGTTTGGGTAGGGATGGTAATGGGTAGGGTATGGGTATGGTACTATAGTACCCATTCTCATACCCGTGTTTGAAAAATTTATCCGTACCCCGACCATACCCTCTGGGTAGCAACTTTAGTACCTTTATCCGTATCATCTGAGTATCTAAGTACCCGTACTCCCACTCGTTACCCACACCTTAACAGTGAAAATGCAATAAATAACAAAAGAAAGTTATAACAACTAAAAAACGATTTAAAGGTCTTTTAAATCTACTAACAAATATTACAAATCAAAATATTTAAATAAGTAAAAACATCTAAAAAGGAATTATAAATACAACTAGGTTTAGAAAGTTAAGAATCTTTAGATTAATTTTGGTTTTAAAATTTATATTATAGTTAAAATTACATATATTAGTAATATAAATAAATAAATAAATAAATAAATATATATATGAGTATGGGGTAGGGTGGACACCATAGTACCCGTACTCGCACACATACCCATTCAAATTTGCGGGTAATTATCTGTACCCGGACCTTTATCCATTGTGCGGGTAATTACCCTATCCATTGTGAGTAATTTTTGCGGGTACCCAATGGATAGGTACAAATTGTCATCCCTATGTTTGGGAAAGCTGCAAAAAAAGATTATGCTGATAATCGATTTTTGTATAATCGATTATTATGATAATCGATTACAATCAGAATCTTTTTTATTTGGGTCGGTATGCTGAAAATCGATTTTAAAATAATTTATTTCGTTTGAATGTTGTAAAAAAATCACTTTTATATTATAAATTACCAAAAATGATAAAAAGTTATTTATATAATTTAATAATATTTGTTTGGAAGATAGTTTTGTAGAGGTAATCAGGGAAGAGAATTTTGTGAATGAAAAATAATATAACTACAATAATCTTAAGCTAAAATAAATTATATGATATAAAACAACTATTTTTCTCAATTTTTTTTTATAAATTTAAACAATATATCAAACATGTTAGATTATTTAAAAAACAATTTTTTAAGATAAAACAACTTAAATAAAAAAAATTCATCTTTCTCAAGCATCTCTTATCGTGACCCAGAAATAAAAAATATTGCAAGGGAGATGACGTGGATAAAATAGCATGCACATCTATTATTATTCTTGTGAAAATTAATGAACGAAATGAAATAAAGGAAGGGTATGGATATATGTTCATCATTTTCTTTGATACGTTCATCATCATCAAGACATCAACTTTGGGACGTTCTTCTCAGGAAGGTCCAAAAAGTCAGTGCAGCGAAAACCGACGATCCGAATAATACCCTTTTCTTCTCTCTCTCTACAAATTACAATCATCACCATCACCATCTTCTTCACTAAATTATTAGTAAGACAACTCAAATTTCTCACCCTTATCACTCTATATTTTCCTTTGTGGGGTTTTTAAGTGATTCTACCTTTACCTTCTTCAGGTTCAGTTTTGATCTCATGTCAATGAAAATTTTCTAGATAAAAAAAACCCAGGTATGATCTTAATTTCCTATCGATTTTTCTGGGTTCGATTTTATTTTTACTAGCTCAATCTCTCGATACAGGTTCAAAGACAAAAAAAAAAGTTCAAAACTTTTTTTGTTTCTACACTAGTTGTCTCTTGATTCTCTTTGATTATGGCGGTTGCTGAGAATGTTGGGGCCAAAATTGGTTCTTCAAGTCAAAATTTAGACAACAGTGTAGTCTCATCGGAATCCACTGAGGTGGAGAAATCGAAGCCCAGAAATGGTTCCATCAACGGCGATCAGAATCTGAACGGTGTTTTCAACCACCATGATAGAGTTCCCAACACTGTATCAGTCCCAAACAGTAACTACAAAGCTCAAATGGGTCAGATGGGAAATGGGTTTGAAGGAAATGGGGTTCAGAACCAGCAGATGTTGGTGAACAATAATGGGTATAGAGGGGTTAATGGGGATAATGGGGGTGAGAGTTTCAAGAGGGATATGAGGGATTTGGAAGAACTGTTGTCAAAGTTGAACCCCATGGCTGAAGAATTTGTGCCTCCTTCACTAACAAATAATCTTGGCTACTTAACTGGACCTGGTGCTGGGTTTGGCTACCCTAACAATTTTATACTGCAGAATAATTTTGGGAATGCTAATGGGCAAAATAACAGAAGGGTATGGATAAATTGTTTTTGTTTGTATTCCTATGAGAGTTAGCTTTTATACTTATGGTCAAATGCAACTACTCAAATTTATTTTTTCTAGGAGTTGTGGTTTTAGTAGGATAAAAAGTTTCACTTTTTTTTAACACAATATTGTGTTACAGAGGAAGAATGGCTATAATCAAGGGAAGCGAAGAGTCAATAATAAAATCGATATGGAGAAAAGAGAAGAGATGATTAGGAGGACCGTTTACGTGTCTGACATTGATCAACTGGTATTAATTTTAGCTGTCTTGTAGATTCTCTCATTTCAGCTAGCTTGCAATCTTTGCCATGTGTATTCACTTGAAGGTTTGTTATCTTCTGTTGGAATCTAGGTTACCGAAGAGCAGCTGGCAGCCCTCTTTCTTAACTGTGGCCAGGTAGAAACGCTTACGTTTCGGTTTCGTTTATGGTGTCGATTTTATTATTAATAACAGTGGACCATGTTACTTAATTGACACGTTTTTCATGGCCATAGGTTGTTGATTGTCGTGTATGCGGGGATCCTAATTCTATCCTTCGGTTTGCCTTCGTTGAGTTTACAGATGAGGGTAACATTTTGACCAACTGACCAAATATATGTTCTCTGTGTGCTTCATTTGCTGTAATTATTGACATTTCACTGTATTAATGATGTAATGCCTGCAGATGGTGCAAGGGCTGCTTTGAACCTGTCTGGAACCATGCTTGGATATTATCCATTGAGAGTGCTACCTTCGAAAACTGCCATTGCACCTGTTAATCCTACTTTTTTGCCCCGGGTAATGTTTCTTCTCAGAGATGCCTATTAGCCTATTACATGTTTTAGAAGATGATTGACCAGTGTGAGCTAACAATGTATGTCTTCTGCATTGGTGCTATATTTCTCAGTCTGAAGATGAAAGGGAGATGTGCTCAAGAACAATTTATAGCACAAATATCGACAAGAAGGTAGTTTATGATTTGATCCTTTATTAGAATTTTGCTCGGACGAACTACTTGATCTTTTACCACGTATATTTTGCAGCAAGTTTGACTCAGTTCTTAAAAGTTCCTTTCTTGTTACTGCTGCAGCTTACTCAAGCAGATGTCAAACACTTCTTTGAATCTATTTGTGGAGAGGTTTGTAGCTTTTCATGAAACCAGGGTTGTAGTGTTTAGTATTGGTTGAATTTAATTATCTTATGAGATATTTTCCGTTATTTGTTGTATCCATCCATTTTTAATGCTTGAGTGTTCATTATTGACTGAATTTAAGTATCTCGTAAGATATTTTCCATTATTTTGGTGTATTCATCTAGGTTCAACGCTTGAGGCTTCTTGGGGATTACCATCATTCAACTCGAATTGCATTTGTTGAGTTCACGCTGGTAAATACTTTTTTTCAACCTCCTGTTTTTCATCCGAGGCAATGCTGGTTTACTTGGGTATTTTTATATTCTTCATCTCTTTGTAAACGCTCAGACTAGTGCTACGGCTTCCTTTGTAGCCCCCCTCCCAAAACAAAAACCCATTCTGTTGAACATCTTGTGGGTACGTTTCTCTCAATAGTTGTGTTTTGGAGTAATGGTAAATTTAGCTTTTGTGGGAGTCTTTATAACTTACTACTGAAGCTGTTTCATAGCAAAATGCATGTTTATTTCCTTGTTTATATATATTTTTAAAAAATTATATTATGAAGCATGCTAATCAAGTAAATATTGTTTGCTAATTGAAGTGAAGCCAATCTGTGAACATAATATGGTGAAAATAGGCTGTAATGGTAAATTTATTCATACAAAGTAAAAGTGGTTAACCGAACCTTGAAGTCTTGGAGTGAGTGTATCCCTGTGTTTAACACCTATTTAATGGATGATAATAAGTGGCTCTTAGGTGGCTTCTCATTTGGAAATAATCAATTATGCATATTATGCGAGAAGGATGGCTGCACTATTCACTTTTATTCATTATCATCCATGGGTGCTTATGGGAATCACTATAATGTGGCCCTTAAATAGTTCATTAGTTTTGCTTGTCTCTAATATGATTACTATAGGGTGCAGCATCGAGGTCGGAGTGGATTGGTGTAGTGAGAGAAACCAGGGAGGGGGATGGCAAATTGATAGTATGGGGAAGGTTCTAGGAGGGAGTCTTTGGTCTGGTACTTAGGTGTGCTTTTGACCTCTAGAAGTCCAAATGGACAAATACTGTTTTTGATGCTTGATTACTCGTTACCCTTAGCATGTACTGTGCTCCGGCATGATGCTTCAGTGATCTAGTGAACAAGAGATGCATATCCGTTTCCTTTATTTTTTAAGGTGAAGGCTCACTTTGAGCCATGAAAGGGGGCAGTGGGCTTGCTTATTAAGGTACAATTTTATTTTCAGGAATCACGTGAGTCTTGGGTTTACCATGTTGGATTGTCTTCCATTATGGTCATCCATGGCTTAGCTTCCTTAGTTCGAACTGGTGGAGCTATTAAGCTTTTCGGAGTTTGTTTAAAATGTCATAATTTTAATATAATCAATTTCTCTTAAAAGATGAATTTGAGTTTGTATATATAATTTTCATACTAGACCTACACTAAAATATCCTCCTCACCACAACCCTCAATCTCCATGCATCCAAATATTATTTATTATACTTATTCCACTTTAACAGAGCCAGACACATCCAAGTATTAATTATTATACTTAGTCCGCTTCCATAGGCATCCAAATATTATTTATTATACTTACTCTACTTAAATGGAGTCATAGTCAGCCTTCTGCTGTACGCGCAGGGTAGCAGTTATCTTGAGTTGCCTGCATATTTTTTGTATCTGTCGCTTGCCTAGTGTGGTTGTTCCTCCCCCCAGAATCTCGTGCTGCTTCTTTCTCTGTCTTGTTTTGCAATGTTCAAAATTGTTTTGTTCCCTTTTTCTCTATTAATTTTGTTGAACCCAATGAAGTGATCACACAATAAGATGTTGCTTCTCTTACCTTGGTATTTTGGTATTTTCTGCATTTCAGTATCATCTTTGCTCCATTAGTTTCAGATTTTGTCTTTTGTATGATACATGTGTGGAGTTGGTTTTGTTCTTCACTGTTGTGGTCCTGGTCTTCCCTTCCCTATTAAAATGCCATAATACAAGATAGATTCAAATGGTTGTTCTTTGTAATTTGTATCTTTGAAATTGATCAAATGTTTTGCGTTTAAGAATTATGCGTTGTGAGACTTGTAGATATTAACAATTGTTTCCAAATAATTTTTTGGCTACTATTTGTTTTGCTGTGTCGCTTTTCTGTTTTGGCTGTCTGAAGATTGTCTTTGCCTCGTTCTTGCAGGCTGAGAGTGCAATTGCAGCTCTGAGCTGCAGTGGTGTGATTTTGGGTTCACTGCCTATAAGGTAAGATTGACAGGTTTTTCTTCTGATTTCAACTATCCCAAAAACTTTAGGAACTTCAACTGACTCTTATATTTGGTATGCAGGGTTAGTCCATCAAAGACACCAGTCCGAGCTCGTTTCCCCCGCACTTCTATGCACTGAATCATCCTTCTATGTTTCTGGGAATGATTGCTCTGCTCAAAGATATATTTACATATATACATACATAGAAATGGATATATTCTAAGGTACCTATGCCGTTTAGTTGATACTTTTGTCATCGAGTCCTGCAGTTCGGTATCTATGTTTCTCCTTGGGGTTATGGGTTTATTTGTTTAGCTTGTAGAGTTGGATGGCACTTCGAGGATCTTGATGACTTAATTTATGATGCACAATGTGATGTGTTGAACTGTTGATCTTGAAACGAGAGAAATTTATGGTTGGACGTTTCTAACTCCTGGAATTTGTTTAAAGAAACATGTTACAAAGCCTTTGTTCGTCATGTCCTGTTTATATGGCTGTCTGCAATTCTGTATGGATATTTCTTTTGATCTTTTCTCGTGTGCCATATGAAGTAGCTGCTGATTCTTTGTTGTCTTTGTTATGTTATTTGTGTCAACTATCACCATTGATGTCTTTTAGGCCAAGTGGCTAGCTCGGTTCTCTTTAAGTAAGGTCTCGACTTTGAGTCTTGTAAATAGGAAAATAGGCATTGGGAGAGCTTTAACTCCTTAAATGGGTCTTCCCCAACTTGACTCAAAATAGTCGGAGTCTAATGTAACTTTCGGATATTTAGGGTCTCAAACCGAAAAGACTTGGAATCTCACCATTAGATGGTGGATTTTTGTCCCCCATAATTGGGTGCACTAGGCCAATTGGGTGCACTAGGGCAATCACATTTTCAGATGTTATTAATTATGACAATGAATTAATAATTATAATTATTAATTAAGAATGCAATTCGCCTTGTGCACTAAACTAGGATACACTAGCTTTATGAAAGAATTTTTCAGCATTGCATACTTGTCACCAATCATATCACAACTGCTACTTATTGTAATGTTGTCTTTTTACCATGGCTTCTTTTCATATTGGCACGTTTTTCCTACCAACCATTTGGTAGGTGGAGGTCTAGATGCAGCGAGGAAGCCACCTTGTATATATCTTATTCACCTAAGCATGTTCCCTATTTCTCCTCGACTTCTCTTGTCTGTGTGTTCCACTTTCGAGGATGGAGTTAACTTCCCTCCCGTCATTTTATAGACTTTTTTTATTTGGTTTCCTATAGTATTTTCTCACCCGATAGGTGAGAGACTAATCTCTCGGGATATTGTGATGCATCTAAGTGGGCGATCCCTCCACACACACATATGGATCCATGCATCGAATCCAGGACTACATGTTTAAGAGACCTAACCCACATTGTCATTTGGATCAACACCATATTGGTACCTGCATCATTTTGTAGATATAAATTAGAAGTTCTTGAGTTCGATTTCTCTTGGTAGTTCTTCATTGATTTTACCAAGTCAGGTGGCATGCCTCTATCCCTGAATAGGGTAACCTTTTCTCTCCTAAACATTTTTTTTAAAACACTGGAAGTTGCATTCAATTGCACCAATTTGCACAAGTGATTGGTTTTTCTTTTAAACCATGTAGTTTGTGGTTGAATTTGATAATTAATAAACGAGTTTAACTTAATGCATTGTCAATGCAAAATTTAATGTGGTGTTATATTATTAACTATTTCATATAAATTTTAAATGTGCTATCTTAAATAATATGGTTAACATATTATTGGATGATGGTAGATTTTTTTTTATACTTTTGTTATACTAAAATTAAATTATATAAAAATACACTCAAAACGAAATAGGCATGTATATATATTGTTATTGCAAATTATGTTTTTTTTGGGTGGGGTACAATGTCTAGTTATGACATCTGAATTTTAAATGTTGTGAACGTAAGGATTTATTCAAGACTATATTTCAAAGTTTAAAATGAAAATAAGAACGAACTTGTCAAACAAAAAAAAAAAATGAAAATAAGAACTTTTGTCCTTTTTTGACAAAAATGAAATAAAACTTCCAAGCTGTACTTACTGCAGCGAAAATAAAATTAAGGTGGATATTAGGCATGGAAATTACTATTTCACAAGCAATGCTCCATTAAATTTTTATTTTTTATTATTTTTTTGGGGTGTGTTAAAGTTTCTGTATTTCGTCTGATGTTTGACCGATAAGTGATTGTTGTAAAAGTTAAACATTTTAATTAATATAAAAATATATGATTGTTTTACAATGTAAAAAATATTTATTATATTGACATAGCAGCACGATTAAATCCTAAAATCAATTCCCTTTTCATTTAATTAGCATATCATTCCAAAGGGATTTTGAGCAAGCTTTATTCACTTTCTGCCTTATTTAAAATTTCATTGACCTTTGGATTCTAGGCAAACGTTAAAGGTGAATTCTCAATGACAATGGCTATATTTCCTTGTGTTATTCGGGCTTCTAGGTGTAGATTGCTTTATTGTGAACCACGATCTAAATTGGGAATTGTGAAGTATGATGATATTTTTTCTCACTCACAAAAATTTAGTTTACAAAGGATCTATTTAATTTTGGGTCAACCCGATCCCATCCCATTTCGATTCGGTCCTAAATCAACCCGCATATGACCGGATTCTTTCGGATCTAGGGACGGGTTCGAGTTCAAAGAAATGGCTCCACCAAAATTTAGAACTGGATAAGGGACAAATATAACCCGTCCAAATTAAAATGCTTGAAGTCCAAGAAGAATTATTACGAATAATAAAAAAATAACTAATTAAATAACTCTAAAAGAAAATATCAGAACTTTCTAATCAAACTATAGTAAAAGTGGGCATGGTCTATTTTTTAAGTATATTATTTTGCTTTTGCTCTAACTTACAATAAAATAATAAATAAATTAAATTAGTCTTTTCGTCAACTTACTAATTTGTCATGTTCAATTTAATCCTCTAATTTTTATTCGTATCAAGTTATTAATCATGTAATTTTGTAAACCTTAACATGAGTCTAACAGTCAGAAATGTTATGACACCGTCAAAAATCTGTTTAAATTATCAATAAAACAGTATTCCCTCCTCTCTTGTGTTCTTCTTCTTCCTAAATCATAAACCTAAAACCTCGTTAACGATTTCCTTGAAGTTTCAACCAATCCATCAATGAGTTCCTTGAAATTTGGAACAAAGTATGGGTATGGCGATGCTTATTATGGGAAGCAGATTTGAGATAACAACGAACTTGAAATAAATTTTAATTTTAGTGTAGCGACCGTCCCTTCCGGGAGCAACGAAAAGATGAATATAAATAAGGGAATCGTCACTAAAATTTTTATTAGGAAAATCTTAGAAAATCCAATTATTTAAAGATAAATTGGTCTAAAAAAAAGAGAGACGAGTCCGGGAGTTGGTTACGAGTAGGGAATGTGTTAGCACCCCACATCGCCCGTTTAAAAAACGGTATCTCAAGTTAATTGTGCAAAACATTTTAATGACCTTTTAAATATTTATTTTACCCCAAAAATTATTTACAAGAAAGAATTATTTTTTATTTTTTAATATTTTGTATTTATTTATTGGTTTTGTATTTTAAAAATTATTGTTGATAAAACCTAAATAAGATTGAACATGGCACATCAGTCCACGTAGCAACCTCAAATCTAAGGGACTGAACATGGCACCGTGTCCAAAGGGCATCCCTAAAAATAGACAAGTTTAATTATTTTGATTAATTATTTTAACATAAAAAGGGACACAAAAAAGAAAAAATTAGTTTTGGCTTGACAAGATGATTTATCTTGCTCCTACGTATTCCCGGTGGCGATGGGAAACTCAAAGCCACGTAGTTCTTTTAGAAAAGATTTGATTTGTTGGCTGATTCTAATTTTTTTGAAAAAAGATTTTTATTATTTTTTTATAAAAGGTTTGATTTTTTTTTTTTTGAAAAAGATTTTTTCATTAAGAACCACCAAACTGATTTTCTAAAAAGTTTTAATTTTTTTTATAAACGAAGGTTTTTATTTTAAATTTTTTATAAAAGGTTTGATTTTTAAAAAGGTTTGATTTTTTTTTGAAAAAGATTTTTTCATTAAGAACCACCAAACTGATTTTTTTAAAAAGTTTTTTTTTTTATTTTTTATAAAAGAAGGTTTTTTTTTATAAAAGGTTTGATTTTTAAAGAAGTTTGATTTTTTTTTGAAAAAAAGATTTTTTCATTATAAGAACCACCAAACTTCTCTCCTTAAAAAAAGAAATGATTTTTTTTTTTAAATTTTTCTTTTGAAAAGGATTTTATTTTTGTCTTTGTTAAGAAACAAAGAGGAATTTTTTGATTTTTTTTTGTTTTTTTATATATATTTTGGAAAGGATTTTTTAGATCTAGGTTTACCTTTTAATTTTTTTATCCTTAGCCCAAGTTCTAATGGATCAACAAAAAAACAGACAACATAAAAAAACAAATGGACCACATGCAACACAAGCCCAAACCATTAGACCCTAAAAACCCTAATAACTAATAAATATAATAGCAAGTTAAAAGAAGAAAAATGACAACAGAGGGAGCCTCCTCTAACATTACCAACAGATTTGAAGTGAGGGGAACCAAGGTTGGTGGATGGTTGAAGGGACACGACGGCGGCGGAGGGAGGACTAGCGGCGGTCGGCGTCTGGTGGCTTGATCCGCGGCGGCTCTGTGAGGCGAGCGTTCTTGCTGGGAGGTCGACGACTGGGGCGTTGGTTCAGGTCCCTGGAGGTGGCGCGACCTGAGGTGCAGCAGCGAGAGGGAGGCCGTGATGGCGGTTCCGAGGCAGATCGCGGTGGTGGTGGACTGAGACGGAGGTGAGGGACGAAGCCGGCGGTCCGAGCGGAGCTGGTGGCGGTCGGCGTCCGGTGCTGAGCTCGTGGGTCCGGTGGTGGTTGTGAGTGGTGAAGGTCTGTTATGTTCTTTTTTTTTGTTATTTGTTTAGATTTTATGTTGATTTTTGATTTGGGGTGAAATGAGGAAGAAGAGGATGGTTGGGTGAAAATGGTGGTGAAGATGAAGATGGTATGGTGAAGCTGATGGGTCAGAGAAGAGAATGTTGTATGTGTTTTTTTTTTCTTTTCTTTCACTCTCCCTCCTCTGTTTGATGTCTTTGTGAATGGCCTCCTTTCAGTATTGTCGTTTTTTTTACTACGATGTGCGCAGAGTATATATATTGGGATAACTGTGAGATAATGCCAAAACCTGTTGTTGCTCTGTTGAGAGGCAAGGACCGAGTGCTCCCACTACTCTGCTGGGTTGTTGCAAGGGGCAGAGGTGGTACACCACCATTTTAAGGAAAAAGAATAAGAAAACAAAAATGGGGAAATAAAACAAAGCAGATTCATACCTTAAAGAAATTTTTTTATAAAACAGAAAGCATCTCTGGTTTTGTTTTGTTTTTATTGTTTTTTTTAATTTTTTTTGTTTTTTTGTTTTGATTTGGATCATTTGGATAATGGGCTTGTAACAACAAAATAAAATTGGGCTACATCTAATTCTATCAAAAACATTTTTAGTTTTTTATTTCATTTTTATATTTTTTATTTTTGTTTTCAAAAATATTAATTAAGAGAAAAAATACCCTGACAAAATTAGGCATTCACAGTTGCCCCTCTTTACTTGTTTCTTATTAAATAGTAGGTGTAACTGTAGTTAACCTATTATCATTATAAAAAACGAGTAAAGACATGAACTCCAATTTTGGCCGGGATACGTAGGCAAGCAAAAGGACCCGTGACTACAAAGCGATTTCCTATAAAGATCCAGTGGGTTGGGTTGCCCATTGTGGTCTACACATGAAAAGCTTGCAGGGTGGATTGCCTGCTAAGCTTAAAAACAATGATAAAGAGCTTACGGGGTGGATTGCCCGTTAGAAGCCCGAACAGAAAGATAGAATAGCTTAAGGGGTGGATTTCCCGTCAGAAGCTCAAACAGAAAGATAAAAGTGAGCTCACAGGGTGGATTGCCCGTCAGAAGCTCGAACAAAAAGATAAAGAGTTTACGGGGTGGATTTCCCGTCAAAAGCTCGAGCAGAAAGATAAAAGAGCTTACGGGGTGGATTGCTCGTCAAAAGCTTGAACAGAAAGATAAATGAGCTTACGGGGTGGATTGCCCGTCAGAAGCTCGAACGGAAAGATAAATGAGCTTACGGGGTGGATTGCCCGTCAGAAGCTCGAAAAGAAAGATAAAAGAGCTTGCGGGGTGGATTGCCCGTCAGAAGCTCGAACTGATAGATAAAAGCTTGTGAGGCCATATAGACAAATGCAATATGAATGTTGATTTTGCTCGTTGATAGAATGGTAATGAATAAGATGCCTTTCATTGATGAATGCTAATGAAGAAAACCCTTATTATTTTTTGGCACAATGCAAGAGATACTTTTGATGAAATTATTTCATCTTTGTTGTGTCTTTTCGTTATTGGCTCCTTGACCCCTTAAAAGCATCAATCACAGTTAGTCTTGAGGATGAACTAAAACAAATCCCATATTATCAGAAAAGATATCATGCACTTTTATTTTCTGATGATAGACGCTCTTGATGATAATTATCTCGATGGTTGATTCTTGATATTCACTCCTTTCTTCAGTGCCTTTCATCGGGGAACCATCGTGCCCCCCATGACCTTTTGAGGCTTTCTAAGGAATTCTAACTGCTTAAAAAACCATTACTTGTTTCACATTTCAGTATATACTTATCAGGATGAATGCACACACACAAATGACAAAAGTTAAGAGAAAGAGACCAAGGTAGAGAAATAAAATAAAGGAAGTCAATGTCATTATATTTGGATTGAAAAAGGTGTACAAAGCATAAATTGCAAAACATTGCGGAGTAGAATCACATCTCTTCAGGTGATGTCTCTCTCAATGACTAATGTTAGTATCCCTCATACAATCTTGACTGCTCATTAATTGGCTTCAGAGATGTTGTTTGCCCCAGTCTTCATACATCCAACCTACCGACTGCCCTTGTTCACTGCTTGACGACACTTCCGTTGTGATTTTTTTTTTTTGAACCCTAACTTTTTCCTAGACCGCCTTTTCAGGTTTTCAGCCTGCCGGGTTACTCTAACTTTTGCCTAGACCGTCTTTTCAGATTTTCAGCCTAGCAAACTTTTCTTTTTTCATTTTTCACTTTTCTTTTCTTCTTGGGAAGTGTGTTCAAGCATAATACTTTTTGACTGCATCTGAGTTTACAGGGAGTGGAAGATCTTCCCCATCCATCCTGGTGAGAATTAAAGCCCCTCCAGAGAAGGCCTTTTTCACAACGTAAGGTCCTTCATAGTTCGGAGTCCATATCCCTCGATGATTATTTTGGATTGGTAGAATCTTTTTAAGCACCAGGTCACCCTCCCGAAACTGTCGTGGGCGTACCTTCTTCTCATAAGCTCTCATCAACCTTCTCTGATATAATTGACCGTGACACAATGCCGCTAATCTCTTCTCTTCAATGAGGTTCAATTGGTCGAGTCGATCCTGAACCCACTCAGCTTCTTCCAGTTCTGCTTCTCTCAATATCCTTAATGAGGGGATCTCTACTTCAATCGGGAGCACTGCCTCCATCCTATACACTAAAGAATACGGCGTTGCCCCTGTCGAGGTGCGAATAGAGGTACGATAGCCATGCAAAGCAAAAGGTAACATCTCGTGCCAATCATACGTCACCACCATCTTTTGAACAATCTTCTTGATATTCTTATTAGCGGCCTCGACTGCTCCGTTCATCTTTGGGCGGTACAGAGAGGAATTATGATGCTTTATCTTGAAATTTTCGCACATATATTTCATCATCTTATTGTTCAAATTGGTCGCATTATCAGTGATAATCTCACTCGGCAACCCATAACGACAAATTAACTCTCTTTTGACAAATTTGATCACGACATTCCTAGTCACATTGGCATATGATGCAGCCTCAACCCACTTGGTGAAATAATCGAAGGCAACAAGAATGAAGTGATGTCCATTTGAGGCCTTTGGTTCGATTGGACCGATCACATCCATTCCCCACATTGAGAACGGCCAGGGTGCCGACATGACATTCAAGGGAGCTGGTGGCGCATGAATCTTATCAGCATATATTTGACACTTATGGCACTTCTTCGCATAATTAAAGCAATCAGCCTCTATTGCCAACCAGTATTGGCCAGCCCTCAAGATTTTCCTGGCCATTGCATGACCCCTCGCGTGTGTTCCAAAAGATCCTTCATGTACCTCCTCAATTATTCGTTTGGCTCCTTCTGCGTCAACGCACCTTAACAATACCATGTCATGATTTATTTTGTAGAGAATACCACCATTTAAATAGAAACCCATTGCAAGTCTTCTTAAGGTTCTTTTGTCATTTTCTGAAGTGCCCGGAGGGTATTCCCTTCTTTGGATGAAGCGTCTGATGTCATGGTACCACGGTTTTTTATCAGACTCTTCCTCTATCACTTGACAATATGCAGGATGATCACGACTTTCCATTTTGATGAGTGGTAGGTTCCTCTCATCACTTACTTTGAACATCGAGGACAAGGTAGACAGCGCGTCAGCTAATTGGTTATCTTCTTGGGGAATATGATGAAATGTGACTTCATTCAACTGCTCAATCAAACCTTTGATGTAATCATGGTACGGGATTAACTTGGCATCTCGGGTTTCCCATTCCCCTCTTAGTTGGTGGATGACTAATGCAGAGTCCCCATATACCTCCAGTATCCTTGCCTTTGATTCTAACGCTGTCAGGATCCCGAGCGCACAAGCTTCATATTCAGCTATATTGCTTGGACAATCAAAGCAAAGCCTTGCAGTGACAGGGAAATAATCATTTTCTGGTGAGATTAAGATTGCCCCGATTCCGTGTCCCAATGCATTAGAAGCTCCATCAAATAATAAGGTCCACTTTTCTTTTCCCGGTGATTGCTCGCGACCAAACAAAGCCATTATATCTTCATCTGGGAAATCACATTGCATCGATCCACAATCTTCTACTGGCTGATTGGCTAGATATTCTGCAAGAGCGCTACCTTTTACTGCTTTCTGGGTGACATAGACTATGTCATATTCTGATAGCAGGACTTGCCAACGAGCAATTCTTCCAGTCAGAGCAGGCTTATCAAAGATATACTTGATTGGATCCATTTTGGACACCAACCAGGTAGTATAACACAACATGTCATGCCTCAAACTGCGAGCCGCCCATGCCAAAGCACAGCAAGTGCGTTCTAGCAGTGAGTAGTTGGCTTCACAACTGGTGAACTTCTTACTTAGATAATAGATGGCGTGTTCCTTTCTTCCTGACTCATCGTGCTGCCCCAGTACACAACCCATAGATTCATCTAGCACAGTCAAATGCATGATGAGAGGTCTTCCTGGCACCGGGGGAACCAAGACTGGAGGCTCTTATAGGTACTGTTTGATCTTCTCAAAAGCTTTTTGATAATCTTCATTCCATGTTACTGCCTGATTTTTACGCAACAGTTTAAAGATCGGTTCACATGTCGCTGTTAATTGGGAGATGAACCTGACAATGTAGTTCAATCTTCCTAAAAACCCACAAACTTCTTTCTCTGTTCGAGGTGCTGGCATATCGATGCTTGCTTGAACTTTTTCAGGATCCACCTCTATTCCTCTTTGACTAACTATGAAGCCCAGAAGCTTACCTGATTTCACCCCAAAAGTGCATTTGGCCGGATTCAGTCGGAGCTTAAACTTCCTTAACCGCTCAAAAAGTTTCTGCAGATTATCAACATGCTCATTTTCGGATCTGGACTTGACGATCATAGTATCTACATAAACTTCTATCTCCTTGTGCATCATGTCATGGAACAAAGCCACCATAGCTCGCTGATATGTTGCTCCAGCATTTTTCAAGCCAAAGGGCATAACCTTGTAGCAAAAGGTTCCCCATAAAGTGACAAATGTGGTCTTCTCCATATCTTCGGGAGCCATCTTGATCTGATTATATCCCGAGAATCCATCCATGAAAGAGAATAATGCATGTTAAGCAGTATTGTCTACAAGAACATCAATGTGTGGCAGAGGAAAGTCATCTTTTGGGCTAGTTTTGTTCAGATCTCGATAATCAACACACATCCGAACCTTTCCATCTTTCTTAGGAACAGGAACAATATTGGCAACCCATTGAGGGTACTTTACAACTTCTAGGAAACCTGCATCCAGTTGCTTTTTGACCTCATCCTTGATCTTTAAGGACATTTCCGCTTTCATCCTTCGTAGCTTCTATTTTATTGGAGGACACTCCGGATTTTATGGTAGCTTGTGTTCTGCTACACTAGGGTCTAACCCTGGGATGTCTTGGTATGACCATGCGAAAATATCTTTATAATCCGTCAACAACTTGATCAACCTACTTCGCTCCTTTTCTTTCAGGGAAATGCCAATCTTGACTTCTTTTTTATCATCTTCGGTTCCCAACTTGATTAGTTCACTCGACTCTTCACGGGGTCGAATTTCCTTGGCTTATTGTTCTACCAATCTCAATAGTTCAGGGGGAACTTCTCCGTCATCATCAACAACCTTCTCAGCATGATCAACGGGATAGTCAAAATTGTATCATGAGTTACTAACACTATCATTTTCAAGAGAGTCACTTTTAGATCTTCATTTTGGTAATTATCAGGGAAATATGAATGAATAAAGGTTAAAGACGAGAGACTGCATTTATTGGTGAGGAATGGTGAACAAAAACGAAAGTAAAAAAAGAGAGATAACAACACAAAGATACTGAATGCATGCATTTATTGATAAGTCATACTTGAAATGAGAAGCAAGTAAGCCCATTACAACAAAACTCCTAAATCCTTGGGCAGAGCTAAAGGATAGGCATTACATAATTACTTGGAAAAAGACTCTATGGTCCTGGGGAACTCAATGATCTCCCAATTGTTGAGCTCTGTATCCGGAGAACATGGATACACCAGATTGACACCATGATCGGCGAGTAATCATCTTCAATAGCTGCTACTTGGTCCAGGAATACGAACGCTACGCTTCGGAAGCTCTGTCGAATGTCACAGATGGGAACCCTTTCAGTGTCGTATTCACGATTTTCCAGTCGAGCCAACCTCTTTCTTTTCTTCTCTTCTATAACCCTGATCTTGTCGGCCTTGGTGGGCTTGTATCCCAACCTAAACCTGTCCTTGTTCTCGGTGAGCATGAGGATGTCAGCGACACCTTGACTGTTCTTCCCCAAACCGCTTCCAGGTTGGTATCCTCCTTCGAGCATAACCTTGGCCATCATGATGGACGCTTTAGATGACCGAGGTTTCAAGAGTGGAGCACTATCCCCAACATAAGTGGCATTGGCAATTTCAAGTGACTGGAAGGCGGTCTCGAGAGCTTCCTTGACAGCTTCAATGTAAGGGTTGTTGATGGCTTGCTTACTAACAGATCCTCCTTTCCAGAAACAATTATCAACATACTATCAACAATGAACTTCACCTTCTGGTGCAATGTGGAAGGTACAGCTCCAGACGAATGGATCCATGGTCGTCCTAGGAGACAACTGTAAGTTGGTGTGATGTCCATTACTTGGAAGAGTACTTCAAAGGTGCAAGGGCCAATCCGAATGGGCAATTCAATTTCTCCCATGACTTCCCTTCGGGTTCCATCAAAATCTCTTACAATCATTGTGCTTGGCTTCATATGAGTTCCATCGAAATGCAACTTTGCCAGTGTTGACTTTGGCATTACATTCAAAGAAGATCCATTATCAATGAGAACCCTAGCCATGACATGATCTCGACACTTCACAGAAATGTGCAATGCGTTGTTGTGCCCCATACCTTCAGCTGGTATTTCATCATCGGTGAAAGTGACATAATTATCAGCGACTATGTTACCTACAATGTTATCGACCTTATCAACTGTGATGTCATGGGAGACATGAACTTGATTCAACACCTTCATCAGTACTCTCCCGTGTGGATCAGAGTTCATCAATAGAGACAAAAGAGATATTCGAGGCGGAGTTCGATTTAACTGATCCACAACCCTATATTCACTCTTCTTGATGAACTTCAAGAATTCGCCGACTTCTTCATCAGATACCTCCTTTTTATTCTCACCCCCGTTTGCTTCCTTGTCATCTAGAATCCCTTCCACCTTCTCTTTCCCCTTGCAATCCTTTCCTTCCTTTTCTGTTTCCTCCCTTCGCAATACCTCTGGAGTGTAAATGCAACCACTCCTAGTCATTCCACCAATTCCTGAAATGTTGGTAACCACAGTAGTCCCGTCGGAAGGATTGGGTTGAACCTATACCTCATATTTCCATGGTACCACTTTGGTGTCCTTGTAAGGGAAAGGACTTGGAACTCGGATGACGATTGGTGTTGGCCCACTTGGAACCGGCAAAGGTTTCTTCTCAGTATAGTATATCACCACTGGTTTCGGAGTGACTTGCTCGGGAACTGGTTGAGGATTAACCACAACAGTAAAAGGGGTTATCTTAATTGGGGTTGGGGAAATTGTAGATTCAACAACCATATTAACGACATACTCATTTGATTCACAACCAATTAAGATAATCTTCATATCTATTAACTGTTGCACAACTTGTCGAAACTCTGCACAGTCTTCAATCGAATACCCCATATTCCCGTCGAAGTCACACCTTATCTCTCTATCGAGAGCCTTTTCTTCCATGATCGGGATTTGGATCAATCCGCATTTACACATCTCTCTAAAAATAACTCTCATAGGAGTCCTAACATCGACCACTTTACTCTTGAGAGTATGTTCCAAGAAGCTTTCAGTGGCATTGACTCCCGAACCCCCATGATTTGGCATAGGACCCTGTTTGGAGCACCCTTCTGAAAGCTCAACCATTTGGCATGAATCAGGTCTTGCACCTTAAACTTCAAAGCTTTACATCTCTTGGTGGAATAACCTGTGACCCCATCGTGATATTCACATTGAGCATTTGGGTCATACCACTTTGGATAAGGAGGGTCTATTGGTCTTGTCAGGATAGGAGTTAGCACGGATTTACTCACAAGTTGGCGGAATAGTTCAGTGTAGGTCATAGGTATCAGGTCAAAACGCACTGGCTTTCTTTCCGAGTTATACGATGGTCTTGTTACTGGTGTTTGGGTTTGGATTTAGGGGTTGAACAATTTGAGGTGGCATGGTAGGGTGTATTTGAGGCTGAGAAGGGTACGATGGTCGGTTAGGAGCCATCTGTTGAGGATTTGGAAATTGTGAGGTGGCATCGATGTATGGCTGGTTGGCTTGGTGATATGGAGCTTGGTGATATGGAGGTGGTTGGTAATATGGGGCGTATTGGGCTTGGAAGGTGGGTGTTTGGTTCGGTCTCCATTGGTTCGGTTTCTTTTCTTCAAAGGTTACTGCATGTGCTTCTCCCTCTTTCTTTTTCACAAACGGGGCTTTCTTTGGGCCGTCCGCTACTGAAGACTCAGTGATCTTGCCATTCCTCAGTCCACTTTCAATTCTCTCACCGATGATGACCATATCAGAAAAGTTTGATGACACACTCCCAATCATTCTATCATAGAAGGGCGACTGGAGTGTATCAATGAACATTGCCACAATATCTTTCTCAGCTAATGGAGGCTCTACCTGAACAGCCAATTCCCTCCATCGTTGTGCATACTCTTTGATAGTCTTGGTGTCCCCTTTTGACATATTTTGGAGTTGCATCCTATCGGGAGCCATGTCAATATTGTACTTGTATTGCTTCAGGAATGCACCTGCTAGATCTTTGAAGGATTGGACGTGGGCCCGTCCGAGATGCGTGCACTAATTCGAAGCTGCCCTAATTAAACTGTCTTGGAAGAAGTGAATCAAGATCTTATCATCTTGAGCGTATGATGCCATCTTCCTTACATACATGGTCAAATGGTTTTTGGGACAAGTGGTTCCCCGATATTTGTCGAAATCGGGTACCTTAAATTTTGGTGGAATTACAACATTTGGCACCAGGCAAAGCTCCGAGGCATCCCAAAGACCATAACTATTTGCCCCTTCAATGACCCGCAGTCTTTCCTCTAACACTTCCAACTTTTCTTTAGATTGGGAATTCCCTCCCAACTGATTCACTGGAGTTTCACAATACATATTCTGGGGAAAGGGGTATGGCATGTAGGAGGATCCAAAGTTTAGCATCATTTGAGTCCCCTGGGGTCCATACTGTAGGGTGTATTGTGGAACTTTTGGATTGGCAAAAAGTGTCACTGTCGGGGTGTTACCATCTGTAGGGTTGACAGTTTGTGTTTGTGGTATCTCGACAACATCGGTGGGGGATTGTGTCTGAGTAGTATGTTCAGAGTTTTGGATGCCATCTTGTGGGCTGGGGGCCGTTGGTGGAACAAATCCACGAGATACGCCGAATGGGGGATTGTTCGGGTCAAATGAAAGATGAGTTTGGTTGCTTGGATAAACGGTGAGAGGCATCATGACCCCTGGTTGGTTGTAGCCTTGAATAGGAACCTGAGCAAAACCAGGCGGGATAAGAGGTGTGGCCGGATGTCCTTCGTTTGAGGCTGGAGGGTTCCCCTCTGTGTTCTTTTCCTTCTACATTGCTTGTAGGATCTCCATCATCCTAGTCATCTGATCTTTGATTTGACTGACTTCATCCCTGATCTCTTGGACTTCTTCTAGTTCTTCCTCCATGGCTTTTGTCTGTGATCGAGTGCGATAAGGGTGTCTTGGAGCAATTGTTCAAAAACCACACTCTGTTTTATTTAATAAAAGAAAGAATAAATGAATAAAATCAAAAGAAAAAGCAGAAACCAATTAAACTCCATTTTTTTATAGGAAGACTGTGCATACACTTATAGCAAGAATACTCATCCTGCATTCAAATCTAGTGGTATAATTCCCTCTAGCTTGACTGCAGTTGATGTCAAGTCCAAGGGAGAATTCACTCCTCGATAGACCATATCTGTACTAGCAATGTTATTGTTTGATGATATCCATATTTTTATGCAGAAAACACGTTGTTTTTAGGGTAAAAATATAGTTGATGAAGTATCTAAGGGAGAATTCACTCCTCGATAGATATCATCTGGAAAAAGAGCTTTCCACAAATATTGATGAAAACTTCCATTTCATTATACGAATATTGCGATACAAACATGAGTCTTTGGTTGGAAAAAACAATACATCGAGAGTTTTCATATTTCTAAATCCGTCTTAGGGGACTGCAAAATACTATGTCAAGAGCTTCATCTTCTTTTTCCTGAATCCCTTTGCAAGCTTCCCAAAATGCTTGAAGAACTCAGTCACCTCTGGTGGTATCTAGAGGAAAGGGTTCTTGTAAACCTGAATTGATACTTCTTCAAATCGCTCCACTACTGGGAAGTATGATATTGAACTCTACAAATCATGTCTTCATATTTTATTCTCCATGCTTCCTTTCATAGATTACATCCCTCACAACCAATTTCCATCCCTTTACCCATTCTGCATGACGTTGAACTTCTCCTCTTTTATTTTCTTGCATTTTGGTCCTGAGCCAATTTTCCCTCTCATTAGCTTTTGCTAATAATTGACGATATATGGCAGCTTCGTTCCATCCTCTATCAGAGTAAAGTTCGGTTTGTGCCAAGGATTCTTGTAGAGATTCAACTCTCTCCTTTAGTATCTATATTGTTTCGACATGAATCCCTACGTCCCACTCAAGCTCTTATTTCTTCTTCAGAATTCTGACTAGCGTGTTTTCTTGACACTCCACTTTTGGTTGCAACTCTTGAATCACTGCTTCTTTTTCCTTTCTTGCCCTTTTCATGCGACTTGGAGCTTCGTAGGAATCGGCATATTCATATCTCAAATTCTTGATCTGTAAATTCAGTTTTTGCACCTGGCTTTGGAGTTTGACAATAGTTACTTCTACAACTTGGTTCTTTTCATCCAAAACCCCCATCTGAGCTTTTAGAACTTCAATTTTTTTTTTCAGCATTTGATCTTCTGTAAGAGGATTGTTTTCAACACTGGGTGGGGGTTCCGGTTTTGAAGGACAACCCCTTCTTGCCTCTCTCCATGCTTCATATCTTTTTGTTCGAGCTATGATCCGCCTTCCTAACTCATCACGCCCTTTTATGTAAATATTGTCCCATGCTGACCTTATTGCCATTGTCTGAATCTTGATGCTTTTACATTCTTGATATAGGAAATATGCTCCGCCAAGAAGCTCATTTGGGGGTTCATCCTGTGTCCACCTGAGTTAGCACATTACTAGGGGGGTGAATATGACACATCCTCTGGGTCCCATCAATGGGACATTCGGGAAACTTCCACAACTGAATATAACTGAATCTCCATTGTACCATGGGCACATCCATCTAAATGAACGTGAGTCGACCTGATCAAAACTCTTGTTTCCATTCATATAGCTTGTGTGACTTTAGCGGCATGCGAATGAATCCTTTTAGTGGATCATCTGTTCTATCAATCTTGTTACCAGCATACAAGTGAGTCATAATCCAAACATATAACATTGGTGCACAACATCTCAACTTTCCTTGTTGATTCTGATGACAAACTCGTAGTGAGAGAAAAGTTTCAGCTAAGATAGCAGGGACTAAACTCAACCCATATTCCTCAACTCTGTAGAAGACGTCCATAGCTGATCGATCAATCACATCCGGAATAAAGGGAAAAAGTACCAGTCCGTAGATAAGGAGAGCCAACAATCTATTAAAAGTAACCCATCGTTGTTGTTGAGCCAACTCCCTAAGGTAACCTTCCAAGAATCGCCTCTTCAAGCCAGTAGTGTTTCCTTTTTCCACTTTATTCAATTGTTCCGGTTTAAGCTCCAATAGATTTTCTATATTCCCATCTACCTCATATTGTCCATAATACAAATAGACACGTGATCCCTTTTGGATAGGCAATCTCAGCATATAAGCATACTCCTCTATGGTCGAAGTTATATCTAGGTCAGGGAATTCAAAACATCTCAAAGTTGAGTTCCAATACTGAGAAAATGCACTCAGAACGGAGGCATCCACCGTAATACGTAACAGATCTAGTATCCTCCCATACTTCTTGTTAAAGTTTGAACGTGTCTTTTCTAAAATTTGTTGACTAATTTCCCATAAGCTCTGAACATCATTGAGTGTCACGTCGATCTTGATGCTCTTCTTGGAACTGCTTGCATTGCTAATACTCTTTCCGATGCTAGGTGATAGGCTCCGACAAGTGTACCGGATAGAAGCAAGTAATAATAAAACGGTGAGAAACCGAGTATCGAACTCAGGGATTAGGAAACCAAGTGTCACTTCACAAATTAAGCAACTATTTAGACTAAGAAATAGGTGTGAAAAGATTTCAAGAAAATAAAAGAAACAATAAAATAAAATAAAATATTTTTGGGATTTTAAATTAAAAGAGATTTCTAGGAGTTGGGTTACCAATAAGACTGCTCATGCTACTAAATTGACTACCCCTCTTGTTAATTATCAAAATTGATTTGAAGGTGAATTTATCCTAAATAAGTTAATGTACCCTCTCGAGATACAAGAACCGTGCCCAATTAAACCAACCCCTACTCTCGCGGTAATTGTATTTAAATTGAACCCATTAAGATTCTTGACAATTCAATGAACCCTCAAAGGACCGCTTCTAACTCTCGTGATTTAAGTCCTAAGTTCAATCCCTATAGATCCAATACCTAAGTTCACCGCTAGGTTCGTCCTTAGAGTCTCTATGACATGCAAATAAGTGCGCACCAAATTCACAAGTAATTCATGCAATAGGAATCAAATCGAAAGCAAATTGGAATTAATAAAGGGAAAACATCAATTCATAACATAAAACAAGTCTTGGCCATAGCCCCAATCCCTAGAAACAAAAAGACTACTCAAGCATTGCCATGGTCATGGCAACCTTGAATAACAAAAGCATAAAAATCCGAAGAGTAAAGAAGAAATTGAGAAGAAGAGAAATCCTAATTTTTGCCTAAGGTAGCAACCCCTAGAGATCCCTATTTTCGAGCCTTAGAGTCCTATTTATAATGTAGGGTAACTTGGGATTAAAGCTCTTACAAAATCAGATCAAATCAGCAATTAAATTTTCAGATTTTTCACGTCACGGCCAGGCCGTGACAGATTCTGTCCTGGAGAACTTGACACTGGTTGGCCTGTCATGGCGGTGATGGCCATCACGGCCTGGCCGTGACAGGTTCTGACTTTGTGTTCTTCTTTCTTTTTCAGCCCTGCTCGATCATGGCCGTGATGCCTATCACGGCCAGGCCGTGATGGGCTCTGTTTGGCTCATTTTTCTTGTATTTCAAGCTCCGCCTTCATGCAAACTCCAAAATAATTGGTCCTGAGCATTTTAATCTTCATATTTAATTGCCAAATAAATATCTCCAAATTAATTGCCAAATCATATCATATCCTTTATTGTTGTGATAGGCAATTATTATCCAAATCCAAATTGATATGGATCCAATCTTTTATCTCAATGCCAATTGAATTATCTTTTAACCAAAATAATTCAAATCCAAATTGATTTGGATTCAAATCCTTCATGTGGGCCCTTGCAATTTACTTGGCAATCTTCAATTTAATTGATTTCCATTCTTTTCTTCTTGATACTTTCCTTAAAATCAAAAATAAGAATAATATCAGAAAATTAATAAAAATCTAATTAAAATTAATTAAATACACACATTGACTCTAAAATAACCAAAATAGGAAAACGAAGTCTAATTTGGGCTAAATCAAGCATTCAACAAAATTTAATTGATGAAATCCGCACTAAAATAATAGATAAAACATGATAAGACAGTGGATTATCAAAATACCCCAAACTTAAACTTTATTTGTCCTCGAGCAAACTAAATCTCAAAAAGACTCCGAATTGGGTAAGCTCAATGGACTCAATTAATTTCTCACAAATTTCATGCAATTTTATCAATTCAATTTTTCTTCAATGTTTCCCCCTTTACATCGTTGTAATCCCCACATTCATTTACTTTAAACAATTGAGAATCTAATCATCCATGTAATTATTAATCTAAGCAAAGGGTTCGAGTTACACACAAAAGGGAGATCACCAATTTCAAACATTTGCCTTCCTCACAAGGGCATTTAATAATTCACTCATTCACTCAATTTGTCTAGGCTATCAACTTTCACTCAATTTCACATTTCAAGAGCAGTTTCCATGAATTTGATTTTCATCTCAAACAAAGTTCCCACAAAAATATGCATGCATCATCAAAAGGTCTTTCATAGGTCGTAATGTGGCCTGGCTAAAGGTAGGATATACAAAGGTGCTAGGCTTTACATCCCTAGGAATTAAGAGACCATGAAACTTGTTACACTATTATTTTCACTCTAATTCCTTTTTCCATTTTTCTTTTTGACGCCTTGGGTGGCTACAACCTATTTCCTTTGACACCTTTTTATTTTGCCCCTTTTTGGAAATTTTTTATTTTTCTTCTTTTTCTTTTTCCATTTTGCCTTTGGCTTCAACCTATATATTTTTTCTTTTTCTCAACCCAAAATAACATATCGAACCCTTGTAGCCACCCCAAACTTAGTTTCCTTCAACCATTCTCTTGCTAAGCATCCATGCTCTCCTAAATCCTAAGATTGGGTTAACATGACTTTTCCGGATTCTTGGCTTATAACATAAGGTCATCAAGAAACAATAGGCTATTAGGCTCAATGTGGCTAACTAGGGAACATGCATTAGGGATGGTCCTTTTTAGGCCAAGTAGCTATTTCAAAGAAAATTGCCTGAATCATTTGATGGAAACATATAAACATGCAAACCATGAAGAGATTCAAGCAAATCCGGGAAAGTGTAACTTAAAAGTGATTCACACAATTCAAAAACATTGTTGGAGGCTCAAATTCCTCACCTGGACATTTTTCGCAAATTGTTTGACCGAGATAAAATCCCTAATGTGTGCATCCCTTCACCCCAAACTTATCATAAATTATGCAATCACAATAAAATTTCTCAAAGTTCAATTTTCAATTTTTCACATGGGGATCAATTTTCAATTTTCAAATCATTAGGGGAAATCATCAAAAATCAATATTTATCATGCAATCCATTTATGCTAAATTTAATAAAATCCATTCAAGCTCACCGACATAAGACTCACACACATATGACTCAAGTAAAGAAAAGCAAAATAATTAAAAAGAGAAAGGTTTAGAAAAACTCATTGAAGATGCTTCCACCCAGATCCCATAGCCTGTGGTAAAAAGTCCAAGAGATGCCCAAGATGTAAGACCTTCCACCCGGATCCCATGACTTGTGGAGTGGAGATGGAAGAAGCAAGTGTTATGAGATTCCATTGATTTACTTAAGTGTTATGATGAGCTCACTTCCTCCTGGGTCAAAAGGTAAGTCACCTACTCCAAGAATGGACTTTATGTAATTAGTTTCTCCATGAAGCATTAGAACCATAACTTCTTGAGGCGACCTTAGAGCCTTTACCGCTGTTGATGAAAACTCCCAATTCTCAGTCAATGACTTGAACTCCAAAGTTGGTATTTTCATAAAGTAATGTTGTAGACAAATAGAAGGTACTAACTTTGTTATATCCAAACATGCATGCAAACCAACATACTTATTCAACTCGGAATTTTTAGGCTCCTCTATAGGAATGGTGAGATAAGTATTTTCCATATGATTGGTCTCTTTTGTCCCTTGCAAAGGAACAATAGGAGATATTTCCTCCTTGCACTCCTCTTCATGATCCTCTCCTCTTGAATCATCTTCCATCACCACTTCATCTTCATTCACGTCCATGCTAGCAAATAGATTCTCTTCAATTTGAATTCGACGCTGCTTTTCTGCTAGCAATTTATAAAATTCACTAGCTTGTTCTTCTAACTTTTGAAAGTTGTCACTTAGCGATGCCACCATCTTACTAGCATTTTTCCCTTCTCGCATTTCAGCCCTCTGAATCATGGAACTAAAGGGAGATCACCAATTTCAAACATTTGCCTTCCTCACAAGGGCATTTAATAATTCACTCATTCGCTCAATTTATCTAGGCTATCAACTTTCACTCAATTTCACATTTCAAGAGCACTTTCCATGAATTTGATTTTCATCTCAAACAAAGTTCTCATGAAAACATGCATGCATCATCAAAAGGTCTTTCATAGGTCGTAATGTGGCCTGGCTAAAGGTAGGATATACAAAGGTGCTAGGCTTTACATCCCTAGGAATTAAGAGAGCATGAAAATTTTTACATTATTATTTTCACTATAATTCCTTTTCCCAATTTTCTTTTTGACGCATTGAGCGGCTACAACCTATTTCCTTTGACACCCTTTTATTTTGCCCTTTTTTGACAATTTTTTATTTTTCTTCTTTTTCTTTTTTCATTTTGCCTTTGGCTTCAACCTATTTTTTTTTTCTCAACCCAAAATAACATATCGAACCCTTGTAGCCCCCCCAAACTTAGTTTCCTTCAACCCTTGTCTTGCTAAGGATTTATGCTCTCCTAAATCCTAAGATTGGGTTAACATGATTTTTCCGGATTTTTGGCTTATAACATAAGGTCATCGAGAAACAATAGGCTATTAGGATCAATGTGACTAACTAGGGAACATGCATTAGGGATGGTCCTTTTTAGGCCAAGTAGCTATTTCAAAGAAAATTGCCTAAATCATTTGATGCAAACATATAAACATACAAACCATGAAGAGATTCAAGCAAATCCGGGAAAGTGTAACTTAAAAGTGATTCACACAATTCAAAAACATTGTTGGAGGCTCAAATTCCTCACCTGGATATTTTTCACAAATTGTTTGACCGAGATACAATCCCTAATGTGTGTATCCCTTCACCTCAAACTTATCATAAATTATGTAATCACAATAAAATTTCTCAAAGTTCAATTTTCAATTTTTCACATGGGGGTCAATTTTCAATTTTCAAATCATTAGGGGAAATCATCAAAAATCAATATTTATCATGCAATCCATTTATGCTAAATTTAATAAAATCCATTCAAGCTCACCAACATAAGACTCACACACATATGACTCAAGTAAAGAAAAGCAAAATAATTAAAAAGAGAATGGTTTAGAAAAACTCATTGAAGACGCTTCCACCCGGATCTCATAGCTTTTGGTAAAAAGACCAAGAGATGCCCAAGATGTAAGACCTTCCACCCGGATCCCATGACTTGTGGAGTGGAGATGGAAGAAGCAAGTGTGATGTGAGATTCCATTGACTTCTTTAAGTGTTATGATGAGCTCACTTCCTCCTGGGTCAAATGGTAAGTCACCTACTCCAAGAATGGCCTTTATGTAATTGGTTTCTCCATGACGCACTAGAACCATAACTTCTTGAGGCGACCTTAGAGCCTTTACCGCTGTTGATGAAAACACCCAAATCTCAGGCAATGACTTGAACTCCAAAGTTGGTATTTTCACAAAGTAATTTTGTAGACAATTAGAAGGTACCAACTTTGTTATATCCAAACATGCATGTAAACCAACATACTTATCCAACTCAAAATTTTTAGGCTCCTCAATAGGAATGGTGAGATAAGTATTTTCCATATGATTGGTCTCTTTTGTCCCTTACAAAGGAACAATAGGAGATATTTCCTCCTTGCACTCCTCTTCATGATCCTCTCCCCTTGAATCATCTTCCACCACCACTTCATCTTCATTCACGTCCATGCTAGCAAATAGATTCTCTTCAATTTGAATTTGACGCTGCTTTTCTGCTAGCAATTTATAAAATTCACTAGCTTGTTCTTCTAACTTTTGAAAGTTGTCACTTAGCGATGCCGCTATCTTACTAGCATTTTCCCCTGCTCGCATTTCAGCCCTCTGAATCATGGAACTAACTTCCTCCTTGCTACTCTCTATGCTCAAGCTCAAAGGATAAGCATCTATATCCCAAAGAATCTCTAGCAAATCGGGATCCAGCTTGAAGTATGGTGGTGGTTGCAAAGATGACAAATAGGATTTCCATTCCTCTTTGGAGTATATCTTCACGTGCTTATTAGTGACACCATGAAACACGATCCAATCAAGTTGATATTCCCAAGTTGGATAGTAACGATAGTCCATGTGTTTCATCAACCTTGCACAAACAAAACTCAAAAGAAAAGGTCAAATATATATAAATAAAAATTAAAAAGACTAAAGTAGTTGCCTCCTTTGTCACTAATGATATCGGTATTGCCAATCCCCTGAAACGGCGCCAAAAACTTGATAGGCTCCGGCAAGCGTACCGGATCGAAGCAAGAAATAATAAAACGGCAAGAAACCAAGTATCGAACTCGGGGATTGGGAAACCAAGTGTCATTTCACAAATTAAGCAACTATTTAGACTAAAATAAGTGTGAAAAGATTTTTAAAAAATAAAAGAAACAATAAAATAAAATCAAATATTTTTGGGATTTTAAATTAAAAGAGATTTCTAGGAGTTGGGTTACCAACAAGACTGCTCATGCTACTAAATTGACTACCCCTCTTGTTAATTATCAAAATTGATTTGAAGGTAAATTTATCCTAAATAAGTTAATGTTCCCTCTCGAGATACAAGAACCGTGCCCAATTAAACCAATCCCTACTCTCGTGATAATTGTATTTAAATTGAACCCATTAAGATTCGTGACAATTCAATGAACCCTCGAAGGACCGCTTCTAACTCTCGTGATTTAAGTCCTAAGTTCAATCCCTATAGATCAAATACCAAAGTTCACCACTAGGTTCGTCCTTAGAGTATCTATGACATGCAAATAAGTGTGCACCAAATTCACAAGTAATTCATGTAATAGGAATCAAATTGAAAGCAAATTGGAATTAACAAAGGGAAAACATCACTTCATAACATAAAACAAGTCTTGGGCATAGCCCCAATCCCTAGAAACAAAAAGACTACTCAAGCATTGCCATGGTCATGGCAACCTTGAATAATAAAAGCATAAAAATCCTAAGAGTAAAGAAGAAATTGAGAAGAAGAGGAATCCTAATTTTTGCCTAAGGTAACAGCCCCTAGAGATCCCTATTTTTGAGCCTTAGAGTCCTATTTATAATGTAGGGTAACTTGGAATTAAAGCTATTACAAAATCAGATCAAATCAACAATTAAATTTTCAGATTTTTCGCGTCACGGCCGTGATGCCGCGGTGATGGCCATCACGACCTCGCCGTGACAGGTTCTGACTTTGTGTTCTTCTTTCTTTTTCAGCCCTGCTCGATCATGGTCGTGATGCCTATCACGGCCAGGTCGTGATGGGCTCTATTTGACTCATTTTTCTTGTATTTCAAGCTCCGCCTTCATGCAAACTCCAAAATAATTGGTCTTGGGCATTTCAATCTTCATATTTAATTGCCAAATCAATATCTCCAAATTAATTGCCAAATTTTATCATATCCTTTATTGTTATGATAGGCAATTATTATCCAAATCCAAATTGATTTGGATCCAATCTTTTATCTCAATGCCAATTGAATTATCTTTTAACCATAATAATTCAAATCCAAATTGACCTGGATTCAAATCCTTCATGTGGGCCCTTGCAATTTACTTGGCAATCTTCAATTTAATTGATTTCCATTCTTTTCTTCTTGATACTTTCCTTAAAATCAAAAATAAGAATAATATCAGAAAATTAATAAAAATCAAATTAAAATTAATTAAATACACACATTGACTCTAAAATAACCAAAATAGGAAAACGAAGTCTAATTTGGGCTAAATCAAGCATTCAACAAAATTTAATTGATGAAATCCGCACTAAAATAATAGATAAAACATGTTAAGACAGTGGATTATCAAAATACCCCAAACTTAAACTTTATTTGTCCTCGAGCAAACTAAATCTCAAAAAGACTCCGAATTGGGTAAGCTCAATGGACTCAATTAATTTCTCACAAATTTCATGCAATTTTATCAATTCAATTTTTCTTCAATGTTCCCCCTTTACATCGTTGTAATCCCCACATTCATTTACTTTAAACAATTGAGAATCTAATCATCCATGTAATTATTAATCTAAGCAAAGGGTTCGAGTTACACACAAAAGGGAGATCACCAATTTCAAACATTTGCCTTCCTCACAATGGCATTTAATAATTCACTCATTCGCTCAATTTGTCTAGGCTATCAACTTTCACTCAATTTCACATTTCAAGAGCAGTTTCCATGAATTTGATTTTCATCTCAAACAAAGTTCCCACAAAAATATGCATGCATCATCAAAAGGTCTTTCATAGGTCGTAATGTGGCCTGGCTAAAGGTAGGATATACAAAGGTGCTAGGCTTTACATCCCTAGGAATTAAGAGACCATGAAACTTGTTACACTATTATTTTCACTCTAATTCCTTTTTCCATTTTTATTTTTGACGCCTTGGGTGGATACAACCTATTTCCTTTGACACCTTTTTATTTTGCCCCTTTTTGGAAATTTTTTATTTTTCTTCTTTTTCTTTTTCCATTTTGCCTTTGGCTTCAACCTATATTTTTTTTTTTCTTTTTCTCAACCCAAAATAACATATCGAACCCTTGTAGCCACCCCAAACTTAGTTTCCTTCAACCATTCTCTTGGTAAGCATCCATGCTCTCCTAAATCCTAAGATTGGGTTAACATGATTTTTCCAGATTCTTGCCTTATAACATAAGGTCATCAAGAAACAATAGGCTATTAGGCTCAATGTGGCTAACTAGGGAACATGCATTAGGGATGGTCCTTTTTAGGCCAAGTAGCTATTTCAAAGAAAATTGCCTGAATCATTTGCTGCAAACATATAAACATGCAAACCATGAAGAGATTCAAGCAAATCTGGGAAAGTGTAACTTAAAAGTGATTCACACAATTCAAAAACATTGTTGGAGGCTCAAATTCCTCACCTGGACATTTTTCGCAAATTGTTTGACCGAGATAAAATCCCTAATGTGTGCATCCCTTCACCCCAAACTTATCATAAATTATGCAATCACAATAAAATTTCTCAAAGTTCAATTTTCAATTTTTCACATGGGGATCAATTTTCAATTTTCAATTTTCAAATCATTAGGGGAAATCATCAAAAATCAATATTTATCATGCAATCCAGTTATGCTAAATTTAATAAAATCCATTCAAGCTCACCGACATAAGACTCACACACATATGACTCAAGTAAAGAAAAGCAAAATAATTAAAAAGAGAAGGGTTTAGAAAAACTCATTGAAGATGCTTCCACCCAGATCCCATAGCCTGTGGTAAAAAGTCCAAGAGATGCCCAAGATGTAAGACCTTCCACCTGGATCCCATGACTTGTGGAGTGGAGATGGAAGAAGCAAGTGTGATGAGATTCCATTGATTTACTTAAGTGTTATGATGAGCTCACTTCCTCCTGGGTCAAAAGGTAAGTCACCTACTCCAAGAATGGCCTTTATGTAATTAGTTTCTCCATGAAGCACTAGAACCATAACTTCTTGAGGCGACCTTAGAGCCTTTACCGCTGTTGATGAAAATTCCCAATTCTCATTCAATGACTTGAACTCCAAAGTTGGTATTTTCATAAAGTAATGTTGTAGACAAATAGAAGGTACCAACTTTGTTATATCCAAACATGCATGCAAACTAACATACTTATTCAACTCATAATTTTTAGGCTCCTCAATAGGAATGGTGAGATAAGTATTTTCCATATGATTGGTCTCTTTTGTCCCTTGCAAAGGAACAATAGGAGATATTTCCTCCTTGCACTCCTCTTCATGATCCTCTCCTCTTGAATCATCTTCCATCACCACTTCATCTTCATTCACGTCCATGCTAGCAAATAGACTCTCTTCAATTTGAATTCGACGCTGCTTTTCTGCTAGCAATTTATAAAATTCACTAGCTTGTTCTTCTAACTTTTGAAAGTTGTCACTTAGCGATGCCACTATCTTACTAGCATTTTTCCCTTCTCGCATTTCAGCCCTCTGAATCATGGAACTAACTTCTTCCACTAGTGCAATAAGTGCTTTTTACGTTAGTTAAAATTAATTTTGTACGTCAGAATATTGTCTGACGTAAATACAGTTGACGTTAATAGTTAATATTTTAAAGTCAGTTGTTTAAACAACTGACGTTAAAAATAAAACTATTAACGTCAGTTCTTTAACACAACTGACGTTAATTTTGTTAAAACTAACGTCAGTTGTGGTAAAGAACTGACGTTAAAGGTTTTAATTTTAACGTCAGTTGTTTGATACAACTGACGTTAATAGATTTTTTTTTAATTCAGTTTTAAAATATCACTCCCCTCAGCTATCCCTGCATTCAGTAAATTTCCCAGTAACATAGAATATCACACACATTACAGAATTGCAAACACTACCCTTAAATTTCATTATTAACAAAAAGAAAAGAAATATACAAAGGAACAATGCGGGGACTTAAAACCAAAACCCATGTATAGGAAAAACATAACTATCTACAAGTATATATATATATATATATATATATATATATATATATATATATATATAAATTTTAGTCTCTAATGTCTAAAAACAAAACTACCAATCTAAGTATATATATATATATATATACATGTTATTAATTAGTTTCTAAAGTCTAACAAAAAAACTATTCATCTAAGTATTGCGGAGGTATCTTGTCAATTCCTTTTTCAGAAGCATACTTGAAGAAGAATTCAGCTAAGTGCATCCTCAAGTCTCTAAACTCATCTTCTTGAAGAGGCGATTGGTCGTTAAATGCCTACACACGTTCAAATAATAACAATAACATTAACGCAAGTCATCTTCAAAACTATAATATATAATTTAACAAGTTGTTTAAATATTACCTTCTTCCCTCCATCCGTAATAGATGTGGAGACTATGTTCAGCATATGAAGCATCACATAATAGCCGCACGACCACCCGTCAGGTTGAAATCGAGACTACAAACAAAATTAATTTCAATGTCAGTTGATTATACATATAAATTAGTAATTATAATATTAATTATTTGATAAATAAACTACCAAACCTTGAGGATGGTCCATTCAGGATTTGCTTTAGCCTTAGAAGTCCTACTTCTCCCGTGGGTGCAACTTATGCTACTCGCCTTCAGCGCGCTATCATAAACAAATAATCATGTCAATTAACAAATTCATATATCATGTGTGTAATAAACTAAAAACAACTGATATTAAAACTTAAATCAAATTTAATATTAGTTACTTACGTATTTACAGCTTCCACCACCTCCTGTTGCGGGTTTTTGTGGAGAGAGCATAAGAATATGACAGTATGCCTAGACGGGTGAAGTAAGAACAACTGCCAATGGTTTTTCATACAGTAGGGAGCCAGATATAATTCTTTCCGATTGTCTTCCAACAAGTTCCCTATGTATTTACTAAATGCATCGCCAGCAAAGAATTGGGGCACAAGGATTGACGGATCTAAGAAGCCGTAAACTGATGCAACGTCCTTATCAAGCTGAAGACGATGGAGATACCTAAGATATGAAAAGGTGTGGATGTTAATTAAATAATATATATATTGAAATTAAAATAAATTATTAAATGGAAAAATACAAAAAATAAATAAGTTATAAAATTAAAATTAACTTACGTGCACCAAAGACTCAAAACCCTGCTGGCCATCCAGACGTTATCTCTCCAGGCGTGCCCGAGATCTTCACCACAGAAAGAAAATATCCTCTGTTGATTTGGGCGTGCCACCCATCTATCATGCTCCAATGGACATTCAAAAATCTCAAACGCATAATCATCACCAAGTGAGAACAAACGAGTGACAGGTGACAGCGACACCGACGTCGACTTGGCCTTCAATTTAGAAAAAAATAAAATAGATAAGTTGTTGATAATTAAAAAAAAAATGCAAGTAATTATTTGACTAATTTGGACATTAATAATGAATACATACCTTTGTTAACATTTCGAGCTCACGTCATTTGAAGTCCAACTCAAGCTCATGCCTTTTCATTTCCAACTCAAGCTCATGGCGTTGGACTTCCAACTCCCGCTCCCTAGCTGCCAACTCATCGTCCTCCACATGTGCCCAACTATAACTCTCTTTTGTGCTCACACTAGTGGAATATATATATTAGACAGTAAAGGTTTACGTCAGTTAACCAAAAGCTAGACGTTAAAAAGGAGGCGGTGGCAGTTTTGTAAATATCAGACTTCATTAATTCAATTTTAACGTCAGTTGTTTTAAGGACTGACGTTAAAAGCGAAGTGACTCACTTTTAACGTCAGTTCAATAAACAACTGACGTTAAAAGTGAACCTTTTAACGTCAGTTCTTCATTGAACTGACGTTAAAAGTGCGTCACTTCACTTTTAACTTCTGTTCTTTCATCAACAGACGTTAAAGGTTATTTAAAAAAAAAATTTATCTAGTATACGTACCCTTCCGCATTGCCTTCCTCAAAGTTTCAGTTTCACAATTGCTTTGATGTTTTGTGTTTCTGTTTTGAAAACTAAAATATATGTGTGAAGTATAAGTTGAATCAATAACCCAAACCGGATCTCATTCATTGAAAGGGTTTAAAATCCTTTAAAATCCTATAAAAAGTTACATTGATAGGGTTTAAAATCCTATAAAAAGTTACATTGAAAGGGTTTAAAATCCTAAACATTTTGTTGAGGCTTCGTTCCCTTCACGGGTGAGCAAGAGAGGAGAGTCGAGCGACCGAGTTTTCCAGAACGGCTGAGCAAGGGTGCACCCGATCGGTTTCAGCAATGGTCTTGGAACAGTCATTTGCTTCCAAAGCTGACGTTAAGTCTGCGTAGCTAGTCACGATTCTCCAGAAAGTTGATAAGGTGAGTAACTCACACTAGGTGATTTACACAACCTTATCACCCATGTTATGTGATTTACACAACCTCAGAAGTTGTTTGACCATTAAGACAAAGACCTTTGAGTCTAGGAATAGGAAGAAAGAGTGATGAAGTTAATCTCCAAGGCAGAGCCATATTGTGAAGCAGAAAATTAAAAGGATGGAAGGAAGCTATTTATAGGAGCAGGGGATGAAGTTACTAAGCTATTCTGATTTTCTTGAAAACTTACCTATAAACTTAATTCTCATTAAGAGGATTAAGTTACAAGGTGCATGGGTAAGTAGCACAGTAGTCAAAGGAATGAATTCTTGCAGAAACTTATACACCTTTAACATCAGTTGTTTAATTCAACTGATGTTAAAGGTGTTTTTAAAATAAAAAATATTTATTTTTAACGTCAGTTTTTTATACAACTGACATTAAAAGTGTGGTTTTTACTTCAGTATAATAAATAGCTGACGTAAATAATTCTATAAATTATAAACGTGCAGAATGAATATTAGAAATAATGTAATATACAGGAACTTGGCAGTCATAAATTAAGTTGACGTTAAAAATGAGGTGGTGGCAATTGATTGGCAGCCATATTTATTTTTAACATCAGTTTTTTATACAACTGACGTTAAAAGTGTGGTTTTTTACTTCAGTATAATAAATAGCTGACGTAAATAATCCTATAAATTATAAACGTGCAGAATGAATATTGGAAATAATGTAATATACGGGAACTTGGCAGTCATAAATTATGTTGACGTTAAAAATGAGGTGGTGACAATTTGTAAATATTAAATCACTATTTGCGTCAGTTGTGTAAAGGACTTGTGTAAATATTAAACAAGTTTATTTTTAATCTACATTAATTAGCTTGAATTAGTAAACATATTCTTGTGAAAATTAAAATAAATAAACACTTAACATAAAAGTGTTATATGTATAATCAAATCGTATCTCATTGAAGCGATTCATAAGTTACAATTACATGATTAAAAGATAAAAAATTTCTGCAACATAGCACTAAAATATTAAAAAGTTTATGCTTCAACATCAATTTCTTCTCAGTTCTGTCCTGAGAAACTCCAATGGATGCATCGATACCCTCCCTGCTCATTTGAAGTCCTTGATGCTCCATCTGTGCTTTATCCACAGTCGCTTGGGGAGGAGATGGAATAAAGTGAGGGAGTCATATTATGTGATTTACACAACCTCAGAAGTTTTTTGACCATTAAGACAGAGACCTTTAAGTATAGGTATAGGAAGAAATAACAAAAGTCTCAAATGTGATAGAACCATATTGTGAAGGAATAGAAAACGCACGAAATATAGAGGAAAAGAAGAGGGTGTATTTACATACTGATACAGAAGAATGACACTTTATATAGAGAATAGTCTCTCACTAATTTTCTTGAAAACTTATCTATAAACTTAATGCTCATTAAGAGGATTAAGTTTCAAGGTGCATGGGTTAGCACAGTAGTCAAAGGAATAATTTTTTTTGCAGATATACACTTTTAACGTCAGTTGTCTTCAAAAACTGACGTTAAAAGTGCTTTTAAAATAAAAAATATTTATTTTTAACGTCAGTTTTTTATACAACTGACGTTAAAAGTTTTACTTTTACTTCAATTAAATAAATAGTCAAAGGAATGTATGTTTTTGGATAAAGGTATACACTTTTAACGTCAGTTTCTTAAGACAACTGACGTTAAATATACGACCTTTAACGTCAGTCTTTACAAACAACTGACGTCAAATGTTGTTTTATTTTGGTTTACACCCGCGCGCCTTCTGTACTTCGCTTTGTACGTCTCTTTTCTCTTTTCATCACGCTCAACCCTAACTCTCAACCCTCACTCTCACTCTCACTCTGCCCTAATCACGAGCTCATCTCCACCGCAACCGCCGCGAGGGCTTCTTCGCCACCACCGTGAGGTACACTATTAACCCTAACTCTATCTTTCCATTCATTCTTTGCAATAACTTTACATCTCTCTTTCCCCTTCCCGCGCACTAACTCTCCTTGTCCATCTGCTCTCAGTAAACACATCGAACGTTGGCCACCACTCGAGCTCCCCTCCCTACCACCACGCGAGCACCTATTTCTGGTGAGTCTTTAGGGCACATTTTTTTATTTTTGGTTTTGAGTGTATGTTGAAACTGTAGTCTCAGTAGTTGAAACTTGAAACCGTGAGTTTGAGTTGTTTGGAAAGTACGTCTCTATTTTTGGTTTTGAGTGCATGTTGCTCTGCTGGTTGATCTGTCACGGCCGTGATGCTCATCACGGCTAGGCCGTGATCAGTTCTGCCTGTGATGGTCTGGTTCAGTTGGCACGTTACGGTCGTGATGGACATCACTGCCAGGCCGTGACCAGTGCTTGGCAATCTTCAAAAACTATAGTTTTCAATCTCCCGTATTGTCCTTATATTGGATATATGTTTTGTATATCTACAGGACCTATCTAGTTATGGATCGTAGTTGGATGGTTTGTAAGCGTACTAGTGCTGAGTATTTGAAGGGGGTGGGAGAATTTATAGAATTTGCTCAAAGGAATGTTCCTAATAGTAATGGAATGTTCTTTTGTCCTTGTGTCAAGTGTTTGAATACAAGGAAATGTATGGTGAAGGATATACGTACTCATTTGATTTGTGAAGGGATTTGCTTGAGTTATACAAGATGGATATGGCATGGTGATGTGTTGTTGAGTAGTACGGCAAGTGTCTCCCAAAGTGAGGACGTTGACGTAGATATGGAGGATGATCGAGTAGAGGACATGATCCGTGATATTGGACAATAATATTTTCATCGAGCTCATGTGTATGATAGGTTGTGCGGTGATGCGGATAAGACTTTATATCCAGGGTGTACTACTCATACACGGTTGTCGGCGGTGCTAAAATTGGTTTGTGTGAAGGCGAGAAATGGTTGGACCGATAAAAGCTTCACGGAATTGCTTGAAGTGTTGAAAGACTTGCTTCCGGAGGACAACACATTGCCTGACCGTAACTATGAGGCCAAGAAGGTATTGTGTCCTATGGGTATGGAGTATAAGAAGATACACGCATGCCCCAATGATTGTATATTGTACACCGGTGTTCATGAAGACAATCACGATTGCCCCAAATGTGGGTTATCATGATATAAAGTGAAGGGTGGTGATGATGATGATGATCTTGATGATGTGAGAAAAAAGGGTCCTCCTGCGAAGGTGTTGTGGTATCTTCCAATAATTCCAAGGTTCAAGCGATTGTTTGCCAATGCGAAAGATGTGAAGAATCTTAGATGGCATAATGATGAGAGGAAACGTGATGGAAAGGTTCGTCATCCTGCTGATTCTATTCAATGGAAGAATATCGATACTATGTTTCCGGATTTCGTCGATGAGCCAAGAAACCTAAGGCTTGGACTTGCTACGGATGGAATGAATCCTTATGGTAACATGAGTAGTATTCATAGTTCATGGCTTGTTCTGTTGGTAATTTACAACATGCCCCCTTGGTTGTGCATGAAGCGCAAATACATGATGTTGTCTATGATGATTTCGGGCCCAAAGCAATCGGGAAATGACTTGGATGTTTATCTATGTCCCTTGATTGAAGACTTGAAAATGTTGTGGGTGGAAGGTGTTGATGTATTGATGGGTATTCTCATGAGACTTTCAAGCTTCGTGCCATGTTATTTTGAACCATCAACGACTTTCCAGCATACGGTAACTTGTCCGGGTAAAGTGTCAAGGGGCATAAAGCATGCCCTATATGTGAAGAAGGCACGTGCTACACTCAGTTGCATCATGGAAAGAAGAGGATTTACCTTGGGCATCGGATATTTCTTAGACGTGATCACCCATATCGTAAGATTAAAAAAGCTTTTAATGGATGCCAAGAGACAGAAGAAGCGTCAGCGGCCTTAATTGGAGAGCAGGTTTATCAGAGGGTAAAGGACATCGATGTTATATTCGGCAAGTCCAAAAAGAAAGGTAAAGCTGCTGAGAAAAACATATGGAAGAAGAGGTTGATATTCTTTGATCTTCCATACTGGCGCAAGCTTGATGTCAGACACTGCATTGATGTGATGCATGTGGAGAAAAATGTGTGTGATAGTGTGATCGGGACGCTTCTCAACATTCAGGGCAAGACAAAGGATGGTGTGAAGGCTCATCTTGACCTCGTTGCTATGGGTATACGAGAGCAGTTAGCTCCAGTTGTTGAGGATGGTAAGCGGACTTATTTGCCGCTAGCATGTCATACTTTGTCAAAAAAAGAGAGACAAAGTTTCTGCGGGTGTCTTCAGGGCATCAAAGTTCCACATGGTTACTCTTCAAATATGAAGAGGCTTGTCTCTAGTGATCTTAAATTGGTTGGCTTAAAGTCTCATGATTGTCACATCTTGATGCAACAACTTCTGCCCGTTGCTATTCGTGGTATTGCTCCAAAAAATGTGAGACATGCCATTACTCGGTTGTGCTTATTCTTCAATTCTATATGTAGCAAAGTCGTTGACCCCCGTATGTTGGATGACTTGGAAGTTGAGGCTGCTACAATCTTGTGCCAATTGGAGATGTATTTTCCTCCTTCCTTTTTCGACATAATGGTTCACTTAATTGTTCATTTGGTGAGGGAGATTAGATTATGTGGGCCGGTTTTTCTGAGATGGATATACCCAGTTGAGCGCTACATGAAGATCTTGAAAGGGTACGTGAAGAATCCTCATCGTCCGGAAGCATCTATTGTTCAAAGGTATGTTGCAGAAGAAGCTATTGAGTTTTGTTCGGACTACCTTCATAACACGGATCCTATAGGGGTTCCTAAGCCTTGGCATAATGAGATCAGATGTCAAGGTAAGGGTACACATGGCTTAAGAATTAATAGGAAGGATCGGGAGGAAGTGCTTCAAGCACATTTGTATGTATTGAACAACATCGAATGTGTTCAGCCTTTCTTATTTGAACATAAAAGAAAAGTCAATCAAGAAAACCCTCGAATGAGAGAAAGGTGGTTGTTGAACAAGCATAACAAGACTTTCTTACTATGGTTCAAGGAAGAAATGCTTAAGGATGGTAGTACTGCTTCTGATGACGTAAGATGGCTAGCACGTGGGCCTAGCTTCAACGTCATATGTTGGAGCGGATACGACATAAATAACTTTTCCTTTTATACAAAGGAACAAGATAACAAGAGTACCATAAAAAATAGTGGCGTTATGATCGTGGCCGAAGCAATGCACTTCTCTAGTGCAAAGGACACAAAACCCGTTAAAGCAACGAGACCTTACTTTGGATATATTGAAGATATTTGGGTGCTCGATTACACTAAGCTTATGGTGTCGGTATTTAAATGTAAGTGGGTTGATAGTAACGGTGGTGTACAAACCGACGAATTGGGGTTCACATTGGTAGACCTCAACAAGTTAGGTCATATAAATGATCCTTTCATAATGGCTTCCCAAGCAAAACAAGTGTTCTACATCACTGATCCTTCTAACAAAAGGTTGTCCGTGGTTCTCCAAGAAAAAAGCATGTATAATGGTAGTGATGAAAATGAAGATTCAAATCTTGATATTCCTGAGACTCCTTCTTTTTCAACAAGCATGCCTACTATAATCGAGGAGACACAGGTGGATGATGTACATGCCACTCGTGATGATCATCACGAAGGGATATTGATATAGGTAGTTTAAACTTAGTATACATTTATTTTTATTTATATTTCTGTATTTATTTTGAGTTATAACCTATGTTAATAAATATATATTGTTTCTGAACAGGCATACATATGGATCATTGTTCCATTTTTCCTTTGCAATTCTGTAATGTGTGTGATATTCTGTGTTACTGGGATATTTACTGAATGCAAGGATAGCTGAGGGGAGTGATATTTTAAAACTGAATTTTAAAAAAAAACTACTATTAACGTCAGTTGTATGATACAACTGACGCTAATAGTATTTTATAAAATATACAGTACACTATTAACGTCAGTTGTTTATTACAACTGACGTTAAAATTAAGACCTTTAACATCAGTTCTTTATATCAACTGACGTTAGTTTTAACAAAATTAACGTCCGTTCTTAAAGAACTGACGTTAATTTTTACAAAATTAACGTCAGTTGTGCTAAAGAACCGACGTTAATAGTTTTATATTTAACGTCAGTTCTCAACTGACGTTAAAATTTTAACTTTTAACGTCAGCTGTATTTACGTCAGTCAGTATTCTGACGTAAAAAATCAATTTTAACTGACGTAAAAAGCACTTATTGCACTAGTGTCACATGTGAAGGGTTGGCATGCCCTGCGGTGTCCTGGGATGAACCGACGGAGGAAAGCTCTCTGGTAAGTGCCTGCTTGAATTCTGGGTTGGATATTAAGCTTTGCATCAGATGTGTTGTAATAGCAGGTTGGAGATGAGCTGCTGATTAATGTCATCCAAAATTGATGCTTCATCGACCACCTGCTTTCGTGAAGCAGACTTGCCATAATATTCTTTGATGGTCACGTTCCCAGGAACACCGATAAGCCGACCAGGATGGTCTTTCTTGCCTAGAGTAGTCATCAAGACGTCCCGCCATCCAGAAGGGACGAATGAGCCCTGGGAGGATTGTGCTTTAAGATCCATCTACAATGAAAAAATGAAAAAACGTGCAAGTGAAAAGTGTTAGAAATATCTATACAAATATCAATTGAAATGAAGTTAATTATTTACTTACAATCTTATCTGCCACTTCGCGAGTGGCATCAACTTTAAAAGATCCCGTCTTTGTCATGCGGTCGGCTAACCAGACATCCTCGCGGTCGATGTCCGACGGAGGACTTAATGGTGTGCCCTCAGGCACCTCTCCTCTTTCAATCCTAGCAGAGTGCTCTTCCTGCTTCACCCTCAGCCTATCCGCCATCATCTCCTCGATCCGAGTCTGGTACCCACCCTGAGACATGGTGTGGCGGTGGACGTTCTTCGCCTGATTCTGCCGACCCTTATCTGCCTTAGCCTATTCAAACAAAAACACATAATTAAATACAGTTAAATGATCTATAAGAAGCATACAAAATTAACTTAATCAACCAAACTGAAATTCTCCATCCTGTCGACTCCTAGCAAACATATCCCAAGTATCCTGATCAATCCAGGGATAATCCGAGAACATTTTATCAAGTCGCTTCTTCCCAGATACATAGTACCTGGTAAGATCATGCTTGAACCCATTCGAACGCTTTGATGCCATTTTCATACATCACTACAAAAAAAACTGTTTAGCGACCGACATATTCGGTTGCTAAACTTTGTAAATCGGTCGCTATTTAATTTAGCGACCGAATAATGGTGGTGGCTGAATACCTGGTCGCTAAGTTTTTAGCGAACGAAATATTAATTCGGTCGCTAAATGGCGACCGTAATTTCGGTCGCTAAATAATAAAAAACGGTCGCTATAAGGTTGGTCGCATTGTTTCGGTAACCATTATTAGCGACCGATTATCGGTTGCTAGATCGATCGTCAATTTTGGTTACTATTAACCTCAATTAGCGACGGATTTTCGGTCGCTAATCCATATCTGTTAATGTTAAATAAAGTTTAGAGACCGAATTATTGGTTTCTAATTCGGTCGCTAAACTTGTTATTATTAATTTTTTTTAAAATTTAATTTTTAAAATAATTTTTTTTGTTTTTCTTTAATCGTTAGCAAAATTACTAATAAAACACACCAAATTACTAATGAAATATACAATCATAAGAAATAATAAATATATATAAAAAATAATCCAAAGTGTCATACAAGAATGGTTTAAAGTCAAAAATATGGAGAAAAAAATCAGTCATGATGAGGGGGAGGTGGAGGAATCCATTCATCCTCAGCGTCCGTACCACCGACGTCTGCTAGATCGTCCTCTGCAGTAGCAGCATCAGTAGCTGGTGGCGGAATTGGAGGAGTGGCAGCAGGCAGTACAACCATCATAGCATCACCCTGAGCAACTGGAGTGTGGATCCTCATCTTCTCCAACACCAGCCGCGGTGTCTGGCCCTGCTCGATGGTTGTCTGTATCAGCTACTGCTGTGCCTGAGTCAACTGTGCAATCTGGTTCGCCATCTGCTGCTCTTTCTCGCTCTTCTCCCGAAGCTCCGCGTTTAGCTGTGTGATGGTGTCCTGCATTTGGTTGAATTGCTCCTGAGGGACGGTATCGGCATAGGAAGGAGCAGGCGTGCCGGATGATGAAGCGATAAACTCGCCTCCCAGGTGTCCGAGGCCATACACGTGCCCCTTCTTGTTCCTGCCCCCGACGACCTCCAAATAAATGGCATTATCGTCGACGGAGATAGGAGAGCCGAGCCCATCACCAGCCAAAGCCTCATCTTGTGACTGTGAGGCACGTGATATGGCATCGTCCTTCTTCTCGTTGAAGCCCACCTACAAAGTATAGTTGAAGATATTTAGTTAAAATTATATCCAATATTAGCAAATCATTTATAATAAATTACAAGTGAACACTAAATTGTTATTTTGCTTACAGCATAGTAACGGACCTTGTCGTTGACCTATGTCCCCGACTTCAGCTTCTTCGTCCTCTCCACCAACTCCATAGCAGTGGGGGCCCGCTGTTTCTGTGCTTTCTGCACAGAAAAATATAATCTTAAATTCATAAGAATAATTAAAAATGAAAACTAATTAATTAAATAGTATATTAAGTCAAAAGTTTAATGTATTACCAGCTCGTCGTAGTGGGCGGCGGCCGATTTAGACCCGCCGGTCCAAGCACATGCACCACCATCAGAAGCACGATTACGCCGAGCTGTGGCCTGGATCTCCTGGAACTTCTCAGTAGCCCAGCACTGGTCCAGTTGCCTCCTGATCTCAGGATCCACCCACTTCCCCTTATTCTTACCCTGCCTCAGCTTGTTCGTCAGATTCTTCATGACCAGTGAGCCTTTATGCTAAAAAATGTCCCTGACGAGAGCCTCTAAAGCTACGTCCCACCTATACTCTTTCTGCAACTTACAGTTGTTAGGAAATTCGTGTGTGTATATATAATGTAAATTTAATTTAAATAACTTAATAAATTGCTACCTTAAACTCTTTAAACAACTGATCCCTAGGGCCCCCTGGGATGGCCTTCCATGTAGGCCATGGACCATCAAACTTGCGTCGCAGGATCTTCGATATCGAATCAGAAGGGCCCTTCGCGGGCAAAAAGCTGCCGCAAAATTAGAGCATTAATAAATGTTATAAATAAATTAAAAAACAAGTAAATAGAAATTAACGATACTTTATATATATTAAAAAATTAAATTAGCTTACTCGTTATCCCCCCTGGGGATAAGAAGAATCCTCCTGTCGGATGGACCACGACTTTCCTGTCCCGATGATGATGATTGTCCTGTCGTAGGTGTGGATGATGAGGGTGCAGGCTATGTCCCGACCACATGAGGCTGGGTAGAGGGTGCAACACCATCACCCTGAGGTGTCCCGTCCACAGAGGTGCTGGTAGGGTGGTCTCGATCAGAAGGCTGTAGGTCGGTCGACGAAGGGACTCTCGCAGCACGACCTCCACGGCGACCCCTACCTCTAGAGGAATCTGCCATCTGTGAAAAAAATGAAAAGATGATTACACAACATTCTAAATAATACAAAAATAAATTACCTAAGTAGAATGACATTTACACAATGATTTATGACATAAATAAATTACCTAAGTAGAATCTCTGCCACTAAATTCACCCTCACTCTCATCAGTATCACTTGATCGGAATGTACCTTCACTAGATGTGTCCAACTCGGATTGATCCATTACCTCTCTTTCAACTTCTTCCCCATTTCCGGAAATGTCCGCCAGAGAATTAACAATAATGTCCGGCGTAATTTGCAACGGTACGTGGGGTCTTGAAAACTCATCATCTTGGTACGGAGCATCTTTTCCAGGATGGTTGATTACATTATCAGTAATTATACTGCGAGCCTTTATCTTAATAACACCCAACCAGCCTTGATGTCCTTCGGGATATGGCGAGTAATAAACCTGATCTGCCTGTTGTGAAAAAATGAATGGGTCGTACGCCTTATTATACCTTCGAGACAGCCTAACTTGAACAATACCATATTTGCTATCGATTTTTGTCCCTACGTCAAGAGTAGGATCAAACCAATCACACTTGAAGATAACTAACTTCATCACGGGGAAACTGGTATAATCGAGTTCAAGGATGTCAGTTAGAACCCCATAGAAATCATCCTCTACATTGTCATCAGTGGCTCGCACACAAACACCATAGTTACACGTCTGCATTCCTTCATTCCATGTTTTTGTGTTAAATTTATATCCATTTACAATATAAGTATTCCATGATGTAACCCATCTGTTAGGCCCCCATGCCAAATTTGTCAACAATGGATTTGGAACATTGTTTTCTGGATCTAGTACCTAACAAATCAAATATTATATTATTCCTATACATGCTATATATTTAAGGAGATAAAATGTATTTCAACAAATGAAGATGCTTAACCTACATATTTACTGAACCACGTAGCAAAGTGAGAAGTAATTTCTCGATCAACCTGATCGTTTGAAATGTCTGGTTGGAGATCCCTTAGAAAATTATCGTACATCCTACATATGGGAGATTAACAGCAGGACGATTAATAATCATAAATGTCAATTGAACTTATAAAAGACATTGTAGAAACTTACTCTAAATATGGCACCACCTCTTCACAATTTTGAAGGATATACAGATGAGCAGCATTAATGTCACACTGCTCCAAGAAATATCCTTTTGATTTGCCACTAAATCTGCCCGGATAGTTGAATATTGATATAGGAGGACTAGTTGAACTTCCTTCGGTTGAATCAACGTTTTTAGGCATCCTTGTCCTTATCGTGTTAACTTCGTCTGGATAGAAATAAGAGGCAAAAGTGGAAGTCTCCTCTACTAAGTATGCTTCACAAATGGAACCCTCCTCTCGTGCCTTGTTCTTGACTTTGTGTTTAAGGGAGTGCAGGAACCTATTAAAGAGGGATACATAAAAATAATTACTAGTTTTAGGGAAATTTAAACTACGCTCTCGTGTTCGTGAATTTCATATGTATTAAGTAAAATAGTTGATGTTGTTTACCTCTCAAATGGATACATCCAACGGTATTGGACTGGGCCGCCAACTCTTGCTTCGTAAGTTAGATGAACTAGCAGGTGTTCCATGGAATCAAAGAAACTCGGCGGGAAGATTTGCTCCAGCTTACATAACAAAACGGGTATCTTGACTTCCATATCCTTTAATTGATTCACATTTAGTGTGGTCGATGTAAGCTCCCTGAAAAAATGGCTAAGCTCAACAAGTGGGTTCCAATATTGCTTCGGTAATGCGTCGAACGCAATTGGAAGCAACCGTTTCATGAACACATGGCAATCATGACTCTTCATTCCATGTAACTTTGCTTCCTTAATGTCAACACGTCTACCTAGATTGGAAGCATACCCATCTGGTAACTTTAGTTCTTTAACCCACTTACAAACGGCCAATTTCTGTGTTTTTATTAGTGTATAACTTGCCTTCGATTTGATAAGTCTGCCACGACCACCATCCTGCAACTCAAGCTCCTTCCGATTACAAATTTCAGCCAGATCCAATCGGGCTTTATTTGTATCCTTTGTCCTCCCCTTGATGTCCATCACAGTGTCAAACACATTCAAAAACACATTCCTCTCAGTATGCATGACATCAATGTTGTGACGGAGTAGCTGCGTCCTCCAATACGGTAACCTCCAAAATATACTTTGTTTTGTCCAATTATGGTTGACGCCATAATCAGGAATATGTTCTCCTTGGGATTCATGGACGAGCGGTAAGTACTGTACTCTGCGCCATACATTAGGTGTGACACCCTAACTCGGGTCATCATATTTCTACCCATTTACGAAAATAAAATTTAATTTGCTGGTTGCTTTAGGAAAATAATGTTTTCTCAACGTTCATCTTTTCAAAATATGGTGATAAATTTTTTTCTTTTAATCCTCGAGACAACAACAACGAAATCAAACCACAAATAATTACATACTGTATATAAGTTATACAACTATACTGCCTCATATGTTTTAACATATAGATCATTATCAGTTTAGTGACTTTCAAAACATAACATAACTCAATAGGACCTAAGCTGGTCGTAACTAACTGACACTACCACTCATAGAAGCAGCAACAACATGCCCCGAACTAGACAACCTTCTCCTTCTTGTAGAGGTCATACCCCTGGTGCGACTCTGATATGCTTGTAAGGGTGAGACGCCAATATATAGTTTTAACACGATAACTAAATGCTCACAAAAGAAGACACATATACATATACATAAACATTTCAATTATAGCATATAGTTTATCAATGGGTTTCTCACCCCAAACATCAACATTGGAAAACTATGCATGAACACTTCAATACATCATCTACACATTCACACTTAATCTCCGGAGACCCCCAACGTCATTTTAAAATGAGCTGATTAAGCTCGATTGCCAACAGAGGTACGTCGATTTTTTGCCAACAGAGGCACGTCGATTTTTGCCAACAAAGGCACGTCGATTTTTGCCAACAAAGGCACGTCGATTTTACCATAGCCCACTGTCCAGAACAGTGAGAACGTCGATTTATGGATTTTTTTTCATTGTACGTCGATTGCCGAGGGCACAATGAACACGTCGATTTCATGAATATCATAAGAAACCATGATTCCATTATACGTCGATTGCCCAAAGGCACAATGAATACGTCGATTACATGAATATCATAAAGATACCATGATTAACAAATATGTCGAGACATGAACATCCTCAAGATATCATGATTAACCTCGTAGGCACGTCTGCCAAAATGCATACAAGAAAAACACTTTGTTCTCGTCGTTTTCTTTGTGTTCAATCTTTCTTTGCCGAAGCTCACAATGGCTTACTACTCACATAATTTTAAAACACCTTTAAAACTTTTATTACAACACAGGACCTCATAGTCCGAGTGCTCAATCACGACACCTCTCGACCGATGCACCAGTCAGAGGTTTGTGGTAATAGAAAACATCTTCAATGTTTAAATACGGTATACACCACGTATACAGTACATAACCTCAAAGTCCAAATGACCTCGAGTCCATCACAACACAGAACCTTAGTACCCCGACGTCTCGGTTACTAAGTTCCACACCACTTTCAACACTGTTGAATTAACTTTTTAATTCTCAGAAATTCTTTTCCAAAGTGGAAATTCATTTATAAAAATCCTTAAATCATAAAACTTAGTTTTTCACAAACCAATGAGTCACTTGAAGTTTATTTTCTTCAAAAATATGCACTGCCGTTTCAAAATACATGTCGTCCACACTTTTCCAAAGTTGCTGTCAAATATTATTTTTAAGGCTTTTTAAGCCAAAACTTAACTTTTTCCACTTAATTAATTTTCTAAAATCACGATTAACTTATTTTCACCAATTAATTTCATAAAAGAATATTTTGTAATATTTCGGAATTTTTTACGTAAAAATTAGCAGTGCTAAAATATTTTCACGGTTTCGCGCTCATTGTGACTCATAATTCACTTCTTCAGAAATAAATTATTAAAATAATAATATTTTCCAAAACTCCTTATTTTTCCCAAAATAAAATTTCCTTTAATATTATATATCAACATCTTACCGTCAAAACATTGAATATAATTTGCATAGCTTCTTAAAGCTTTTATCCGATTAACTTTAATTGGGCACTGACCACTGTCAGGCTTCTCACACATCAACCAACAGTTATATCACAGATATTTCCCAGGCAGATCATGCATCATAGCAGTATAATATACAATTGCAAATAATTAAATAAATTAAAAACAACTCCACACCAATACACAGATAAACCACACCACGTAAACAACAAAACCAGTAACCACAACCACATATAAATCATATAAACCACACCACAAGCAAATAGTTATTGAGAAAAATCCCTCAGGTAAGCTCCCCTTACCTCTTGAAGAACTTAGCTTCCGATTCAAAACTTTGTTGTGGATCTGGGAACCGTCAACGTACGTACACGATAATCTAGTTTATCCTTCATCAAACATAACACTCAATCAACAAACTAACAACTAAATCAAGCCTAAAATCCTACATGTTGGTTTCGGCCAAGGGCTGATTTTTGGGGTTAGAAATCTCTAAAATTTCTAATCATGATTAAGTCATGGATTTATGATCCTTGATTAACCCAAATCATGGATTAGTGACTAAAGAACTAAATTTTAAACTCAAAACTTCCCAACCCTCATATACCTAGATTCGTCCTTGACATGATCATAGGGCTAGGGTTTTTAGTTTAATAAACCAACTTGGATTTATTAAGCATACATACTAAGAGTTTGATTAACAAGATCATTAAGGAAAACTTTGAACAAAAACTAATCAAATTTCATCCACCTAGGGTTCGGCCTTTATGAAACAAATAGGTTAGAATTTGATTTTTGATCTTCTATACAAGAATTATCAAAGTACTAGAAGATTGAATCATGAATCAAGACATGAAAATGAAACAAAGCCTATGAACCTCACTTTTCAATGAATTCGGCCCAACACAGAAATAAAGGAAAGAAATTTCTCATGATCATATGCTTCTAGATGATGAAAATAGAGATGATTATAAGATCATAGCAATTGGTTTCATGTCAAAAGTATTTTTCTAGAATTAGTTATGAATTTTCAAAGTTCTAGGGTTAGAAACTTTAAAGTGGTGAACAACTATGATATAAGCCTTGAATCAAGAAACTTGCTAAAGAACATAGGCATGATTAAGAATGAAGATTTGAATTTACCTCTTGAATATCAATGACAAAGGAAATCCAAGAACTTGTTTTACAAACTTAGCACTAAGAGACTTATGAACTTTAGGGTTTTGGAAACAAATGGCAAAAGAAACTAAGTGAAAAGTGAGAGTATGGTATTTATAGTGATAGTGGCGCCATATTGGGAAGGATCTAGATGATGATGAGTTGTCTTGCTAAAGGATCCAAATGCAATTAAGTTCTAAGGACCAATTTGCAAAGATTCCAAAAGTTGAAGGACTAGTTTGCAAATTGTCAATAAAGTGTCATGATGGTAATTTGGCCACATATAATGCAAGCTTATCTTGACTTTGTTGGCTTAATTTATGAGTCAAAGATAGGTTAAGACAATTCATGAAGATTTGAGAAGAATCAAGAATGTTGAAGAATGGTCAAGGATGATGTAGAAAAGTGTGGAAAATTGTGGAACACTCTAGAAAATCTTGATTCAACAACAAATGAGGCAGCCATCAATCCTCATGGGCTTGCGCATGGGCTGGGTTAGTTTGGGCTTAGGTTCATTTTTGTGGGGCCCACTTGAAAATTTAAGCATTAGGCTTAAGATAGGAAACTTATATAGTTTCAAATAGGCTTTATGGAATCAATCCATGAACTAGAAAATTTTGGGCTTCTAAGCCACGACCATTTGAGATTGGGAACAAGAATTCTAGCCCAATTCCCTTGAAAAAAACTTAGAAACTAATTTAGGGACAAAAGGGTAATTTACAGAAAGTTCAGGGGCTTAAACGTAAAATTCCTAAATTTTCTATTTAACCCTGAAAAACCTTCTAGACTTAAAAATATGATTCATCCCCTTGAATCATCTCAAAATCCTAAGTTAAAACCTCTATCGGCTCTTAGAAACTCCGAAATCCCTTCCGTCGTCTACCCGATTACGCGCTTACCCGTAATACGTAAATTATTTTATTTTTTCTGAAAAAATTCTAAAAATACAGAATTGTAGAAAATAAAATACTAAACTTAAGTCTTTCGTTCACGAATTAAAATTATGTCTTTTGAGCGAAGTATTATCATACATCACAATGGAATTCATGGTAGGGTTTCGCCTGACTTTCCAACCTAAATTTTAATCGTAGCTTCCTACATTCAAGTAGGATTGAGTGGTAAACTCCATTTATTTAAAATAGTTTTCTAAGTCTCAGATAAAAATATAAACATAATTATATAAATTTCTGATATTAGAAAACAGTGAAAAGTCGGGGTGTTACATTAGGACCAGTCAAACGTGGTGGAGGCGGTGTTGTCTCCGCACAACGCTTCTTGAATGCATTCTTGTTCCGCCTATAAGGATGATCTTATGGAAGGAATTGACGATGACAATCAAAATATGAGATCTTTAGACTGTTTTTAAGCATGAATGCCTTCGATCGCTCCATACATATTGGGCATCCAAGCTTCCCCGCGGTCATCCAACCCGACATCATCCCATAGGCGGGAAAGTCGTTGATCGTCCACATCAAAGCTGCTTTCATGATGAAATTATGCCTCAAAGATACGTCATATGTCAACACACCATCATTCCACAAAGATCGCCAACTCATCTATCGGCCGTTGCAAGTACACATCAATCTTACCTTTTGGATTAGACGGACCCGGAATTATGACTGTTAGGAACATAAACTCCCGCTTCATGCACATCCCCGGGGGAAGATTGTACGGAGTCAGGATAACCGGCCAACAAGAGTATGCTTTTCCAGACTTCCCAAAAGGATTATATCCATCAGTAGATAACCCCAATCGGACATTGCGAGGGTCCTGCGAAAATGCCATATGAACCCTATCAAAATGCTTCCAAGCTTCTCCATCATATGGATGACACAAGACATCTTGCTCCCTCTCATGCTCACTATGCCACCTCATGTGAGCTGCAGTGGCCATCGAAGAGTACAATCTTGTAAGTCTTGGCACGAGCGGAAAGTACCACATCTTTTTTAGCGACCTCTTCTTCTCAATGCCCATCCTAGTGGTTGTCTTATACCGATCCGCACCACAAAATCGACAACATGTTATGCTTTCCGCTGAATCATACTTATAGTACAACATACATCCATTCGGGCAACAATCAATTTTCAAACACCCCAGACCCAAATTTTCCACAGACTTCTTAGCATGATAAAAACTAGTAGGCATCCGATTGTCTTATGGAAACGCCTTGAACACTGACTTGGTGAGGCGATTAAAACATCCTTCTTGCATATTGTAGTCAGATTTGATACTCAACCATTCCATGCACATCGACAACTCCGTGTACTCCCGACATCCTTCCCACAATGGAGATCGTGCAGCACTCAGTATATCATAGAATCTTTGAGCTTCGGGATTCGGATTCTCCTCTATGTATTGGGAACCCATTCCACCATCTTCTCCCCCATCTTCTTCTAGTACAACACCAACCGATGGTCCAGTATGATCCATTATCATCTGCTCGTATGGATTCAATTCTTCCCTCCGGTCACCACTTCCATAGTACGAACCTTCAAACGCAATCGGGTTTATGTCAGGCAACATCTCACCATGGTTACTCCACCAATAGTAATCAGGCATGAAGCCCTTCTCATAAAGATCGGCTACAACTCCATCCATGCTTTTGAAAGATTGACACTTGCATCTTTTGCAAGGACACCTCAATTGATCACCGCCCAGTCGTATAAATCTCTCCTGGCTAACAACAAACTCTATAAACTCACCCACTCCAACTCTATACTCTTCCCTAAGATGTTTATTCCGATCCAACCTACGATCCATCCATTTCCAATTCTCCGGAATATCCATTGCTGGCAATTAAATAGCCTGACCAATCCTACAATAACACTTATATATTACGGTGCATTCCAATAACTCCATCAATCTCGTTCTTATGACAAAGGTAAGAACCTATCTCATTCGAGAAGAAACCTTTACCACACTCGGCTAATAATAGTTATTCCCATATTCAAATACCTTATACTTGACAAAATTTTGGCAGCATTTCCCATCGGTCTCCAAGTACACGACTCGAGCACGGTGAGAATCACCACGATCAAGTATGCACCAGGAGAACAAAAGGAAATGCATCAGACCGAGATTTCAACAAGTATATATATAAGGCATTTGAACATGGAAATGACTATTGTACGAGTGTGAAAAAGTTTTTTCCCAAACTGCCCCACTTGGACAATTCAAGATTCAATACAATGAGTATGCATACCTTGATAAGTTACGCATGCTCATTAATATTGAATCTCAAATAGGAAACTAAGGCTTTCGTAAATTAATTATTAACTCTAACAGAAAATAAAACCATTAACCTATAAATATTGCAACATTGTTGAGCTTATATAAATTGCAGCGTAAATCAATACAAACTTAGATCAAATATTGTAGCAAACATCCTATTGAGCTCCGCTCTCCACTAACAAGTAGCAGTTAATTGTCAAACACATGCATAATTTCTAAATTATCAGCACACAACCAGCATCCCAGCTTTCGGACAGGATCACATCCTATTGAGCTCCGCTCTCCACTAACAAACAACACATATTGACAAACACATGCATAAACATTAAATTATCAGCATACAATCAGACAAGATCACATCCTATTGAGCTCAGCTCTCCATTACCAAACAACACGATAATTCACATAATACATTAGAAGCACCACACATATCAGTACCTATTAGACAAAGCAAAACCTTGAAAGAGAGTATTGAGAGAACTTACCTATTCGACAAAGTAAAACCAAGTAAGGATAAGGGAGGAGCCGCGGACAACGAAGATCAGACAACGACCTATAATGCATAAATAAAAATAATCGTGTCAGAGCTGAAATGACAACATTTGATAATATTACTTTAACCTTATACTAATTTGATATATATTTTTATAAACCAAATTTCATATTGAGATTTTCACTTAAAAGAGTTATAATTTACTTTTGGATCCATGCAGAGTTGGGAAGTTATCATGGTACTGCAACTGCTTATTAAAAAAAACAGTGAAACACAAAAATGGTTTGGTTGATCTTATTCGTTGATGACACAAAAACAGTGAAACACCAAAACGGTTTTGTGGTGTTGTTTTGCAGGAATTAAGGATCAAAATGCTCAAGATTGACCATGATGGAGCTTGCATGAAGATGGGGCTTGAAAAGTGAAGAAAAATGAGACAAACAGAGCCCATCACTGCCTAGCCGTGATAGGCATCTCGGCCATGATCGAGTAGGGCTGAAAAAGAAAGAAGAACGAAAAGGTCAGAAGCTGTCAGGGCCAGGCCGTGATGGCCATCACGGTCGTGACAGACCAACCAGTGAAGAATTTCCAAGGCAGAATCCTTCACGGCCTAGCCGTGATGGCCATCACAGCCGTGACAGACCAACCAGTGAAGAATTTCCAAGGCAGAATCCTTCACGGCCTAGCCGTGATGGCCATCATGGCATGACAGACCAACCAGTGAAGAATTTCCAAGGCAGAATCCGTCACGGCCTAGCCCTGATGGCCATCACGACCGTGACGCGCATTACTTGGATCTGAAGCAACCGATTTTGATCTCAATTTGTGTTAGATTGGGATTCAAACTTTCCTAATCTATAAATAAGGCATCTGGGCAGGTACCTACACATTGGTTTAGGTATCGAGTGAAGTGAAATTTTTCTATTCTGATGGTTTTCGAGTAGCTACTGGTTTTGTGCAGAAAAATATAGCTAAACAAGTTTGTTACCAACTTAGATAAATGGAGAAATGGTGAGAAATGGAATGAAGCATAAACTTGGAGAAATGGCCTAGAAAGTGGAGTTTAGAACTACATAATGCTTAAAATCATGATTCATGACTATACAATACCAAGTGGATCAAAGGAAGTTAGGACTGGTTTATCAGCTTCCCCACAACACTTAAAGACATCCATCACATTAAGCCCGTAGGACCCAAAAATACAAGACATCCATGCCACTAGTGGCTCGGTCTAGTACATAAGTAGAATATAGAAGCATGGCAAATACAGTCACTGAACTATCCTGGATACAGCCATTACTATCTGAACTCAAGATTCCTCACACTATTCCTCAACTCTACTGTGATAATCTAAGTGTTGTGTCTCTAGCACACAACCCTGTACTTCATGCCTGCACAAAGCATATTGAACTTGATATTCATTTTGTAAGGGAAAAGGTTGTCTCTAAAGCATTCACTGTCCATCATGTTCCCAGTGGTGATCAGCTAGCAGACTCACTCACAAAACCTCTCTCCTCACCTCAGTTTGCTAACTTAAGGATCAAGCTCAACGTTGTACCTTTGCAGCCACCACCTTGAGCTTGAAGGGGGGACTAATAGAGTATAGCCTAAGCTATCATAGAATCCCTGTAAACAAAACCGAATATGCTGAGTCGACAGTATTCGGTTATGATAGTTAGTTATGGCAGTTAGGCAGTTAGCAACAGTTGTCAAAATAACTCAAGAGTTGTTAGAAGCTCAAAGCTATAAATACATAGCCTTCTCTGTAATTTATAACAACTGAGAAAAATAATAGAGTACAATTGATTCTCTCTCTTTATCTATCTTTCTTATTCTACTCTAGTTTTCTCTTCTTCTACCCTAGTTTCTATTTCGATTAGAAATTGTCTTTAGTGTGAACAAAGTCTGCCAGTTTATTAGAACTCCAAACTGAGCAAATTTGGCACGGAGTCAGTGGCAGAGCCTAACCTTTACAGATCCATCGTGGGTGCACTGCAGTATGCTACCTTAACTAGGCCAGAAATTGTCTTTAGTGTGAAAAAAGTCTGCCAGTTTATTAGAACTCCAAACTGAGCAGATTTGGCACGGAGTCAGTGGCAGAGCCCAACCTTTACAGAACAAACACCCAGGTATCACCCCTCTTTACTTAAAATGATCTCATACCCCTTCCACCATCCTCCATTTTCTTTATATTCCCATTCCCTTCCATGACTACACCACCTTCTACATTAATTCCCTTACCCTAGCTACCAAATATCCATTATGTTAGAGAAATAGAGAATGAGAGAAGAGGAGAGAAGACAAGGTCGCTTACCCTTGGTGGTGGTGGTGTCACCGACGCTGCGGACAGTGGTGGCTCAAGGGAGGCGGCTCAGGTGCGCTACAGGGACAGAGACAGAGACAGAGAGACATCTGAAAGAGAGAGAGAGAGAGCGGGGGGGAAGGTGGAATCACTCACCGGATCGAGGTGGCCTGGAGGTGACCGGAGCACAGACGTCGCGTGGCGGCAGGGAGGAGCAGAGCGTGCAAGAAAGAGAGAAGAAAAGAGAAGAAATGAGAGAAATGGGGAAGAAAGGGGAAGGGCTCGGGATTTAGGGATTTTAGTTTTAGCGACCGATTAATTCGGTCGCTAAATGGGTTAATTTGAAATTTGAATTCATAAATTCAGTGACCGATTTAAAATTCGGTCGCTAACACGCTCTATTTTAATTTTTTACGCGATGTTTAGCGACCGATTTAATTTCGGTCGCAGATATAAATAAATTTTAACCGTTTCATTTAACTCGGTCGCCATTTCGGTCGCTAAAAAGTCATAAATTTTTTACTTTTATTTTCCTTTCTTTTGCAACCGAAATAGAAATCGATACCTCTGCTAAGCTCTATTTCGGTCGCTATTTCGGTCGCAATATCAACTCTAATCAGTGTTTGATTTAGGTCCTATAATCGGTCGCCAATTCGGTCGCAAACAGCAACCAACAAATTCGGTCACTATTTTCGGTCGCTAAATGAGCTTTTTTTGTAGTGCATTTCTTACGATGATTCTCGTCATTTGGCACAGTCCAAGCTACCTACACATTAAATACATAACAACTGGATGGATTATAACTCGGATAATTATCTAATAATGTAAATCAAAAGAATGTAAAGGTAAAATACCGTGATAGCCTCCCAAATCTGATCCTTAATGTTCTGTGAAACGTCATTCCAGTGGTTGTAGTTGATGCTAACGTGTTGCTTCGCTTGTAGAAACACCCACTTATTAAATTCTTTAGCACGGGGTCCATGGGCATTTAGATTAGCATCAAAGGACACCTCAAGCTTCTGTCCGCTTTGCCTGGCCTTCTCTAGTTTCTTCAACGTCGTGGCTCCTCTACCCCGTTTCCTATAAGCCTGTGATGTCTGTATGGACAAAAAAAAATGATAAAATAGAGGGTTGTAACATTATAAACTTACATTAAAAAGAAGGACTAAAGATAGTATATAACATGTAAACTTACACTAGAATCAGGCATAGGCACGATCAGGTCCTGCGTAGGCCCCACAGTGTCCTCCCGTGCATGTCGGCTATCCGACTGATCCATATGTATGCCTGTTCAGAAACAATATATATTTATTAACATTGGTTATAACTAAAAATAAATACAGAAGTATAAATAAAAATAAATGTATACTAAGTTTAAACTACCTATATCAATATCCCTTCGTGATGATCATCACGAGTGGCATGTATATCGTCCACCTGTGTCTCCTCGATTATAGTAGGCATGTTTGTTGAAAAAGAAGGAGTCTCAGGAATATCAAGATTTGAATCTTGATTTTCATCACTACCATTATATATGCTTTTTCCTTGGAGAACCAGGGACAACCTTTTGTTAGAAGGATCAGTGATGTAGAACACCTGTTTTGCTTGGGAAGCCATTATGAAAGGCTCATTTATATGACCTAACTTGTTGAGGTCTACCAATGTGAACCCCAATTCAGCAGTTTGTACACCACCGTTACTATCAACCCACTTACATTTAAAAACCGGCACCGTAAGCTTAGTGTAATCGAGCACCCAAATATCTTCAATATATCCAAAGTAAGGTGTCGGTGCTTTAATGGGTTTTGTGTCCTTCACATTAGAGAAGTGCATTGCTTCGGTCACGATCATAACCCTACTATTTTGCATGGTACTCTTGTTATCTTGTTCCTTTGTATAAAAGGAAAAGTTATTGATTTCGTATCCGCTCCAACATATGACGTTGAAGCTAGGCCCACGTGCTAGCCATCTTACGTTATTAGAAGCAGTACTACCATCCTTAAGCATTTCTTCCTTGAACCATGGTAAGAAAGTCTTGTTATGCTTGTTCAACAACCACCTTTCGCTCATTCGAGGGTTTTCTTGATTGACTTTTCTTTTATGTTCAAATAAGAAAAGCTGAACAGAATCGATGTTGTTCAATACATACAAATGTGCTTGAAGCACTTCCTCCCGACCCTTGCTATTAATTCTTAAGCCATGTGTGCCCTTACCTTGACATCTAATCTCATCATGATGAGGCTTAGGAACCCCTATAGGATCCGTGTTATGAAGGTAGTCCGAACAAAACTCAATAGCTTCTTCTGCAACATATCTTTGAACAATAGATGCTTCCGGGCGATGAGGATTCTTCACGTACCCTTTCAAGATCTTCATGTAGCGCTCAAATGGGTACATCCATCTCAGAAAAACCGGCCCACATAATCTAATCTCCCTCACCAAATGAACAATTAAGTGAACCATTATGTCGAAAAAGGAAGGAGGAAAATACATCTCCAATTGGCACAAGATTGTAGCAGCCTCAACTTCCAAGTCATCCAACATACGGGGTCAACGACTTTGCTACATATAGAATTGAAGAATGAGCACAACCGAGTAATGGCATGTCTCACATTTTTTGGAGCAATACCACGAATAGCAACGGGCAGAAGTTGTTGCAACAAGATGTGACAATCATGAGACTTTAAGCCAACTAATTTAAGATCCCTAGAGACAAGCCTCTTCATATTTGAAGAGTAACCATGTGGAACTTTGATGCCCTGAAGACACCCGCAGAAACTTTGTCTCTCTTTTTTTGACAAAGTATGACATGCTGGAGGCAAATAAGTCCGCTTACCATCCTCAACAACTGGAGCTAACTGCTCTCGTATACCCATAGCAACGAGGTTGAGATGAGCATTCACACCATCCTTTATCTTGCCCTGAATGTTGAGAAGCGTCCCGATCACACTATCACACACATTTTTCTCCACATGCATCACATCAATGCAGTGTTTGACATCAAGATTGCGCCAGTATGGAAGATCAAAGAATATCCACCTCTTCTTCCATATGTTTTTCTCAGCAGCTTTACCTTTCTTTTTGGACTTGCCGAATATAACATCAATGCCCTTTACCCTCTGATAAACCTGCTCTCCAATTAAGGCCGCCGGAGCTTCTTCCGTCTCTTGGCATCCATTAAAAGCTTTTTTCATCTTACGATATGGGTGATCACGTTTAAGAAATCTCCGATGCCCAAGGTAAACCGTCTTCTTTCCATGATGCAACTGAGTGTAGCATGTGCCTTCTTCACATATAGGGCATGCTTTATTCCCCTTGACACATTGTGCCGGACAAGTTCTACCGTATCTTTGGAAAGTCGTTGATGGTGCAAAATAACATGGCACGAAGCTTGAAAGTCTCATGAGAATACCCATCAACTACATCAACACCTTCCACCCACAACATTTTCAAGTCTTCAATCAAGGGACTTAGATAAACATCTAAGTCATTTCCCGGTTGCTTTGGGCCCGAAATCATCATAGACAACATCATGTATTTGCGCTTCATGCACAACCAAGGGGGCAGGTTGTAAATTATCAACAGAACAAGCCATGAACTATGAATATTACTCATGTTACCATAAGGATTCATTCCATCCGTAGCAAGTCCAAGCCTTAGGTTTCTTGGCTCATTGGCGAAATCCGGAAACATAGTATCAATATTCTTCCATTGCATAGAATCAGCAGGATGACGAACCTTTCCATCACGTTTCCTCTCATCATTATGCCATCTAAGATTCTTCGCATCTTTCGCATTGGTAAACAATCGCTTGAACCTTGGAATTATTGGAAGATACCACAACACCTTCGCAGGAGGACCCTTTTTTCTCACATCATCAAGATCATCATCATCATCACCACCCTTCACTGTGTATCGTGATAACCCACATTTGGGGCAATCGTGATTGTCTTCATGAACACCGGTGTACAATATGCAATCACTGGGGCATGCGTGTATCTTCTTATACTCCATACCCATCGGACACAATACCTTCTTGGCCTCATAGTTATGGTCAGGCAATGTGTTGTCCTCCGGAAGTAAGTCTTTCAACACTTCAAGCAATTCCGTGAAGCTTTTATCGGTCCAACCATTTCTCGCCTTCACACAAACCAATTTTAGCACCGCCGACAACCGTGTATGAGTAGTACACCCTGGATATAAAGGCTTATCCGCATCACCGCACAACCTATCATACACATGAGCTCGATGAAAAGATTCTTGTCCAATATCACGGATCATGTCCTCCACTCGATCATCCTCCATATCTACGTCAACGTCCTCACTTTGGGAGACACTTGCCGTACTACTCAAGAACACATCACCATGCCATATCCATCTTGTATAACTCAAGCAAATCCCTTCACAAATCAAATGAGTACGTATATCCTTCACCATACATTTCCTCATATTCAAACACTTGACACAAGGACAACAGAACATTCCATTACTATTAGGAACATTCCTTTGAGCAAATTCTATAAATTCTCCCACCCCCTTAAAATACTCGGCACTAGTGCGCTTACAAACCATCCAACTTCGATCCATAACTAGATAGGTTCTGTAGATATACAAAACATATATCCAAGGCATTTAAAAACTATTTCAAATTTACACCATTTTCAGGTTTCTTAAGACAAAATAAATAAGCAGATGAAGATAAATTAACAAAACAGAATTCCAATGAGCAATATATTGTTGATGTCACATGCTACAAGCAACTCTAAATTTCTTCCCATTTTGAAATAGGTCATGATAGCAGAAGAAAAACAAGAGAAAACACAAAACCCACGACCAGAAATAGAGACATTCCAAACAACTCAAACTCACAGTTTCAAGTTTCAACTACAGAGACTACAATTTCAACATACACTCAAAACCAAAAATAAAAAAAATGTGCCCTAAAGACTCACCAGAAATAGGTGCTCGCGTGGTGGTGGGGAGGGGAGATCGAGTGGTGTCCAACATTTGATGTGGTTACTGAGTGCAGAGGGACAAGGAGAGTTAGTGCGCGGGAAGGGGAAAGAGAGATGTCGAGTTGTTGCAAAGAATGAGCGGGAAAGACAGAGTTAGGGTTAAGAGTGGACCTCACAGTGGTGGCGAAGAAGCCCTCGCGGCGGTTGCGGTGGAGACGAGCTCGCGATTAGGGCAGAGTGAGAGTGAGAGTTGAGAGTTGAGAGTGAGAGTGAGAGTGAGAGTGAGCATGATGAAAAGAGAAGAGCAGAGACGTACATAGCAAAGTGAAGAAGGCGCGCGGGTGTAAACGTTATAATCAAAAACCAAAAAAAAAAACAACATTTTACGTCAGTTGTTTGTAACAAATGACGTTAAAGGTCATTGTTTAACGTCAGTTGTATTAAACAACTGATGTTAAAAATAAATATTTTTTATTTAAAAACACTTTTAACGTCAGTTGTTGAAGACAACTGACGTTAAAAGTGTATAAGTTTCTGCAAAAACATTCATTTCTTTGACTACTGTGCTACTTACCCATGCACATTGTAACTTTATCCTCTTAATGAGCATTAATTTTATAGATCAGTTTTCAATAAAATCAGGTAGTCTCTCTTCTCTATATAAAGAACTATTCTTCTGTATCAGTCTGTATTACACCCCCCTCTTCTTTTCCTCTATATTTCGTGCGTTTCCTATTCCTTCACAATATGGCTCTATCATATTTGAGATTTTTTTATTTCTTCCTATACCGAGACTTAAAGGTCTCTGTCTTAATGGTCAAAAAACTTCTGAGGTTGAGTAAATCACGTAACATGGATGGTAAGGTTGGGTGAATTACGTAATGTGATTCCCTCACTTTATTTCATCCCTTTCACTCCGCTTTCGCAGCAACTGACTGTGGATTCGAGATGATGCATCAAGGAATTCAAGTGAGGGAGGAGATGCATCCATTGGAGTTTCTGGTCACGAGGACAGGACTGAGAAGAAAAAATGATGTTGAAGCATAAACTTTTTTATATTTTAGGGCTATGTTGCAGAAATTTTTTATCTTTTAATCATGTTATTGTAACTTATGAATCGCTTCAATGAGATACGATTTGATTATACATATATAACTTGTTTTATGTTAAGTGTTTATTTATTTTAATTTGCACAACAATTTGTTTACTAATTCAAGCTAATTAATTAAGATTAAAAATAAACTTGTTTAAAAAAAAGTTTAGAAATAAACTGCACTATATGGAGTGACCTGTGTTAAGATCTGACAACGAGGCATTTCTCAGATAAGGATATAGGATTATTTACGTCAGCTATTTATTTAACTGAAGTAAAAAATCACACTTTTAACGTCAGTTGTATAAACAACTGACGTTAAAAATAAATATTTTTTATTTTAAAAACAATTTTAACGTCAGTTGTTGAAGACAACTGACGTTAAAAGTGTATAAGTTTCTGCAAAAACATTCATTCCTTTGACTACTGTGCTACTTACCCATGCACCTTGTAACTTAATCCTCTTAATGAGCATTAAGTTTATAGATCAGTTTTCAAGAAAATCAGCTAGTCTCTCTTCTCTATATAAAGTACCATTCTTCTGTATCCGTCTGTAATACAGCCTCTTCTTTTCCTCTATATTTCGTGCATTTTCTATTCCTTCACAATATGGCTCTATCATATTTGAGACTTTTGTTATTTCTTCCTATACCTAGACTTAAAGGTCTCTGTCTTAATGGTCAAAAAACTTCTGAGGTTGAGTAAATCACGTAACATGGATGGTAAGGTTGGGTGAATCACGTAATGTGATTCCCTCACCTTATTTCATCCCATTCGTCCCCTTCACTCTGCTTTGGCTGCAAGTGATTGTGGATTCGAGATGATGCATCAAGGAATTCAAGTGAGGGAGGAGATGCATCCATTGGAGTTTCTGATGACACTGAGAAGAAAATGACGTTGAAGCAGAAACTTTTTTATATTTTAGGGCTATGTTGCAGAAATTTTTTATCTTTTAATCATGTAATTGTAACTTATGAATCGCTTCAATGAGATACGATTTGATTATACATATAACTTGTTTTATGTTAAGTGTTTATTTATTTTAATTTGCACAAGAATTTGTTTACTAATTCAAGCTAATTAATTAAGATTAAAAATAAACTTGTTTAAAAAAAAGTTTAGAAATAAACTGCACTATATGAAGTGATCTGCGTTAAGAGTGACAATAGGGAGATGACAACGAAAGAAAGATAGGAATGAGTTTCGGAGAGGAATATAATTATTTACATCAGTTATTTATTTAACTGAAGTAAAAATCACACTTTTAACGTCAGTTGTATAAACAACTGACATTAAAAGTGTTAATAATTCTTACAAATCACTTTTAACGTCAGTTCATTACACAACTGACGTAAATAGTGATTTAATATTTACAAAACTGCCATCGCCTCATTTTTAACGTCAAACATATGGTCAACTGACGTAAAACGTTCCCGTATATTACATTATTTCCACTAGTGTTCCTTACTACGCTCTATGCTCAAGCTCAAAGGTAAGCATCTATATCCCAAAGAATCTCTAGCAAATCGGGATCCAGCTCGAAGTATGGTGGTGGTTACAAAGATGACAAATAGGATTTCAATTCCTCTTTAGAGTATATCTTCACGTGCTTATTAGTGATACCATCAAACACGATCCAATCAAGTTGATATTCCCAAGTTGGATAGTAATAATAGTCCATGTGTTTTATCAACCTTGTACAAACAGAACTCAAAAGAAAAGGTAAAATATATACAAATAAAAATTAAAAAGACTAAAGTAGTTGCCTCCTTTGGTACTAATGATATTGGTATTGCCAATCCCCGGCAACGGCTCCAAAAACTTGATAGGCTCCGGAAAGCGTACCGGATCGAAGCAAGTAATAATAAAACGGTGAGAAACCGAGTATCGAACTCAGGGATTGGGAAACCAAGTGTCACTTCATAAATTAAGCAACTATTTAGACTAAGAAATAGGTGTGAAAAGATTTCAAGAAAATACAAGAAACAATAAAATCAAATCAAATATTTTTGAAATTTTAAATTAAAAGAGATTTCTAGGAGTTGGGTTACCAACAAGACTGCTCATGCTACTAAATTGACTACCCCTCTTGTTAATTATCAAAATTGCTTTGAAGGTGAATTTATCCTAATTAAGTTAATGTTCCCTCTCGAGATACAAGAACCGTGCCCAATTAAACCAACCCCTACTCTCGTGGTAATTGTATTTAAATTGAACCCATTAAGATTCGTGACAATTCAATGAACCCTCGAAGGACCGCTTCTAACTCTCCTGATTTAAGTCCTAAGTTCAATCCCTATAGATCCAATACCTAAGTTCACCTCTAGGTTCGTCCTTAGAGTATCTATGACTTGCAAATAAGTGCGCACCAAATTCACAAGTAATTCATGCAATAGGAATCAAATCGAAAGCAAATTGGAATTAACAAAGGGAAAACATCAATTCATAACATAAAACAAGTCTTGGCCATAGCCCCAATCCTTAGAAACAAAAAGACTACTCAAGCATTGCCATGATCATGGCAACCTTGAATAACAAAAGCATAAAAATCCTAAGAGTAAAGAAGAAATTGAGAAGAAGAGAAATCCTAATTTTTGCCTAAGGTAGCAGCCCCTAGGGATCCCTATTTTCAAGCCTTAGAGTCCTATTTACAATGTAGGGTAACTTGGGATTAAAGCTATTACAAAATCAGATCAAATCAGCAATTAAATTTTCATATTTTTCGCGTCACGGCTGTGATGCTTGTCACCGCTAGGCCGTGACAGATTCTGTCCTGGAGAACTTGACACTGGTTGGCCTGTCACGGCCGTGATGGCCATCATGGCCTGGCCGTGACAGGTTCTGACTTTGTGTTCTTCTTTTTTTTTCAGCCCTGCTCGAGCATGGCCGTGATGCCTATCACGGCCAGGCCGTGATGGGCTCTGTTTGACTCATTTTTCTTGTATTTCAAGCTCCGCCTTCATGAAAACTCCAAAATAATTGGTCCTGAGCATTTTAATATTCATATTTAATTTCCAAATCAATATCTCCAAATTAATTGCCAAATCTTATCATATCCTTTATTGTTGTGATAGGCAATTATTATCCAAATCCAAATTGATTTGGATCCAATTTTTTATCTCAATGCCAATTGAATCATCTTTTAACCACAATAATTCAAATCCAAATTAATTTGGATTCAAATCCATCATGTGGGCCCTTACAATTTACTTGGCAATCTTCAATTTAATTGATTTCCATTCTTTTCTTCTTGATACTTTACTAAAAATAAAAAATAAGAATAATATCAGAAAATTAATAAAAATTTAATTAAAATTAATTAAATACACACATTGACTCTAAAATAACCAAAATAGGAAAACAAAGTCTAATTTGGGCTAAATCAAGCATTCAACAAATTTTAATTGATGAAATCCGCTCTAAAATAATAGATAAAACATGATAAGACATTGGATTATCACTAGGTCCTTCCATTCTTTGCTATAAGATTAATACTAAGGTCTTCCTGTCAAGAAACACAAATAAAGAAAAAATTAGGAATGAAACACAATAAAATGCCCTACATGCTTCATGTTGCACGAGACCCAGTAGAGTTGGGAACCCTATGTCGGGTATGTTGTCAATGCACTGCCTTCACTATGACATGCCGCTTATTAGAAGTGCAATAATATTCGAACAAGTCATTCGGGCTTGGAGCGACAGTGTGTCGCCCCCTCTTTTTTTTTTCCTTTTTTTTATAAAACTTCATAGTAAATATGTATGTGCATGGCAATTTATGTTTATGATGCCAAGAAAAAATGGAGAGAGAGAAAGAGTATGCTCTCTTTGTCCTAAATTAGGTAAAACTTAAGGTTGGACGAACCCGAGGTAATGACTCTAATTAGGTTGGCTGCTAAGTTTGCTTTATCAGTGAAAATCAGGTAGGGTCTAGACTTCTAAAAGTCATGGTTCCCAGATTGCCCCTATCCCGAAAGATAAGGATCCGATTCATGAATCTAGTCACAAGTAGGGATAAACCCTCTCAATATGACCATCTCATGATATCGGGTACAACCTGAGTGGTGAATCAACAAATATCAGGGAGGTACAAGACCTCTTCAATGACAATGTCGAGACACCGCCTAATCCTTGAGTTTTGAGCAAGCTCGGGTATAGAGCCAAAAGTGTGTGCAATATATGATAGTGATGTGTGTGATGGGAGCACACAAACCTTCACAAAAACCTACTAAAATAAAACTACTCCAAACTTGCAAAAGGAACAAACAACACGAACACAATAGTTCTCTACCCTAAGGTTGCAAGAATATACAAAAGCAGTTATGAAAGCATAAGAAAAATAAATAATAATAAAAAAAAGGGTAAAACAAATATTTTCACAGCTGTAAAAAAAACAAACAAATTGCACAACCCACTATGATAGGCCTGACTCTCAAAATGTCCCCAATGGAGTCGCCAGCTGTCGCGACCGTCCCGTCCGGGAGCCACGAAAAGATGAATATAAACAGGGGAGTCGCCACTAAAATTTTTATTGGGAAAATCTTAGAAAACCCAATTATTTAAAGGTAAACTGGTCTAAAAAAAAGAGAGAGATGAGTCCGGGAGTCGGTTACAAGTAGGGAAGGTGTTAGCACCCCATATCGCCCGTTTAAAAAACGGTACCTCAAGTTAATTGTGCAAAATATTTTAATAACCTTTTAAATATTTATTTTACCCCAAAAATTATTTACAAGAAAGAATTATTTTTTATTTTTTAATATTTTGTATTTATTTATTGGTTTTGTATTTTAAAAATTATTGTTTATAAAACCTAAATGAGATTGAACATGGCACATAAGACCACATAGCAACCTCAAATCTAAGGGACTGAACATGGTACTGTGTCCATAGAGCATCCCTAAAAACAGACAAGTTTAATTATTTTGATTAATTATTTTAACATAAAAAGGGACACAAAAAAAGGAAAAAATAGTTTTGGCTTGACAAGATGATTTATGTTGCTCCTAAGTATTCCCGGGTACGATGGGAAACTCAAAGCCACATAGTTCTTTTAGAAAAGATTTGATTTGTTGGTTGATTCTAATTTTTTTGAAAAAAAGTTTTTTATTATTTTTTATAAAAGGTTTGATTTTTTTTAAAAAAAGATTTTTTCATTAAGAACCATCAAACTATTTTTTAAAAATATTTTTTTATTTTTTTATAAAAGAAGGTTTTTATTTTATTTTTTTATAGAAGGTTTGATTTTTTTTTGAAAAAGATTTTTTCATTAAGAACCACCAAAGTGATTTTTTAAAAAGATTTTTTTATTTTTTATAAAAGAAGGTTTTTTTTATAAAAGGTTTGATTTTTAAAAAGGTTTTTTTTTTGAAAAAAAGATTTTTTTTCATTAAGAACCACCAAACTTCTCTCCTTAAAAAAAGAAATGATTTTTTATTTTTAATTTTTTCTCTTTTGAAAATGATTTTATTTTTGTCTTTGTTAAGAAACAAAGAGGAAATTTTTGATTTTTTTGTTTTTTTGTTTTATATTTATTTTGGAAAGGATTTTTTAGATCTAGGGTTTCCTTTTAATTTTTTATCCTTGGCCCAAGTTCTAATGGATCAACAAAAAAACAGACAACATAAAAAAACAGATGGATCACATGCAACACAAGCCCAAATCATTAGACCCTAAAAACCCTAATAACTAAGAGATATAATAGCAAGTTAAAAGAAGAAAAATGACAACAAAGGGAGCCTTATCTAACATTACCAACAGATTTGAAGTGAGGGGAACCAAGGTTGGTGGATGGTTGAAGAGACACGACGGCGGCAGAGGGAGGACTGGCGGCGGTCGACGTCCGGTGGCTTGATCCACGACGGCTTTGTGAGGTGAGCATTCGTGTAGGGAGGTCGACGATTGGGGCGGTGGTTCAGGTCCATGGAGGTCGACGATTGGGGCGGTGGTTCAGGTCCATGGAGGTGGCGCGACCTGAGGTGGAGCAGCGAGAGGGAGGCCGCGATGGCGGTTCCGAGGCAGATTGCGGTGGTGGTGGGCTGAGACGGAGGTGAGGGACGAAGCCGACGGTCCGAGCGGAGCTGGTAGTGGTCGTCGTCCGGTGCTGAGCTCGTGGGTCCGGTGGTGGTTGTGAGTGGTGAAGGTCTGTTATGTTCTTTTTTTTGTTATTTGTTTAGATTTTATGTTGATTTTTGATTTGGGGTGAAACGAGGAAGAAGAGGATGGTTGGGTGAAAATGGTGGTGAAGATGAAGATGGTATGGTGAAGCTGATGGGTTAGAGAAGAGAATGTTGTATGTGTTTTTTTTTCTTTTCTTTCACTCTCCCTCCTCTGTTTGATGTGCCTCCTTTCAGTATTTTCGTTTTTTTTACTACAGTAACAATAGTGTATATATATTGGGATCACTGTGAGATAATGCCAAAACCTATTGTTGCTTCCTTGAGAGGCAAGGACTGAAAGTGGGCTACATCTAATTCTATCAAAAATATTTTTAGTTTTTTTTATTTATATATATATATATATATATATATATATATTGGTTTCAAAAATATTAATTAAGAGAAAAAATACCCGAACAAAATTACGCGTTCATATTTAGCAATTCATATATGGTTTAATAATCAAGTTTTTTTTTTTACAAGATTTAATAATCAAGATTTACTGCTTTGCTTATATAATAAATCATTCTTTTCAATATAATAATAATAATAATTTGAAGGGATCTATGGTGGCCCCAAACCACCAATTGCTCCGCGGTATTTGTTGACCTGTCTAATTGAAATATGCAAGTCGAGTTTGTCATAAGTTTTTATTTTACATAATATTTTGGTAGTGTTTTTTTTTTTACAAATATAAAAATATTCTCAAAGAATAATGCTCCTTTTTTTTGACAAAAAGAATAATGCTCCTTACGTAAATTTAAATGTATATTCCTGTATATAATATAATTTTATTATTTTATTATAATGAATTTACACTTGAATTCTATTGTATATTCCAAAAGAGTTTAATTTCTATATACTGTCAGTGTACAAAATTTTACACTGTCAACCACTCGGAACTCATGATATAAATACTTTTAAGATGATTATGATAAGAGTTAAAGATTTTTAATGATTTATCAATTTTAGATTGGTTGACAGTATAAAAAATCTTTACACTATCAATACATATCAATTAAATACATTCCAAAATATAAGAAATGTAATAAGATTGTGCAATTTTATTTTTTATTTGTAAATGCCAAGTTTAGCCCTACAATCAGGTCTCAGGCCGAAAAGGAAAAGGAAAAGGCCCACCCAAGATTTGAGTATAGCGATGGTGATGTTTATCCACTTATCTTAAATATGATTTGATTGTTTATGAATAATGTACTCTTATTCAGATGATTATCCTTTCTATTTCTAAACTGTATTTGTGCTGACGGTTTTCTTCCGTCGCGTCGTGAAAGTGGATTGCATGGTGTGTAAGCTTGTAAGAGGAAGCTTTTTCTTTACTTTACATGGCAAATTCCAACTCAACATGACCACGTATGCCTTACGCTAGAATCTGTTCGATAGTTCCATTTAATGATGTTCAATTTAATAATAAATAATGCATAATTGATTCAAGCCTCTAACATGCATAAAATCGAGCTTGGACACCTAGTTTGCAGCTCATATTGATTACGGATCTTTTTGAATCAACCCTATAAAACTTGAACCCGTATCGGGCTTGCTAGCGACGGATCGATAGCCCATTTTACCACCTCAACTTATAATGCCCTCTCTTACTCTATTAGTGACTTGCTCACCACTCTATTGTCATACAAAGAGAAAATTGTCTTCAACTGAAATTCAGGTCAGAACAACATCTCTTTAAATTGATGGAAAAAAATTATAGATGAAATTTATTAAAAATTGGTATAAACAATTTATCCCTAAAATGTTCGTCTTTAGTTTTAATAGGAACGAAACAAACCTACTAGAATCAATTCTACTAGCATAAAGTATAAGTTTACGAGTTGTTATACTTTTTACTCTTGTTTCTTTTTTTTAAGGAGGATGTTAGCAAATATACTCCTGCATTCCTTGTAAAGGTCCCTTTTGATTCCCTTTGGAGTTTCTTTCGGATTAGATGTAAGATACTCTTGGCGCTACATGTTGAAACTAAAAGTTTGAAAATATTTACGTCGGTTGCTTTCAGAAAAATATAATTTTCTCTATTTTTTTAACTTCCTCAAAATTAGTGGTAATTTTTTTTTCTTTTTCTTTTTCTTTACCGATACAAACCAAAACTTTATAATTAACAAACAACCGAATACATATATATATATATATATGCATCAATGCAGTTTTACATATGACCTTTCATAATACAAATCATTTATTTAAGCCATAGCATAAGGAAAACACACATCAACTAAACTTCTATATAGTAGCGGTACTACTTCCCAACAGTAAACCCAAAACAGATCCTATAGCTGGTCGCACTTAAGAAAACACCATTTGGAAGTCCTCGCTGGAACTCCCCACCCGCAGAAGTATCCAGGTTAGTCCTCCACATGCTTCCGTCATCAACCTCGTCAAAGTGTAGGGAACGTATTCCCGTGTATGATATCAGACTCATTTGGCTCATCTGTATTCGAATATATATATATATATATATATATATATATATATATATATATATATATATATATATATATATATATATAAGTATAGTAGAAACCCAACATGAAAATAAATAAAGTAAGGGTGAGATGCCATCAATGAGTTTCATCACGATAACTACATGCACGACACTCAAACAAACATCATGTATACATACTATAAATATTTCCTACCAATGGGATTCATACCTGACCATCCAATCGTAATTTTTCAAAAATACATGACACTTCAATATCCATTCCTATAAGTCTTGACCTTTATTCTTCGGAGATTCCTAACTTCCCTTCTTCGAGCAATGATTAGGCTGTGATACCTTCAACACAACTGTCTCATGAGATCGGCCTCTAAATTTAGGTCTGACTCCAATTGCTCAGGGAATATCACGATGGAGCGCCTAAAATAATATTGGAATAGTTCCCTATTGAGTACATTCGTGAAGTCGACACAGGCAAACAGAAGAAAGGGGGTTGAATTGTGTTTGTTAATAATTTTTGAAAACAACCTTTAAAACAATTTTTGCACTTAAAGAGATATGAAACAGCAGCACACGCAAAGACAAAGATCCTTTTAAAACTTTAACAAAAGCAATATCAAAATCCCGCAGTTAGTATAAGCAAATAAAACTGAAGAGTTTAGCGATAGAAAATTCACGCAAGAGATTTTATCCTGGTTCACTCTCTTCCAACCAAGAGCTATGTCCAGTCCCTTCGACTTGAAGGATTTTTCCACTATTTCTCCAAATAGATTACAAACAAGTATTCAACACCTCTTCTGGCTACAAGCATTCCTTTCTTACCAAGCCTCTTCAGGCTCTAACTCTAACAAAGAGATTTAAAAGTTGATATTCTTAACTCACTAAGTGTGAGAATATAATAGTTTAAGATCAGTTGAATATTACAACAATATTCAAACTAATGAATACAGACTCTTGCTCTTGAAAGAATAATAGAATAAATGATAATCAAATGGAAAAAGTTCAGCTAGCAATATTGTGCAGGCAAAAGTTTTCTCTTTAGTATCTGAGGTCTTGAATTTATAGTGACCTTCTTCTTATCTTGTAATTCTTCAACGATTACTTTGAATAATCCCGTTTAGAGATAACATTTAATGCGTGATATCCGTTGTGACTGATAGCTTGATTGTAGCAATGCTGAATAGTACTCTTGGTTATCAAGGTAGCATGAATTTGGAGGTTCACTCCTGTGTATTGCAGCTTGAGTACTTGTTGTTACTTCTTTGTGTATAATTCAGTTTTTTCAGACATAAAGTTGTCATCGTACATATCTTATTGTACGAACTATATTTCTTCACAACAAGATGAAATATTAAGGAAGATAAAACAAATATGAAGAACAAATATTCTTTTGAAATAAATATCAATCATTTGAAATAAATATAAGAGATTCGGATTGCATTTAATTCATTCTAAGATGGAGTTTGTCTAAAAGGAAACTCTGTCTACTCATTCAAATGAGAGTCCAAGTCTATTCGATAATTTTCTTAGCTCGTCTGATGACGTGACAAATCCTTTTATCTATCAAGTCTTCATACTTGCTATTCCTTAATGAGTTATACAGATCTCCGTCTAGTGACATGGCATATAGAGCTCGTCTATTAGATTACTTTGTGTTTTAGTCCATTTTCTTCAACTAATTACTTCCGTCTGCTGACGTGGCAAGATGGACGCGCTTATTTTAAAGTCTTTGGACTTGCTGTACCTAACAAGTTATTTAGGTATTCATTTATAGCCTCGTCTACCAAAGAAAGCCAATCTATTTATTTAAACAAGGTAACTTTACCATAGTTCTTGAGCAGCCCGTCTACGCGTATTTTTCAATTGAAACTTATCCCAAGTTTATTTTACTTATAAAAGCATTCCTGCATAACTGAAAGCACTAGTTAGATCCCAACTAATACTTTGCCAAGCAAATTTAATACTTTTGTTAGCATCAAAACTTAGAGATTATTAAATCCAAAACCACTTTGGTTCCAACAATCTCCCCTTTTTTGATGATAACAAAACTAATTAAATTTTAAAAGCAAAGTCTAAGAGAGCTTGCAGGGCTCCCCCTAAGACAAAGTATTCAAATACTTAAGCAGACTTATAAACTACAGATAGGTACAAACACTTATCATTCTTAGAATCTATATAAACACAAGTATATCAAAGCAATATATCAAGTAGAAAAGAATATGCAAATGCAAACACATAAGAGTTTTTCAACAACTGACTTTATATATATAATTCTCTTTCTTTTCCTTTCTCCCCCTTTTTGTCATCAACCAAAAAGATAAAAAGGAGAGGATCATCATTGTCAGTACAAAAGAAGGGAAAAAAAATGAAGGCTAAGCAGACGGAGGTGGTGGTGGAGGATTCTGAGTTTGACTCTTCTTGAAATCCATAAGAAATTCAAGCATTTTATTCACGACCTCTAAGGTTGGAGCCATTGAGGTTTGAACTTGCTGATGAACATCCTCCTTGATCTCCTCAGCTATCTTGTCAACCTTTTCATCTACCAATTTGCCAACCCTTTCATCAACCAGTTTTCCAAGAACTTTTTCAATATTTGATGGTAAAGTCTGATGCTTTTAGCTTTCTGCAGATTCTTGAAAAGTGCTCAGAGTTCTTGACTGATCTTCAGGGTGCATTACAACTATTGCCAGAGGTTGAGAAGATTGTCTTTCTGAGGAGCTCTGTTGGTGACAGGATTCAGCAGTGTCTTCCAAATTATCAGTAATGACAATTTGTCCATTTGCTTCAGCAATAAGGTCATCTGAGATAAGCTTTGGAGTAGGTTTGGGTTTTACTATGATTTCCTTTGCCCATCTAACAGGGTAGACAAACTCCACATTTCTGCTATTGATTGGAAGTCCTCAGAGGTCTTTATATATCATATACCTAAAGTTTGAGAGTCCACACTTTCCTCTGACATTGGGAACCTTATCTTCTTCAGACAATCCAGAGGAAGATGCCTCTATGGTGCAGTGAATTGAGTGTGACTTCCAAAAGTCAACAGCTTTGTGCTCATTGATTAACTCAATGGATTCATTATTTTGAAGGAAATCCAACATTGAGTAATCAAAAGTCTCCTGATCAAGGTCAAGCAATGCTGACTCAGTTCAGGCATCACTCCCTTGAACCTTTTGTTATTCAAGTCCTTGTCATTGTTAAGATCTAGCATTGGCAATCTCGGACATATCCTATAAGGCTTGATTCCAATCCTGGTTGCTTCCTTATACCTCAACCAGGATGGAGGAACAAAATTTGCAGCTCTATCAGCTCTGAGTTGGCTGAACTCCCATTTCAGCATATCATAGCAGAGTTGATCCAAAAACAAATCAGCCGCCCTCCCATAGATTCTGGGATGCTCAAAGGACATCCAATTTGTGTCCCTTGGCATGATCATGGGGACATGCTTAGATGATCTAGCTATCTTCTCGAGAATAGTAGGAAGATTCTTCCTCTTTGGGTCAGTCTCCCAGACGGGTATAATGTGTCTCTCAACTCCATCAGTAATTGGTATGAATGGAGGATTTTTGACAAGGTTTGGGTAAATTTTCTTAGGGGGGAATTTGGCTAAAGGTAGGTGGGTGACTAAAGGCCCTAAATCATTGTGCCTTTGAGAAGGCACGGTTTTGATTAATTGACACTCTGGGTGAGGTAGGTAGAGATGTTTAACAGATTGGCTAACTTCTTCCTCATATTCAGGTAGAGGATACCATCTGTTTAGGATGTGTTCTGGTTCAGATTGGTGAGAGTGAAACAGAATTCTCCATTCTCTTTTTACTTTGGACCAATCCTCAGATTTGCCATTGTAAAGGACGAAAGTTGGGATGAGGGGAGGAAATAGGGTTCTCAGAGGTTTGGGGAAAGGTGCACCAAGGGAAATGCCTTCATCTGGTTGATTTAACCAGGGATCATCAGCTTGTGAGGTGGTTGTTTGTGTTGGTTGGGGTGAGAGAGGTGTGGGAATATATACGTCATTTGAAGAGGGGATAGGTATATCATCTATCATATCTTCTAAACTAGATACAAGGTCATCTACTGCTAATTGAACATGATCATTAGCAGAGATAGTTACCTTAGGAGTTTTAGTTGACCTAGCTTTTCTTGTTGGTTGTCTCCTTGGTTTTGTTGGTACAGTTGAAGGATCAGGCACAACGGCCTCAGCAGCAGCAGCAAAGGTCTTCTGCTTCTTTAGGATAGAGCTGACAGGAATGCTATCCTCATCAGCTTCCTCATCTTCATTATGAGAGAGGATAATCTTCCTTGGCCTCTTTGCAGCAGGGGCATCAGAAAGCTCCCTGAAAGCAATCCCACTTACTGGTCTTTTGGGGGCAGGCTTTCTTGTAGTAGTTGTCTTTTGTCTGGTTACCCTTCTAACCCCTAGGACTTCAGCATTATTCTGTTCAATCATCTCTTCTTTAGCCACCATTAATTCCTCAGTCTTAGCCATTGCAGCAGTAGCATATGTACTGAGGTTCATGTTGGCTATGTTCATCTTTCCAAAGTCTGCAGCAGACATTGGTTTATCAGTCACTATCCTCGCTTGCTCCTCGGGAGTCTTAGCAGCAAGAAACTCATGTACTCCTTGAGCCTTGAAAATCTTTGAGAGAAGATGGCAAAAAGGAAGTGCAAAAAGTATTTTTCTTGTTCATCACAGCGTCTCTGAATCTTCCATACAGGATTCTTGGAAGATTGATTCTTGTCTCTGTGAGAAGATGCAGAGACAGAATTTGTGAAGAGGTGAGAGGTTGTCCTTTGATCCAACCTTGTTAAGCACCACTTTGTTGAGAAGCGGGTGAAGGATACGAACGATATCCTTCATTTCAACAGCCTTCCACGAGTGAGTCCTGATCGTGTCCTCCTTCATGAGACAAACTTCTATAGTCTCAAAGCCGCCCAAGTCTTCTTCCCTAGAATCGGTGAAAATGAGACCTTCCTGAGCACAGAAGATTGCTTCAGCAATAGTTTTTTCTGACACTGTAATCTTCTTTCTTAATACAGTTGAGTAGAAGTCAGTTTTTGTTAGTTGGATGTTTCTCCAAAAATCCTTGACAAGATTTGGGAAAATAGAGACTTTCTCCACGAAGAGTCCTTCCCAGCCAGCTGCATTGACATATTTGTTTATGTCAAGATTGTAGTCTTTTAGCACACTAAGGTTGAAATGATGCTCTATAGCTAAGTTGAGTTTGTCCACGTTGAAGGTTGAAGATGCCATTGTAGATTATCAAAGAGCTTAGGGTTTGGAGAGCAGAGAGAGGTAAAGAGAGATAGCTCGAGAGATTATGAAAGCGTAAAGTCTTTCTCAGAGGGAAAAGATTTCTTTGAAATGAATTTTGAATATCAAACGTTTAAAAAAACTTTTGATATGACATGTCATTATGATAAAACGGCGTTGGTAACTTAGGACGATAAAAAGGTCTTGATCGGATTGATGGAAGTACCGACTCAGCAAAGAGAATAAAGGATAAATTTGTCTTGTGACAAAATAAAGGGAATAACTTTAATAAAAGGCAGATGTGAACTCGTTTGAAACTTATACAATGGACGCAATCATCCATAACAGTGGACGCGTGCAATACATTATGCAATAGACGCACAACTTTAAATATGTATTAGACGAGCATAGGTACCAGACGCAGAATTAGCAAAACAAATTTTTCTAGGTTGGACGCCTACACTAATACACACAAATCATATTAAGATGCTTCCTAATAAAGATGTATCTGTCCTTTGCAAGAGGTTTATTAAAGATGTCTGCCCATTGATGGCCAGTATCTACAAATTGAATGTCAATCACACCTTTTTGTACATAATCCCTAATAAAATGATGTTTAATCTCTATGTGATTAGCTCTAGAATGCAAAATTGGGTTCTTAGATAAATTGATTGCAGCTTTATTATCACACATAAGTGGAATACTACTTACAAATACATTGTAGTCCTCCAATTGATGTTTGATACATAGAAGTTGTGAGCAGCAGCTTGCAGCTGATATGTACTCTGCTTCAGCAGTTGATAGAGCAATGACACTTTGCCTTTTGCTTGACCATGAGACAAGATTAGCTCCAATGAAGTGACAATCTCCACTAGTGCTTTTTCACTCAATTTTATCTCCAGCATAGTCAGCATCACAAAAACCAACTAATCTGTAATCATCATTTTTCTTAAAGCACAAGCCCAGATTAGTAGTACCTTTTAAATATCTAAATATTCTTTTAACTGCTGAGAGATGAGACTCTCTAGGATCAGATTGAAAACGAGCACACAAGTAAACACTGAACATTATATCAGGTGTAGACGCAGTCATATATAAAAGAGATCCTATTACCTCTATATACCTTTTGATCTACCTTTTTCTCTTTATCATCTTTGTTCAGTATTGAAGTGGGATGCATAGGAGTATTCATTGGTTTGCAATCATCCATCTTAAACCTCTTTAGAAGTTCCTTTGTTTACTTAGTCTGATGGATGTACATCTCTTCCATAGACTGTTTAACTTGAAGTCCAAGGAAGAATTTGAGTTCTCCCATCATGCTCATTTCAAATTCTTTCTGCATTAACTTAGACAATTCCTTGCATAGAGATTCATTAGTGGCACCGAAAATGATATCATCAACATAAATCTGTACTATAATGAAATCTGACTTAATAGATTTTCCAAATAGAGTTGTGTTCACTTTTCCTCTGTTAAAACCATTTTCCATTAGAAACGAACTTAACCTATCGTACCAAGCTCTAGGAGCTTGTTTAAGTTCATACAATACTTTTTTAATCTTATAAACATGTTCAGGGTGATTTGTATTTTCAAACCCTGGAGGTTGCATGACATATACTTCCTCATTAATAAAGCTATTTAAAAAGGCACTTTTAACATCCATTTGAAAAAGCATAAAGCTATGATGTGCAGCAAACGATATTAAAATTCTTATAGCTTCTAGCCTAGCAACATGTGCAAAAGTTTCAGTATAGTCTATACCTTCTTCTTGAGAGTAGACTTGAGCAACAAGTCTTGCCTTGTTTCTCACAACCTTACCATCTTCATCAAGCTTGTTTCTGTAGACCCACTTTGTTCCAATGACTGACTTGTTTTCAGGCAGGGGTACAAGCATCCAGACTTCACTTCTCTCAAACTGATTAAGTTCATCTTGCATATCTAGAATCCATCCTTCGTCCAGTAAACCTTCGTCCACTGTTTTCGGTTCACATTCAGAGACAAGAGCAAAATCACTTAGTTCTCTGAAGGTTGACCTAGTTCTTAGATTTTCATTGGGGTCACCAATGATTTGATCTTGACGATGGTAATTTCTGAAATTCCAAGATTTCTAAGCATTTTCCTATTGAGAGGTAGACGTTTCTGGTTGTTGTTGAGAAGTGTCGTCTACTTGGATAACAGTCTTGATTTTTGGTTTCTCTCCTGAGATATTTAGATCAAGATCTGCAAAAGCTTCATCTAGCTCTGATAGTCTCTTATCAGGTTGTTTGTCATCAAATTTTACATGAATACATTCTTCTACAACTAAAGTTCTAGAATTATAAAATCTAAAGTCTTTTGAAGTTTCAGAAAATCCTAGAAGGATTCCATTATCTACTTTAGCATCAAACTTACCAAGTTGATCTTTTGTATTCAAAATATAACATTTACATCCGAAAGGGTGAAAGTATGAAATATTGGGTTTTCTACCTTTCCACAATTCATAAGGAGTCTTATTCAGGATAGGTCTAATGTATATTATGTTCTGAATGTAACAGGCAATATTAACAGCTTCAGCCCAAAAGTGTATAGGGACAGAGTTGTCATTGAGCATAGTCCTAGCCATCTCTTGAAGATATATGTTCTTTCTCTCTACCACGCCATTTTGTTGTGGTGTTCTTGGTAGTGAGAAGTTGTGTTGGATATTATTATTTTAAATAAAAAGATGAGTTTTTTTTTTTGTTTTTGGGATACCACCTTCTTCACAAAACTCATGGAATAACTCATTGACAAATTCTCCCCCATGATCACTTCTAATTGAAGCTATACACATGTCTTTTTCATTCTGTACATGTTTGGAGAATACAAAAAATACCTTGAATGACTCATCCTTGTGAACAAGGACCATAACCCATGTCCATCTAGTGTAGTCGTCTACTATGACAAGACCATATTTCTTACCACTGATAGAGGCAGTCCTTGTTGGACCAAAGAGATCTAGGTGTAGCAATTCTAGTGGTCTGTTGGTACTAACAACATTCTTAGATTCAAAGGAACCTTTGACTTGTTTTCCCTTCTGACATGCATCACAGAGAGCATCAGATTTTAAACTAAGGTTTGGTAGACCTATTACAAGGTTATACTTTTTCAGTTTTGAGATTAATCTCAAACTTGCATGACCCAACCTTTTGTGCCAAATCCATCGTTCATCCTCAATGGACACTAGACATGAGACACTTTGATTTGAGAGGTCCTCTAAGTCAATCTTATACAGATTGTTTTGCCGCTGGGCAATGAATAAGAGTGATCCATCATCTTTATTGATAGCACGCATGTCCTTATTAAATGAAACAACAAACCCGCTATCACATAATTGACTAATGCTAGCAGATTGTGTTTAAGGCCATTAACTAACAGAACATTACCAATGGAGGGAAAATGATGTTTACCAATTTTACCTATACCAATGATCTTTCCTTTTTGGTTTCCTCCAAAAGTGACCCAGCCACCATCTTTGGGTCTAATATCTTGGAACATACACTTTTCTCCTGTCAAGTGTCGTGAGCACCCACTGTCCAAGTACCAGGACTTCTGTTTCTTTCCTGTTGTTAAGCAGATCTGCAACGGGGATTATCTTATCTTCAGGTACCCAAATTGACTTGGGTCCTTTCTTGTTAGTGATCATAGGTCGTGAATGCTTTGCATGCTTGTTATGTAAGCATTTAGATGACACATGCCCACTTTTTCCACATACTTTGCAGTAAGTATTGGATGGGCTTAGTTTTGACTTAGTGTACTGTGGACGGACTTTAGAGGCCTTATATTGTGTACGAACTTTTGGTCTATTCAGAGATGCATCTTGCTTCTCTTTATCATAACCAATGCCAGATTTGTCACGTGGTGATCTAGAATATCTTAATATAAGGTTTAATTTACCTGAGCTACCAAACAGTTTTGACAGAGAGTCTGTCATGTCACGTCTTGTTTCAGTTGTTCAACTTCACAAGATCTATTAGACTTACACTTAGTCTTGTCAGCCAGACTAACATTGTTTGATTTTAATGTTTCATTCTCATCCTTAAGGTTTTGATTTACTGTGCAAAGCTTAGCATAATCCCTAGAAATTTTAATAAACTTCTTTTTGAGACTCTTATACTCTTTAGACAGTATGCATGATTCATGCAGCAATTCATCAAAAACAGTTTGAAGAGTAGATGGATCAGATTCTATTACCTCAGCATCAGTGAATTCACTTTCTGATGCAGTGTCAGCCATGAAGCAAATGTTTGCTTCTTCTCCTGCTTCATCTTCTTCATCTGAAGAAGACAGGTCAAGATCCTCCCATGAAGCCATCAATCCTTTCTTCTTTTTGAAGAATTTCTTTTTGTCCTTTAGCTCAGGGCAGTTTGCTTTGAAATGACCATGTTTCTTGCATTCAAAGCACAAGGGTGGACCTTTTTCTTTGGAGTCTAACTTCTCCTTGGAAAACTTTTTATTGAGTTACTTTCTTCTGAAACCACCTTTGTTTCTCCACATATTTTGAATCTTTCTGGAGGTAAAGGATAATTCATCCTCTCCTGATTCTTCATTATCATCATAAGATTCAGGCTCATCAAATGATTCAGCAGCTTTAAGAGCTTTTGATGAACTTGTTTTCTTTGCCTTTAGGGCAATAGATTTTCCTTTTATGGAGTTTTCTTATTCATTGAGTTCAAGTTCATGAACCTTGAGAGATCCAAGAAGCTCTTCCAGAGAGAGTGTATTCAGATTTTCTGCTTCCTGAATAGCAGTTACTTTGGGTCTCCACTGCTTGGATAGACTTCTTAGAATTTTTCTGACATGATCTCTATTTTCATAGATTTTTCCAAGAGATTTGAGACTGTTGGTGATGGTTTGAAATCTTCCAAACATTTGGTTTATTGATTCATGTTCACCCATCTTGAACAACTCATACTGATGAACCAGCATGCTAATCTTGGATTCCTTAACTTGTGAGGAATCCTCATGAGCTAGGGCAAGAGTATCCCAAATTTCTTTAGCAGTATTGCAGCTGTGAAATTTGTCATGTTCAGATCTGGTAATAGCACACATCAAATAATGCTTAGCTTTAAGATTCAGTTAATGCTTTGCCTTTTGATCTGCTGTCAAGTCTGCTCTAGCAACAGCAGCTCCATTTTCATTTCTGGGTTCAGCGTAACCAGTTTCTATGAGCTCCCAGATGTCTAGACTTTGTGCATCCAAAAAGGCCATCATCCTCTTCTTCCAATAGTCATAATCAGAACCATCAAAGAGAGGAGGTCTGTTGATAGCTTGTCCTTCTGCATCCATGTTGTTGGATGGTACTCCCTCAACACTTGTTAAATGCTCAACCTTTTCGAGGCTGAGCTCTGATACCAACTGAAGTTGACACAGGCAAACACAAGAAGGGGGGTTGAATTGTGTTTGTTAATAATTTTTGAAAACAACCTTTAAAACAATTTTTGCACTCAAAGAGATATGAAACAAAAACACACACAAAGACAAAGATCCTGTTAAAACTTTAACAAAAGCAATATCAAAACCCCACAGTTAGTATAAGCAAATAAAACTGAAGAGTTTAGGGATAGAAAATTCACGCAAGAGATTTTATCATGGTTCACTCTCTTCCAACCAAGAGCTATGTCCAGTCCCTTCGACTTGAAGGATTTCTCCACTATTTCTCCAAATAAATTACAAACAAGTATTTAACACCTCTTCTGGCTGCAAGCATTCTTTTCTTACCAAGCCTCTTCAGGCTCTAACTCTAACAAAGAGATTTAAAAGTTGATATTCTTAACTCACTAAGTGTGAGAATATGACAGTTTAAGATCAGTTGAATATTACAACAATATTCAAACTAATGAATACAGACTCTTGCTCTTGAAAGAATAATAGAATAAATGATAATCAAATGGAAAAAGTTCAGCTAGCAATATTGTGCAGGCAAAAGTTTTTTCTTCAGTATCTGAGGTCTTCAATTTAGAGTGACCTTCTCCTTCTCTTGTAATTCTTCAACGGTTACTTTGAATAATCCTGTTTAGAGATAACATTTAATGCATGATATCCGTTGTGACTTATAGCTTGACTGTAGCAATGTTGAATAGTACTCTAGGTTATCAAGGTAGCATGGATTTGGAGGTTCACTCCTCTGTGTATTGCAGCTTGAGTACTTGTTGTTTCTTCTTTGTGTATAATTCAGTTTTTTCAGACATAAAGTTGTCATTGTACAGATCTTATTGTATGAACTATATTTCATCACAACAAGATGAAATATTAAGGCAGATAAAACAAATATGAAGAACAAATATTCTTTTGAAATAAATATCAATCATTTGAAATAAATATAAGAGATCCGGATTGCATCTAATTCATTCTAAGATGGAGTTCGTCTAAAAGGAAACTCCGTCTACTCATTCACATGAGAGTCCAAGTTTATTCGATAATTTTCTTAGCTCGTCTGATGACGTGGCAAATCCTTTTATCTATCAAGTCTTCAGACTTGCTATTCCTTAATGAGTTATACAGATCTCCGTCTAGTGACGTGGCATATAGAGCTTTTCTATTAGATTACTTTGTGATTTAGTCCATTTTCTTCAACTAATTATTTCCGTCTAGTGATGTGGCAAGATGGACGCATTTATTTTCAAGTCTTTGGACTTGCTGTACCTAACAAGTTATTTAGGTATTCATTTATAGCCTCGTCTACTAAAAAAAGTTAGTCCACTTATTTAAACAACAAGATAACTTTACCATAGTGCTTGAGTAGCCCGTCTACGCGTATTTTTCAATTGAAACTTATCCCAAGTTTATTTTACTTACAAAAGTGTTCCTTCATAACTGAAAGCACTAGTTAGATCTCAACTAATACTTTGCCAAGCAAATTTAATCCTTTTGTTAGCATCAAAACTTAGAGATTATTAAATCCAAAACCACTTTGGTTCAAACAATTCGTTCCGGGTAACCGAATTCCACGACCCGAGGTTGCAAGGCCCCAAGTATTCGCTAGATTTTCGAAGCCCGAATGTCCCTAAGACCCAAAGACCCTAGAATTTATCTTTGGTCCGTAACTAACCAATTTAGCCAATTCACCCTTTGTGAAATTGTAGCTCGATACCCAAGGCATGTCTGCCCAAATATGGTATGTTTGCCAGACTATGCATGTAAAATCCTTTGTTTTCGTATTTGTTCTTTGTCGTTTGTCTTTCCTCTGTTCTTTGATCCGAGGTGGTACACGGGTCAAAATAATAGTAATTAAAAACTGTAGTACAAGGCAAAACAACCTTGGTCGTTTCACGAGGATCTTTAAAATTATTAGCCAATCAAGAATGTTAGAGAAAGGGGATTTTCAAAATTCGTTGGGAGAAAACAAAATTGTAATTAAAAAAGAAATTCAATTAATTATAAACATCAATCCAAGACGTCAGGTTCTTTGGTAGAACTCGTCATTGTTCCAAAAGATATAAATTTGTTTGCCCTCCTCCTCTGTTAATTTGAAATCTACTACATGATCATGTAGGGTTTAAACAACAAAATTGGAGTCACAATCGCAATCCCTAATAATGTTGATTTATGCACAAATTCAATTAACCTAGGTTACCAATCGGTTCCCTAATCTCTATTAGATTTTTGGATTAATCAATCCTAATTCCTAATTCCAATTCAATCATGAAAACTGAATCTACATCTAATCAGACATAGATCAAGCGTAATCACACTCACAACACAGAAATCATAATTGAAAGAAGAGAAAAGGAGAAGAAGCAATTGAAAAAGAATTAAAAGTAAGGAACTCGGAATTCAAACCAAATTACTTGAATGTCTAGGATTGATAAAAAGGTTTAGCCTTCCATAGTCATCACCATTGGAGAAGCTTTAACAACAAAACATCCAACAAAGTGCAGAAAACTAAAAAGGGGAGAAGAGAGGGGAAGAGAATTCCAAAACTTGCAAAAACAAGGATTGCAAAAGTGTCTAATTTTTTTATCTCTCACTTGTGCGGCTGTAAACTGCTTTTATGCTTATTAATCCTGACCTAACCCTAGAACAAATTAAGGGCCTCTGAATAATCTTTCTAACAAGGTATCATATGCCTTAATTGGGCTTAAGATGAGTAAGTTAGACCCATTTAAGTGAAGGAACACCATGGACTGCGCACTGATCCGCGCCAGAGAACTCAAGACCCAATTTAGCCCTTATTTTGGCCTAATTTAATAATTCTTGTGAAACCTGAAATTGTAGGTCTCTTCCTTATATTTCTAGGGACAGCAAGACCACCAAAATCTGATATCTGTAACTCTAGTTATGCTCTGCGCAAGGCAACAAGGTCAGGATGAGTGAAAAATCCAAAAATTAACAATGTTTAGCAATTAAGCCCAATTAAGTCCAATAATGTAAAACTCAGCCAAATCACCAATATTAAACACATATAACAATTAATTAGGCCAAGTATACCCGCTAAAAGGTAACTCAAAAATGAGTTATCAAATTTCCCCACACTTATTCTTTTGCACTCCTGAGCAAAACTCAAAAATTGAATTCCTAAAAACTTTACGAACACAACAAACGCACTTATCAATAAATCCCAAGAATGGACAAGAGTGAGCAAGATACAAACATTCAAAGCATCCAGAAATCAAAACAATCATGAATACGTCCTTAACATCTCAAACAAACAAGGAGGCAATTCAAATCCAAGATAAACCCAAAGTGGTAGAGTCCTCACTAGGCACACACTCCAACTCTCAAGTGTTTAATGTTTGTGTTTACGCTCAAGGCACATCATGAATGCTAACACTACCATAAGCTTGACAAGCCTCTAACTTCCACCACTTGAAACACATGCGCATAAAGATCAAAAGGACTTTTTCAAGGTTGTAATGGGGCTAAGGTATGGGTGGATACAAGAAGTGATGTTAGCTATAAACCAAAGAGACTAGAGGAGCAATGTGGAATGAGTTTAAATAAGCATGCAAATTTATCCCAAGAAACACAATTCAACGCCAATGAACAACACTTTGTCTCTGTTGAACTTTTTCTTCCTTTTGCACTTTCACTCAATTGCATTTTCACATTGCATTACAATTTACATTTTTTTTTCTTTTTATATATTTTCTTTCTTTCTTTTTTTTATTTTTTCTTTTCACTTGACACTTTGCCACTCCAACCAAATAAGCAACAAAACTTTTTGGTAGACCCCCACACTTATTTAAGAACCCAATCCCAAAACAATCCCAAAGCTCCTTTACTCCCTAAGGTTATGGGAATCATGGTTTTTCACTTCATAAACTTGTGATTAGCTACAAAACAAAGGATGGGTTAGATAGGCTTAAGGGGGCAAGCAATGGTCTTAATGTAAGGTAGGCTAATTTGGCTAGTAGCTTAAAAACAAAGAAGGCCTAAATCATCTCAATACATGCATGTGAACAAGAGGCTTCAAAGAGTCAAGTCAAGTTCTAGAGTAATTAACAATCATGAGTGTAATCACACAAGAACGGAAAACCATGGAACAATGCAATTCATCCATGTATAGGGATCAAAAACTCACAAGGGTTAAGTCTACCACAAATGATTCACAAATTAATTTTCAATGCCCACTTATTACACTAGAAATGGAAGAATCTCTCCATATCAAGTCATGAAACCTCTTAACCAAGAATGATGTAAATCACTCACAACTCATACCGACTTAAAATTTCACTGAAAACATGCAATAAGACTCAAACACAAATATATATATATATATATATATATATATATATATATATATATTAATTTTTTTAGACCCTAAAAACAACAAAGAAAAAAATAATCCTAAGATACTAAAACACCAACAAAAAAAATAAAATTTTTTACGTTTTATTTTAAAAATAGAGAAAAATAACATAAACAACAAAAGAAACAGATGCCAACAAAGTTCAACATACAATTTAAAAACATCATAACATAGTATATCTCCCCCACACTTGAAATCTACACTATCCTCAATGTAGAACATATTAAAATCAAGAACAAGAACAAATTCATTCACATAGAGGACATGAAAAATAAAATAGAAAGGAGAAGAAAAAGCCTTATAGAATGTAGTGCATCAAGTCTCATTGTAGCTCAAGCGCTTCTCCAATGCATGCTTTGAGAATTTGTCACCAAATTGCTTGAGCCAGTCTTTATCAACCATGAAAACCTTAATGGTTGTCTCTAACATGAGTGGTCTTGCATCATCCATCATCCATCATGACATGATCACCATCTTTTATGGGGATTCTTTCTGTGGTTAGCATGTCCATATGATCCCTGTTGTCTACATTTCTGGGTTGAACAGGGTCCTCAACCTCATGTGTCTCATCTTCCATATGCACTTTTTACTCCTTATACCCTAAAAAGGATGAAATTTCAACACATGCTGCACACAAAATAGCACCGTTAAAGTCAACACATGAAGTACATAAAATAGAATCAGGAAAATCTTGAATATCTAGAAATTCAACACAAAGTTCATCAATAATAGTATTCTCAACATCATTATCAAAATTATGCTCAGAAGAAGTATTGTCAAGAATATCTATTTGTGAATCTGAATGTTGTTCTAGGAGATGTTGTGATTGCAGTGCAGTCAATGTAGAGGCAATGTGACCAATTTGACTGGCCAAATTATGAAGACTTGCTTCTGTCCTCTGTTGGAATTCAAGAATGTGTTCTGCCATTTGTTGCACCAATTCTTCCAGACTAGGTTGGACAAGTGTGGGGTCAGGCTGATATTGCTGCTGACTTATTGTCAATTAATGCACCAAAGAAGCTAATTCGTCCAAAATGCCATGTTCTCCCCCATGTTGGTCAGAATAGTAAAGTTGCACCTCATTCACTCCAATCAAGCCAAAATTACTACTAAACTCATAATCACCAGTAATGTCAGGATAGTATATGCATGATGGCTCAACCTCTTTCTCTACATAATGTATGCATGGTGGTTCATAAAATGTGGCAAAATCTCTCAAAGTTCTATGAGACAAATAATTATCCATTGACACAGGCACACTTGAATTTATATAACCTCTTGAAAAATGAGCAAAATCAATTTGAGAATAATATATGCATGATGGTTCATATTCAACATTAGGCATATAATTTTATCCATGGAAGTACTAAGATTCACAACCACGACAATCACAATATTCAATGTCATCAATATGATATATACATATAAACTCCGCACAGTCACATATAAGCTCCAAACAGAAAAATATAAAAGGAAAAAAAAAGTAAAAACCCAAAACAAACAATTATACACTACCTGATAAGCTAAAAAAAAGTAAAAATAAAAAACCACATCAAATAATTTTTAAATATTTTTTTGTTTAAAATTATGTGACTATTTCAAGATGAAAACTCGTCCAAAAAAAAAATACGAATTCCTAATATGGCTAATAAAAATCAAAGATCCTCGGCAACGGTGCCAAATTTGATCAGAGGCCGTACACGGGTCAAAATAATAGTAATTAAAAACTGTAGTACAAGGCAAAACAACCTTGGTCGTCTCACGAGGATCTTTAAAATTATTAGCCAATCAAGAATGTTAGAGAAAGGGGATTTTCAAAATTCATTGGGAGAAAACAAAATTGCAATTAAAAAAGAAATTCAATTAATTATAAACATCAATCCAAGACGTCAAGCTCTTTGGTAGAATTCGTCATTGTTCCAAAAGATATAAATTCGTTTGCCCTCCTCCTCTGTTAATTTGAAATCTACTACATGATCATGTAGGGTTTAAACAACAAAATTGGAGTCACAATCGCAATCCCTAATAATGTTGATTTATGCACAAATTCAATTAACCTAGGTTACCAATCGGTTCCCTAATCTCTATTAGATTTTTGGATTGATCAATCATAATTCCTAATTCCAATTCAATCAAGAAAATTGAATCTACATCTAATCAGACATAGATCAAGCATAATCACACTCATAACACATAAATCATAATTGAAAGAAGATAAAAGGAGAAGAAGCAATTGAAAAAGAATTAAAAGTAAGGAACTCGGAAATCAAATCAAATTACTTGAATGTCTAGGATTGATAAAAAGGTTTAGCCTTCCATAGTCATCACCATTGGAGAAGCTTTAACAACAAAACATCCAACAAAGTGCAGAAAACTAAAAAGGGGAGAAGAGAGGGGAAGAGAATTCTAAAACTTGCAAAAACAAGGATTGCAAAAGTGTCTAATTTTCGTCTCTCTCACTTGTGCGGTTGTAAACTGCTATTTATGCTTATTAGTCCTGACCTAACCCTAGACCAAATTAAGGGCCTCTGAATAAGCTTTCCAACAAGGTGAGTAAGATGAGTAAGTTAGGCCCATTTAAGTGAAGGAACATCATGGACTGCGCACTGATCCGCGCCAGAGAACTCGGGACCCAATTTAGCCTTGATTTTGGCCTAATTTGACAATTCTTGTGATACCTGAAATTGTAGGTCTCTTCCTTATCTTTCTAGGGACAACAAGATCACCAAAATCCGATATTTGTAGCTCTAGTTATGCTCTGCGCAAGGCAACAAGGTCAGGATGAGTGAAAAATCCGAAAATTAACAATTTTAGCAATTAAGCCCAATTAAGCACAATAATGTAAAACTCAGCCAAATCACCAATATTAAACACATATAACAATTAATTAGGCCAATTATATGCACTAAAAGGTAACTCAAAAATGAGTTATCATTTGCCAGACTATGCATGTTAAATCCTTTGTTATTATAATTGTTCTTTTTCGTTTGTCTTTCCTCTGTCGAGGCTTAAAGCTCCCGACTACCCTTCCTTAGGTATTCCAATTCCTGTCCCTTCCAAGTGCAATTTCTTTTTAGGACCACTAGCCCAACATCTCGACAATCTAGGTCCTTATCATTTCCTAGATTTTTCCCCAAATAATTTTCGTTCAGTGAAACACAAATACCAAAATCAAAAACTCCGAATACTTATCCAAGTTTGTCGGAAATTTCCGCTGTTCTTAAATCCTTTTCCAAAGATCCTTTTCCGATGAAATTCGTTTTAAAACATAATGAAAATCATTTTCCCCTTAAATCCTTTATTATTATTTTTCTGAAAATCTGTTAATTTTTTTTAAATAATTTCTAACCCATATATTTATTTTTCTCATGTAAAAAGATAGTTTTTCCTCATACTGCCGTCAGGTAAGCAAAAACCCTTATTTATTGAAAAATTATTTATTATCAATATTTAAACACTTTTTAAAATACATTTTCTTAAAATTAAGATTTATTTCCATTTTTCCCGACGTTTTCGGAAAAAGTGCGAAAGTAAAATTTTTTCACAGTTACGTACGCGCGGTTGCTCATTAACTTATTATTTTATTAAAACTCATTAAAATATTATTATTTTTAACTTAAAAATTAAATCACAAATTTTCAAAAACATAATATTTCCCTTAAATTTTCTTAACGTTTTATCCTTAATTTTCAATAAGCACTGACCGGTGTCAAGCTTCCAGCCAATCATAAAAATCAACATAAAATTTCATACAACACAATTTATCACATGCTTTCACAACCAACAATAAATTCACACAACGCAATTTATAGCATGCTTTCACTGATAAATCATGCATCACAGAATATTACGTAATAGTTTTAAAACAAACACCACAAACTACAACCATTAATTACAGACACACCAAACAATTTATACACATAGTTATTGAAGCTCCTCAGACAAACTCCCCTTACCTTTGAAGATTCAATTTCTGATTCAACGAAGTCTCGGTTTTCAAATCCGGTTTCTTCCACGAACTCCGAACAACAACTACTAACACAATCCTTCACAAAACAACACATAACTAATTAAACTTTGAAAAAAAATCTACTATTTCCTATGGGTATGGTTTCGGCCCAAGCTAGGAAAAATAGGTTAGAGGTTTCAAAACTCCACATACTCTTAGATCTATAACCTTAGAGTGGTGTAGAGTTAGAGAAAATTGTCATAACTTGAAAATGAAGAAAAATCATCAAACCCCTTTTGTGGGTAGATTCGGCCAACAATGAAAAAAATGGCTAGGGGTTTCAAAATTTTACATACTCTTGGATCCATGAATCTAGAGTAGTAGAGAGGTATTAAAAATTGTTAGAACTAAAAAATAATCATCCTCTGATTTTCTACAAATTTTTGAAGACAAACATGAAAGTTGAAGAAAATTGTTTTTGGACATGATTCAATGGAAAGAAATGGACTAGAAAAGCTTATGATCATGACTTGAAATTGGAACAAAACCTCCTCCATCCTCACAAGTGAGGTTTCGACCTCATAGAAAATTGGGAAGGAAATTTTATTTTACACATGCTCATGAATGAAGATACTAGGGATCATAACTAGTTTATAACATTTGGAATCATATGAAAAGGATTTTTCTATGATTTTCTATGAATTTCCAAAGTTCTAGATCTAAGAAATGAAAAGTGATGATCATGGCATGAATTTATGAAATAAATGAAGAACAAGGCTTAGATGATCAAGAATAGAGAGGGTACCTCTTGAAGATCAAGGAAAATTAAAGAAATTGATCCAAACTTTCTAAGAAAACCTTAAGAACTTAGGTTTTTCTTTGTTTTTCTCTAAGTGTAGTTTGAAGAAAATGAGAGAGTATGAGAGGGGAGGGGCTGCCGTGAGAGAAGAGAGTGAGGGGGTAAGGTGTAGTGAGTCATAAGGGTAGTTTAGGGTTTCTAAACACATTTAGGGGCATTTTAGTCTTTTCACGTAACAAATATCTAAGATATTTTCAAAAACCCATCATGACTAACATGTGGTGAGAAATGAGTGAAAATGTGACTGATTTGTGTCCATAAATTGTGGGGACAAATTTGACATTTCAATGAAAATTCAAGGGTAAAATGGTCCAAGGGTAAAATAGTCTTTACACTAATTTGAAGAAATATCTAGATTTTTGTTTAAAGGTAATCATGACATGGGTGACTCATCCACATGACTCTCCATCCTAGGTGGCAAGAGGTCTCAGCATCCGATGTCGGGTTTTGTCTCTGCACGTCTGTTCTCGACTCCGTCGGCTACCCGATTAGGGTTTTACGCTCGAATCGAGAATAATAACATATTTATTTTGAAAATTTTAAAAATAACCTATATCATTGGAAATGATATATAAACTCTATCCATTTCGTTCTCGGATCAAAATTAGGTTTTATGATCAGTAAAATCTTACTGTCAGTGAAAACGCAGACCAGGTTCTGTCTGAATTTTTAACCAAAAATTTCAGCGTATACTTATAAAAATAAGTATGATATGAATATGACTTTGGTTTTCCCAAAATCATTTTCTAAGTTTTAGATAAAAAAATATAAATATATATTTGTTTATCGATACAGAAAACAGCAGAATCAACAAAAATTGGGGTGTTCCACTAGAGGCAGTTGTTGGATTCTCAACATACATTGTCAATCTTTAAGGTTTGATTTTAAAGAGAAACAATCCCAAAACTGAGTCCTAGTTAAGTTGAAAAGAGATAGAATTGCTATGAGGAAGGATGGAAAGAATTGTTGAAAAGACAGAATAGTAAATTTAGTTCAGCTTACACAAAATTGGGTTTAGCAATAGGAGTCCCATGGAATGCAAAATATAGTTGTAAGAATAAAAGTATAGCAAGCACATAAAAAAGACTATAACCTAAAATTAAAAGGAAAAAAAATGAAAGCTGAAGAATGCATATGTGCATAAGAATTAACATCAAAGTAAAAATTTCAAGACAATGAACAAATCCATGACTCAATTCATCAATAACTGGCCTCTAAGATCACCTGTTCCATGGATGAAAAACCTCATTATGTTATTTGTTTGATTTAGTTACTTTGCTAGACCACCTCGTTGGCATGTTTTTAAAGCTTTCTGGTTTATTGAGCTGTGTTGCTTTTCTTTTTGCTTTGTCCTCTCTAGTCAATTGGTGGAATCCCTCATGAGCTTAAGATAAAGATTTCTGTTCTTGGGGGGATCCTAGCACTCCTGTTGCAGATACTGTTCCTGTGATTAATCCTGCTTCAGTTCAGTGTAAAATGAACTTAGAAAATTAGCTAATATTAAGAAAATCTTAGTCAAAACAAAATTATAGCAATGATTAGATACTGAACCAGTGCTGGAAATTGAAGGAGAAGCTGAAGTAGGTTCTGATAAGCTAGCAGCTGTGAACTCCTGAGGTGACACATCAGTGAATTGTGTCTTTTTCACATATGCTGTTGGAATAAACTGTCTACTGAGGCCATAAAAGGGTTGGCCATATGCTGGTAACCACCGAAATGGAAGCTGCTGCCCACCATATACATTATAGTAGTTCTGCTGAGAACAACATAATTCATATAAAAATGTTGTGAGTATACAGTGGAATCTGTCCTTGTATACCAAAAACTTCAATTAAAAATGGTCTCCTTATACAAATTTGGCTATAGTTCTCAAGCAGATATCCAATTAGACTCAGCAATCCTATAACTAGTATGAAAGAGGAGCTTATTTCTTGAACAAACTAACCATTTCATAAATTCCTTGTGGGTGAGGATAACCAGGATACCTGAATTTTGGAGACAAATGTTCATTTAGAATATGATAAATTGCTAGATAAATTTGTCAGATATAAGTTTAATTTACAAGTTTGAATTGCATACCTGTATGCTGGATATGGAAATGTATATTGTGGTATGTGCTGATTATAATAAGTGGAGGTGCCTTGAAATGGAATTGGCACAGTAGTCCATGAAGGGCTACTGAATTTTTGCCTTGCTGCAACATTTGAAAGAATAAAAAGCCAAAAAGAAAAAAAGAGTCAAAGTGTGTAACCTCATTAGCCATTATAAACATGTTTGCTTTGGTTTGCATGTAAGGAATTAAGGTTAAGATTGACAAAATTATTAAGCAAGAAATATTATAATTAAAAAAAAAAGAGAGAGAGAGTGAAAGACCTGTCATAGATGGATCAATTTTTTGTGCTCCAAGAGCTGCAATATTGCAATTAGCTCTCCTTCCATCAATCACAGGATATGGATTCTGGCAAGCTCTTATTGCAGAATTGGGGTCCTTGAAGGTCACCTAAAAAAACAAAACAAAACAAACATCAGAAACTAAAGTGAATGGAGTAAAAGAAAAAAAAAATGATGAAAACTAAGTGCAAAAGGGGTAGTAAGAGTGAGTGTTACAAAGCCATATCCTTTTGATCTTCCAGTGTTTCTGTCAGTGATGACAACAGCTTCTAAGATCTCTCCAAACTGATCAAAATAACGTTTGAGAGTGTCTCTCTTAGTCTCCCAAGCCAACCCTCCAACAAAGATCTTAGTATAGGTTGTGTCACCAACTTGTTTGGAAACATTTGGACTCGTCATCTTGTTTTCCCTTTGTTGTGACATATGAATTCAATTCACTATAAGCCCTGAGAGATTTAAACAAAGAGACAGACAGATAGGATCCGAGAAACACTGTGAAAAAGTCAGAGTAGCCGTTTGGTTGGTTGTAAAGTATGAACAGTGAACAATCAATCAAATCAACCCCATTGAAAAACTTCCATCAACATGTGCTCTAGTGATCCTCGTTCATTCTAGAGAAACAAAACTACTTGATATGTTTCCTGAGATTCTACAACAAAGATTCCCTTAACAAGAAACTTAATGAATAGTAATGAAGGGTTGAAAAATGTAGGAGAGTAAAAGCACAGAAACAGAAAACTACAAAAAGAGAAAGAAAAGAAACAAAAGGAAACTACATAAAAACCAATTATTTATGCAAGATTTGTGCATATCACGATGTAGAAGAGTAACTTAAAAAGTAGGCAAAAATGATGTTATCAAAAAAAAAAAAAAACAAGAAGATGTTGGCAAAATGACAAAGGGAGGAGCAACCGAGCAAGTAAGATAAAACAAATTTTACTGTAAAAATTTTGTATAATATTTTTGAAAAATGTTTTATAATCATCTCATAGGATCACATTACCTCACAGAGATTTAAGGTGACACAAATATAGTATATATTTATGTAAAAAACGAAATAAGCATACATATAATCAGAAAATAAAAATTGGGCAAGTTTAAAATATTAAGACTATGTTTGGGAAATTCAAGGACATAGGATAGAGTGCTTAGTAGCAGAGTGATTTAGAATGAAATGAAGTGAAAATGTGAAAATGTAAAAATATATCACTCCAATGTTTAATAAGGAATCAATGGCTTTGTAAAAAAAAAAGAAAAAGGAATCAATGGAAGGAGATCAAACAATCATGGTACAGAGTGAAGTGAATATCAATTACAGTATAAAATAGTTTACACATCACAAACCCACCAAATTTGAGGGTAAGTAAATTTTAGGATTTGGATGGTATAGAGAGATTTGAGTTTCCATTATTAATCATTTTACTCCATTATTTAGAAAATTCTCAAATAATGGATTATACTGCTTCACTTTATTCCTCCGTCCAAACATTGGGTAAGTGTAGGTTTGGGCTAAGGTGTATCACCCACCTTTTACACCACCCACTGTACTACCCGAGTGGCAAAATCTGGATCATCCAGATTGTCACTTGGATTTTTTTGACTTTTCAACATCTATAAAGGCCAATACTAACATGAAGTACCTCAACAAATGGTACATGGATGAAGCACCAATTTCAGCCATTCGATTTATTATTAAAAAAATCAATGGTCCAGATTTGTTGATTAAAAAAAACCATAAAAAAGATCAACTTATATTTGATAATACAGGTAAAAAAAAGTAAATGACAATTTTACCACATCCCACCCAATTCCACCATCAAACTCCAGGTTTGGGCTAAGGTACACCATCCACATTATGTACCACCCACTGCATCATCCATGTGGTAAATTTTGGGCCAACTAGATTGCCACATGGGTTAGTCAACTTTTCAAACTTTGTGAATGTATTTATACTGTAGTCAAACATTATAAAGATAGTATATTATAATATAATATATGTATTCTTTGTATTTACAAATTTTACCTATATTAAAATATTGTTATTTTGATAAAAAAAAAATTATTATGCCAAAATAATATTAGTGCAGTGGCCCTTCTCCCCTGGTCAGAGTTCGCGCCACTTGCTCCGGCAACCACATCGCCATCATCGGAGAAGACAACTGCGAACACCATCTCTGCCACGCCGCCACCACAACCCATTCTCGTTTTCGACGTATAGCCAAGGCCACAGTGGCGGTGCTCTTCCACGTGCCAGAGCCGCACCAGACGCGACTAGATCTGAGCCACGCGTCCAACCGCCGCACCAGACGCAGCCCAGGTTCCATCCACCGCGAACTCAGATGCCTCCTACGGTGCACCGGCTGAACCACCCGCCTTCCTCCGTTACCGCGCATCACAGTTGAGAGATTTTTCAAGTGCCAATATCTGGTGGTGGAAGCGTGTTAGTTCAGATATGGTGTGGCGGCTCATAGTAGACCAGTGGTAGGGCCGTAGGGGTGCTGGGAGAAGAAGCAGAAAAAAATTATAAATACCCTTGAATTTATTTTAAGGCCTATATCTACCATGAATCAGATTGCGAACTTGTCGCCCCCATAGCTCTGACGCCACAGATCCGCACAACAAACTCAGACACACCTCCCACTCTGAACCAGTCGAACAACCACAGTGAGATGAGAGGGAGAAGGAGGTGTCGCGGTGGACAATAACAAACAAAGAGGGAGACGAAGTGGGACATGGCAGAGGGGCTGGGAAGGTGTTAGCGATTTCAGAAATGCTTTAAAATTTGGGATCATTTGCCAAATACATAAATATATTGTATTTAATTGTAAATACTAAATTTGATTTCAGCACTTGACCACAAGGTCAAATGTATGAAGTGTAAAAATGATTGGCTGAACAAATGACATGTGGCTGGTGGTGCAAAAATGGGTGGTGCATCCTAGTCGAAATCCTAACTCCACCGTCAAACTCCACCATACCAGAACAAATTTCTGATCGGACAAATCAAAAAATGGAACCTATATTCCTGCCCCTTACCCCATCTCTGTGTGCAGATCTGGTTCGCGGCTAACCTCCATGGGCACAACAGTATAGATCTACGATTCAAGCTCTGGTTCGCAAGGAGACTTTTATCCTCCACAGTGTTCGCAATAGGAACCCAAATCCCCACCTTAGCTGTGATTGATTTTGAAGGCAACTTGTCGGTTCAGTTATTAAAAAACAATAGAGAATCAAATGGATGAAGCCACCTTGTCGGTTCAATGGATGAAGGCAATGGGTAGATGGCAGTGGTGAAAATGGTGATAGTGTGATACCCAGAAATTTGACTCTGGTGGTTGAACGGTGGGGATGGGTGACTGGGATTGGGGCTGACAGGGTAGGGGATAAAAATGACATTTAATTTTTTTTTCCCTTTATCATCTTTATTAGGTAACGAATTTTGTTTAGTATGAGATCTGGATCAGTCAATTTTTTTTTTTTATCATATACCCAATGGTTAAAATTAGTGTCTCACCCGTGTACCAATTTCTTTAGTACTTCGTCCTAGAATCTATTCTTCATAGTGGATTGAATAGTCAAAAACTGAAAATCTGGATGCTTCAGATTTTACCATTTGAATGATGTAATGAATGATATAAAAAGTGGGTGGGGTACCTTAAACAATATCTTAAGTATTATCCACTATTTTTTATCCTTAGTTACTTGTAGGGTAATGCTACTCGTACTATCAGCAATATAAAACGACAAACACCTCTATAGACCATAGATGCCGTTAGATCGATTTACACAAATTGTTGATGTAACAAATTGAGAAAATCTAATGGCAATGCGCGTTGTGATAAATAAATTGAGTGTAAATAGAAGTACACTCCCTGTTTATAGGTTTGCCCGTATCAAAGCTTTCCAAACATTTTAATGGGTCCAGAGATACGTGCTTGTGCTTGTGCTTGTGCTTGGCTGTATTCAACTTTCGTCTGTTCCATCACTTATTTAATTCACATTTATTCGTTTTCCATATTATTATACTATGATGATATTACGATGCTTACCGCGTGGAATAATGCATTGATGCCGTATGGAGCGTTTGGACCACGCAGAGAAAAGGAGAAAATCCCTTGACTATCCGCTTTTCCAAGTATCAAATTCATCTTATTTATTTCCTCTTTTGTAAACATAGAACAACGTGGAGCCAATCAAGCTATCCACTGTTGTACATTAATTCCAAGTGTTACTATATGGCAAGAGTTCCTCCTAATATTAAATAAAAAGTAGTAATATACTTCTTGTCTTTTTTTTTTTTGATAAAATATACTTCTTGTCTTGTGAATTTAAAAAGATATGATATTATTTTTATTTAATAAATGGACGAATTATTAAGAAAATTCAGTTGGAAGATTTAAAAATATTTTTATTTTTTTTATATATACAGCATTTATGATTCCCGATTTATCCTTTAATCCATTTGTTCAGCAATCTTTTTTTGCCTTTTGCATTTTGGGGTCAACCCCAATCTGCTATAGCTTTTTACGTATGGTACAATGGATCATGAGAGAGACTCATTATAAATAATATTATTTTACTGAATGTTTCTTTCTCTCACATACGGGGAACGGAGAGGATCGTGTTCTTCGTACAATATGAGAAAAAAGATGTCACCCCTTTAGAGTTAAACTTGGCCACGTAGTATGTATCTGGATTAGAGTTTGATATATGAGTTTAGATAGAATTGATTTTGTAGAATTGATTTTAGTTAAAAGTGAGTTGAGAGTAAAGTTATTTATATTTGGATGCCTTTATAAAAAAGTGATTTTTATCAAAGTTTTTTGTTTGGATAATCTAAATCAAAATTGTTTTTGGATGTACAATTACCAAAATAGGTTTTGTTCCGTCCAAATATCTCAAGTGAGAGATACTCGTCCGGAGAAGCTCTTGTGGGAGTGTTTTGGAATTAGCTTGACGAAATTGGAATTCTGCTCCTACGTATCCAAATGGGAATCAAAGCAAACGTAGTTCTAAGTGAGGGGGTTGGACCCCTATTTATAGAGATGTTTTAGTGTAACCGTTTGAGTTGGACTGTTATTGAGATCCTATTTGTTAGGATCGGACTGTTATTGCAGTTCGATAATGATAAGGATAAGGCTCCGAGTTATACAGAGAGATATTTGGACCAGCGAGATATTCGGCCCAGTCAGTTGTGACTGGATAGCTCGGGGTCGAGACATCTTCATCCGTGGCCTGTTGTGGAATAGGCCCGAATAGTTATCATCGGGTGTCAAGTGCATTAATAAGTCTTCGGCTTTATAGGAATTCGGGTCACGGCCCACTTAGAAGAATGAGCTCAGTCGTATCGACAATCCTCGGCCTTATATATCCGGCCAGTACACAAGCCCCCCGAGCTCTGAGCTTAAATGAGCGAAAGAGCTGGTAAGTATGGAACCGAGCTCATTCTTCGGCTACTGGACTTTCTTCCTTCTGTGTTTTAAACCGTCATTTCAAGCCGTCATTTCAACTGACTCTTCCTCTTGTCAGAGAAGGCAATCATTTCCCTTAATCCTTCTGAGGCACGCCACAGGTGAGTAACCCTAGAGTTCCGCGCCCATTTAATGAGGGGAAAATTAAAAGTCGCGCCTTTTTATTTCAAGAAACATGGACCGTTGATCGTATCTCATCATCAATCGTGGTAGTTATAAATACCTTCTCCTGTTTCACCTCACTCCCCCTTGCCTATCTTCCTTCGCCCTTCATCTTTGTCTTTCAAGTTTCTACCATCACTTTCCTGCCTTTCACTCTTCAGGTACGCCCAGTCTTCTTCCCTCCTTCGTGCTTCTAAGTTTATTTTCTGTTTCCAGATATGAGTTCGTACGAGTCTTCTGAGTCGAACACCTCGCCTCTGATTGAGCGCGAGGTTTCCCCCATTGGGGGTTCTCCTTCCACTTCTTATGTTCCTTCACAGGAACTAAATATCGGTCAGGTGGGACCGTCCTCCTCCAGGTCGTCTTCCCCTGAGTCTGATTCTTCTGGGTCCGACTCTTCAAGGTCTGGTTCTCCCTCCCCCCAAATTTCCAAACCCGCCGCTCGCAAACAACGCCAAAGGGTTCCAAAAGACCCTGTTCCCGATATTACCCTACCTGGGTATACCTGGGTTAAGGGCGAAGTTGGGGCTTATTTTTCTGACTTTCAGTCTTCAGATTCGATTGCTCGTCTTCGGTCCCAGACTAATATCTCGGCGTCCGGAGACGAATCCGAGTTTATTTGTTCCCCATGCTCGGGTACCGAGTATGTTTTCCTCAGGGCTCATCATTTTGAGCCCCCTTTTACCTACATGTACAAAACACTATTTGCACAGCTACGTGTGTCCCTTCCTTTCATTGAGTTTGAGTGCGACGTTCTGAGAACCATGAATGTCGCACCTACTCAGCTTCATCTCAACAGTTGGGCTTTTATGAAAGCCTTTCAAATTCTGTGTAAATACATCGGGATGGAGCTCACTACTCCCAAATTTTTGTACTTTTACCAAACAAGGTTTGGTAAGAAAACGGGATGGATTTCCCTCAATGGGCTGAACCGGAGAGGACTGCTTAGTCTATACACATCATCGTATAAGGACTTCAAAGTCGACTTCTTCCGAGTTCACCCCTCGGGCTCTCACTCCTCCCATTTTTTTGATGAGAATGGATGCGCCAGGTTTCCTTTATACTGGCAATCCTCCCCTACCAAATTCGTTGGTTTCGAATACCAATCCCTTCCTGCTGAGGATAGACGGGATATAGATATATTAGAAAAACTTCCTCGGCCTCTCCATTGTGGACGTCTTCTGAAACTCCCCTTCTCATCCACTCCGAGAGCCGACCTTAAAAGTAAGTGTTCGACTTTTTAGTTTTTAGCTCTTTTCTGTATGTGTTCCTGTACTAACAACTTTTCTTTTTGGCAGTCATCATGGGGAAATTTGACTTCTCCAAGCTTTTGAAATCTGTCGCGAAAGAGGGTCCCTCCACGACCGAGAAGAAAAAGAAAGGACTTCCTCCGGCCACTGCTAAGGCTACTGCCAAGGGGGCTTCATCATCCGCCCCTCACAAAAGAAAAAGGGTAGATGTAGTAGTCGACGCCAAAGATCCCCCCCTCGCTCAAGTCCTCGACATCCCACCACTCATGAGACGGAAACTTTGGGGCGAGAGGAACAACTTCCCCCCTCTACCGAGGTGAAGTGGTATAACACTTCTCTGAAAGCAGGAACCTCATCTCTCTGGGGCGAAGACTTCAACCCCTTCCCTTCCTTTGACTCGAACTTCCTAAAGCCTGCTGATCTCCGATTAATCAGGCAACAAGGGGCTCAGTCAAGCATGGAGGCCCTCTCGGCCTACTGCATCCGAGCTGCTGCTCTGACCCGCTTTTGTAGCTGAGACTTGGCAGAGGCTGAGAGGAAATCCCAACACCTGGAAACTGAGCTTGCTTCTATCGAGAAGCTGAAGGGGGATTTTGCCCGAACCTCCGCGGAGCGTGACGAGCTGGCCAAAGCCAATAGTCTCCTGAGTACTACCATTACTGAGCTGAATGACCAGAAATCCGAACTTAACTCCCGGGCAAAACTTGCTGAGGAGAATAAAGCTCGGGCTGAAGAGGGTAAAGCTCGCGCTGAAGAAGAGCTCAAGAAGGCTCAAGCTGAAATCGAGCAACTTAAAGCTGCCCTGGAGGCCGAGACTAAGGCCAGGATGGAGATCCAGGAAGATCTAAAAGAGGCCACTGACTGCATTCTTGTCGAGCATCGGAAAGGTTTTTCAAAGGCCATTTCTCAAGTTGAAATTCTTGCTCCGGGGGTTGATATCTCGGGTGTCGATGTAACTAAAGAGGTGCTGAACGGGGAACTTGTTCCCATTATTCCGGAAGAGGAAGAGGAGGTGGAAGGGGCGGAAGATTCTCCCGAGGATCACATCGATGCCGAAGAGAGTCATAGGGACGAGTAACTGTATTCTTTGTTTTTTGTTTTCTTCATCCCTTGTAATGGGCTTTTGCCCTTGTAACTTCGGTTGATTTAATGAAAACTCTTCCACCATTTTGATGACTTCTTGTTCCTCTTGTAGCTTTTGTTTGGTCGAGATATTCTTCGAAATATTTTTATATTCCGATGTTGTTTGTATTGCGTGTTCGGCTTGTTTAACAAGACCTCGACTGAGGCCGAAATATTTTATCATCCGTATCAAAAACGGATAGGTGTTGTCACATGTGAAATACATGATTCACGTTTTGCATATGTGGTCACACATTATGTGCTTTGGAAACCGCAGTGGGTTCATGCAATTACTGCTTTTTTGCTGAGTTTTGAGATTTGTTTTTTCAATAAACCTTTTCCCCATGGACATTTATCTTTTCCATAAGCCTATTCACAGCGCCTATTCACTCTTTTCACCGCCTCTTCTTCCTTATAAATAGGGCTGTCTATTTGCCTCATTTCTTCATTCTTCATCTTCTTGACCAGCAAAGTTCGTCCTCGTTTGACCCGAGTAATCTTCGCCCCAAATACCCTTCATAACGTTACCAGGTGTTTACGTTCTTCTCTCCCAGCTAACATCCTTTTTTGAGCTTTATAGCTGCCAAAAAGGATGTAAGTGGGAGATGGGATCCAGAATTCCTTTTATGATTTAATCCTTCAAAAAGGATGTTAACTGGGAGAATAGCAGTCTTCGGGAGTGGAGAAAGGGGTAGTGGCCGTCTACTCCCGGAGCAAGCCGAGCACCTCATCGTCCAGCTTTCTCAGGGGGAAGTGATTACTTTCCCCCTCGAGGGAAAGTCGTGCCGTCCGATTGGGGGGACTACTGGCCAACTGGTCTTGCCCCTGTTCTAATTGGGGGAACTCATCGGGCCAGGGGGCGGGCCTTATTTTCAATTTCAGCTCTGTATCTAAGTCGTAGTACTTTCTAGTACTCGACTCGTACCTTGTTTTTATTTTCGGCATTGTACTCGGTTTTATTAAAAAATTTTAATGGCTTGAACTCGGCTTTTAGATCAAAATTTTGTTCTTCTTACTGCTCGTATTCGATTTCACTTAAATAATTTCAAAGGCTGGAACTCGATCTTAAAAATTTAATAGGCTCGAACTCGGCCTTCAGGCTCAAACTTGGCCTTAAAAATTTAATGGCTCGTACTCGGCCTTTAGGCTCAAACTTGGCCTTTAACAATTTAATTGGCTCGAACTCGGCCATCAGGCTCAAACTTGGCCTTTAACAATTTAATAAGCTCGAACTCGGCCTTCAGGCTCAAACTTGGCCTTAAAAATTTAATGGCTCGAACTCGGCCTTCAGGCTCAAACTTGGCCTTAAAAATTTAATGGCTCGTACTCGGCCTCGGCCTTCAGGCTCAAACTTGGCCTTTAACAATTTAATAGGCTCGAACTCGGCCTTCGAGCTCAAACTTGGCCTTAAAAATTTAATGGCTCGTACTCGACCTTCAGGCTCAAACTTGGCCTTAAAAATTTAATGGCTCGAACTCGGCCTTCAGGCTCAAACTTGGCCTTAAAAATTTAATGGCTCGTACTCGGCCTTCAGGCTCAAACTTGACCTTAAAAATTTAATGTCTCGTACTCGGCCTTCAGGCTCAAACTTGGCCTTTAACAATTTAATAGGCTCGAACTCGACCTTCGGGCTCAAACTTGGCCTTAAAAATTTAATGGCTCGTACTCGGTCTTCAGGCTCAAACTTGGCCTTAAAAATTTAATGGCTCGTACTCGGCCTTCAAGCTCAAACTTGGCCTTTAACAATTTAATAGGCTCGAACTCGGCCTTCAGGCTCAAACTCGGCCTTAAAAATTTAATGGCTCGTACTCGGCCTTCAGGCTCAAACTTGGCCTTAAAAATTTAATTGGCTCGAACTCGGTCTTCAGGCTCAAATTTGGCCTTAAACAACTTAATTGGCTCGAACTTGGCCTTAAACAACTTAATTGGCTCGAACTCGGCCTTAAACAAGTCAATTGGATCGAACTCGGCCTTCAGGCTCAAACTTGGCCTTAAAATTTAATTGGCTCGAACTCGGCCTTCAGGCTCAAACTTGGCCTTAAAATCACGCAGAGACTCGTTTTTTTCTTGCTTAAAGTTTACCAACGAGGCCGAGGTTTTTTGATGAGCTCGGCTCGTGGCAAATTGAGCATTGAACTTAGTCATAAACGTGTCAAAGGAGTCAACTGATGCTGGTGGTAGCTGGGTATACCAGCTTAGTGCAGCATCTTTCAGAGTAGTAGGAAAGACTTTACACATGACAACATCATCGTCGGTGAAGAGGTACATTTGAGTAGTGAAAGCATCTAAGTGACGCTCCGGGTCCGAGGTGCCATCATACCTGTCAATGTTTATTGGTTTGTAGTTGGCTGGAAGAGGAACCTCCATGATGGCGTCGATGAAGGGATGTCTCGGCCTCCGCAAGCCGGTCCTTTCATTAGGCCTATTTGCCTGAAGTGAAAGCTCAAGGGCCTGCCTAGGAAATTCCTCCTCGCCTGCTCGGTCAACATGATGAGAAACACGGGGTTGTGGGCCTCCTTCTCTGCGCGTGTTTCTGGATCGCTCATTCTCGGCTGTCCGACTCTCTCTCTCATGAGGAGAAGAGGCGGACCTTTGTCTATTTTGTTCTCGTTCCCGACGGCTGTTCTGCCGACGAATCTCCTCACTCTCCCTTCTCAGCATTGCCATTTGTGCGAGGAGTTCTTGAATAATGGGATTGTCGGTCGTCATAGCTGGGTTTATGGATCGTTCCCCATTGTCCTCATTGTTGGCATTCTCTGGCTCCTCTCTCCTGCAGTTTCCGCTCCTTGTCCTCACCATTGTTTGTGGTATGGGAAAATTTTGCTTCGTTTCCCACAGACGGCGCCAAATGTTCCGTCCAAATATCTCAAGTGAGAGATACTCGTCCGGAGAAGCTCTTGTGGGAGTGTTTTGGAATTAGCTTGACAGAATCGGAATTCTGCTCCTACGTATCCAAATGAGAATCAAAGCAAACGTAGTTCTAAGTGAGGGGGTTGGACCTCTATTTATAGAGATGTTTTAGTGTAACAGTTTGAGTTGGACTGTTATTGAGATCCTATTTGTTAGGATCGGACTGTTATTGCAGTTAGATAATGATAAGGATAAGGCTTCGAGTTATACGGAGAGATATTTGGACCAGGGAGATATTCGGCCCAGTCAGTTGTGACCGGATAGCTCGGGGCCGAGACATCTTCATCCGTGGCCTGCTGTGGAATAGGCCCGAGTAGTTATCCTCGGGTGTCAAGTGCATTAATAAGTCTTCGGCTTTATAGGAATTCGGGTCACGGCCCACTTAGAAGAATGAGCTCGGTCGTATCGACAATCCTCGACCTTATATCTTCGGTCAGTACAGGTTTTAATATATATATATATATATATATATATATATATATTACTTTAACTTAGAATTGAATGAAAATTTGATGCCCAGTATATATACGTTTTTTTATTTATTATTTTAATAAAACCAGGGGAAATCAATATCATTGAATTTTTTTATTTATATTTTTTCAGTTTTCACAACATATATACGTCCTCCAGATGAAAAACCGTTTTAAAGGAATATATCACAGGAGCCCAATTCCAATCCCGTCCAATCCTTGGCCGTTGATGTTGGCTTGCTAATTGTTATATCAACAGTTATCATTGATGGTCCTCACAAAAATGCATGCGACATCATGTAGTAAAACAAAGCCTACCAAGGGAAAAGCTTCTCGAATGTAGAAGAGGTTACGCAATACAGATTCATGAAATAGCTCATGAATCAAGGTGATGCAGTTACAGTTCCTCATCTCCAAGGTAATACAGATGCTGGAGATTTGGTGACCAACAAAAGGGAAGGGAAGGGTAAATAGGAGAATGAAAGAACTGAGCTCAAAATCCATAGTGAAATCAGTTTGATGTTAATCAGAAGCTATGATTTGTTGCTTTAGGTTGACGTGCTTTTTGTGCCCTGAAATCGCATCTCAACATTCCTGCCAACCACCAGTCTTGCTACCTCAAAATCACGTTTACCTTTTGGACGTGTGTTTGACAGGAAAAAAAGGGGAAAAAAAACACATGCTTAGAATAACTTATAGATTGAAAAAGTAGAGTTTTATAAAGTTGCATTGACATGAAGATGAGCCGTTCTTGATTGGATCAAATGATTCAAATCAAAGGAAAAATAAATAAATTTAAATGTTTCATTATTTCGTGTAAATATGATGAATTTTTAGATTTAGTTCATAATAAGTTAAGTGATTAAATAGTACTAAATTAAAATTTATGATGTTTATATGGAACAAATACTTATTTGAGCCCAAAAAAAAAAAAAACAAGGTGAAAATGGTTTTAATTGTTTTCAGAAGCATCCCTCGATTCAAAAACCAATTTTTGTGGCGTTTGTTTTAGCATCCTACGAGTAGGGGATTGAGAATAGACAATTGGGACTCACAGCAAGGCTGCAGAGACCGAGAGCCAGAGAAGTTTTAGTATTATCATTTTAAAAAATTGATGTCTTATTTTCATAGATTTTTGTTCCATAAATTAATTTTTAGTCCATGGAGCATCAATATATTTTGGAGAATGTTAACAAGTGTCCTTACGACATTGTTTAAGGAACCAAAAAATAAAAAATTGTGTAACATTGTGTATTCAGATAATTATGTGAAAATCCAATTTTATCCTTGTCATTAACATATTCTCTCTACCTTTCACTACCATCCCACCACCCCACCGACCATCCCATCAAACCGACAACCACCACCACCCCATCCGACCGACCATCCAACCACCACCTCAATAGAAACCCACTAGGAGAGGACCCATAGCAGCAACCCAGCATAACCCATGTCGTCCTGACCTCCCTCTTTCGTGAACTCCATGCATTAGATCAGCGCCTCAGCTCCATTCATCCGCTCGAACCGTCGCTTCATGCTCAGCCATCACCGTCATTTGGCCTAGACGCTCCACCATCATACTGTTGCCCCCCCTAAGTTTCTCTTGGTAATATTCAATGAATGATAGTGGTGAGGGTGGGGGGTTGCTGGGTTTCCATTGTGGTGTTTAATAACAGTTGAGAGACGAATGATGGTGGTGAGGGGTGGGGTTCCTGGGTTTTGGGTTCTGATGGTGGTGGCCAGTTGAGTGGTGGTGAGGGATAGATGGATGGAGATGAGGTGTGGTGGTCGCTGATTGGGGGAGTGAAGATTTCAACTCCTGCATGTTATAGTGTATTTGGTTCCACTTCTGAAGATACTAAAAGTGTTTATACACATGTTAAACGTGATTCTAGTAAAAACATAGTTGTTTGGTTATATGTTTGGGGAAACAATTTTACATATAAAATTGATTCTATCAGAAGCAGCTTGGAGTAGATTCTGTTTTTGGATTGAAAAATTATACTAAGTTTTACATCAAACTTGCTTTTAAAATAACACAACCAAACATAAATCAATTTTCTTCAAACTCAATTGTATTAAAATCAATTCTACAAAACACTTAGTGTGTGTTTGGATAGCGGTTGACGAACATGATTTTGGATGGAATTGATTTTTAAGAATTGATTTCATTACAATTGAATTTGAAGTAAAGTGATTTATATTTAAATGTTTTTACTTTGAAAACAAGTTTGATGTAAAACTCTGTAATTTTTCAATTCAAAAGTATAAACTACTCCAAGCTGTTTCTGATAGAATCAATTTTCGATGCAAAATTGCTTCCACAAACATATAACCAAACACTTTTTTTATCATACTAGAATCACATTTGATAGGTGTACTTTAAGGTATCTCTAAAAATGAAGTGTGTGTTTGGATTAGCTTTTGATAAACGTGATTTCAGAAAGAATTGATTTTGTAGAATTGATTGTGGTTAAAAGTGAGTTGATAGTGAAGTGATTTGTGTTTGGATGCCTTCATGAAAAAGTGATTCTTATCAATTCATATTGTTTGGATAGTTTATATCAAAATTGCTTCTAAGTGTGCAATCATTCAAAAACAGTGCACTAAAACCATGGACGTGATTCAAGTTTACCGTAGAAGCTACAAAATCCAGCTTCTGTATGGACATGAGTTTGGAACCAAAAGTAATTTTCGGACTTGGAAGCCAAACATCAAATTTTTTCGGTCAACAGTGGTTTGACCATAGCAGAAGCACTTTTAGGGGAGAAAACCATTGAACCAAACATGCACGAAGTATAGCTTCTGTGTGAAGAACGTGCTTCTGTAACTTGTTGATATGGTTCGAAACAGGCCAGCACAATATATTATTTAAACAAAAAAAAGTGTTAACTGTTAATAAATTACTTGTCAATCAACTGAGATTGACGTGAGTGGTTAAAGACCTCTCGTTCCTTAATCAAGGTCTCGAGTTTGAGCCTGGGTATAGAAAAAACTTCAGTTGGGAGGGATGTCACCCTTAGAGGTGTCGAACAAACTCCCGTGAGATATTAGTCCCATTCTCAAGTTGGCGATGAGATACTCCTCGAAGTAGATAAAAAATAATACTTGTCAATCAAAATATGTCAGTACTTTAATCATGATCGTATTCAATTATTGGCAAATATAGAAATCGGTTATTTCATATAAGTGACATCACTAAACATTCTTTATTGGATTTCACATGAAACTATAATATGTGAGACAAAGTCGGATCTGGTTTCTTTCCATCAACATTTTTTCTTCTTTATCATAAATAATACTACCAGGTCCGATAGTACTCCTTTGCTTTTTTTTGTTGTTGGACGGTCCAGTTGGTGGAAGCAATCCAAATCGGACAAAGTCATGGGATTACCAAATACCATGATCTTTTGTTAAATATTATTTTTCTTTTGTTGCATTTATAAAATAGTTTTATTCTGTTTGTTTTTATCACTCTTTACCGAGGGCGAGTGCCGAGTGGGGTTTGTGCACTTCTTTTGGGTCAAAAAGGATTTTGGGCCTAAACCATAGTTGAGATAGGACAATCTGTTGGGAGTGAATCTAGTTAATGAACTCTATCAACTTCTATTGCCCTTCTGGACATAAACAACGATTCAATGCACATGGATTATCATTATCATTAAACAGTAGACTGTTGATTCTTACATTCTGGCCTGTTGACGGTTGAGCCCTATTAGTGATTTTTTTTTTTGTTACTAGTTTATCTTTAGATTATTTTGTAAGATTATGTCTAAGAATTTAATTTTGTGCAGTTCCTGGGAAGTTTTTGACCTTTTCAATCAATTACAAATTATTCTATAAGTAACTTTTAAGATTTATAATAAACATTAAATATTTTTTAATGATGTAATAATTTATGATCGATTGACAGTAAAAAAAAATATATATATTGATAGCGCAAGTCAATTAAATCTTATGTGTACCCAAAAGCGATTGCAGGAGGAAAGTCGAGAAAATTCATATGAGGGGGACCAAATTAAATATATATAATATGAAATAACAAACAAAAAAATTAACTAACATATAAAATCAAATTTGATACATAATTAACAATTTAATATAATATAAATTATTCAATCTATATGAAATAACTTACCAACTTAAATATTTCTTTTAGCACCAAAAAAAATATTCTTGTAAAAACATTATTTTTTTAGAAGCTTGTAAAAGCATTGTTGTAAAATAAAGAAAGTAAATAAATTATTAATAAATTATTCAAATAAAAAACATTCAAAAAAGTTTCTTTGCAAGGAAGAGAGGGCTATCAACTTAGTATTGATTTAGATGGCTTTGGGACTCCTAGAAAATAATAGTCTCTGATTTGATAATGTTTTGAGCTGTAAAAGAAGGCTAATTTCACCCTATTAGAAAATTTGGGTTGGTATTATTTGTTTGCTGCATGTCTTGAGTCATTCCTCTTTTCTAGTAATTATGTACTTGTTCCATGTACAAATAGGAATAACAGCACAGTAGAACAATTACAATCCTTAGGAAAATAATCTATTGACTATAGTTATATGTAAAACAAACAAAAAATATTAAAAAGTGGGGAGGCCATGTCCTATATAGGTCTCCTCTTCCCACCGCCACTGAACGCTTGGATGGGATGACACAAGTCTTTTCTAACTAGAAGTCTCGAGTTTGAATATTGATCCTGAGAATGCAGTCCGGAGATACTTTGGAAAACCACAAAAAAAATTAATCTCATATGTAACTGTTACTCTTTATATTTTCTTCTTCGTAGTTCTTTTTTTTTTATTTTTTAGGCATAATCTTTTTTGGGTACATGCATGTTTGTATTTTAAAATTGATTTTAGTTGGCAAACACCGTTAATGTAAAAATTTCAATCGATCGTAAATTATCATATTAATAAAAATATTTGTTTCTTATCATAACTACCTTAAAATGCACAAATATGATATTCATGATTGATTGACAATGTAAAAAACTTTACACTAACAATATATCAAAATTACACTCTAACATGTCTATTGGTGATTTTTTTCCTAGTTTATCTTCAGATTCTTTTGTAAGATTATGTTTAAAAATTTAATTTTGATGCACTTTTTTTTTTTGGTATACTAGTTTTGATGCAGTTACTGTGAAGTTTTTTTTTTATCTTGTGAATCAATTAAAAATTTACTATATGTAACTTTTAAGGTTTATAATAAACGTTAAATATTTTTATCGATGTGATAATATATGAAATCTATTTATTGACAGTGTAAATTAATTAAATCTTATGTGTAACTATTACTTTTTTCCTCTTATTTTTCGTAGTTTTTTTCTAAATTTTTTATTCTAAATTTTTTAAGCATAATCTTTTTTGGGCACATAATCATATTTTAAATTTAAGGTTTTAGTTGGCATACACCGTTAATGTAAAAATTTCAATTGATCGTAAGTTCCCACATTATTAAAATTATTTGATTTTTATCATAACTACTTTAAAAGACATATATATAGGATATTTGTGATTGGTTAATACTGTAAAATGTTTTAGATTAACGATATATCAAAATTACACTATGAAACTATTGATTAAGCAGGTTGAATCAACTCAATTAAACTCTAGCAAAAATTTTATAATTTTTTTTACATATAACATAGTGTAGCTTAAATATTAAGCAGGTCGAATCAACTCAAGACCCGAGATGATTAAATTGAAGCTTTTTTTTTTTTTTTGTCTAAAACTTTCGATATCTGAAAATCATATTGGACTTTAACTAATCCAGTCAAGCCGGGAAGAGCCATTTAAGGGGGCACAACTCTTCCAGCACTTACTTTTTTCATACACAATACTCGAATTCGAGATATTGTTTAAGGAGAATTAAGTTCCTTATCACTTAGACCAATTGATATTGATATTGAAGCCTAATTTTAAAAATTGGTGGAAGACGGGGTTGGGATTTTATTTCAAGAATTTTATCTACACAAGTGATTTTCCTAGGTAAGTGTGAAAATGGAGGGCCAGTCATTCTAGACATAATCACCGATAACCATGTGATTTGGTGTTAGACCCTTTTTTATTGTTATTATTTTTTCTTGTAATGCAAGATTAAAACAGGAACACTCCTCAAAAGAAAAAGCAAGCACAGGACTTAACTCCAAACTTCCTAATGCATAATACCAAGGAAACACGTTTATGAAGATAGGGAATGGGAGTGGGACAGGAATGAGACGAACATTTGATAAATTTGATTTTGAATGAAATTGATTTTATAAAATTGATTTGTTTACAGTGGAGTTTGAAGTTCTTTGATTGATGTTCAAATGTTTTTATTTTCAAAGAAAGTTTGATGTAGAAGTTCGTATAAGGTTTAATTGCACTTTTTATCCTTCAACATTTTTAATTGTGTGATTTTGGTCTCTAAAAAATTTTAATTGCACATTTCATCCCTCAACATTTTTAATTGTGCGATTTTTGTCCCTAAAAAAATTAGTTGCACATTTCGTTCTCTAATTTATAAAATTGTGCAAAATCAGTCATTACTACATGTTTTATAACTTCTAGTGGAATCACATCTGAATGTAAATTCAATTGACAATAACCAAACAACTCTATTTTTGTAAATCCGATTCTAATACTCTCTACGGTGGAATACAAGGATGCAATTAGACTTTAAACTAACTTCGTGTGTGTTTCGATGAGCATTTGACAAACGTGATTTTGGGTGAAATTGATTTTGTAGAATTGATTTTAATAGAATTGAGTTTGAAGTGAAGTAATTTATGTTTGGATGTTTTTATTTTGAAAGTAAGTTTGATGTAAAACTTGGTGTAATTTAAGGCTAAAAATCACGTTTGGGGGCACAAGCTACAAATTTCAGCTTCAAGTTAGAATTGATTCCAGAGGCAAATCAAGAACATCTAAACATGTCAAAATAATTTTTTGTTTCTGAAATCATTTTTGCCTCTCACAAAAGTAAATCCAAACATAGATCCTCGATTTGTCTTGTTGTATTGATTTGGTTTGGGTCGCCACCATCTCCTTTTGTCCCTAACAACCCATTGCATTAGAAAGTAGAAAGAGCTTGCTCAAGGAGCCTAACCTAATGTAATAAAAAGGATGATGAAAAGCAAAACAAAATAAAGGAAGCGTGTGGAATTGTTACTCCTATAAAGGGCACGAAAACTAACCAAGAAAAATGGTTACATGGAAATCATGCTCTATGAATCTTTGTCTGTGACTAACTAGGAGAATTCATTGAAAAATTTTACATGGATTTTGCAAGCAATAACCGTGTTGGTGTGTAGTGTGGACCACGGTCCTAGAAGGAAGTGGAGGCCTCTAGATGCATAAGCCAAGATCAAAATAAGGCAGCATCACGTAGGGGTGTACTCGGGTCGGTTTTGATCGAATTTGAGGGGTTTCATCATCCGAACCGATCAAATTTGATCGGTTCGGATCGATTCGAATTCGGCGAATTTTCAGCTACGGATCCGAACCGAACCGATCACAATCGGATTGGTTCGGTTCGGATCATCGGGTTACTTTTTTTTTTTTAATTTACACTTAAATATTAATAAAAAATTAGAAAAATAAAATAAAATATACATATTTAATTATTAATTATATTAAATATCTATATAATAATATATTAATATTATATAAAATAATTTAAAAATAAATATTTTATAGGGTTCGGATTGGATCGGATCAGATTTCTCAGATCCGAGACCCGAACCGATCTGGTTCGGATCGGCGTTTTGGAATCCGATCCGATCCGATGATCCGAACTAATCCACCAAAATCGGTTCGGATCCGCTGGATTCGCGGATCGAATCAAATCCGCTTACACCCCTAGCACCACATGGTCCTTTCCACAGACATATGGCCCCTTAAGTGCCCCTCCACTCCTTTATTTTATGTTTTTATTTTAAGCTTTGGGATCCATACAAAGAGACTGTTAGAATCTTGACCGGCACAGTGCCATAACCATGTATATATAGTATTTTAATATATAGTGTCTATCCAAAAATAAATAACAAAAAAAATTATTTGATTAACTATTTTAAACAAATATTTGACAACTTCGCTGTAACTCAAGAAAGGTATAATCACCCAACTTAAAAGTCTACAGAATGAACTAGACACTTTTAGACCAATTAATTACAAGTTGTGTTTGTCAAGTTCCTTGCAATTGTGCTGCATCTACATCTACAAGACTGTATAGGGATCAAGATTATGTTACAAGATTCTTGAAGGGTCTGACAGATCAATTTTAATTGTGAGATCTCAAATTCTGTTATTGGACCTCCTTCCTCAATAAACAAAGTCTTATATTTAGTTGTTCAACAAGAGAGACAGGTTAAAAGTTAATCGTATGAGGAAACCAAAGTACTTATTAATACCAATTGTGGTTTTGGGAACTCTATCAAAAAAATTGTAAAAGAAAAATATGGTGGTCGGAAAAGACAAGGTCCCGGAGGGGACAAAGTGTGTAGTTTTATTAATTTGTACTTTTCATTTTAAAAGGAAACAAAACTTTTATTTGGCTGCAATCAGACAAACATTCAAATATATCACATCATGTGACCAATGAGAGATGTAAGCATGTTCGAAATATATGATTGTTATTATTGTTGTTTTTGTATAGAATATAGAGTAGCTGAGTAGGTATTTTTACATGCACATTCTTCTCACTATCATTCAAAATAATAATGGTTAAAAATTATGCATTTATTAAAATTATTGAATGTGTTGAAAGGAAGACTTTTAACACTGATGGGGGGGTTAGGTGAGGTCCGTTTGATGTGCATCCAAAAGTAAAGTAAAAAACAAGAGAAGAGGCTAGTAATTAGGCTGGGACTGGGGGGTCAGCAAATTGAATAAACTTATAACAAAAGGGGCTTTGTGGATTTAGAAGATCTTTGTCTGATCCTTTATCAATTGTGACAATGACATTGTTGAGTTGGGCCCAAGGCTACCTAAGAGCACTTAAAGCAGCTAAATTTGTTTATTTATTTCCAGTTTATTTTATTAGTGAGTGCATACTTAACAAGTGAGCAACACCATTAACTATTTTATATACCCATGACTCCAATCCACTAGTAATATTTGACTCTTCCTAAGTGTAGGAATGTTATTTTGCAGAGTGCACAATGAAGCACCATGCTTATGGGGTCTGGTGTATTTATATTTTTATGGAATTTTAAAATACAGATTTGTGGAGGAAAATCTTGATTCTTGTTAGCCATTAAATCATATAAATGGAAGGATATGCATGTGTTTCACTTTAATCTTCAATGAAACTGAGGAAGAAGGTTACAGGTAACACGGTGTTTTCAATGAAGGTGTTGTCTAAATTGTTGATTGAATACCATGTTGAAGTAAAGAAGGAATATGACTTGTTACAAGATTTTGATTATGCTTTACACGCTTTAAGGTGCCATATAAGATCTTAACTTTTTCTTATTCTAAATTACTATTTCTTTCTGAAATTTCATACACAATTATGTTGCATAGATATAGATACACCTAAAAAATTCTAATATGTCTCGTTGAGTCGGTTCACTTGTTTAAGCTACGAAACGTGAAATATGAATTATGAGTACACGGATTCAAACTCTCACTACGTTTCATCTCTTTCTTATTCCCTTCATCCCTTCTTCATGTAAGACCTCCTATGAGTCTCTCCTTCTACCAAAAATTAAAAAATTGTAGTATAAATGATATATTCTGACCGTATTAGTACTGTAACCATATATACCGGCTACTGCCTAGTGCCTACTGTTACATTACTACATGACCAATATAAAAGTAGCCATGCATAGATACACACAGAAAAAGCCAAAAATAGCAGTTAGCCGTAACTAATTTCTAATAATCTGCAAACTATAAAAATATAACAAAAACTAACAACCTACCTTAACTCTTGGGCTCTATATTACCAAAACCATGTCATATGAACTGCTTCTGATACGTCACTGCCTCAGCATGACACACAGATTAATATTATCTCTTCCAACTCAACTATATCCAATTCCTCCTTTCCATCCTTTGTAGTGTTGTACTTGTACCTTTGCATCTATGTCTATGGCTAAAAAAAGTATTAGAAAATTGGAGCCACACAGCAAATAAAAGGAAATTCAGACAATTGTCTTTGACATCACCAAAACCATAAGGCTGATGCAATCTGAAAAGAATAAACTAACATGATCATATCTATGGTTCAAAAGTATGATATCTCAATCTCATGCAACAACATAAGTTAAAGGAACAAAAATATCCCACTCCATTTTCTCTGGTTCTAGCTGATTTTTTTCCACCACAATTGGGACATGGTAGTTTAGTCCAAAAGCAAAGCCTAGCAGCATGCCCACCCACCCACACCATGCCACCTATACCATTTTTGAAGCACATACATTACATGGCATAAACTATTTATGTCACATACTTTTTAAGTATAGGAATATAGTTGCATTCATTGGGATGGGGAGATCTTTACAAAATAGTAAAATGAGCAATGCAATAGCGCCACTTTCCACTAACCGACTATGTTGCATGCGTGTTGACAAATCTTTCATTTTCCATTCCCAACACAAAACCCATCATATCATCATATATATGCTCACTCCTTTCTTGCCCTATTTCATAAGTTTTCTAGTCAACAGAAAGACAACTTTCTACTCCACTCCACACGAAACAAACCCCTCTAATTTTTTATAAACCCACCTCACTATATATCTCACTTGCTTTCCCTTCAAACCTGCAAAACACACAACTCACAAATCACATATTCCTCTCAAACTCTCTTCATTTTCCTTCTTTCTCTCCTACACACATTTTGTTTTCTTTTAACTCCATGCAGTTATCTCTATAGCTATATTTATCAACTTATATATATACTCCTACACCATCTCTTTATATCAAAATGGGAAATTGTCTTGCTCCTTGTAAACCCTGTTCAGGATCTTACACAAAAAAGCATGGTAAAGTTGTGAGGGTAGCTAAACCAGATGGGAAGGTTCTTGAGTTTAGCTCCCCAATTCATGTGAAGGACATCTTGACAAATTTTCCTGATTTTGGTGTTGGTGTTTCAAAGGAAGCCACAGAGATTTTCTCCCCAGATCATGAATTGAAGGGAGGAAGATTGTACCACTTGATTCCCTCTCTGTGTTCCACTACAAATGTTACAACACTAGGGACCACAGAGCAAGGTAGTGGGATAAAGAGGATCAAAGTTGTTATAACTAGGCAGCAGCTTGAGAAGTTAGTGACCAAACAAATCTCCATAGAGGATATATTATCAGAGGTTAAAACAGTTGGTGCTGGTTTTCCAAACAATCAGAAGCCAAAATTGGACACTATACTTGAAGAAAATGAGTGGTAGACAAATATGTAAAATACTTTAAAAAAACAAAAAGTTTCTGGTTGTTTAACCTTTCCTTTCCCTTCTTCCTTCCTTTGATATAGTTCTTTTTTTCTGTGGTAGTTATGTCATGGATGTGTTCTTGTAATGCTTTGGTTGTAAGGGCAGATAGAAAGGAAGAATGTAAAGGAAGACATAGAACCTAGTATAAATAAAATAGTTAAGGTTGGTTTTAAAATTTTGCATTCACTTTGCATTGACAGGTTTCTTATTAGCTTGTTCTAACGGATTAGTTATGTTGTCATGTTCTTTTTTTTAGGTACCTGTGCTCTCTAATTAAGAAATGCACATGATTGAGAGTGGAGGATTAGCACCTTTTGACATCTAACTCCTGGGATGTTTATGATAAATTTGGTAGTTGAATGCAGGGGATTTCAAATAAAGGCTCACGACTGCAATTGAGACCATAACATTTTGATTTTGAAGATCTTCGAAATCGAAACGCGGCTACAATTATGGCCGCATTTTCCAGTAATTGTCCACCACAATTAAACTAAGGAACACAATTTTTATGTTAAGTTCCATTTAAAGGAATCATGGATTCTCATCTAATAAAATAAAAGAGGGAGAAACTGACATTTAGAGACAATTATATTACAGCAAATTCTTTTTATTTTATTATTACAATAGGTACATATTAAAGAAGTTAAAACAGGGCAAAATGCAGAGTTTTCCAAAAGAACACTATACAAAGCCTTAGCATCTCACTGAATTTCCACATCAATAACCTTGCGTTCAACTTTGGTCTTGGGAATTGTTATGTAAAGCACACCATTTTTCAACTCAGCCTTAACCTTGTCCTTCTCACAATTATCTGGGATCATTAGACGGGTATCATAGGAACTATAGGTCTTGCTTGACCAAGAATCATCTCCACCTTGTTCCTTCTTATGGCCACCTTTTATGACAAGCACATCATCCTCCACAGACACCTTCACATCTTCCTTGGAAAGACCAGGCATGTCAAACCTCATTTTGATTTCATTCTCTTCATCTTTGATGTCCCAAGGGGCACGGATCTCGCCTCCTCCAAGGTTTCTTACAGGGAATGCTAGGGTATCTTCGAAGATTCGGTCCATTGTGTCTAGCATCTGCCGCATGCTCCTCATGGGTGACCAAGGGTCCAAGAGTCCTGCAAATAGGCCACAAGTCAATATACATGTTTTGTCACATGTATAATGTTGAGATCTTACATCGATTAAAGATATGGCTAAAGTAGTCCTTGTAAGGCTTCGACAATACTCACTTTCTTAAGCTGAGTTTTGATGTTGAATTAGGCCTAAAGCTCAAATTCTAATATATTACACTTTTGGTAATAGCAAAAGCTTTTTAGAGAGCTAATGCATAACATAATAGAAAAACTTCTATCCTTGTCACCCCCTAAAGTTGATTACATTTTGGATGCTTATTGGTATTGACATGTCTAGGATTTTTGCTTTTATTGGTTTCTGGCTTCTGCTTGAAATGTAGGGTTTGGTTAATGAAGCTTTCTCACTGGTCATTTTCATTCAGTTTGAGTTGAAAATCCACAATCGAATAATCCCAAAAAGATTATACCAATATCTGAAGCCAAGTTATGTATCCAACATGACAGTTATTCTTTTCTTTATCATGCCAAACTTAGTTGCCAAGGGATCCTATTATTTCACAAAAGAAAGATATGGTTGAACATAATAAGGAAATACAAGGGAAAATTGTTCCAGTGGCAATGGTGGAGTGGATGGCAATAACAACCACTACAATATTGGTGAAGCACCACCCATGACATGAGCAGATATCCTTTTAATAATCATTGAATCAATATCCAATTGAATTACATGCCAAATTCACAATTTTGTAATTGAAGTCTGTTAAGAGTATCAAGATTCTAAATTATAATGCAGTCATAATATTGCAGCTACCACGTCCTTGATTAGCTAAGGTAGATTGAGATCTCGATTCACTTTAATTAATACACCTTATTTAATTTTTAATCACAAAAATTTCATGCAGCAATGACTACAATTCATATCATAGCAATTTTAATGTCCACAATCGCGGTGGCCATAACTGCCATCACAACAACAGCAACCACAATCTAAAACCATACAGTGAATATTCAAATGGTTAAGAGTTATATACTTGTTTGGATTTGCTTGGTAGTTGGTAGCAAAAGAATGTGAAACTTACCAAATGGTGAAATATCCATGGCACCTCTACGAGGCTTTTTCTCCACAGAAGTACCTTGATCACCCTTGCTAACATGCACGTCCACAGAGTTCTCTCTGTTATCATCACTTGCCTGAGCTCTCACCCTTCCCACCCGTGGCAATGGTTTCTTTGGTGATGGAAAGGAGACCAAGCAGGGTGCAATGACTTTGTTGTCTGGTTTGGCAGAGTACCCTGTTCTTTGGGACAACAGAGGATGAGTGGTTGTTAAGGACAGTGCTTGAGCCATAGCTATAGAAAATATGCAAACGAATATCTTGTATCTGGCAATGTTCAAGTGTTGTGTTGATGAGGGTGATGATTGTTGTGAGTGAATATATATAGATAGACAGTGAATGTGAAAAATGGAGAAGGGTCTTGAGAAGTTGAGAGGAAGTTCGAAATTTCTGGACCCAACACCTGTCTTTGTCTTTCTCTCACTCTCAAGGTTTCGGGAATGGTCTTCAAACTGGTTTCATATCCTGAATAGAGGCCAATGAGTTATTGCAGCTAGACACTTTAATTTTATGTAATTCTTAATTCACCACCTTTGTTCAAATTTTCATTTCACTCCTTGGCCGTTTTTTATACTATTTTTTTTCCACGTCCCTTGAGATAATTTTTTTTGGGTTTTACAGATACTTTATAATAATTGATCATCTAATCATTATTGTTTCTAAAGTTTAAAAAAAAAAACCGATAATCAAGAGTCATAAAATAAATATTAAAAAAAATGTAAAATTACACATACTTTATAACAATTAACCATCTAATTGTTATTGTTTCTAAATAATAGGATTGATGATCAGGGTTATTGTCGCGACCGTCCCGTCCGGGCGCCGCAAAAAAAGAAGGAAAAAGACAGAGGAGTCACCACTAAAATTTTTATTGGGAAAATCTTAGAAAACCAAATTATTTAAAGGTAAACTGGTCTAAAAAAAAGGAAAGAGATGAGTCTGGGAGTCGGTTACGAGTAGGGAAGGTGTTAGCACCCCACATCGCCCGTTTAAAAACGGTACCTCAAGTTAATTGTGCAAAAACATTTTAATAACCTTTTAAATATTTATTTTACCCCAAAAATTATTTACAAAAAAGAATTATTTTTAGTTTTTAATATTTTAAATTTTTATTAATTTTTATATTTTTAGATTTATTGTTTATAAAAACTAAATGAGGTTGAACATGGCACATGAGTCCATAGGGTAACCTCAAATCTAAGGGACTGAACATGACACCGTGTTCATAGAGCATCCCTCAAAATAGAAAATTTTAATTATTTTGATTAACTATTTTAACATAAAAGAGACACAAAAAAAGGAAAATTTAGTTTTGGCTTGATAAGATTTATCTTGCTCCTACGTATTCCCGGGTGCGATGGGAAACACAAAGCCACATAGTTTTTTCAGAAAAAAGTTTGATTGGTCGGTTGATTTTAATTTTGATGAAGATTTGATTTTTTATTTTTTTTATTTTTTTTTAAAAAAGGGATTTTATTTAAAAATAAATTCACCGTTGCATAGAGTCCAAGATAGCGGTGCTATACGATAAACCCTTACAATTCAAACGACACTTGAGGGTGAATAAGTCCATACATCAACGTCGTAGATTGTAGCGTGAATTCAAAAGATATTTTTATAAAATTAAATTGGGTAAAATTGGTTAAAAGTATAAATTGAAAAAAAAAACATTTATTATTTTTTACAAAAAGGGAATTCACTCTTGCGCAGGGTTAAAGATAGCAAAGTTATACGATAAACCCTTACAATTCATACAACACTTGAGGATGAAAAATCATACATCGACGTTGTAGATTGTTACATGAACTCAAAATAAATTTTATTTTTTACAAAGTTGGATAAAATTTGTTAAAAGAGTAAATTGAAAACATTTTGTTATTTTTAACACAATGGAATTCACTCTTGCACGGGATTAAAGATAGTCAGGCTATATGATAAGTCCTTACAATTCATATGACACTTGAGGATGAAAAATCATACATCTACGTCATAGATTGTTGCGTGAATTATAAATATTTTTAAAAAAAAAGAAAAAAAAGGAATTTTATTTTTTATTTGTCATTTCTATTTTTGTGTGTATTTTGTTGTTTAGAATCCTCTTAAAAAGAATTCAGCCCAATTTAAATTGTCTATGATAGTAAGTGGGCAAGCCATTGTTGGGCCCAAAACCAGGAAGCTTTGCCCATTTCCTTGACCCAAACAGACAACCCACAAATTAACCAAGACCAACAAAAGTTACTTAAAATACATAAAACAAAGATTTATTTGTCGTCTAAAATCAAGAATCAGAAAAAGTGGAAAGAGGTAAACCAGGGGAGGCAAACGATGGAGATGGAGAGGTAGTGGAAGGAGGGAGGCGCGACGGAGGCGAGGGTGGACCTCTGGTGCGCGGCGGCTCGCGAGGTGGTTGCTGGGTCGAGGCGCGGCGGTGACGAGAGCATATCTGCAACTTCCAGTGGCGGTTCGTGTGGTGGTTACTAGGTCGAGGCGTGGCGGTGACGGGCGGCGAAGGAGACAGCGATTCGAGTTGGAGATGGAACTAGGCGGAGACGTGGTGGTGGCTGAGATGATCTGTGCTTTTTTGTTCTGGAGAGTATTTTGATATTTTGTGTTGATTTGTGATTTGGGAGTGATGGTTGGTAGAGGTGGAAGATGATAGTATAGGGGGGTGGACTGAGTGAGAAGAAGGTGGGGATGGTGGAGATTTGAATGGTGGTGTAGTGGCTGTCATGGAAGAAACGTACTGGGTGTATTGAGTTGGAGAGGAGAGTATTGAGTATTTTTTCTACCCTTCTCTCCTATGCTAGAAGATGCTTCTGTTTATATATCAACCACAGGGAATGATAGTGACAAAATTTGTTATTGATATGTAGACAAAAAAAATGCAGAGGGTGGTACATTTTGTGGGGAGCATATCAACCTTTGCTCCACCACCTTGCTTGGTTCCAATGGCAGGGATGGTGTCCCTCTCTTTCTGGAAAAAATTGAAAGGAAACAAAAGAAGGAAAATAAAAGAGAAAGCTGGTTTACCTCAAATGGAAGAAGACAAAGCAAGGATGGAAAAAAGGACAAGGAATTAAAATTTATTTTTATATATTTTTTTTTCAAATAAAAATCATAAGTCTTTTTTTTTATCATGGGCTCAACAAGCCATTTGTAACAATAAAATGAAAATGGGATACACTAATTCTATAATGGGCCAAGAACAAAAACATTTTTTGTTTTATTTTTATCATTTTTTTTGTTTACTATTTTTCAAAACATTAATTAATAAAAATCCGGGAAAAATTAGGTGTTCGCAGCTGCCCCTCTTTACTTGTTTCTTATTAGATAGTAGGTGTAACCGTAGTTAACCTATTATCGTTATAAGAGACGAGTAAAGACATGAACTCCAATTTTGGCCGGGGTTTGCTGACAAGTAAAAGGATGCATAATTAAAAGAGCTTGCGGGATGGATTGCCCATAGAAGCTCGAATAGAAAGATCGAAGAGCTTACGGGGTATGGTACCCGCTGAAGCTTGACAGAAGATAGAAAACTTGCGGAGTCGATTATCGACTGAGGCTTGAAATTAAAAGGTTAAAAGCTTGCGGAGTCGGTTATCCGCTGAAGCTTTAAAGGAAAGGTAAAAAGCTTGTGGAGTCGGTTATCCACTGAAGCTTGACAAAAAATAAAAAGCATGCGGAGTCGGTTATCCGCTGAAGCTTGAAAAGAAATGTTAAAAGCTTACGGAGTCGGTTGTTCGCCGAAGCTTGAAAAGAAATGTTAAAAGTTTACGGAGTTGGTTGTCCGCTGAAGCTTGAAAAGAAAGGTTAAAAGCATGCGGAGTCGGTTATCCACTGAAGCTTGAAATGAAATGTTAAAAGCTTACAGAGTCGGTTGTCCGCTGAAGCTTGAAAGCAAAAGGATTACAAGCTTGTGACGTCAGTTATCCACTGAAGCTTGCAAACAAAAAGGTTAAAAAGCTTGTGGAGTCGATTATCCGCGGAAGCTTGAAATGAAATGTTAAAAACTTACGATGTCTGTGCAATTTACTGGGTTTTGTGCTCACAAGAGATAAACAATTGCAATGCATGATGCCAGAAATGTCCTATATGCTTGTTGAAAACCTCAAATGATTTCAATGCAACACAAGGAAAGCTCGTAACACATTACTATTTTTAATTTTTTCATCGCTTAGGTGGTTTTTATTATCACCCTTGACCCCTTAAAGTGTTGATCACGGACAAGCTTTGAGATGAACTAAAACGAGTCATGTCTTTGTGAAGACAAAGGGTTGAGCACTTTTGCAATGGTATGCTTCCTTTGCAATGATTGTCCCCGTGCTTCTTGTCAGTAGACCACGACGCCCTTTGTCGGGAGATCATCCCGTTCTTTACGGCCTTTCGAGACTTTCAAAGAAATTCTAAATGCTTTTGAAGACACCAATACATGTTTCACATTTTAGTATATACTTATCACGATGAATGCACACACAATTGACAAAAGTTAAGGCAAATGGATAAGGATAAAAAGAATTGGGAGTCAATGTCATTATATTTGGACTGAAAAGGTGTACAAAACCGATATTACAATGGAGTATGGGATTGCAAAAAGGTTATGAAGTGGAATCACATCTCCTTAAGTGACATCTCTTCCCATGACTAGTGTTAGTATCTCTCATACCATCTCAACTGTTCATTAATCATCATCTGAGCGTGATATCTGCCCCAGTCTTCATGCATCTAGCCCACTGATTGCCTCAGTTCATCGGCTTGATGACATTTCCATTGTTTATTTTTTTTGAACCCTAACTTTTGCCTAGACCGCCTTTTCAGGTTTTCAGCCTAGCGGGTTGCTCTAACTTTTGCTTAGACTGTCTTTTCAGATTTTCAGCCTAGCGAGCTTTTCTTCTTTTCATTTTTTTCACTTTTTTTTTTCTTCTTCTTCTTGGGAAATGCGTTCAAGCATAATACTTTTTGACTGCATCCGAGTTTATAGGGAGTGGAAGATCTTCCCCATCCATCCTGGTGAGAATTAAAGCTCCTCCCGAGAAGGCCTTTTTCACAACGTAAGGTCCTTCATAGTTCGGGGTCCACTTCCCACGATGATCCTTTTGGATTGGTAGGATCTTTTTGAGCACTAGATCACCCTCCCGAAACTGTCGGGGGCGTACTTTCTTCTCATAAGCTCTCATTAACCTTTTCTGGTACAATTGACCATGACACAATGCTGCTAATCTCTTCTCTTCAATAAGGTTCAATTGGTCGAGTCGATCTTGAACCCACTCGACTTCTTCCAATTCTGCCTCTCTCAATACCCTTAATGACGAGATCTCTACTTCAATCGGGAGTACTGCTTCCATCCCATAAACTAAAGAATATGGAGTTGCACCTGTCGAGGTGCGAATAGAGGTATGGTAGCCGTGCAAAACAAAAGGTAACATCTCGTGCCAATCTTTATACGTCACTAACATCTTTTGGACAATCTTCTTGATATTTTTATTAGCGGCCTCAACTGCTCCATTCATCTTTGGGCGATACGGGGAGGAATTGTGATGCTTTATCTTGAAGTTTTCGCATATCTCTTTCATCATCTTGTTGTTCAAGTTAGTCGCATTATCAGTGATAATCTCACTTGGCAACCCATAACGACAAATTAATTCTTTTTTTACAAATTTGATCACGACATTCCTGGTCAGATTGGCATATGATGCAGCCTCAATCCACTTTGTGAAATAATCAATGGCAACAAGAATGAAGCGATGCCCATTCGAGGATTTTGGTTCGATTGGACCAAAAACATCCATTTCCCACATTGAGAATGGTCAGGGTGCCGTCATGACATTCAAGGAAGCGGGCGGTGCATGAACCCTATCAGCATATATTTGACACTTATGGCACCTCTTCGCATAATTAAAACAATCTGCCTCCATTGTCAACCAGTATTGGCCAGCCCTCAAGATTTTTCTTGCCATTGCATGACCGCTCGCATGTGTTCCGAAAGATCCTTCGTGGACCTCCTCAATTATCCGTTTAGCTTCTTTCGCGTCAACGCATCTTAACAACACCATGTCATGATTTCTTTTGTAGAGAATACCTCCATCTAAATAGAAACCCATTGCAAGTCTTCTTAGAGTTCTTTTGTCGTTTTTTGAAGTTCTCGGAGGGTATTCCCTTCTTTGGATGAAGCATTTGATGTCATGGTACCACGGTTTTTGATCAGACTCTTCCTCTATCACTTGACAATATGCTGGATGATCACAACTTTCCATTTTGATGAGTGGTAAGTTCCTCTCGTTACTTACTTTGAACATCGAGGACAAGGTAGACAGTGCGTCAGCTAATTGGTTATCTTCTCGGGGAATATGGTGAAATGTGACTTCATCAAACTGCTCAATCAAACCTTTGATGTAATCATGGTACGGGATTAACTTGGCATCTCGGGTTTCCCATTCCTCTCTTAGCTGGTGGATAACTAATGCAGAGTCCCCGTATACCTCCAGTATCCTTGCCTTTTATTCTATTGCTGCCAGGATCCCAAGCGCACAAGCTTCATATTCGGCTATGTTGTTTGTACAATCAAAGCTGAGCCTTGCAGTGACAGGGAAATAATCATTTTCCGGTGAGATTAATATTACCCCAATTCCATGCCTCAAGGCATTAGAAGCTCCATCAAATAACAAAGTCCACTTTTCTTTTTCTGGTGATTGCACGTGATCAAACAAAGCCATTATATCTTCATCTGGGAAATCACATTGCATCGATCCATAATCTTCTACTGGCTGATTGGCTAGATATTCTGCAAGAGCACTCCTTTTTATTGCTTTTTGGGTGACATAGACAATGTCATATTCTGATAGCAGGACTTGCCAGCGAGCAATTCTTCCAGTCAGAGCAGGCTTATCAAAGATATACTTGATCGGATCCATTTTGGACACCAACCAGGTAGTGTAACACAACATGTAATGCCTCAAACGGCGAGCCGCCCAAGCCAAGGCACAGCAAGTGTGTTCTAGCAGTGATTAGTTGGCTTCGTAACTGGTGAATTTCTTACTTAGATAATAGATGGCATGTTCCTTCCTTCCTGACTCATCGTGTTGCCCCAATACGCAACCCATCGATTCATCTAGCACAGTCAAATACATGATGAGAGGTCTTCCCGGCACTGGGGGAACCAAAACCGGAGGCTCCTGTAGGTATTGTTTGATCTTCTCAAAGGCTTTTTGACAATCTTCATTCCATGTCACAGCCTGATTTTTGCGCAGCAATTTAAATATTGGTTCACATGTCGCGGTTAGTTGGGAGATGAACCGGGCAATGTAGTTCAATCTTCCTAAAAACCCACGAACTTCCTTCTTTGTTTGAGGTGCTGGCATGTCGATGATTGCTCGAACCTTTTCAAGATCAACCTCTATTCCTCTTTGACTAACAATGAACCCTAGAAGCTTGCCTGATTTCACTCCAAAAGTGCATTTGGCCGGATTCAGTCGGAGCTTAAACTTTCTTAACCACTCAAAAAGTTTCTGCAGATTATCAACATGGTCATCTTCGGATCTGGACTTGGCGATCATGTCATCTACATAAACTTCTATCTCCTTATGCATCATGTCATGGAATAAAGCCACCATAGCCCGCTGATATGTTGCCCCAGCATTTTTCAAGCCAAAGGGCATAACCTTGTAGCAAAAGGTTCCCCATAAAGTGACAAACGTAGTTTTCTCCATATCTTCAGGTGCCATCTTGATCTGATTATATCCTGAGAATCCATCCATGAAAGATAATAATGCATGTTGGGCAGTATTATCTACAAGAACATCAATATGAGGCAGAGGAAAATCATCTTTGGGGCTAGCACTGTTCAGATCTCGATAGTCAACACACATTCGAACCTTTCCATCTTTCTTGGGAATAGGAACGATGTTAGCAACCCATTGAGGGTACTTTAAAACTTCTAGGAAACCTGCATCCAGTTGTTTCTTGACCTCATCCTTGATCTTTAGAGACATTTCTGCTTTCATCCTTCGTAGCTTCTGCTTTACTGGAGGACACTCCGGCTTTAATGGCAATTTGTGTTCTGCTACACTGGGGTCTAACCCTGGCATGTATTGGTACGACCATGCGAAAACATCTTTATAATCCATCAACAACCTGATCAACCTACTTCGCTCTTTTTCTGATTTTGACCTTTTTTTTATCATCTTCAGTTCCCAAATTGATTAGTTCACTTGGCTCTTCATGGGGCCGAATTTCCCTGGCTTCTTGCTCTACCAACCTCAATAGTTTAGGAGGGACTTCCCCATTTTCATCAACAACCTCATCAGCATGATCAATAGGATAGTCAAAATTGTATGCTGAGTTATTAACACTGTCATTTTCAAGAGAGACGCTTTTAGATCTGCATTTTGGTAGTTATCAGGGAAAGATGAATGAATAACGGTTAAAGATGGGAAACTGCATTTATTGGTGAGGAACGATGAATAAAAGCAAAAATAAAAAAAAATAAGAGGGATAAGAACATAAAGATATTGAATACATGCATTTATTGATAAGTCATACTGAAACGGAAACAAGTAAGCCCATTACAACAAAAATCCTAAAGCCTTGGGCAGTGCTAAAGGATAAGCATTACAGAATTACTTTGAAAAAAACTCTATGGTCCTGGGGAACTCAATGACTTCCCAATTGTTGAGCTCTATATCCGGAGGGCACGGATACACCAAATTGACACCATGATCGGCGAGATAATCATCTTCAACAGCTGCTGCTTGGTCCAGGAATGTGAACCCTACACTTCGAAAGCTCTATCGAATGTCACAGATGGGAACCCTTTCAGCCTCGTATTCACGATTTTCCAGCCGAGCCAACCTTTTTCTTTTCTTCTCTTCTATAACCCTCATTTGTCGGCCTTGGTGGGTTGATAGTGTGATTTCACATCATAATTCTTGTACACTTTTGCATGCATTTTTCATATAGTTTAGGCATATTTGATTTGATTTTATTAGATTTTACCTTGGATCGGGTAAGGCGGTTTCTTGGTGTTGTTTTGCAGGAATTCATGGAAAAATGCTCAAATTAGCCATGATAGAGCTTGGATGAAGACAGAACTTAAAAAGTTAAGAAAATGACCCAGGCAGAGCCCATCACGGCCTGGCCGTGATGACCCTCACGGCTGTGATCGAGCAATAATTGAGAGAAAAGAAGGCAAAAGTCAGAAGCTGTCACGGCCTAGCCGTGATCCGCATCACGATCGTGACATGTTAATGGAGCTAGACCCCCTCTTGGCAGAATCTTTCACGGCCAAGCTGTGACGACTATCACGGTCGTGACAAATCATTTGGTGAAGGCAGAAGCTATCACGACCTGCCCGTGATGAGCCTCACGGTCGTGATGCTCCAATATTTGAATGCGCGCCAAGGCAGAAAGCGTCACGGCTAGGCCGTGATGGCCATCACGACCGTGATGCGAATCCTGATATATAAAGGAGCACGAGAAGAACAGAAGAAAACAGTTTTTAAACCCTAAAATAGTCTCTCTGAACCAAGGGGCAGTGGCACAAGGATTCCATGGAGTTTCTCCTCCATCTCATCTATATTTCTTTGGTTGTAGCTATGATCATGAGTAGCTAAACCTCCATTGTTGGGGTTAGGTGTAGCTAATTCTGAATTCTCATGTATCTAACTTGATTTTGTAATATAGTTTTTACTTCTATATTGAGTGATTGATTGTCTATGCTTAATGCTTGTTGTGGCTAGCACCCCCATGACTCGATTAGTGTTTTGATATGCAATTGGGAAATTCGTATTAGAACCGGGACTGAGATCAATCACCTAGTAACCCTTGCGTCTAGGAATGGAGTTTGGTTTACTAGTAATCGTATAATCCCTAATCTTAATGCGAAGTAGAAACTGTTTATGAGTCATGTCATTGCATGGGGATTGATTGTCATAATTGAAGTAGAAACTGTTTATGAGTCATGTCATTGCATGGGGATGAATTTTAGTGAACCTAATCCCAGCATTGTTCTTATATTTGAAGAATTCCTTTAACTGCCTTCCGAGTGTTCGACAAAAACACACAAAGAACTTTTCTCTTTATTTTGTTTGTTTTAGGTTTAAATCTTATTTGGGCTTGATATTTACTATCGAGCTCCCTTCAATCCAAATATTCGCCTAGATAGTAATTGATTCGGTACATGTTAGTAATTGTCACAGTCCTCGTGGGAACGATAAACGGTCTCACCACCGTATTACTTGCACGACTAGGTATACTTGCCTAGAGCCGTCAACAAGTTTTAGCGCCGTTGCCGGGGACTGTGTTTCAATATTAGCATACCCATTTCAGTTACTAATTTAAGCAAAATCAAAAAAAAAATTCTGTGGTAATCTGTTTGCTGTCATTTTTGTGTTTTGGTTTGTTGTCATATTTTTCTGGTATACTTGTTGTTTGTGTGCTGGCTTTTACTGCTAACACTCTTGATTACTAGACTGTTTGTGTATGCGAGGTACTATCCCAGCCGACCAACTCCTCCACGATCCTGAAATTGAAAGAACAGCTAGGAAGAATCAAAGGCAAGTAAGAGAGCAGAAACTGTTAGAACAAGAAGAAGAAGAACAAGAGACTTCCACCTCTCAAGTTCATCAAGAAAAACTCAGAATGGCAGGTAATGGTGAAGGTGCTCCACCACGGAGGACACTTGGTGACTACGGCAACACAAATGTCAATCGGCATGTCACTAGCATAGTGAGGCCCCCAATTAACTGCAACAATTTTGAAATCAAGTCAGCTCTTTTGAATTTGGTTACACAAAATTAGTTTGCCGGGTTGGAAAAGGAAGATCCCAATAGTCATATCTCCAACTTCATTGAGATATGTGATACGATGAGGCATAATGGTGCCTCTGAGGATGCAATCCGCCTAAGGGAGTTTCCCTTCTCTCTAAGAGATAGGGCCAAGGCTTGGCTCCAATCTTAACCAAGGGGGAGCATTACTACATGGGATGATTTAGAGGCAAAATTTCTGGCAAGGTTCTTCCCCACCTCAAGATTTGTAAAGACAAGGGGTGACATCATAAGCTTTTCTCAGCAAGAAGGTGAGACTCTTCATGACGCCTGGGAAAGGTTCAAGGAATTGCTCTGAAGATGTCCAAATCATGGGTTTGATGATCATACCCAAATGCAAACATTCTGTAATGGATTGAGGCCGTCAACCAGGTATATGTTGGATGCCTCAGCTAGAGGGTCCATGAATACAAAGACAGCAGAGGAAGCACTAATTTTGATAGAGGCTATGGCATTAAACGACTACTTGATGCATCATGATCGGGGTCCCACGTCAAGAAGGGGAGTGTTGGAGTTAGATTCACAATCTGCACTTTTGGCTCAGAATAAACTCATGACACAACAATTGGAGTCCAATACCAAGCAACTAGCTCAACTCCCACAACAACTCCAAACTGTTCAAGGGACAACCATGCCACCTCAACAGGTAATGCGATGTGATTTTTGTGGCGGAGATCATGATAATGGAAGATGTGAGGCACCACCTAGTTCCCATGAGGAAGCTAATTATATGGGGAACTATGGGAGGCCAGGCAACAACCAATACTCCAACAACTACAACCAAGGATGGAGGAATCAACCGAGTTTTGGTTGGAAACAAGATGCCGGACAAGCAAGCAAGCCTCAACCCACACCACCGCCTCAAGACCGGATTTCTATATTGGAGAACACCCTCAATCAATTCATGCAAGTGTCCATGACAAACCAGAAAAACACAGATGCTTCTATAAAAAAAACTTGGAGGTTCAAGTTGGACAAATTGCAAAGCACCTAGCGGAGCAATCTAGCAGCAGTTTTTCAGGTAATACTCAAACCAATCCTAAAGAGCATTGCAATGCTATTGTGTTGAGGAGTGGTAAAAGCCTTGAGGGAGAGAGTGGTGAGCCCTTGGTGAAAAATCATAGAGTTGATGAAAAAACAGAGGTGAATGCTGAAAAAACTGATTTGAATAAAGAAAAAGGCAAAGAGGTTGTAGTAGAGGAGGAAGAAAAAGACAAGAGGGAGAAGCTAGTGGATGAGAATTCGATTTTGAGGAGAACTAAAAGTCAGATTTTGAAAGATGGAGACAACCCTCAAGTGATCCCCTCTTATGTGAAGTTGCCCTATCCTCATTTGAGAAAGAAAAAGGAGAAGGAAGAACAGTTTGCCAAGTTCCTTGACATCTTCAAGCGGTTACAGATCAACATACCCTTTGCTGAAGCACTAGAGCAGATGCCAACCTATGCAAAGTTCATGAAGGAGTTGCTTACAAAGAAAAGAAAATTCAAAGAAGGTGAGATTGTTGCCTTGACAGAGGAGTGTAGTGCGATACTTCAGAGGAAGCTACCTCCAAAGCTTAAAGATCCTGGTAGTTTTACAATTCCCTGCACTATTGGGAGTGTTGCTATTGGGAAGGCCTTATGTGACTTGGGAGCGAGTATCAACTTGATGCCGCTTTCAATTTTGAACAAGCTTGGAGGTGGTGAGGTGAAACCAACAAGGATGGCATTGCAACTAGCTGATAGATCAATCAAGCGTCCTTATGGTATCTTGGAAGATGTTCTGGTAAAGGTGGATAAGTTTATCTTCCCAGCAGACTTTGTGATTTTAGACATGTAGGAGGATACAGAAGTTCCACTCATACTGGGGAGACCTTTTCTAGCGACTGGTCGCGCTTTGATAGACGTACAAAAAGGCCAGCTGCGATTCAGAGTGCAGGATGAAGAAGTCACTTTCAATGTATTTGAAGCTATGCATCGCCCGAGTGATGAAGAGGATTGTTTTCGCATGGACATTGTGGATATAGTGGCTAAAGAAGTCATTGCACATCAGCATCACTCCTCTACTCCTGAGAAGAAGGAAAAGATCAACATGAAAGCAACTCTGAAGCCCTGCAAGACAAATGATGCATCAATTGGTGATGAAGTTGGATCTGCTCGTCAGGTGAAAACAGAACTGCCGTCGGGGGGGGGGGAGTAAGGATAGGGCCACGAGACTCAGAGTGAAAGTCCAAGGCGGAAGCGCAATTTTTGGCGTTATAAGAAAAACCAGCTCTTTGAAGGAGTTCCATTGAAGATAAGTGTTCTTGCACTTCTACGCCCAGCCGACCCCGGTTAATTGAAAGAAGCCCGTCAAGCTAGTGACGTTAAAGAAGCGCTTATTGGGAGGCAACCCAAATTTTCTTAACCCTTCTCTTTAGTTAGTTTTTGTTTTTGATTTTGCCCTCTTGAATAATTTGAGAAGATCAAGAGGAAAATATCATAGACTAATATGTTTGTTAAGTGTTTTCAGGGAAAGGAGGAAGGAGAAGCAAAAAGGGCCGAGACAACAAAGTCAGTAACCATCACGCCCAGGCCGTGACACTGGTCACGGTCGTGATGAGACAGAGTTGAAGATCATAAAGGATCACGGCTGATGAGCCAGAGTTGAAGATCATAAAGGATCACGGCTCAGCCGTGATCCCCATCACGGGCGTGATGGAAGGACCATGAAGATCAGAGAGCATCACGGCCTAGCCATGATGGAGGTCACGGCCGTGACAAGCTACTCCTATGAACCAGAATGCATCACGGCCTGCCCGTGATAAGCATCACGACCGTGACCCAATTTTCATGCAATTCCTTCTGACTATGCATGTGAACCAGCACCCGCTGCCGACTCGGTAAGTCGTTCCAGTTTTTCTTTCCTCTCTCCAACTTGATTATTTACATTGGGGACAATGTAAGTTCTTAAGCTTGGGGTAGGGGTATTTTCGCATTGTTCATGTTGCATTCATATAGTTTTGCATGATAGCTTTGCATGTTCACATGATTAGATTGACCCTTGCCTAGATTTTGCATCCAATTGTGAGAACTAAGTGCCAAATAAATTGAGATAGTGAATTTTTGAACCCAATTTTTCATTCTTGTGATAAGGCTTCAAATAAAAATGCTTGAGATGATCTGTGGTAGTTGATAATTAGCATGTGGTGCCGTAGATTTGTGTTTCTCACTGATTCTTGAACTACTAAAATGTGAGATTTTGAGCCAAAAGGGGTACTCACTGAATATACCCCATTCTTTGTGTTAGAGTGTTATTCCTCTTGGATTGTACTTCTCTAGAACTTGACTTGAAACCATTTTGAAGCTTAAAAATTTTTGAAAACATTTTTAAAAATGATTGAGGCACTAGGTATTTTTTCGGCCTTCTGAGCTTTGAATGACTAAATGCTACTCTTTAGTTGCCCAATTTTGAGCCTACATGAATAAAATACTTTTCTTGGTACCTTGAAATATGTAGATGAATGATGCTTGATAAGGGACCTTCTAAAGTATTACAAAAGGGTAAAAAGGTAGTTGAAAATGTTTGGGATGAGAAAATCAAAAATATTTCTCTTGAGCTGAAAATCTCCCCTTCTCCAAATAAAAGAAAAATAAAAGAAAAAGAAAAATCTATGGAGAAGGGGATGACAAAATAAAGTGAGAAATGAAATAAAAAGAAATAAAGAAAGGTGGAAAAAGGAATCAAAACCCTTCTCCAAATGCTTGATTGTGTTTAGCCCTTTTGAAATTTCCTTTTCTTGACTCTCCCACCTAACGATAAATCCCATGGCCCCGTTACAACCAAAGCAAAAGACCTCTTGATTCTTAATTGTTTTCATTAATAAAGTAGAGATTTGGTTGATAGTCAAGCCTATGGTAGAATTCATTCCTTGAGGAAAGTGGAGCGAATTGTCTAATTTCCCTAACACTTGAGTGAGGTGAGAAAGAGAGCCAAGCAAATGAACAAGCTTGGGGTGATCTTCAGGTGAGAAAGAGTGCCCTAATCGGTGAGAATATGAGTCTAAGAAACCTAAGCCTCTAATTGGACTTGAACTGATTGTCTCTTGCTGAATTAATTGAGATGCCTGTTACTTGGATTACTTGCTACTCGGGTCCTTGGTTCACTATCCGTAATCTGATTGTCTATATCTTCTGGCCTTAGTGATTGCTTGAGGACAAGCAATTGAATAAGCTTGAGGTGATTTGATAGTGTGATTTCACATCATAATTCCTGTACACTTTTGCATGCATTTTTCATATAATTTAGGCATATTTGATTTGATTTTATTAGTTTTTACCTTGGATCGGGTGAGGCGGTTTCTTGGTGTTGTTTTGCAGGAATTCAAGGAAAAATGCTCAAATTAGCCATGATGGAGCTTGGATGAAGATAGAACTTAAAAAGTGAAGAAAATGACCCAGGCAGAGCCCATCATGGCCTGGCCGTGATGACCCTCACGGCCGTGATCGAGCAATAATTGACAGAAAAGAAGGCAAAAGTCAGAAGCTGCCACGGCCTAGCCGTGATCCACATCACGGCCGTGACATGTTAATGGAGCCAGACCCCCTCTTGGCAGAATCTGTCACGGCAAAGCCGTGACGACTATCACGGCCGTGACAGATCATTTGGTGAAGGCAGAAGCTATCACGGCCCGTGATGAGCATCATGGTCGTGATGCTCCAATATTTGAATGCGCGCCAAGGCAGAAAGCGTCACGGATAGGCCGTGATGGCCATCACGGCCGTGCCGCGAATCCTGATCTATAAAGGAGCACGAGCAGAACAAAAGAAAACAATTTTTAAACCCTAAAATACTCTCTCTGAACCAAGGGGCAATGGCACAAGGATTCCATGGAGTTTTTCCTCCCTCTCATCTATATTTCTTTGGTTGTAGCTATGATCATGAGTAGCTAAACCTCCATTGTTGGGGTTAGGTGTAGCTAATTCTGAATTCTCATGCATTTGACTTGATTTTGTAATATAGTTTCTACTTCTCTATTGAGTGATTGATTGTCTATGCTTAATGCTTGTTGTGGCTAGCACCCCCATGACTCGATTAGTGTTTTGATATGCAATTGGGAAATTCGTATTAGAACCGGGACTGAGATCAATCACCTAGTAACCCTTGCATTCAGGAATGGAGTTTGGTTTACTAGTAATCGCATAATCCTTAATCTTAATGCGAATTCACTAATCTAGGCCACCTAAGGAATTAGGGTCTATTAGGCTCTTGTCATCCGAGGAATCGAGGCTTGAGTAATTTAGTGGATTGATTGTCATAATTGAAGTGGAAACTGTTTATGAGTCATGTCATTGCATGGGGATGAAGTTTAGTGAACCTAATCCGAGCATTGTTCTTATATTTGAAGAATTCCTTTAACTGCCTTCTGAGTGTTCGACAAAAACACACAAAGAACTTTTCTCTTTATTTTGTTTGTTTTAGGTTTAAATCTTATTTGGGCTTGATATTTACTATCGAGCTCCCTTCAATCCAAATATCCACCTAGATAGTAATTGATTCGGTACGTGTTAGTAATTGTCACAGTCCTCGTGGGAACGATAAATGGTCTCACCACCGTATTAATTGCACGACTAGGTATACTTGCCTAGAGCCGTCAACATGGGTTTATATCCCAACCCAAACCTGTCCTTGTTCTCGGCAAGCATGAGGATGTCAGTGACACCTTGGCTATTCTTCCCCAAACCGCTTCCAGGTCGGTATCCTCCTTCGAGCATAACCCTTGCCATCATAACAGACGCTTTAGATGACTGAGGTTTCAAGTGTGGAGCACCATCCCCGACATAAGTGGAATTGGCAATTTCAAGCGATTGGAAAGCGGTCTCAAGAGCTTCTTCGGCAGCTTCAATGTAAGGGGTTGTTGATGGCTTACTCACTAACATAACCTCCTCTCCAGAAACAATTATCAACTTACTATCGACAATGAACTTCACTTTCTGGTGCAATGTGGAAGGTATAGCTCCAGACGAATGGATCCATGGTCGTCCTAGGAGACAACTGTAAGTTGGTGTGATGTCCATTACTTGGAAGAGTATTTCGAAGGTGCAAGGGCCAATCTGAATGGGCAATTCAATTTCTCCCATGACTTCCCTTCGGGTGCCATCGAAAGCTCTTACAATCATTGTGCTCGGCTTCATATGATTTCCATTGAAAGGCAACTTTGCCAGTGTTGACTTTGGCATTACATTCAAAGAAGAACCATTATCAATGAGAACCTTAGCCATGACATGATCTCGACACTTTACAGAAGTAACGCCTTGTTGTGCCCTATTCCTTCAGCTGGAATTTCATCATCAATGAAAGTAATATAATTATTAGCAATGATGTTACCCACAATGTTATCAAGCTTATCGATCGTGATGTCATGAGAGACATGAGCTTGATTCAACACCTTCATTAGTACTCTCCTATGTGGCTCAGAATTCATCAACAAAGACAAAAGAGATATCCGAGATGGAGTTTGATTCAATTGATCCACAACCCTGTATTCGCTTTGCTTGATGAACTTCAAGAATTCGCCGACTTCTTCATCAGATACCTCCTTTTTATTATCACCCCTTTTGGTATCCTTTTCAACCGGCGTTCCTTCCACCTTCTCCTCCCCCCTACGATCTTTTTCTTCCTTTTCTGTTCCCTCCCCTCACAATACCTTTGGAGTATAAATGCGTCCACTCCTAGTCATTCCATCTGTTGGTGTAAGCCCTAGAGGCCAATGTATTTCTTTAGACTTACATTTGTATCTTGCTATTTTATATATATATATATATATATATATATGATATGAGGCATTCCAGTTTATTGTGTTACTTGTTTAAACATAATAACGTCCTTAGAATAGAAATCTCAGTTCAATAGAATATCAAGTATATGACTTGATCGTGAGACACTATTGAACAATGAAATCCTATTCTTAAATATCCGTAGTCAAGTATTTTATTAATAAGGACAATAATAATACAATTGAGACTATTATGTGTGCAGACTGATGACCATATCTCACGGGTCATGCATATGAGATATCGAGTCGCCACATAGGTACACATTAAGGTAATGATGTACTGGATTGACCCACCATGAGAACACTACATGGAGCGTTATGTGAGTGTCATAAGTAGTTCTCATAGTGACAATGGTGCATACAATACTTTGACCTGAAATCACTATGATCCCTACATGAGGAGTCGTGTGCTTTAATATCGTCAAACGTCATCTGTAATAGGATGATTATAAAGACGGTCATTGGGCATACCACGAGCCATGCAGAGGGATGTGAGTGACCTAGATGGAATTTGTCCCTCCTACATGACAGGAGTAATATCTGTGGGCCCCCTGATTGAGTGAGACTGTAAAACGCATGGCCATGCTGAAATGAGTCAATATGAGATATTGACCTCATTTGTTGTTAAGTCTACTCGGGCATCAGGGAACATGATATTGAACTATACAAGGGTGACACATTCTATGACTTGTGTTCAATATAGATATATGGACAAAGGGGTAATAATGCACATGAATATTTGTCACAGAAAGGTTTCGTCAAATCACCGACTTTCTCACTACTTAGGTAGCAGTGATGTATTGCTAGATACCGCTCACTGTTTGTAATATTAAATGGGATTTAATGTTACTACTAACGTTTTGGGAACCTATAGGGTCACACACATAAGAGCGGATTAAAAGAAGCATTAAAAGGAGAGTTGGACTTTCCTATTGGGCCTAGCGCATAGTACATGGGCTTAGGTCAATTGCTGCTCACTAACTCACTTAAGGAGGCGCTACTATAAGTAGAACACTTAAGTTGTTGTGCAGACAAGGTTGATACCCTAGCCGCACAGGGAGAGTAAGAGTGAACAGTAAGTCTCGGTTTTGAAGCTAGCACTGTAAGACAGAGACGCTTCAGGTTCGTGACGTTGGACGTTCACGGAGTCCGCTCGTGTGGATACCTCTAGAGACACCGTTCGTGCGGTGTTCGTGATAGACGAATTTCAACCAACAGTCATCGCTTCAAGAGGTAAACTTTCTAATCATGAATCATGACCTTTCGCAAGGATCCTTCGATGGGAATTTTTCCGCTGCGTTTTATTTTGTTTTATACGCAAATTCCCAAAACCATCAATTCCCGAAATGTTGGTAACTATAGTGGTCCCGTTAGGAAGACTTTGTTGAACCTGCCTATCATATTTCCATGGTACCACTTTGGTGTCCTTGTAAGGGAAAGGACCTAGGACTCGGATGACAACTGGTGTTGGCCCACTCGAAACCGGCATAGGTTCCTTCTCAGTATAGTGTATCACCACTGGCTTCAGAGCAACTTGCTCAGGAACCGGTTGAGGATTAATCACAACAGTAAAAGGAGTTAACTTAACTGGGGCTGGGGAAATTGTAGATTCGACGACCATGTTAATGCCACACTCATTCAATTCACAACCAATTAGGATAATCTTCATATCTATTAGCTGTTGCACAACCTGTCGAAATTCTGCACAGTCTTCAATTGAATGCCCCATATTCCCGTCGAAGTCACACCTTATCTCTTCATCAAGAGTCTTCTCCTCAACAAATGAGGTTTGCACCAATCCATGTTTTAGCATCTCCCTTAAAATAACTCTCATGGGAGTTCTGACATCAGCCACTTGACTCTTAAGAGTAGGTTCCATAAAGCTATCAATGGCATTGACTCCCGAACCCCCATGATTTGGCATCGGACCTTGTGCCCCTTTCGGAGCATCTTTCTGAAAGCTCAACCACTTAGCATCAATAAGGTCTTGTACCTTAAATTTGAAAGCCTTGCAGTTCTCAGTGGAATGACCTATTGCCCCCGCATGATACTCTTATTTAGCATTTGGGTCAAACCACTTCGGATAAGGAGGCCCTAATGGTTTCATTGGGATAGGAGTCAACACAGATTTGCTTATAAGTTGATGCAGTAGCTCAATGTAGGTCATCGGTATCGGGTCGAAATGTACTGGCTTTCTTTCCGAGTTATACGGTGGTCTTGTTTGGCTGGTGTTTGGGTTTGGACTTAGGGGTTGAACAATTTGAGGTGGCATGGTAAGGTGTGTTTGAGGTTGAGAAGGGTATGATGGCCGGTAAGGAGCCATCTGTTGAGGATTTGGGAATTGTGAGGTGGCAGCGATGTATGGCTGGTTGGCTTTGTGATATGGGGCATATTGGGCTTCGAAGGCGGGTGTTTGGTTTGGTCTATATTGGTTTGGTTTCTTTTGTTCAAAGGTTACTGCGTGTGCTTCTCCTTCTTTCTTTTTCACAAACGGGGCTCTCTTCGGGCCGTTCATTACTGAAGTCTCAATGATCTTGCCATTCCTCATTCCACTTTCAATTCTCTCACCGATGATGACCATGTCAGAAAAGTTCGATGACACACTCCCAATCATCCTATCATAGAAGGGCGACTAGAGTGTATCAATGAACATTGCCACAATTTCTTTCTCGGTCAATGGAGGCTCTACCTGAGCAGCCAGTTCCCTCCATCGTTGTGCATACTCCTTGAAAGTCTGTGTCTCTCTTTGCCATATTTTGGAGTTGCATCCTATCGGGAGCCATGTCAATATTGTACTTGTATTGCTTCAGGAATGCATCTGCTAGATCTTTGAAGGATCGGACGTGGGCTCGTTCGAGATGCGTGTACCAATTTGAAGATGCTCCAGTTAAACTGTCTTGGAAGAAGTGAATCAAGATCTTATCAACTTAAGCATGTGATGCCATCTTCCTTACATACATGGTCAAATGGTTTTGGGGACAAGTGGTTCCCCGATATTTGTCGAAATCGGGTACCTTAAATTTTCGTGGAATGACAACATTTGGCACCAGACAAAGTTCCGAAGCATCCCGCAGACCATAACTATTTACTCCTTCAATGGCCCGTAGTCTTTCTTATATCACTTCCAACTTTTCTTTAGATTGGGAATTCCCTCCTGACTAATTCATTGGAGTTTCACCGTACATATTCTGAGGGAAGGAGTATGGCATGTAGGAGGATCCAAAGTTTAGAATCATTTGAGTCCCCTGGGGCCCATAATGTAGGATGCATTGTGGGGTTTTTGGATTGGCAGAAAGTGTCACCGTCGGGGTGTTACCATCTGTAGGGTTGACAGTTTGTGTTTGTGGCATTTCGACAGCATCGGTGGGGGTTTGTGTCTGAGTGATATGTTCGGAGTTTTGAATGTCATCTTGTGGGCTGGGGGCCGTTGGTGGCACAAATCCACGAGGCAAACTGTATGGGGGATTGTTCGGGTCAAATGAAAGATAAGTTTGGTTGCTTGGATTAATAGTGAGAGGCATCATGGCCCCTGGTTGGTTGAAGCCTTGAATATGAACCTGAGCAAAACCGGGCGGAAGGAGAGATGTGGTCGGATGTCCTTCGTTCGAGGCTGGAGGGTTCTCCTCTGTGTTCTTTTCCTTCTGCATTGCTTGTAGGATCTCCATCATCTTAGTCATCTGATGCTTGATTTGACTGACTTCATCCCTGATCTCTTGGACTTCTTCTAGTTCATCTGCCATGGCTCTTATCTGTGACTGAGTGCGATAAGAGTGTCTTGGAGCAATTGTTCAGAAAAGCCACACACTGTTTTAATCAAAACAAAAGTGAGAACAAAATGTTTGAAAAATGCAACAAGCTTTTATAAAAATCACCTTTGGAGTTTATTATTATTTTTTGAGTTAACACCTTGTAACAGACAAGAGATGGTCCCTCCATCCCACACAGAGAGCATTGTGCTCATAAGATGGAATGGAGTTGACAACAAATCTAGGGGAGAAACAACTCTCCACAATAGATGTTGTCTCAAACACACTAGCAATTCTGAATTGAGACATCTCGTCCTACCCTTTGCGCAGAAGGAAGAATCCTATAAGGCAAAGATGTAGTGGACCACATACTAAAGGAAGACCATGCTCCACGATAGGTGTCGTCGCAAGTCAAGTGCAAGAGTTGGAATGCGAAGGAATCATAGAAGCAAGGACTGATTTCATTAAAAACTCCTCAAAGCAATGCATAGAATTATGGAGGCAAGGACATATTTCATTAAAATCTCCTCAAAACAATACACAGATTGGGATTACATCATAATTGTTACAACATTTTCATCCTAAAGTCAATAGCTTAGGTCTCTTTCTTTTTAGCCCTCAAGCAAACCCTCCACACATTTGCATGAAATCATCCAACTCAGCCGGGAGACGAAGCATAGGGTTCACACGAATTTGTTTTTCTGCCTTTTCAAAGCGTTGGACAAAATTCGGAATACAATGGCTTAGCTCCAAATTCATGCTCATATATCTTTTTTTCCATATGTCAATATCTATCCCTCGTTCTCGGGCCTCTTCTCTCCACCACTTCACGGCATTCATTACTTGAACCATTTGGTCATGATAGTGTTTTGCTGAGGTCCACCCTAAATCGCACTGCTTCTTGATTTCGAGTAATAGAATATTCAGCTCTTAGACCTTTTGCACCAATTCATCAGTCATCCTGTCTTGTGCACAAATTTGCTTTTGTAAGTTGCTATTGACTCTCCTTTGCCGATCAACCTCCGCCTCCAATGACTTTCTCATACCTTCTTGCTGGATGACTTCTTCTTTTAACTGACGCTTTTCTTTTCTTAGCCGATGCCTCTCCGTTGTCAAGGAAAATACTTTACTTTCAAGATTCTGGACCTTATCCATGATGCTTGGTGAGACATTGTTTGTATTCTTCTGGACTCTTGAGGTTACGGAGATATCTACACACAAATCTTTTAAATGTTCATTTTCCTTTGTTAACTTCTCACAACGCTTCTGACCAATGGCTATTTTCAACTCGCCATCTTGATTTTGTTGTTCCATTTCCTTCATTTGTGCTTCCAGGACTTTCAGTTGTTCTGCCATTTGAGTTACCGAGGGGGAGTAATCTTCAGCTTTCGTGCTTTCTGCAGGAATGTTGACGGGACCTTTCCTTGATTTTCTCCATGCTTCATACTCTGAGACAATGATTAGGATTGGTTGGCCCAATTGTGATCTCCCTGCCATCCTCACATTTTTCCATGCATTTCTAACTTCTTTTGCCAACAACTTGGCATTCTCACCATCCTCATATCGGAAACAGCATCCACCGAGTTGTTCTTCTCGTGGCACCATTTGCATCCAACAAAGTTGTCGTAAGGCCATGGCGGGTGTGTAGGATATGCACCCTCTCGGGCCCATCAAAGGAACATTTGGATAGTCACCACAACTATAAATGATATCTTGCCCCTGTTAACTTTCGTACCATGGGCATACCCACTTAAAAGTGTCTCTTTCCACTTTGTCAAACTCGCTCTTCCATTCCTCTTCATTAAGCTGTCTTGTAGGGATGTTATAGAAGCCTCTTAGTGGATCTGAATGGTGGTTGATATAGCCTTTTGCGTACATGTAAGTCATGACCCATACATAGAGCAACTGTGCACAACCTCTGAGCTTCCCCTTTGGATGCCGCTGGCAAAATTCTAGAGTCAAAAGTGTTTCACCCAATACTGCCGGCACGGGGTTTTTCTTTCTTTCAACTGTGAAGAACATGTCCATTGCTGCTTGATCTATCATGTCTAGCACCGATGGAAATAGAACCAAACCATATATTGTTAGTGCCAATATCCTCTCAAAGGTTTCCCAGTCTTGTCTATCCATTAGTTTCCTCAAATGATTTTCAAGGAATTTTTGGGTCAACCCTCGCGAGTTTGAGTGCCCGGTCAAGTTCACTTCAATTTCAGGAAGCCCTAGTAATCATGCTATGCTTGTAGTGGTCAAGTATTTCCCCATGCAAAAGTACACGATGGGATTTTTCTGCATTGGCAACCTTAACAGGCAAACATATTCTTCAATGGTGGGTGTAATGTCCATGTTTGGCAACTTAAAGCATCTGAGATGTGGGCTCCAATACCGACTTAGAGCACTCAAAGCAGTAGCTTGAACCAGTATGAAAATTAGGTCCAAGATCCCTCCATACTTCTTGACGAAGCTTTTTCGATGTTCTTGAGGCAAAGATTGGCTTAGCTCTTTCAGATTCTCTAATGAGTTCAAAATCACCCTGGAGCTCTTGGTGGCGGGAGCATTGCTAGTGTGTCTGACTTTTTCCATCTCTTGTTATCAAAGGTGTTATCTCTCACCAAATTATCTGTGCAAGGGAAATTTTATTTTATTTTATTAATAACATTGGAAAGCAAATTTACTTATGCATGAGAGTGTACCAAGATGTATGAATGAATGACATATTGACGGTGCATGGCCTAAAATACTACATGCATGAGCATACAATATAATAATGAGTGTAACATGATGCACAAATGAGTGGCATGTTAAGGTGTATGTGGGATGCGTGCAGAGAATCGTTATGATGCATTAGATATAAATGTGATTAAAAAAGATGGGGCGCGCTCCCTTTTGTCCTACATAGGTCACATCCTAAAGTTGGGACTTCTGAAGTCAAGACCCTATTTTGGTAGGCTGCTAATGGCAATTTATGTGCATGACTTTCAGGACAGATCTAGACCCCTAAACATATCGTCCCCGGATTACCCTCATCTAAAAGATAAGGATCCGAATCCATGAACCTCACCACAGGGACATATAAGTCACAATATGGTAGTCCATGTACCGGTAGCAATCTGAGCGGGAAAATCAGTGACTGTCAGGGACGCAAAAGCATCACAATAACATCACTGAAGCCCATTCTAATCTTATGGCATTCCAAGACTCGTGTATAGAGCCCAAAAGTGTGTGAAACATGTGATAGTGATGTGTGTGATGGGAGCATACAAACCTTCACAAAAACCTGCTAAAACAAAATTACCCCAAACCTGCAAAAAAGGAACAAACAACACCAATACAAAAGTTCTCTACCCTAAGGTTGCAAGAATATACAAAAGCAATTATGAAAACATTAAAAAAAGAAATAAAACAAAAAGGGTAAAACAAATATTTTCAAAGCTGTTTTTTTTTTAAAGAAATTTTTGCATAACCAACTATGATAGGCTCGACTCTCAAAAGTCCCCAGCGGAGTTGCCAGCTGTCGAGATCGTCCCGTCCGGGCGCCGCGTAAAAAGAAGGAAAAAGACAGAGGAGTCGCCACTAAAATTTTTATTGGGAAAATCTTAGAAAACCCAATTATTTAAAGGTAAACTGGTCTAAAAAAAAGGAGAGAGATGAGTCCTGGAGTCGGTTATGAGTAGGGAAGGTGTTAGCACCCCACATCGTCCGTTTAAAAACGGTACCTCAAGTTAATTGTGCAAAAATATTTTATTAACCTTTTAAATATTTATTTTACCCCAAAAATTATTTACAAGAAAGAATTATTTTTAATATTTTAACTTTTTATTAATTTTTATATTTTTAAATTTATTGTTTATAAAAACTAAATGAGGTTAAACATGGCACATGAGTCCACATGGTAACCTCAAATCTAAGGGACTGAACATGGCACCGTGTCCATAGAGCATCCCTAAAAATAAAAAAGTTTAATTATTTTGATGAATTATTTTAACATAAAAGAGACACACAAAAAAAGGAAAATTTAGTTTTGGCTTGACAAGATGATTTATATTGCTCCTACGTATTCCAGGGTGCGATGGGAAACTCAAAGCCACGTAGTTCTTTCAGAAAAAAGTTCGATTGGTCGGTTGATTTAAATTTTGATGAAGATTTGATTTTTTTTTTATTTTTTTGTTTTTTTTAAAAAAAATGGATTTTATTTTAAAATAAATTCACCTTTGCATAGAGTCCAAGATAGTGGTGCTATACGATAAACCCTTACAATTCATACGACATTTGAGGGTGAATAAGTCCATACATCAACGTCGTAGATTGTAACGTGAATTCAGAAGATATTTTTATAAAATTAAATTGGGTAAAATTGGTTAAAAGTACAAATTGAAAAAAAACATTTATTATTTTTTACAAAAAGGGAATTTACTCTTGCGCAGGGTTAAAGATAGCAAAGTTATACGATGAACCCTTGCAATTCATACAACACTTGAGGATGAAAAATCATACATCAACATTGTAGATTGTTACGTGAACTCAAAAGAAATTTTATTTTTTACAAAGTTGGATAAAATTTGTTAAAAGAGTAAATTGTAAACGTTTTGTTATTTTTAACACAATGGAATTCACTTTTGCACAGGATTAAAGATAGTCAGGCTATACGATAAGTCCTTACAATTCATATGATACTTGATGATGAAAAATCATACATCAACGTCATAGATTGTTGCGTGAATTAAAAATAATTTTTTTAAACAAAAAGAAAAAAAAAGGGAATTTTATTTTTTATTTGTCATTTCTATTTTTGTGTGTATTTTGTTGTTTAGAATCCTCTTAAAAAGAATTCAGCCCAATTTAAATTGTCTTTGATAGTAAGTGGGCAAGCCATTGTTGGGCCCAAAACCAGGAAGCTTTGCCCATTTCCTTGACCCAAACAGACAACCCACAAATTACCCAGGACCAAGAAAAGCTACTTAAAATACATAAAACAAAGATTTATTTGTCATCTAAAATCAAGAATCAGAAAAAGTGGGAAGAGGTAAACCAGGGGAGGCAAACGATGGAGATGGAGAGGTGGTGGAAGGAGGGAGGCGCGACGGAGGCGAGGGTGGACCTCTGGCGCGCGGCAGCTCGTGCGGTGGTTGCTGGGTCGAGGCGAGATCTGCAATTTCCAGTGGCAGTTCGTGCGGTGGTTGCTAGATCGAGGCGCAGCGGTGACAGGCGGCGAAGAAGACAACGATTCGAGTTGGAGATGGACGGCAACGACACGGCAGAGCGGAGAAGTTCTGGTTCTGGTTCGTGAACGACCGGACGGCGTGGGGGCGGTTAAGGAGCGCGACTTGCGGTGGTGGTTGACTTGGTGGTACTAGACGGAGACGTGGTGGTGGTTGAGAGGATTTGTGATTTTTTGTTCTGGAGAGTATTTTGATATTTTGTGTTGATTTATGATTTGGGAGTGATGGTTGCTAGAGGTGGAAGCTGATAGTATAGGGGGTGGACTGAGTGAGAAGAAGGTGGGGATGGTGGAGATTTGAATGTTGGTGTAGTGGCTGTCATGGAAGAAACGTACTGGGTGTATTGAGTTGGAGAGGAGAGTATTAAGTATTTTTTCTACCCTTCTCTCCTCTGCTAGATGATGCTTCTGTTTATATATCAACCACAGGGAATGATAGTGCCAAAATTTGTTATTGATATGTAGACAAAAAAAAATGCAGAGGGTGGTACATTTTGTGGGGAGCATATCAGCCTTTGCTCCACCACCTTGCTTGGTTGCAATGGCAGGGATGGTGTCCCTCTCTTTCCGGAAAAAAGTGAAAGGAAACAAAAGAAGGGAAATAAAAGAGAAAGCTGGTTTACCTCAAATGGAATAAGACAAAGCAAAGATGGAAAAAAGGACAAGGAATTAAAAAAAAAATTCAAATAAAAATCAGAAGTCTTTTTTTTTTATCATGGGCTCAACAAGCCATTTGTAACAATAAAATGAAAATGGGTTACACTAATTCTATAATGGGCCAAAAACAAAAACATTTTTTGTTTTATTTTTATCATTTTTTTTGTTTACTATTTTTAAAAACATTAATTAAAAAAATCCGGATAAAATTAGGTGTTCATAGTTATAAAATAAGTATAAAAAAGAATGTTTTAAAAAAGGAGCGTTGGAGTTTTATTTTTCATTTTTTAAATCTATCTTTTTCTTCTGCTTTCCCTCATCCACTAATTGCAAACACATATGGAATATGCCTTTCATCCAAAAGAAAAATTAATATTTTGGAGTTTCAAAAAGATTAATTAGAAATTTATGCACAATGCTCTATCTATGTGAAGCTTCTAGACCTCTGTAGGTAAACCTTGGTTAGAGAGAGAATTTTAACTAATGTTATTTAAATCGGCCTGATCATCGACATGATCAAGGTAGCAAGTTGATGGATTATTAATTGAATTAACGAGTCAGTGATTGAACCGGAAAAAAAAAACCAGTATATAACATCCAGTACTAAGTTATGTATATATATAACGGGTCAATTGTGCAGGAGGATCCAGGTTTGATCCTACAACAAGCAACTTTTGGAAATTTTGACTAAAAATTTCGGATTTCCTGTGCAAAGAAGCATGCGCGTGTGTGGAGAAGCGCGAGTGGAACGAGCAGCGGGTTGGATAGTGTGCACTTGGCTGGTCCGGTTCAAGTTTAATATTCCCTCCAATCTATTTTTATGATATTTAAGATTTTTACATACAGATTAAGAAAGTATTAATTTATTTGTATTTCTATCAAATTATTCTTATTTATAATATCATTAATTATATACACATTCTAATTATATTTACTCCACATTCCACTTGCCATTAATAAGCACTCAGAATATGCATATTTAATGGTAAAAAAAGGTCCATTCATGTGACTTTTGTTTTGGAACAAGTACTAGCATTTGTGGTTGAATTTAAGTAGGAAATAGTGGTTGAATTTAAGTAAGGAGTATAAGGGTATATATGGAAAAAAAATTATCAAATATATCTTGGGTTTGCAAAAGACCCATTGTTTTGGACCAAAAACAAAAAAACTAAATTTACCATATAAATGAACCGGAGGGAGTAACATTTGTTTTAACGGATTTTGAAAAGGATCAAGCAAAAAGGACCTTATTTATGTGAGAGTGAGATGAGCAAATCATAGTCATTAGATCCAATCATGAATGATCAAGATTAAAAGTTAGTTAAAACACTGGTGCAGAAAAGGGATTCCACATCGGTTATTTTTGGCTTTTCACATCGGTTTTCAAACTGATGTTGAAAAGACCGATGTGGTTTATTGCCACTTTTCACATCGATTTTAAAATCGATGTTTAAAGTACATTTTTAACAACGGTTTTTAAATAAACCGATGTGGAAAGTTCATTTATCAATTGGTAAACTATTGAAAATATCACTTTCCACATCGGTTTTCTGAAAACCGATGTGGAAATTAGACTTTACACATCGGTTTTAAACAAACTGATGTGGAAATTAGACTTTCCACATCGGTTTTCATGAAAACCGATGTGGAAATTGGACGGTTTTTTTAAAACCGATGTGTAAAGTCTAATTTTTTTTTTTTGAAACTGTTATTTACATTTTTATCATTTCTTTCCCCTGTTTCAGTAATAATGCAGATCAATACCAGAATAACATACTCTAAATATTCTCAACAATCACTTTTGTACAACAAAAACACAATTAATATATATATACTGAATTTATTACGAACAATACATATGTACGTTCAATTACATTTAGACAACAAAGATAATTAGAAACCAAAAAGCTACATGATATATTATAGATTTCATATCAAAGTACATATGATCAGTCAAAAGTACATTATAGCTAGTACATGATAAGTTTTTAAACTAACTACATATATATATACAAACTATGGTTGGTACACTTCAAGAAAGAAAGTTGCCCAACGCCTCCTTATATTGTTGATGTCGGAGTCAGATAATGGAGTTGGATTGTTGAATATCTGCAAGTTTAATTGGACAAAAAATTATATCTTTCAAGTAGTAAACTAACATAAAACATATAACGAATCTATAATTGTTACTTCTAAGTGTTATCAATTAACATTTACCTCGTGCCATCTTTTAGTGATCCTGGAGGAGATAATTTCCAACATCCACTGCATCACATAGTATCCACATTCCCATGATCCACGTTGTATACGTGACTACGTACAAATGAAACCCAATTAGAATATGAGGAATTAAATAGAAATCAATAACTATACCCACTGCATTTGATGCATTTGAACTAATAAATATCTTACGCTAGGAATAATCCATCTGATAGCCCGACGCCTTTCACCACATAACATGTGGTTTGCATTAATAGAACTATCATGACAAAATAAACATTAATTAAAGTATATCTAATAGATTTCAGATAATTAAAACAATTGCATTACTGATTATAAAGTATTTTAATGCTTACGTTTCGATGATCGTCTTCAGTTCATTCGCCAACTTATTTCCAATTAAGCAGAAGAAGACCACGACGTTCATCCTAGGGTACAAGATCAACAGTTGCCAATGCTGGCTGTATTTGCGAAACAATTAGTGACTAAGTCATATATAGTTATAATTAAATAACCGGTACTTAATTATTGAGATAAGGTGCAAGGTAGAATTGATGATCGTCTCGGGCTAGTATATCACGTATGGTGGTGACCGGGTCTTCTGATGCTAGGAGAACATCACCCTGAATGAACATGGGGTCAATGAACCCATAAAGGGCGAGGTTACCCTGATCAACTAACATATGATGCAGGTACCTAATATATTGAAAAAACATTTTAATTATCATAGTATTTAAAAATTAGTTACTTAACTTATAAATAAAATGTACCTACGTGCACCATAACGATAGGTGTGCAGAACTAGCCATTTCTTTATTGAGTACGATCTCCATAAGTTCCTTCTTTGGGATATACAGTTCATCACCAAGATTGGCATCATGTTCCAACCTTACCAAAGCTGCGTCATTCTCCATGGTGACAACCTGTATAGCCAGAAGTTTAAAAACATCACCAGGTGCCCCTTTGTCGATCCCCTAAACAACAAAGATATATATTAGTAATCACAGATAATTAAGTTATTTCATTCGTAATTAATTAAATGGTCAGATGAATACCTTGGCAGGAAACATCTCTAGTCTTCTGGATCCGACCTTTTAGGCAGAATATCATTTCCAACATCCTATAACGAATAAAAATAAAGCATTAACAATAAAAAATAATTTCAACTATGAATATAGAAAAACACAACTAACTGAATACCTCAAATGCAACAAGAAAGTTGACCAGTGTTCTTGGCCAGAGGATGAAGTTACCGGGGGCCTGATCCACTGTTTGAACCTCCTCAGTGGGCACAGGGACTCGAGCATCAGCATCTCGAATAATCTCAACAACGACCCTCAACTGATCATCCGGCAATAAACGATGGTGTATGGTATTACCTAAGTTATTATATGCCCTCCTCAATGCCACTAAGCGGCGATCATGATGATCATCAACATACAGCTCACACCTATCAGGGTCGTCATCATCATCATCATCATCATCATCATCATCATCATCATCATCATCATCATCATCATCATCATCACCATCATCATCATTTTCAGGCTGATGAGGAGGATCACATGAGCCCTTAGTTCTCTCGTATACCCATCACAACTAGATCGAGACGAGCATTCACACCATCCTTTGTCTTGTATTGAATGTTGAGAAGCATTCCGATTAAACTGTCACACACATTTTTCTCCACATGCATCACATCAATACAATGTCTTACATCAAGCTTGCACCAGTATGGAAGATCAAAGAAGATCGACCTCTTCTTCCATATTTTCTTCTCGGTAGCCTTCTTCTGGGTCTTCCCATAGATAACATTAGTGTTGTTCACCCTTTCATAAACTTGCTCTCCAGTCAAGGCCACCGGAGCAATTTCATTCTCCGGAAGTCCATTGAAAGCTTTTCTCAATCTACGATAAGGATGATTACGTCGGAGAAATCTCCGATGCCCAAGGTAAACTGTCTTCCTTCCATGTTGCAGTTGATGGTAACATGTGCCTTCTTCACATATTGGACATGCTTTATGCCCCTTAACACTATACCCACACTGGTTCCCGTATGCTGGAAAGTCATTGATGGTGCAAAATAACATGGCACGCAATCTGAACGTCTCACGGCAATACCCGTCGATCACATCAACGCCTTCATCCCACAACATTCTCAAGTCTTCAATCAAGGGACTTAGATAAACATCAATATCATTTCCTGGCTGTTTAGGACCCGAAATCATCATACTTAACATAATGTATTTGCGCTTTATGCATAACCAAGGAGACAGGTTGTAAATTACTAGAAGAACAGGCCATGAACTATGAATACTACTTAAGTTTCCATATGGATTCATTCCATCGGTAGCAAGTCCAAGCCTGAGGTTTCTGGGCTCATTGCCGAAATCCGGAAACAAACTATCAATTATCTTCCATTGTAAAGAATCGGTCGGGTGCCGAAGCTGTCCATCACACTTCCTCTCATCTTCATGCCATCTAATTTTATTTGCGTCATTTACATTAGCAAACAATCGCTTGAACCGCGGAATCACGGGAAGATACCATAACACCTTCGCAGGAGGACCTTTGGTGACCACATCACAACTAGAATCACCATCCTTCACTTTGTAGCGTGATACCCCACACCCGGGGCACTCGTACATCTCTTTAAACTCTTTCCTGTACAATATGCAATCATTGGGGCAAGCGTGTATTTTCTTATACTTCATACCCATCGGACACAATATCTTCTTCGCCTCATAGTTTCGAGATGGCAGTGTGTTGCCTTCTGGAAGCATGTCTTTCAACAACTTAAGCAATTCGGTAAAGCTTTTATCGCTCCACCCATTTCTCGCCTTCAGATTGAACAATCTTAACACCGCTGACAACCGTATGAAATTAGTGCACCCCGGATACAAAGCCACTTCCGCATCACCGCATCGTGCATCACGGATCATGTCCTCTAGTCCATCGTCCATTTCCACGTCATCAACTTCCTCTCTATCCGACACCCTCGGCCTGTCTAACAATTCACCACGACATATCCATGTTGTATAACTCTTGCAAATCCCCTCACAAATAAGATGATCACGCATCTCCTCAGCTTCTAGTCGTCTCTCATTCAAACAGTTAACACAAGGACAATAAAACCTTCCGTTACCACTATCAGGAGCATTTGTTTTTGTAAACTGTAGAAAATCTTCCACTACATTCTCATACTCATCACTTGTTCGTCTAGCATTCATCCAACCGCGATCCCTGACTAAACCAATAACTTCGTACTTAGTCCAACATATTCATCAACCACTTCTTATGACAGGGTATGGCCCTATCCCATTCGAGAAGAAACTTTTTCAACATTCGGTTAACAGTTAGTCCTTAACTCTCATGCTCATACTCGACAAAATTTCGTCAGGATTTCCCTTCGGTCTCCGACGTACACTACTTGAATGCAATGACATCCACCACGATAAAGTATGCACCCGGAGAACGAAAGGAAATGTATCAATCCGAACTTTCATCAAGTATATAACATTAGAATCAATGAATAACTATTTTAACTGAATTAAGAAATTTTTTTTTCCCAAACTGTCCAACTTTGGACAATTCAAGATCCAACACAATGAGCGGTACATTAAGCACGTACACGTGTGCTCATTAGTATTGCATCTCAAACGTGAAACTAAGGCTTTACTAATTATGTAGCTTGCATGAAGATAGGGCTTGAAAAGTGAAGAAAATGAGCCAAACAGAGCCCTTCACGGCCTAGCCGTGACAACCATCACGGCCATGATAGAGTAGAGCTGAAAAGAAAGAATGGAAAAGTCAGAACTAGTCATGGCCAGCCCGTGATGTCCATCACGACCGTGACATGCCAACTGAACCAGACCCTCACAGGCAGAACTGATCACGGCCTAGTCGTGATGGTGGTCACGGCCGTGACAGACCAACTAGTGAAGCAACCTCCAAGGCAGAATCCGTCACGGCCTAGCCGTGACAGGCAATACAGCCGTGACGCGTGATACTGGTGTTCCTTTCTGTGTATCCTTTTGTCCACCAATTGGAAAAATCCAGTCTTGGAGCCATTTCCACTATGGTGGATTAGACACAGATTCACACTTTATAACACTTCACACACAGAACAACACATGCAAGTATATTATATTTATGTATATTGTATATATATATATATATATATATATATATATATATATATACATAGAACAAGGACTCAAGACACAAACTTCATAAAAGGGGTCATCCTCTTAGAAAACCAGCATTAGAATATTAGAATAAGCTAGAATATTATATCTTCACAAGTCACAACATACCCACACTGTCTGCTCAGTTTTGATATCCTCCACAAAATTCTCTCTTTCTTTTGTGCTTCTCTTAACCGTTTGTCTTGGGATAATTGATTAGGGGAAATAATATTAATTTTGCATGACCATTGAGTATTAATAGTTTTAGAGCAAATGATTGACAATCAATAAAAAACACATATCATTGGGAAATTAGGTAATTTCATAGGTAGTGACATAAGTGAAATCAGACATCCTAAACTTTCCATAATTGAAACTTTGCTTGTGATTCTTTGTCTTTATTGTTTCCACCATTCTCTTCTTACTTTTAAACATTTAATTGCAACTCGAATTTGATTGTCTAGATAACATAAGGAAGTAATTAATTTAGTACCTGTCACCCATCCCCATGGGTTTGATACTTTTTTTTTTTGACGCACCATTGGTTCGATACTTGGAGTCCTAATACTCCTATATTACTTATGCTATAGGGTGCATTTGCTCTTAAGTAAGTTTCATAGATAATGACATAAGTGAAACCAAACACCCTAGACTTTTCATAATTGAACACTTGTGATTCTTTGTCTTTCTTGTTTTCATTCTCTTCTTACTTTTAAACATTCAATTACAACTCGAATTTAATTGTCTAGATAATAGAAGAAAGTAATTATACCAGTAGACTTTGGCGGTTTTGTGGTTCTTGTGGTTGTGGGTGCTGGTGTTGTATTGTGGTGTTTCGTTAGCTTCTTTTGTAGTTGACTTTGGTTGTTTTCTTTTCGGCACTTCACTTATGCTTCCTGTTTTTGTATTTCTTGTTTTTATTAATAAAATCGTTTTGCCTCTAAAAAAAAAAATCCAGTATTTGCATCAATTTATGTGAGTTTAGTACTGTAAGTCTCAAATACTCCTATATCACTTATGTTATAGGGTACACCTGTTTTTTAAGTGTAATTTTAACGAACATCTAACCGGTAAACGTCAGAAAGGAAAACAATATAGAACAAGAGACACCAGCCAACTAAACACAGAACAAAACCTGTTACAACCAAAACAAAAAAGCGCTGAAAAATACCAAAAACACCTCCCAGGTACAAAGAAAAAGCTGCAACACTCATATACAGGGTTTCAAAATGCGGTCCGCAACCGCTAATGCGGCCGCAATATTGCGGTTGCGGGACTCACCGCAACGGCATCGGGCCGCAATTGCGGTGTGATTCAAAATCACCCGTTACGGCCGCAACGTAACGGCGTAACGGCCGCATCAACCGCATCAGAGGTCGTGGGTCGTGAGGCGGAGCCTGAGAGAGAGAGAGGGGAGTCTGAACCTGAGAGAGGGGAGGGGCCCGGGGGGGCCGCGATCCGGGTTTTGGCCGGTGGGTAGCCGCGGCACCTGGGACGAGTGACGGAGGAGGAGGGGAGGGTAACCTGGTTGAGACTTGATCGGTCATCATGCTTCGGCACCAAGGGGAGCACTGGCGGCGTGAGGAGGTGACCGGGCAGATCTGGGCGGGTGGCTTCATCACACGGACTCACGGGCCGGGAGGGGTGAGTGGTGACTCGGTGAGTGGCGAGACCGCGAGACTTCCAGCTAGGGTTGCAGGTTGCTCACTTGAAGAAAAAAAAAGAAACAGAGGAGGGGAAGAAGAAGAGGCCGTGAGGGGTGAGAGAAGGACAGGGGAAGAAGGAATGAAGAAGAAAAGGTGAGCGTGAGGGACGAGAGAGGCTAAGAGGGATAGGTAATTAGTAATTAGGTTTAGGTACTCACTGTTGCACATCTTATCACTTTATCAGTCAGTGTGTGTGTGTCGTGTGTGTGTGGGTTGGGGTGGGTTGGGGTGACCGAATTGGGTGGGGGGAATATTTTAGGGGGGAATTTTTTTTTTAATCAAAAATTTTAGGTTGAAAATTAATTGAGATTTGGGAATAATATAGGGAAAATTTAAGAGGGAAATAAAATATATATTGATATATTAATCTAATTACTGATTTAGTATATGTTTAGCTAGTATTTATTGTTCAAATTATATGCTAATAATTGATTTGTTGTATTAAATAATTTACTGTAATTATTAATTAGATTATCTGTGTTTTGCTAATTACTAGTTTATATTAAAGTTTTTTTTTGAAGGCTAGTTTAGATGAGAATTTTTTTTAATCAATTTTTTTTAGATTATCTTCTTTTTTTGTAGTGAAGACGTATCTCTAAGTGGTGACAATGTGATGTTATTTTAGAATCACAATTGTAGCTGGGTGTATTCCTATATGTGACACTAATATCTTTTTATTTGTGATTCATATATATTTATGCACTATTAAGTTTCTGACCTTCTTACTTCTTTGCAATTTTGTACTTATATGTGCTTAAAAGTTTTATTTATAATTTATTTTCACTAAATTAAGTTTAAATTATTCATAAACATAATACAATGTATTAAAAATGAATTTGTGCAACATCATTAATAAAAGATATATAAAGAATTACAAAAAAAAAAAAGATTTATTTTTATTTTGTGAATTTTTCAAATCGTTTCACGCCGCAGCGGCCGCATTACGCATCGCAGCGGCCGCAATGACCGCAACCGCAGTGACCGCAACCGCAACCGCAACCGCAATTTAAAACCCCGCTCATATACAGTACAGCTTTTCTAATCTAAAACCAGCAAAAAGCAAAACAATATATATTATAACAAAAGATCACACCAGCAACACCACAACGCAGCTCAAAAATTACTCATGATATTATAAATGAGAGGAATATTTCATAAAAGTATAAGCATTGTAACGATGAAAAATTTAGTCAAATATAATTAGTTAATTACTTTCATTCATTATAAAGACTATTTATCAATATATATTTTTACAATAGCTTTAAAATACAAGATTTTAAAAAAAGGGGAACAGATAGAGTATATAAAATTTAAATATAATCTCTCCTGGGAAATCTTATTATCATACTATCATAAGCATAGTGTTATACATCTCCAAATGAGACAGCAGGGGCAGTATACAGTAGACTGGGTGCTGGACATTGGTTATTTTCCCATTCCCATTCCTGGATAGATTACACTTAACAATTTCATGGATGCGACGATACCGGTACGTATCCTCCAGGTGATGGTACGTATACGTATGCTCCACCAGCACCAGCACCAGGAGGGCCATAGGTTTCGGGTCTTTGGAAAAGTTTTCGCCCTATAAAAAGTGACGAGATATTAAATAGATAAAGCAAGAAAAAAAGTATGGATACAAAACCTGGATATATAGAAAATAGAAATAATCAATCCCATGTTTTGATGAATAATTGAATATGCATGCATATGGTTCAGTATATTATATGATTCTCACTGATGCAGTAAAAATTGATATTTAACAGCAACAAATACGGTGCTATATATATATATATACCGAGATTAACATTAGCAGTTCCCAGGTTAGAGGAGATGAGTAATATAAGTATTGCTAAAAGAGTAGCAAATGACATCAATTTGGAGGCGCTGAGGAGGGCCATTTTTATTAGCAAAATATCTATGTATGTAGCTAACTTCAAGTGAAATTTTAAGGATGGGAAGCATATACTTGAAGGGTAGGTATTTATAGATGAAGATCACGGAGATCGATCTTTAAACTGTGTGACCATTCCTTAATTCGGATTCATAGTTTAATACTTTTAACTTGTTTGGTGGTCTGGATAACAGAGACACGATATGATAAGTTATCATATCATGTCTGCGATTATTGTTTGGTAAGCCAACATGATAGGATAAACCAATCATGTCACCTATCATATCTTGTCCATCTAGTTAAGGGAGGGCTGAGTTAGAATTCAACGGGATAAAAGGACAAGGTGGTTTAATGTATAATTAAGTATAAAAATATTTTATACATAAAATAATTAAAGTATAATAAAATATAATATGGTTATAAAAAAGGTATAATAAAGCATAAAATAATAATATTGACGACAATGACTAATCATTCAACGATTTCAAAATATAAAATCACGTAGAGGACAATTATGAAATATGCAACTTTGTTATTAGATTATATATATTAAATTTGGTTAAATTAATATGAGGGTCCTTAAATTATTTGAAAATTTTCAAATATATTTTAGAAGTTTGTAATTGGTCTCGATAAGAGAATATTATGTTATTACTTGGTGCGTGTTTGGTTTCACTTCTAGAGACATCACAAGTACTTCTGCACTTGTCAAACATGATTTTGGTAAAAAAAGAGGTGTTTGGTTACACGTTTGAGGAAGCAATTTTACATCCAAAATTGATTCTACCAGAAGCAGCTTGGAGTAGCTTCTGCTTTTGGATTGAAAAATTACATTATGTTTTACATCGAACTTGTTTTCAAAGTAAAAACATCCAAACGTAATTCACTTTACTTCAAACTCAATTGTGTTGAAATCAATTCTACAAAATCAATTCTATCCAAAATCACATTTCTCAAACGCTCATCCAAACAAACATTTAATCAATTATTTTAATTAAATTTTATTTTTTGTAGTTACAATAATTTGAATGATGTAGACTTATACAAATATATATTTCTCCGTCAAACCAAACGTAATAAACTTTGCAGTCATAGCAAATAAGGCAACATGGATAGCTTGTGATTTTTACTTTGTCTTCTCGTGACTTTTTCGCGAAGCTGGATGTTAAATGTTGGTCAAAAGAGGTATGAATAAAATAAATAATTAAGTTGTATATTTTTATTCTCGGTTCCAAATTGTAAATGTCAAAAGAATGAATTAATGATACATCTTGTGTTATGACAATGGAAAACAATACAACTTGTGAAAAAAGTATGGATATCGAACAACAATGCATATTTTCTCTTTATTTTCTAACTATCGTGTGACTTTGATCGACCTCCTTTCTTTATTGATTCATATACTAATTTTGTACCTAATCACTACAAAAAAAAATTGATATTAGCGAAGGTCAAAACTCATCACAAATAGCAAAATTCGGTCATAAAATGAGTGTTTATGATGGATTTGTGATAGCTTCCTATCCATCACATGTACAGTCATCGCAAATCATTTCTAACAGTTTTTTAAGTGTCCATTACAAATTTGCGATGACCTTTTTGGTTGCAAAATTTCACCTACTGCCGATAGTGTGACCGTGGCAAACCTCAAGACAGTAGCTAATATTTAATGCTAATATTTTTTTTCTGTCTGTTTTATTCCTAAACCAATTTCCCTCCCTTGCTTCCCACTTTGATGATATACATTGTCTGTCTCTCTTCTGTATTCAACTAACTTTCAATTGAAAGTATGATGATAAAAAATGCGGACACCTGTTAAAAAAAAAATTGGTATCCTAGGATATCCCTCACACAATATTGTGTAGCCTAATCTCTCGAGGTACTGAATGATATTTAAGGACTGACCTCTCTCAATCAGGTTTTCTCCAAACACAAAAAAAGAATCAAATCCCTGACTACTTGCTTAAGGATCCGAGCCCGTTACTACTTAGACTAACCACATGTTGGTATGTTGTTGAAAATTTAAATAAAGTTTATAATATAATAAGCATTAAGAGTCACTAGTATCCACTACCAACTAAGCCTCTTGGTCCAGCGGTTGTAAGGCCTGTTTTGAGACACTCTAGGGGTCGACTCGGTTTGCTCCTGGGTTTGATACTTGGCAGTGTAAAATAATGCTTGGCCAGCAGAAGCCACGCCCCGCGAATAGTGATTAATCATTCGTTGACAGAGTTGGGATACACTGGGTTTAGACAAAAAAAAACTAGCATACGCTGCCAACAATTTGCTATTTAGTGACCGATTTAGCGACTGATTTAGAGACCAAAAATTTTAAATCGATCACTAAATTGGTCGCTACACATTAGCCACCAATGATTTGGTTGACTGTATAAAAATTCTTTACACTGACAGTGTATAAGAATTCTTTCCATATATATATATATATATATATATATATATATTAAGAAATCATTAATTTGTGTATATTTGTACTAAAATATCCTTATTTCTATCATTAATTGTTTACAAGTTCCAATGACATTTAACAATGTAAATAAATACTTCTTACTCCACTAGGCCATTCATGGAAGGTTTTGTGTATTTTCAAGGTAAATCAACTTAGTTCTATATAAGGGTATACTTAAAAAAAAATTGGTCAATTATACCTTGGATTTATAAAACACTCATTATTGGAACAAAATCAAGTAACTAAAATTACAAAAAAAGAAAAAAGAACGGAAGGAGTAATTCTACTAAATCCTATAAGGCAAGAAGTAAAATAATTTAGGGTACCGGTAACGAATGCTCTAATGACATTGGTTAAGAAATCCCAAAATAAAAGTTTGTATTAAAATACTAAATATAATACTTTTCAAAATGTTAAAATACATAATTTTTCATATAAATTTTTCTTTCTTGATTTCTTAAACAATGTTTTAAACGATACTTATTAGAATTCTCGGATAATTTATAATAAGTTGGACTACGAAAACTCATAAATGCATTGAGAAATATTCATAATTTTTTTTTTGTTGAAGAAGAAATATTCATAAGATTCATATGTGATCTAATCAATCAATTAATAATATTATTTAATTGTTGTATATTGGGAATATAAAAAAATTATATTATAATTAATTATAAATTATCAAATCATTAAAATATTTAATTCTTATAAAATAATTTTAAAAGTCATATATATATATTGATTAACAGAATAATTTTTTTACATTAATTATATATCAAAATTAAACTGTTAATAATATGTGCTTGTGTGTGCGAGAGTGAAAGAAAGAAAAATAAATCCCATAAACTTTTATAATATGTCATTTTAATCAATTAACATGCTAGAAAAATTGTTTTAGCATGTCACGAATTGAAAGGTCAGTAGAAAACCACAGAAATGTCAAATGTATGCTTACTTAGCCTTTGACTTAGGCAACTGCATTAGCATTCATGTGAAGACCTTCAATGAGGGCACCAACTAGAACACTCATAAATGCACAAGATTTGTATGAAATTTAATCAAATCTAATCATTTTTATAATATAAAATTTAATCAATTATTGATATAATTATTATGCATTTTTAGTGTAAAATTTTACTATTTCTATATTATTAATCAATTATAAATTATCACGTTATTAAAAATATTTGATTATTATAATAATTAATTTAAAAATTACACATATAACTATTTTTTATTTTTGATTGATTGATGGTATAAAAACATTAGTTTAACATAGTATATCAAGAATAAACTCTTAATAACATTTTTTTATAGGCAAATATTAGTGTGTTAGTGTTAATATTTTTTTGTTAGTGGATGAAGTTTGAATCCTCAACCTTTTTATCACTTCACTCCTTAACTCCCTCACTCAAATCACGTTAATGACTTGATCCCCTTATGACTCCCTCTTAATAACATATGTATTTGTGTGTGAGAGAGTGGAAGAAAGAAAGATAAATCGCATAACTTCTATAATATGTCATTTCAATCAATTAATAGATACATTAATTAATTTTTCAACATGCAAGTTGAAAAAATTGTTTCAGCATATCACGAAGTAAAAGGTAAGTAGACAACAACATAAATGTCAATTGTATGCTTCCCCTTTGACTTGGGAAACTGCATTAGCATTCATGTGAGGATCTGGCCTTTGTTTGAGGGCATCATGGTGTAGAAAATCTGTGCCGTCACATTAACTCGTACACAACTTAATTATGGTGGGTTCCAACAAAATCTTGGTTAAGATAATTTAGTGTATGATTAAGGTGGTATTTAGAAGAGTTTATTTAAGCTCCTTTTAACTTATCTGATGATATAAGCTCTTATGCAGTGTGTTTAGCAGAGCTTATAAAAATAACTTATGCCATACTATAAGGAGTTTTTGACTTATTTTCATAAGTCACTGGGAGAAGCTTATGAAATTATCATAAGAGCTTATGCACTAAACACCCTCTCCGTGTATTTCACTATTCGAATCCTCTCATGCCCCTTTCTTTCTTTTTCTTTCTTTAAGCGCTTATGGCATAAGCTCTCATGCAATAAGGTCTTATGTGATAAGCTCTTAATTAAGTTCTTTACCCAAACGCACCCTAATACAACTTCAGAGGAGGATAGATGAGATACTCATCTCGATGTGCCCGTTGACCAAGTTCAATACCCTTAATTGTTGTCCCATGTTTGATCATTGATCAAATAACATAACCATAAAAAATAGTTGTGTCCTTCAGCCATGATCGGTTCCAACCTCCAAGCAAAGCTCAATTAGATTGAGTTATAAATATCTACAAAATTAAGTATAATATTTTTCAAAATGTTAAAATACATAATTTTTCATATAATTCTTTCTTAGTTTCTTAAACAATATTCTAAATGATACTTATTAGCATTCTCCAATAATTTATAATAAGTTGGATTAAGAACACTCATAAATGCATTGAGAAATTAGTAATTTTTTTTTTGTTGAGAAGAAATATTCATAAGATTCATATGATATAATCAATCAATTAATAATATTATTCAATTGTTGTATATTGGGAATATAAAAAATATATATTATAATTAATTATAAATTATCAAATCATTAAAATATTTAATTATAAAATAATTTTAAAAGTCATATATATATATTTATTGATTAACAGTATAATTTTTTTTACATTAATAATATATCAAAATTAAACTGTTAATAATATGTGCTTGTGTGTGCGAGAGTGAAAGAAAGAAAAATAAATCCCATAAACTTTTATAATATGTCATTTTAATCAATTAACATGCTAGAAAAATTGTTTTAGCATGTCACGAATTGAAAGGTCAGTAGAAAACCTCAAAACCACAGAAATGTCAAATGTATGCTTACTTAGCTTTTGACTTAGGCAACCGCATGAGCATTCATGTGTAGACCTTCAATGAGGGCACCAACTAGAACATTCATAAATGCACAAGATTCGTATGAAATTTAATTAAATTTAATTAATTTTATCATTTTTTAATATAAAATTTAATCAATTATTGATAGAATTATTATGCATTTTTAGTGTAATTTTTTCTATATTATTAATCAATTATAAATTTTCACATTATTAAAAATATTTTACTATTATAATAACTAATTTAAAAATTACACATAATGATTCGTGATTTGTGATTGAACCGATGGTATAAAAAATTTAGTTTAATATAGTATATCAAGATTAAACTCTTAATAACATATGTATTTGTGTGTGAGAGAGAGTGAAAGAAAGAAAGATAAATCACATAAACTTCTATAATGCTCCCTCCGGTTCATATTATAAGCAAAAAAATCTCAAATATTTTGATATATAAGTAAATTTTGTTTTTCAATGACTCATTTAATGATATTATTCCTAAAATAGCCTTCATTTAATATAAATTTTGTTTTTCAATGACTCATTATATTCCCAATATAATACAAGCAACTTCTCATTACCATAAAGGATAATTTAGATAAAAACCCAATTTTTTAACCAAATTAAATGAGATTAACCAACCACCTTAATATGTGTGTGCTTTAATTTTTTGCTTATAATATCAATAGGAGGAAGCATGTCATTTTAATCAATTAATAGATACATTAATTAATTTCTCTGCAAGTTGAAAAAATTGTTTCAGCATATCACGAAGTAAAAGGTACTCCCTCCGGTCCATATTATAAGCAAAAAAATCTCAAATCTTTTGGCCTAATATATAAGTAAATTTTGTTTTTCAATGACTCATTTAATGACATTATTCCTACAATATCCTTCATTTAATACAAATTTTGTTTTTCAATGACTCATCCTATTTCCAGCAACACAAGCAACTTCTCATTATTATAAAAGGTAATTTAGATAAAAACCTAATTTTTTAACCAAATTAAATGAAATTAACTGACCATCTTAATATGTGTGTTGCATTAATTTTTTATTTATAATATGGACCAGAGGGAGTAAGTAGATAACAACATAAATGTCAAATGTATGCTTCCCCTTTGACTTGGGAAACTACATTAGCATTCATGTGACGACCTGACCTTTGTTTGAGGGCACCATGGTGTAGACAATCTGTGCGATCTCAATAACTCGTTTAATTACGACGGGTTCCAACAAAATCTTGGTTAAGATAATTTGGTATATGATTAATACAACTCAGTGGATGATAGTAGATAAGATACTCATCTCGATGTACCCATTGGCCAAGTTTAACACTCATTAATTGTTGTCCCATGTTTGATCATTGATCAAATAACATAACCATAAAAAGTAGTTGTGTCCTTCAGCCATGACTGGTTCCAACCTCCAAGCAAAGCTCAATTAGATTGAGTTATAAATATCTGCATGCTCATTAAACTTCACATAGATGTGTAACCAACCATCATTGCCTACTTTCACTCACCATGGTCCACATTCAACTTATTTTGTTCCTTTCTTTCCTACTTCATTTTCATGGCATCACATGCAACAATTACACAGACAGAGAAGCCCTTCTTTCTTTCAAATCCCAAGTGACTGACCCAAAAAATGCTCTATCTGGGTGGGTTGCAGATTCCAATCACTGCACCTGGTATGGTGTCACCTGTTCCAAATTTGGAAAAGGAGTCCAATCTCTCACCCTACCAGGACTTGGCCTCTCTGGTAAACTAAATTCTAGACTGTCCAACCTCACTTATTTACATATACTTGACCTTTCCAGCAACTCATTTCAAGGCCAAATTCCCCAAGAGTTTGGTCATCTCTCATTTCTTAATGTGATCACATTATTTGCCAACAATCTCAGTGGTACACTTCCAGAACAGTTAGGCCTTCTGCACCATCTAAGAAGATTAGACTTGTCTATCAACAATCTCACAGGCAAAGTCCCTCCTTCATTTGGGAATCTCTTGTCTCTTGAGTATCTTGCCTTGGCAAGGAACAATTTTCTTGGTGAGATTCCAAGTGAACTTGGTAATCTTCACAATCTTTCCCTGCTTCAACTCTCAGACAACAATTTCACTGGCCAGTTTCCCACTTCTATATTCAACATTTCTTCATTAGTCTTCTTATCTGTGACAATGAATAATCTGTCTGGAGAATTACCACAATATTTGGGACATTCCCTTCCAAATCTAAGGAATCTCTCTCTGGCAACCAATAGGTTTGAAGGGGTTATTCCCGATTCCATAGCCAATGCCTCACATCTTCAATATATTGATCTTTCTAACAACCAATTCTATGGGTCCTTACCTATGTTCCATAACTTGAAAAACCTTACCTATCTAGTTCTTGGTAAAAACTATCTCACTTCCAACACTTCATTGAATTTTCAGTTCTTTGATTCCCTTAGAAATTCCACTCAGTTGGAAATTCTCAAGATCCATGATAACCATCTTGCTGGGGAACTTCCAACTTTTGTTGCAAATCTGTCTAGCAATCTCCAACAGTTCTGTGTTGCTGATAATTGGCTAACTGGAAACATTCCTCAAGGAATGAACAAACTTCAAAACCTTTATTCCTTGTCTTTTGAAAATAATTATTTCACTGGAGAGATACCATCAGAAATAGGAGCTCTAAATAAGTTACAGCGGCTTTCAATATACAAAAACAGGTTGTCTGGGGAAATTCCAGACATCTTTGGCAATTTAACAAATCTATATAGTCTTGAAATGGGAAATAACCAGTTTTCAGGTAGAATTCACACAAGTATTGGACAATGCAAGAGATTATATTATCTTGACCTTTCCATGAATAAGCTAGGTGGGACCATACCAAAGGAGATTTTTCAGCTTTCTGGCTTAACAACCATGTACTTACCAGGAAACTCTCTCCATGGATCACTTCCTCCAGAGGTCAACACCATGAAGCAGCTTGATTTCATGGATATTTCCATCAACCACTTGTCAGGTTACATTCCTAAGGAAATAGAGGGTTGTTCTAGCTTGAAGACACTTGTAATGGCAAGAAACAAATTCAGTGGCTCAATTCCAGATAGTCTAGGGAAATTAGCATCCCTGGAGACTTTGGATCTATCTTCAAACAATCTCACTGGTCCAATTCCTGAAAGTCTAGAAAATCTCAAGTATATGATGAGATTAAATTTATCCTTCAACCATTTGGAAGGGGAGGTTCCTGTGAAAGGTGTTTTTATGAACCTTAGCCAGGTTGATCTCCAAGGAAACAACAAACTCTGTGGCCTCAACAAGGAAATTGTGCAGAAGCTGGGAGTCTTTTTCTGTGTTGCAGGTAAAAGGAAGAGAAAAAATTTACTCCCTATCATACTTGGAGTTACAGCAGGTGCTACTGTTCTGTTCATTTCAATGTTGTGTCTACTGTGGATGATAATATCCAGAAAGAAGAAACACAAGGAAGGGAAAACCAGTTTGTCACATGCCCCTCTCAAGGGTTTGCCTCAGAATATATCATATGGTGACATTCAGATTGCTACAAACAATTTTGCAGCTGAAAACTTGATTGGAAAAGGAGGGTTTGGTTCTGTTTATAAGGGTGTGTTCAGCCTCAGCACTGGTGAAACCACCACCCTTGCTGTCAAAGTCCTGGACATGCACCAAAGCAAAGCTTCTCAGAGTTTCCATGTAGAGTGTGAAGCTTTGAAAAATGTTAGGCACAGGAACCTAGTGAAGGTTATCACCTCTTGCTCCAGCCTTGATTATAAGGGAGATGACTTTAAGGCCCTTGTTATGCAATTCATGCCCAATGGCAATTTGGACATGAGTTTATACCCCAATGATGATGAACCAGGATCTGCTCTAACATTGTTGCAAAGATTAAACATTGCCATTGATGTTGCTTCTGCCATGGACTACTTGCACCATGACTGTGACCCTCCAATAGTCCATTGTGATCTCAAACCAGCCAATGTCTTGTTAGATGAAAATATGGTTGCACATGTTGCAGATTTTGGATTGGCCAGGTTTCTTTCTCAAAATCCATCTCAAAAAGAGAGTAGCACTCTGGGACTGAAGGGATCAATTGGCTATATTGCCCCAGGTATAGAAAATTGCTTCTTAATAAGTTCCACACATCCTGCTTTTCTTTGTTTATAATTTATATACTTAAAGGGGATATCATCAATTTAAAAGTCACATCATTTTATATTTCAACCTTGACCTAAAGTCTAATAGTTAACTTTTTGCTACTTTGACTTATATGCTTAAAAATATTATATATGTATCTATGTGTATACTTAAAACAACTTTATATATTTGGTTGATATGTTTCAGAATATGGCCTTGGCGGCAAGGCTTCAACATATGGTGATGTCTATAGTTTCGGGATCCTACTGCTAGAAATGTTCATAGCCAAAAAACCAACTGATGAAATGTTCAAAGAAGGATTAAGCCTTAACATATTTGCTTCGGCTCTGGATGAGAATCAAGTACTGAAGGTTGCTGATCAAAGGCTTATTGAAGGTTATGAATATTCGACTCAAAGCTCAAGCACTGATTATCATATTCAAAGTGATGGCTCTAGTGCCAACACACATTGGATGAACAAAGCTGAGGAGTGTATAGCTGCAGTTATAAGAGTGGGCTTGTGTTCCACAGTTCAACAGCCCAAAGATCGTTGGACCATGAGACAGGCCTCAACAAAATTGCAAGGAATTAGGCAATCTATTTTGGGCTCGTGAAGTTGGTCTCATGCCCATATGCTATTTTATTTAAGAGTTAGATAATATTTCACAAAGGGATAAGCTCATACGTAGATGCAATAATGTTGTGTGTATATTTATATATGAAAAATATATAAATAACGGTTCTCGTTAACTTGTTATTCCCGTAAACTGATTACTGAAAGGGACCTAGTACTACATTCTACATACCACACAAGCCACGTATCATCGGGGACGGAGCTAGACTTAAATGATAGAAGGGTCAACTATAAAAATTAAAGTTCATTCAATATATATATATATATATATAACACTGAATTTCATATAAAATATTCATAATTATTTGTTCTACAAGTTAATTACATTATTAATCTATGATTATACATGATAATCTAGCCGCCCAAAGTAGATCCTCATCCCTCGGCCCTTGCACCCAACACCAGAGTTCAAACGCATCCAACACGCATTGGGTGCGCCTGTTGAAGACTTTTTGGACACGACATATATCGGAAATCTCAAACGATCGACAAATCTTTAAACGATCATAACTTCTGATCCAAATGAAATTTTTGGACGTATTATATATGCACAAAAAGCTATTTTTGATACAGTCGTCCTAATAACTAGTTTTTTTGGCAGCAGGGGGGTCAAGGCCCCTCCTAACATGAATGTAGATCCATCCCTGCATATATCATCTTAATCGACTCGTGTTTGTAATATGCAAGTTCCAGTCCAACCTATTTATCTTACATATGTCATTTTATAATATAAAGTACACTCTCATTTGTTTTTTAAAAACAAAATGCCAGGATTGAGTTAAAGTATATACAAAGACTTACATTGCATTCTATTAAGGGTGGGAATAGGTCAGCCATAGTAAGCTTGAGTCTAACTCTGTGTTTCAATCACGAGGCCCGAGCCTTACCTATAGCCGATATAGGCCAATTTCTAAGACCTGAGCATGTTCTACTTTAAAGCATGACCTGGCCTGAAAGCCTACTTATCAACAAGACCTTTAAATATGCATTCATCTATAAATAGGTCACAGTCCTTCACTTGTAAATAGCCTCGTAGGTCTCTGATGACAAAGAAGTTGGTAGACATATACTAATAAATAGGTCACTAGACATTCACAAATAAATAGGCAAGTAGACCACTACATGACCAATAGGTTTTTACCTTTAAATATTATGAATAATGTAAATAATATATTATAGTATTACAATGTATTATATTATGCATATATATTTATGTGCGTGTATGTGTTAAATAGGCCGACCTAGTAGGCCTAGTAGGTTTTTTTTAAAGTCTTGGGCCTGGCCTATTTAACTATATAGGCTTTTTATAAAACATTAACTTTTTACTAAATAGGCTAGGCCGAACTAGATCTTAAATAGATGAGGCCGTAGGCTCCCGATAAGCGACCTGACCTATCCCCACCCTTAGATTCTATCACACAACTAGTGGAAATGTCCATTATTGTTTAAAAAGATCAAAACAAAGTGAATAGCTTTATAGCACAATCACATCTATTTTTTCATAGGTCGGAAATTGTGGAAATAAACCATACCACAAGCAAGTCATATTTGGATCATATTGAATAAGGAAAGCTCAAACCAAGGAGAGCAAACTAATTTTGGTAATTAAGTCTGGCCAACGGGTTTAAGGCTTAAGACCATTTTCGTCCTCAGCTTCTACCATTTGGGGAACGTTATTAGGATGATGCTGTTTCTAAATTTCTAAATAATAATGCTTGTTGCATATTTTGGGGCTACACATTGATCCTCACATGAGCGCTAGAATCAAGATATAGTTACACAAAAAGTAAATCCAGAATATAGGTATATCATATATGTATATATCATTATTCATTTGAAAATCTAAAATCGATGCTCTTTTTCAGCTTAACCGATGGTCTTGAATTCACCGTACTTGAATAAAGTAAGATAACTGAAATGTAATTATTGCAGTGATAACTGATAAGTGGGAAGAAAATTACACCACTCTGTTTATTTTAGATTTTGATATAAATGATTTTTAAGGAATTGATTTAAAAAAAAATGATTTGTATTTGGTAATGATATTTTAAAAGTGTGTTTAAAAAAATTGATTTTGTTGGATGATAAAGCAAAATCACTTTTAAAATGTAAATATAATGAATATTGTGAATCCCGCTCCTAGAATAAATTATGCTCAATAAAAAAGTTAGAAATTCCCCCACTTCTCTAAAAATCAATTATAGGCAACTCATAAATTGGATGCTAAATTTAAAACAAACATCTTCATAATCTCAAAATCACTTTTACTAGAACCAAACATGATTTTCGGCCATTCAAAATCTGAATCAAATAGACACAAAAAATATAACAAATCTTTGGCAGAGATGCTACCCCAATTCGAAGGTGATTGATGGTATCTTATGTCTCTCAATATCTCATGGAGGACTCTAATTCCACCTCCCACTGGTTGATAGACTTTTGTCTTCGAAGGTGATTGATAGTATCTTATGTCTCAATATCTCACGGAGGACTCTAATTCCACCTCCCACTGGTTGATAGACTTTTGTCCTCACAGATAGTGCTTCATCTTGAGTATACACAGAGGATATCATGGGGAACCAGAAAAATTTAAATTTAACTACTATACACATATCTCACTTGGAAGAATTGTGCGACGTACTTGAGTAAAATTAAGATAACTAAAATGTAATTATTGTAGTGGTAACTACTGAGTGGGAAGAAAATTACAAAAAGAAAGATAACAAAGCTTTGGCAGAGATGCTACCCTTATTCTAAGGTGACTGATAATGTCTTATGTCTCTCAATATCTCATGGAGGATTCTAATCCAACCTTCCCCACTTGTTGAAAGACTTTTCTCCTAACAGATAGTGTGTCATCTTGTTCATGTGATGCTTTCGAAAGCAAGATTTTAACATCTCAGTGTTGCTACCCTTGTTCGAAGGTGATTGATGATTCTCTCAATGTCTTATGGAGGACTCTAATCCCACCTCCTCCAATTGAAGACTTTTGTCCTCACATATAATACTTCATCTCGAGTATACAACTGATGACATCCGGGGTATCCAAAAAAATTATAAATTTAAAGGGTACTATACACATCTCTCACATGAAAGAATCGTAAGCTGTACTTAAGTAAAAGTAAGATAACTGAAATGTAATTATTGCATTGATAAATTTAAGTAGGAAGAAAATTACAAGGGTTTGTTTTAGATTTTGAGTGTTTCATAATGAAATTTTAAAGTGAATTTAAAAATAATGGATTTTGTTTTGACGATAAAACAAAATCACTTTTGAAATATGAATATTATAAAAATTATTATGGGTCACGTTCCTAGAATCAATTCTACTAAAAAAAACTAAAAATTCTTGTTTTTCTTAAATCAATTCTAACCAACCAGAAATTGATTCATTGGATGCTGAATTTAAAATAAACACCTCCATAATCTCAAAGTCGCTTTCACCCGAAGCAAACGTGATTTTGGATCATCCAAAACCTTAATCAAATAGGCATAAGATAGATAACAGCTTTGACAGAGATGCTACTCTTGTTCGAAGGTGAATGATAATATCTCATGTCTCAACATCTCATGGAGGACTCTAATACCGCCTCCCCCACTTGTTGAAAGACTTCTGTCCTCTTAGATAGTGCTCCATCTTGTACACTTATCGCTTCTGAGTGCAAGATTCTAACGGCGCGGTCTTCAATCCTCACTTCAGTGAGTGGAGTTTCTATCCTCTAATCATTCCAGCCATTGATATATTATATTTATATTGGATGGCTGAGATCATTCACTTGAAACCTGTGTAACAGGTTATATTATATTTTAATTAGTTTGAGTTGAACGGTGGAGGCTAACTTTGACCAAATTCATAAATGATGATGAATTATTTTGATAGACCAAATTAAGTCAATTTTTATTTATTTTATATTAGAAATGTAAAGTTGAAGTTGAATTTTCGGTAGAAAATTTCAGACGTTTACGGTTTGAGTTTTTACTGTCAGTTAAGCTCTACTGACCCGAAAATAATTTTAAAATTTTGAAAATTCAAAATTTTATTTTCTAACCCAGTTATATTTATTTTTATGATTTTAGAAATTATTTATTTTTATATGAATTTTTCGGGTGAAATTTTACGAATAAAAATACGATAGGTTTTTACGTTACGTAACAATCAGTACCGGAACGAACTACATTTGATTAAATCGGTTTTTTGACCAAACTGGGTTCCTTTTAGAAACTATTTACCAGTTTGGTAGGAACCCGATTTGGTCAAAAGCCGATTTAATCAAACGTGGTTCGCTCCGTGATCGATTGTTACGTAACGTAAAAACCTATCGTATTTTTATTCGTAAAATTTCACCCAAAATTCATATAAAAATAAATAATTTCTAAAATCATAAAAATAAATATAACTGGGTTAGAAAATAAAATTTTGAATTTTCAAAATTTTAAAATTATTTTCTACAATAGAGCTTAACTGGCAAAAAAAACTCAAATCAGAACGCCTCAAATTTTCTACCAAAATTCAACGTTAAATTTCTAATATAAAATAAATAAAAATTAACTTAATTTGGTCTATCAAAATAATTCATCGACATTTATGAAAATAAAATCTTAAATATTTATATAATCACAATTTACGCATGAAGCAGAAAAATCGGTGTTACAAACTGTACTTTAGAGAGTTTTATTTCTCTCATATTCATTTTTTTATCATTTTATTATTATGTCAAATAATAATTTTTTTCTAAATTTTATCATCTATCATTTTTTTTATACAAATCACTTTCTACTTTACTTTACCCAATTAATAGTTTTAATATAAGTTCAGGGGACCCAATTATAAATTTTTAGTTTATGGACTCAATTGAAATTTTATATAAGTTCAATGACCTAATTAAAAAAATTTAGTTCAGAGGACCTACTTGAAAATTCTCAAATAGTTCAGGATCCACTCAATAATTAAACTTTTTTATTTATGATACTTCCGTTTGATTTTGATTAAACTAATATTTTGCCTTTTAAAAATTCAATTCAACATGTATCGAAAAAAATTCAACTCAAATAACGTTAATTTACGACTTTTTGATCAAACCTGGTTCTTTTAAACTATTTACCAGTTTAAGGTTGTTCAAAACTATTTACCAATGGGAGGTCCTTTTGGACATGTGGCATATTTTTTTTCACTCCACGACGTCAAAGGCCCCAGTCAGACTGGCGCCTTCCAAATCAAAAAGGAACTTACAAGGTAAATTTTTTTTACTACTGTAATAATTGATGAATATTTATTGGTGTAAATTATTATTACTATTATTTTTTTATGACTCTTGTGATATTATTTGCTACGTGTTATTAGGGGATTTTTTTATTGCCTCTTGTTGTTTTAAATTGATACTTTAGCATTAATATCATCGTTACTCCCTATACTTATAGTATAATTTTTTTTTTGTAGCAGTGTTTCTTCTGAATTACAAGTAACTTTCTTTTAATTCTTACCAGGGGATTTACCGTAGAGGCAAGCTTCTCAAAAAAAAATATTTTTTTTTACTAAAAAAAAAATTCGACTAAAAAAAAAAATTTAAAATCCCAAAACCGGATTACCGGCCGTAGACGGTCACACTAGAGGGAGGATGGAAACTCCACTCCCACGTTGGAGTATTGAAGACGCGCCCGATTCTAACATCTCAGTCTCCTTATTAGTCACTTCAGCTTGAAGTAGTCTCCTTATCGGGCTCCACCAAAGTACGATTCATGTTAATTACAGCTAACTGTGCCCAGAAGCTAGTCATACGAAAGATACTTGTTTCAATTATTTGGCACTGTGTGTATATATATGCAATTCGGTTGCTAGTGCTTTTTCTCAGAAGAAAAATATTTCTAAGACACTTGATAGGGACATCACAGGATAATTATAAATAAAAGAAGCATAGCTAAATATTGGGTACAGAATTGTCTCTTTTTTTACATGTTTAAATAACGACATAAAACGATATAAGTATTACAGATAGAAGACTTCACAGCTGGACCATAATTTGAGTCAAACGCTTCTTTAACTATTTTTTTTTTAAAAAAAAAACCGTATACTACTTCAATTTGAGTTGTTGTAAAAAATCAATAGATTGATGAGTACAAAGACCAAGTAAAATGAGTAGATATATGTTGATATTGTCGGGAGAGAGAACACTGAACAGGTACATAGTTGACATAGTCAAAGTTAGATAGATCTATATATATCTTCAGACCACTTGGGCCAGTACCACATGACGAACGAACCCTATCTATGACATTTAGTTTCACTCGGTGGTAGAGATGTTTTGTTTGATAGTTACATACTTTCATTTTCTATTTTCAAAAATAACTATAAAAATATCATCTTGTCCAATTTTCAAATAATTTGTACATGCTTTTAATGTTTCCTAAACAAATTTTAAAAAACAGAAAATAAAATAAAAACAATATGAATTATTTCTGACAACAAGACTCTAACTATCGTTAGGTTTCCAATTTCCATGAAGATGGAATTTAAAGCTGCAAATAGTCTTCCCTCACTTAAACAGATAGAGGTTGTCGTTCATAACATTTTTTTCACTACTAGATAACAAACCGCCCTGAACTATAGCCTTATATAGCTATCCAATTGCACATTATAGTTAAAAATAAATTATGCAAGCAAAATAAGATTACAAAAACATTGTCCCATTAAATGAACTGAAGTAGAAGATGCAAATTTTTAATTTACTTTTGATTGAACCTGAGCAAGGCAACATCAGAATTGGCCCTTGATGATGCAACCCTTGGGCTGCTATTGCTACTACTATCAGACAAAGAAGCAAGTGTTTTCTGTAAAACACCAGATGGGGATGAGACCAATGTTCCCAAAGGGCTGCTGCTGGACTCTGCATGTGTTATGGCAGGAGATGATGGATTGGAGGCTGCATCATTGGTGGCAGTAACAGTGCTAGGCCTTAGAACTTCAGCTAATGGACCCCCAGGTGTTGTTGAAGCCACCCAAGGTGGTGGAGTGAGCCAAGTTGAGAGATGGGTTTTAGTATCATTGTGTTGTGTGTTTCCATCAGGCTCCATTAGGCCCAAACCCATTTCAATATTACCTATTTCTTCATGCACACAACCACCCCCCATTGATAGATCAAGAGAAGAAAGGGATAGTTTACCAATTGATGCAACATTGCTCTTATTGTTGTTGGTGTTAGCATTGCTTTCTTCTGTTTCAGTGTTAGACCAGGCATCAATGAAACCCCTTGGTTTCTGGGATTGGAGATTCTCCATAGGAACAAGAAGAGGATTGAGGAACATAGGAGGGCCTCTGTTCTGTTGATCCATGACTCCAGAACCATACAGTGCAAATGAATTCAGAAATTGAGGGTCTGTGTTATTATAGGAACTCTCAGTGGTCAATCCAACCTTGTTGTTATGCATCAGACACTGCAATTCTGAGTCAGAAGCACCAAGTGAAATAGGATCTCCATTCAGCATCCACTCCAGGCCCCTTCACATTCAAACACCAAATTAGCAACACAGTAAGTCAACTAAGTCCATTACATCAGAACAAGAACAAACAAAGCATTTCCTCAGAAGCACCAAGTGAAGAGTTAAAAAACAATATAGACACCATACAAAAAAAAACTTTAAGACCAAATTGTTACCTATATTATGGCCTCTAAAGTTTAGAACATATAGAAATTCAAAATTTCAGACAAAATTGATGAAAAAAGGAATTAACGTAGGATATAGTTTATCACTCTAAACTTGTAATGATTGGAGGGCGAGTTTCATATAGCAAGATTTCAAGCTTTGTTATCTAGTTTTTATTATTGTTTTACACTAACCAGAGGTCCATGATTGCAAAAGAAAAGGAAAACCTTAACAAAAACAAACACATACATAGTGAATCCAAACTTCAACTCACCTAGGTTCCTTATTTGAAGAAACAGAAGCCACAGAATCAAAGTTCCCAGCTTTGACACCAAAGTTATGAAGAGAAAGGGAAGAAGAATCAAGGTAAGGCTGACTAGTAGCAGAAGCAACAAACTGAGGAGAAGATCCATCTTTTCTTGTTGTGGGGTTAGAAATAGCAACATTAACATCAGATGTAGGAAAAGGATGATTAGAATCATGGCGAGCCCTCTTGATCTGGTGGTTATTGTTGTTGGTTTGAAGTACTTCCACAGGCTTTCTTGAACGGGGACGGCCTCTATGCATATGCCTCTCACAATACTTGTGGTTAGGTGCCACATCCCTAGAACATCTCCATTTCTTACCATCTGTTCTCCTGCACCTACCTGGCTCAGGATCAGTGCTGCTTGTTGATAACCTCAAATTGAAACCACCATTCACTGAAAAGGCACAGGAATGCAAATATCAAGGAACAGTACTGAAATAGACAAACTGAAACCGACATCATTTACTACCTCTGAAAGAAAGCAACACATCATGAAAGAAAGAAAAAGAAGGGTCACAGTGATGGGAACAACAAAAGGCATAATCTTTGAGACAAAATACAAACACTTGATGAGGCAAAAGGCACAAACCTTTGATGAGGAATAGACAACAAAAGGCAGGAAAAGAAAGACATAGGGGTATCTTTATTTTCTCTTCTCAGTTTGTGAGGTAAGTAGCTAGTAATAATAGCCACAAAGATATAACTAACAACAATAGATGAAAGGGAAGAAGAAGAGGTAAAAGGGTCATTACATGGAGAGCGAGAAGCAGTTGGTATAAGGAGATCATGAGGAACAGGAACAGAAGCCATCATGTACTTGTATATCATAGCTTGTCTTTGAAGCTCTTTCCATTGTACACTTGTGAAAGGAAACCCCAATGAAGTTGCCATCACATCTGCTATAAATTAACACAACCAAGATACAATCAAGTTAAGTGTGTGTTATGTTCAGACACACTAGCCCTTCCTTTTCCTCCCATTCTCTCTCTCTCTTCTGACCCTTGTGTAACTTCCTTCAACTTTTATTTTTCTAGTGTAAAAGATGCAACCTTTTAAGGATAATATTAGTAAGAAATTAAAAACAAAATAAAGAACAAACCTGGGGATCTGAAGGGTGGATAAGTGGTGGTAGCAGAAGTATAAGCAGAAATGTCAAAAGGCTGCAAAGGTCTTGCAGGTACAGAAGCAGCACCGGCACCATGAAGAGCAGAATAAGCACCAGTTGTAACAAGGTTTATATGATTAGTCAAATTAGACAGGTAAGTAGTGGGAGTGGGACCATCACCATCACTACCACCAGCTGCAGAAACAGCAATACAGGAGGAATCATTATCAAAGGGTGGTGAAAATGGACGGTGGTGATGATTATGATGCTGCAGCATCATCATCATCATATTCTTGTTACTAGGAAATGCTTCAAGGGTCTGCTGCACCTTCTTCACACCAAACCCAACAACACTACTACTACTATTTTGTTTAGGTTCCTTGTCTGAAACGCCAAAATCAGCCATAACTCAAAAGACTTAAATTGCCTAAATAGGAAAGCACTTTCACATCATCATAAGCATCACCTACCAAACTCTTACAAGCTATTCTATACCCAACTTTTTGGTAACTGGGGTAAGGAAGATACTTCTTCTGTTTATGGTCTTTGGATGTCTCTCTCTATCTATCTAACAATAATAATAAGTAATATTAACACACAAACTCAATAATATTGTGTTGGGTTTGTTTTTCTCTCTCTCTCTAATAAGTGCCAGGTGTTGTAAATCGAGAGAGGTGAGAGGGTTGATGTGGGATTTTATGATTGAGTTATGGGTTGCCGCCATTCTCGGCCTTTGCTTTGCTTCCATGCTTCCAACATTCGCACCACACGCTACCAGACAAATTAGTAAAAAGTGACCCTTTTTTGTTGGGAAATGATTTTTCTACACAAAAACTGGGACCCTTTGGTTATTTATTTTTTTTAATGTATTGTTGGAATAGGTGTATTTAAGAATATAAAAAGTAAATGAAAGATAAGCATAAATATACATGCTATCATATATGATATCAAAATTTTGTATTTAAATAACATAATTGTTTTTTTTTTGTTTTTTTTTCAACTCATTATTGTCTCTCTCTGACCATTTTTATCTCTCATTGTTATTAATATGTTATCTAGGGTGTGGTTATGGTGCACCACCCATATTTTACATTATCCATGGGACAAATTTTGAGTCAATCAAATTGTCACATAGGTTGGTCAAAATTTCAAACTTTTTAGTTACATTATATTGTAGTCAAACTATATGAATACAGTATATTGTAGTATAGTATATGTACTCTTTATATTCGCAAATTTAACCCATATTAAAATAATATTTTTTATTAAAAAACTGATTATATTACAAAATATTATTGACATCGAACATTATTTTAATTCATATTAAAATATTATTTTTTAATATTATTAGTTTTTTAATAAAAAAACATTATTTTAATATGAGTTAAATTTGTGAATACAAAGAGTACATATACTATACTACAATATATTGTATTCATATATTTGACTACAGTGGAAATACAACTAGAAAGTTTAAAATTTTGACCAAACCCATGTGATAATTTGATTGGTCCAAAATTTGCCACATATGGGTGGTGTAGTGGGTGGTGCAAAATATGAGTGGTGCATCTTAGCCCAACCCTATTATCTATAACAACTTTTTTTTTATCATTCAAAAAAAATCTATAATAACTTTTTGTAGGTAAGGTCTTTTTTTTTAAGGTATCATCCGCGCGCAACTGCGAAGACTAATCCTTTGATATACTTGACGATATTTAGGGGTTGATCTCTCCCAACCAGGTTTTCTCCATATACAAGAGTCAGGGATCGAATCCCTCACCACTTGTTTAAGGGAGTCAGGCTCGTTATCACTTGGACCAAACACATGTTGGTATTATGCTGGTAAGATTTGAACATTTAAAAGTAGCTAAAATTGTATTCAACTTCTTTATATATTTTTTTATTATAGAATTATTACACTTATTTTATTTCTCTTTATATTTATGTTATATGAAATGTAAATATAATAATAAGAGATAAGTTTAATTACAAATAATAATCATATAAAACTTTAAGGTGATGATGTAATTTTTAAATGGTGAAGACCAGGCAGCACCCATAAGGTTGAAGTTATTTAAGATAACATTTTGTATTTATTTATTTTCATACCAATATCTAAGGGGTTTTTTTTTTGACAAGACCAATATCTAAGTTATTGACGTAAAATTCAATATTTCAAAAAATGTAAAATATGGACGTTAAAAAACATGTATTATCTCTACCAAAAATAAATGTATTATTCTAAGGTACACACAGCAAAACCGACAATAGACAGGAATCGGACACACCTTTCAGTCTTTCGCTATAACGGCTACCGTTTTGGTTATTTATAAACGGAAAAAATTATTTGAACATACCCTGCGGGAGGTGTCCCATTATTTTGTGTGGTGATGTATCATGTATGGAATGGCATGGGATGATAGAGACTAAAGTGTTAAACAAGTGTTAATATATAAAATTACAATGTTAATATTATATAAATATAATTTTCTATAAACGTTACAGCATATAAGAAGGTCTTGGTGTATATAACAGACCGACCTAATGCCATCTTCTGCATTAATATTGAAATCTAACTCAAAAAAAATATGTTACATATATACACATTATTTTATATTTATACAACTTACAATCTTATTATAGTTGTTTTGATTCTACTATTTACTCTGACGTGAATTGTAAAGAAATGTGCTCTCAGCTAACGTATACGCACTAAAAAATATTATTGGACATGGAAATATAGAGAATTACTACAAAACACAATTAATATATGAAAATGTTATCTTAAATATTTATTAAAAAAAATAATTTGATATTGTCTATATTTATTTATCATTAATAAATATGAAAATTATTCTTTTTGTTCTATGACGATTATGAACCTGTCTCTTAGATCGGTGGCTATGATGGTTTTTTTTTCCCCCTTGTAACCCCTTCAATTCTTTTCACTGTTATGCATTGCTGTTTTCCAGCTTCACCAAAAGGAAGTACGAATCATACTGCTTTTATCTTTGTAACTTGACGAAAAATACAATGCTAAGAACATGCTAGAAAAGCAGAATATTTTATACTAGTGAGCAAATTCTTAGGGAAGTCGCAACCTTAGTATATATCATCGGACACGTTTCAATCAACAGTTCAGTGTATAAGAGTAAGACACGAGTAAATTCCAAGATACAGTTTCTACTACATTCCAATTTCCATATATAAGAAGGATTCAATGTGCTAGGTGAGCATGTTCCGAGATTCTTGCTGCAATGCCACCATGCGTCCACATTATCATATGTACATTTTTGTATAGCAAGGTGAGGTCTATGCCTAAGGTTTGACTTGTGAATATTATTGCTCTAGACATATTCACTGGCATGGTGAAATGTGACCGTCACATGGGTTCTTAATTATGAAATAAATAATATTAGCTCAGTGTATATATGGAGGTGTTAATAACACCAAAAATAGCGTGTGTGATGTAGACATATATAGCATGAAGAATTTGAATTTCTATTAACTATAGTGAATATGTCCAGATCATAGCCATTAATACGTAACATAGATATGAGTAGTTAGTGTTTCAAATGTGAAACACGACACATCACACCTTGGCTTTAGACACAATGCCAATTTAATATACCACACAAAAGAAGATAATAATTAATTGCAAAACGCTATTTCTCTAAGTTCTATTTTTCCTTTCATATTTTCGAGCTACTCCCTCTCGTCCATATTACTTCCTCCGATCCTTAATATAAGAAATAAAACCCTAAAACATACAAATCAAGGAAATGTATTGAAATAAGTTAATTATAATTAATATTTATATAAATTTTCAAAAATACTCATTCTAATTCTAATTAATGAACAAACTCAATTGTATGGAAAGTTGATATATCTCGTAAATATAAATCATATTATAAATGAGGGTAATATTGAAAATTAGTATTTAATATGTGTGAAAATTTATGCATGTTTTTTTATATTTTTAACAAAAAAAATTACTCATTTGTTTCTTATATTAAGGACAGGGTATATTATAAGAAACAAATGAGTTTTTTTTTTCCAAAATATTAGAAACATGCAACAAAACAAATGGGTCCATATTGAGTTTTGTCTTATAATATGGATCGGATTGAGTATTACGGAGGCAAAAATAAAATTAAATTAATTACAATGCCACATGCACCGCCAAACTTGTAACGCCCTGTATAATTTGCTTGTAAACTTCAAACACCGATGAATTATTGAGGATGTCTAACCCCATTCAGGTAGGTATGACAAAACGTGTAGGCCAAAGTGCCTCTTTTTCCCTTCATCTTTAAAATTAGTTAGAAGTGCATGTCCTAATTTCAGGCACCAAAATTTGTTAAAACATCTTTGGTTTCATAAGGTACTTGTTTAGCCATACTTGGTCAACAGTAAAGGGTATGAGAAAGAGAAACTAGTGAAGTGTCTTTACTTCACCAGCCAAAAGGCCAAACCTATTTATTATGAGTAGTTTCTTTTAGTTAACGCAATCCGTAGTCTTTTTGTGATCATAAACGTAAAAATCTGAACCTAAATCTTGTCTTCCTGCATGGTCTATGTACAATCGTGAAGTCCACATAGGAAAGTGTTATGTTACTTGTACAACGTTTATAGACACGTAAGTGACCCTCACGTTAATAATTGCATATTATACACCTCCATCCCACCAAATCAAGGTTTTTAAAATCGGATCGGACTGGCTGGTCCGATCGGGTTAATCAGGAATCGTGATCTTGGCCGATCCGGTTTACAGGGAAAACCGTCCCTGTATTGAACCGGTGGAAAAACCGGAGAACCGATTCAAAACCGATAAAATCGTTCATAACTGATAGTGGACCGGCCTGAACCGGTTTCATAAAAAAAATATTAGTATAAAATGATTTGGGTCATCCTAGCCAAAACTCAATTTTTTTGTTTTCTAAGTTCTAACATATGTGGACTGGTTGTAGATTTTTGGTTGGTTTTTCCTATGAAGATGATTTTAACATATATTTTTATATTTATTTAGTTTAATTTCAAAATAAAAAAATTGTACTTAATAATTTTAATTGTTATATGTTGTTTTTTTGTTTAATATTGTTACAATATTATATTAAAAATTAAAATAATATTATTTAATTATAACCGGTTCAACCACGGTTCAACCTCGATTGGACCATTGAATCTCGAAACGCTGCCTTCACCGGTTCGATGACCGATCCAATTTTATAAACCTTACACCAAACTCACGTCAATCTACTGTGTTTATAAGAGTGTTCAAATCCAAAAAAAAAAAAAAAACTGAGTGTATAGGAAAAGATAAATAGCCACTTCATATTTAACGGTGTCATATTTTTGTCGTTAAACTATAGGCAGTTCAGCGTAGCGTTGAACCTTAGACCCTTTCTAACAAGTGCTGTTGAGGAATAAAAAAATTCGTATTGGAAAATTAATCATATAATTTTTTTTCATTTTTGCTTTCTTAATTAGTGTCTAGTTAGCATTTTCTTATAAAAAAATCTTTTTTTTTCTACATTATTTATACGTTTTGATATAACACTTTATTTTATTTCATATAGAAATGTCAATGGGGCTGGACTATTAGTACTTCCCTTGTCTCTGTTGTGGGACTGTGGGTACCCAATTATTAGGGGAGACAGAAATCAATGTATATTTCTGAGTGCTTAATATAAAATTTTAAAATTCACCAAAAGATATATACAGTCAAATTGACAACAAGTATTCTTAATTCTTGGGTTCAAGAATTCCTCTTTAACTTAAGTGACACAATAAAAGTTTTTTCTATTCTTTTATTAACTGATTTATGTATAGGATTCCATTCGACCCATGGTTGGGAACTAATGATTGGTTCTGTCTATAAAGATTTTGGATTTGCTCATAATGATCAAATTATATTTGGTCTTGTTTCCACTTTTCCAGTAATTTTAGATACAATTTTAAAATATTGGATTTTCCGTTATTTAAATCACGTATCTCCGTCACTTGTAGTGATTTATCATTCAATGAATGACTGAAAAAACGATCCACTGATCCAATTATAAATATGATAAATATAAAGTTTGTTATTTTGTACAAAAGCTAAACATTCAAAAATTGACTTATTCTAGTTCTAGGAAAAAAAAATTCAGTAAATAGCAAAATCATAGATAGGGAACTATGCCAGCGACCTACCTAATTTTATTGTATAAATTTTCAGGATCAATGATTGGACTATGCCAACTAGAAATGCCTTTTCTTGGATGAAGGAAGAGATTACTCGATCAATTTCCGTATCGCTCATGATATATATAATAACTCGAGCACCCATTTCAAATGCATATCCCATTTTTGCACAGCAGGGTTATGAAAATCCGCGCGAAGCAACGAGCCGTATTGTATGTGCCAATTGCCATTTAGCTAACAAGCCCGTGGATATTGAGGTCCCACAAGCGGTACTTCCTGATACTGTATTTGAAGCGATTGTTTGAATTCCTTATGATATGCAAGTGAAACAAGTTCTTGCTAATGGTAAAAAAAGGGGCTTTGAATGTGGGGGCTGTTCTTATTTTACCGGAGGGTTTTGAATCCCCTCCCCCCCCGATCGTATTTCGCCTGAGATTAAAGAAAAGATAGGTAATATGTCTTTTCAAAGCTATCGTCCCACAAAAAAAAATATTCTTGTGGTAGGCCCTGTTCCTGGTCAGAAATATAGTGAAATAACCTTTCCTATTCTTTCCCCAGATCCCTCTACTAAGAGAGATGTTCACTTCTTAAAATATCCTATATACGTAGGCGGGAACAGGGAGGGGTCAGATTTATCCCGATGGGAGCAAGAGTAATAATAATGTTTATAATGCTACAGTTGCGGGTATAGTAAACAAAATCATACGAAAAGAAAAGGGGGGATACGAAATAACTATAGTGGATGCATCAGATGGACGTGAAGTGATTGATATTATACCCCCAGGACCAGAACTTCTTGTTTCAGAGGGTGAACCTATAAAACTTGATCAACCATTAACGAGTAATCCTAATGTGGGTGGATTTGGCCTGGGGTGCAGAAAATAGTACTTCAAGATCCGTTACGTGTCCAAGGTCTCTTGTTCTTCTTGGCATCTATTATTTTGGCACAAATTTTTTTGGTTCTTAAAAAGAAACAATTTGAGAAGGTTCAATTGTCCGAAATGAATTTTTAGGTCCACGGATTTATCAACATATTATGCTCGTAAAAAGAACTAAATTGTTGTTCATAAATTATGTAATTCTATTCTGTATAATCAAAAAATTATGAAAAGACCTTTCTTTGCTTCTTTCTAGTCTTTTTCGACGATATTTAGAGAATTTCTTATACCGCAGTACTAGTAATATTATAGTGTGAAAAAGACTAGACTATTTGACTTTTTTGTTTCTTTTTTTTTTTAACCCCAATAAATTAGAGCGGTATGATTATATCACTATTTTCAGATTTCAATGTCCTAGAATAGAAATCTATTAATAGATTTCTATTCTAATATGAGAAAGAAGATTCGACTCGATACCAAACATAAAATTAATAGACAGAAAATATTAAGCACAGTAGAATTAGAAATGGGGAAAACGGGATTCTAGGAGGGATTACTTGCCTTTTCCTAGAGTCCGATTCCTTCTTGCTTGTTAAATATTCTAAAAAATTTTAATAGAATAATCCTTCTTGATCCCTTTCCTAAAAGAATCTTATTCATAGCTTAGTTTCAATTTTTTGCAACTTAGAACCTTTTTTATGTTTATGACATATAATATGTAGTGGACAAACAAAAAAAAGCGGGAATTTGATTGACCCCACTTCTTCAATTAACTTGTTTATAAAAAAAGAATGCAATCATGATTCGATGCTATTAGATAGTAAAATAAAATCGATTTCGAGTAAGATTCTATTAGGATACTATAGAAAAGGCATATTATATAAATGTTTTAGCTTTTTTTATAAGGATTTAATTGATATATATTGATAGTATAAAGTTTTTTATACTATCACCCAATCAGAAATTGATGTACCCTTATAAATGCTTGATTCTTATTTAACCACCTTAAAAGTCATCAATTTCATGATTTCTGATTGGTTGTCAGTGTAGAAATCTTTACACTAACAGTACATATAAATTAAACTCTTTTTATAATTACTTAAAAATCATAAATAAGATAATTTGTATTTGGTTTACAATGTAAAAAAAAATTAATTGACACCGTCTATGAAAATAAATTTTAAATAAATAGTTATTATTTAAGTGATTAAGACAAAAGCCTCTACAGTTGCTGAGGCACTATGCCAGTTTAGATATATTAAGATAAGATTAATATATCAAAACATTCAAGGTGCTCGGATGAATATAACTGCATTCCATAATTCGTCATTGATGCAACGTAACATTGTCCACCTTCTTGGACCGTTACCACCAAATTTATTTAAATAAAAGATAAAATATGTAAATTGATTTCATATGTTTATTTTAATTTTTAAATCGGTTCTCTATGTTTTTTTTTTTTTTCCTTTCAAATTGGTTTCATGCGTTTTGAAACGTTTTTGTGTTAATCCATTCCGTTTCTTAATCATTTCTCAACCATTTCTCAATTATTTCTCAACCGTTTCTCAACCATGTGTTTAATGTTGTCAAAACATACAGAACCATATTTGAATATTTTCAAAACGTATAGGATTTATTGGAAAAACTTCAAAACGTATAGGACTTATTTAAAAAATTTAAAAACGTATAGGACTTTTTTTAAAAACTTCAAAACGTATAGGACTTACGTGAAAACGTACGTTTCAAAACGTATGGGACCAATTTGAAGGAAAAAAAACATATAGGACCGATTTGAAAATTAAAATAAACGTATAAAACCAATTTATCTATTTTACCTAAATAAAAACATGTCTAATTGGGTCCCACTTCACACGTGGTCTCTTTTCTAATCCTATTCATACAATTATGCTTTCTTATTCTTTAATCTCTCTCCCTCATCTTTTTTTCCCGATAAATAAACATATTATTATTCAAATACTCTAGCTTTAGCATTAAAGTGATATATCTCTAATCTCAAGGGGTTGGTCCAGTAGAATATGATCGTGTCTCGTATTTGATTGGTTGCGAGTTTGAGCCTCCACTAGTTCTCTTGAGGTGATTTAAATGTAAATCCATTAATAAGTATTCATAGAGCCCGAAGGTTTTCCCTATCTTAAACTAGGGCGTCATCCCCTCATCATAAATTTTTTTCACCAAAAAAAAAAGTGATATCTCTCTCCCACGTCTAAAACACTAACCATCAAATTTTGTCTTCCATATTTTCAAGGTAGAATATTTATGTTGTTTTGTATTTGTTTTAATGGAATCCTCTCTCTATATAGACTATAGAATTAATTTGCAGTATAAATAATTAGACGGTATCACTCAAAATAGAGTGGGATCTTATGAGTGGAGCCGTGGAGGTGAGTGATGGTGTCTTTTTGACTAAACTGAGTTCCTTTTAGAAATTATTTATTAGTTTAGGGTTGTTTCGAAACTATTTATCAATGGAGGGTGTTTTTGGACACGTGGCATTTTTTTTATTTTTTCACTCTGACGGGTCAAAGACGCCAATCAGACTAGTATCTTCCAAGTCAAAGGCGCCAGACTGGCGCCTTCAAAGGTGCTAGTCAAAATGGCGCCTACTAGTATTAAAAAATAAAATAAAATAAAACAATTGATAGCAATAATAAGAGGTATAAAAAAATAATTGCAATAACAATTTACATCAATAAATATTCATCAACTATTACAGTAAAAAAAATATTTTACCTTGTAATAGCATTAATGTCATCGTTACTCCCTATACATATATTATAACTTTTTTAGCAGTGTTCCTTTAAAATTGCTGGTAACTTTCTTTTAATTCTTACAAGGTAATTTTTTTTACTACTGTAATAATTGATGAATATTTATTGGTGTAAATTGTTATTGCTATTATTTTTTTATGACTCTTGTGATATTATTTTCTACTTGTTATTAGGGGATTTTTTTTATTGCCTCATGTTGTTTTAAATAGATACTTTAGCATTGATGTCATCATGATTCCCTATAATTATAGTATATTTTTTTTGTAGCAGTGTCCCTTCTGAATTGCAGGTAACTTTCTTTTAATTCTTACAAAGTAAACTTTTTTTTACTACTGTAATAATTGATGAATATTTATTGGTGTAAATTGTTATTGCTATTATTTTTTTATGAGTCTTGTGATATTATTTGCTACTTGTTATTAGGGGATTTTTTTATTGTCTCTTGTTGTTTTAAATAGATACTTTAGCATTAATGTCATCGTTACTCCATATACTTATAGTATAATTTTTTTTGTAGCAGCGTTACTTCTAAATTGCAGGTAACTTTCTTTTAATTCTTACAAGGTAAAATTTTTTTTTACTACTGTAATAATTGATGAATATTTATTGGTGTAAATTATTATTGCTATTATTTTTTTATGACTCTTGTGATATTATTTGCTACTTGTTATTAGGGGATTTTTTTTATTGCATCTTATTGTTTTAAATAGATACTTTATCATTAATGTCATCGTTACTCCCTATACTTATAGTATAATTTTTTTTGTAGCAGTGTTCCTTCTAAATTGCAGGTAACTTTCTTTTAAGTCTTACAAGGTAATTTTTTTTACTACTGTAATAATTGATTAATATTTAATGGTGTAAATTATTATTGCTATTATTTTTTTATGCCTCTTGTGATATTATTTGCTACTTGTCATTTTTATTTGCTACTTACTACTGATAAATAGTTTCTAAAAGAAACCCATTTTGGTCAAAAAGCCATTTAAAACAACAAGAGGCAATAAAAAAATCTCATAATAACAAGTAGCAAATAATATCACAAGAGTCATAAAAAAATAGCAATAACAATTTACACCAATAAATATTCATCAATTATTACAGTAGTAAAAAAAAATTTACCTTGTAAGAATTAAAAGAAAGTTACCAGCAATTTTAAAGGAACACTGTTAAAAAAAATTATACTATAAGTATAAGGAGTAACGATGACATTAATGCTATTACAAGGTAAAAAAAATTACTACTGTAATAATTGATGAATATTTATTGGTGTAAATTGTTATTGCTATTATTTTTTTATACCTCTTATTATTGCTATCAATTGTCTTTTTTTTTAATACTGGTAGGTGCCAGTCTGACTGACCCCTTTGAAGGCGTCAGTCTGACTGGCGCCTTTGACTTGGAAGGCGCCAGTCTGACTGGTGTCTTTGACCCGTCAGAGTGAAAATAAAATAAAATATGCCACGTGTCCAAAAGGACCCCCCATTGGTAAATAGTTTCAGAACAACCCTAACTTGATAAATAGTTTCTAAAAGGAACCCAGTTTGGTCAAAAAGTTGTGCGATGACCTTGTGCAGTACTATATTTAAAGGAGTAAATATGTGTTTGGATGAGTGTTTAGCAAACGTGATTTTGAATGGAATTGTATTTGTAGAATTGCTTTTAATATAATTGAGTTTGAAGCGAAGTGATTTATGTTTGTTTTTTTTTTTTTTTGACAGTAAGTTAGATGTAAAACTTAGTATAATTTGAGACTTAAAATTACGTTTGGGGGCAAAAGCTACAAATTCTAGCTTCAAGTTAAAACTGATTCCAGAGGCATAATCAATTCTAATCGAAAACACCCAAACATGTCAAAATCAATTTTTTATCTCTATAATCACTTTTGCCTCTCACAAAAGTGAATCCAAAAGCACTAAATTATATTGTACTAATCTGTTTATATTTTTGATGATAATTTATTTATTTAAGACGGCATGTCGTGGGCTTTTTTTACCTCTATGGTGTAATTTGCTCACCAAATTACCAATTTGGTGTAAGTTAAAAAAAAATTATCTATTTGGGGTAAGTCATACATGTTATATACGACCTTGAAGTCGTAAATATCATGTACAACTTCACTTTTTGTTTTTTAATAAAATAATGAAAGTCGTACTTCCTATGTACGACTTATGTTATTATTTTTTTTACCTAAATGGGGTAAGTCGTACATGAGAAGTACGACTTCCATTATTTTATTATAAACAAATAAAAAGTAAAGTCGTATATGGTATATACGACTTCAAAGTCACATATAACATGTATGACTTATCCCAGATAAGTAAATTCTTTTTGACATACACCAAATTGGTAATTTGGTGAGGAAATTACACCATAGTGGTCAAAAAGCCCATGTCGTGTAAATATACACATATTTTACACTTCAATTAATTATAAATTATCATATTATTATAAATATTTGATTCTTATTATAATCAACTTAAAAGTTATATCTAAGATAATTTATGATTGGTGGATAGTGTAAGAAATTTAACACTTATGATGTGTTAAAACAAACTCTTTCTAAAACTGTGTATTTTTAACGTAATCCCAGCTCACAGCAAAAAAAGGCCGGATTACCGACGGCCAAAGTCCGTCGGAAGCGTTTCCGACGGACTTTCCGACGGACACCTTCCCGTCTGTACCAGGCTCGTAGGAAACGGTTTGTGACGGAGGCCAGATCCGTCGAAAACGTTACCGACGGACTTTTCCGTCGGAAATCTGTTTTTTTTAAAATATAATTTATTAATTCTTTTTTTATTATTAATTATTATTTTTTATTTGATTTCAGTATAACTTTCGTATTATTAATTATTTTTTTAATTATTAATTTCAGTATTATTAATATAATTTGCTTGTAGAAGTAGGAAGAACCCAGAACATCCCAGAAAGATAAATCATCACACATAACCTGATCTGAAGAAAAAGATAAGAAAGGTTGAAACTTGAAAATGGATCTGAAGAAAATGATTTGAAGAAAAAGATTAGAAAGGTTGAAACTTGAAAACATCAACACATAGATAACCATATTTGAGAGGAAGGCAGTACATCGTGCCGAAATGGTGAACCAGAACCAAAGGAAGGAAGCACGTCTCAAATCAGAGAGGAAGACGAACTTGACGGCGTATTGTATTGTCGCGAGGTCTCCGATTCAGAACCCAAGGTCTTCGTCTCAGATCGGTGGTAGACAGCCATGAGCCACCGTGGAGCTATGGACGATAGGACGAAAGACGAACACAGAAGGTGATGCGTCGGTTGCGATGGTGGGGACGATGACCAGCTGGTTACTTTGTCTCAGACGGTGCTTGCCGTTGCCGGAGACAGAGTTGAGAGGGGGAGACTTGAGTGTGACTCTGAGAGACCGAGATTGAGAACTGAGATGAGTGTGGAATTTGCAATGTGTTGTGTGCAGTGTGCAATGTGTTGCCTCATTAGTATAACGAGGGTTTGGTTTCAGACTTCAATTTTCGACTGTCAACTTTACCTTTCTGGCGGCCTCCGAAGATTTCTGACGGCTTTTGCCGTCGGTAATTCAAAAAATGATTACCGACGTAAAATTCCGTCTGTAATTGAGATCTGATTTTCCAACGGAAAATCCATTGGTAACAGGTAATCGGCATTTCCGACGAAAATTTCGTCCGTACAGAAACGGGCCAAAAAATTTGCATTTCCCATCATTGATACCGATGGAATTACTGACGAAAAATCCGTCAGTAACCTTACCGACGGCTTTTCCGTCGGTAATCCTTGTGACTTATGCTTTCCAAGCTTTTCGATGGAGGATTCCGTCGGTAAGTCGTTAGTTTTCGATGGAAATCGCGGTCGTCGGTGACAATCCATCAGAAACCCTACCTTTTCTTGTAGTGGCTACCTTATGCAAATTAATAAGGGCATAATTAATTAGAGTATGAAAAACCAGGATTTTCTCCTCAACAATTTTTCCAAAACGAGGAAGAGATTATGATGGCAATGTCTTCCGTCAATCAAACAATTGTGGATGACCGAAAATTAAATATGAACTTGGTTATTTATATGTTAGTCTTTACATTTTTTAAGGTTTTGCTAATCAGTGTTCTAAATATATAATTAAGAAATTAATAAAAGGAGGAAACTTTATGTTGAAAAACCAAGTGAAATATTTTTCTAAGTAATAAATACATATATACAAACTTGTAGGACCGGTTCGAGGATAAGGTCAGACAAGCTCTTGATTTAGATCCTCGATCTATCTCACTCAATGTACTAACAAAAATAGCATATACGAGACTCCTTCCATGATTTGTTCACTTTTAAGTTTCATTTAACTTTAGACTCCACTTTATGTTCAATTAGTCTTGCAAATTTGTCACTCGTTATTATTTCTTAAAAGGACACCAATTAGCAATTTTCATTTTATAATCAATCAATTAATCAAGAATAGAATTTGGTAGAGCATAAAACTCCAACGTCAACTTTGAAGGAATAAAATTGTCGAATTATGATTGAGAGGGGTAAAAAATGACATGTATGGAAAGAAAGAGAGGCAACTCACAACTCAATGAGTCAGAAAACTACGGAAGGGGGAGAGAGGGAGAGGTTAAAAGGGAAGACAGCTGTAGTATGCAAGCACGCTGTCACCATCGGTACCTTCAATTTGCAAAGCATCACAGCGACCACCCACCTCTGATTCCCTCTCTCATTTGACAATTTTTATCTTTCCTACCATTCCCAATTTGCAAACCGTGAATTACACTCTACTCATAGACCATGACAGCATTGACATTTACATTAATGGTGCTTACTTATTTGAAGCTTGAGCATGAGCTTAAATGTTAATACTGCTTTTGGCCTAAAACGCAACGAAACTTTAACGGGGCTCCTATATATATGTATATATAACTCTTGCCTTCCTAATCCTGTACTACGCTATGTGTCTTTATTGGTCATTAGGTTGAAGTTGAACGTGAGTTCAATTTCTGGTACGAGAATTATTTGTCATGCTTTTCTCCAACCTCGGTAAGTTGGAAGATAAGAGACAAAAATGTCATCGTCACACATCATTTTCATCCGTTTGGTAAGTTACATCGATTTAACAGATGAATTATATTAAACAAATAATAAAATACATTTGGAATGAAGTAAATAAAATAAAAATATCGCAAGCCGTATTAATTTTACATTCCCGCGTGATCAAAATAAAATGTGGTATGCAACTGTCATTACTTATAAATCATGAAAAGAGTAGAGGACAAGGAGTGCATTGTATAGTATTTTAACGTGTTTTAGTATTTAATAATTAATTGTCAAACATTCATTAAATAATTTAAAATAAGTATTTAAAAATTAATATTTAACAACTCATTTTAAGTATAATAGCTTAACCACCATATGATTGAGCCGAGTAGTAACAGGATCGGACCTTTTAAGAAAGTGGTTAAGGCTTCGACTTTTGGCTCTTGTAGAAAATCTAGTTGGGAGGATACAACCTTTAAATGTCGTACAAGTCCCACGATTAGTTACTGTTTACGATGCTGAATACTTCATATTAATGATATGATAACCCAAAAATAAAAACTAGAATAGCTTAAAAATGATAGTTAGAATGAAAGACTCCTGTTTTTAATCAAAGACATGACTAATGACTATTTTAACTAAAAAATTCGGTCTAAATTGCATTAATTATAAATGTCAAGACAAAATACAATATCTTCTAAAAAGGAAAAGCTATTCTAGTTAGCTTCTCTAGAAGTACTTTCATCCCTTTAACTTTGTGTGTGTTTGGTTTCACTTCTGGAGACGTTAGAAATGCTTCTGTACTTGTCAAACGTGATTCTAGTAAAAGAAGAGGTGTTTGGTTACACGCATGGGGAAGCAATTTTGCATTCAAACTCAATTCTGACAGAAGCGACTTGAAATAGCTTTTGCTTTTGGATTGAAAAACTACACTAATAGTTTTTTCGGTATGGCGTTGGAGAGAACGTGACGCAGAAGCTGGTCTTTATTGCTTATGCGTTGAATGTCCAAAAATTTCAGAAATGCCACTATCGACGTGATTTTTTTGGGTGGATGTGGTTTTTGAACTAGTTTCCAAACATGCATTAAGTTTTACATCAAACTTGTTTTCAAAATAAAAATATCTAAACATAAAACCACTTTAATTCAAACTCAATTATATTGAAATCAATTATACAAAATCAATTTCATCCAAAATCATGTTTGTCAAATGCTCATCCAAACACACACTTTGTATTTCCAGACACACAGTGAATCGATTGATTCAAACATGCTATGATTCTGTTGTAATAGACTTTGAGGCGTTGGCTAGGGTGAGAGACTTGTTTGAGTCTCTCACCATGAGCAGCCTCATAAAGTAAAGTTCCACAGATGCACCATCAACACTGGATCACTCCCTTTACACCATTCTAGCTGCAACTCTCACTCTCTCCCTTCTCTCTCCTCCAACCACCCCACCTCCACCGCCTCAGCCGCCCCTCCCTCACCGCCACCTCCATCGGTGACTGTCTCCAAAAACAGATTCAACGAATGAAGTCCACATAGCACCCTACCTCATCACCGTCTTCGTCACTGGTTCCGACGGCAAGCGACGAGGCCGACGAAGACAATGAAGAAGAAGATCTGGCGCTACGGTTGCTCTTTTGGTGCCCAAGAACTGGCCCAGTGCTTGAGGCCGCTGCAGAACGGAAGATGTTGGAGAAGGTTATGCGGGATTTGGCGGATGGAGCTGCGGGGAAGAGGGACGGAATCGACGTGAATGAGGGGGACGAGAGTGTGGAAGCGAGGTGAAACGATGCAACGTCTAGATCGAAGGTGAATAGCAAGCAGATTGAAGGGGAAACCAGATCTGTTGCGGAGGACACGATTCACGGTCGTGTACGAAGAGGACAACGGTGACAGATAACGGGGAGGACGACATCGACGAGAAGGAACAAATGAGAGAGACTGATTCCTCGGAGTTACAGGGTGGCACTGCGAAGGAGGGGCGCCGGGAGGATGGGCGAAGTAAGGGGGAGATGGGGTAGGTGGGAGGGGCAGTGGAAGGAGAAATAATCTGGTGTGGGAGGGTGTATAATATGATATGAAGATTATTTGAATCCAATGGTTAATACTCACCATGAGAGAAATTGATGGGCTCTCTTGCCCTAGCCAATGCCTAGCCTTTGATCCCTCAATGTGTTACTAGGATTAGGTAAGGTTGACAGATTTTATTAATGACATGGTTAAAAAATATCAATTATTTAATTTTGACCGTCACCGTAAAATTTTTTATTTTATAAATGAATATAATGATATAAATCGTTAGTGTAAAGATTTTTTTATATTCCCAAATAATCAGAAAATGACATGTTATTGAAAATATTTTATTTTTATCATAATTATCTTAAAAGTGACTTATATCATATTTACAACTAACAATACATACTAATTAAATTGTTTATGAATTAATTACAAATTATTTTATATATGACTTTCAAGATAGTCATTGCAGTCAAGTATTTTTAATGATAGACAATAGTTAGTTGAAGCTATAAAAAATATTTACAATGAAAATTCGTAACATTTAAATTCAAATACTAGCACATTACTTTTATGCGTACTATATATATACAACTAAATAAAAAGATATAACTATATATAACTATATATATATATATATAGTTATATATAGCTATATCTTTTTATTCAAATTCATTTTATTATAATTAAATAAAAAGATATAACTATATATATATATATATAAATATATATAAATAATTGGAAAAATAACATAAGTATGATTGATGGAATTTTTTCGGTGTTAGGAAATGAAAAAACAGTTTTTCTTTTTCTTTTTCTTTTTTGATTAAGTGAAAGAGTTGGAAGGAAACATTGTTGTTTAGATCTGTCGGCCACACGGACTAGCAAAATGAAAATCGGACTTTAATTTAATGAAATAACTATTTCTGTTAAATGTTTATCAATGCTTTAAGAATTAAAAAAAATAGTTTTTAATATTGAGAAAAGATATATTTAATTTTTTCAGAATTTTTTTTAGATTTCATAATCATTATTCTAAAACACTAGTTAGCAAAACCGAAACAAAATTAAAATTAGTGTAATTTTTTAGGAGATCGATATAATTCTTTTATTTTTATTATATATTATCAATTTAATATATAAAAATTCATCAAATTTTTTTTAATACATAAAAAATTTATAATTGATAGTAAAATTTAATTGATATGTAACATCAGTATAAAAAAATTAGTATAAACTATCATAAATTGTCACATTATTAAAAATATTTGACTTTTATTATAATTACATTAAAAGTCACATATATAATGACTACTATGTGATTGACTAATTGATAATTTAAAAACAATACACTAATACAATATCAAAATTAAATTCTTAATAATAAATAAACTATATATAAAATTTTAGGTATTTAAAAATGGAGAATGTTAACAAGAGCCCTTATAATATTGTTTAAGGAATTAAGAAATGAAAATATATATGAAAAATTATGTATTTAACATTTTAAAAGTGTTACACTTAGTTTCCTAATATAAACTTTTCTTTTGTAGGTTTCTTATCCAATGTCCTTAAAGTACTAATTAGTAAGACCCTTTAAAAATTATATAATTTCAGTGAAAAATAATTTAATCAATTAAATTAATTGAACTGAAATCCAAAATATTCAGTATAAGTTCAAATAACATTGGTTGGAAATGAGTAAAACGGTACAATAATTTTTTTTGGATAAGCCAAATGTATATTAAGAAGAGTATAAGGGTACTCAAGTATCGAATACAAAGTATCTCAAACAATTACAAATAGCATCCACAAGATAACAACTATCTGTCCATATATGTAACATGTGGAACACTAAGAACAAAGTTTCAAGAGATTCTGCACGGTAAAACCAACCACAACCTACCAAAACTAAGATCTCCACGAGCTTGAAAACAAAACAGATCAAGATCTAATTAGAATAACAAGACCGCAAGTAAACTAAAGGATTTATATTCCAATCCACGAATGAGAAGCCAGCATTCCTATCAAGACAACTATTCCAAGTCCAAACTTTAAGTTTAATCAGCTCAATTACCTTATCAAAATCCAAGATTACTTGGTTGAAGATGACATCGTTTCGGTGTCTCCAAATTGTCCAAATAGTGGCAAACCACACCATCCTCCAGCGAAGACTTGGATAATCTAATATGTGTCCGAGAGTAGGGAACAAATCAGGATGTGTGTGTCACAGCTAATCTCATCTCTGCTCCCTTCTTTGTCCGTTGCTTGCTGATTCCAAAGATACCACCGCCAAGGAAGCACCGACTTTGCAATGATTTTTCCATTTGAATTATTATTATTATTATTATTATTATTCTTTCGTGGTGGTTTTCCTTTTTGCTTTTTCCTATCTGATAATAATTTAGAATTTAGAGAGGAGGGACCATTTCTATTTCTATCTTCTCAACATGGAACCGATATGGATGGCCACTTCTATCTCTATCCAGGGACCACCCCCACATGGTCCCAACATACTTTTCTTTTGTTGTTTTCCTGGGAAAATGGATTGTACTACTTAGTTAGTAGCCAATGCATTGTAATATTATTTTAATATGTTGATGTTGATTTACTTATTATTTATTTAATATTAATATGAAAAATATAACTCAATAGGTAAGCAATTTTATGATATGATGAAGATGTAAATTTGAATAATTTGATAGGTAGATTTGACAATAATATGTAGAAATAAATTATTATAAATAATTGATATACAAATTTGACAATAATAACTAAATTTAATAATTTAATAATTTAACAATTCATTGAGTTTTTTTAATGATATTTATCTATGTTATGCAATAATTGATGTTTACCCTTTGCAATAAATGCATGGAAATCTAGGTTCAATGCATCAAATATTCATATAATGTTACAGAGAATTCTAATATTGAACAATTTAGAAACTATTTTTGATAATATATTTAATTATATTGACATTGAGTATGTATTTCACTAAGGAAGTGTTTTGAGTTCAAGCATCTAACCCACTACGACTACGAGATTATTTGGTTCAAATCAAGAGTGTACGAGAAAATTATTGTAGAAAATAAAAGTTATTTTAAGTTTAATATGTAATTTTCCAAGATTTTCTCCTTTCAAACACAGAAATCTTACATGCTTGAATGAATTACCAATATTTTTTTCCTCGTTAATTCTATTTTGTTGTAAATGACAATTATCTTTACCAAATTTTATCATATCCTTAATTTATTAATACTAGAAATATTGTATATAATATCAAGAAAATTTTGCAACTATTTTTTTTTTTTAAATAAACTTGATTTTTAAGTGAGGGCTGCTAATAGGGTGGGCATCATGGAACCTACAGGAAGACCTAAGGGAAGAGGGGAAAAGAGAGTGAGAGTAATTCCAGGGATTAAACCCCAATAATTTACATATATTCCACCGTTATAATTGCTTGAGTTGCCTCAAGGAAACTAAATTATTGATATGTTATTATTTTTGAATGATCATATATTTATTATTATCGTTGTTGTTATTAAATATTCTTATAATTTGATTCATATATTAATGGGTAGATATAACTCTTTGGTAGTTATTATGGATACAAAATGAGGAAGGTATCTTTTGGAGATTTGAAATCAGCGTGTAAGATTGCTAAGTACAATCAAGCAATATCATCACACAAGTCTTACAAGATGTCATTATTGGTATTATTATGTTGATTCCTTAACAGGTCCATCCATGAAAGTTGAACTGTTGAGAACCTCTTTGGCATTGTCAGGGTTGGTATAGATGATGAAATTAGTGAAGTCCCCAAAGAATGTCATTAACGGGAAAGTAGCCGAAAACAACAATAAGCGTTAACTCTTGATACATTGTTGATAAAAAGTTAATATAAGATAGTTACTATAAAAGTGAAACATTCTTAATGATATAATAACTATGATTGGATGTTAGTGTAAAAACTATTTACACTAATGATGCATTGTAATTAAATCATTATTGAAAATATATATGAAAATCATACATGCCCAAACATCTTGTGCTTATACTTTTTCCCCCTTTAAGGAACTCACATTTAGCAATTAAGAAAGGGGGAATTTGAACCTATCTCTACATTATACGAGGGAGAAATTTTTATATAAATATATAGTGTGTTTGTTTCTGCGTTCCAATATCACGTCCGAGGTAATTTTCACATCCAAAGTCATTGGATGAAATAAACTGTATGATATGATGATTATATTGATTGATTATTAAATACAGAGAAGAGGGGTTTATATAATACCCTCAAATACAAGAACAAGAAGGAGAGACTTAGTCAAAGTAAAGAAACTAAACAAAGACTCGATCAAACAATAACTGAATTGCTAAGCTGATAACAACTAATTAAAGGATAAGAGAAATAGCAAAAGGGAAGGGTAGTCCCTATGCTAATAGCCCACCTCAAAGTGGTGGGTGAATACATTTCATGCCCAGCTTGTGTATCAAAGTCTGAAAAGGAGAGGGATCAAGGGATTTAGTTAATGGATCTGTCAATTGGTCTGTACTAGAAATTGGAAGGAGATGGAACAATTTTGCTTGCAGCTTCTCTCGTACAATGTGGCAATCCAGCTCTATGTGTTTGGTACGTTCGTGGAAAGATGAATTTGAAGCAATATGTCGTGTCGACTGGCTATCACAATAGAGTAGTGCAAGTTGAACAAAAGGAAGTTTGAAGTCTTGAAGAAGATATGTTAACCACTGAAGTTCACAAACAGTTGATGCTAGAGCCCGGTATTCAGCTTCAGAAGATGACTTTGAAACCGTGGCTTACCTTTTGGATTTCCAAGATATAAGAGATGAACCAAGGAAAACACAAAAGCCCGTGACAGATTTTCGGGTATCAGGGCATGTAGCCCAGTCAGAATCACTGAATCCTTTCAATTGAAGTGTAGAAGTTCTTGGATAAAAAAGGCCTTGGGCTGGGGAGCCTTTTGATATATCTAAGCACGCAAATTGCAGCTTGTTGATGAAGATCGGTAGGACAGCTCATGTATTGACTCAATTGCTGAACATAAAAACTGAGATCAGGCCGTGTATTAGTCAAGTAGAGAAGCTTGCCTATCAATCTCCTATAGGATGCAGGGTCTTTAAGAGGAGTGCCATTTTCAGCACTAAAGCGAGTTGTTTTGGCAAGAGGAGTGTTGACAGGTTTGGAAGCCAAGAGTCCACATTCTTCTAAAATGTCCAGAGCATATTTCCGCTGGCATATGTGCAGACCATCTTTAGATCTTGCAATCTCAAGGCCCAAAAAGTACTTTAGATGACCCAAATCCTTGATTCTAAAGGTGGAATGTAGAGTTGTTTTGATGCTGTTGATTTCATGAAGGTTATTGCCTGCAAGTATTAAGTCATCTACATAGACTAATAAAGCAGTAAAAGATGAGTTAGATGCTTTAATGAACAAAGAATGATCAGAATTAGATTGAGAGAACCCTTTATCATGCAAAAAGGAAGACAACCTAGCAAACCATTGGCGGCTAGATTGTTTTAAACACAAAATTGACTTAAGGAACCTACAGACTTGATTAGGTTTGGGGGTAGAAAGTCCTAGGGGAGGGAGGGAGGGGTTGCATATAAACTTCCTCTTCTAAATTACCATGATGAAATGCATTATGTACATCCAATTGATGAAGAAACCAATTGTTAGTAGAGGCAATGGCCAATAAGAGTCTAATAGTGTTAACTTTAGTCACTGGGGAATAAGTATCAAAGTAATCAAGACCTTCTATCTGGTTAAAGCCTTTGGCAACAAGGCGGGCCTTGTATCTTTCAATTTCACCATTAGCATGGTATTTAATTCTATAAACCCATTTACAGCCTATAGGAGTTTTTTGTGCTGGTAAGTCAGAAAAAACCCAAGTTTGATTGGATTGAAGAGCAGCAAGTTCATTATTCATTGTATGAATCCAATGATTATGTTTTATAGCCTGATTGTAAGTTTTAGGTTCTATATGAGATGAAATAGCAAGAGTAAAATGCAAATGGTTAGGAGATAAATGAGAATAAGAAAGAACAGAGGAAAGAGGATACTTAATAGTGGAGGTGGCATGAGAAGTGAGGAAATTGTAATGGAAATCCTTTGAGTATGAAGGTTGTATTTTGGTTCTGTGAGATCGCCTCAAATTCTGAACAGGAATGTGTAAGGGAGATTCGGGTGCTGGATCAGGTGTTGGAATGATAGGTGCAGGTTCTGGAGTATTCAGAGGAGGGGGAATGTGTAGGTTCCTGAATTGGTGAAGATACTGGAATAGGCAGAGAATTAGTATATCCAGGGTCCTGATCAAGTAATGGTCTTGTAGAAGGTGAATCAACCAAATCAGTGTGATGAGTGATAGGTGGATAATCAAATATGAATAGAGAATTAGAGTATGTTGATAACCTCAGCTTGCTCAATCATCCTCAGGGTAGACTGAGCCTGTACAATGCAAGAATCAGATGTTAAAAGAAGTTGACAATGTAAAGAAGAGGTAAGCTTATTGATGGAAATCAAGTTAAAATGAAATGCAGGTATGAATAAAACATCAGTGAGGAAAAATTCTTTATTGAAAAAGATAGTGCCTGAGTAAGTAGTTGAAAGAAGAGTACCATTGGGGAGTTTAACAGAAACCGTAGGAATCAATTTGTAATTGGAAAAACATTCAATATATGGACAAATATGACCACTGGTCCCTGAATCCAAGATCCAAGTGAAGAAGGGAGAAATATGTTTACCTGATTTAGAGACACCGGAAACCACATGGTGACTAGTGTCTGATGTGGATGATTTACTCACACTGTTGATAGTAGAATTAGAATCATGTTTAGATGAATGAATCAAATTGATGAGGTATTGGTAATCATCTTTTGAAAAGGTGAAAGAATTTTCAGCAGGAGCAGTCTCAGTAGTATTCGAAGGATATTCAATCCTAGGAATATCTGAAGTGGATAGAGCAGCAGTTTGAGACGAGAAATTGTTGTTCTTGGTGCGATGACCAGGGGGGAAACCATGCTTGAAGTAAAAATTATCAACAGTGTGGTTGGTGCGATTGCAATGGGTGCACAACATTGGGGACCTTGTATTGTTGCGGTCTCTACCTCTTCCTTGAGCTGGAATACCTCTGCCTTGATTGAAATTTGTGGTTGATAGGGCAGTTGAGTCAGGAAAGGGAGTAGAATTTCGATCTTGCTGGAGGACCATGGAATAGGTCTCACTGATTGATGGTAAGGGATTCATAATAACAATTTGGCCGCGTACAGGTTAGAAACACTAGTGTAATAAGTGCTTTTTACGTCAGTTAAAATTGATTTTTTACGTCAGAATACTGACGTAAATACAGCTGACGTTAATAGTTAATATTTTAACGTCAGTTGAGAACTGACGTTAAATATAAAACTATTAACGTCAGTTCTTTAGTAAAACTGACGTTAATTTTGTAAAAATCAACGTCAGTTTTTTAAACAACAGACGTTAAACATAAAACTATTAACGTCAGTTCTTTAAGACAACGGACGTTAATTTTGTTAAAACTAATGTCAGTTGTTATAAAGAACTGACGTTAAAGGTTTGATTTTAACGTCAGTTGTTTGTTACAACTGACGTTAATAGTGTACTGTATATTTTATAAAATACTATTAACGTCAGTTGTTTGATACAACTGACGTTAATAGATTATTTTTTTTAAATTCAGTTTTAAAATATCACTCCCCTCAGCTATCCCTGCATTCAGTAAATATCCCAGTAACACAGAATATCACACACATTACAGAATTGCAAAGGAAAAATAGAACAATGGGGGGACTTAAAACCAAAACCCATGTATATATATAAATAAATTTTAGTTCCAATGTCTAAAAAACAAAACTACCAATCTAAGGATATATATATATACATGTTATTAATTAGTTTCTAAAGTCTAACAAAAAAACTATTTATCTAAGTATTGCGGAGGTATCTTGTCAATTCCTTTTTTCAGTCGCATACTTGAAGAAGAATTCAGCGAAGCGCATCCTCAAGTCTCTTAACTCATCTTCTTGAATAGGCGATTGGTCGTTAAATGCCTACACACGTTCAAATAATAACCATAACAATAACATCAATGCAAGTCATCTTCAAAACTATAATATATAATTTAACAAGTTGTTTAAATATTACCTTATTCCATCCATCCATAATAGATGTGGAGACTATGTTCAGCATATGAAGCATCACATAATAGCCGCACGACCACCCGTCATTTTGAAATCGAGACTACCAACAAAATTAATTTCAATGTCAGATGAATATACATATAAATTAGTAATTATAATATTAATTATTTGATAAATAAACTACCAAACATTGATGATGTTCTATACAGGATTTGCTTTAGCCTTAGAAGTCATACTTCTCCCGTTAGCGCAACTTATGCTACTCGCATTCAGCGCGCTATCATAAACAAATAATCATGTCGATCAATTAACAAATTCATATATATCATGTGTGTAATAAACTAAAAACAACTGATATTAAAACTTAAATTAAATTTAAGATTAGTTACTTACTTATTTACAGCTTCCAACACCACCTGTGGCGGCTGTTGGTGGAGAGAGCAATAGAATATGACAGTATGCCTAGACGGGTGAAGTACGAACAGCTGCCAATGGATTTTCATACAGTAGGGAGCCAAATATAATTCTTTCTGATTGTCTCCCAACAAGTTCCCTAAGTATTTACTCAATGCATCGCCAGCAAAGAAATCGGGCAGAAGGATTGACGGATCTAAGAAGCTGTAAACTGATGCAACGCCCTTATCAAGCTGAAGACGATGGAGATACCTAAGATATGAAAAGGTGTGGATGTTAATTACATAATATATATATTGAAATTAAAATAAATTATTAAATGTAAAAATACCAAAAATAAATAAGTTATAAAATTAAAATTAACTTACGTGCACCATAGACTCAAAACTGTGCTGGCCATCCAGACGTTATTTCTGCAGGCGTTCCCGAGATCGTCACCACAGAAGGTGAATATCCTCCGTTGATCTGGGCGTGCCACCCATCCATCGTGCTCCAATGGACATTCAAAAATCTCATACGCATAATCCTCACCAAGTGAGAACAAACGAGTGATAGGTGACGGCGACACCGACGTCGACTTGGCCTTCAGTTTAGGAAAAATAAAATAGATAAGTTGTTGATAATTAAAAAAACACAATTAATTATTTGACTAATTTAGACATTAATAACGAATACATACCTTTGTTAACATTTCGAGCTCACGTCGTTTGAAGTCCAACTCAAGCTCACGCCTTTTCATTTCCAACTCATGCTCATGGCGTTGGACTTCGAACTCCCGCTCCCTAGCTGCCAACTCATCGTCCTCCACATGTGCCCTACTAAAACTCTCTTTTTTACTCACATGTGAAGGGTCGGCATGCCCTGCGGTGTCCTGGGATGTACCGACGGAGGAAAGCTCTCTGGCAAGCACCTGCTTGAATTCTGGGTTGGATATTAAGCTTTGCATCAGATGTGTTGTGTAACAACCCGTTTTTAGTTACGCTATTTAACCGGTTAAAATATAATTACACATATAATTAATTATTTTATTTGAATGTTTGTTAATTTTGTTATGTGGTTTAGTTTGAGTAATTAAATTACTCTCTTCAAATTATTTTATTGGGTGCGTTAGCACTGTGATGAGCCTCTGTTTGACTGGTTTTATAACTAGTCAAGACCTTGGCTTTTTGTGCTTATTTTATATCATTTTTACCCAAATTAGACTTGATTGTCTCTAAGTAGTATTTTGAGTCTGTAAAGTGTTTTTAAGTTAATTTAGTTGATTTAGAGTGAATAAAGTATTTACTTTTATTTTCTATTTTCAGGTTAATAAAAAGGAATAATTCTGGAGTTTCTCGCCCCGCGAGAAGACTGTTCGTCTCGCGACCCCGAAGCTGACTGTTCCAAGAAAATGCAAGGTCTCTGGTTCGCCCCGCGAAGAAATGGCTCGCCTCGCGAGTCATCCAACCATGAAAAGTCAGAGACGATCACGGCTTACCCGTGTGGAAGGTCACGGGCGTTGCAGTTTGGGAATTTGAAGCGTTCGCCTCGCGAAGCTATGCTCGCCTCGCGAGAAGACAAAGAGTTGCAGACCTTTCATGTTATTCGCCTCACGAGCAGTGCTTCGCCTCGCGAAGACTTGGATTCCAGAAACGTGTATATAAGCAGTCTTAGGCAGAACTGAATAGTCTGGTCAGAATTAGCCAGTTTTGGCTAGTTTCTGAGTTTGTAGTCTTTTGTTTTTCTCTTAGTTTAATGTTTATTTCTGTAATGGAGAATTAGTCCCCTAGATTAATCTACTGTAATTGGTTTCTATCCATACTTGAGGTTCTTGTATTCCTGTTTAGTTTGCTATTCTCTTTTCAATGCAATGCTATACGTTTCTGTTTGTTATTTCAGGAATGTATAGTGTTGTATTGATTCATTTCGGTGATGCCATGTTCTTATACTTAATCGCGTTTGTTATTTCGCGTGTGTTCATTCATGTTCGTTTGTTCATGAGGGCTTAACCCCGTTTGTTATTTCGGGAATAGGAACATACATCCGTAGTAGTGATTGCGTTGTTAATTGTTGCTACAACCGGGAGGGGATTAGAATCTGCTTAGGGCTAGGAATTTGCATGAACCGATGATAGTTGGGAAACCAAAAGCAGTAGGTTAATCGCTTTAGTTTATTTGTTAATCTCTTACTCTGTTTTTATTTTGTTTCCTTTATTTTATTTTAATCTCAAAACCCCCAATTCTAACTTTTTCTAACTTTTTCTGTTAATAATAACAACACCTAAAGAGTCCTTGAGAGACGATCCGAGTTGTCGCTCTATAATACATTATTTTGTAAACGCTCGTTCTTTTTGGCGCGTGGCGACAGCGCGGTCACACTGACTTATTTCAGTGGATGCACACTTACGAGACAATAAGTTACATTATTGTCACTATTACTACCAGTACAGAAAAATATTTTAAATAATATGTTTAAGAGAAAAACATTTTTATATTTTCATTCAATTTAATTTTAGAGTTGAAAATAAACTGGTTTGACCTTAATTGGAGATTAAATTTTGGACCGAGTATTTTCTTAGTTGATCAGTCTAACTATTAATTTTTACTCTAATTTGAATTTCAAAAACGTATATTTATCAATCTTTATTTTCAGATTCCAGAAAGTAAAAATATGTTTATTTTAGGCTTAATATTTTATCACTCATTTGTGTACCTAACACTAAAGAATTAACTAAACAATTTTTCTCTTAATATGATAAGTGGTACACGGCCATTTTTCTAAAATCCTGACACCTCCACTTTCAATTTGTGCTGCATGATAAGCATGAGACATCACGCCATTATGTTAACCCATTTGATACACTACGAGATTTGCAGAATGGTGAGAAGAAAGGTTTTCTTATCTACATATATATGTATTACGTAAAGTTTCAAGAAGAAAGCATAAGAAAGTTTTCTTTATATATATATATATACATACATATGCTTAATGTTTAAGAAAGAAAGCAAGTCAGAGAGAGGATATTAAGAAAAAGAAAACATGAGCTAGAGAGAGAGAGACGTAGAAATAAAGAGAGAGAGAGAGCCGTGAGAAGAGAGAAAATTCCGGAGTCGATTCCGATCAATCCGTTCATCCTATCAAAATTCTGATTATACCGTTGTGATCCTCACGATGTCTACTTCATTATCCTATCTTTCTTTTCTTGATTAGGCTAAGGTAAGCCTATGTCCTTTTTATGCCTAAATGCCGTCGGCGACGGTACTGAGGTTATCTTTCAATTCATTTATCGGTTTCCAATTCCGTCTTCAGATTTGGGTTACACGTAACGTGTGCTTCACAATGATGTGTTCAGGTGAATTTTTGGAGCCCCGGAGGGTGTAGAACGGTGCGTGGCAGATTTGAGGTATTTTAGGGAGTGTCCGTTTCGTTGTCCCAGAGCTAGCCTAAGACATTCCAGGTGGGGGAAAGAAACTATTTAATGTCGGAAACGGCACGGTACATTTAATTAGATAATGGTGTAGGGCGACCCAAACCCTACCCGAGAGCGAGTAACGGACAATGTCTATACCACATTGGGAACTACTCAGTGGTACCGGTGATGATATAGAAATTGTGTGTTTATCGTCGTTACGCTATAAATATATTTTATGTTATTACGTGATGATTACGTGTTTGACTGGTTGGTGTGAAATTGATATTTATTTATAATTATTATTATTTTTATTATTATTATTAGTAGTAGTAGTATTATTAGTCTTATTATTATTATTATAAGTAATATTTTTATTGTTAGTATTATCATTTGTATTATTATCATTATTGTTGTTATTATTATGATTATTATTATGATTATTATTATTATTGTGATTATTATTCTTATTAGGATAATAGACTGAGTGTAATGATTGTGCTTAGAGGATTGAGTAAATCATAAGTTATATGAGACTCGAGGATGTATTTGGGGATTGCATACTATATGAGATAGCAGTGCCTAACCGAGATAATTATCGTGATATGAGAATGAGAGTGATGAGATAAGACTATTTTGAGGTTATCTATGAGATTATGATGACCGGTTAGGGCACTAGGGGGTGACCTGAAACATGGTCTGTGATATGAGGGACCTGAAACATGGTCGAGTGGACCTGAAACATGGTCGTGTGGACCTGAAATATGGTCGATTGGGGTCTATGCCTCGGAGGGAAAATTCCCGGGGATAGGCTAACGGCGGACCGTCCAGAGATGATTTCATTTTAGTCGCAGCTATAGTTCATGCATTGCATGATCATCCTGGATTGTGGTCCAGAGGTGTGCACCGAATTGTGCGTCTATAGTGCCATTGCTTTGCGTGGGCACCCTCCAGCCGCGGACGAGGGTGTGCGCTGGGGACTCTGGAACGTGTCGATTATATTGTTGTGATATCCGGATATGGCCGATACCTGAGGAGACTATTCATACAGCATTTGCATTGCATCATGATGGAGGGTAGAGGAAAGATCCTAGATGTGGATTGAGGATGATTGTGATATATATATTTATATATATATATATATACACCCAGACTTTGGAGACATATGTTTAGTGTGCCGTTATTTAATTAAATGTTGCTAAACCATTTCCACGTTTGATGTTATATGGTTTCTTATCCCTATTTTCTCTATATTGTTTCTTTTTGGTGATTGTGATGAGAAGATCCTACAGAGATTCTAGCCATGGAGGAACTTGATGGGACTTCGTATGAGCCTGACGTTGGAGGACGAGCAGTGGATCCTCATAGTTGAGTATAGAGTCTATGGCCAGAGCGTCTTGTCTTTTTAGGATGTTGTTTTTATTTTCTGTTTGATTATCAGTTTTGTACATTTTGGGATCCGACTGATGGGATTCCCTCTACTGTACTGTATCAGGATTTGAGATGTATATATTATGTATGTATGTTATGTTTTAAATTTTTCCGCTGTTTTAATATATTCGCTTAACGTTAATTAGGTTTTAATATTTTGGGTTTTATTTAATGGGACGTCGGGGCGTCTCATTTAGTGGTATCAGAGCAGTTCGGTTCTGAATCGGACTATGAGCACTATGATTAGGGTGAACTGGCCATTTAGTTGAATCCACATCGGATAACAACTATGCTTAGAAGTTGGGTAATGAGTCCGACACGACATCTCTATGGCATATAGTATTTATATTCCAGTTTTATGTAGTATTATATGTCATATTGATGGGGGCTAATGATTTCTTTTAACAGGATCATGGCTCGAGTTTGATGTCATATACTTTGACAGTGTCCACCCCTACCAGTGATCCTTTGATCACTATGTCTGTTTGCTTACAATGTCCTATAGTTGTTGAAAATAGGGCATTCCTAGTAGATCTCATCTGTTTGCCTATGCAGCAGATAGACGTTATTCTGGGCATGGATTGACTTTCGGATAACCATGTAATGCTAGACTGTTCCCGAAAGACTTTATCTTTTATTGAGCCTTCTAGCATAGTATCTGCCAATGAAGGAGCAACTATGAGGGGTTGCGGTTCTCAGCAGTATGTGATGCTTTTCTCTTTGGAAGCTAAGGAGACTTCGAGTATAGATTCTCTGCCTATTGCTAGAGAGTTTCCTGAGGTTTTCCCTCATGATGTTCCGGGTTTGCCACCAGAGAGGGAGGTGGAGTTCGCTATAGATCTCATACCAGGGGCTGGACCTATTTCAGTAGCTCCTTATCGGATGTCACCAGTAGAGTTGGCAGAATTGAAGAAACGGCTGGATGACATGATGAAGAAGGAATTCATCAGACCGAGTGTTTCGCCTTGGGGAGCACCGGTATTGTTTGTCAAGAAAAAGGATGGAAGTTCTAGGTTGTGTATGGATTATAGGCAGTTGAATAAAGTTACAATCAAGAATAAATATCCGTTGCCTAGGATAGATGATTTGATGGATCAGTTGAAAGGAGCTTCGGTGTTTTCCAAGATAGATTTAAGATCAGGATATCATTAGATTAGGGTGAAGAAGGAGGATATACCTAAGACTGCTTTTAGGACAAGGTATGGACACTATGAGTACCTAGTCATGCCTTTTGGCGTAACTAATGCTCCAGCAGTGTTCATGGATTACATGAACAGGATTTTTAGACCGTTCCTTGACAAGTTTGTTGTAGTGTTTATAGATGATATTCTTATCTACTCCCGTAGTCGGGAAGAACACGAGGAACACCTGAGAGTGGTGTTACAGGTGTTGAGAGATAGGCAGTTGTATGCTAAGCTATCCAAGTGTGAATTTTGGTTAGAGGAAGTACAGTTTCTAGGGCATGTAATCAACAAGAATGGGATAGCTGTTGATCCAGTTAAGGTGGAGGCCGTGATTAAATGGGAGAGTCCTAAGTCAGTGAGTGAGGTGAGGAGTTTCCTAGGATTAGCCGGGTATTACAGGAGGTTCATTGAGGGTTTCTCGAAGATTGCGTTGCCTATGACGCAGTTAACAAGAAAAGGTACGGCGTTTGTTTGGACAGAGAAGTGTGAAGAGAGTTTTCAGAAGCTAAAGGAGAAGTTGACTACATCTCCTGTGCTAACGTTGCCAGATCCATTAGGACAGTTTGACGTATATTGTGACGCGTCGTATCAAGGATTGGGTTGTGTTTTGATGCAAGAGGGAAGAGTGGTGGCTTATGCTTCCCGACAATTGAGAGTTCATGAAAGGAATTACCCAACCCATGATCTGGAGTTAGCAGCCATAGTGTTCGCATTAAAGATATGGCGACACTATCTTTATGGAGTTAAGTTTAGTGTGTTCAGTGATCACAAGAGTTTAAAGTATTTGTTTGATCAGAAGAAGCTGAACATGAGACAACGTAGATGGATGGAATTCATTAAGGACTATGAGTTTGATCTTCAATACCATCCAGGAAAGGCTAATGTTGTGGCAGATGCACTAAGTCGGAAATCATTGCACGTATCTGCAATGATGGTGAAAGAGATGGAGTTGCTTGAGCAGTTTAGAGATTTGAACCTAGGTATGGATATGATGGAGGATAGAATATGTTTAAGTATGATCATCATCAGTAGTGAGTTTTTGAGAGACCTTAAGATTAAGCAGGGTCGGGATGAATATTTGGTAGATGTGAATCGAGGTATAGATAGGGGTAAAGTTTCAGAGTTTAGGAGAGGATCAGATGGAGTGTTAAGATTTAAGGATCGAATATGTGTGCCAAAAAACTTAGAGATTAGGAATATGATCTTAGAGGAGGCACATAAAAGTAAGCTGAGTTTCCACCCAGGAGCCACCAAGATGTACCAAGACTTGAAGAAGATGTTTTGGTGGCCAAGGATGAAGAAAGAAGTGGCGGAATATGTTCTATCATGTTTGGTATGTCAGAAAGCTAAGATAGAGCATCAAAAGCCCGCTGGGTTGTTACAGTCCTTGGATATCCCAGAGTGGAAATGGGATAGTATAGCGATGGACTTTGTGGTCGGATTACCACGAACTCCGAAGAAGTTTGATGCGATTTGGGTTATCATTGATAGGTTGACGAAGTGTGCTCACTTTTTACCTATTGTTGAAAGTTATAGTCTTGAAAGGTTGACCCAGATTTATGTCAAGGAAGTAGTGAGGTTACACGGTGTGCCGTTGAGTATTGTTTCCGACCGAGATCCTAGATTTACATCTAGATTTTGGAGACAGTTACACGATGCTTTGGGAACAAAGTTGAGGATGAGTTCTGCTTAGCATCCTCAGACGGATGGACAGTCAGAGAGAACAATCCAATCATTGAAGGATCTTTTAAGAGCTTGTGTGTTGGAACATGTTGGCAGTTGGGATGAATTCCTACCATTGATTGAGTTCACATACAATAACAGTTTCCACAGTAGCATCGGGATGGCACCGTACGAGGCTCTGTATGGGAGAAAGTGTAGGACTCCATTATGTTGGTATGAGACTGGCGAGAGCCAAGTGTTGGGTCCTGATGTGGTACAGCAAACAATAGAACAAGTTAGGAAAATAAGAGAGAAAATGAAGGAAGCCCAAGATCGGCAGAGAAGCTACAGTAACAAGAGGAGGAGACCCTTAGAGTTCCAAGAAGGTGATCACGTGTTCTTGAGAGTCACTCCGAAGACCAGAATTGGCAGAGCTATAAAGTCTAGAAAACTTACTCCCCGATTCATTGGACCATTTCAGATTCTTCGACGAATTGGTCCAGTAGCTTACCAGATAGCCTTACCGCCTTACCTTTCCAACCTTCACGATGTCTTCCATGTTTCCCAGTTGAGAAAATATTACCCTAATTCTTCGCATGTGCTTGAGCCTGAGTCTATACAACTCCGAGAGAATCTAGAATATGAGGCTTTACCGGTTAAGATCGCAGATAGAAGGATTAAAGAACTCCGCGGTAGACAGATTCCTTTGGTTAAGGTCATTTGGGATGAGATTACTGGAGATGCTACATGGGAGCGTGAGGCGGATATATAGCAACAATATCCACATCTTTTTGGAGGTACGTAAATTCCGAGGACGGAATTTCTTTTAAGAGGGGTAGTAATGTAACAACCCGTTTTTAGTTACGCTATTTAACCGGTTAAAATATAATTATACATATAATTAATTATTTTATTTGAATGTTTGTTAATTTTGTTATGTGGTTTAGTTTGAGTAATTAAATTACTCTCTTCAAATTATTTTATTGGGTGCGTTAGCACTGACTTATTTCAGTGGATGCACACTTACTAGACAATAAGTTACATTATTGTCACTATTACTACCAGTACAGAAAAATATTTTAAATAATATGTTTAAGAGAAAAACATTTTTATATTTTCATTCAATTTAATTTTAGAGTTGAAAATAAACTGGTTTGACCTTAATTGGAGATTAAATTTTGGACCGAATATTTTCTTAGTTGATCAGTCTAACTATTAATTTTTACTCTAATTTGAATTTCGAAAACGTATATTTATCAATCTTTATTTTCAGATTCCAGAAAGTAAAAATATGTTTATTTTAGGCTTAATATTTTATCACTCATTTGTGTACCTAATACTAAAGAATTAACTAAACAATTTTTCTCTTAATATGATAAGTGGTACACGGCCATTTTTCTAAAATCATGACACCTCCACTTTCAATTTGTGCTGCATGATAAGCATGAGACATCACGCCATTATGTTAACCCATTTGATACACTACGAGATTTGCAGAATGGTGAGAAGAAAGGTTTTCTTATCTACATATATATGTATTACGTAAAGTTTCAAGAAGAAAGCATAAGAAAGTTTTCTTTATATATATATATACACATACATATGCTTAATGTTTAAGAAAGAAAGCAAGTCAGAGAGAGGATATTAAGAAAAAGAAAACATGAGCTAGAGAGAGAGAGACGTAGAAATAAAGAGAGAGAGAGAGCCGTGAGAAGAGAGAAAATTCCGGAGTCGATTCCGATCAATCCGTTCATCCTATCAAAATTCTGATTATACCGTTGTGATCCTCACGATGTCTACTTCATTATCCTATCTTTCTTTTCTTGATTAGGCTAAGGTAAGCCTATGTCCTTTTTATGCCTAAATGCCGTCGGCGACGGTACTGAGGTTATCTTTCAATTCATTTATCGGTTTCCAATTCCGTCTTCAGATTTGGGTTACACGTAACGTGTGTTTCACAATGATGTGTTCAGGTGAATTTTTGGAGCCCCGGAGGGTGTAGAACGGTGCGTGGCAGATTTGAGGTATTTTAGGGAGTGTCTGTTTCGTTGTCCCAGAGCTAGCCTAAGACATTCCAGGTGGGGGAAAGAAACTATTTAATGTCGGAAACGGCACGGTACATTTAATTAGATAATGGTGTAGGGCGACCCAAACCCTACCCGAGAGCGAGTAACGGACAATGTCTATACCACATTGAGAACTACTCAGTGGTACCGGTGATGATATAGAAATTGTGTGTTTATCGTCGTTACGCTATAAATATATTTTATGTTATTACGTGATGATTACGTGTTTGACTGGTTGGTGTGAAATTGATATTTATTTATAATTATTATTATTTTTATTATTATTATTAGTAGTAGTATTATTAGTCTTATTATTATTATTATAAGTAATATTTTTATTGTTAGTATTATCATTTGTATTATTATCATTATTGTTGTTATTATTATGATTATTATTATGATTATTATTATTATTGTGATTATTATTCTTATTAGGATAATAGACTAAGTGTAATGATTGTGCTTAGAGGATTGAGTAAATCATAAGTTATATGAGACTCGAGGATGTATTTGGGGATTGCATACTATATGAGATAGCAGTGCCTAACCGAGATAATTATCGTGATATGAGAATGAGAGTGATGAGATGAGACTATTTTGAGGTTATCTATGAGATTATGATGACCGGTTAGGGCACTAAGGGGTGACCTGAAACATGGTATGTGATATGAGGGACCTGAAACATGGTCGAGTGGACCTGAAACATGGTCGTGTGGACCTGAAACATGGTCGATTGTGGTCTATGCCTCGGAGGGAAAATTCCCGGGGATAGGCTAACGGCGGATCGTCCAGAGATGATTTCATTTTAGTCGCAGCTATAGTTCATGCATTGCATGAGCATCCTGGATTGTGGTCCAGAGGTGTGCACCGAATTGTGCGTCTATAGTGCCATTGCTTTGCGTGGGCACCCTCCAGCCGTGGACGAGGGTGTGCGCCGGGGACTCTGGAACGTGTCGATTATATTGTTGTGATATCCGGATATGGCCGATACCTGAGGAGACTATTCATACAGCATTTGCATTGCATCATGATGGAGGGTAGAGGAAAGATCCTAGATGTGGATTGAGGATGATTGTGATATATATATATATATATATATATATATATATATATATATATATTTATATATATTTATATATATATATATATATACACCCAGACTTTGGAGACATATGTTTAGTGTGCCGTTATTTAATTAAATGTTGCTAAACCATTTCCACGTTTGATGTTATATGGTTTCTTATCCCTATTTTCTCTATATTGTTTCTTTTTGGTGATCGTGATGAGAAGATCCTACAGAGATTCTAGCCATGGAGGAACTTGATGGGACTTCGTATGAGCCTGACGTTGGAGGACGAGCAGTGGATCCTCATAGTTGAGTATAGAGTCTATGGCCAGAGCGTCTTGTCTTTTTAGGATGTTGTTTTTATTTTCTGTTTGATTATCAGTTTTGTACATTTTGGGATCCGACTGATGGGATTCCCTCTACTGTACTGTATCAGGATTTGAGATGTATATATTATGTATGTATGTTATGTTTTAAATTTTTCCGCTGTTTTAATATATTCGCTTAACGCTAATTAGGTTTTAATATTTTGGGTTTTCTTTAATGGGACGTCGGGGCGTCTCATGTTGTAATAGTTGGGTTGGACATGAGGTGCTGAGTAATGTCAGCCAAAATTGATGCTTCATCGACCACTTGCTTTCGTGAAGCAGACTTGCCATAATATTCTTTGATGGTCACATTCCCAGGAACACCGAGAACCCGACCAGGATGGTCTTTTTTGCCTAAAGCAGTCACCAAGACGTCCCGCCGTCCAGAAGGGACGAATGAGCCCTGGGAGGATTGTGCTTTAAGATCCATCTACAATGAAAAAAAATGAAAAAACGTGCAAGTGAAAAGTGTTGCAAATATCTATACAAATATCAATTGAAATCAAGTTAATTATTTACTTACAATCTTATTTGCAACTTCGCGAGTGGCATCAACTTTTAAAGATCCCATCTTTGTCATGCGGCCGGCTAACCAGACATCGTCGCGGTCAATGTCCGACGGAGGACTTAATGGTGTGCCCTTAGGCACCTCTCCTCTTTCAATCCTAGCAGAGTGCTCTTCCTGCTTCGCCCCCAGCCTATCCACCATCATCTGCTCGATCCGAGTCTGGTACCCACCCTGAGACATGGTGTGGCGGTGGACGCTCTTCGCCTGATTCTGCCGACCCTTATTTGCCTTAGCCTATTCAAACAAAAACACACAATTAAATACAGTTAAATGATCTATAATAAGCATACAAAATTAACTTAATCAACCAACCTGAAGTTCTCCATCCTGTCGACTCCTGGCAAACATATCCCAAGTATCCTGATCAATCCAGGGATAATCCGAGAACATTTTATCAAGCCGCTTCTTCCCAGATACATAGTACCTGGTAAGATCATGCTTGAACCCATTCCAACGCTTTGATGCCATTTTCATACATTTATGATGATGATCCTCGTCATTTGGCACAGTTCAAGCTACCTACACATTAAATACATAACAACTGGATGGATTATAACTCGGATAATTATCTAATAATGTAAATCAAACGAATGAAAAGATAAAATACCGCGATAGCCTCCCAAATCTGATCCTTAACGTTCTGTGGAACGTCATTCCAGTGGTTGAAGTTGATGCTTACGTGCTGCTTCGCTTGTAGAAACACCCACTTATTAAATTCTTTAGCACGGGGTCCCTAGCCATTTAGATTAGCATCGAAGGACACCTCAAGCTTCTGTCCTCTTTGCCTGTCCTTCTCTAGTTTCTTCAACGAGGTGGCTCCTCTACCCCGTTTCCTATGAGCCTGTGATGTCTGTATGGACAAAAAAATGATAAAATAGAGGGTTGTAACATTATAAACTTACATTAAAAAGAAGGACTAAAGATAGTATATAACATGTAAACTTACACTAGAATCAGGCGTAGGCGTGATCGGGTCCTGGGAAGCCCCCACAGTGTCCTCCCGTGCATGTGGGCTATCCGACTGATCCATATGTATGCCTGTTCAGAAACAATATATATGGATTAACATAGGTTATAACTCAAAATAAATACAGAAGTATAAATAAAAATAACTAGATAGGTCCTGTAGATATACAAAACATCTATCCAATATAAGGACAATACGGGAGATTGAAAACTATAGTTTTTGAAGATTGCCAAGCACTGGTCACTGCCTGGCAGTGATGTCCATCACGACCGTAACGTGCCAACTGAACCAGACCCTCACATGCAGAACTGATCACGGCCTAGCCGTGATGAGCATCATGGCCGTGACAGATCAACCAGCAGAGCAACATGCACTCAAAACCAAAAATAGAGACATTAAAAACAACTCAAACTCACGGTTTCAAGTTTCAACTACTGAGACTACAGTTTCAACATACACTCAAAACCAAAAATAGAGACATTCCAAACAACTCAAACTCATAGTTTCAAGTTTCAACTACTGAGGCTACAGTTTCAACATACATTCAAAACCAAAAATAAAAAAATGTGCCCTAAAGACTCACCAGAAATAGGCGCTCGCATCGTGGTGGTGGGGGGGGGGATCTCGAGTGGTGGCCAACGTTCGATGTGGTTACTGAGAGCAGAGGGACAAGGAGAGTTAGTGCGCGGGAAGGGGAAAGAGAGATGTCAAGTTATTGCAAAGAATGAGCGGGAAAGACAGAGTTAGGGGTTAAGAGTGTACCTCACGGTGGTGGCGAAGAAGCCCTCGTGGTGGTTGCGGTGGAGATGAGCTCACGATTAGGGCAGAGTGAGAGTGAGGGTTGAGCGTTGTAACATCCTAAAATTATAACATAATTAATTTGAAAAAAAAGAAAAGGGATTAAGTTATATAAAAATAATAATAATAATGATATAATAAAAATAAAATATGATTAAGAGGTTTAGTGGTGAGAATTTATTAATATAAAATTTATTAGAATGAGTTAGTGAATACAAAGAAATATTAAATTAAAAAAAAAAAAGAGAATTAGCGCCTGATTACTATAGGTTCTTTAAAAAAAAAAAAGAGAGGAAGGGGCGAAACCTACTGCGCAGGTTGTATATATATATATATATATATATATATATATATATATATATATATATATATAAACATGAAGAAACAGTAGCCGAGGGAAAGAAAGGAGCGCCGCGCGGGGGGAGTTTTTTTAGCGTTTTCGTCAGTTCCTGTTCACCTTGCCAGTGCAACCGTAACAACATAGATCCAAGAACGCCACCAAACGGGAGAAGAATTTTTAGGGAAGTATAAATCCTTATCGTACGTAATTTTTAGAGTACATTGGAGGTCTGCAAAAGGTGAGTAAAAATATTTTTTCTCACACTTTCATGGTACAATTGATTTGAAGCTTTGTTATATAGATTTGTTTAATTACAAAAATTAAGATTTTAGAGTACATGATTTTTATTTGGAACTTTGAAATATTTTCACGTCACTTGATGAATTGGTTTAGTGAGCGTAATTTTCTTGTTATTCTATTAATGTTTGATGCAATAAAATGATAATGATAAAGAAAATAAATAGCTAAATAGATGCCCAAATTTCGTACCGTGCGTAACCTTGTTGCAGTGGCATAACATTATTTATGTTTGATATTAGATTATTTCTATTGATACATATATGCCACGCCCCTGTGAGTGAATACATGTACTATAACAAGCATAAATTATATTAAGGACTTATATGTTATGGTTGTGTTTGTATTTGAAATCCTGTTATAGTGTCTATGTAATTGCTGCATGGAGTTTGAGGAAATATTTGGTAGTCATCTGGGATGACATTTGACAGTCATCTGGGATGACATGTTGCATGGAACATATGAGTTGGTCATCACCTTCCGGGAAGGGGTGACGGTTGTACATTCTATTCCTGGAATAGGATGAGAGATATCACCATCTGGGATGGGATATCAATTTATTGAAAATATTCACATCTGGGATAGAATATTAGATACCTCCATCTGGGATGGGGAAGACAGTGGGACGCCATTGCATGGATATGAGCTCATAGACCTTAGTGGATCTGGGATTCACACCGGTTCTGGGAACCAAAGAGTCAAGTTAAGTGATTCTGGGAATCACCGAGTCATGTTCGTGGAGTTGCATTGTGTAGAGTTTGCATGGTGAATGTGATTAAATGCAATGTGATGTGACCGTTGTTGAGTTTATGAGTTTGTGCTTTAAATGCTTGACATTAATTATATATATATGTATATATAATTATTATTTTGGAGGTTTATTATATTCAATATTTTAAAAATTAGCGGGTACCATGAATGTTTTTCCGGTTACCGCACCGACTGAGAACAACACTATTTGCGAAAATATTTTTAGAACTTGATTTTTATTCACTGGGATTATATCTCATTAAAAGTGTTGTTTTCAGAACACGAGGACGATATCACTGAAGCTGAAGAGGATTGAAGACTTGGCGAATTCACTTATTTATTATCTATCTTTGTTAGTATTTTATTTTGAATAAGGAGCCGTTTGTGGCTAGACATATTTATTTTATTTTTTATTTATCGTTGGGTTATTAGTAGACGCACGATTTTGAGGCTTGGGGTTTTTATTTGGACGTATGGATTTATTATTTATTACTTTGATGCATTATTACTATTTTATTTAATATGAGACATTTTCCAGACTTATATATAATTGATAAAATTCTTATGACTAACATATTTTAATTAAATGTATTAAAGGATTTTTATACAATTTGTTTTGGGTTACTAATGTAACGAAGGGCGTTACATTTATGGTATCAGAGCAGTTCGATTCTAAATCGGACTGTGGTAATGGGGCTTTTACTAAAATAAAACTTGGGCGCATAGGATGCTTGTTAGAGTTATAGATGCTGCTATTCTTTGGGATATTGGACCTGATCAACCCAGTATTTCATTGGTAGTGAGCAGATTTATGGCGACTAATAGGCGAGGGACGAATGTTGCACTTGCAGCAGCTTTGGATTGTATGGCCAAAGCTATGCAAGGGCAGACGGAGACTCGCCGTCAACTAAAGGGGAATGGAGGCCAGTCACTAATGAAGTGGTGGCAACCTAGGACCCTTAACACGTGGGGCTTTTCGAATTCGAGAAGAACAATTCGCCATCATTCTGAGGCAGCTTAGATCCGAAGGAGGCTGAATTTCTTCTACTCGTTATAAAAAAAAATTATTATATTGTCTGATTCAGGAGCAACGCATCCCTTGATACATCCTTCATGTGTGAAAATTTGGAGATGTCAATCTTTCATTTGTCATTTGGTTCATAGGTTTCTACTCCTATAGGGATATTCTTGTTCTTCCATTGGTTGTTTAAATTGTTTCCTTGTGCATCAAGACACTCCTTATGATGTCAAACTTATTGTTGTCTATGTATTGTATGTTATTCTTGGTGTTGACTTATTGGCATCTAGACTCATTGCCATAAGCATTCTGACAAAAATATCCTTATCTCTTCACATCCAATGTCTAATGATTTTCCCCGTATCCAGTTCTATTGTTTCTGATGTTGCTTGTCATAAGTGCTTAGTTGAGGGAGCTCAAGGATGTGTACTCTTATTCTCTGCTAAGATAGAGGCTGACAGTGATGTGACGGCTGTACCTGTGGTGTGTGAATTCCGGGATGTTTTCCCTAAGGATGTCTCTAGTTTGCCTCCGAATAGGGAAGTTGAGTTTAACATAGATCTAGTGCCAGGGAGTGGACCAGTATCGGTAGCGCCTGATAGAATGGCACCTTTAGAGTTGAGCGAGCTTAAGAAATAGTTAGAGGAGATGCTAGGGAAGGGGTTTATTAGGCCTAGTGTGTCACCCTGGGGAGCACCTGTCCTACTGGTGAAAAAGAAGGATGGGAGCATGAGGCTATGTGTTGACTATAGGCAGTTGAACAAAGTGACCATCAAGAATAAATACCCTTTGCCTAGGATAGATGACCTCCTAGACCAGTTGAGGGGAGCGTCAGTGTTTTCCAAAATAGATCTAAGATCGGGATACCATCAAATTAGAGTTAAGAATGAGGACATTCCTAAGACAGCCTTTAGGACAAGGTATGGGCACTATGAGTATGTAGTGATGCCCTTTGGTGTGACCAATGCCCCAGCCGTTTTTATGGACTACATGAATCGGATCTTTAGGCCATTCTTGGATAGCTTTGTGGTGGTGTTCATAGATAATATTTTGATATACTCTAGGACACCAGAGGATCATGAGGAGCATTTGAGGTCAGTGTTGTAGATTCTGAGGGAAGAACGACTTTATGCAAAGCCAGAAAAGTGTGAATTTTGGCTTGATGAGGTGAATTTTTAGGACATACCATATCTAGGAGTGGTGTAGCGGTTGACTCTAGTAAGGTTGATGCAGTGCTTGGATGGGAGCAACCTAAGTCAGCGACGGAAGTGAGGAGTTTCCTAGGGCTGGCAGGTTACTATAGGAAGTTCATAGAGGGGTTCTCTAGACTAGCTTTACCTCTTACCAAGTTGACTAGGAAAGGAAAATCTTTTGAGTGGGATAAGGAATGCGAAGAGAATTTTGAGGAGCTTAAGAGGAGATTGGTGTCATCACCGGTCTTAACCGTTACAGATCCTTCAGTGAGTTTTGTGGTATATTGTGACGCTTCTAAGAGTGGTTTAGGTTGTGTGTTGATGCAGGAAGGCAAGGTAGTGGCTTATGCATCTAGGCAGCTTAGGACACATAAGGTGAATTATCCTACTCATAACCTTGAGTTAGCAGCAGTAGTCTTTGCTCTTAAGATTTGGAGGCACTATTTGTATGGTGCAAAGTTTGAGATTTTTAGTGATCATAAGAGTCTTAAGCATTTGTTTGACCAAAAAGAATTGAATATGAGGCAAAGGAGGTGGATGGAATTCCTTAAGGACTATGATTTTGAGTTGAAGTACCATCCAGGGAAAGCCAATGTGGTGGCTGATGCACTCAGTAGGAAAACCTTGCGTGTGTCTAGTTTGATGGTCCGAGAGATGAATATGTTAGAGGAGTTCAGGGACATGAATCTAAAGGTGTCTCTTAGTGCTCTAAGCTTGAAGTTGAATAGGCTGGAAATTTGCAGTGGCCTTAGAGAAATGATTAAGTGAGAACAACTTTTAGACCAGGAGTTACAATCTCTTTTAGACCTAGAGAATTATGTGTTGTCTACTGATGGTCTAGTGTTGTTTAAGAATAAAATCGTTGTTCCTAAGGAGGGGAGCCTTAGAGAGAAGATATTAGAGGAAGCTCATAAGGGGAAGTTTACCATACTTCCTGCAATAAATAAGATGTACCAGGACCTTAAGAGGATGTATTGGTGACCATGAATGAAAAAGGATGTGGCTAGCTCCGTAACTAGGTGTTTAGTGTGCCAAAAGGTTAAGATAGAACATCAGAAGCCTTCGGGGTTATTGCAGTCCTTGGAGATTCCAGAATGGAAGTGGGAGGGGATTTTTATGGACTTTGTGATGGGGTTACCTAGGACACGTTTGGGCTTAGACGCCATTTGGGTGATAGTGGATAGGTTGACCAAGTCTGCCCACTTCTTGCCAATTAAGGGAACCTATAGCTTAGACAAGTTGGCATACCTCTATATCAAGGAAATAGTCAAGCTTCATGGGATACCCACATCTATAGTGTCGGATAGAGACCCGAGGTTTACCTCTAGATTTTGGAGAGCTTTTCAGCAAGCGTTTGGGACTAAGTTGAACCTTAGCACGGCCTATCATCCCCAAACGGATGGTCAGTCAGAACGGACCATTCAGACCCTTGAGGACATGCTTAGGGCGTGTGTCTTGGATGAAGGAGGGAGTTGGATAGATTCCTACCTCTTATTGAGTTTGCGTATAACAATAATTATCACGCTAGTATAGGCATGGCACCCTATGAGGCCCTATATGGGAGAAAGTGTAGGTCCCCTTTTTGTTGGTGTGAGGTGGGTGAGAAAACCTTGATAGGACCTGAATTGGTCCAGGAAACCTCCGAGAGAATAAAAATGATTAGGGAGAGGATGCGCACGGCGCAAAGTAGACAAAAGAGCTATGCCGACAAAAGGAGAAAGCCTCTAGGATTCCAGGAAAGTGAGCATGTATTTTCGAGAGTCACTCCTAAGACGGGGGTAGGGAGGTCGATGGGAGTCCGCAAACTAAATCCTCGTTTCATGAGACCTTTCCAAATCCTTAAAAGAGTCGGGCCTGTTGCTTATCAATTGGCTCTTCCGCCACAGTTGGCAAACCTTCATGATGTTTTCCATGTGTTTCAACTCAAAATATGTGCCCGATGAATCTCATGTGATAGCTCCTGAGTCTGTATAATTGAAGGATAATTTGATCTATAAGCCAAAGCCTAGTCGAATCATGGACAAGAACACTAAGACTCTGAGGCACAAGACAATTCCTGAGGGAGCCACTTGGGAGATGGAGGAGGACATCGTGCGTCAATACCCAGATTTTATTATCTGAGGTACGGTAACCTTTACGTTTGAATATGTCACATGTTAAAATAAGTATGTGAGTGTGAGGCGAATTTCGGGGACGAAATTCTCTAAGGATGAGAGAAAATGTAACATCCTAAAATTATAACATAATTAATTTGAAAAAAAAAGAAAAGGGATTAAGTTATATAAAAATAATAATAATAATGATATAATAAAAATAAAATATGATTAAGAGGTTTAGTGGTGAGAATTTATTAGTATAAAATTTATTAGAATGAGTTAGTGAATACAAAGAAATATTAAATTAAAATTAAAATAAAAAAGGAGAGAATTAGCACCTGATTACTATAGGTTCTTAAAAAAAAAAAAAGAGAGAGAGAGGAAGGGGTGAAACCTACTGCGCAGGTTGTATACATATATATATAAACATGAAGAAACAGTAGCCGAGGGAAAGAAAAAAGCGCCGCGCGGGGGGATTTTTTTAGCGTTTTCGTCAGTTCCTGTTCACCTTGCCAGTGCAACCGTAACAACATAGATCCAAGAACGCCACCAAACGGGAGAAGAATTTTTAGGGAAGTACAAATCCTTATCGTACGGAATTTTTAGAGCACATTGGAGGTCTGCAAAAGGTGAGTAAAAATATTTTTTTCTCACACTTTCATGGTACAATTGATTTGAAGCTTTGTTATATCGATTTGTTTAATTACAAAAATTAAGATTTTAGAGTACATGATTTTTATTTGGAACTTTGAAATATTTTCACGTCACTTGATGAATTGGTTTAGTGAGTGTAATTTTCTTGTTATTCTATTAATGTTTGATGCAATAAAATGATAATGATAAAGAAAATAAATAGCTAAATAGATGCCCAAATTTCGTACCGTGCGTAACCTTATTGCAGTGGCATAACATTATTTATGTTTGATATTAGATTATTTCTATTGATACATATATGTCACGCCCCTGTGAGTGAATACATGTATTATAACAAGCATAAATTATATTAAGGACTTATATGTTATGGTTGTGTTTGTATTTTAAATCCTGTTATAGTGTTTATGTAATTGCTGCATGGAGTTTGAGGAAATATTTGGTAGTCATCCGGGATGACATTTGACAGTCATCTAGGATGACATGTTGCATGGTACATATGAGTTGGTCATCACCTTCCGAGAAGGGGAGACGGTTGTACATTCTATTCCGGGAATAGGATGAGAGATGTCACCATCTGGGATGGGATATCAATTTATTGAAAATATTCACATCTGGGATGGAATATTAGATACCTCCATCTGGGATGGGGAAGGCAGTGGGACGCCATTGCATGGATATGAGCTCATAGACCTTAGTGGATCTGGGATTCACACCGATTCTGGGAACCAAAGAGTCAAGTTAAGTGATTCTGGGAATCACCGAGTCATGTTCGTGGAGTTGCATTGTGTAGAGTTTGCATGGTGAATGTGATTAAATGCAATGTGATGTGACCGTTGCTGAGTTTATGAGTTTGTGCTTTAAATGCTTGACATTAATTTTATATATATGTATATATAAATATTATTTTGGAGGTTTATTATATTCAATATTTTAAAAATTAGCGGGTAGCATGAATGTTTTTCCGGTTACCGCACCGGCTGAGAACAACACTATTTGCGAAAATATTTTTAGAACTTGATTTTTATTCACTGGGATTATATCTCATTAAAAGTGTTGTTTTCAGAACACGAGGACGATATCACTGAAGCTGAAGAGGATTGAAGACTTAGCGAATTCACTTATTTATTATCTAGCTTTGTTAGTATTTTATTTTGAATAAGGAGCCGTTTGTGGCTAGACATATTTATTTTATTTTTTATTTATCGTTGGGTTATTAGTAGACACCCGATTTTGAGGCTTGGGGTTTTTATTTGGACGTATGGATTTATTATTTATTACTTTGATGCATTATTACTATTTTATTTAATATGAGACATTTTCCAGACTTATATATAATTGATAAAATTCTTATGACTAACATATTTTAATTAAGTGTATTAAAGGATTTTTATACAATTTGTTTTGGGTTACTAATTTAACGAAGGGCGTTACAAGCGTGGTGAAAAGAGAAAAGAGACGTACAGAGCGAAGTGCAGAAGGCGCGCGGGTATGAACGTTATAATCAAAATAAAACAATATTTTAAGTCAGCTGTTTGTAAAAACTGACGTTAAAGGACGAGGGTGTAAACGTTATAATCAAAATAAAACAACATTTTACGTCAGTTGTTTGTAAAAACTGACGTTAAAGGATATTTAATTAACGTTAGTTTTATTAAGAAACCGACGTAAAAAATAAAAAACTTTTAACGTCCGCTGTTGAAGACAACTGACGTTAAAAGTGTTCTGCAAAAACATTAATTCCTTTGACTATTGTGTTACTACCCCTGAGCATTAAGTTTATAGATCAGTTTTCAAGAAAATCAGTCTCTCTTCTCTATATAGGATATAGGATTATTTACGTCAGCTAGTTATTTAACTGAAAATCACACTTTTAACGTCAGTTGTATTATACAACTGACGTTAAAAGTTTATTAGTTTCTGCAAAAACATTCATTCCTTTGACTACTGTGCTACTTACCCATTCACCTTGTAACCTAATCCTCTTAATGAGCATTAAGTTTTTAGATCAGTTTTCAAGAAATTCAGGTAGTCTCTCTTCTCTATATAAAGAATCATATTCTTCTATATCAGTCGATCTGTATTTTGTGCTTTTTCCTTCACAATATGCCTCTATCATATTTGAGGTGTTGTTATTTCTTCCTATTCCTATACTTAAAGGTCTCTGTCTTAATGGTAAAAAAACTTCTGAGGTTGAGTAAATCACATAACATGGATGGTAAGGTTGGGTAAATCACATAATGTGATTCCCTCACTTTATTTCATCCCCGTCATCCCTTTCACTTTGCTTTGGAAGCAAGTTACTGTGGATTCAAGACGATGCATCAAGGAATTCTAGTGAAGGAGAAGATGCATAGATCCATTTCAATGTGGATTCACTTTTGCATCATGGAATTCAAGTGAGGGACGAGATGCATCCATTGGAGTTTCCGAGGACAGGACTGAGAAGAAAATGATGTTGAAGCAAAACTTCTTTATATTTTAGGGCTATGTTGCAGAAATTTTTTATCTTTTAATCATTTAATTGTAACTTATGAATCGCTTTAATGAGATACGATTTGATTATACATATAACTTGTTTTTATGTTAAGTTTTTATTTATTTTAATTTGCACAAGAATTTGTTTACTAATTCAAGCTAATTAATGAAGATTAAAAATAAACTTGTTTAAAAAAAAGTTTAGAAATAAACTGTACTATATATATGGAGTGACTTGTGTTAAGAGTGACAACAGGGCATTTCAGATAGGGATATAGGATTATTTACGTCAGCTATTTATTTAACTGAAGTAAAAATCACACTTTTAACGTCAGTTGTATAAAAAACTGACGTTAAAAATAAATATTTTTTATTTAAACAAGTTTTAACGTCAGTTGTATTAAACAATTGACGTTAAAGGTATATAGGTTTCTGCAAAAACATTCATTCATTTGACTACTGTGCTACTTACCCATTCACCTTGGAACCTAGCTAATCCTCTTAATGATCAACTTAATTTTTTAGCAACTTACCATGCCTAGCAACTTCATCCTCTACTCCAATAAATAGCTTCCTTCCTTCCTTTTATTTTATGCTTCACAATATGGCTCTGCCATGGAGATTAACTTCATCACTCTTTCTTCCTATTCCTAGACTCAAAGATCTTTGTCTTAATGGTCAAACAACTTCTGAGGTTGTGTAAATCACATAACATGGGTGATAAGGTTCTGTAAATCACATAATGTGAGTTGGTCACCTTATCATCATTCCGGAGAATCGGTTGCTACAGTTCCAAAACCTCAGCTTATGAATGACCACATTAGCAGCATGTACCTCGATTCCAACATGAGTAACACCAACACTGCTAGACATGGTCACATTCGGAGTATAGTTTTTCCTATTGGCATATTTCATAAAACTCTCTGATGGGATATAGCTTTAATGTTTCGGGTGTGATAAGGGGTTCCAAAAGTGGCCTTATGCTTTGCCACACAACCTCCTCATTGAATTCTGGAAAACTCAGTCGCTCGACTCTCCTCTCTTGCTCACCCGTGAAGAGAACGAAGTCTCAACAAATGTTTAGGCTTTTAAACCCTTTCAATGTAACTTTTTATAGGATTTTAAACCCTTTCAATCTACTGTATCAGTCTGTATTACACTTCATGAATGAGATCCGGTTTGGGTTATTGATTCAACTTATACTTCGCACATATATTTTAGTTTTCAAAACAGAAACACAAAACGTCAAAGCAATTGTGAAACTGAAACTTTGAGGAAGGCAATGAGGAAGGGTACGTATACTAGATAAAATTTTTTATTAAAATAACCTTTAACGTCTGTTGATGTAAGGAATGACGTTAAAAGTGACTCACTTTTAACGTCAGTTCGATAAAGAACTGACGTTAAAATATTCACTGTTAACGTCAGTTGTTTATTGAACTAACGTTAAAAGTGAGTCACTTCACTTTTAACGTCAGTCCTTACAACAACTGACGTTAAAATTGAATTAATGAAGTCTGATATTTACAAAACTACCACCGCCCCCTTTTTAACATCTAGCTTTTGGTTAACTGACGTAAACATTTACCGTCTAATGTATATTTTCCACTAGTGAAAGTCTCATTGAGACCTTTCAAGAAACAGATAATGTGCTCTTTGTCTTTGTAATCTTGAACCGATTTATTGAGGTCACGGGTACAGACAGTAGCGTAAGAACAAGAAGGGGTTGGGTGTAGGAACTCTAATTCATCCCAAATTATTTTCATATCATTAAAGAATGTGGATAAGGATCGCTCACCTTGTTTCATGGAGTTGAGTTCTTGGAGCAGATCGAACATTCGAAAATGGTTACCACGAGTGAATCAAATTTGTAGGTCCAGCCACAAATCCCTTGCAGTGTCGAAAGAAGCTGTGCTCTGGGAAATTTGTGGAGACAAGGTCTGAGTGATCCAAGATACAACCATATGATTACATCGCTGCCAGGCATCAAAAAGGGGATCTGTAACAGCTGGTTGCGAAAGGTTGCCACTAACAAACTTGAGTTTGTTCTTGGAAGATAAAGCTCTCAGCATTGCACGGCTCCAATGGTTATCACCATGAAGGGCTGGTGATACAAGAACATAGCCTGGGTTTTCACCAGGATGAAGAAAATAAGGGCTAGATGGGTTTTGGGATTGGTCGATTGGTGGAGTAGGGGGAGAGGGATCTGGGGGATATGTTTCAGAGTCATGATTGTGGCTTGAGGTGTGACTTGAATCGTCAGCCATGACAGAAAAGGAATAGAATGCGGAAGCTATGAAATCAGAGTAAAATCTGATACCATATTGGATGAAATAAACTGTGTGATATTGATTGATTATTGAATACAGAGAAGAGGGGTTTATATAATACCCTCAAATACAAGAACAAGAAGGAGAGACTTAGTCAAAGTAAAGAAACTAAACAAAGACTCAGTCAAACAGTAACTGAATTGCTAAGCTGACAACAACTAATTAAAGGATAAGAGAAATAGCAAAAAGGAAGGGTAGTCCCTATGCTAATAAAAGTGGCAAGACAATAATTATTTTGACACAATACGTGAAAGCTATGAAAAGGAGCTTTCACGTCCCACCATACGCACTACCAAACACACATATAGTATGCATAACCTAGGTGCATTGAGTTAATATACTGTGTTTATAGATTATAGTGCACCCCCTAAATGTAGAATAGTTGTTTTAGTTGTAAAAACAAATTAATGGTGGTAAAATCATTATTTGTAACTTACCCAATAGGTTAGCATGATAATATAATATTTATTTATAGATCCGTATAATTATTTATATCGAAAGTGGTTATAAAAAGATTATTTACTTATAGGTCCTTTACATGACCCAAATTAGGCATTCAAGATTGATCGAAGTTGAAAAGGTAAACGCTCACTTCGTAATTTTTCACACATACTCAAATCGTCTCATCACAAAGAAAAGAGTAAACAACTCAACAAGAGTAATACCCAACAAATTAAAACCAACATATTAGAGTTCTACTAAACAACAAAAGGTTTACATCGTTCTAAAATAACCCAAAATGTTTGCAAACACAACTAAACAAAAAGAACTAGACTCAACCCACAAAAAAAAAAGAAGCAGCTTTTCACGTGACAACCATGGCTTCAAGCAGCTACAAAAATTTTGGTGCATGAGATGATCCAACATGAGCCTGCAACTTAAAGTAGACATGGGGTGATATAAAACTCAGTGAAGGCACTACAAAAAAAAAGGCATTTTAACGACCAATCATTTAGGGTTATACTTAATCAGTCGCTAATATGGAAATTCGGTCGCTAAATATGAAAATTTGGTCGCTAAACTATTTAGAGACCATTTTAGCGACCGCCAAACGGTTTAACGACTAGGCAATCTGCTACCAGATTTGGTGGTTACTAAATAGGTCGATAAATGGTTTAGCGACCGAACTTTCATATTTAACGACTAAATTTGGTGGTCGCTAAACACTATTTTTTTGTAGTGGGCATCCCTAGACACATAACAAGTATATGCAAATCATTACAATAAATTATGCTGATATATATATATATATATATATATATCATCAAATACAACATACTACAAAGGCATATAACCCATTCAAAGGTTATTTGTGGAATGATTTGGAATTACTTTTAAATAATCAAATCTCCACTCACATAAGGGGAACATATAACCACTAGTGGAAATAATGTAATATACGGGAACGTTTTACGTCAGTTGACCATATGTTTGACGTTAAAAATGAGGCGGTGCCAGTTTTGTAAATATTAAATCACTATTTGCGTCAGTTATTTAATGAACTGACGTTAAAAGTGATTATTAACACTTTTAACGTCAGTTGTTTATACAACTGACGTTAAAAGTGTGATTTTTACTTCAGTTAAATAAATAACTGACGTAAATAATCAACTCATTCCTATCTTTCTTTCGTTGTCATCTCCCTGTTGTCACTCTTAACGCAGATCATCACTCCATATATAGTGCAATTTATTTCTAATCTTTTTTTAAAAAAAGTTTATTTTTAATCTTAATTAATTAGCTTGAATTAGTAAACAAATTCTTGTGCAAATTAAAATAAATAAACACTTAACATAAAACAAGTTATATGTATAATCAAATCGTATCTCATTGAAGCGATTCATAAGTTACAATTACATGATTAAAATATAAAAAATTTCCTCAAGATATCACTAAAATATAAAAAAGTTTCTGCTTCAACATCATTTTCTTCTCAGTCCTGTCCTCAGAAACTCCAATGGATGCATCTCCTCCCTTACTTGAAGTCCTTGATGCTCCATCTGAATCCACAGTCAATTTGGAGCCAAAGCAGAGTGAAGGGTGCACTCGATCTGTTTCAGCAATATTCCTTGGTTCCAAAGCTGAGGTTTTGGAACTGTAGCTGCTGATTCTCCAGAAGGATGATAATGTGTGCAATTCACATAATGCGATTTACACACCCTTATCACCCATGTAATGCGATTTACACAACCTCAGAAGTTGTTTGACCATTAAGACAGAGACCTTTAAGTCTAGGTATAGGAAGAAAGAGTGATGAAGTTAATCTCCATGGCAGAGCCATATTGTGAAGCATAAAAATTAAAGGAAGGAAGGAAGCTATTTATAGGAGTAGGGGATGAAGTTACTAGGTGTCGTAAGTTGCTAAAAAATTAAATTGATCATTAAGAGCATTAGGTTCCAAGGCGCATTGGGAGTTGGCAGTCATATATTATAAACGTGCAGAAAAGAAAACGCCTGAAGGAATAGGAAGAAATAGACCTTTAAGTCTATGTATAAACTTAGTGCTCATAAAGAGGATTATAGGTTACAATGTGCATGGGTAAGTAGCACAGCAGTAATGGGTAATTAAGTAGCAGAGTACATAGTCAGAAGAATGAATGCTTTTGCAGAAACTTATACACTTTTAACGTCAGTTGTTGAATAAAACTGACGTTAAAAGTGTTTTTAAAATAAAAAATATTTATTTTTAACGTCAGTTGTTTATACAACTGACGTTAAAAGTGTGATTTTTACTTCAGTTAAATAAACAGCTGACGTAAATAATCCTATATCCCTATCTGAAATGCCTTGTTGTCACTCTTAACATAGGTCAATCCACATCTATAGTGCAGTTTATTTCTAAACTTTTTTGTTTAAACAAGTTTATTTTTAATCTTAATTAATTAGCTTGAATTAGTAAACAAATTATTGTGCAAATCAAGATAAATAAACACTCAACATAAAACAAGTTATATATGTATCTCATTGAAGCATTCATAAGTTACAATTAATTACATGATTAAAAGATAAAAAATCTCTGCAACATAGCCCTAAAATATAAAAAAGTTTATGCTTCAACATCATTTTCTTCTCAGTCCTATCCTCAGAAATTCAAATGGATGCATATCCTCCCTCGCTTGAATTCCATGATGCATCGTGATTAATCAAAGTGAAAGGGATCTTTGCATCACCTCCTTCACTGGAATTCCTTGATGCATCATCTCGAATCCACAGTCACTTGCAGCCAAAGCAGAGTGAAAGGGATGACTGAGATGAAATAAAGTGAGGGAATCACATTACGTGATTTACTCAACTTTACCATCCATGTAATGTGATTAACACAACCTCAGAAGATTTTTGACCATTAAGACAGAGACTTTTAAGTCTGGGTATAGGAAGAAATAACAAAGGTCTCAAAGCAATTTTGTGAAGGAATAGAAATATAGAGGAAAAGAAGAGGCAGTATTACAGACTGATACAGAAGAATGGTACTTTATATAGAGAATGATTTTTACACAACACTTTTAACGTCAGTTGTATTTAACAACTGACGTTAAAAGTGTTTTTAAAAAAATATTAATATTTAATGTCAGTTTTTTAATACAACTGACGTTAAACAATTACTTTTAACGTCAGTTGTTTAATACAACTGACGTTAAATGTTGTTTTATTTTGATTATAACGCTTTACACCCGCGCCTTCCGCACTTCGCTCCTCAGTACGTACGTCTCTTTTCTCTTTTCATCACGCTCAACCCTAGATCACTCTCAACCCTCACTCTCACTCTCACCCAGCACAGAACCCTAATCGCGAGCTCATCTCCACCGCAACCACCGCGAGGGCTTCTTCGCCACCACCGTGAGGTACACTATTAACCCTAACTCTGTCTTTCCATTCATTCTTTGCAATAAGTTGACATCTCGGTTTCCCCTTCCGGCGCACTAACTCTCCTTGTCCCTCTGCTCTCAGTAACCACATCGAACGTTGGCCATCACTCGAGCTCCCCTCCCCACCACCACGCGAGCACCTATTTCTGGTGAGTATTTAGGGCACATTTTTGTATTTTTGGTTTTGAGTGTATGTTGAAACTGTAGTCTCAGTAGTTGAAACTTGAAACCGTGAGTTTGAGTTGTTTGGAATGTACGTCTCTATTTTTGGTTTTGAGTGCATGTTGCTCTGCTGGTTGATCTGTCACGGCCGTGATGCTCATCACGGCTAGGCCGTGATCAGTTCTGCCTGTGATGGCATGGTCTGGGTCAGTTGGCACGTTACGGCTGTGATGGACATCACTACCAGGCCGTGACCAGTGCTTGGCAATCTTCAAAAACTATAGTTTTCAATCTCCCGTATTGTCCTTATATTGGATATATGTTTTGTATGTCTACAGGACCTATCTAGTTATGGATCGTAGTTGGATGGTTTGTAAGCGTACTAGTGCTGAGTATTTGAAGGGGGTGGGAGAATTTATAGAATTTTCTCAAAGGAATGTTCCTAATAGTAATGGAATGTTCTGTTGTCCTTGTGTCAAGTGTTTGAATACAAGGAAATGTACGGTGAAGGATATACGTACTCATTTGATTTGTGAAGGGATTTGCTTGAGTTATACAAAATGGATATGGCATGGTGATGTGTTGTTGAGTAGTACGGCGAGTGTCTCCCAAAGTGAGGACGTTGACGTAGATATGGAGGATGATCGAGTAGAGGACATGATCCGTGATATTGGACAAGAATCTTTTCATCGAGCTCATGTGTATGATAGGTTGTGCGGTGATGCGGATAAGCCTTTATATCCAGGGTGTACTACTCATACACGGTTGTCGGTGGTGCTAAAATTGGTTTGTGTGAAGGCGAGAAATGGTTGGACCGATAAAAGCTTCACGGAATTGCTTGAAGTGTTGAAAGACTTGCTTCCGGAGGACAACACATTGCCTGACCGTAACTATGAGGCCAAGAAGGTATTGTGTCCGATGGGTATGGAGTATAAGAAGATACACGCATGCCCCAATGATTGCATATTGTACACCGGTGTTCATGAAGACAATCAGGATTGCCCCAAATGTGGGTTATCACGATACAAAGTGAAGGGTGGTGATGATGATGATGATCTTGATGATGTGAGAAAAAAGGGTCCTCCTGCGAAGGTGTTGTGGTATCTTCCAATAATTCCAAGGTTCAAGCGATTATTTGCCAATGCGAAAGATGCGAAGAATCTTAGATGGCATAATGATGAGAGGAAACGTGATGGAAAGGTTCATCATCCTGCTGATTCTATTCAATGGAAGAATATCGATACTATGTTTCCGGATTTCGCCAATGAGCCAAGAAACCTAAGGCTTGGACTTGCTACGGATGGAATGAATCCTTATGGTAACATAAGTAGTATTCATAGTTCATGGCCTGTTCTGTTGGTAATTTACAACATGCCCCCTTGGTTGTGCATGAAGTGCAAATACATGATGTTGTCTATGATGATTTCGGGTCCAAAGCAACCGGGAAATGACTTAGATGTTTATCTAGGTCCCTTGATTGAAGACTTGAAAATGCTGTGGGTGGAAGGTGTTGATGTAGTTGATGGGTATTCTCATGAGACTTTCAAGCTTCGTGCCATGTTATTTTTCACCATCAACGACTTTCCAGCATACGGTAACTTGTCCGGGTACAGTGTCAAGGGGCATAAAGCATGCCCTATATGTGAAGAAGGCACATGCTACACTCAGTTGCATCATGGAAAGAAGACGGTTTACCTTGGGCATCGGAGATTTCTTAGACGTGATCATCCATATCGTAAGATGAAAAAAGCTTTTAATGGATGCCAAGAGACAGAAGACGCGCCGGCGGCCTTAATTGGAGAGCAGGTTTATCAGAGGGTAAAGGACATCGATGTTATATTCGGCAAGTCCAAAAAGAAAGGTAAAGCTGCTAAGAAAAACATATGGAAGAAGAGGTCGATATTCTTTGATCTTCCATCTCGGCGCAAGCTTGATGTCAGACACTGCATTGATGTGATGCATGTGGAGAAAAATGTGTGTGATAGTGTGATCGGGATGCTTCTCAACATTCAGGGCAAGACAAAGGATGGTGTGAATGCTCGTCTCGACCTCGTTGCTATGGGTATACGAGAGCAGTTAGCTCCAGATTGTTGAGGATGGTAAGCGGACTTATTTGCCACCAAAGATGTCATACTTTGTCAAAAAAAGAGAGACAAAGTTTTTGCGGGTGTCTTCGTGGGCATCAAAGTTCCACATGGTTACTCTTCAAATATGAAGAGGCTTGTCTCTAGTGATCTTAAATTGGTTGGCTTGAAGTCTCATGATTGTCACATCTTGATGCAACAACTTCTGCCCGTTGCTATTCGTGGTATTGCTACAAAAAATGTGAGACATGCCATTACTCGGTTGTGCTCATTCTTCAATTCTATATGTAGCAAAGTCGTTGACCCCCGTATGTTGGATGACATGGAAGTTGAGGCTGCTACAATCTTGTGCCAATTGGAGATGTATTTTCCTCCTTCCTTTTTCGACATAATGGTTCACTTAATTGTTCATTTGGTGAGGGAGATTAGATTATGTGGGCCGGTTTTTCTGAGATGAATGTACCCAGTTGAGCGCTACATGAAGATCTTGAAAGGGTACTTGAAGAATCCTCATCGTCCGGAAGCATCTATTGTTCAAAGGTATGTTGCAAAAGAAGCTATTGAGTTTTGTTCGGACTACCTTCATAACACGGATCCTATAGGGGTTCCTAAGCCTCGGCATGATGAGTTTAGATGTCAAGGTAAGGGTACACATGGCTTAAGAATTAATAGGAAGGATCGGGAGGAAGTGCTTCAAGCACATTTGTATGTATTGAACAACATTGAATGTGTTCAGCCTTTCTTATTTGAACATAAAAGAAAAGTCAATCAAGAAAACCCTCGAATGAGCGAAAGGTGGTTGTTGAACAAGCATAACAAGACTTTATTACCAAGGAAGAAATGCTTAAGGATGGTAGTACTGCTTCTGATGACGTAAGATGGCTAGCACGTGGGCCTAGCTTCAACTTCATATGTTGGAGCGGATACGACATAAATAACTTTTCCTTTTATACAAATGAACAAGATAACAAGAGTACCATGCAAAATAGTGGGGTTATGATCGTGGCCGAAGCAATGCACTTCTCTAGTGCAAAGGACACAAAACCCGTTACAGCACCAAGACCTTACTTTGGATATATTGAAGATATTTGGGTGCTCGATTACACTAAGCTTACGGTGTCGGTATTTAAATGTAAGTGGGTTGATAGTAACGGTGGTGTACAAACCGACGAATTGGGGTTCACATTGGTAGACCTCAACAAGTTAGGTCATATAAATGAGCCTTTCATAATGGCTTCCCAAGCAAAACAAGTGTTCTACATCAGTGATCCTTCTAACAAAAGGTTGTCCGTGGTTCTCCAAGGAAAAAGCATGTATAATGGTAGTGATGAAAATGAAGATTCAAATCTTGATATTCCTGAGACTCCTTCTTTTTCAACAAACATGCCTACTATAATCGAGGAGACACAGGTGGACGATGTACATGCCACTTGTGATGATCATCACGAAGGGATATTGATATAGGTAGTTTAAACTTAGTATACATTTATTTTTATTTTTATTTCTGTATTTATTGAGTTATAACCTATGTTAATAAATATATATTGTTTCTGAACAGGCATACATATGGATCATTGTTCCATTTTTCCTTTGCAATTCTGTAATGTGTGTGATATTCTGTGTTACTGGGATATTTACTGAATGCATAGATAGCTGAGGGGAGTGATATTTTAAAACTGAATTTAAAAAAAAATACTATTAACGTCAGTTTTATCATACAACTGACGTTAATAGTATTTTATAAAATATACAGTACACTATTAACGTCAGTTGTTTATTACAACTGACGTTAAAATTAAGACCTTTAACGTCAGTTCTTGATAACAATTGAAGTTAGTTTTAACAAAATTCACGTCAGTTTTGTTAAAGAACTGACGTTAATTTTGACAAATTTAACGTCAGTTGTGTTAAAGAACCGACGTTAATAGTGTTATATTTAACGTCAGTTCTCAACTGACGTTAAAAGTTTAACTTTTAACGTCAGCTGTATTTACGTCAGTCAGTATTCTGACGTAAAAAATCAATTTTAACTGACGTAAAAAGCACTTATTGCACTATTGAACATATACCTCGAATCTTTGGGACCCATCAAAGGTTGTTTGTTTAAGGTCCATCATCCCGGCGATGTCCTAGAGTTAATGTGCCCTACAGCCAACAACAACCCTTATGAACTTCAAAGATATTCACTAAGGAACCCAACTTTGATGGTGTTGATTTATATCCCAGTGCTACCGCTCCTTGTGGGAGGCTACCAAAAGAGTCGAGGTATATGTTGTATGTTCCCCTGTGTGTGTGTGAAAGAATGAGGGAGAAGAGAGAACTTGATTTATCGTAATGATTTATTTTGTACGTTATGCCTAGTTATTTTGTTTGGGTTTGTATGTAAACCTTTTACTAGTTAGTTAAACTCCAGTAAGTTGGTTTTATCGAGTATTACTCTTGTTGAGTCGTTTATTCTTTCTTTGTGATGAGATGGTTTGAGTATTCATGAAAGGCTATGAAGTGAGGGTTTACCCTTTCAATTTCAACTGATCATGAATGCCTAATTGGTGTCATGACAGACTCTTTGATGTTTCTATTACGTTTTCTGGCATGAGTGGTCACGTGGGAAGGTTGACATTTATGGGTGAGAGTCGTTGGTTGCTTTTTTATGGCTACAAGCCCTAGATTCTGATGATGAATCATTGGTATGATTAGGCAGAGAAGATGTGAGTTTGAGAATGGTGGTTGATCTGAATGGGATTTTTTTTATGGTAATTATGATTGAGATGAGGAGGAAAACGAAGGAGTGTGGGGTTTTTTTCTTGTTCGTAAAAAGGGGCAGGTGCGGAAAGACGTTCATTGATTAGAAGTGTATGGAGGAGGCGGAGAAGTAAAAAAGGGTGGGTTCAGACAGGCTTTCGTCGATGATGGTGATGTCGACAAGAAATGAGGTTCATTAGTGGTTAGGGTTGTCAACCATCCTGGAGCACCACCATATTTTTATGCTCGCATAAATGGTACACATTGAACTTGGGTATTATTGAAAATACAAAAATCGACTACTTTTTTACCTTTTTGCCTAAAGACCAGCTCCTTCACTTGGAGTATGATGCACCCTAACTTATCACAGAATCACCTGTAAGTACATATATATTTTTAGATCATTTAATGAGTTGAGATATCTACATAATTTATCAAATTAAGGTTATACACGCCTTTACCTACTCATTTTAGGAACAATCTCACATTTGAAAGAATCTTATAATGATGATACTAAATTAGTTGTTTATCTATAATTTTTTTGTTAAAACGAGGCGATGGTCAGTCCATTAGGAGACTTGCATTACTATTATGAGAGGCCTCTGATAACCATTAACTTCAGTTTTCCCTCCACGACCCATTTGAAATGGGTTGGACAAGACAATCAAGGGTGCTGCTACCTACACCCCACACATTTACTTTTGGTGAATGAAATGGCATTTTTACCCCCTATAGATTCTTGGTTATACACACGCACCCCACCCATTTTTTCTTCCTTTCCTCTCTTATGGGCGCACCCTCACCCACTCCATTTCTACTATGAGTGTTCATCAACCGATCCAATCCAATGCCAACCGCACTAACCGAATCGAAAAACTGAAATAACCGAAAACTGAAAAAATCGCAAACCGAAAAAAATCAAAATTTTTCATTGGATTGGATCGGATTTCGGATTTCGGATCCTATATTAACAAATGCATATGACTATTTAAATACTCAATCGAATCCAAATTGAACCAAAATATTGGATGTTCTTTTTTTTTGTTACAATAAAGTTTAGATTAGGACAAGGACCGACCCCATGCAAGGCCAGAGCCAACCACCAACCTCTATGAGGATTTCCGGATCGCCTGTCCCAGCCCACAACGCAAATTCGCTTTGGATAGGCTATAAATCGAGAGGAAGTGGGTATCGAACCCGTGACCTGGCTAGCAGGGCAGCGGGAACTTTACCAACTAGTCCACCCCAAGGGGACCACGTAAATAAGTATCGATAAAAATCGAATTATCCAACCCAATCCAAACCGCATTTGATTGGATCGGATCAGATCAGATTTTTTGAAGGAAGCAAACCGATCCAATCCAAACCGCATGTTGTATTTATCATTGAATCGGATGAATTTTTGACTTAAAATGGATCCAATCCAATCCGTAAACACCCCTAATTTCTACTTCTTCCCCTCTTCCTGGTTTCATATTATTTTTTTAAATTTCTTTATGTAATCTCAATTTTACCCCTACCACTTCTCGGTGCTCTGGTGCGGCGGCCTGCTCAGCTTAAGCGCCTTTGTCTTCTCTTTCTCCAAAGCACCCACCACCATGTCCAGATCCTCTGGGGAAGAAAGTGACTGAGGAATGCGTCAGTCCCACAATAGAGGCTACGAGATGCCACCACAAGTCCTCAACTGCTGCACAGTTAGAGCTTCACGGCGGAGATGGCGGACATGTCGTTGGCGGTGTAGTAGGCTGCCTCAACCATAATACCTCAAACCCATAAAACCAACAAAACACCCCAGATATGGCATTGGAAATTATCATAAAAATTCAAACTTTGATGACTTCTCATTAATTTCTTCATTTTTCATTTGCATCTCGTTGAGCAATTCCCCAGATTTTAGAACTGTTTTGTATTAATATAAGTGATTCTAATTTAAGAGAGTTGGTTGACTCTTTGTATGCATCTCGGTAAGAAGTAGCAATTAATTATTAAAGCAAAGTAGTGAGTGGCATCAAGCAAGCTGTTTGTGAAAACGGGGTTTTCGATGGATGGATCTCGAGACTAGGGGTGGAATGATGGAAAGGACAAAATTGTAATTTTGAAAAAAATGTGTAGGGGTGGATGGAGCATGTGTGGGAGTGTAGGTAACAGCTCCCAACAATCAATTGTGACATAACATCAGTTAGACCCCCCCCACCACCCCACAGATGTTACTCCTCTCATCTCTCTTTTACTACAGAAGAGTTAAAATCAGGCCCATTTGACTTGACATAAACTAAACTCACAAGTTGTCAATAGAAACAATAAAGAAAACACAAATTCTCTCAGATATTCATTAATCACCACAGATAATAGTCATACAAGCCACAAATGCTCTGGGCCAAAAAAATAATCCAAATCACATTTGGATATAGAACGGATCTTCACTCTTCAGGTGAAAAACTTCAGCCAGATGAGGTGCCATAAAATGAGTAAGTTAAACTTATTCCTGACAAAAGTAAACAGCAAAGACACTTTTCATAGTGAGTACATCCAGTAAACAATTTTCAACAATTAACTACAATGAATGCCTCAGAAGCCAGTCCGGACACTTATTCTGTTGCTTCCACCTGTTGTGAAGTTTCAGTTTGTTTCAGTTTTTCCAATGAAGAAATTCGACTGTCCAGTGATTCCTGGAGCTCTTTCATCTGGAAAAGAAAAGGAAGTTTAGTCATCAATTGAAAAAGGGAGGGAGGAGATGGCTGCTAAAATGCAAGAAAGCTTAAGGCCAATAATTAATAAGGATTAGACATAATCCAGGGTTGCAAGCAAGCCTAATGCATAGGAAAACTGAAAAAACTTCGTTTTGTACAAAAATCGCCATATTTTATGACTACTATATCCCAAACTCTCAGAGCTAACTTTGAAATTGTGACATGCCATGTAATATCACCCTGTCAATTTACATCCTTTTGTGCCACTCGACTTTGTTCTATGTTTACAAATCAATTCCCTATACATGCCAGACTCAGCAGCATGGAGGGAGGGGAGAATTATTCACAATTTCAGGAGTAGTTTGTCATCATCATTCTCCAAAGAGTAATGTGCTTAAAATAAAAATTGAATTTAGTAATCTAAATCAGCAACTGGTTGTGAACAACTGATTCAACATAAGCGGAACGGGCAAGTCAGCCAGAGCAACTTTGAGGATATATGTATGAGTTAATCAATATAAAGTTTTTTACACAGTCAACTAATTTATATCACCACATGTGTTACTTTCAAGGTAGGTAGTTCAAAACTAAAACATTCTTAATAATACGACAATACATGATTGGTTGACATTATAAAAAACTTTACACAAACCGTGCATCACAATTATATCCTATACAGAATATAGATATATGATAATTACAAAAGTGTGGTGAATGTACTCCAAATAGGATTGAAGTAAATGATACCAGTTCAATTCAATGAGCAAACTAAAGTAGTTTGGCTTAATGGACAATGGTTCAAATAGAGGACTCATAAATATTTGGCCACGTTTGACTTTTATGGTAGTTAGCTCAAGAGTCAACATTCTTGATGATATGACAATGCATAATTGATTGAAAGTATAAAAATTCTTTACACCAACAGTACGATCATAATTAAATCCTATATAGATATATGATTATTATGAAAAAGTGATGAATGTTCTCCAAATAGGATTGAAGTGAACGATACCAGTTCAATTCAAAGAGCACACTTAAAGTAATTTGGCTTCATGAAAAATGATTCAAATAGAGGAATCCAAAATATTTGGCAGTAAAAGAACATAATTAGAAAAAGAAACTAACTACACCTATTTTGACAATGAACATATTTACAATTTGAACCATGATAGAGGAAAGATCACATTCATAAGGAGACAACAATGAACTATGATGCTAGTTTGAAGCTCCCATTGCACCCCTCATTCAAGAAAAACTTCTACATGCCTTCGAAACTTTATTGATGACAACAACTGAAACATAGCATTTGGCAACCACACCAAAGAATGTAACAAAAGGATATACGGATTATTTAATTACATCTATTCTGTATTTAAAGTAAGGGGGAGTAGATTAAATGGAGAGTAGCCCAATCGCTAGAAGAGAGTGAGAGAGAACATTATGGTGTTGTTTGATCCATGTAGCCAACTCCACCTAATGGGAAAAGGCTTAGTTGTTGTTGTATGATGTATCCTGTATTTAAAGTCTATAAGAAGCACTGCTAAAGAAAATGTTGACTGGTCTATTTGTCCGGCAAACAATATTAAGTCACCAAAAGAAAGACCAGTTTGCAACTTTGCATATATCCATCCAAGAAGGTAAGATAAAAAACCACTGGAGCCAAAATATGGGAATAAAATAAATCTGCTAGAGAACATGAGGAGGACTTGCGGAAAACAAAACAAAGAGAGAAAATATGTTTACGGACTTATGACACAAGAAAAGAGAAGGAATCTCATTACACCATAATAATTTTGTAAAAAGGCAAGGGAGAAACAGGCCAAGGGTGGGTGGGAAATATACGCAACAAACCTGACAACAGAAAGAGCAGACAGTCTTAACTCCTAAACATGTTGCACAAACTAAAGGCAAGCTCCAAAAAATTAAATGCACAGATAAGAAATATGCATCAATCGTATTAAGTAGGGACGAGATATCAAATATTGGCCCAACATATCCGTCGTCAAGTAAAGACCAAAGACACAGCTTATTGCAACAGATAACAACCTCTAAAGAACTTGGATATCTAAGAGACTATGACTCATTGTGCGTAATGGAAAGAAAATATCAACAGCATATCATGGTTGCCTCTTAATTATCCAAAATCAATATGTCCATCAAGAATATCCTCTCCCAACAAAGAGCTTCCTGATGCCCTAAAAGTATTATTAAAAAAAATCCTGCTAAAAAACAATAGAAGATAATCCGCGGTGGGGTCTAGATTCTCAAACCCAAACTAAACCATGCAGAGAAATTTTCCTCCAATTAGTGCAAGAAATTCCCTTGATATCCACTCATACCAGCAAACAAAAAGACCACATTTATCATCCAAATTTGAATAAATTAAAAGCCACCCTCAAATTTCTACCGTAGGATCATTAGAATCAGCACAGCATTGCTATATCCATTGCAAAAGACATTTACATTTCACATAAATTGCAACATTTTTATTTCTTGACATTTCCAAACCGGTATTCAATTCAACAATTCTTATAATCCTATTACCTCTATTCATTGCTTTTCAACCAAAAATGCAAAAAAGTAATCTTCCAATGAATGGGTCATACAAATTACATGAAATAAAATAAAATTAAAATAACATAAATCTCCCCGAAATACCAAAAAAACAAAAACGAAAACGAAAACGAAAAAATGGTTAAATTTTTTGTTTTGGCGTGTACCTGTCGTGTAAAGGATTGCTGGGCAACCTTGTAATCCCTGTGAAGGGTGTAGAGACCAGCAAACGACGCCGTTGCAGCTCCCGTGAAGAACGACGCCAATCTCACCCTTAGCACATACCCCATTTTCCTTTCCCCCCTGCTTCTCTTTCTCCCTCTCTCCTTCTAATAACTTGTCGCACGATACATTGACAATCTCTTGTCAAAACGACGCCGTCTTAAACCATTAGGCAAGGAGCGCGTGCCTACACTCGCCCATTCACTTCAGCGACGTCGTTTTGAAGCATCACAAATTCACAATACCTATAAGCCTTTGCTTTTAAATTTTTTTTTTATGAATATCTATGGGCCTTTGCTTTTTTTTTTTTAAGGAATCTATGGGCCTTTGTTAGTCAGTCTAATTCGTTCTTCCCATTGTCTTGCTTAGGTTAGATTGAAGATCTTGGAATATTTTTAGACTCCACCAAATTATCAAATTGATTTAATTGATACGTATTATTGGTGTAAAGATTTTTTATATCGTCAATCAATCATAAATTATCACATTAATAAAAATATATGACTTTTTATCATAACTACTTTATAACTCATATACAAGATGATTTATTATCGATTGTTTGTTTAAAGTTTTTACACAGATAATATATCGAAATAAAACTAAGAATATTAGAATGATTAGTTAATTTGATACGTTGTTAAGTTTGTTAGATATAACAGAAGGCAGATAAAAGTAAGATCTGAGATGTGATCACTCACTATGTATATAAAAAGCAGAGAACTACTGTTGTATTGCATATGGGCACATTTTTATCACTAAGTTAAAAGCAATTGCAAGATCTTACATGCTATCAAGAGCCAAAAGCTTGGTAATGTTGGAAGTAATTCAAATAGAAATAGAGTTGTTAGGAGTTTGTTAAAATGTGATTAGTTTGTTATAACTAGAGTGATTAGTTAGAGAGTTATTAGGAGAGTTAGTTAGTGTATGTGTAAGTCTATAAATAGACTTAGTGCCATAGTGTAAATGTGTAGAAGTGCATAAGTGCAAGTGTACAATAGTGTAGAGAAGTGTAAAGTGGTGGTGTGAATAAAAATTCAGTTTTTAGTATTCATTCTCTATTTTGCCTTTCATACTCTCAAATTGCTGTGTGTGTGTTTCTCCCCAACAAATTGGTATCCAGAGCAATAACGATCTTGGGAGAGTGTGTCCATGGAGATGGAGTTGAGTGAGGATTTTTTCAATTTCTCTACCTATTCTTGATAGCAAGAACTTTGAGCATTGGGTTGTGAAGATGGAAGCAATCTTTGGTTTCCATGAAGTGTTGGAAACAGTGAAGGATGGGATCCAAGAAGAGGAGGATAGTGCCTCCTACAAGGAATCCAAGAAGAAATATTATTTGGCTCTCTCCATCATCCATCAATGTGTGGACTTTGAAAGTTTTGAGAAGATTGCTGCTGCCAGCACATCCAAAGAAGCATGGGGCATCTTGAGCAAAGTTCATGGTGCTGCAAGAAGAAGTGGCAAGAACAAGACAAAGAGCCGCCAGAAAAGAGGCATAACTGTGAGAGGGATAGAAGCAGGGCAAGGTGCTGACATAAGTGCCAAGAACCTGAAAGATGAGTGCAATGAGGAAGCAAAGAAAGATGCAGAGATGAAGTTGTCATCTAATGAAGAGGAGCAAAAGCATGAGAATGCTTATGAGCCAATGGTGAATGGCGAGAAAGAAAGGAGTGATGATGATCTTGAGACAAACAAGATCAAGACAGAGAGCAGTGATGATCTGCTGATGGAACGAAACAATCTTCAGATTGGAAACCTGAATGTTGTGTTTACTGGGTCATTTCATCAAACACCTTGTGAGCAACCTCTCTTCCAATCCAAAGGTTCTGTAAAGAAGGGTGTGGTTGCTGAGCAGAGAAAGAGAATGATCGTGAGAGAGACTGAGCAATCGACGAGGGACGCGATCGAGGACTTGAATGGTGGCAATGCATACAGCCATGGTCCCGACGATGACGGACATGGCGATGGCTGTCGTAAAGGGGAACAGACAGAACCCTCAATTTTGGTGGAGAAAACTGCAAAAATCAGAGTGGGAGAGCAGAGCAGAGGATTTTTAGGGTTTTCAAGTGAGGCGCAAGTGGCTGAGAAGGAAACTGGGGTGCCGGGATCGTCGGTACCTCATCATCAGATGGCGGCGGCAACCAAAAGGTGCAGCACCGTCATGAAGCAGAGGGTGAAGAGGGCGGCAACGCATGGGAAGATATGGGTGGCCTGAAGTTTGGCCAGATCTCCACCACCGCTAGAGCCGCCACTGCTAGAATCAGAGCAAGAAACGTCAGATCGGGATTCCCCTACGGTGGATAATGGTGCGAGAGCAGTAGCACGGGGAGAAGATATGGTGGTCGCACGACAGATCGAGTCGCCACCACCGTCGAGACGGGCTGAGAGTGATATTCGGGCGGTGGGTGAAGGGATCCTTCACCGGAGCGCCGCGTCGGAGAAGAAGAGGCCGTGGGTGGTTTCCGAGGAGTCTGAAGAGGTTTTGTCGGTCACAAAACTGCCAGACCGAGCCAGTCATGCGGCGGTTCATCGAGCGTTTTCCGGCGAATTGCAGTGGTGTAGTGTCATCGTGGCGATGCTGCTGTGGTTAGTCGTGAGGAAGGGTGGTGCCACCGCTGACAAGGAGAAGGCTGTTGAGAGTATCAATGCACATGAGGAACAGATGAAAATTAGGGCAGAAATTGCATTTTCGAAAATGGGCCAGGTCCAAGTCTCTAGTGAGCATCAATGTGCATTTCAGAAAGTGGGTGAAGATTTTGAATTGATGGGCTAAGCCCAGACGTGTTATAGTAGCAGAATGTGGGCTAGTGAATGGGTTCATGTGCAACAAGCCCAAATATGTGATAAAAGAGAATTTGGGTCAATTCTATTTGTTCCTGTTGATCTAATGAGTGAAGCCCAATTCTCTAAAAGATTGATATGGGATCCAGGAGCATTATAAAAATGCAAATTTGAGTGTAATAAAAAGTGTAAGTGGAATATTTGAATTACGGGGAAGTGTTGGAAGTAATTCAAATAGAAATAGAGTTGTTAGGAGTTTGTTAAAATGTGATTAGTTTGTTATAACTAGAGTGATTAGTTAGAGAGTTATTAGGAGAGTTAGTTAGTGTATGTGTAAGTCTATAAATAGACTTAGTGCCATAGTGTAAATGTGTAGAAGTGCATAAGTGCAAGTGTACAATAGTGTAGAGAAGTGTAAAGTGGTGGTGTGAATAAAAATTCAGTTTTTAGTATTCATTCTCTATTTTGCCTTTCATACTCTCAAATTGTTGTGTGTGTGATTCTTCCCAACAGGTAACGTCATACTATATTGGTATCTCTCATGGCTGATGTGGAGGATGAAATCGATGATGATGTCAAGCCTTCCACGGATAAAGAAGAAATCAACAAAGAAGCGAAAAACACAGGTAATTAAATTTGCATCGATATTATGTCTCCTTATTATCTCGATCTCGATGCCTCGAATCACCTAGGACAAGTCTTTGTTAGTGTCCTCTCCATGACGACAACTATGGAAAATGGGTTGTTGACATCAGTAACGCTTTGTTTACTAAGAACATGATGAGATTCATCGATGGGAAAATTCTCATGTCGAATGATAATTCCTCTAATCTGGCACATTGGATGAAATGCAATGCAATGATCAAAGGATGGCTTAAGAGTGTCATGGATAAAGAGGTCAAAAGTGGTGTTAGATATGCTAATATTGCACTTTGGGAACCAAAGTGGTTATGGATATTGACCCCTAAATTTTGATGTTAACAAAAGATTAAATTTAAATAACAAAGTTAGTTTTGTGGACTAACTTATTTGTTCAAGTGTGCAAGAACACAATAAGTCTTATAGACGAATGAACAAGTCCAATAGAGAAGTCCAAAGACTTATCGCTAAGTCACTGTGTCGACTAGACGACTAGTATAACAGACGTCCAATGGTAATTAATCTAGTTTATCTAATAGACGTCCAAAGACGTACTCGATGCTAGAGAAAAGTTTGTGCGGCACTCGTCCATCTAAGTATTTCTTATGTTTGAATGTTTCACATGACTTTACCTTGCATGCTTAAAATATAAATAATATTTTATCATGATAAAAGAAACATAGTACCCTTGTTTACTCAAACATGAAAAGACAAAAGGCAACTTTCGGATACAATAGAGAAAAAACAATTCTATTTTGAGCTATCTGATAACCAAGAGCACCTTTCTGAAGATCAAGATATCAAGTTATCATACTCAACGGATCTCAACGTTTAATGCTATCTCTAAAAGGATATTTCTTAAAGATCGTTGAAGAACAAGAGTTGAAGAAGCACTTTGTCTATAAATACTAGACGAACCTCATTGAAGAAGGTAACGAAGCTCTGATATTCAAAGCGCAAAAACTCTGCTCAATTATTTCTCTATAAACTTCATTAGAGTTATCTCTGAGCTTAAACTTGTTATACACTCACACATAGTGAGTTATCTTTAGCTCAATCTTTTAGACTCTTAAGTTAGAGTGAGTCTGAAGAGGCTTGACTGTAAAAGAATACTTGAGTGAGGTGTTGAATACTTGAGTGATTGTAAGCCTAAAGAGGCAAGTTGAAAGAATACTTGTAAATCTATTGGATTATAGTAGATAAAACTTCAAGTAGAAAGGATTCGACGTAGCTCTCGATTGGAAGAGAGTGAACCATGATAAATCGCTTGTGTGGTTTTTCTCTTATCCATTGCCTCTTTAGTTTTATTTAACTAACTCTTGGGGATTCGATATTGAGTTTATTAACACTTTTTCTAAAGGCTTAATTGCACTTTTGGTCCCTCAACTTTTTCAATTGTGCGATTTTGGTCCCTTAAAAATTTTAATTACACTTTTGGTCCCTCAATTTTATCAATTGTGCGATTTTGGTCTCTAAAAAATTTTAATTGCACATTTCATCCCTCAACTTTTAAAATTGTGCGATTTTGGTCCTTCAAAAATTTAATTGCACATTGACTAGTCATGGACGGAAGGACAAATTTTGCACAATTCGACAAATTAGAGGACTAAATGTGCACTTAAATTTTTGAGAGACCAAAATCGCACAATTGAAAAAGTTGAGGGATGAAATGTGCAAATAAAATTTTTGAGGGACCAAAATCGCACAATTGAATAAGTTGAGGGACCAAAAGTGCAATTAAGCCTTTTCTAAAAGTGTTTTCTCGTGTGTGCGCTTTACCTTCTGCTTTGCTTGCTAAAAAGTTTTTCAAAAGTTAAGAAACACAATCAACTCCCCTTCTTGTGTTTACCCGTGTCATCTTCATGCACGTGAAATGGGTTGACCTGGAGGAAAGATTTGTGAAAGAAAGTGAACCAATATTTTATGAGTTGAGACACGCCATAACCCTTCTTAGGTAGGAGAAACTGTAGATACATGCATACTACACAATGCTTAAAGTGCTGTAGGATGAGGTTCAATTGATTGTACCCTGGCCCAAATGCAACTGTGGAACATGCAAATGTGATGTACAGAAGTGACTCGTCCAGATGAGAGAAAGGGAGCAACCCTATGATTTCCTTATGGGCTTAGAATGATGTCTTTGGGACTGTCAAAACACAGATCCTCGGCATGACACCCACTCTCACTCTTGGTCACGCATACCATCTTGTGGCAAATGATGAGAAAAAAAGGCTCGTTTCAGTCATGAACAAACCAATGACAGAGATCGCTTCTTTCCAGACAACAAGTGCACACAATAAAGATGGCAAGAAAGAAAGACCCAAATGTGATCACTGTCAAAAGACAGGTTTTTGGAATGGAAATAAAGGATTGGATTCAAGGCATCCCAGACAACCACACAACTCATGTCATCTTGCTCGAGGTTGTGCATGCAGTGGTCGTTGGATGTTCTTTGCAACTCTGATATTGTGTGTGTGAAGGCGGTGACTGACGTATGGCTATGGACGATGGTAGAGGCTGAAGATGTTAGCTAAGTGATACTGGTTTTGTACTTGTGGTTTTTAAGAAATATAATATAATGTTATGTTCAAGGTTATAGATGTAAGTTAAGAATTTGTATTACTTGTATTTAATTATGGGAAAAAATCATAAATTTGTAAAATTCTCAGGGCATTAGATGGGATGAGACGACCCAAAACATAACCCGACCCTAACCCGAAAATATATTGGGTATAACTTCTAAAAATTGAAGTTGTCATAAGCAACTTCGTGCCGGGATGAGTGAGTGAGACAAAACAAGTCTTATTAGTCTAAGGTAGCGTTTAGTAGATATGTTATAATAGTATATAACAGAACATATGGGTTTTGTTATGTGTTCAATGTATTCTTTAAACAGAACAAAACAAGAAAAATGACTAAAAGGTAAAATATTTTAGTTCCACCTAAAAGAGTGAAACCAAAGAGAATAGAACTAGACATGTCATTCCTTCCTATTTTGTCATGTTCTGTCTACACACCAAATGCTACCTAAGTAATACATGATTTATCATAGTACTTAAAATTTCAAAAAGTTTCATTATTTTATAATCTTCATTTCTTTTTGCAAATTTGAGGTGAGGATATAAAAATTTTAAACTTAGTTGGCTAAAGGAAAGTAAGACAAATGCTTTCAGCTAAGGAATCAAACAAATATAAAGTCTTTATTAGAAAGTTGTACTTTTAAATTTTAGTGGATCTTGCTAACGAGTGTCGTAAGAATATTGATTAAGGAATCCCTGAAAGGAAAATTTGTATCGGGATACTAAGTGACACTTTTTAAAATACTGAATACACAATTTTTCATACAAATTTTCCTTTCCTCATTCCTTAAACAATCCAAAGAACACTCGTTAGCATTCTTCAATTTTAATATATTAAATATATTATTTTTCAATAAAAATTTCTTTATTTGATTTCATAAGCAGTGTCGTAAAGACATGGCTAGCAAATTCTACTTTAAAATAAGAAAATAAAAAATATTGTCTCCATTGAATTGGACAATATGAGTTATTCAGGTATGAACCAATAACCTCATACATTTTATGTAATTTAATTTAATTCTTTTAAACTTAACCCGACCCATAAACACATAAATCGTGGGTTGGGTTGGTCAAAATTCGTAGTTTCTTTGATTGACCTAATTGAAACCTTCTCATTTATAAAAAAATAATAATAATAAATAAAGGGGAAAAAAAAAAATTTTTGAAGCAATCACTACATATTTGAAACTTCGAAGGCTGATTCAAAGAGGAAGGACTAGGGTTAGGGTCTCTGGTTTTATTTCGTGTTTTCACTTTTCCGAGCCTAACGTTGTGAAGAAGCAGCAAGAAAATGTTCAACGGTGATCCTCCATTGCCATCCGTAAACAACCTCTCAACTGAGATGATTCAAAAGGTGCCAGCTTTTTTTCATAACCCATTGCTCTGCTTCATCACCCATGTCATATTATATTGTTTAAGTTTCTACGTTTATCTTTGAGCCTATTTTCATATTGGGGTTTCATAAAAATGTGATCTTTGCCCGTTGTGTGTTTTTCTTGTCCAATTTTATGTACATGGTGCTGTCATCTTTCTCTTTCCTTGCACCCTACGTTATTGATTTTGTTTTCAGCTTTGATTAAATTTTCCACATTTTTTTGATTGAATGTACGTGATAACATTAATTATATTCTCTATGTGAACTTTACATAATGTGGGGTGATAAAAATTTGTTGTTCAAAAGCCTGATGAATGCAATGCATAATGCATTTTGGTAAAAAGATTGGACCTTTAATTCAAAGAATGGTCATTAGATTTTGTGTCAGTTTATCTTATATGGACCACTTCTTATGTTTGGTGCAGTACTTGGAGGAGAATAAGGAGCTGATCCTGGCAACATTGGAAGCTCAAAATCTGGGAAAGTTGGCTGAAGTTGCCCAGTTTGTACCCTTTATTTTTCATTGCCTATGTTTGTTTTTAGGTGGTACCAGTTGGTTTCTTTGTACTTCTGCATTCTCTTGCATAACATTTACTAATCTATGGCAGTTAGCTTTTTCACCTTCTACTTCACATATATTGTCCCTGTTCCTCACCCAAGATTATATCTCACTTTGTAAGGCTATTAGAACTTGCATTATTGGAGCTGTAGTTTCAGATGACAGATTCCAATGTATGCTTGCATTGAAAAAACAGGACTATCTAAGTTATATGTCTTAAATTACAGCACATATAATCTGATGAAGTGGAACTCAGTTTAGGTGTAAACAGAGATTGATATGGGAAAGTATGTAAAAAAAAAACTATATTTTCCATATGTAGCCAACATTTAATTGTATAATAGCTGCAGGGGATAAACTTTTAAAACAGTATGGTGCATTTAAATAAATTGCAGAAACACATTGTAGATGTGTTTGTTTCTGCTTGAACCTTTGTATCTTTTGTACCTTTTTCATTCATGCAGTGTTCAGATATATGTTCTCACTAGTTAAAGAATATATATTAGTTTAGAAGGAGAGAAGAGTAATATACTTAAGCTGAGGTGTTTTGGGTAGAAGAAGAAGCTGAGATAATATGCGTCAAGGGAACATGTCTGTTAACAGACATGATCATATATAATGGGAAGGTGAAAAAAATTTTAAATGACCATAACAAGTAATTGGGACCGGGTTTGTCTTCTTCTTTTATTATTTTATGCTCATTATGAGAATCATATACCAAAAGCTGATTTCCACATGATTTGCCACCTGAGGTTCTTAATCATGTGGCTTTTATCCATCTTGTATATAGAAAACTGCAGCAGGTTCTCAAGATTCTCATATTTCTTACTTTATTGAAGTTCTATCATAAATCAAAATACTATATTATGTTGTCCCAAATTATCTCCTTCCTTTTGCACTTGATGAATGTTAAAAGTCATGTTAAGGTGCCATTACATTTGAATTTGTTAGTGTTGCAAGTATTAATGTTGCCTTCTCAATTGTTGTCTATGGTTTACCATTTATACATTGATATAGTAAAATCAATCACGTGCACTGGCTTTATGACATAGTTACCCAAATACTCACAGATATCAAGCTAAGCTTCAGCATAACTTGACTTATCTAGCCAAACTTGCTGATGTTGGAGCTCAGGCACAGACACAGTCTCAGGTTGTTAAGTCAACTGATCCACCTAAATATAGTTTTGAGTTGTAACTTTTTCTCACTTTGTGAAAAGTGTGCAACTCTCATCCTTGTTTATTATGCAATAGGGTCAAAGCATGCAGCATCCTCAGGTAGCAATGTCTCAGCAACAAGAAGATCTTTCTACCTTAAACATGCCTTTTGATATGAATGATCAGCAGCAGCAGCAACATCTGGCAATGTCTCTACAACAACATGATGTTTCTAATTCAAAGTTGCCTTTTCAGATGAATGAGCAGCAGCATAAGGTGCCAGTTTTCTTCCAGCAACAACAGCAACTCAACACTGGACCAATGGGTAGTTTTCCTGGTACCAATAGTGGCATATATCAGACATTGCCAACCAGACTGTCAGATACGCCAGAAAGCAACCAAATCAGCTCTGATGTTGGTCCTGTTTGGTCTCTAGGGATGTCACCATCTGGACCCTACTAGCAGAAATGCAAGACCATGAACATTTGTTTCAGTTTACCTTATAGTCATATTCTATAACTATAAACAACAATATTTTTTTTTTATAACTGTCCTTGCGAATTAAATCCATGTGAATATATATATATATATATATATATATATGTTAGACCTATGTATATATAATTTGGTTCTTTTTACACATTATCCTAAGGTCATTGGTTAAGAAGTTCAATAAAAGTAAATTTTAACGAAAAAATAAAGATAATATTTCTCAATTTTGAATACATAATTTCTCGATAAAAACTTTCATTTTCATTCCTTAACCGGTGCCTTTCTCAAAATTTTGAATACATGATTTTTTAATGAAAACTTTTTTCTTTTATTCCATAACCAATACCCTTACATGGTTAGCATTCTTTATATAATTTAATGATTTTGTGTCCACAAAAATCATATCACATACTTATATGATATTACACCTCTTCGGCTCTTTTCTCTCTCCTTCAGCCAAGATTTACTCCTCTCCTTTCATAATAACAAGTTATTTTCACCTGATTAGTGTGTGTATATAATACTATTCTTAGTACTTTATATATAATTTAATGGTTGTGTCAACAAAAATCACATTTCACCCACCCACACACCTCTTTCCTTTCTCCTTTGGTTAAGATTCACTCCTTCCTCCTTTCATGTAACTTCTTATACTTACTCTCTTTTATAACTTCTTACGGACATTGGATTTCATTAATCCAATCATTGAAATGAAAGTGTTCTCATTAAGTAGATCAAATCTATAAAATTTCATGAAATTTAATAATCATTTCATACTTCATTACACAATTTTATGTTAATGTATAATACTTCATTTGAAGTAAAAGTAAAAATATACTAAAAGATTACATATATGTCAATAGCTAATTTATCTAAAATTTGGTATACATTACGATTAAGATAATATAATGTGATTTAATGGTTAGATTTGTTAAAATCATATTCCATGAGATGTTTTGAAAGAGAGTAAGTATAACAAGACTTACTCCTAGAGTAAGTGGATCTCTTCCCATATTTTTTAGGTCCGGAATGGAACCCAGGGTATCCTACGGTAGCCATAGGACTAATCCCTCGAGGATGTAGAGTACCAGTTAAGAGGCAACTCCCCAATCTACAGATGCAGCTCTATTCCCATCATCAGGATTCGAATCCTGGACATATGATTAAAGGGCCCAAGCTACTAGCCACTTAGATCACACATCGGGGCCGGATCCCTTCCTATATAATTTCACATTAATCCGAAATTGTGCCTATAAAAGAAACATTGATCCGAAATTGTTTAGTATTTTATAGATGCACATCAATTCTATCGTGATATATACTTCTAAAATATATAAAAATAGAAGTTATTTGGTAATTTTTTATTGTCGTTCAGATTTTTAAAATTTTGAAATAATTAAGATATATCTAGTGAGAGAAGTCTTCATGGTAAGAGGTGAGAGAAGTAAATTAACAATTGAATTTTAGAAGAACCATCTGAGTGTTATTTGAACATAAAATTTTTACATCGTATGTGATACCTATATTTTTGTTTCTATCTCTAACTTACTTTTATCATCTTTATATACACATGTATCAAGAATACCATTAAAAAGTGATATCCCCAGTCTTTGTTCAACAAACATTTCTGTTTCAACAATCTTCCTCCTAGCTCGTTAAAAAGAAAAAAACCATTTCTAAATTGAGGTTTTCTTTTAGAAAAACCCGCCCAAGGGAGGAAGCTTGGTGGAAGCAGCGCTCGAGTTCTGAACACCGCCGACCCATTCAGAAGGACGCGTCCGGCCGCCCATCCTCACCCCCACCCTTCTCCCACCTTCCTCCCACCCCCCCAAGCTCTCCAACTCTGTACCGCATTCTTCTCATACCCCTTCGATTCAGTATTGTTCACTTTCAAATGGGTCATTGGATGAAACCTCCTCACTGAAATAAACTCTTTCTTTTATTTGATGAAATGCAGGTGAGTGGTGGGGAGCTGATGCCGACTGGAAAAGCAGTTGAACCTTGCTCAAGAAAGTGGGCATTGAGGGTGGTTTCTTTTTATTCTTCCTTTGATTCTTTTTTCCTGGTTGGTTCCTGATTTTGATTTAAGGGTGTTTGATTTAAGATAATACCGTGCCGATTTAGGAAAACATCGACAGGATAAAATGACTGAGGGAATCTGGGTTCCCTCATTGACTCAGGTCACTCCTGCTACAGATATTCACTATTTTAATATGTATTTACATTCAGTTCATGGATATGTTGATCTGAGCAAGTTCTCATGGTAACTAAATGGATGATCACATGTTGAACATGATTTGTAGGGGTGGGGTTTAAAAATAAAAATACCATTTAATGATCAAGAATTGATTCTCCCACTCTATGATAAGTACCGTATACATAAGGACCATATAAGGTGACAATACTTTGTTTTTGAGAGGTAAAAACAATGAATCTAAACCATTAATCTTATTTGAATTGTCAATATTAGAAGATTAATGCTCGTGATCTTTTTAATTAGTCATGTAATCATTAATTACCTCTTAAAATTGGCCAACCATGTAAGATTTATGATAAAGATTTGCCTGCTTTTAGTTTTTCATTTTAATAACAACGGCATATATATAGAGGGAGCATACAAAGTGAGATGATTATATCATAGTCATTGGATCAAACTTTAAACAGTCAACATTAAAACAGAGTCATGTGACTTTTTTAAGTGGTCATGTAACATTTTAAAATCATGAAATAACTTTTAATCTTGACCATCCATATATGATTGTATGGCCCAGATTTACCCCTCTCACTTTCATATAAAAAAGATACTCTCACTAGATACATCCCATATATAGAGAGAGGAAGTGTATCTAATGAGAACAATGATAACTACTAATCAAAGCCATTGGTTCACAATTAAAAAGATTTAATGGATTAGATGAAAACATGACCTTAAAAAGTCACATGACCTCTTCTTCATCCTCCCCTCCCTCCCTTTCATCACCTGTCACATACTCCGGCGACCATTGTTACCAATGTCGGCGAAGTTGAAGGCGGCAGGCATCCTCCAACTACAATTGTTGTCGGTGTCATCTAACTGCTTCAGTTTTTCCTGTAGTTTTTCCTGTAAAATAGCCCCAGCTTCATCTGCTACATTTTTCTTTTTGGAAGCAACCTGCAATTTTGGATTTTGCTTATGTGTGAATTGTTCTTGAATGCAAATATATTTGAATACTCTCTAGAATAGAATAAGCACATTCAGCATAAACATAAAAATAATCGCCACCACCTTGATTACAGTTTAATGTGCAAATTTTAGTATGTTACTATTGGAACCATGTTTTAGAAAATCTGGTCAAGCAATGGCGATTGAACTTAGAGGGTAGGTATTCATGGAACTAGGACCGGTCTTTCAATTGCATAATATCAAAGGGCTCCTTTGGATGGCAAAATCAGAATTATTATAATTTAGAAACCTAAGAATTATTATAATTTAGAATCCTAATTCCAATTTTAATTCTTACAGAATTGAAATTGATTAAGAATCTTAGTTTTTATCTTTGGAGCAATTACATTTTTAGTAATATAGATGATGAAAGGGAGGGGAGGATGAAGAAGAAGACATGTGATTTGTTATGGTCATGTTTTAATGTGATCCATTAAATATTTTTAATTGTAATTCAATGGCTCTGATTAGTAGTTTTCATTTCTCACAATAAGGAGGAGTTTTCTCTCGATATACTCCATATATATATATATATATATTCTTTTAGTTTTTTTATGTTGTAACAAAAAATATTTTTTTAATGTGGCAAACAAGTTTTTTTTTATTTAACTTTGGAATGAATTAATGAAGAAGTTAGAAAATAAATTTAAACAGCATTTACATCCATCTTGTTTGATGTTGGAATACTTGCTTATTTTTAGGTTTGACTTAAAAGTTTACTTAAATTCAAAATCTTTCCTTTTAAGGCTTGTATTCATTAATTTTTTTAATAATTAAAAAATCTTTTGAAAGTTCAAATATAATAATATTTATAAACTTCAACATTTGTGCTTTGGTTCCTCAATGTTAGTGACAATACAGAGCATGTTTGTTTTAAGCTCTTATGAATGCAAAGGGAGAAACACACATTCTAAAACATTTTTTTTTCCAAATCACCCCACTAATAACTTTGGTCGAACACATGTTCTCCTCCCTCCATACACTGCCAATAGTATTCAATTGTTTGAAGCACCATTTTTGTTTCAAATTTCACTGATTTCAAGGTTTAATTCCGAAGTCACATGTTTATCGAGAGCCTACATCCAACGAATAGATTTAGGACCGGATGGAGGATGAAAATGAATTTGATGCATTCAAATTTTCACACATTTAGACATTTATGTATTAATATATCATTAGATCAATCATAAAAAGTTTTGAGAAAGTCTATGGTCGATCCATATCCATAGAGGATTGGTCCTTTACAAATCCAATATCGATTAAAATATAAAAAATAAACAAAATCAATAACTCAATGATTTGAAATTTTGATCCTCCACAACTTCGAAGGACCTTAGACCATGCCAGTTGCAACGTCTACAAACCTCTTGTTAATTATGCTTTCGAAATGTATGCAGGCACAGCGAACAAGTCCCAAACAACATTTGTGCATGATGTAATATTTTGTTCTATACCAACTTCACAAAGAATGATATACTTTGATGCACATTTTTGGAATCACATTACTCGACATCATGCATAGATAGCAATATGAAAATATGCTCATGAGAAAAACAAAATGAAACATATTATAATAATGAAATATTTCATAATCAAGTGATAAAAATTATATAAATGTATAATAATGTATGTAACGTTTGTTTTAAAACTCATCCGAGTAACAACCCAAAATTCAAACCCTTATGAAACGTTTATTTTAAGGATTAGAATTACATTAATGAGAATATGTTATTATCAGAAATGTTATTGTTGGATATATTGAAAAACATGTTTGTTTCATCATACATCCACTTCCAATGCAAAGCAAGCCTTTTTTTGGATACATAAAGCATCAGCAACTCCTACCAACTTCTTTTAATGCTAGAGGAATATTAGTAACACATTCTCTAATATTTTATTTTGGAAATGAGTTTTACTAATTAATGTGAGTCTCACTTATATTATGTATGACCCACATAAATTTCAACCAATATATGAAAATGTGTTGGAAAGAGTGTTAAATAATATGTTGCTAACTTTTCTCTTTTGATGCAATATGCTATTTTAAATACATATTGCGTAATTTAATTTAATTCCAGACGCAGTTCTCAATCACAATTCACAGCTCCAGACAGACGCTAACTAATCTTTTCCATATATATTTCGAGTAATATCACAGATCTAGAACAAAGTTAATTTGCTAAAATAATGGGATTAAACGAGTTAAATATTCTCTCTAGAGAGCCAGAAAATCATTTTACTTCGTACATATGCCTACACAATCATTAAAGTGAAGACTATTATAATTCAAAAACATTTAACTTTGGAAACTATTAAAATTAGATTTGTTTAAAATATTCCTGAACGTGTAACCACCTTTAATCGAACCCACGTACTACTTGCAATATGAAACTGATCGTTTGATGGGCGGATCATTTTTCTGATCTTTGCAAACCCAGTAATTAAACTACTAAAAGCCAACGAAGAAATAAGGAGCCTTCAAACTGAAAATGTTATCTGTGTTGATTAATCTTTCAAGCATTGACAAAAAATAGCAGTTACCAGATGCAATTGTATGCATGAATGACAGCATGATGCCCGCATTAATTAAAAAAAGCACACCGATTCGAAACAGCAGGGAGAAACTAATTAACTACAGAAAATGGATAGAACCGACAATTTAAATGACAACTTGCTCAGGACACAAGATTGCTCCGTCAGTGTATCAAAAAACATTCTCCCACAAATCTGATAAACATCACCATACATGGTTCCATCCGCACCCTGATGAGGCAGCATAATCTACGCCCCTCCATGTTTCCTGTCAATATAAACAGTAACCGAAGTTACAAATGCATGGAAAACACACAGCTCAGATAGAACATGCAATGGAAAGTAAAATGAAATGGAACCTAACTGGCACAAGCAGTTTATGTCTCAAACAATGTTTAAAAACACATGGCCTGAGAAATTAAGAATACCTTAAGCAAGTACTTCTGTAATAAACATTTATATTTCACCTTTGGTAATAGTAATATTAGATAAATCTTGAAGAACATACAATTACTGATTCTGGGGAAAGATCCATGAATGCACCGATACATTCTTAAATTAAGAATCCAAGTAACTGCATTTGAGTAAAATCCAGAATGCACTCTCACCACAAGAAATCAATATTGCATGTGCGTAAATAACGTAAATAACATTTTTAAATGTCAGTAAGAAGACTCACTATCTTCGAGAAGGGTATACAGCACCGGTTGCCCTGTCACAAAAAAACAATTAGCACAATTTCCCTTTGCTAATAGCTATTATCGTCATAGACAATGAGACATAACAGCATGACAGATATTATCATAAGCAGAAAATGTGGCGGCATACCTGGACTGCTGCTTGGGAGCAAAGTTTTGAACTAGTCTCCCATTTGCTGACCCTGAATTTTGGGCACTGCTCATACTTGATCTGTCAAGGCTTCCCCCATTGCCAACAGCTAATTGTGCAGATGACTGGACCGCCCTGCTTTCAGGACCATTCATTTCACGAGAATCTTTAGATTTACTCAAAATTTTGACATTGGACAGACCTCCAGCAACACTAAACACACCATTTGGTTGCTGATGCTGTATCACTGACAGTTTTAGGGGATCATCACCCATGTTAGAAGAGACGACAGCAAATTCCTTAAGAGTCTTGTCAGTTTTGATATTTTTGGAATCAATTGAAGGAACATTCTTCAAGCGATGAGACTGTGCCATTGGTGTAACTGCCACAGTGGGCATATATGAAGAATAAGGAGATGATGCAGCAGCTGCTGCAGCAACTTTGGCAACAGCTGCGGTTGCAGCTACCATTTTTTGTGCTCCTTCACGGAGCTGAATATAGTCACCCTCAATCAAAAATAACTGAAAATATTAGGAGGAAGAAAAGTTGTCAGGCTGTAATGCAAATACTTACCAGTATATAATATGAACTTGCACACGCAAATAATTCCATGAAACTTGAAAGACCAGAAATTTAGCCAGAATGTATGAGCAAACAATTTGGCATGCTTTTCCACACTTGGATGGATAAGTGGTCCCTACCACTTAATTCCACCAAACAAACATCCTTGAATCTAGCTGGATTCCATCAAAATCCGGACTAATAATTTTTGGCTATGTAGCCATTACTCTAAATTCTATACATTCAAAAGTTTAACTAAAAAGCTTACTTCAGGATGGCTAGCCACGAAATCATCCAGCTTTCCATACATTCTTTTGTAATCATGCCAATGTAGTGGTGCAAGCATCTTGCCCAGTCTGTTGGGGAGCTGCGTTTGAAACATTATGCATGAAAATCATCAGGTTAGAAAAACAAAAGTCCAAGAGCATAAGATTTCACACTTAAAGCTCACTAACCGTTGAACTGATTCGAATCCGTCCACCAGCTGGAATAGTGCGAACAATACAAGCTAACAATGACCTTTCATCAAGGAGAGAAGTCTCCGAAGTCTTTGCAATTGTTGGCGAAGTTGTTTGCCCAGTGGAGGCAAACGCTCCAGGCAAGACTGATTCAGTAGAATGGCTCTGTATCATTTCATTATGATTAACAGAAGGACTTGTGACAGATGATGCATTTGCAGAACTTGCTTGCTCTGCCACTTGTTCCTCCTGTCCATCATTAGCTAATGTCACAGAATTCTGCTCCTGCATATGATAAAGATTAGTTTTCTGATAGGAACCAGCTGTTATTACTACTAAAAATAGGGTAAATCCCTTACAAAATGTGTATTCCTAGAGTATTTGAGAGACTCTAGACTCTCCCAATGCCCAAAGGCCCCAACTATTCCCAAAATACAAGATATCCTACTCTCTCAATCCATCCTTTTATTTATAGGCAACATGCCTCATCTCCCTTAACTAACTCCCTAACTCACCTACTAACCAATTAACTAATTAAGTAACTACTTAGCTAACAATACTCCCCCCCTAAACTTTCACCTTGTCCTCAAGGTGTAGGACTTGTTTTTAGCTGAAAAAAATGTCCCACCAGGGTCCCATGGAACTAGTGCAGACATGGGTGGTTCTCTTTTGAAGGGCCATTGCCATGTTAGTGTCATGATCAAGGTTGTCAGGCGCGCGATCTAACTCGTGGGGTCGTACGCTCCTACGAGATATGAGGGGTTCAGCGAGGTAGATCGGCGAGAAAACGCGGCCATCGGACGACGCGACGAACGCCGCGAGGAAACGCCTGAACGCGGTCGGGGCGGCGCTTTCTGGGTGAGTTGTGCGATCATGAGGCGTGACCCGTTTCCGTGCGGCGTGACCCGTTTTATTCGTGTTGGATCAGGTTTCCCTAGTAACTCGTTTCGGCCCAACTTCGTTTTTCAGCCCAAAACACTTAAAAAAGACCCGACCCAGCTGTTTTAAGTTTTTAACCCTATTTTTGCCGTTCCAGTTTCCAATTCATACGGGTATCTCTCTACTCTTAATAGCTTTCAAGTTTCAATGACTTTTGTTTTGGAATTGTCACAAATTGATTATTGATTATATTACCGTTTTCACTTTAAATCATTTCTTCCCAATATACGGCTGCTTCATTGTGGTGGTTAAAGCTCTTCATTACACGGATTCTTTCACTGAGTATATATGCACAGCAGCAAACAATGTTATTATTCGGCAATATCGGAGTTTCTCCTCTCTGTTTCTACTCTTTGTTTCTCCTTTGTTTCTCCACTCTGTTTCAACATAGACAAGCATCCTTGTTGCTGGCAGCTCTGGTGGTCCACCCCGTAGAGTGCAGATTAATGATGCTGGTAGCAGGAGTGATATGGCATGGAAGCATGGAGTTTCTGTTGATGGGGGAACAAGAAAAATCAAATGTAATTACTGTGCCAAAGTAATTATTGGAGGGGTTTACCGGTTGAAGCATCACTTGGCTTGTACACAAAAAGATGTTGGTGCTTGTAATTCTGTTCCTGATGAAGTGAAGAAACAAATGTGGGAAATTGTAAAATCCTTGCAGGAAAAATTAGTGAAGAAATCAGGCATAGATGATGAGGAGACAGTTACTGAGAAAGGGAAAGAAAAAAGGCAGGAAGAGGAGACACGTGGAAATCTTTTTAAGAAGAGGGGAGTGACCTCTCAAACCACCATCAACAGCATCTTCAAGAAGAATTTGAGAGAAGAAGCATGCCAAGAAATTGCTTCATTCTTCTACAACAATGCCATACCGTTTAATGCTGCAAAGAGTGAAGAATTTCACAAGATGTTGGAGATGGTAGCCCGACATGGCATTGGATTTAAGCCAGTATCACGAGATTAGAGTTAAGTACTTGAAGCAAAAGGTGGATTTGACAGCAAATAACATTGAAGAACATAAGGCCATTTGGAAGAAGACAGGATGCACCATCATGAGTGATGGGTGGACTGACAAAAGATGGAGAACAATATTGAACTTCTTAGTGGACAGCCCTATAGGTACTGTTTTTTTGAAGTCGGTTGATGCATCTCATGTATCAAAAACTGCTCATAAAATATTTCAGATAATTGATGAAATTGTGGAGGAAATTGGTGAAGAAAATGTTGTCCAAATTGTGACCGACAATGCAGCAAATTACAAAGCTCCTGGTACGTTGTTGATGGAGAAAAGGAATAAGCTTTATTGGACACCTTGCGCCGCGCATTGCATTGATCTAATGCTGGAGGATTTTGAGAAAAAAATATCAGTCCACCATGAAGCAATTTCAAGGGGTAAGAAGATTACCACCTATATCTACTCCAAGACTTCTCTAATTTCTTTATTGCAACATTTCACCAAAGGAATTGTTTAGAAAGGACGATGGGAGATGCTGAAGTGATAACCAAGATTGATGCTCAACTTGAAGATTTCAAGATGCGAGCAAAGTTTTTTGGTAGTGCAATAGCCATGGCTACTCTTAAAACCAAAACTCCATCGCAATGGTGGGAGTCATATGGGGATGAGCATCCAGAACTCCAAACATTTGCAATTCGTGTATTAAGCTTGACTTGCAGTTCATCTGGTTGTGAGAGAAACTGGAGTGTCTTTGAGATGGTAAAATTTCTTTCACATTTCATTTTTAAAATTGCCTACCACTTGCTATATACTAATGGAGTTTATATCTATTAGGTCCACACAAAGAGAAGAAACCGTTTGAAACAGAAGACAATGAATGATGTTGTATTTGTGATGGCCAATTCAAAATTGGCCAAGAAGAAGCAACCTAGAAAGAAGATTGAATATAACCTTGATGATCTTGCATCCGATGATGAATGGATTGTGGATAATGATGAAGGTTCATCTGACATTTTAGATTTAACAATAGACAATGAAGAATTGGAATTGGATACTCCAAATGACGGAGACTTGGCTAATGGTTCAGCTGCTGCCCCTATAGATGATTTGGTGATTCCTAATGTTGATGATGAAGTTGGAGAGGAAGATGGCATGGATCATATGGAGGATGATTATTATGACCACCATGGCTTGGATGATTTGCTAAATTAGAGTTGGGACTCTTTTATTTTGATGTTTTTGTGGTGTTGTGGTCTCTGTTTTTATGGTACAGTGTTTTGGTGGTGTTGTGGTGTTTTGATGTTTTTGTGAAGTTTTGATGTTTTTAGTTTGATGTTTTGATCTTTCATATGTGAAGATTGTGACTTATGATTCATGTATGACATTTTTATATTAAGGTTATTTTGGTTTTTAAGGATACTTTTTCTTATTTATGTTATATGAATAATATATAATATATAATATATATTAAATATAATTTTTGTCTTTCTGGTGGGATCTTACGATCCGTGTTACGATCCCAGAGTTACGATCTTTCATCCTTCGAACGATCCTATGTAGGATCTCGAGTTTGACAACCTTGGTCATGATGATTCTGGTTGCTACAAGTCCTTGAATACTCTCCAATCCTTGCTTTGCACTATTGCCCCCTAGGTCAAATAACGAGATCTTTTTGAACAGCCCCTCATGCATATGCCCTCTCCGTCCACAAACTGTAGATTCGGCATGTATTAAACATTTGGGCTGTCACCCAATATCAAAAGAATTCTGGTAAATGGGCTTGAAAGTGAATGAATTTGCATCAACCAATACACACCAAACCATCCTTTTATTAACACTGACTATCTTCCTTCTGGACCAATTCAGTTTTGGGTTGTAGCCCAACAATGAAGGAATTTTCATTAATGGGCCTATTAGTTAGTGCCAGCTGATGAACTATCCCCCAACAATACATCTAATAACCCATTGCTGCATCACAAATAATTGGGCCTCCCCCATTAAGTCAAACTGGCCCAATTTCTGAAGTGCCAGTCTTACCCTAATGCCCTTGCCTCCCTCTTCACCAGTTGCCCATGCCTCGACGACCCACCAATGAGCACCACTGTCCGGAGGTTTCTGCGGTAGTAGCAGCCTGATCGGACCTCTGTACCTTAGCGTCCTTGCTCCCATCCACGCGACGGTGCTACTGGCTCGATGTTGCAACACGTGCGTGCTCTCCGCCCTTGCCGTAAGGGCAAGTGCGCGATCAGCCTTCACGTGAGCATCCCGGTCTGGCAGTTCAGGCGGCGGCCTGACCGATCGTGTATCCTCATCGGCCGCTTCTCTCTTCTGGTTGAGCACCACTGTTCGGAGGTTTCTGCGGCGGTAGCAGCCTGATCAGACCTCTGTACCTTAGCGTCCTTGCTCCCATCCACGTGGCGGTGCTACTGGCTCGATGTTGCAACGCACGCGTGCTCTCCGCCCTTGTCGTAGCGGCGAGTGCGCGGTCAGCCTTCACGTGAGCATCCCGGTCTGGCGGTTCAGGCGGCGGCCTGACCGGTCGTGTATCCTCATCGGCCTCTTCTCTCTTCTGGTTGACGTCACTACTGTAAGGGGTTTGCCAAGCGGCCATCATTTGTTCTCCCCGCACTGCCACTCTGGCACCGTCAGCCACCTTAGGAAGATCCCGGTACAGCAGCTCCGGTGGCGATGGTGGGGTGTTCAACCCCTTCAAGATCCACCCCTCGATTTGCGCCACTTCTTCCTGTTTCCATTCTTCCGATTTCGACGTCGTGACCTCTATTTCAATGCCCTCACCCACACAACAATCATTAAGGCTAAGACTTCTGCCCTCCAAAGAAGAACCCATTTCCGCTTTGCTCCCTTGTCCCGTCTTCGGTTCCATGCTCGTTGGCTTCTCCCACTCTCGTTCTTTTTCTTTATCAGTTTCTGACCCCAACTCATCAAGAATTTGTTGGGACTGCAGTTGCTTCTCACTCCTTGTACCGTAATCTTCTTGGAGATCCTCCTCCTTCCTAGTTATCGCAGTCAAATCTGGATTTTGGAATTTTTGGTTCTTGGATGCATCACCCGAGAACAACGGAATTGAGTTTCCGCCATTTCTCCTCTCCACCTCAATTTCTCTCCACCCATCGTACGATCATTGTCCTTGGTCTTGCTACCACCAGAGTTATGATGGTGATGACCCTTATTCCGCGATTTCCGATCAATAATTTGTAGAATCTCACTGATCAGCCTCTGATTTTCCGCCATACCCTCTTCATTAATCCGCCTCAATTCGTCCTAGCTTCTACTCCAGTCATCAAACTCGTGTTCGGGCGTTTCTATTCTTGCTTCCATTCTTCGCATTTGGACCATGAACCCTGCCCAGAAAAGAGCTTTGATACCAGTGGATAGGAACCAACTGTTATTACTACTGAAAATTGGGTAAATCCCTTACAAAATGTGTATTCCTAGAGCATTTGAGAGACTCTAGACTCTCCCGATGCCTAAAGACCCCAACTATTCCCAAAATACAAGATATCCTCCTCTCTCAATCCATCCTCTTATTTACAGGTAACATGCCTTATCTCCCTTAACTAACCCCCTAACTCACCTACTAACCAATTAACTAATTAACTAACTACTTAGCTAACATTTTCTTACCAACGCCACTTTGGAATTGCATGTTTAAGTGCTGCACTCTACTCAGCACCCACCTTAGACTAAGGTAAAAATCTTGAAGTGGTTGATAAATTATACAAAAGCCACTTTTAAATATGTTACGGTGCTTTCTAAACATGCTATAAGAAGCATGACAGGGGATGTATCCAGATGCTACCAAGTACTTTTAGTTGCACCCAGCCAATCTATACATCTCCGTGCAGCTAAAATGATGAAATGCAAATATTTACAAGCTGTAACTTCTATCATTAACTTTAACAAGCAGCTTTTGACAAACCACAAGCAGTACAAACTTAGCTTAGCTGATCGAACTAATGTTGTAGGACAGGCCAAACAACATAAAGATCAAACAGGCAAAACAAGTAGAACCAGACCTTAATTTCACCATTTGGCTCAAAAGAATTCAATCTCAAGGCATCAGAGAACTGTGAAGAAATTTGTTGCAAGTGTTGATCACGTTGGGAAGCTATAAGTTGACCTTTATCAACTGACTGAAGAACCTTCAAAACGTTCAACTACTTATCATTAGTATCCTTCACAAATTTCGTAAGTAAGCTGTACTAAGTGAATAACAAAATCATAAACTATAAAACCTGAGTTTCCCCAGTGGATGATGAAATCACAGTTTGCGGCTCCTCGCTTTGGTGAATGTGAGCATCAAAATAGTCTCTATGAAGAGCTTGTCCATTACCCACCATTTCATAATTAAATTTAGCATTTGAACTCAACAAATTTTGATCATTTTGGGATGATGAAGGATCATCCTGTATATCCTGCGATCCCTCCGACACAACCTAAAGAAACAAGTATAAACTCAGGCTGTGTGTCCTACGAGTGAAAACAAAAAATGCAGATGCCCTAAATATTTGTATCTTTCAATACCTGATGATTCTGCCATTGCTGCAGAGGTGACATTGCTGGCACAGGGTGAAAATGTCCAACATGGGATTGAGGAACATGAGATGCAACTGAATCGGGCACTCCTTGTTGATGCATAACAAATGGATGCAATGAAGTTACTTGGCCAGGGGGGAGATATGAAGGTGGGACAAGTAGAGATGATGGAGCAATAGGAACACCAGGAACATGATCAGTCTAAAAATAACCACACAAAAAATGACAAAAGTAAGATTTATTGTTATTCAATCCAGTGAAACTATGTTGTCTATCACATCTTACAACAAACTAAAGGGCGTACAGCTAAGTCATCAGCTTTTTCACCTGAACATCTGAAAATTATTTGATGCCATTCACAAATCATAAAAAGAATAGACATTAGTTTTATAAAATTCACTTCCGCAATAATAATGAGGGCATACAATACTAGTTTCTGTATCCATTTAAATAAATTAATAACAAGGTTTATAATAAAAAGAACCAATAAGATATTGTAACTTCAAAGCATTGTGTATATGAAGTTCAGCACTACTACTGTTTACCTCAACAACTATATCTCTGGCAACCGAAAGATTCAATATTTATGTTTGAGACCTATCTCATTCTTCACTAAATATTAGATACTTCTTTTAGTCATCCGTATTTGAGAACATCACATCAAATTCAATTTACACCTTGTCTAATCGATAAATTATAATCCCGTTGACACGATACTGATCAAACCAAAATTAATAAATAAAAAAAACCTCCTTCTTCCCAAGGTTCCAAGTTCATTCACAAATATTGTCACACACAACATCCAATTTTAATTGGACTCCATAAAAGGGCAAGGTCACCATTTTAGCACTAAAATACATGTTAACTTAGCCAGTGAGTTACTAAAAAATTAGTAAATTATCAATTGTTAAATGTAATTTAATAATTGAACACATGACATCATGACATCAATATGGTTCTTCATTGACATGCTTAGCAAACATCAAAATAACCATGTTTTCCATGATAGTATTCCACTACTAACATTTTCCCTCAGGCAACCTTCATATTTCAATTTCAACACCTCATCAACTGAGTGCCACAGTATACAATCTTAGAGAATATATAATCGATATTAAAACACCAAGTATTAGGAAAGATTAGAAAGTATCAAATGTAAAGAATAAATCTGAGACATTAGATAGAGAACACAGGGAAAACCCATTAATGAACCCTATCTCTTTCATAAGCCACAACATTAGTTCAATTGGCATTCTCAAAATTTGTTCAAGTATAAAATGCATAGCGTTTGACATAACAATTTGCAAATTAGATTTATTGGGATAAAACCAAATAAACAAATTGTTGGTTATCAAACAAACTACTAATTAAAGCACAAACCTGCATTGTAGCATTGCCAGTAGATGCAAATGGTGGAACATTATCTGAGTTTTCGTTTGGAAGGAGACCGTTATTTCCACTTGAAACATTGCCTCCATTCAAGTCAAATTGGTTTCCATTCTCCTGTCCAAACTGAGCTACATTCGTTTTGGAATTCATTTGGGACATTCGTGAATCATCATTGTAACTTCCACTCCTCTCTCTCGCATCAGCCAGCTCAAGTTGTAGTTGCTGGATCGTATGCAAATGAAGTCTCTCCATCTCTGCAAACTAACAACACCAAACCAAAAACTAAACAGAGTGAAGCAGATCCACTATTAATTTAGGTAAATAAACAAAATACAATACTACAGACCAAAAAAAGGGTTATATAGCTAAAAAAAGAAAATAAATATATACTACTGATAATATTTCAGCTCATGCATACTAATATTATCATATGACAAAAATTGTGATTAGGCATTGTATTCATGCAAAGAATCTTCAAAACCAAATCACAACAAATTACTTGGTGAATATGCATTTTATTAGCATGCAACTGATGGACACAAAATACAAAACAAAAATAAATTTACACGTAACAAACAAACAAAATAATCCTCAAAACAGAAAAAGGATGGAGAATCAACCTGTCTCTGAAAACCCATCCACAGCTGGTTATATTGATCTGTGCGCTCTCGCAATTCAGCCTGTAATGTTTGGTTTGTTGTTGATTGGAAAACATCCATCTCACGAACACGAGCTATCCATGCTTGGGCCTCTCTCAACTGCTCATCTTTATACATAATGTTCTCCTGAGCAACCCTTTGCTGAAAGAAATAATCATCTTCAGGCCATTTGTACCAATAACAAACATTCAAATAAACTCATCTGGAAACAGAAAATATAAATAATTAAATATAAGCCGCATACTTGTTCCTGCAACTCAATAAGCTGCCTCTCTTTTTCTTGAATATGTTCTTGAAGATCGTGTATTTGTTTTATATGCTGAGCTCTTTCAGCTTCTGAATGATCACGCTCCCTTCTGCAAAAGGATTTATCCATTGAAGCATGTTGTCCAGATGCAAAGACTAAACATCCCATAAATATATTTGGACAAAAGAAAAACCTGAAAGTTGCTAGTTCTTTGCTTTGCTCACGGAGAAGGTCTTGTTTAGCCCATGCCTAACATAATTTTCGACAAAAAAAAAAAAACTTTAATAAGGAAGAAGAGAAGAATGCAATGAAAGTGGATAACCTATCATCATACAAAGACAACAAATGAAACACCTAGAAGCGAAGAGAAGGGATATTGATAACAAAAAATATCATCCAAGTTAATATCTAGTGAAACTAATTAAAATATGAAAGCAGCAATTCAACAAACCGCTTCATTGTCTAATTTAATATTATGCAGCTCCCTGTCTTTATCTTCCATTTTCCTTTCCAGTTCATGAATTGCATGCTCCCTTTCACAAAGTTGCTCCTGCAAAGTCAGGTAAATAAGCTTTAGAGTAGACTAGCAATAACTGACCTCCTGTGAGAAGCAAAACACATAACTAAAAACACAGGTGTTTAAATATAAAATGTCCTTGTTGCCATAAGAAATAAAAGAGCTGCAACTGCTGTACCAAACTATCATATCAATAAAAATTGACATAATCCACTAGTTGTTACCATAAATGGGGACAAGTAAATGTCTAAAAGCATTGTCTTGTAAATTCTGGGGAAAACACATTTTTCAAAAGTTGGGGGTAGATCTGCTCAGACTATGGAGTCCATGTATACATATAAATATTTGAATTTACACCTGAAGCTTGCTAGCATTATTAGCATGTTCCTTAAGTTGGGCATCAAAGGTGCTTCGCAGTTCCATTATCTCAGTTCTCGCAATCATTTGAGCTTTGAGTTCAATCTCCATTTGCAGTAGATCCTCTCTTTGTCTAACAATATTATGAATTTGTTGCTGCATGATATCATTGTCTAACGTTCCATCCACTGTTATTGAACAAAAGTCAACATCAAGAGGCACTCTTCCTTGCTGCACCTTGAAAAACAGGAGGAAATCATCTTCAGGTTCGTAATTCCTTAAAACTAAAAAGCAGCTTCTTCTAATGTCATCACCATACCTCATAAATTGTTCTCTCGTCAGATTGGCCAAGTTTTGAATTTTCTATCTCCTGCACATCAGCAGATGTCCATTGTCAAGCAAACAGATAACAAAACAGAAAAAGTGCTATAGCTCCTTCTACCGCACAAACCAATTGTGATGAGAGTGGGAAAAAATCAAACCTCTTGTAGTTTAGATATCTAGAACCTTAAGGTTGTTAACAAAACCAAAAGTTCAAACCCAGTAAGGCTGAAACCTCAAACTTCAACAATTCTACCAAAAATTTACTTATCAGACTCAATTCTGATGGCAAAAAGACCATACTGTTTACATTGCTAGGGTTCAGCATTTCCAATTGTCTGCTTTAGAAAACTACCAACATGCCTATAAAAATCATCTGATTCAATTATCATCAAAGAAATCATCTATACACTACAAAATACATGTACATTTTACGTGCCTTGGGGTTTACATCAAAACAATTGTAGAAATAAAAACTAGAACCCCAAACTCAATTACCTTTTGAGTTCAGTCCCCAGTAAGAGAAAACACAACTGAACCCTATAGTAACTAAACCAAGTCAGTTAAACAGAGAGAACCCGCAAACGCTTAGAGATCATTAAAACGACAAAATAAAGAAGCATTGACTCGCGTCAAACGACAATGCTAAACCTTAATCCCAATTCGGTGGGTAAGAAATCATAGAAAACCTTAAAAAAAATTTAAAACCCGAATCTTATGTCCATTGTTATTCTCTGAAACACGGCACAAGACAATGTGAGTGTTTCCACGCGAAAAAAAAAAAAGAAGTACCTCGTCGTCAGGGTTTCGTGAGGAATGATGATGGTCGGAAACAGCTCGCCATTCTTTTCGGGAAGGCGGAATCTGGAGAGAGGCGGCGCCGCGAGCGGTGACGGAAGAGGCAGCGGCAGCGGCGGCGACCGTGGCCTCCATTGATTGAGAAATCACGAAGGTGCCCCCAGTGGGTGAGTCTCAGTAAGAAAATAAAAATAAAAATAAATAAAATCCCTAACCCTAAAATTAGAAATAAGAGTAATAGATAGGAGAATGACTGGGAATTAGGGGTGTGAGGGTGAGAAGAAGAGAGAGAGAGAGATTGGGATACAGAAAGGGTTTTGGCTTGGAATTGCAAGTGTGAAGTTGAAGAGAAAAGAAGAAGAGAGAGTGAAAGACGAAGAAGTGAAGATGATTGGCTACGACGAATTTCGACCGGCACGCTGTGAACAACGCCATTTATAGAGCGTTCTCACTTCCTTCCTTCTACTTGGATGTCATGTCATCTCTTCACGCTTCCCGCCAGCGCGTGGATCATACATTCTATCACTGAACTAATTCACTTTAATTTTGTGGCATGTATCTTGTTTTTAAAAACTTTCTTCATAAACGAGTAAACAACCAATTTGGTCGATGAAATTATAAGTTCGTATTAATTTGATCCTAAAATTAATGAAATTTCAAAAAATACCTTAAAATTGTAAAACGTTAATCAAATTAGTCTCTCTGTTAACTACAGTTGACTGACCCCGTTAACGACGCTGAGGTTAAGTGTCCATGTGGCTTCCATGTCATGGTACAAGTGGGTTCCACGTCAGAGGAGTAACTTTACACTCTAATTTCAGGTACTAAATTGACGTCGGGACCATTTTGACACTTTTGCTTGTTTAATATTAATTTAATTAAAAATATATTATCTCATCTTCAACCTTGAGCCTATACCTCTCTGGAACCTCCACCACACCATCTCCAGCTAGCCACAAGCTCACGACAAGGACAGGGACACGGGCTTCTATGTTTCCCAGAAAATCAAACAACAAATAAATCTGTAGTGAATGGAAAAGATTATTTTTTTTCCTTCCATTTGTGCTCTTACGGCTTTCGTAGGACTTTTCTCTGTTCTGGTTTCCGAGAATTCATTCTCTATTCTGTTTTATAACAGAAAATATACCAATTTCGTCAAAATAATCTCACAGAGCACTAACTATTGGCTATTGGAATAGCTACACAACAAGGAAATCCACCAAAATCAAGAGCCCAAAATGACATTATGATATCCTAATTAAGAAAATTTCCTCAATCAAGTCACATAGCAAATATGAAAACCAGAGGCATACAACGTCTAATCACAACCAAACAACACCACCACCACAAGTGCAGCCTCCACCAAAAGTGCAAGCTCCTCCACCATCGCAACAAGAGTGCAGAAGGTAAGTTGGTAATCGCAGGGACTTACTTGATTTTAGTTTAGCAAGGTCAGGGACTTTTTTTATTTTAAGTGAATAACTTCAAGGACCTGATTGACACCTGCAGGGAATGAGATATGGTATGAGAGGTCCTCTTATACCACTAATAACAAAGGCAACCCCTGTCAGAGCCCCATCAGTTTCGACCCCACCACCTCCACCAGCACCAGCTCCACTTCCACCTCCACCACCTCCAATTCCAGCTCCACTTCCAGTTCCAAGGTTGGATGCGCCCTGCAAATGAAATAAAAAACGCAAACCCTAAGGGCATTTGGGATTCAATGTTATCTTTGGTAAGGGACATCCATCGAAGGCCCTCCTGGGTTCCTCAGAGTCCTAGAAATTCGTAACACACTTCTCTTCTCATAATTGCAAAACAAAGCTAAAGAGTTGTGGATTTATGCCCTATTAACCCTAGAGCTACTAGACCAAGAGGAACTTGTGGCTTTCTTGTATTGTCTTGAGTACAGTAATGGTGAACCACCACCCATCAACATCACTTTTATAGACGGTGGAAGGTTTGGCTTGCAAAGAGAGAGAGAGAGAGTGGAAGCACAGAGAGAGAGCTAAAGCAGAGAGAGTGGGGAAGAGAAGAGAACTGTTGGGTATTTCAAAAGATAACAGTATCAATTTGGTCCCTGTGTCAAACTGGTCCCTGAAATTAGCGTGTAACGGCACCCTCTGACGTGTACCATGACATGGAAGTCACATGGGCACTTAACGTGACACCTTAGCACCGTTAACAGCATCAGACAACTGGGGTTAACGGAGGGACTAAATTGATTGACGTTTTACAGTTTCAGGGACCTTTTTGGAATTTCGTTAATTTCGGGGACCAAGTTGGTACGACCTTACAGTTTCAAGGACCAAATTGGCTATTTACTCCTAAATAAATTGTTAGCATGTGTGTGCATGTGTGCAAAATATAATGTAGGTGAAATGAAACAAAAAAATTAGAGGAAATTGTATTATTCTTCTTCCTAACTTTATTATATTTTGTTATGAAATGAAAAAAAATGTGAAATATTATAAACTAAGAAGAATAGAGAGAAGGGAGCAAGAGAGAAGAGATGGGAGAATAAGAGAGTTTTTGTATCATACTTTTCAAATGAGCATAGTTTACAATGCACATAAGTCTTATTTATAGGACATAAGACTTGTAACCTATAAACATATTGAAAGGCAAAACATTAAGAGTCATTTACAATACAATATTAAGAGGAATAAATTGGAGGTTACGAGGTGAATATGGACATCCACATTTGTCACATGTTTCATAACAATCTCCCTTTGATGTCCATTACTCAAAGAATGTGCCTGTTAAAACCTTACCATGAAAAACCACGTGGGACAAAAACTTTGTGAAGGAAAAAGAGTACATCATTCTTTAATATTCTTTACATGAAAACGGACTCATTAAAAACTTAGCAAGGAAAACTATGTAAGACAAAATCTTGATTAAGGAAAAAAGAGTACAGTTTTCTCCCCCTGATAGAAGCTCACATAAGAACATGAATTCCAACATTTAGATTTTCTCTCCTTATGGCACTTTGAAGAATTATACTTCGCTCTGACATCTTTGACATATTGCTTTCAATTGAGTTTTGCATGACAATATTTTCTTCAATTGAAATCATAATATTCTTGAATTAGATGAATCATAACTTTAACTGGAAACATTTACGATTTCATCCAGGTTAGAGAAATACCTCTTACATTTGCAATATCAATTAGCAATAAGCTTCCTGGAAAAAAAATTATTATATAAAGTCATGTAATATTCAACAATATGCGTGTGTACTTCTATAGTACTAAGGTATTGTCTTCGGGACCAATATATTTGTTATCTTTTTCACATCCAGCTAACAAATTATACTAGTGTACTCAATAGATACAATCTATCACGAGTCACTTAAGAACTAGTTCTTTACAACTTCTTAAACAAAAATTAATTTGCTAAATGCTCGATCTGCAAGCTGAAACAAAACTTTATCCTGCAATAATGTTTCCTTTCAAGATGTTTCTTTATGTCTTATATTGTTTGGAACAACTTCAAGTCACTCTGATAAAGAAATTAAGAATAAATCTATCCATAATTGCATTAAATATCATGTATAAACAGTAAGATGTAGATATTGTTTGGAACAAATTCAAGCCATTCCGTGATTTTTCATTTAGATGTTATTTTGAGTCAACCATAAGACGTAATAATAGCTTATCAACATATTGTTATATACTTTAGATCTTGGGCTTCAAGTCCATTAAAACATTTATGAGGCCGAGCTATAGTTCAAAATCCTCAAAATGCACAATTTGAAATAGTACATCCATCAAGGTTTTAAATTATAGATTTCAAATATCATAAATCATTCACGAATATGCTTTTTACATCTTGAATACTCAAGGATATACTTTTAGCACCTTGAATCCTTTAGGGAGTTTCATATAAATATCTTTATCAAGTGACCCATACAAATAGGTTATGACCTTATCTTGAGTAAATTGAGTCTTTCATGTTCTACCTGACTGATTAAGTGTCAAAAGTACCTGCATCCACCACAAGTACATACTCAAAATCAATGTTAGATTTTTTCTTTTTTACGAAAACCCTTAAGAAACAAGCTGTGCTTTGTATCTCACGATTTCATCATTCTAATTTCGATTTTGCACAAAAACTCCTTTATAGTGATAAACTAGCTTTACAACTTCAGGTGTATGGGGTACTAGTCCAAAATCTTTTGCATGACAAGCTAGTTTAATTCTGCATCAATTGCATCTTTCCGTTTTTGCTAAACATTTATTTGTCTACAATCCTTAATAGACTTTGATTAGTGATTTCATTAACATTTATTACATTTACTGCTACATTATATGCAAAAAAAAAACTAGTCAGCATTGACTTCATCTTCAGCTCCATCATATTCCATTCATGACATAATTTATCGAGATCTCTTTATTTTCACAAATTTTAGGTACTTGAGTTTCTTCTAGAATTGAAAAATCAATTATGTCTGAGAAATCTTTGGAGTTTCCATATTCTCACTTGGGTCATCATGCTTTTTAACTCATTTTCTTGTTCGAGGAATTTTATCTTTGGAACCGTCGGGTCTATCACGCTTCATGCGTGCTTGTGACACATATGCAATATTAGATTGTCCAACAGGGACATCAATTTTGATTGAAGTATTAGAAGCTGGTACATATGATTTAGTCAATGAATTATCTTTTGAACTTCCAGTTCACATTGTTTTGTACGACGATCAAGATGAGAAAATGACAATTCATTCAAACTACTCTCATTTTCCAACAGCTTATTCTCTCCCTCCTAATATTGGGAAAATTGATTCATCATAATGACAATCGACAAACCAAGCCGTAAATAAATCTCTTATTGATTGTTCCAGATATTTTATTATAGATGGAGATTCATATCCAACATATTTTTTGAAACTTCTTTGAGAACTCATCTTAGTGCGTTGTGGTGGAGCAATGGGACCATATACAACACATCCAAAAATTCTTAAATAGGGAATATAAGGTTGCAAACCAAAAACCAATATAATGGGGGGACTTGTGATAACTTGTTGGCTGATTCAAATCAATAACTAGCATACAAATTTTTTTATAGCAAAAATTGGTATGCAATAGCATCACAATAGAGAGAGACATTCCAACTAAATTGACACCTCAATCCCTAATAATCATCTGCAGCATACCAAGAATTTATTGATAAAACATCAAACAAATACAAAAAAATGGGGGGGGTGGGGGGGGCAACACCAAACCCATGAACAGGAAACAAAAACTATCTAAACCTGTAATCAGGAAGACTCCACCTATTACGGAAAAAGTCATCCCTAATAAAAGAAGGAATTAAATTCCACCAAGTAAAACATTTGGAAGAAACTCTAAAAGAAGCTAATCTATCTGCACAATGATTTCCTTCCCTATATACACGACAAACTAAAAAATCCAAACATGAGACTATGACCAAACAATTCTTCCATTTGTTTCTAATTCTCCATGGGACAATATCCAGATGAGAGAATGCTTGAACCACCAATGATGAATCACACTCAAGCCAAATATTTTTCCAAACCTCGGCTTTTGCTATGTTTATTGCAGAAATGACTGCACTTAATTCAGCATAGAAATAGGCTTCAAAACAACCTAATGTAGCACCACTATTATCTCTGAATATAGCTCCACCACCAGCCAAGCCAAGGCAACCTTTAGCTGCACCATCTGTATTGACCTTGATCCAACCACAATTAGGAAAAATCCAATCCACTTGAGTAATCTTTGTGGCTTATTTCAAAATTCCGAATTCAACAATAGATGAGGACATAAAGTTCTTTGATAAATTTCCAGCAAGGGTAACAACAGCCCCAATGATGTTTGATGCAGCTCTGACAGAAAAGTGTTTATCTTCAAATCGATATTTGTTTCTAGCAAACCAAATAAGCCAAAGAGTGTTGACTACATCAGCTGAGATCAAGTCCTTAACCTGCAAACTCCAGGGCAAAGTGCAGACAGACAAGATAGAATCTATTGAATAACAGTCCATTTGTTGATGAATGATTGAACTTAATCATTGCCAAAGCTTCTTGGCATAAGAGCAACTCAAGAAAATATGCTCAATAGACTTGGCATTTGCATAGCATAGACTGCAGAAAGAAACCAGATTGATGCCTCTCTTCTGTAATTGCTCGTTGGAAGGCAATTTTCTATGAAGTAGTCTCCAAGCAACAAAGGACTTTGAAGGAGGAATACAAGGGCTCCAAATAACCTTAGACCAATTACAAATCTGTTGAGCTGGTTGGAAATATAGGAAGACTTCCTTGAATGAGAGAATACCTGAAGAAGATTTATGCCAAATCAGGTGATCCTCTGCCCGAAACACAGGAATATGCAGACTTTTTCCAATAAAGTGCCAAGATTAGGACATTTTTGAAAAGGTATCTCAGGCAAATTCCATTTGCTGTCAAGAATTTAATCAGCTATAGAAGATTTAAGACAATGATGCATATGATGAGGGAGCTGGAACAAATCAATAAGAGACTGAGAAATCCAATTATCAAACCAAAAGCTGATAGATTTACCATCACCATGCTGCCAAATGGAATTATCCATCACTACTTGAACATTGGATCGAATCCCTGACCAAAGAGAAGACTTTACAAACCTAGAAGATTGATGAAAAGAAAGAGGAAATCTGCTCTTCAAGAATAGAGTCTGATCATTATTATAGGCTAAAAGCTCCCAAGTTAGTTTCAAAAGGGCTGCCCTATTTAGGACTCTTAAAGACTTAAGTCTCAGCCCCACTTCTAAAACAGGACAACAAGATTTCTGCCAAGCCACTGTGCACATCTTTCTGTCAGCTGTTCCTGTCCAAATGAAATTTTGGATACATCTATCAAGCTTATTTAACAGAGAAACAGGCCATATATAGACATAGAAGCTATAAATTAACATAGTTTGGATTACAGATTTAACAAGCTCAACCTTCACATATAGGATAAAAGGGAAACCTTCCAGGAAACAAGTTTTGAGAGGATTCTGTCAGCAATTGGCTTTAAAAAGACCTTTTTCGGTTTACCTTTAAAATGAGGCACACCTAAATAGTTGAAAGGCAAAGAACTAGCTGAGAAGCCAAGAATTCTATCCAAATTTGCTGACTTCCTAATAGAGATATTCCCTGCATAAAACTTACATTTGTTTACATCTTGGCTTCTCTTGTTTCCTTTGCAGAAAATTAGCACATCATATGCATTCATGACATGGTTGGGAGCTGTAATGTTTTTTGGTCCAGTAAGAGGTTTAATGAACCCAGAATTCATCAAGTGAGATATGACTCTACTGAGCACATCTTCTACAATACAAAAGAGCAAAGGGGAGAGGGGATCACCCTGCCTCACCCTGCTCTTGCAAGAGGAAAAACCTTCAGGCTTACCATTAACTAGAATGGAAAGCTTAGCATAACTCAGAATTGTATTGATCTAATTGCATAAGATATTACCAAAACCAAAGGCCTTCAACACCAATAAGATAAAGTCACAGTCCAAGGTATCAAAAACCTTTCTAATGTCTGGTTTTAAATCCAGGTTACCACCAAAGGTTTTATGATCTAAGAGGTTAACAACTTTTGAAGCTATGCAGATGCATTCATGAATATGCCTTCCTTTTATGAATCCTCTTTGCTGTCTAGAGATGATTTTGGGAGCAATAACTGCAAGTCTAACAACTAGCACCTTTGTAATAATCTTAAATTGGAAGTTTACTAAAGCAATCAGTCTAAAATCTTCAATTTTATCAGCATTTGGAACTTTAGGAATAAGCACTACTAGATTGGAGTTTAAATTTGGAAGGAGACGGTTTTGCTCAAAAAACTGAACTACATATTTACAGACATCATGCTCGACAATATCCCAAACGAATTGATAGAAACATCTTCCAGACCATCAGGCCCGGGAGCCCCCTCACCATTCATTGCAAAGACAACTTTCTTAATCTCATCACAAGAGGGGATTGAAGTTAAGAAAGTGTTATCAACTGACGAAACAGCAGCAGGAATAAAATTGGAGATTAGATCATTTGTTTGACAATCATTTGGAACTGCATATAGACTGGAAAAATAGCTAACCAAGTGCTATGAAATCTCAGCAGGATCATCAATGATATTGTCACCACTTTTGAGCATAGACATAGATCTGGACACATTTCTGATTTTAGTTAACCTATGGAAAAAAAAGCAGTATTTCTATCAACTTCACAATGCCACTTAACTCTTGATTTTTCCCTCCAAAACTCCTCCTCAAACAACAAAGCCTGTTGTAATTCAGACTGGGCCAGAGCTTCTTGATCTATCAATTCATCAGAAAAATCAGCTAAGTCTATTTGCTTTTGGATATCCTCCACTGCAGATTTAACATCTTCAACTCTTTGGTGAATGTTTCCAAAAACCACTTTATTCCAAGTCTTTAATTCAGACTTTAAGGCTTTCAATTTCAGTGATAACACAACCATTGGACAACCAAATACTGGCCTATTCCACACTTCTTTAATGAGTCTATGACAGTCATTATGACTGATCCACATTTTATGAAACTTAAAAGAGGAAGGGGAAGAACGAAGTACCTTATTGAAAGATAACAGCAAAAGGTAATGGTCTTATTGGCTTCTCACTAAAGTGCAACATGAAACTGAACTCCAAGTATCCAGCCAAGCATTGTTGCAAATGGATCGGTCCAGTCTTTTTTCAGTATGAGATTGACATATTCTTCCATTAGTCCAAGTGTAAAAGGCACCCCATATGACAATATGAGTCAATGTTCCAGAAGCAGTGAACTGAATAAAATCATCACAAGTTGTTCTAAGAGGCGCAGAATAGCTTTTCACTTCCTGAGAACCAAGGATAGATTTAAAGTCCCCAAGAAAACACCAAGGATCGGGATTCAAAGACTGGAACTCAAGAAGGTCCTTCTGAAGAATTCTTCTCAGCAGATAGGAAGTGTTTGCATATACTGCACTCATAAACAAAACTTGACCATCAACACATAAAGAGAAAGCACATTGTTGAGAAGTTATAGATATAACAAAAGGTGATATACGGCAGCTGCACAATCTCTACAAATTTGGAAGGTGATTATTCCTATCATTCATTACAAATAATTTAAGATTCAAAGAATTCCAAAAGGAGCCAGGCATATCAGAGAAAGCAATCCAAGGCTCAGCCAAAAAAACTAAATCAGGTTTATTTGATAAGCAGAAATTCTTAAAAACAGATTTGGTGCTTGAGTTACCAAATCCTCTACAATTCCAGTAGATAGCCTTCATTGATCAAAATTCTTTAGGCCTGCTTTAGACCTTGTACTATAATCAGCAGTAAACTGCAATTTATTGGCTTGTTTTCTCATTCTCTTATTCTTGGATTTGGAAACAACTGTTTTGAATTCAGAATCATGAACCTGATGAGGATCCATTTGAGCACCAGAATAGGTTTTAGTTTCAAGATCATCCTCACCATTTTTCTTCCAAAATTTTCCAACTATCTCCATCTCCTTCATTAGTGTAGGATTACAAGGAGTATACACAGGAGTTTCTGCACTACTTGCTGATCCCTGAGTGTCATAAACATGATCAACGATATGCTAAAAATCATAAGCATTATGGACTGGAGTATTAGCACTGCTAGCTGATCCCTGCGAAACAAGATCAACTGGACTCTGGTTTACTGGAGTTGCTGCACTTCTTGCAGATCTATGAGTAACATGAACAACAGGACTACACTGATTTTCAGTAGCATTGAGGGGCTGATTTACTGCTGCTTCATCAAAGACAGTATCAACAGAATCATCATCACTATTATTTACTTCAACATCCTTTTGAATGTCTGCTTCGTTTACCATCCTCACCACTGGATTATCATATCTTCTTAACTGAGCATCAATGACCCTGTCAGGTCCAGTAATAACATCATGGATGCCTGCATTACTCGGGCCTGCTTGCAAAAGGGCTTTAGGATCAGGAAAATCATGATTGATCACCTCTTTCCCTTTGGGTTGAATCTATTTATCTAAAATAGCAGCCTCTAGATTCGAATTTTCTACTACCTTTTTAGGAACATATCTGGAGATAACTTTCTTGACTCCCATACTTGCCCTTTTCTCTCCATTAACGCATGCCTCATTCAAACTCTTTCTGCAGTGAGACAAGGAATGTCCAATTGAAGCACATGAAGAACAAAATAAAGGCAGCTTTTCATATTCAACTCTAACCAAGAAGGCATAATCCTCTCTCTCAACAAGAATCTTTTCCTGCAAAGGTTTAGCTAGATCAAGATCAACCAAGACTCTAGCATAATGTCCAAGAGTCTTCAAAATTGTTGCATCATCAAGTGATAATGGAATGCCAATACTCCGTGCAATGGCAAAAAGGATTTTTGGTCTCCAATATTCTTGAGGGGGTCCAAGAATTCTAATCCAACATTGTGTGTTTGTTTGCTTGAAAAGATATCAATTAAAATATGGAGTCCAAGAAAAGAGTCTTAAAATACCCGGAGAAATAGTCCAAGAACCCACACCAAGGACTCTCTAAAGATCCTCAATTGAGGAGAATAAGAACTCAAAATAGCCTTTTCCTATCGGGATCATCTTCCATTGATTTATAGGATTCCAATGTGACGGAAACAGCCATGAATCTGTCCAGATTCATTGGTCAAATCTGTTTCAAATCAGTTTGTATTTTTAGGAGGAATAAATCTAATCAAATCAGATCAGATTTGATTAGATATTAGTCTTATCTTTCTGTTTTTTATCCTCTCCTGATTTTCAGGAGATTTGATTCAAATTAGGATCCTTATTGTAGCAGAATTGGTTACTCAATTCTGCATAAATACCGCTGTACTTCTATTTCATTTCACAAGAGGAATAAAAATATTTTTTTCCTAAAACCTAGATGGTATCAGAGCTGCGGCTCTGACCTCTTTCAATCATGGTGAAGACGGCGATGACCGGTGCTTCCACAAGAGCATCTACCAACTCAGCAGGTGATCCGAAGGATGGATCCAAAGACCTCAACAGAGGCTCGGCCAGGCTGCTGCATCGGGGGCTCGGCAAGGGCTGTTGCATCGGGATCTTCCATAGCCCCATGTGATGGTTTCTCCACGAGAACCCAAGCCTACAACTCACTGTGCATCGACTCAATGGAAAAAACTACATTGAGTGGACTCGATCTGTGAAGTTGGCTATTGATGGGAAAAGAAAAATGGGGTATCTCAATGGAGAGATCCAGTGACCCTCCCAGGGATGATCCTTCCTTTCAAAAATGGAAGTCGAGAAAATTCCCTTATCATTGCCTGGTTAATCAACTCCATGGAACCAGAATAGGAAAGCCCTATCTATTTCTACCTACAAAGAAAAGATGTTTGGGATGCGGCGCGTGAGTGTTACTCAGATTTGGAGAACTCTTCTCGGATTTTTGACTTAAAGACACAACTTTGGCAACTCAAACAAGGTGATCAAGATGTCACCGCATATTACAACTTGATGATGACTCTTTGGCAGGAGCTAGACCAGTGCTATGAAGATGACTGGGAAAATCCCAGAGATGCTACTCGATTTAAGAAGAGGGAGGAGAATGATCGTGTGTACATGTTCCTTCTTTGGATGGAATCGAAATCTGGATGAAGTAAGGGGAAGAATTGCAGGCGTAAAGCCCTTACCTTCTATTAGGGAGGTCTTTTCTGAAGTTCGAAGGGAAGAATCAAGGAGGAGGATAATGTTAAGCACTCATGAATCAGCACCAACACAGGAACAGGACAGCTCTGCTCTTGTGACTAAAGGAATTCCCTCAGAAGAAAATAAAGGAAAAAAACCTTGGTGTGATCATTGCAAAAAACCTTGGCACACTAGGGAGACTTGCTGGCTAATTCATGGAAAGCCACCTAATTGGAAGAAGAAATCCAACAAAGGTGGCCGTGCCTTCCAATCCACTACTGAGGAGATTCAAGAGCCTCCACCTACTTCAGAGACAACTCCATTCACAAAGGAACAACTAGAGCATCTGTACAAATTCTTTTCCTCAAAAATGACAACCAATCCTTCTTGTTCTTTGGCCCAAAAAGGTACTCACCTTACTATTGCTTTTTTCACCCAAAAACCACAAAATCCTTGGGTGATTGATTAGAACAACTGATCATATGACAGATTGCTCAAAACCTGTTTTCATCCTATAATCCTAGTGCGGGGAATAAAAAAATCGGAATTGCTTTGATGGAACTCTCTCTGCCATAGCCGGAATTGGGTCTATCACTCTCTCACCTTTAATAACACTCCACAATGTTCTTCATGTTCCTAATTTATCTTGCAACCTCTTCGTCCATTAGCAAGCTAACCCTTGACCTGAATTGTCGTGTCATATTTAACTCTTACCGGTTGTAATTTTCGGGGAATTGACTTGGGGGAGGATGATTGGCGAGTGCTAAGGAAGTTGATGGTCTCTACATCTTTGAAGATGGATCTAATTTAAGTAGGCACTCTAAAAATGCTTGTTTCAATTCTGTTTCGAATTCCAAGTAAAATGAAATAATGCTTTGTGGCACTATAGGTTAGGCCATCCTAGTTTCTATTATTTACAACACTTGTTCCCTGAACTTTTTAGAAATAAAAATCCATCTTTCTTTACTTGTGAGACTTGTCAATTGGCTAAACATCACCGTCTTGTTTACCCTGCTCAAGCTTATAAACCATCTAATCCATTCACAATCATTCATAGTGATGTTTGGGGACCGAGTCGTGTAAGTACTCCCTCTTGGCAAACGATGGTTTGTAAGCTTTATTGATGACCACACTAGGTTATCATGGGTGTATCTAATGAAAGAAAAATCTGAAGTTGAACACATTTTTAAAACTTTTTCCAATATGATTCAAACTCAATTTCAACAAACAATTCAGATTTTTAGAAGTGATAATGGAAGAGAATACTTCAACAAGTATCTCAACCAATTTTTTGAAGAAAAAGGCATTGTACATCAAAGTTCATGTGTAGACACCCCTCAACAGAATGGGGTAGCTGAAAGGAAAAATAAACATTTACTGGAAGTAGCTAGAGCCTTGTTATTTCAGACTATGGTTCCTACATACCTTTGGGGAGAAGCTGTCTTAACAAGACCTATTTGATTAATAGGATGCCTAGTAAAGTTTTAAAATTTGATACTCCCCTGGGAAAGTTTCTGAACCATTTTCCTACAAACAGATTGCTCTCTAACTTACCTCTAAAAACATTTGGCTGCACAGCTTTCATCCATGTTATACACCAAATCTAAGTAAACTGGACCATCGGGCAAAAAAGTGTGTATTTGTTGGGTATGCTCCCTCTCAAAAGGGTTATAAATGTTTTGATCCACTCACTAAGAAGATTTTTGTGACTATGGATGTCACTTTCTTTGAGTCAAAACCTTTTTTCAGTCTCCTCTTCAGGGGGGGAGAACTATAGAAGACTCGACCAAATACCTTACTATTGATGAGTCAAATATATCTATTGATAAGTCAAACATGTTAAATAATGGGACAAGTCCTGTGAATAATGAAATTTTTGGAAATCCTACTAGTCATGACATGGTTCTTGGCTGTGAAAACACTAGTGCTGAATGTGAAAATACTAGTGACCCTTCTCAGCTAGAAGGCAATGATCTTTGAACCCGAGAAGGGAATTGAAACTAAGGAAAAACATTTTGAGCACTTCTATACAAGGAGGAAACATGTTCAAAGAGTAGAGAATCGTGATCCTTTGCTCCACCATGAATCCGAGGACCCTCCAGGTAATCCTAATCCTGAATTCTCTCAACCATTCTCTCAACCGATTGAAAATGATTATGATCTTCCTATAGCTATTAGGAAAGGTGTCAGATCATGTACCCAACACCCCCTTTCCAACTTTGTCTCTTAAGATAAACTTTCACAAAACTTTCGTGATTTTACCTCTCAATAGTCATGCATGGAAATTCCAAAAAATGTAAAGGATGAATTAGAAATTCCAGTGGAAGGAAGGCATCTTGGAAGAGATGAAGGCTCTTGAAAAAAATCAGCCGTGGAAAATGGTAGAGCTGCCCAAAGGGAAAAATACAGTGGGATGTAAATGGATATTCACTATAAAATACAGATCTGATGGCTCAATCGAAAGGTACAAAGCTAGGCTGGTTGCAAAAGGCTTCACTCAAACTTATGGAATTGATTATTCCGAGACCTTTGCTCCAGTTGCAAAATTGAACACCGTGAGAGTCCTTTTATCCCTTGCAACTAATCTAGATTGGTCATTGCAGCAACTAGATGTAAAAAACACATTTCTAAATGGGGATTTGGAGGAAGAAGTGTATATGGATGCACCCCCTGGATTTGAAAAGAGATTCAATTCAAAAGTCTGCAAACTAGAGAAGTCCCTATATGGATTGAAGCAATCACCTCGAGCTTGGTTTGAAAGATTTACACAGTTTGTAAAAGGACAAAGGTATATCCAAAGTCAAGCCGATTACACTATGTTTATAAGGAAGTCAGGAAATGGAAGCATTGCTATTCTAATTGTATATGTGGATGACATAATTGTCACAGGAGATGACTTGGTAGAAATAAAAAGGTTGAAAGAGGCACTTGCATCAAAATTTGAAATTAAGGATCTTGGATCCTTAAGATACTTCCTGGGAATGGAGGTAGCACGCTCAAAAAGAGGAATTATCCTCTCACAAAGAAAGTATGTCCTTGACCTTCTTAAAGAAACAGGTATGAGTGGATGTAGACCAGCAGATACTCCAATTGATCCAAATCAAAAACTTGGAGACAGCAAGCAGGGCACTCCAGTTGACACTACCCGATATCAAAGGCTAGTGGGAAAATTGATTTATCTATCACATACACGGCCAGACATTGCTTTTGCAGTTAGTCTTGTCAGCCAATTCATGCATGCACCCTATGAGGAACATCTGGAAGCTGTCTACAGAATCCTAAGATACTTGAAGAGTGCTCCTGGTAAAGGATTATTCTTTAAGAAGACTACGCAATGACTATAGAGGCCTATCTTGATCTTGATGCGGCAGGATCAATCATGGACAGAAAGATCTACATCGAGGATATTGCACATTCGTTTGGGGGAACTTAGTCACATGGCGTAGCAAGAAACAAAATGTTGTGGCAAGAAGCAGCATGGAGCGAATATAGAGCCATGGCACAAGGAGTTTGTGAAATGTTATGGCTGAAAAGAATTCTTGAAGAGTTGGGAACACCTATTAGTTTACCATTGAAGCTATCTTTGTGATAACAAGGCAGCTATAAGCATAGCACAAAATCCGGTACAACATGACCGCACCAAGCATGTGGAAATTGATAGGCACTTCATTAAAGAAAAGGTTGATGAGAAAGTTATTTGTATGCCATTTGTTCCAACTACACAACAAGTGGCTGATATTCTCACTAAAGGAATCTCTCGACCCAAGTATGAACTTCTTGTGAGCAAGTTGGGCATAATAGATATCTATGCACCAACTTGAGGGGGGTGACGAAAACTTGACCATGAATCTGTCCAGATTCATTGGTCAAATCTGTTTCAAATCAGTTTGTATTTTTAGGAGGAATAAATCTAATCAAATTAGATCAGATTTGATTAGATATTAGTCTTATCTTTATGTTTTTTATCCTCTCCTGATTTTCAGGAGATTTGATTCAAATTAGGATCCTTATTGTAGCAGAATTGGTTACTCAATTCTGCATAAATACCGCTGTACTTCTATTTCATTTCACAAGAGGAATAAAAATATTTTTTTCCTAAAACCTAGACAATGTTTCAACATCCTTGCACTCAGATCATCAATTCTGTTAGGGTCATCACCCTTTGATAAAATAGTCTTCCATGTAGATGATTTTTGCAACTTTTCACACCAGCGATATATTTCTCTTCTGGAATTTTAACCGCAATGACATCTCCCTTAACACAAGGATAGGGAGTTGGCTTAAAGGGATGACATAAGCATTAGACTGGATTGAAGGCTGTGGAAGAGGAACATAAGGAGAAGAGAAATCAAGAAATAGGATTTGCCATGGGCAATGGCTTGCCATGGTGCAATCACATGCAAACCCTAAAGAAGCATGAAAACCCTATAAGAGGTTTTCAAAATTGAAAAACAAGCCACTCATCTAGCATACAAGATTGCATGTCCCCAAGTATAAATCATAAGTTTTGATCTCATAAGTAATTGTCTTGCAATCAACTTTAAACGCTTAATGAATAATTTTGCAAGTCCATTTTTATGTATGAAGATATACTACATGATGCTCAATATTGTTTTCCAATAAACATACAATACTCATTAAAAGCATAGGATGTAAATTCACCAACATTATCGAAGCATATTTTCTTAATAGGATAATCGGTAAGATGAGCTCTTGGTCGAATTAGTTGAGAAACAAATCTCTCAAACTTCTGGTTACGAGTTGACAAACCTGTTTCCATCTAGTTGACGCATCATTCAAAATCGTAAAATATCTAAATGGTCCGTATAGTGGGTGTGTTGGTCCGACAATATCATCTTGTATATGCTCTAAAAATGTGAGAGATTCACTACCAATTTTTGTTGGTGATGGCAGAGTTATCAACTTCCCTTGGAAACAAGTAATACATATTGGATGGAAGAATCTTCTAGATTTTCAATGTATGTCCACATGAATTTTCAAATATTTTTCGCATCATAATAGATCCGGGATGACCCAATTTTGGTCAGGCCAAACAACAAACTTATTATGATTCGTAAACTTATGATTTACAATGATATAATACACTTTGGCAGGACAGGCCCAACATATTTCCAAGCATAAAACGAACTTTAATGTGAGGCCTTTTATGTGAGAGAGTAACATAAAAAAAAATTACGGGTCTTACAAAAATAAATTAAAAATGCATTGGTTACTCATATATGTTAAAAATAAATAAAAAAATCAATTTAATCTTTTTTTAAGAAAAAATAAATATATATAAGAGGGTAAGTACGAGCCCAGCAGAAAAGTTTCGAGCATGAGTGGGTTAGATAAAATAGTCTAATCACACAAAATCTATTATACATTAAATAGTTAATAAAATAGTCTACTCATATGATCTAAAGCTTTTTATTCAATTTTGATGTTAAAGTGCAAATTTAAGACCAAAATCATCATGCACCATGTCCTATCCAAATATAATAGCATTCTCCAAGGCCCATATTGTTTTTGGTCCAACTAACCTAGATGGAAAAAGAATAGAGCATTACGTTCCACAATATCCTTAAAACCGGGAAGAAAAAATAGCAAAGAGAGGCTGATCTATCGATTTGAACCCACGATAAAAAACTTAATAGCTCGCCTTGAACTTTGGTTTACATGTGCATTGCAATCTTCTGGTTTACAATTAACACATCTTTCAATCACACTAAAATCTATTTGAGTTGATAATGCATAAACATAATTTATAAAATCTTGTTTTTCTAGATAAAACAATATAGTAAATATTCAAGAGACTTTATTTACCTTTTGTAAAAATAGAGGAAATAAAGAGAGATGAGAGCAATAAAAAAGTGTAGAACCAAATAAGTCTAACTTTATCCATTTTCTCTATGGGAGCCCATGCCCTTGTATAGTACTTCAAACATTAATAAGGAGAGTGGTTACACCTTTTAATATAGTACACAATCATGTACAATGGTTACTAAAAAAGTGCAATAGTTGTCACATATATATATATAACATAAGAAACACACAATTTTCTTCAATAATAAACTCTAGAAACCATACTTTATTTAAATACTTTAAAACTAAAGAAAAATAAATAAAATAAATTGTGTAAATGTGCATCTAGAATCACATAAAAACACACATATGAAATGGAACATATGAATTCCAAGAAAATAATTCAACAACTCAAATTATCAATCAAATATAAAAAATTTTCTCCAAAATATTTAATAATATAGACATATCCAAATGCATATTATTTGTAAGAACATGATCAAATGAATAAATTCATAAGGAAATTTTGAATATTAACCCATAGCTTACCACCAATAGGATTTGGGAGACAAAATTGTATCTTTACCTTGATTCAAAATCACTTGTAAATTTTAGCAATTTTTTTGACATATAACATATCTCATATCTAAATAATGTCATTTCATACATATTACAACATTAAGGTAACATAAAAATAAAAGATAATAAGATATTAGGACAAAGAAAATAAGAACACAAAAGAGTCTAGTTATTTAGGTGCCAGGCATACCACCGATTCTTCTTATTCCATCTTTCAGAAAATGATGTCCTTATATAGAATTCCAAACATAAGTAGGGAGAGAAGTTACACTTCTCCATAATGTATATGAGTTACTATTCTATTGTTAGGAATAGTAAAGGTCATAACCAAAAATCATACCAATGGCATTTTAGCACCCTTAATGCCTAATGAATATATTCAATCATCATATGTAATGTAACACCCCATTTTTCGTATATATGTTTTTATGTGTTGTATATAGTTATATGTTGTGCTAGATTATTAGAAAAGTGCCCTAGGAAATTTAAAATTGGGTTATATGGGATTTTCTGTTCAAAAATCCATTTCTAATGCATACGTACGCTTGTGCTCAATGTTTCTCTCTCCTGGAGCTCGACAGAGCTGTGTCTCTTGATGGACACGGCTATGTCTAACTCTCAAAATCATTGTTCTGGCCCGGGACACAGCTGTGTCTCCTGATTGACACAGTTGTGCCCAATTCTCGAAATCGCTATTCTGGCCCGAGACACAGCCATGTCTCCTGATAGACACGGTTGTGTCGAATTCTCGAAATCAATGTTCTGGTATGGGACACAGCTGTGTCTCCTGATAGACATAACTGTGTTGAATTCTCAAAATTGTTGTTCTGGTCCGAGACACAGCTGTGTCTCCTGATAGACACAACTGTGTCTAGTTCTAAAAAACGATATTATGATCAGGGACACAGCCGTGTATCCTAATAGACACGACTGTGTCTAGTTCTCAAAGAAGTTTTTGTCTGGCAGTATAAATAAGTGAGCTAGGAGGGTTACAAGTTACAACCCTCATTTCGACAGTTTTTGCAATCCTTGTGCGGCAGAAACCTCTCATCACTCTTCTCTCTAAAACCCCTTCGTGTTCTTCGGCGTCCTTGCTTGCGATTGGAGAGTAAGCCGCACATTAGTGTCAATTAAGGTAATTTTGTAAACTCTTTATTAATCTCTCTTTTTTTTCCTTGAATTGGGGATTAATTGTTCTTCCTTCTTTGATGTTTGGACGAAGATTCATTGAACCGTTGAATCGTTCGAGGGAGCCAAGCTTGGATTCGCTCAAGTTGATCGTAGAATTAGACCGTCGTACCAGGTATGGGGATAAGTGATTAGTATAGACATGTATGCTTTATGGTAGCGTAAGATGAAGGGTTAACACATGACCCTGTTGTGTGCTAAATGTTTAATTGATGTTGTTTGTTATATGAATGACTATGTTTTCCATATGCTTGGCATGTTGTAATTGTGAACTAACACTGATGATGATTATGCGATGGTTGGATGTATTGATTTTTGATGATTGATATTGTGAGATGAATGTCGTTGTTGCTATAAATACACTAATTAAAGACATAGGGACGTTAGTAACCAAGCAATGATTATAGGTTAATTCCCAATGCTCATAAGACCTGAATCTTAGTAACCGGGGGGGGGGGGGGGATTAATGCTCAATGGTATAGTTAAGACCCTATGTTTGATCTATGAGTGCTTTAGGGATGTTAGTAATAAAACAAGAATTAAAGGATTAATTCCCAACAATCATAAGACATGGAGATTAAAATAAGAAGAACGAGGTTAATACTTGATGGTGTAGTTAAAAGACCATAAGATTGATCTATGAGTGCTCTAGGCAGTTGGTGAGGACTCCTAAAACGTTTTGCCTAGACTGAACGGGCATGCTCCAGTACGCACGGCTGTGCTCGATAAACAGCATGCCCGTGTTGGGGGTTAGCACGACCGTGCTCCCAAAACAGAATAAGACGTTAAGTCGAAACAAGGGTGGCTTCACCCAAAATATCTCATATGACGAAATAAGACACCAATTAAAGTAAAGACAGGATAGATAGTCTAATTAAGCCTTAATAAAGATAATCAAAGATGATGAGAGATTAAGACGATAACGATGAGTTACCGCACGATATTAAACTTTGATGCTTAATGGTCAAAGTTGCCTTGATGTTTATTGGTCAAGGTGTTGTTGTTGTTAAGCCTTGATGCTTATTGGTCAAGGTGTTTCTAGTGTTAAACTTTGATGCCTAAAGGGTCAAAGCGGAGGTGGTGGCTATGATTGTTTGATGTTGTTGTACATGCATTCACGTATTAGAGATGTTAGTGGGAGAAGCTGTAACATAGGGGAGGTCGTCCGAGAGTAAAGCGATATGGCCGTCCGCGGTGATTCATCTAGGTGGATCATGCGCCCCCGTGGTGGTGCATTAGAGAGTAAGCTGCATCGACTATCCAAGGGGTTCACCCATGGTTTGGTGAACCGTCGGCGTTGATGCTTGAGATAGTTATGGATCCACATGCATAATGGAGTAGTGGAGTAGCACTGCATCGCATAACATGAATTGTTGATTATGATATGATGTATTGGAATGTTAAGTGTTGTTAGAATATGATATGTTTATATACATGTTGTGTGATCATCTTGCTAACTGCCCCATTGCTATTATGTTTATACAGCAGTTTCTTACTCCCCATCTTCTGTTGTTTCTTTGCATGTATCTTCAGTTTATGCAGAGGAGGGTGAGCAGCACGTTGAGGAGTGACTCCGAGGAGATTGTTTACTCGTAGTTTAGGACTTTACCTTTTACATAGTTATTTTCGATGTATTTTCCGGATTTGATTACCAGCTCTAATATGTGACATCGGGGTTTTTGGGTTTATGTTTTCTTCTGTTTATGTTGATGTTTCTTTTTCCGTGTTGTTATGTTTTTGTTACATGTGGTACTCGCTACCTTATGTTTATGTTTTATCACTAGTGGAAAATATACATTAGACAGTAAATGTTTACATCAGTTAACCAAAAGCTAGACGTTAAAAAGGGGGCGGTGACAGTTTTGTAAATATCAGACTTCATTAATTCAATTTTAACGTCAGTTGTTGTAAGGAATGACGTTAAAAGTGAAGTGACTCACTTTTAACGTCAGTTCAATAAACAACTGACGTTAACAGTGAAGATTTTAACGTCAGTTCTTTATCGAACTGACGTTAAAAGTGAGTCACTTCACTTTTAACGTCAGTCCTTACAACAACTGACGTTAAAGGTTATTTTAATAATTTTTTTATCTAGTATACGTACCCTTCCGCATTGCCTTCCTCAAAGTTTCAGTTTCACAATTGCTTTGATGTTTTGTGTTTCTGTTTTGAAAACTAAAATATATGTGCGAAGTACAACTTGAATCAATAACCCAAACCAGATCTCATTCATGAAGTGTAATACAGACTGAAACAGAAGATTGAAAGGGTTTAAAATCCTATAAAAAGTTACATTATTGAAAGGGTTTAAAATCCTAAACATTTGTTGAGGCTTCGTTCCCTTCACGGGTGAGCAAGAGAGGAGAGTCGAGCGACTGAGTTTTCCAGAATTCAATGAGGAGGTTGTGTGGCAAAGCATAAGGTCACTTTTGGAACCCCTTATCACACCCGAAACATTAAAGCTACATCCCATCAGAGAGTTTTATGAAATATGCCAAAGGGAAAACTATACTCCGAAGGGTGCACTCGATCTGTTTTAGCAATGGTCTTGGAACAGTCACTTGCATCCTTTAAGACCTCATAAAACTGGGGGGCATGAGAGAGCTTAAGAGAGGCAAAAACAGGTGCACTAGATCTGTTTCAAGCAAAGGCAATGGTTATAGAGACTTCCATGACGGTCACTTGCTGCCAAAGCTTAGGTTTTGGAACTGTGACGCCCGAGCACCTGATTTGCCCTCCAGCAGCAGATTCTCCGGAAGGATGATAAGGTGAGCAACTCACATTACGTGATTTACACAAGCTTATCACCCATGTTACGTGATTTACACAACCTCAGAAGTTGTTTGTCCATTAAGACAAAGATCTTTGAGTCTAGGAATAGGAAGAAATAGTGATGAAGTTAATCTCCATGGCAGAGCCATATTGTGAAGCCGAAAATTAAAAGGATGGAAGGAAGCTATTTATAGGAGCAGGGGATGAAGTTACTAAGCTATTCTGATTTTCTTGAAAACTTATCTATAAACTTAATGCTCATTAAGAGGATTAAGTTACAAGGAGCATGGGTAAGTAGCACAGTAGTCAAAGGAATGAATGTTTTTGCAGATATCTATACACTTTTAACATCAGTTGTTTAAAACAACTGACGTTAAAAGTGTTTTTAAAATAAAAAATATTTATTGTTAACGTCAGTTTTTTATACAACTGACGTTAAAAGTGTGATTTTTACTTCAGTTAAATAAATAGCTGACGTAAATAATCCTATATATTATAAACGTGCAGAATGAATATTGGAAATAATGTAATATACGGGAACTTGGAAGTCATAAATTAAGTTGACGTTAAAAATGAGGTGGTGGCAGTTTGTAAATATTAAATCATTATTTGCGTCAGTTCTATAAATAACTGACGTAAATAATTATGAAACTCATTTCATTGGTTGTCATCTCCCTGTTGTCCCTCTTAACGCAGATCACTCCATATAGTGCAGTTTATTTCTAAACCTTTTTTTTAAACAAGTTTTTTTTTAATTTTTATTAATTAGCTTGAATTAGTAAACAAATTCTTGTGCAAATTAAAATAAATAAACACTTAACATAAAACAAGTTATATGTATAATCAAATCGTATCTCATTGAAGTGATTCATAAGTTAAAATTACATGATTAAAAGATAAAAAATTTCTGCAACATAGCCCTAAAATATAAAAAAGTTTCTGCTTCAACATCATTTTCTTCTCAGTCCTTTCATCAGAAACTCCAATGGATGCATCACCTCCCTCACTTGAATTCCATGATGCAAAGTAAACCCTCAGTCACTAGCAACGAAAGCAAAGTGAAATGGATCTTTGCATCTTTCTTCTTTACTGGAATTCCTTGATGCATCATCTTGAATCCACAGTCACTTGCTTCCAAAGCAAAGTGAAAGGGATGACGGGGATGAAATAAAGTGAGAGAATCACATTACGTGATTCACCCAACCTTACCATCCATGTTATGTGATTTACACAACCTCAGAAGTTGTTTGACCATTAAGACAAAGATCTTTGAGTCTAGGCATAGGAAGAAAGAGTGATGAAGTTAATCTCCATGGCAGAGCCATATTGTGAAGCAGAAAATTAAAAGGATGGAAGGAAGCTATTTATAGGAGCAGGGGATGAAGTTACTAAGCTATTCTGATTTTCTTGAAAACTTATCTAAAAACTTAATGCTCATTAGGAGGATTAGGTTACAAGGTGAATGGGTAAGTAGCACAGTAGTCAAAGGAATGAATGTTTTTTGCAGAAACTAATAAACTTTTAACGTCCGTTGTGTAATACAACTGACGTTAGAAGTGTGAGTGTTTTTAACGTCGGTTTCTTAAGACAACTGATGTTAAATATATGACCCTTAACATCAGTTTTTACTAACAACTGACGTAAAATGTTGTTTTATTTTGATTATAACGTTTACACCCGCGCGCCTTCTGCACTTCTATGTACGTCTCTTTTCTCTTTTCATCACGCTCAACCCTCACTCTTGCTCTTACTCTGCCCTAATCGCGAGCTCATCTCCACCGCAACCACCGCGAGGGCTTCTTCGCCACCACCGTGAGGTACACTCTTAACCCCTAACTCTGCCTTTCCAGCTCATTCTTTGCAATAACTTGACATCTCTCTTTCCCCTTCCCTCGCACTAACTCTCCTTGTCCCTCTGCTCTCAGTAACCACATCGAACGTTGGCCACCACTCGAGCTTCCCCACCACCACCACGCGAGCGCCTATTTCTGGTGAGTCTTTAGGGCACATTTTTTTATTTTTGGTTTTGAGTGTATGCTGAAACTGTAGTCTCAGTAGTTGAAACTTGAAATTGTGAGTTTGAGTTGTTTGGAATGTCTCTATTTTTGGTTTTGAGTGTATGTTGAAACTGTAGTCTCAGTAGTTGAAACTTGAAACCGTGAGTTTGAGTTGTTTGGAATGTCTCTATTTTTGGTTTTGAGTGCACGTTGCTCTGCTGGTTGATCTGTCACGGCCGTGATGCTCATCACGGCTAGGCCGTGATCAGTTCTGCATGTGAGGGTTTGGTTCAGTTGGAACGTTACGGCCGTGATGGACATCACTGCCAGGCCGTGACCAGTGCTTGGCAATCTTCAAAAACTATAGTTTTCAATCTCCCATATTGTCCTTATATTGGATAGATGTTTTGTATATCTACAGGGCCTATCTAGTTATTTTTATTTATACTTCTGTATTTATTTTGAGTTATAACCTATGTTATTAATACATATATATTGTTTCTGAACAGGCATACATATGGATCAGTCGGACAGCCCTCATGCAGGGAGGACACTGTGGGGGCTACGCAGGACCCGATCACGCCTACGCCTGATTCTAGTGTAAGTTTACATGTTATATACTATCTTTAGTCCTTCTTTTTAATGTAAGTTTATAATGTTACAACCCTCTATTTTATCTTTTTTTTTGTCCATACAGACATCACGGGCTCATAGGAAACGGGGTAGAGGAGCCACCTCGTTGAAGAAACTAGAGAAGGACAGGCAAAGCGGACAGAAGCTTGAGGTGTCCTTCGATGCTAATCTAAATGCCCAGGGACCCTGTGCTAAAGAATTTAATAAGTGGGTGTTTCTACAAGCGAAGCAGCACGTAAGCATCAACTACAACCACTGGAATGACGTTCCACAGAACGTTAAGGATCAGATTTGGGAGGCTATCGTGGTATTTTACCATTACATTCATTTGATTTACATTATTAGATAATTATCCGAGTTATAATCCATCCAATTGTTATGTATTTAATGTGTAGGTAGCTTGGACTGTGCCAAATAACGAGGATCATCGTCATAAATGTATGAAAATGGCATCAAAGCGTTGGAATGGGTTCAAGCATGATCTTACCATGTACTATGTATCTGGGAAGAAGCGGCTTGATAATATGTTCTCGGATTATCCCTCGATTGATCAGGATATTTGGGATATGTTTTCCAGGAGTCGACATGATGGAGAATTTCAGGTTGGTTGATTAAGTTAATTTTGTATGCTTATTATAGATCATTTAATTGTATTTAATTATGTGTTTTTGTTTGAATACGCTGAGGCAAATAAGGGTCGGCAAAATCAGGCGAAGAACGTCCACCGCCACACCATGTCTCAGGGTGGGTACCAGACTCGGATCGAGCAGATGATGGCGGATAGGCTGAGGGCGAAGCAGGAAGAGCACTCTGTTAGGATTGAAAGAGGAGAGGTGCCTGAGGGCACACCATTAAGTCCTCCATCAGACATCGACCGCGAGGATATCTAGTTAGCCGACCGCATGACAAAGATGGGATCTTTTAAAGTTGATGCCACTCGCGAAGTGACAGATAAGATTGTAAGTAAATAATTAACTTCATTTCAATTGATATTTGTATAGATATTTGCAACACTTTTCACTTGCACGTTTTTTCATTGTAGATGGATCTTAAAGCACAATCCTCCCAGGGCTCATTCATCCCTTCTGGACGGCGGGACGTCTTGATGACTGCTCTAGGCAAGAAAGACCATCCTGGTCGGGTTCTCGGTGTTCCTGGGAACGTGACCATCAAAGAATATTATGGCAAGTCTGCTTCAAGGAAGCGGGTGGTCGATGAAGCATCAATTTTGGCTGACATTACTCAGCACCTCATGTCCAACCCAGCTATTACAACACATCTGATGCAAAGCTTAATATCCAACCCGAAATTCAAGCAGGCGCTTGCCAGAGAGCTTTCCTCCGTCGGTACATCCCAGGACACCGCAGGGCATGCCAACCCTTCACATGTGAGCACAAAAGAGAGTTTTAGTAGGGCACATGTGGAGGACGATGAGTTGGCAGCTAGGGAGCGGGAGTTCGAAGTCCAACGCCATGAGCATGGGTTGGAAATGAAAAGGCGTGAGCTTTAGTTGGACTCCAAACGACGTGAGCTCGAAATGTTAACAAAGGTATGTATTCATTATTAATGTCCAAATTAGTCAAATAATTACTTGTGTTTTTTTTAATTATCAACAACTTATCTATTTTATTTTTCCTAAACTGAAGGCCAAGTCGACGTCGGTGTCGCTGTCACCTATCACTCGTTTGTTCTCACTTGGTGAGGATTATGTGTTTGAGATTTTTGAATGTCCATTGGAGCACGATGGATGGGTGGCACGCCCAGATCAACGGAGGATATTTACCTTCTGTGGTGACGATCTCGGGAATGCCTGCAGAAATAACGTCTGGATAAACAGCAATGTTTTTAGTCTCTGGTGCACGTAAGTTAATTTTAATTTTATAACTTATTTATTTTTGGTATTTTTCCATTTAATAATTTATTTTAATTTCAATATATATATTATTTAATTAACATCCACACCTTTTCATATCTTAGGTATCTCCATCGTCTTCAGTTTGATAAGGGCGTTGCATCAGTTTACGGCTTCTTAGATCCGTCAATCCTTGTGCCCCAATTCTTTGCTAGCGATGCATTGAGTAAATACTTACGGAAGTTGTTGGGAGACAATCAGAAAGAATTATATCTGGCTCCCTACTGTATGAAAAGCCATTGGCAGTTGTTCGTACTTCACCCGTCTAGGCATACTGTCATATTCTATTGCTCTCTCCACCAACAACGCCACAGGTGGTGTTGGAAGCTGTAAATAAGTAAGCAATTAATCTTAAATTTAATTTAAGTTTTAATATCAGTTGTTTTTAGTTTATTACACACATGATATATTAATTTGTTAATTGATCGACATGATTATTTGTTTATGATAGCGCGCTGAAGGCGAGTAGCATAAGTTGCGCCAACGGGAGAAGTATGACTTCTAAGGCTAAAGCAAATTCTGTATGGAACATCATCAAGGTTTGGTAATTTATTTATCAAATAATTAATATTATAATTACTAATTTATATGTATATTCAAATGACATTGAAATTAATTTTGTTGGTAGTCTCGATTTCAAAATGACGGGTGGTCGTGCGGCTATTATGTGATGCTCATATGCTGAACATAGTCTCCACATCTATTACGGATGGATGGAATAAGGTAATATTTAAACAACTTGTTAAATTATATATTATAGTTTTGAAGATGACTTGCATTGATGTTATTGTTATTATTTGAACGTGTGTAGGCATTTAACGACCAATCGCCTATTCAAGAAGATGAGTTAAGAGACTTGAGGATGCGCTTCGCTGAATTCTTCTTCAAGTATGCGGCTGAAAAATGAATTGACAAGATACCTCCTCAATACTTAGATAAATAGTTTTTTTGTTAGACTTTATAAACTAATTAATAACATGTATATATATATCCTTAGATTGGTAGTTTTGTTTTTTAGACATTGGAACTAAAATTTATTTATATATATACATGGGTTTTGGTTTTAAGTCCCCCCATTGTTCCATTTTTCCTTTGCAATTCTGTAATGTTGTGATATTCTATGTTACTGGGATATTTACTGAATGCAGGGATAGCTGAGGGGAGTGATATTTTAAAACCGAATTTAAAAAAAAATTTATTAACGTCAGTTGTATCAAACAACTAACGTTAATAGTATTTTATAAAGTATGCAGTACACTATTAACGTCAGTTGTAATAAACAACTGACGTTAAAATTAAACCTTTAACGTCAGTTCTTTATAACAACTGACGTTTGTTTTAACAAAATTAACGTCCGTTGTCTTAAAGAACTGACGTTAATAGTTTTATGTTTAACGTCAGTTGTTTAAAAAACTGACGTTAAAATATTAACGTCAGCTGTATTTACGTCAGTCAATATTCTGACGTAAAAAATCAATTTTAACTGACGTAAAAAACACTTTTTGCACTAGTGTATTTATTATAAATGAATGTTTTATTTATATATATATATATATATATGTGTGTGTGTGTGTGTGTGTGTGTGTGTGTGTGTGTGTGTGTGTGGGTGTGGTAACACATTCAAGATTTCCCTTAGATGATCAAAATCATGACCTTTGCCATACCCAAAAATTACAATACGAAACATTCAATTATGGGAATGTAGTTCAATCTATTAGGTGATCTTTTCTCATTTTTCATCAATAACCGCTCTTGTGTCAATCACAAAAATGCCTAAACTTAGTTGAAAATATTTTTAAAAATATTTTCTTATTTTCGCTACTCCAAGAGCATAAGTGACACAAAAATAGATGATCTTTCACTTATTTTCTTTTGTTTCAAATTAAACTAAGATCAAATAATTTTTTTAGATTTCAATCACGATCTAAGGTTGGTTCTTCGGGAACTATACCACAAATGTTCATATAAAGTCATAGTTTTTTGAATAACATTTTTTTTATATAGTTTTGTGCAATCCTAAGGGATGCTTGAATATTATATTCTTCTCGAATTTATCAGAAATAATATGATAACTTTGTTTTATCTTTTATCTTGAATGTTTGTGTGTTTTTCTGTTGAAAAACCTTCATACAAGTCACTTGTGTGATTGCTTTGTTAATCACTCGTCTGTTCTGAGCTTATGCTTGCGAAAAGTTTTAACTTTATCTAAAAGTCAGATAAACACAATTCAACCTTATTATTGTGTTTACAATTGTCTATTTCAGGTTGTAAACTTTCTCTACACTATGTTGGTTATAAATTTAATTTCTCATGATGTGCAAAGAGCCTGCAAACACTGAATGGGCTTGTAAGAATAACCATTTTAAACGGGTCACGACTTGAGAGTTCTAAAAAAGAGAGGAAATATAGTATGAAGAAAGATTCAATTTAGCAATGAATAGAGTGGAGCAATTTAAATTGAGAAAGACCTCGATTCTAATAAAATAAGTCATAAATTCTTCTTTTTTTCATTTTGGTTTAAACCGGGTATTCCCGCACGTAACTGAGGAGAATCTCTCGAGTCGGGTAGGACTATATATGCAACAAAGCTCTCCCTCAAGTGTTTTATCACTCTTCTTATTTTCATTTGTTATCAATAAAAATTAAAACCTTAATAGTGTATTTTTTATTATTTAGATTTGTGTTTTACCAAGTGTACATTTCAAAGCTATATTGCACCCATGAACATGGTGTCGCACGATTGACAGATAATCGGGTCCCCTCAGCAAGTGGTCAGTGGTTCGATTAATGTCTCATGTGTATGGAAGAGCATCTGTTGTAGGGATGACAATCTGAACCCTACCTGTCGGGTACCCGCAAAAAATACCCACGCTGGGTAGGGTAAAAACCCACTTTTTTGGTATGGGTACGAGCATGGGTAATTACCCACAAATCTAAGAGGGTATAGGCGCGGGTACGGTTACCTTAGTACCCACCCCGCCCCATACCCGCATATATATATATATATATATATATATATATATATATATATATATTTTTTTTTAAAGTTAGGAATTATGATGACTTTTCGAACCCAAAGCCTTCTTATCTCTGAAAATATGCATTTGAGATAAACAAAATCTTAATCTAACAACTTATACTATCCCTTGACACACCTTTTCATTAGCCTTTTCTGAATGCTGATTATATACGGGGAGATATAAAGAAGTTTTCATAAACTTGATGAATTAACCAAAAGATATGTAAAAATAATGTCAACTTTCTCAAATATTTCTACCACATATAGATTTGATCTATAAAGGATAGAGCATTAATACTAAATACAAAGGACCATATATATATATATATGAATAATTTTATTTGTAACAATTTTCTTAGATGGTTGTAACTCCTTTGTCAATGATACCAATGACATACAATCAAAGTCCGAGTTGGATAATACTTGGAAGAGAAGGTATTGCCTAGGAGTGCTACATTTGATATACTTGGATGGTGGAAAACAAATGGGATCAAGTTTCCAACATTGTAAAAAATTGCTAAGGATATTTTTGGCCATCCCAATTTCTTCTGTTGCTTCTGAATCTACTTTTAACACAGGAGGTAGATTGTTGAGTCCTCGTCATTCTAGGCTTCATGAGAATACGTTGGAGGAACTTATATGTGCACAAATCTGGATAAAGCATGATATGGAAGGTAATGAATGTTGCATTAATATATTTGTTTAATGAAATTTGTGTTTAGTCTAACCATTAATTTAATTTTTTGTTATAGTTTCTATTGGTATAATTGGACCAAAGCAATATTTACACATGAAAGACAAACATTTGCGGACTTTTCAATACTCTAATTCAGAAGATGAGGTAAGAAAATCTAACAATTTGTTATTAATTAATGCTTTACAAGTTTACAATGTATAACTAATAACTAACATAATGTATGTTTTTTATTTTACAGGTTTTGGACAACATCAGCAACATGGGCTCGGGAATTACAACTTGACGAATTTATTGTTTTGGATGCTTATTGTTATTTACTTGTTTTGGATATTTTACATGTTTTTATTTAGTATAATACATTGGTTTATAATGTTTCATGAATACATTCGAAACATCGTTGTATGGTTTTTAAATAAGTTATGATCTTTTGTTATTTATTTGTTTTCTTTGTTAAAGTGCTGGTAATGGGTGCGGGCGTGGGTAATTAGGACCCAGAAGGTACGGGTAAGGGTGCTGAGGTTGCTACCCACGAGAGTACCGGTTTGGGTCCGGGTAATTTTTTCAAATACGGGTATGGGGACGAGTACTATAGTACCCTACCAAAATCCTACCCATTGCCATCCCTAATCTGTCGGGAGAGGTCAACCCCTTAAATGGATCTCCGTATCTCGAGAGATTAGTTTCTAGCTCCTAATCAAAGAATATCCGGGTTAACCCAAAAAATCTATATTGCGCCCCTACCTTAAAAAGTGGAACCTAGTTGCCAACACCATGTTTGTTGCGGTGTCATGTAAGGCAAGATTAGTACTCTGTATCAACCAGAGGGGAAAACTAATAAGAGAGATATGATATTTTTGGTATCTTATGTTCATTATTGATTAACAACATTCACTTTTAATAAATAAATAAGAAGGAAATAGAATATTGCAATGCATAATGGTAAATTACGGTATATGGTAAATTACGGATTTTAAATATATATGATTTTTGTTTACAGGGATATGATATTTAATATGTGTAGAGTTGCACAGGTTAGAAAAATCCTTATATAAATTAGGATGAAACATATAATAAGACTTAACAATTAGGAGAATGAGTGTCCCGAGGACACTAGCTAAAGAATCAAAAGAATAAGACTTTCATTGAAAAATGATGTATTTAATATTTAGATGAAAAGTTGAATACTCAAGAGTTCCAAGAAAACCTGTTTTTATGAATTCCTTAACTAACACCCTTAAGACAGTGACTAGCATTCTCCAAAGCATTTAACTAAAAGTAAATGATTTTCTATCCCATGCAACCTTATACATGTTAATAAATAAAAAATAGAAATGTTATGTTAAAAGTTTTGTATTCAATTCCTTGAAAGTTTAAAAGTTACTTTTTCCAAGACAACATTTCTATTATTTGATTCTTAACATGTGAAAAGTTGCATATGTTAGAAAAATCGTAAAATAAAAACTAACCAGTATAACTTGATGGGTTTTTCTGTTGTACAGGTTAAGGAACCCAAAAACAACAACTATTTATTGTAAAAACTAAGGGTCTATTTGTTTTATTTCCAGTTTCATATTTCCATTTTCTATTTTCAGAAGTAATTACAAAATTGTCATTCTATTTCCTGTTTTTAAACATTTGTATAGAAAATAATGAAAATGGGAAAATGTTGTATTCAGTATTTCCTATACAAAATTTTGAAAACAGGATGCTCAATTAAAATAAAATGACGATTTTGTAATTATTTGTCATGAAAACAAAAAACAAAAAACAAAGCAAACATACCTTATTTTATTTTTGAAAGTATATATACAAGTTCTCATATAAATATACTATTTTGAATTCCATAATTTATACAAGATTACATGGGATAGAAAAACTCTTCTCCGTAGTTTATCAAAAAAAAAAAAAACTCTTCTCCGTCTACTAGGGATAGTAATGGGGCGAGGTGGGGCGGGTGTGGGTAGTGCTTCTCCCGTATCCATCCCCGTCAATATCCATAGATATTTATGCGAGTGAAATGTGTCCATTGATATTTGTGGGTATTTAAGATTCTAGAGTAAAGGGAAGGAAAATAAAATTATACATAATAACATAGCGATATATATATATTAACATTATATAATATATTGTATGTATTTAATTTTTTTTTTTATTATTATGGGTTTAACCTCTAAAAAATATGAAATAATAAAGAAAATAAAGTTTATTTCATCTAAAAGTGATAAAAATTGTCATAATATATATTATATTATATATTTGATAAAAATAGTTATTATGAATATACGGGTATCCGTAGGATGAGTATTGTGATTCTCATTTAACAAGTAACTATTTACTACACATTAGTTAATCTATTCGGATATCCGCAGCGGGTAATTTTGCCCTCTTATCTGTCCTCGATGCGAAATAAGTATTGAGACCATCGACTATGTTTTGGGCAGTTCAAATTTGGCTTGCTTCTCCCTTGGGTGTTAGATTTAACCCTCAAATAGAAGAACCCTTCTCTCAATGACTGCAATCTCTCATTCTTCATGCCCCTGTGGAAACGGTGGAGTTAACGGCATCTATCATTTTTGGAGTTTGGAACAAATGTTGCTCTGAAGGGAAATAATTCCAAGTTATAGACTCAGTTAACAAAGCTTGCAATATCTTTCATGAATATAAAAGAATAAGCTTGTTAAATCTTACCCAGAACCGCTCAGCAAGAACCAGCAAAGCAAGGTGGCTGCCTCCTCCTTCTGGGTATTTCAAGATGAATATTGATGCAGCAATTCCGAGTGATGGTGACTGTGGCATCGACACAATCATTCGAGACGGAGAAGGCAATGTTATGGCGGCGACATCTTGGAGGATTCAGTGCATGCATGACTCGAGTTTGGTGGAGGCGACGGGAGTTTGATTGAGCATGACTTTTGCCCTAGAGCTTCTGTTCTTACACCTCATTATTGAATCCGACTCTATGGTTGTTCAAGCATTGCAAAGGAAAAAGTTTCACAATTCTTATTTGGGCCCTATAATTTCTGATTGTAAACATTTAGAGGCCCATTTCACTAAGCTTGTTTTTTCCCATATTGGTAGAGCTGAAAATAGGGATTTGATATTCTCATATCTCGTTTACAAAATATTTTTTCGCTTTACCGAATTTACCCCTACCCGCTTATTCCCTACTAACATAAATCGCTAAATCCTACTACCCCAATTTTCTGCTCATATCCTTCCCACCTCATCCTCATCTCCTTCTAATTTTCCCCTTTCTTTTTCTGCACCAGAGAAAGCGAGAGAACGAGCCAGCAAGATACTTTTAGCTACCTATAACGAGAGAACGAGAATGTAAAATAGAACGAGAGAGACTTCAAACAATAAGACAACAAGCTTAAAACAAGTTAAAGGAGGAGAAGAAGAGCTGCGTGGTGAGGCGAGGCGAGGCAAGGCGATGCGGAGACGACGAGGCGACAAACTAGTTTAAAACTTAAATAATTGCTACTAAAATGTTAAATTTAAAACGTTAAATAAATTTGACAGTTTTCGTAAGTGGAGGGTGAATCCGAAAAGAAACTAATTTCCGTAAATGTGTAATTTCTTGTCACTTACGGAAACTAGTTTCTGTAAGTGTCAATAAATTACACACTTACGGATTACGGAAATTAGATTCCGTGAATGAAACCAAAAATTTAAAATAAAATCGTTGTTCAAACTAAGAAATTAAATAGAGGAATGTTACCTCCTTGTGTCAACTTTCATCTTCATCGGATCGATGATGCCAAAGATATACCAAAGAATCTTAAAGCATGGAGTGTGGAGTGTTGCATAGCGAGACGTGGGAGGAGAATGAAGAAGAACAAAAGAATGAAGGGAGAAAAAAGAGAGAATGGGGTGGGTTGTAGGGGTGTTCCCGGATTGGATTAGATCGGTTTTGAGCTAAAACGTCATCCGATCCAATGATGAAAATAACGTGCGGTTTGGATTGGATCGGTTTGCTTCCTTAAAAAAATTCGATCCAATCTGATCCAATCAAATGCGATTTGGATTGGATTGGATAATTTGGTTTTTGTTATGCTTTATTTTTTTTCTTATGTCAAGTGTCCTTTTTACTTATTTAATAGTGAACAAAAGATAATCTTCATTTAAGTGAGCTGGTTTAGGGTGTCCAATACTTATTTTATCATCTCTTTACATTAGAACTGTAAAACCTTTATGAAAAGCAGCAATTATTTGTTCCTTATGTTTATGTTTGACTTGGTGACTATAAAGCCCCGATTTTCTGCTTCTTGTTAATCTGTGCTTAAGTGTGTGCTTGCCAGTAATTAATTTTAAAGTTTTAGAGATTATTTTGATAAACTAAAATCATTTTTATAACTTAGTTTATCCTAGGAAGCTCCAGTAAAAATTTCAGCTGAAAATTCAAACGAGTTACAGTTTGCGTTTTCTCTATCGGTACAAGTTTACTGATCAGAAAATGAAGTTTTTACTCGTGAACGAAACGATTGGACTTCTAATTACTATTGCTAATGTTTCTACTATTTTAAAAAATTTAATTTTATTGATTTTTCGGGTGCGATTTTCATAAGAAATACGATCGTTTTATACTGTCGGGGAGAGGAATTGAACTGGAACGAAACAAAGGGAAGTCAATGAATTTATTTTCATCATATTTTGGAGTGTTTGGTGAGCAAAATCTTCTTTGAATAGTAAACCATTATTACATGAAATCATTATTTTCATAATAAATTATTAATTTTCAAAAAAATTCATTAAAAATACAAATTAAAATTTTTAAATTTTCCTCTCTTTTTCTGCTGAACCAGCGCCCCCCTCCTCTATATAAATCCCTCTTCCTCACACTTCTTCACTTTTCCTCTTATAAACTCCAAAGCACTCATAACACACTTGCTTAAGTTCTTCTTGTTTTTGAGCAAACTCAAGCCTTGCTCTCAAGGCTTCTAATTTCTGCTGCACCTAGGCATAATATTCATCTATTCTACTTTAAGTTTCTTGCCATTTTTATTTCTACACATGCATGTCAAAGTTGTTCATGAAAGCTTATTCCTTTTGCTTTAAAACCACTTCCTTTCAAGTTCTACTCATCTTCATCACCATCATCAATACTTGCATGTTGAAAAAGGTTTTCCCATGACCTATTTTGAAGGGTGGCCGAAACCCTAAGGGAGAAAAGGTTGATGGTTTTGCAAAAAATTCTACATGCATGTTAATTATTTATGCTATATGTTCATGGTTCCAACTCATGGTCTTAGAAGAAAATTCCTTTTTATGGTTTCTATCAACTCCTACCCATTTTCACTTTCATTTTCATGTCTTGCATGTGTTCAAAAAGTTATCCTCCCTATGATCATGGTGTGGCCAAAAACACAAAGAGGGAAAAAAGGAGAGCTTTTGATGAAAATCCCACATGCATGGCTTAAGGAATTTGATTTAAGTATTTTTCAAATTATGTAGTTGTTAACAGTATGTATTCCTTCCTTGTTGTGATTCTATGGCTAAAACTCTAAGATATTTGAGTTAGTGAAGCCTAACTTTTGATCATTGGAAGATGCATGTTTAATGAAACTATAAACTTTGCTTGAGTGAAGTAATGTTTACTTTGAAAAATTTTAATGTTCCTAAAACTTGTATTTTAAAGGGGCCGAAACTCACTTGATGAGTTGATGAGGCTTGTTCAAATTTTTTTAAGTAAAAGGATATTTAGAACACTATAGTATTTACATGCATGAAATTAGATTGGTGAAAAATCATATTTTTCCACCATTTCTTGTGGAGGCCGAAACCTATGGTTGATGAGGCTAGGGTTTGAAATTTTATTTTTCAAGTTTTAAATTTTATTTTACATATTTGATACTTAAAAAGTCTAAATCCAAAAGCTTGTATAAATTAAAATTTTCTAGCCTATTTTATAGAGCATGACCGAAAGCATGCATGAAGAAAAATGGTGATTTATAATTTTTTTAACTTATGTTAAACATTTGTTTTGATTATAATTGCAATCGTAACGAGAACTCGAGTTCGTTGCTTTGAAACCGCGATTGAATCCTTTACCCTTTTACTCTGAGGTAAGGGAAGAAAGCCTGATGGATATTATTATTATGATGACTATGTTACCTATGTTTGCTTAATGATGATTGGTTTTGTTTGGATGAATATGATGAGTTTTTTTTATCTGATCTATACGCATCATGTGTTTACTTGATTTGTACAAAATTTATGATTATATAAATATGTTAGCATAATGATATATTTGTTCAAGTTGTTGCATTGAAAGCCTAACCTTGGGTTAGAGCTCAATTAAATAAATTAAGATAAAAGTCTTAATAGAAATTGTGGAGGAAGCTATAAATAAATAATTTTATTTGAAAATAAGTTTTGATTTAAAAGAGAAGAAAGATAAAATCATATTTCAGATTTATTTTGTAATATTAGAAATTTTATGAAAAAGGACAATATTTTCTTTTGATGAGAAGTATAATTTTTGGAAATAATTTAACAAGTAAAAAGGGACTTCTAAAATTAATTTCTTAAATTAAAAGAAATTCTTTCAAAAGAAAAGTTAATTTGATTATTCGTTGAAAAAGAATGAAATTTTTAAAAACAAGGTGATTTTTGAAAATGAATTTCAAAAAGTTTTACTAAAGATTTTACTCAAAACAATATTCTAATAACTTGGATAAGTTATGGAAATTTTGGTTTTTGTTTTGTTTTTCACTGAACGAAAAATAACGTTGAAAAGTGGACCTAGTAATCGAGACGTCGGGCTACTAGTGTTAATAAACACGTTGATCAATGATCCGCATCACGTTGTTGTGGATTGTGCGTCCTATATACGTTGGTATGGACTGTGTGTCCTACATACGTGGTAAAAGAAGTAAAGGTGAAAAGTTGATTTTTCTATGACCACAAAGTCTAATATTGGTGCGTCGGTTTAAGACTCTTGTGATTGGACACTCAGATTCAAATGTCCGGTGTTTACAAATTTTAATACATTGAAAAATTATGGAGGTCGTGAGCCTTTGAGCTTCGACAAGGAAAGAATTATACACAAAGAAAAGTTGCGATAATAAAATGTTTTTCATGCATTTGGCAGACGTGCCCAAAGTTGTTTTGTGTGAATACCTTGAAGGGTAGGGTATATCATGCTATGTTGTATCATTGTGCCTTGGCGGACAATGAAATCCATATGCCTTGATTACTATGCCTTGAGTTGGATAGTATGTTATGGACATCCACGCACTTTGCACACTGTGCTAGGAGTTTTGGGTAGTATAGTGGACTAACACGTTGTGTAACGCCCTTTGTTACATTAGTAACCCAAATTAATTTCAATAAAAATCCTTCCAAACATTTAATTAAAAAAAACACAAGTCATAAAATTTTTCTCAAATAACTAAATAGGAAAATACCTCATATTAAATAATATAGTAATAAAAAAATATCCGTGTAATGAATATATATATAAATAAAAACCACATGCTTCCATACCGGGCGTCTACTAACAAACCCAACGATAAATAAATAAATGTGTCTAGCCACATACGACTCCTTATTTAAGAAAATACTAACCAAACTAGAAAGAATAACTAATGGAATCCACTAAGTCTTCACGTCTCTTCAGTTTCAATGACGTCCTCCTCGTGCTCTGAAAACAATACTTATAATGAGATATAAAATCCCAGTGATCAACAATGCAGTTTTAAAAGTATTTTCGAAAATAGCATTGTTCTCAGCCGGTGCGGTAACCGGAAAAACTGTCCATGGCACTGATCAGCCTTTGGCTCGACTAGTTTTTGACTAGTAAAGCCAATGGTTTTATTCGAGTTTAATCTCGTTTTCGCCCAAATTTGGATGTATTTGTCCTCAAGCATCATTTTGAGTCTGTAAAGTATTTTTAGGTTAATTTAGTTGATTTGGAGTAGAATAAAGCACTTACTGCTACCTCTTGTTTTCAGGTTAATAAAGAGAAGCAATTTTGGAGTTTTTCGCCCCGCGAGAGGCTACTCGCCTCGCGAGCCTGAAGCCTTACTGTGCCAGAAATGCCATCCTCTTTGGCTCGCCACGCCAATCATGTTTCGCCTCGTGAGAAATCCAAACACTGAAGGACTGTTCATAAGATTCGCCTCGCGAAACATGTTTCGCCTCATGAGCGACCGCAACCCAGATTCTGTATTTATAGTCTGTTTTAGGGCAGAACTGAAATCTTCTCATCATCTTATCTTTTTAGATAGTGACGGCCGCGAAATTAGGTTTAGAGTTTGGTTTTCCCTTTGTAATGGAGAGCTAGTCTCCTTTGATCAATCTGCTGTAATCGGGTTCCATTGACGCTTGAGATTTTGTAATTCCTAAACTTAATGCTTTTCTCTTTCAATATTGTTCTGTATGTTCTGTTTGCTTAATTCAGGATTATATAGAATATATATTGATTTGTTTCGATGATTGTGTGTTCCTAAACTTAATCGTGTTTGCTTAATTCACGCGTGTTCAATTCGTGTTTGCTTAATTCACGAAGGGCTTAATCCGTTTGCTTAATTTGGAATTAGAAACATATGTCTCGTAGCGTCGGTTTCGCTTGTTAATTGATGTTACAATCGAAAAAATATTAGAATCCGCTTAGGGATTGGAATTATGTGAACCGATGATAGTGGGAAACCGAAAGCAGTAGGTTGATCGTTTAGCTTATTTGGTAATTATTTAGTTTGCATTGTTTTTCTGCTTTGTTTTCTTTATTTAATTTCAAATATCAAAACCCCCCAAAATCTGATTTTTTCTGTTAACAACAACCCAAGAGTTCTTGTGAGACGATACTCGAGTTGTCGCTCCCTAACTACATATTTTTACAAACCGCTCACTTTTTGACGCGTGCGCGACAGCGCGTCAAAAATTGGCACCGTTGCCGGGGACTCTTGTTGTTATTAACAAGAAAAAAAAACTTTTGCATTACTGAATTAGTTACGGCTACTTTGTCTGGTTGTGAATCTTAGTGCTTTCCATGGATAATTACATGCAGGGTTATGTGCCTAATGTTTATTATGAGCCACCACCATGCATATGTTATCCTAACTTTGCTGGAGGTTATGAGTTTAACAGTGATTTTGGCATGTTTGGAGTGAATGGTTACTCTGGCCAACATGGTGGAGGACAAAGCAGCTTGGATGAGATTGCCTCTTTGGTGCAACGGATGGCAGAGAACAATCAACGGATGATAGAAGCTGGTTTCCAGAATTTGGCCGCTCAAATGGATCAAAGCCAACAGAGGATAGAAGCTGAATTTCAGAAGTTGGCCGCTCAAATTGATCACATTGCCTCCACCTCGGCTGCACTGCAAACTCAATGTCTCCTGGAAGAACATACAGATTCACAAATAGTTGTTCTTGGCAATACTTCTTTTAAACATGATTTTAACAATGATGTCAAGAACACTATTACTGATGAACTGCGTGTTGAATTTCCAGACATTCAAGCTTTTTCTGATTCAGTTTGTTATACTATATGTACTGACTCTACTAACACTAACCGTTGTGTGGTGTGTGTTGAGATTTCTGCATGTATAGCAGGTGATGAATTTGTTAGTGCAATGAATGGAGATCGTGCAGAAGATGAAGCAGCACCGGTAACACTCTCTGCCTATTTGCCACCTCCCCCTGTGGAACCACCAGTGATGGAGTTCAATCCTCTGGATTTTGCACCCTTGGATATGAAGACACTGTGGCCAGTCCAAGAGGTTGAACCCCAATTTTATTGGGAGGACTTTGTTGAGAAAGAGGTCATCTTTGACCCAAGAGGGAGTGAGAAGTCCGCCGCACTTGGCGAGATCACCATATTTGTCAAGTGCTCACCTCCGTATCAAGGCTGCAAGTTAGGGGACCATGGAATGAGCTTCCGTCCTTTGGCTATCACTTGGGCCTTATGTTACAAGCAGTGGGATCCTGGTGGTTTTCTCTAAACCCTTTCCTTTTTAATTTCCCTTGCTTTGTTTTTGTTTTGTTTTCTTCTAGCTCTTGAATAATTTGAGAAGATCAAGAGTTTGAGTGTTGAGTCTTGTGTCGGCAAGTTTGCTGGAATTTGATTGAATTTTGCATAGATGGACTGCATGATATTTGTTGACTGTTGATGATTTCCCCCTAGATTTTGAAAAAGTGAAAATTAATCCCCATGTGAAAAATTGAAAATTGAACTTTGAGATATTTTGTTGTGATTGCATGATTTATGATAAGTTTGGGGTGAAGGGAAGCACACACTAGGGATTGAATCTCGGTCAAACAATTTGCGAAAAATGTCCAGGTGAGGATTTGAGCGTCCAACATGTTTTTAACTGTGTGAATCACTTTTGAGTTGCACTTTCCCGAATTTGCTTGAGTCTCTTCTTGGTTTGCATGCTTATGTGATTGCATCAGATGATTTAGGCAGATTTTCTTTGAAATAGCCACTTGGCCTAAATTGAACCATCCCTAATGCATGTTCCCTAGTCAGTCCCCTTTGAGCCTAATTAGCCTATTGTTTCATGATGACCTTATGTTATGAGCCTAAAATCTGGAAAAACCGTGTTAACCCGATCTTAGGATTAGGAGAGCATGGATGGTTAGCAAAAGAAGGTTTGCAAGAAACTAAGTTTGGGGTGTTTATAAGGATGTGACATGTCATTCTGGGGTGAGAAAAAGAAAAAAATAATAAAAAGGTTGGAGCCAAAGGCAAGGGAAAAAAGGGAATAAAAAGAACAAAAATGTCAACAAAAAAAGGGTATTAAAGGAAAAGGCTGTAGTCGCCCAAAAGCATAAAGGAAAATGGAAAAAGGAACTTGAGTGGAATTTCGGTGTGTTGAAATGTTCATGCTCTCTTAGTTCCTAGGGACTTAAGCCCAGTACCTTTGTATATCATACCCTTAGCCAAGCCCCATTACAACCTTTAAAAGACCTTTTGATGTTGCATGCATGTTTTCGTGGGAACCTTGACTGAGATGAAAATCAAATTCATGGGAAGTGCTCTTGAAATGTGAATTGAGTGAAAAGTTCATAGCCTAGACAAATTGAGCGATTGAGTGAAACATTAAATACCCTTGTGAGGAAGGCGGTTGTTTAAATTTGGTGATCTCCCTTTTGTGTGTAACTTGGATCCCTTGCTTTGAATAATGATTGCATGAATGATGGAATTCTCAGTGGTTTAAAGTAAATGAATGTGGGGATTGTACCGTTGAAAAGGGGGGAAACATCGAAGAGGAATTGTTTGTTGAAATTGCATGAAATTTGTGCGAATTTGATTGAAACCTTTAAGCTTGCCAAGTCTGGGTCCTTTTTTGAGTTTTAGTTTTCTTGGGAACAAGCAAAGTTTAAGTTTGGGGTATTTTGATCAGCCTCTGGCTCGACTAGTTTTTGACTAGTAAAGCCAATTGTTTTATTCGAGTTTAATCTCGTTTTCGCCCAAATTTGGATGTATTTGTCCTCAAGCATCATTTTGAGTCTGTAAAGTATTTTTAGGTTAATTTAGTTGATTTGGAGTCGAATAAAGCACTTACTGATACCTCTTGTTTTCAGGTTAATAAAGAGAAGCAATTCTAGAGTTTTTCGCCCCGTGAGAGGCTACTCGCCTCGCGAGCCTGAAGCCTTACTGTGCCAGAAATGCCATCCTCTCTGGCTCGCCTCGCCAATCATGTTTCGCCTCGCAAGAAATCCAAACACTGAAGAACTGTTCATAAGATTCGCCTCGCGAAACATGTTTCGCCTCGCGAGCGACCGCAACCCAGATTCTGTATTTATAGTCTGTTTTAGGGCAGAACTGAAATCTTCTCATCTTCTTCTCTTTTTAGGTAGTGACGGCTGCGAAATTAGGTTTAGAGTTTGGTTTTCCCTTTGTAATGGAGAGCTAGTCTCCTTTGATCAGTCTGCTGTAATCGGGTTCCATTGACGCTTGAGGTTTTGTAATTCCTAAACTTAATGCTTTTCTCTTTCAATATTGTTCTGTATGTTCTGTTTGCTTAATTCAGGATTATATAGAATATATAATGATTTGTTTCAATGATTGTGTGTTCCTAAACTTAATCGCGTTTGCTTAATTCGCGTGTGTTCAATTCGTGTTTGCTTAATTCACGAAGAGCTTAATCCGTTTGCTTAATTCAGAATTAGAAACATATGCCTCGTAGCGTCGGTTTCGCTTGTTAATTGATGTTACAATCGAAAAGAGATTATAATCCGCTTAGGGCTTGGAATTATGTGAACCGATGATAGTGGGAAACCGAAAGCAGTAGGTTGATCGTTTAGCTTATTTGGTAATTATTTAGTTTGCATTGTTTTTCTGCTTTGTTTTCTTTATTTAATTTCAAATATCCACACCCCCCAAAATCTGACTTTTTCTGTTAGCAACAACCCAAGAGTCCTTGTGAGACGATACTCGAGTTGTCGCTTCCTAACTACATATTTTTACAAACCGCTCGCTTTTTGACGCGTGCGCGACAGCTCGTCATGCACCCGCTAATTTTACAAAATAATATATATAAAACAAAATACTTTTAATATCAATAATAATCTCATCTCAATACATTACATTCCATATACCAGATAAATTCTAGTTTAATCCAAGCGGTCCGAAGACCTCCTAATTAAATCGGCCTCTTGTCGGCATGCCATATATTCACACATCACACGACAATGGCGTCCCATTGCCCACCCCTACTCACGAGGAGTGTTTCGATGTCACCCTCCTGTCGGGGACATTTCCATTTCGATACCTCTCATGTGCACATGGTGGTATTTCTCCTTTTTTGACACCCCAACCTGTGGCGGTGTTACTTTCGATACTCCTTTTTAGGTAGTATTACTTATTTTCGACATCCCAATTATATGGGGATGTTACTTTCGATACCCCATTACGGTGGTATTACTTTTCGATACCTCATTATGGTGGTATTACTTTTCGATACCCCCATCATAGGTGGTATTATGGTAAACATCATACAATTCATCATAAGGCACAATTTCATGTCTCACACGTGTAACAATTCATTTACCAAAAATTAAATATTTGAACTTATCATGCATGTCAAATAAACTCACATGGCATAACATACACCAATAAGCACGTCATTCAACTAATTCAAATACCAATCATGTATTTCATGCCACCAGTAACAAGAAAAAATACCCAATTTAATAATATTTTTTTTATTTTAATTCAAAACCCCTAAAAAAATTAGTTTTTTAATAATATGCATCATTCAATTAAAATCTCTCAAAATCAAGGTAAATCGCTCAACACAACTAGCACATGTACCATGGAAAGTGTTCGCAAAAAGTACTGTTACTCACCTCTAGAAGACCTCCAATGTGCTCTAAAAATTATTTATGATAAGAATTAGTGCCTCCCTAAAAATTATTCTTCCGTTTGGTGGCGTTCTTGGATCTGTGTTGTTACAATTACACTGGCAAGAAAAGGAAGTAACCGACGAAATAACCTCCTGCGGCACTCCTCCTTATTTTTCTTTTGGTTACTAACCTATATATACCAAGTGTCAGCGCATAGGTTTGTCCTTTTTTTTAAATATTTGTTTTAATTTAATATTTCTTTTGTAACTATTTACCAATTCTAATAAGTTTTATACTAACATATCCCATACACTAAACCTCTTAATTATATTGTATTTTTATTATATCATTATATATATATGTTTTATAACTTAATTAATTTTTATTTTTATTTTTTAAATTAACTATATTAGAATTTTAGGATGTTACACGTTGTGCCTTTTATGGCAAAAATTTTGGGCCTGATCAGCTCATTTTAAACAAAGTGAAGTTGGGATCTCCGAAGATTAGGATAGAAGTTGAATTATAGAAGTGCCATGATTTTCAAAACGCGATGATTATCTCTTTCTATGTACTGCTTAAAGTGGTATCTTGTTATTTGTATATGATGTTTTTTTGTATGTTTTGGGTGCATGTAGTTGTCATAATTATCCATATATTGGTATCTTACCCTTGCATTTTCTTTCATGTATATATGTATGTATCCTGTTATGTTGAGACTAGATGGACCCAGCTCTGCCTCTCGTGCACTCCCAGGTGCGGGTGATCATGTTTGAGGATGCCGACAACCTGGGGCTTGGGTGATTCATCCGGGGAATCACACGGTCGAGTACACTGGCCCGATTTGCACTATAAAAGGAACACAGGAGGGAGGTCAGAGAGGAGGATTCATACCGTGGAGACCATCCAGATATCATTTCCGCCAGCTTGGTTGTATGTACAACACCTAGCAGACCTAGGACAACTAGTGTCAAATCCACCACCTCTGAATGTGGCACCAGCTTCACCCATAGAGGAGGACCCCGAGGAAATAATGGAGGAGGAACCTCAATATCATCCTATGAGCAGTGGTGATGATGATGATGCACCTGGCAATGGAGCCGGAGTGGAAGTATCCTCTTCTGATACTTCTTCTGGATATGGGGGAGACTTCCGTGGTCTCCCGAATCGGTATCACTAGTTTGTCTTGACCAGCTTAGGAAGTCTAGTTTTATTTTAGGGCAGTGATGTTGGATGGATCTTGTCAGTCACATGTTTTATTTTGTCTCTTTAAACTCTAGTACAGTGTAGTGTTTTGTTTAAGAAAACTTCTGTCAATGCACTTGTCACTAAGAAGGTGTTTGTTATCAATGTGAATATCATGTATGTTTTCTATGAATGTAAGTTGGCCTTTTAATTACATTGTATTAAGTTGTGAGTTTTATTTAATAATGAATTACTAATTTGATATAAACATTCCGAAAGAAATCGACATGTCTTCTAATAACGTTAATATTAGTAAAAAGTGTTAACTAATGTAATGCATGGATAAGGGTCTTACAATGACGAGTGAGAAAATTTCTAGAGAATTCTTGACAAAATTTTAATTTCGGAGTTTGAGAAAAATAATTATTGATATTTTTTAACACGTTCATTTATGTTAAATATTCTTTTATGTTAATCTCTATATCTACTCTCACTTATTCTTTTTTTTTTCCCTTGAATCGGCTACAAATAAATTGTAGATAATTATTTTTCAAATTTACTTAATTGATTTCCTATTTTTCATATTTACTCAATCAAATATGTATATGTTATGCATCAAAACTGTTAGCAAAATATAACTTCAAGACATTAATATTTATTCTAAATAGTCTCATATATGTCATTCCAACAAAAATATTAAAGAGAATGAGGGACATAAAAATATGAAAAATAATACTTAAGTATGAGTAGTACTATAGTTTCAAAAATAATAGTATATGTATGCAATAGTTCGGTTTTTCCGGTTTTTGCTGTTTCAATCGGTTTGGATCGGTTGATGAACACCCCTAGTGGGTTGGATGAGTGAGGTAAATAAAGGGTTAGGGTTAACAAGGATATTTAGGAAATAAAAAAAAAGTTAGATGGATAAGAGAGGTGAGAATAATAATTTATGGGATGGTAAAATCAAATCTCCCGATAATATGGCAGCCCATGAACTTGCTAAGTATGGGTTGGCCCATGCGGATCTGGTCCCCTTGTATTGCAAATTGTATCATAAAGCAACTTAGATCTTTTCTGGTTCTAAAAAAAAAAAGGGAATTAGATCTTTTCAATGAATAAAATTGAGGTTTTCCTTAAAAAAAAAAAAATTAGCATGACGACTATTTGACTTGCACCCCAAAACAATGACATTTCCACATTACTTTATTGAGTTATTCTGCCGAATACCGTGTTTTTTGTTAGACGCGTTTTCCCTTTGAGTGTTTTGGTATATAATTTTTTTAATATTTAACCACTTTAATATGATAATATAATTTTTATCAAACCAATTATTAATTATATTAAATAATTCTTATATGTTAAAAGTATATATTGTTAATCTGGATGCATCTAAATAACTTCTATATAATTTTGCATTAAGGTGAAAATTTATATATAGAAGATTTTAATCAATTCAAGTTGATTTTATAATAAACTTAATAAAAAAAATTATTCGCACATGTAAGAATGTCTAAGATATATCAGTGTATTATTTCAAAAATAAAAAGATATATCAGTGTAAATAAAATTTGATCAAATGACTATGATATAATCATCTCACTCTCACATAAAAAGGGTCCTGTCAATTGATATGTCTTTTATATATATATATATATATATATATATATATATACTAGCAAGTTTTTCGTACAATGCGCGTTTTTAAATTTATAAATAAAAAATCTAAAAGAATTTATTTAATAAAATTATTTAAAATTTTAAATAATATATATATAATTATTTCAAGTAGAAACCAAAAAGCATAAATTATAAGATATAATATTTAAATTTAAAAATAAAATATGTATAATTATTTTGAACATTTAAATACAAATATTATAAAGGAGAAATTAAGCATGTCATGTGTGTTATTTTATAAACGAGAATAACTCGAGACTTGAGAGATCTAACTATTCTTAAAAGAGTATGGATTTGATAGTAATAACTATTAAATAGTAGATTTGAAAATACATATTTGAAAAGGAAGAGATTAAACTGAAATAAGTAAATGATATGAAAAGTTTATATTAATAACCATATTAATTATTGGATTTAAAAATACATTGGAAAAATAAAAAATAAAAATTTTGTTTGATGAAGTTGATATCATGCGACTCACCGAGAAGAGGAAAGAGGTCGTGAGAATCATCAAGTTCAAGAATGAGTCTATTCAATATATATTTGATTATATATGTATCGAATTTTGACTTTTGTGTCGTTGTCGTGCTTGATCCAGATAATGCTTCAGAAGATCCTACTTCTCTACTTCTATGATTAGGTCAATGTAGTGCACATGAATAACTGTAAAAAGCACTTTGACAGCAAGTTACCATGTGCAAAAGTAAGGTCAAAGTATAATGGATAAAATAGATTAATATCTACAAGATGAGTCGTGTTATTTGTATTCAAGATTTCATATGTATCTATCGAGTTAAAACCGCGTACCTCATTAGGAGGGACAAATATATCATGTAACAATAGCGGAAGTTAGGGATTGGGATCTGAATGAATTGTGTAAAATAGATTCACATACCAAACTAAAAATCTCATGTATTGAGCCCTCTCGGATGGCCCATTTGCATCATATATTTAGTCCAAAACAATATGCAATACTATTTTGACCTAAGCTTCGGAGGTCATCATTATCGTCCGAGTCCGGCACCCAAGTCAGTCAGATACTCATTGTGTATGAGTAGTATCCGAAGAGAATGATCATACTTGAGGGTTATACGTACCTGATATCCTATAGAGTTTTTTTGAAAATCCCTGATATCCTGTAGAGTGACGATGATTATAAGCTATTGTGGGTGATTATGAGAGCTATTGATGAGGGTACAGTTACAAAGTTGTTATGGATGACTGTTTGAATTACTTGAATGACGTTTCTTAATGACGTAAGATTCTCGACCTCTTATTTCCTCTGACTTGTCTAAGAGTGGTCTCAATCCAATTTATATAACTATAAATACATAATAATATCTAATTATATTAACATTAAACATAATATTTTACACAAATACTCTCTCCGGACTCAATGATAAGCAAAAAAATATTATTTTTTTGGACTCAAATATAAGCAAAATCCAACCAACTGAACACTATTTAATATAAGTATTCCAAAAATCAAGAAAATTAAACATTCAAACCAATTCTCCATTTAATTTTCCAATAGCACTGCTCATTCTCAAGACAATTAAAGAATAATTTATTAAATAGAACTATTTTTTATATAAATTAAGATAATTAAATTAAATTAATTAACTTTCTTAATAAATATAAAATTAATTATTTTTACTTATAATTGAGTTTTACATTTGGAATGTATACAAGTATTTCTTTATGGTAAAAATACGTATCACGATATGCGCCGCATTAGAGCAGCTATAAAAAAAAAATAAAGAAATGTGCAATTTTTAGTGATGGTCAACTCGTTTATGAGTCGGCCCACTTGTCATGCGGCGCTCGTAACGTATCATCAGTCTTCGGAAATATGAGCACTGATTACTCAGTCTCAGATTTCTTTTATGCTTTTCCTGGGTAACAACGACTCCATCTACCAAATTAAAAATTGTATTCATTGATACTTAAATATTGTTAAAATTATCGATGCCAAGTATACTTCTTATTATATACGTAAAATAATAAATCTAACCATGGAGTACATCGGTTTCTTCCCTATCCTTATGAAGCTTATGTTTTCGTCCCTTTTCTTAATTATGGCAAGGAACATGAGGTTAAGAAAGCTTGGAAACAAAGGAAAAGGTCCACTCAAAATATGACAGCGTAATTTCAAGGGAATTTTGGTCAACTCATAGAATGAGGATTATTTTTGTGTGTTTTAGCGAAAAGTTAAAAAATACTAAATTTAAGAAGCATCCAAATGTCTCGGAGCATTTACAACAACCGACTCCAACATATTCCCTCCTCTACATTCCAACGATAATTTAAGGTTTATATATATATATATATATAGATTAAAAAAATATTAATTTATTTATATTTATATCAAATCATCCTTATTTATAATATCAGTAATTATTTATACATTCTAATTATATTTACTTCCCATTCCACTTATCGATCATTAATAAGCACTCATAATGTGTACATTTATTGATAAAAAAAGTGCATTCATATGTCTTTTGTTTTGGAACAAATACTAGCATTTAAGGTTAAATTTAAGTAGGGAATAGTGGTTGAATTTAAGTAGGGAGTATAAGGGTATATGTGAAAAAAATTATCAAATGTATCTTGGGTTTGCAAAAGACTCATTGTTTTATATCAAAAACAAAAAACTAAATTTACCATAGAAATGGACGGAGGGAGTAGTATATTTGGTTAGAGGGAAATGAAATGGAGGGAATAGGGGCAAAATCCCTCACCACTCAATTTTGACTCCCATCCAATATTAAGAGATTTCAAGGGGAAAGATTTTAAAACATTTTGTATGTATTGTCCAATATCATTCTTATTTATTTTGAAATAAATAATTATCCGGGTGTAAAAATAAACTTGTTTTAAAATGCCTCACACTTATGAACCAAACATAAATTGTGTTAAAATCCCTCCCCTCCATTAAAATCCCTCCCCTCTCCTCTTAACCAAACACCATAGCTAATTAAAATCCCCCTCCCCCTCCTTTAAACCAAACACACCCTAATATTGAAATTCACATCCAATTTGATTCCTTAATTATTACTCATTCCGTTCTTTTTCTTTGGTAAATTTAGCATTTTGTTCTAAAACAATGGATCTTTTACAAATCCAAGGTACATTTGATAAGTTTTTTTTTCATATATACCCTTATACTAAACATTCCCTACTTAAATTCAAAATTCAACCATAAATGCTAGTACTTGTTCCAATAAATATGCACCCTTTTTTTTTACCAATGAATATGCACCTTCTTAGTGCTTATATCTTACTATATATGTATCCATATTCACCTTTTACGTACAAAACAAATTTTGATACAGAAAATTACAGTTGCTAAAGAAATAAAGAAAGAGTCATTTGAAGAGATGGTTGAGGACACTTTTAAATTTGATTCACAAGACCCAAATATATCATATGGTGAAGTTTGTCAACATATAGAAGAGGAGAGAGTGTCATTTGGAGAGAGAGTTGAAGACTCTTTTAATGGTGATTCTCAAGATAAGAAATGAGAGACTTTTGAATAAGAAGAAAAAGAACCATTAAACATTGATTTAAATCTTCCTGCCGATGTTGGGTTTGATCTGAATAAATTTCTAGCTAAGGAAGAGAAAACTTTTGAAGACGATGAATTAAAAAAAAAAACTATGCATGAAATACTAAAGATTCATCTTCCTAGGTTTTATTAAGAATGTTACTCTACTATTAATGTAACAAAAGCTGCAAGGTCCCTTCACTGACTTTCATCTTATGCGTTTTTTTTTTTACTTTTCATTTTATGTAACAAAAGCTACAATGTTCTTTGTATTTAACAAAAGCTGGAATGTCAGCTTGCTGGGGAAAAAAACTGGAAGGCACATATATTTATAAGCATGCGCATATATATTTATAAGCTGGAATGTCAGCCAATATTTAGTTTAAGCCGGAATAGTTTTTTTTTTTTCAGGTGAACAAAGCATGCGCATATATATATTTATAACCATTAGAGGTGCTGAGTAATTTATGCGCATATATATTTATAAGCACATCAATATTGTACCTAATCAACAAGAAAATTTTGGTGGAAAATCAATGAGCACTAGCTCAGCTGTTTGCACGGTGAAAAATCACATCCAACATCAGCAAGTGAAGAGTCTCACACACCTCGTTATTTTCAAGGTACATAATGACTAGCAAGTGGTGGAGTAAATACAGTTTAAATTTATAACTAATTAATGATATTATAAATAAGGATATTTTGATACAAATATAAAAAATTAATGCTTTCTTACTTTGTGTGTAAAAATCTTAATTTACCAAAGAAAAAGAACAGAAGAAGTTTTTTTTTTTGACAAATAAATCTTTTATATTTATAAACATTAACTAATGACGTTACCTAAACGTTAATCTCTTTCCAACACCATTGCTCATGGTTCTATGTGTGTGTTGACCATTCCTACTTATTTCAACTATCCGCAAAGACATGCTACTAAGATGTCAGGGTGATTTCTGGTTTGAACTAATTGCAAAAACATTAATGAATGCACTGTTGGTTTAAACATGTTGCAAATCATCAACAAACCGTTATTAAAGAAATAAATTGATATTTTTTTGGGATCCAAAATATAAGAAACATGTATCAAATATGATACATATTAAATGCTAATTTTCAAATTTACCCTTATTTATTATATGATTTATATTTACGAGATAGTATCAACTTTTCATACAAGTGGAACATTAATTAAGATTAGAAGGGATATTTTTGTAAATTTATATGAATATTAATTACAATTAGCTTATTTCAATGTATTTCCTTGATCGATATGTTTTAGGGTTTTGTTTCTTTTAATAAGGATCGGAGGGAGTACAAAATAAGAGATTAAGTTGAATAAAACAATTAAAATAAAGGACCAAAATAATTATTACTTGAATACTTAATAAACACGTAAGATCATTAATAATTGTGTTGGACGGTGACTTACACTTAGGCTAACCTTGATAAAGTTTATAAATATAAAAAACTTATTTGTCACAACAAAAAAACTAAGGAACTTTTTTAGTTGAAAAGCTAGCTACCAATCCGGTCGGCTACCGTGTGTGTGAAGCTGTCCCAATCCTAAGGTTATGCCCCATATATATAGTATGGGGATGGTTGTTACATGGCATTAGTGGATTATTATGAACGATTATGAATGTCATTGATGATGGCAGTTACAAGTCTAATGTCGGTTACAAATTTCAATAGTCAAACCTTAATAGGAGATGATCGACTTATTGGACACATGGTCTAAGAACGGCTATGGGCCGAGTTCCAACTCAGGCCATGTCGTAACATAAGTCCCCCGAGTTTCGAGTTGTGTACAACGAAGAGGCTTTAACTTAGTTTTCCTCATCTCATAAAATGTTCTTGCTAAATCCGTTTAATCGGATTCTGACCGAAACAAAGTATCACAAGCATTTCTATGTATGAATTATAAGGGTAATTTGTGAATATAGCCTAACAGAATGTAGTATTCTGCTCCTACGTATCCCAAATGGGAATCAAGGCTAACGTAGTTCTAACAGGAAAAAGCCAGGTCATGTGTAACTAAGTCCTTTTTCTTAAATCTCTAAGCCTCTTCTTATACTAGGTCATATTGTCATTATTTGATCTCGTTACTCTTTGGTTACTGTTGCCGCCTTAGTAATCATAATCGGCTGGTCGACATTGATGCCTATAATCATATATGAGTTAATTGTTCAACCATTTCTAACTCCAGCTTCCGACCTTCTATTTTTCCCACGTGATTTGTTTGGCGGCCTCTAGACTGTCCAGTGTACTTAATAATAGACAAAACACAAACTCGGCCCATATATCAAGTCTTTCAGTTCCCAAGTCCAGCAAAGCCTCTGCATAAACAAGGCAGGTCTAAGAGCAAACTCAGACCGACCACAACATAAGTCCCCCAAGCCTCAAGTCATGAGCGATGAAGGGGCTTTTATGCAAACATTGTGCGAAACCTCTGTATAAACAAGGTGGATCCGAGTGTAAAGTGGACTCGGTCACAACATAAGTCCCCCAAGACTCAAGTTATCTTTAGGTGATAAGAACAAACTAATGACGATCGAGTAAAGAAATTGGTTGCTCGGAGCAATAAGTCTCGTCAAGTTCTACTCTGAGCAAATTGCTTATATCGTTTGTTCTCGAGCTTGTATCTTTGACCAATTTTACATGTTTATCTAAGACTTCCTAACCTCCGGTTTTAGGGGTGAGCATTGGACGGTTTCGGGTGGGGATTGTCTGGTTCGTGTGGGTCCGATGAGAGAAAAACAAAATCCATTTCCGCCCATCCATACAGCGGATTGGTCGGGTGGGTTCGGACGGTTTGCAACAGATCGAGAATTTTAAATTAATTTATTTCAGAAAAAAATGGAGCCAAAACCCAAATTATCTGAAAACACAGCCCAAAAAAAGGAGATACAACCCAATTATTCAGTCAAGCAAAAACAAAAGAAAAAGAACAGGGAGAAGTGTCGGCCCTCTCTGAGACTCTGACTCCCTCCACCATGGGACGACTGCAAGTAGACGGCGAGGCGACATGCAGTTTCCGGATCTGATGCGTCAGAAGTGGAGCGTGGTGGAGCTTCCGGATCGTGAGGCGGTAGGTGTGGAGAGAGCCTCTCCCAGTGACTGGTAAGATTCGAGGTGGAGGTGTTGCCGGTGGTCGCGTCTTGGGTACGATTCGCGGTGGTCGGACCACGTTGTTGACGCAGAACCGCTCCTGGCCCTTGCAGATAAGGAAGAAGCGGTCATCGACAAGAGGTTCGTGCTTGATGACTTCTCCTATGTAGTCGACGTCGGCGATTCCAGAAATGGTGTCGGTGTAGATGACGCCGAAGCGGAGATCGGTGTGGAGGAGAGCGTGCATCATGATGCGGTATCGGAACTCGAAGATCTGGAGAGGGAGGATGGCACCGGGGTAGAGGACGAGTGGGACTGGGAAGAGAGGGAGCTCGGCGACATCGTCAAAATTGGGGGAGTTCGTACGGTGCTTCTCGGAGAAGGTGGAGGCGAAGCAGTGGAGTCGTTAGTTGAGCTTCCAGCGGCGGCGACACTGGAGGAGATGAAGATGTTGTAGGGTGGATGATGATGGGAATTCAAGGTTTGTTTGGATTAAATGTGTGTGTTCAATTTGAGTAGATAGTGATGGGCTGAAGGGTAGGGGCAGGCCATTAAAAAATTGGGCCTTGGCTGGTTGACCCACTCCTGATATATCTATTTTTTTGTTAGTGTCGGTTCTGGTCGGGTACCGATGGATGGAAGAAACCAAACCCAAAACCTACCGTGGTAAACCATATAAAATCGATTTTTCCATCTGCCCAATCCACCGAACTGAATCAACCCGTCCGTTTCACCAAAATTAATAATGGGTTGGTCGATTTCGGGTGGGTCATACATTTATGATCGGCCCCATCTGGGTTTTTTAGGCATCCTAACCTCGAATTGCAGACTTGGGCATTTTGTACTTACAGAGTTTAAAAGAACTCGTACACGACATTCCAATCGCCTGGGCCAATAAGAAAGTGTATCTTTGAACTTGTACTCATCCACCAATTCATTTAGATAGACTATAAAGCATGATGTCCTCTAGATGGTTTTATCGATGACATAGTAGCGAGTTTATGTGCTAGATGTAGTGATCTGACATAGGCGTAATATGGTATAGCCGATTGTAGAAACTCAACCTTTAAGGTATCTACCGTCATTTTAGCCATGCCAAAAATGTTCGTACGACATTTAACTTGGCTTTCGTACATGTGTTTCTTTCCTCTTAAATCCAAGTGTTGCTTATCCTTGTGTCCTTAACTTTGTTATATAATGTATCTCCAAATTTTAATGAAGTAATGCCCTTGTATTTTAATGAAATAAATTCTCCATTGATCTATTCTTTACTTGGACCGACTTATGCTAAAAAAGTCGAGTTGTTACCCCAAGAAATATTGTAGTGCCAATCTGAGATAAAGATCGGGCTTATTAGTAGTAGTGTCGAGATGAAGATTGATCTTAATATATTTGCGATAGAACCGAGGTAAAGATCGAGCTTTGTATATTTGTGATAGTGCAAAGATAAAGATCGGGCTTTATATATTAAGTCTTCAATGTGCTATGATAAAGATCGGGCTTAATATATTTGCGATAGTGCAGAGATAAAGATCGGACTTTATATATTTGCAATAGTGCTGAGATAAAAAGCGGGCTTAATAAGTCTCTGATGCGCCGAGATAAAGATCGAGCTTTATATATATGCGATAGTGCCGAGATAAAGATCGGGCTTAATAAGTCTTTCAATATGCCGAGATAAAGATCGGACTTTATATATTTGCGATAGTGCCGAGATAAAAATCGGGCTTAAAAAGTCTTTGATTTGCCAAGATAAAGATCGGACTTAATAAGTCTTTCAATATGCCGAGATAAAGATCGGGCTTAATATATTTGCGATGATGCCGAGATAAAGATTGGACTTTATATATTTGCGACAGTGTCGAGATAAAGACCAGGATTAAAAAGTCTTTGATGTGCCGAGATAAAAATCGGGCTTAATAAATGACAGTTGCTATTTCTTTCAATGGCTTCCATTTCTTCTCTTTTCCAAAGGAAACATTAATTGCATCAAAGCTAATCAGCATTCAATAGAAAATTAAATTAAGATGAATGATAATAAATAGCATAAATAATGATGAATGATAATAACCATATTTTAATCCAGAATATTCATGCCAAATTCAATAAATTCAAATTAAAAACCCACTAAATGCAAATGATGATGAGAAATGGGAAATGAATGATAACTGATTGCCACACCTTAATATCATGGATTTATGCTAATTGATGGCAATTCTTGCAAATAGGAAAATAACATGTGCTAAGAAAAGAGCTCAAATTTCAAACGAGGTTTTAATAACAACCCCATAAACGAAATTCAATAACAATCATGGAATAAATGATTCAATAGCAAACAGCACTAAAAAGCATTAATGTGGTGTTTGGAAGAGTTTATTTAAGCTTCTTTTGACTTATCTGATGACATAAGCTCTTATGCAGTGTGTTTGACAGAACTTATAAAAATAACTCATGCCATCCAGGAGTTTTTGACTTATTTTCATAAGTCACTGGGAGAAACTTATGGAATTATCATAAGAGCTTATGCACTAAACACCCTCTCCATATTTTTCACTATTCGAATCATCTCATGTCCCTTTCTTTCTTTTTCATTCTTTAAGCGCTTATGGCATAAGCTCTCATACGATAAGATCTTATGTGATAAGCTCTTAATCAAATTGTTTATCTAAACACACCCTAAATATAAAAGATGTTAACTTACTGTGTGACGTTGAAAAGCTAATCAGTTTGAAATATAGGGGCATTAATCTTGAGCCTTATACAACCATGCTCCTACTGTCCAAGACACCAATCCAAATAATTGGGCAACACAGAGTTATCATGTATTATAAATTATAAATTATAAATTTATATGCAAATTGATGGCAATTAAATAAATAAGGTTTAGTAACGACCTAATAAATGAGAGTCAATAGAAATCAGGTAATAAGAAATGATAATCATAAAAAATGTGATAACCGATTCTCTCCCATCATTAAAAAAGAAACAATTAAATATGTTAAATTCTTAGAGTTTAACCGTACTAGTAATTTCAAGGAGCAATAACACATTTAGATGGCTTAAATATGGACCCAAAAAATCCAAGAGTACTTCACCACCTTATTATAACCGTTTCATACCGTCCTTTAAAGGATCATGAAGAGCAATAATAGTATTATGATAATAGCAACGACTGAAATATTTATTACTTGTTATTTATGTTAATTCATGGGAGCAACCATTAGAGCATATAGACCATTGTTCACATAGATAGATAATTATAACAATTAGGGAAATAGATTCCTAGCAGTTACTTCGTGAATGCGGGAAATCTTGACCAATAATTAAATTTTGGATAGGATAAATATATTAATATAAAGATGTATGTATAAAATTCTGATCATTAATTAAGATAAATACATGAATACGTAAAATTTATAAATACAAGGAATCCAGATCTACCAATTAGATGTTCATACAAACAGACTGCAGCAATTGTTGCCAAATAGACGAAAAATCAGAATAGGAAACTAGTGATAATTGCTGTCATGCCTTAATATCACGAATTCGTATGATTTGATGGCAATACTTACGTTAAAAGAATAATGATGTACTGAATGAGATTAAGCAAATATAACTAAATAATTGAGGTTTTAGTAACCAACTAATAAATAAGATTTAATAGCAAATAAATAATGATAAATGATAATAAATAGAATTTAACCCAGATATCTTACCCTTTCTTACCATTTTGTAAAACTTGAGCATAGATAAGTGACCTTACCTTTTCTTACCTTTGGTATTATTTGTTCCCAGGTATTTTTTTTTTTCAAATATTTGGTGTGCTGTATGATTCTCAAATCCAATGAGCAACTTGATCAGAACATGGAGGAAATCCACCCGTAACCCCTCTGTTCTGAAAACCGGTTTCGAAATGTCTTCATTCATCTTCAACCTCGTAACAAAAAAAACAAAGGAACTTAGAATTAGGATAATGAAACTAAGACATGTATTTCTCATTTGTTAGGATAAAATGAAGGTAAAGGTTGAAAATCTCCATGTATAAGGCAGAGAACGCCATGGTAGCACTCAGACCGTGTTTTCAGACCGTGTTTGTTTACGTCGGATGTGAGATCTCCGAGTTGGAGAATGCCAACACGGATACGGGAAGAAACGAGGCCTCTAAGGTCTGTAATCGTGATGCCGGCACGGAAGGATTTGTGACTAAGGCAGCGAAACGCCATGGTCGCAACATAGCGCGACGACTGATCAGAGAAGATGACGTAGGAACGTGTGTGGCATAACTGACCCCTACATCTCACTAGTCGCCACTTGTTGTTCAGCGGGAATTGTTTCCAGAGAGCCCCCGTGTGACTCATCTTTGCCCTGAGTGACGAAGGAAGAGTTTTACCGGAGCCCCACGGTGAGCGGCAAATTGTTTTAGCTAAAAAAACTAGCTACCAACTCGGTCGGCTAAGCAACCTAGTCGGCCATGTGTGTGAAGTTGTCCCAATCCTAAGGTTATGCCTCATATATATAGTACGAGGATGGTTGTTACATGGTTATTATGAGCGATTATGAATGTCATTGATGAGGGCAGTTACAAGTCTAATGTCGGTTACGAATTTTAGTAGCCAAATCTTAATAGGAGATGATCAACTTATTGGACACATGATCTAAGAACGGCTAAACTTGAAGGAAAAAAAATGGTTACAAAAATTACAGAATGTGACACCCTAAACTCGGGTCATCACATGGTTACCCGTTTGCGGAAATAAAACTTAATTTGCTGGTTGCTTTCGGAAAATAATGTTTTCTCAACGTTCATCTTTTTCCAAAACATGGTGATAATTTTTTTTTCTTTTAACCTCATAACATCAACAACGTTATCAAATCACACTTAAATACACAAGGTATATAAATCATACAACTATACTGCCTCATATGTTCTCACACCTAAATCATAATCAGTTTAATCCTCAAAACATAATATTACCTAAGCTGGTCGTAACTAACAGACACTACAACCGATAAAAACAACAACAACATGCCTCGAACTAAACAGCCTTCATCTTCTTGTAGGGATCATACCCCTTGTACGACTCTGATATGGTTGTAAGGGTGAGACGCCAATATATGGATTTATCACCATAACTAAATGCGCAATATAAAAGAAGGCATATACACATATACATGTCTATAACAACGTACTCGTTCATTTTATATCACATCGTTTATTAATGGGTTTCACACCCCAAACATCAACGTTGGAAAACTATGCATGACACTTCAATACATCATCTAAACATTCAAACTTAATCTCATGAGATATCTCCAACCTCGTGATGAGTTGATCATACTCAATTGCCACAGGCACACAGCCATAGGCACACAGCCAAAACCCATCGCACACTATCCAACACCGTGGCACAGTGATAACATCGTAGATGGGGCCTCATTGTCCAAACCCCGGGCACAATGAGAACATCTTTGTATGATCTACCATGACGCCGCAAGGTAATCACTCGTTTGATCATGGCATGTCTGCCAAATGCATGCAAGAAAACATTTTGTTCTCAATGATTTTCTTTGTGCTATATCTTTATTTGTCAAAGCTCTTAAAAGCTTACAACCCAACATCGTTTTAACCATCGAATGCTCTCAAAAGCATCATCGTTTGAACTATCGAATGTTCTCAAAAGCATCATCGTTTTAAACATCGAAGCTCTCAAAAGCTTACAACCCAACATCGTTTTAAACATCTTTACAACTTTTATTAACAACACAGGACCTCAAAGTCCGAGTGCTCAATCACGAAGCCCCTAGACCGTTGCAATCAATCTTAGGTTCGTGGTAGTAGAAAACAACTTAAAACGTTTTAACTCCTTTAAGTAGATATCCAGTCTACAACACAACGAACCTTAATACCTCGACGTCTCGGTTATTAAGTTCCATATCATCGTTTTACATCGTTTTTGTCTGTGAAAAACAAATCCAAAATAAGATCTCCGCAACTTATCCCAGTTACCGAAAATACGTCATTGAATAAACTCATTTACAGAAAATCCTTTCTACTTGAAATTCGTTTGTAAAACGTCAAATCATCAAAAACTCTTTTACTGAAACTTCAGCTCTAAAAATTAAATCAATTCAGATTAAACCTCTTCTCAAATTAAGTACTGCGCTATTTTTAAACCTTCACCATAAATAATTTCGAAACTCGCCGTCGTTTATCATTTTCCAAGAAAATGTTTTTAAAGTCAGACTTTGACTTTTTATTTTTTTTTTTATTATTTTATTTATTTGTTTTTAAAGTAATTTTCAAATATTAATTTCACAAAATAACTTTTTATAATATTCCAGAATTTCTTGTGTAAAATTAGCAGTACTAAAAAAATTTCACGGTTACGCTCTCACCGTGACTCATAAATTACTTTTACACTAATAAATCATTAAAATAATAATATTTCTCAAAACTCATCTTTTTCCAAAATAATATTTTCCACCACTATTATATTCCAACATTCCCCATAAAACGTTGAATATAATCTTTTCACATCTTATTAAAGCTTTTATCTGATTAATCGGTTGTGCACTGACCACTGTCAGGCCTCTCAAACAACATTCAACATTCAACATTCAACAACATCACCAGGATTATATTACCAGGCAGATCATGCATAATAACAACATAATATACAACTGCAGATAATTAAATAAATTAAAAGCAGATCAATCACCGATACACAGATAAACAACACAGCGTAAACAACATAAACAATTAACCACAACCACATATAAATCATATCAACCACACTACAAGCAAATAGTTATTGAGAAAATCCCTCAGGTAAGCTCCCCTTACCTCTTGAAGACTCAAACTAACGTTTTCAAACAATCTCCCGATTCGATCCGGTTTCCTTCGTCGGCTTAAATCAGTTAACTCAGTTGTTTCCTTCAAACAAATTGCAACCAAAATAAATCAAATCAAACAACAGCATACTTAGCTCATGAGGGTTAGGTTTTGGCCAAGGGCTGACTTTTAGGGTTCAAAATCCATAAAATTTCTAATCATGGTTAAGTCATAGATTAATGGTCTTTAATCAACCAAGATCATGGATTAGTGACTAAACAACTAAATTTTAAACTCAAAACTTCCTAACTCTCATATACTTAGATTCGGCCTTGACATGTTCATGGGGCTAGGGTTTTTAGTTTGATAAACCAACTTGGATTTATTAAGCATTCATACTAATAGCTTGATTACTAAGGTCATTAATGAAAACTTAGAACAAAACTCATCAAATCTCATCCACCTAGGGTTCGGCCTTTATGAAACAAATAGGTTAGAGTTTTTTTTTTTTTTGATCTTATATATACTTAAATACAAGAACTATCTAGATACTAAAAGATTGAATCATGAATCAAGACTTGAAAATGAAACAAAACCCATGAACATCACTATTCAATGGATTCGGCCTAGCCCATAAATCAAGGAAAGAAATTTCTCATGATCATATGCTTCTAGATGATGAAAATAGATATGATTATAAGATCATAGCAATTAGTTTCATGTCAAAAGGATTTTTCTAGAATTAGTTATGAATTTTCAAAGTTATAGATCTAGAAACTTAAAAGTGATGAACATTGATGAAATAGACTTTGAATCATGAAAATTATTGAAAAACATAGACATGATTAAGGAAGAAGAATAGGATTCACCTCTTGAAGATCAAAAACAAGTGAAGATCCAAGGACTTGCTTCACAAAGTGATGATAAAGGCTTATGAACTTATGAGTTTTTTTGAAAGAAAGGCAATAGGAAGAAAATGAAATGTGAGGGAAGGTATTTACAGGCATGTGGGCTGCGCCACTTTGGAGGATTTAGGAGAAAGGAGGTGGCTTTTCAAAGGATTAAAGTGCAAATAATTCATAGGGACAATTTTGCAAAGATTCCAAAAGCATAAGGACTATTTTGCAAATTGTCAATAGATTGAAATGATGACCATGTGCCACATTAAATTTGGTCTTATCTTGACTCATCTTGGCTGATTTTTCTTGAAGACTTTTTGGAAAAACCTAGAACACTTGAGAACATTTGAGAACACTTGAGAATTGTGTGGAACCTTGGAGAATATGGTGGAACATTGTGAAATTGTGTGGAAACTTCAAGAATCCATTTGACTCTTCCAAACTAAGTCAGCCCCCCTCCTTATTGGGCTTGCGCATGGGCCTTGAAAACTTGGGCTTGAATTCATCTTTGTGGGGCCCACCAAAAGGCTTAAGGCATAAATATGACATAGTAAACTTATATGATTTCTAATGGGCTTTATGGAATTAATCCATGGACAAGGAATTTGGGCTTCAAAGCCACGGTCCATTAATGGTCTTGGAACAAAGATTCTGGCCCAATTCACTTAGGAAAACATAGGAACTAACTTAGGGACCAAAGTGTAATTAATTGAAAGTTCAGGGACTTAAGCGTAAAATTCATAAATTTTCACTTTAACCTTGTGGAATCCTCTAGACTCAAAAGTGTGATTCATCTCCATGAATCATCTCAAAATTCTAAGATAACCTCTTTATCTGCTCCTAGAAACTCCGAAATCCACTCTGTCGTTCACCCGATTACGTATTTCGCCCGTAAAACGTATATTATTTCATTTTTTATGAAATAATTCTAAAAATACACAATTGTAGGAAATAAAATAAAAATCTTAAGTCTTTCGTTCACGAATTAAAATTAGGTCTTTTGAACAGTATAAATATACTGTCAGTGAAAATAGCGTGCCGGGATTCGCCCGTCGTTTCAACCTAAATTTTAATCATAGCTTTCTACATTCAAGTAGGATTGAGTGATGAACTCCGTTTATTTTAAATAATTTTATAATACTCATATAAATATATGCAAATAATCGTCCGCATTTCGATTATTTTGAAACAGTGAAAATCGAGGTGTTACACAGAACATGATAGGAAAATAATAATTTGAATTTTTTTAATATGTTTAAATGCGTTACTTCCTTTAACATTTATTAAAATTTCAATTTGTAATTTGCCTAAACCCTAAATCCACGTTCACTAAAATATATTGCAAAATTGAAGAAAACTCAAGCTTGAGTACGGGTAAGAAATAATGATATATTTATCATTGATTATTCAAAGCGTATTAAGATTTCAACCAATTTTAGTTAATAAAAAAATAAATACACCTTAACTTTTTACACTCAAATTCACTTTTAAAGTAGTCCAGTTATACAAAATTCTGTACAAGAAAATATTAGTGTATCAAAAGTGTTCCCAGCTTACTTTTCCCTGAATGATAAGTGTAGTTGAACAACATCAAGCCGTTATTTGAATATCCGGCTACCATCATTTCTTTGTTCAAATATGTAACCATGAAAAGACCAAAGAAGAAAAGTGACCACCAGAAAATATATTAGAATTATTGAATATTTTATTGTAAAGATTGCAAAGTCTCTTTATAACAAATTGAAAAATGAATAGTTTATTGAATAGAAGTCAAACCATTATATAGGCATTGATAAGCAATAATAACAGAAAGATAAGTCTAACCAAAAGATAACTAAAGTTAATTAAAGATAAACCAACTAAAGATAATTAACTTATTAGAATGCAACCTGATTTAGCTAACAGAAAAACTAAAGATAAGATAAATAACAAACTCAACAAACCCTCCCTTAAACTAATTGCAGTCATGCAATTTGTTTAATTCTAGAATCTCACACACTCCTAGCTGTATTCGAAGTTTCTGGAAAGAATACAACTTTAGAGGCTTGGTCAACACATCAGTAACTTGATCTTGTGTTCCACAATGAATCAGTTCAATTACTCCATTTGATGAAGAGTGTCTGCTCATTCTGACTTTTGTAGATCCTTCACTAATAAAGTAAGACTCAATGCGGCTAAACCAAGCTCGTGGTGCTTGTTTTAGCCCATACAAAGCCTTGTGCAGTTTATAAACCATATGCTCACTTCCTTTCTTTACATATCCTTTTGGTTGTTCAACATACACATCCTCACTCAATGTTCCATGAAGCAAGGCCGACTTCACATCAAGTTGATAGATCTTCCAGCCTCTTTGTGTAGCAAGTGCTAATACCATTATGACCGTATCACTACAAAAAAAACCTATTTAGCGACCAAAGATTTCGGTCACTAAACATGATAATTCGGTTGTTATACTGTGTAGCGACCGAATTAAGGGGGTAGCAGAAATCCTGGTGGCTAAATGTTTAGCGACCGAATTTGTATTTCGGTCGCAAATTTGCGACCGATATTTCGGTCACAAAATTGTATATTTCGATCGCCGTATAGTTGGTCGCATGCTCAGATAACCGAATTTGGTGACTGCTATTCGGTCGCAAATTTTGAATTTTTTTTTATAAAAATTTTCCTATAACTTAATCCTACCGACCAAATTTTGTTTTTCAACTATTACCCCATTGATTTTTAATTTCTTATATAAACAAAATACACCAATATTTTTTTTGAATAAATAGAAAACGTAAATATGATGTACTAACGATCCAAAACACCACAATCAATATGATCAAGAAAACATACACATTAATTAACGCAAGTTTAATAATTGTTTATAAAAAAAATTAAAGTTTAATAATGTACTAATTAACGATCAAAACATAAAAACACACCACAGTCAATAAGTACTAATCAAAATATCAAAACTCATCAATCTTCCAAAGGGATGAACATGTAGAAGCGAGAACCCCCAAGGTACTTAAACTTTGCCAACGCACCAGTGGACAACAAATACAACTCCATGATACCATTTGTATCTGTTGCAAAATATGGGCGATCCTCATGGATTACTATATTCCCATTGAACAGATTTCTGTTTTTGTCTTCAATAGTCACAACATGCGGTATTTCTTGTCCCCAACGATGGTAGAATGATCGCGGGATTGAAATCAAATCCTGAAAATACACAAGAACAATTTAGTAATGATGAGTTAGCCTTAACCATCATTACGTGAATCCGATCGTTATTCTTAAGTTGATGAGATACTGTACCTGGTCTATATGGATGGCTGTCTGAAAACATTTAGTCGGATCCATTTTCTGATAAAACAATAAGGAAAACAAGTCATATGTCTAAACTTCATCAAGTGATAATAAGAAAAGATGGAAAGATCCATGTAGCATACTAGCATGTTAAAATAGAACAAAGAAATGCAACTTCACATGCAACTTTACAGATTAGCAAACAAAGTAGTTTTGAAGAAAGCAGATGCTTTTACGTTGTTTTGAAGGATGGTCATAGAGAGGACTTTTCCTACTGGAAATGCCTAGATAACCTAGTAAGGATGGTTATCAATGAGACACCCCGTTGTGCCCCGGTGTTTTATTATATTAAAACCTTATTAATTAATTCCTTAATCGCACATTTAGAGTTAGAGATTTTCATAATTCATTTTCGAAATGTCCCCTTTAAAAAATCGAAGATTTGTATGACGTCGAAAAAACACCTGATAGACAGTTTATAACTTCATAACTTTATCCAACCATAATTGGTTTCTGGTCTTACATCAACTGCCAGGAGCGGAAAAATAAATACACAAACTCCAGTCGTGATAAAGACTTAGGAAATAAATAGATACAATAATCCCAAATTGGTTTGTCATGCACATACACAATTTTCATTAATAACATAAAATATTCGCAAGGTTATAATATATAAATACCCCATGTTTATCTATTACATTACCAAAACACTGTTGAGGGTATCCTCTCGGTAGGAGCCCTCACAGGCATAGATTTAGACAAAAATACTAAACAACTGAAAACATCTAAAACGTCTCACAAGACGTACTGGCCATATACTACCTTGACCCTAATCACCATGGGTTAAGAATCGAGCTCCGCATCCGGCTCATAGGGAGTCTCGTCCAATCCCTCATCATTAAGTTTGTCCATGATCGGATACTCCAACCTCGCATGTTCCCAACACACGATCGCGAACAACAATACCAAGATACCACGAACCTCACCAACCCACATTAATAACCACCTAGTACCTTAACCTTCCACCAAAACCTCAACACATGTTCTATGTCACCACTCATCTTTAAATAATTAGTTTAGGCTGGGCAACTCTAAGTCAATTCGTTCTCACCCAAACAATTATCTCCAAACAACACATATCCTCACTTAAAGTCAACTAAGCATAGAAATAATCCAGGCAGATCATGCATAACACAGACAATCATAAATATTCAAATATCACAAAGTAATTTATCACCACCAGCACAGCATAGCAATCCAATAATAATAAAGTCAATCAAACACGAGCACTAACGACAACCGATAGAGTCGATCCAAACATAGAAACAGCCAGACAAATCGCCAAAATAATTTCTCAACAATTACACTATAAGTATAGCTCAATAGAATATTTAATTTCTTAAAAAATCTCATTGGTTTAAGTCAAAACAGATTTGGGGGTCTATAGGCTCAAGGTGAAAATTGAGAAAAATCAATTAAACAAGAGACTGATAAAATTGATTTAGGGGAACACTTAATCATAATCCAATTTCATAAAATACCAATTAATTTCAAAATTCAAACTCTGAAATTAAAGTTAGGGTTTGAGTTTGGGGAAAACTTGGGGTTTCTTGAAAATGAACCAAAGAAGTGAGGAAACCACTCACCCAATGAAGAAGATGAGCTTGTGGTGGTGCTAATGGCGGCGGCGCATGGCTGTGACAGCGGCAGCAGGGGCGGTTTTTTGTAAAACAAAGAGAGAAAGAAGACACATCAACACAAGGGAGGAAGAAGAAGCTTGGAAGGAACCCACATGGTGGAAACCACCACGAAAACGGTGGCTCACGGTGCTTACCGTGGTGGAGGCATGATTCGCGCAGCGCCACTACTGACTTGGACCGGTGGTGGTGGCGATGTCACCGGAGGCCGCGCGGTGGTGGCGGTGTTGGTGGTGGTGCACTGGAGAGACAAAAGGGGAAATCAGTGAAAAGAAAAAGAGGAAGGGAGAAAGAGATAGAGAACAGGGTTACAGAGAGAGAATGTGGGTGGTGGCGATGTTGGTGGTGGCGGTGTTGTTTTGGTGGTTGGAGCTTTGTGTTGCGTGGCGGCAGGGAGGACCAGGGAGGCGCGAGAGAGAAGAACAAAGAAGAAATGAGAGAAATGGGGAAGAAAGGGGAAGGGCTCGCGGTTTAGGAATTTCAGTTTTAGCGACCGAATTATTCGGTCGCTATATCGGTCGCTAAATGGGTTAATTTGAAATTTGAATTCATAAATTTAACGACCGATTTAATATCGGTCGCAACGATAAATAAATTTAACCGTTGCATTTAACTCCGTCGCCATTTAGGTCGCTAAAAAGTCATAATTTTTTGACTTTTATTTTCCTTTATTTTGCGACCGAAATAGAGACCGATAACTCTACTACGCTCTATTTCGGTCGCTATTTCGGTCGCAATATCAACTCTCATCAGTGTTTGATTTAGATCCTACAATCGGTCGCCATTTCGGTCGCAAACAACAACCAACAAATTCGGTCACTATTTTCGGTCACTAAATAACTTTTTTTTTTGTAGTGTATCCATCCTAGCAACAGGTGCAAACACCTCATTGTAGTCAATTCCATATTCTTGTGAATACCCCTTTGCCACTAGTCGTGCCTTGAATTTGTCCACCGCACCATGTTCATTTAACTTAGTTTTGTATATCCATTTGACCCCTATCTTCTTTGCACCCTCTGGTAATTCAACTAATTTCTAGGTTTGATTCTTCTCTATAGCTGTGATTCTTCTCCATTATCGGACAAGGAGGAGGTGAACTATGCATAGTTTGATGAAGGAGAAGAAATACTGCTTATGTCCTATGTTGAGATGCCTCAACAACATGCAAAGGATGATGAAATCTAGCTTCTAGATTCAGGAAGCTCGAATCACATGTGTGGGGACAAATCAAAGTTGTGAGATAGATGAAGTTTTCAAGCATTCAGTAAAGCTTGGAAACAACACAAAGATGAATGGTCTTGGCAAAGGAAGTGTGAAACTGAGTATCAGTGGTATCACTCATGTGATACAAGATGTCTTTTATGTGCCTGAACTCAAGAATAACCTCTTGAGTATAGGACAATTACAAGAGAAGGGGCTAACAATCATGATCAAGTCAGGAACGTGCAACATCTATCGTCCTCACCAAGGGTTGATTCTACAGGTCAATATGACTTCAAACAGAATGTTCATCTTGTCTTCTAGAACTCTAGAGAAGAAGGAAGCATGTTTCAACACCACAACACAGGAACTTCCTCACTTGTGCCACTGCAGATATGCTCATCTCGGTCACAAAAGGTTACAATTGCTGCAAACATGGAATATGGTTCATGGTCTGCCTCAGTTATCTGCTTCTACAACTGTGTGCTCTGATTGTGTTAAAGGAAAGCAACATCGTGAGCCAATGTCAAAGAAAAGTCAGTGGAGAGCAAGCCGGAAGTTACAGCTGGTCCATTCAGACATTTGTGGTCCAATCACTCCTCCATCTAACAGCCAAAAGAGGTACATCTTATGCTTCATAGATGATTATTCTATAAAAGCATGGGTATATTTTCTATTGGAAAAGTCAAGCTTTCTATCACTTCAAGTGCTTCAAAGTACTTTGTGAGAAAGAAAGTGGATTGCCTGTTAAATGTCTTCGTACAGATAGGGGAGGAGAATTTAATTCATTGGATTTAATGAATTTTGCAAGCTGAATGGGATAAAGAGGCAATTAACTACAGCCTACACACCACAACAAAATGGAGTAGATGAGCGCAAAAACAGGACTATGATGAACCTGGTCAGATCAATGTTATCCGAGAAAAAGGTTCCAAAGACTTTTTTGCCCGAAGCAGTGAAGTGGACAGTGTATGTTCTAAATTGATCTCCCACATTGGCTGTTAAAGGGATGACACCAGATGAAGCTTGGAGTGGTGAGAAGCCTTCAATTAAGCATTTTAGAGTATTTGGATGTGTGGGGCATGCACACATTCCAGATGCTAAAAGGACAAAGCTAGAGAACAAGAGTGTTAAATGTGTTATTCTTGGTGTTAGTGATGAATCCGAGGGATACAAGCTGTATGATCCTGTCTCAAAGAAAGTTTTGATAAGCCGAGATGCGATCTTTGAAGAAGAAAAACAGTGGAGCTGGGATCACAGCAACAAGGAGGTATTGCAAGAAAATTTAGAATGGGGAAACAGTGAGTTTGATGATGAACAGGTTGATGCAACCGCAAATGAGGAGGTAGAACAAGGTGAAACTGATCATCCTGAAGCTCAACAAATTCCAAATCAGAATGTTATAGAGGGCAGAATGAGACATGCTCCATCATGGATGGAAGACTATATGACAGGAGAAGGACTATCAGAAGGAGAAGATGTGATCAACATGGCCTTGACAGAATTTGTAGATCCAATGTGCTTTGAGGAGGCAGTAAAATGTGCTAAGCGAAGGCAAGCAATGGAAGCTGAGATCACAACTATAGAGAAGAATCAAACCTGGAAATTAGTTTTAAAAAAAGAAGGTGAAACTGATCATCCTGAATCTAGAAACCAGATTTCATCATCCTTTGCATGTTGTTGAGGCATCTCAACATAGGACATAAGCAATATTTCTTCTCCTTCATCAAACTCTGCATAGTTCACCTCCTCCTTGTCCCATAATGGACATTCATACTTATAGTGGCCCAACTTGTGACATTTAAAGCATTCAGTTGTGGTTTGATTAATGCTTTGCCTTCCTCTCCCTCTTCCTCATCCTCTGCCTCTTCCCCTTGTGCCATATGAGTTATCATTACTCACAGATAGTGCATGTTCTTCTGCACTTGGTCTGATAAACTTCTGTTCATGAACAACTAGGGAAGTTTGTAATTCATCAACAGTGATTCTATCAATGTCCTTAGATTCTTCAATTGAGACAACAACATAGTTGAACTTCTCAGTCAAAGTTCTAAGGACTTTCTCCACGATGGTAACTTCCTTAATGTCCTCTCCATTGCTCCTCATCTTGATAGCTAAGCCCATAACTCGAGCAAAGTACTCAGTTATGGTCTCACCAACTTTCATCTCAAGAACTTCAAAATCCCTCCTTAGTGCCTGCAAAGTTAAACACTTCACTCTTGCATTCCCCCCAAACTTCTTCTTCACTGAGTCCCATATCTGTTTCGATGTGCCTTTCTCCAGAATTTGTTCAAGAATTGTTCTGTCAATGGCTTGAAACAGATAATTCTTAACCTTGAGGTCCTTCAACTTCGGATCCTCCAACTCCTTCCTCGCTGCACCTCGGTTGACTCCACTCCATTGGTCTGGTTCTAGATAACCAGTCTCCACCAAACTCCAATACCCCTTTGATCTCAAAAGATTTTCCATAAGCTAGCTTCAATGGTCATAATGACCATCATAACGTGGTATGACGGGTTGCATGAAGTTATTCTCCTCACTCATTTTGAATCACTCAAAGCCTGCTTTTTTTTGTTATATTAGGCCACATGATGGAGCTCGATACCAATTTGTAAAGATTGCAAAGTCTCTCTTAAACAAATTGGAGAATGAATGTTTTATTGAATAGAAGTCAAGCCATTATATAGGCATTGATCATCAACAATAATAGAAAGATAAGATAAGTCTAACTAAAAGATAACTAAAACTAATTAAAGATAAACTAACTAAAGATAATTAACTTATCAGAATGCAATCTGATTTAGCTAACAAAAAAACTAGAGATAAGATAAATAACAAACTCAATATTTATAGACAAAGAAATTTATTTCTCGCAGATATTTGTTTTCAAGGAAAAAAATTTGTTAGGATTTTAATTATCTTTGAGTTATAAATATTAATTCAAACTTTTTTTTTGACAAAAAAAATTATTATTCAAACTTTTGTTATTAATAAGGATTATTGAATTTAAATCTTGAAGAGCCTGTGTTTTGCAATTCCACGAATTTTTTCAAAGAGGAGAATGAAGTATAAATTAGGATTTTGACAATTGAAGATTCTACATATAATAATAATCATGTTATTTATAAATTTTATCTTTCCGTACTCTTAAGAATTTTATTTTTGTTAGTCTTATGAATTTTATATTCATTGATTTAAAGGATTTTATTTTTTTAGAGAATTTTTTTTTTGAAGCGTAGAGATATTTATTTTTAGCAAAAGTATCATCTTATTATTTAATTTTTTAAGTAAAAGTTTAATTATCATTAGGTCATGAAGGTCACGAGACTCACGACACATAATGTCAATGTTTATGTTTATTGTAATGCAATTCCTTAATCAAAGAAAAAGTGTTCAAAACCCTAGAATAAAAGTTGATGGTGATAAAACCCTATTCTCTCTCTAACTTCAAACTCTCTCCCTTCTCTCTACACACACAGTCACGTGCCACCATTAGAGGGGGTGGTTTTGGGCCATTTTGATCTGGAATCACCTCTTTACTTCGTTTTTTCTCCCCTTTTATCTAAATAAGTGATTTTTCCACATAGATCTGATTTTTTTTTCTCGTGTTTTTCGTCTTCTGTATGCGGCGGTATTGTTGTTCGTCGTCTTGGTGAGGCGTTATTTGGTTTCCCGTATTGGTGCGGTGTTCATTTTGTTCAGATTGGCAGATCTGTTTCGATCCACATATTTGATCAAGAATTGGGCGTCAATGTTATAGATCCGGAGACATGGATATTCCTGTGACTTTGATTTTGTCACTTTTGTAGGCATTTTGATTTTGCCGTGTTATGCTATTAAATTGGGTGCTGTAAGTTTGTTGGCAAATTCATCGTTTTCGGTTTTTAGCGATGTTGGATTTGTGTTGTTTTCGATGTATTTTAACCATTTGAATGAATGAATACATTTTTAATAAAAAAAAAAAAAGTTGATGGTGATAACCAACGAAATTTCGTTTCCTAACAAAATGCTCGTATATTCGCCCGTCCTCCAAAGATATTGACACTGTCTCGTTAGCTTTGTTTGACAACAAAAACAAAGTTTACTGCAATTTTTTTGGAAGCTTATATGTATATACACACACATTAAAAACCACTCATCTAGAATTGAAAATAAAATTATAATATTTTTTAGAGTTTAATTGTTATACAATGAAAATGTAGTTACACATACATTCAATTGTAAATTGTCATATTAGTCAAATTTTTTTTTATTCTTATCCTAACTAACTTTAAAATAATCCATATTCTCATTGACAATTGGTTGACAATATAAAAAACTTTATACCGTCATTGTATACCAATCAAGCTTTATTTTTTATACATGTCATGATATTAACTAATGAGATCATACATAAACATAAGCACGTAACAAATCATTTAATCCTCACTAGGGAAATAAAAGATGCATTGTAAAGAATAAATTCACATATACTAATAAGGCATGACATGAATCTAATGTATCAATAGGCGCACGCGAACACTACTTTGAATTGGAATTATATCTATTTCTTTTCTTTTTCTTTTTTTGAATTACAAGGGACTAGGCTCACGAAAAGGAACCACGCCTAAAGATCAACAACTAAACATAAAGAGATACGGTTCGTTTGGTTTAGATTTTAATAGAATTGATTTTGAGAATTGATTTTTGAAGAATTGATTTTGAAAAATGGAGTTTAAAAAAATTGATTTGTGTTTGGGAATGATATTTTAAAAGTGGGTTTAGAAGAATTATTTTTGTTTGGATGATAAAGTAAAATCACTTTTGAAATGTAAATATGTAGAATTTTGTGGATCCTACATCTAGAGTCAATTATTTTCAACGGAAAAGATAGAAATTTTTGCTCCCACAAAACTCCGTTTTGACCCACCAGGAATCAATTATTTTCCACGGAGTTTCGTAAACAAACGTATGAATAGTAAATAAATTTCACGAAATTGAGTTTGGGAGGCCGAAACTCCGTTTCGTGACCTACCCAAACAGGCACATAAAAGGAGGGGAACCTCAAAGACATAAAATTCTCTAAGCGAGTTTAAACCAAAGTTAGCGAAGTTATCTGTCGCTTGGTTAGCTTCTTTTTAGTACAATATAATAAATAATATCGTTATAAATCTTTGACTCAATAAAAAGAGTAATGATATTTGGATAACTCAAAGTTGTCCAACATCGTATATGTATAGATTTGAAAGATGTTTTGACCAATGACATAAAGGAAGAGTGAGAGAAAATTGTTATTTTAAATGTTATACTCTATACATTTACGGTGTTGGACAACTTTGAGGTGCTCAAATATCATTAATCTAATAAAAACAACATACACGAAAAAAACAACAACAAAATGATTAATTTTAATATATTGCAATTATAATTTTTTTTATATTATTAACTAACCATATATAATTTGATTGATGACTTTTAAGATTATTAGTATAAAGTTAATTATTATTTTATTTGACCAAAAAGTTATTTTTTTAATCAAATGACAATATATTATTGAGTGTTATTCTAAAAGTTTTTTACAATTAATTTATCTTTGATTAGATATTCTTACAAACTGTTCTTACAAATTTCCGGTAACAAGAATCAGAAATAAGAAAGAACACTATCGTTACTTTCATAAACAACCTCCATCAAGAATAGTCTCTTTTATTGAAGAATGCTCTCAACAGAGATTACTGTTACAGAATAACTTATCTTTCTATCATCTACTCAATGATATATATATATTACATGCCGAGTTCAAAACTGTCTCGGTCCACCTCCACAATTCTCGGATAACCCCCTTTTCCATGTCTCCACTCTCAGACTATTAAGTAACTGCCCTCCACTTCATGTGCTGCTTTGAGAACTTCCTTCTTCATCCATTGACTCGGTCAAATGTCAACTGCCTTTATCCTGCTTGTAAAACATTGGGCTGGACCTCGAGTCAATCTCGGCCTAATTGTCCCCAACAGTACATAAGCCCCTCAAGCTATGACCTACAAAGGAGCGATATAGCTTTAGCTTGTTCAGGTCTTATCGATCTCGGTAACTCGGCCCATCTCGGTTTCACTGCTTTCAATATTACATAAGCCCCTCGGGCTCTGAGCTTCAAAGAGGCGAGAGAGCTTTAAGAGATGTCTTCAGGAAAATCAGAGCTTTTTCCATGCTGATTTGCCGATGTCTTCACATAAACATTCGGTGTGCCTCGTTAAAACCTTCCCGGGTAAAAACCCTTTCAGGAAAAAAACCCGAGGTAGGAAAAAGAGTACACATGCGAAAGGACTTTGATAGACATCTTCAAGCAAACCGAGATTTCTCTGAGCTGATCATACATGTTTCAACTTTTCTTCATCTTCTTATTCATTTCGTATTCCTCTTCCTTTTTCTTTGAGTAAACCGAGCTTCTTCTTCTTCTTCTTCTTATTCTTCAACTTCAACTAGAACAACAACGAAATAAACTCCAAGGCATATCAATGTACTGCCATCAAAATATAAAATAAACTTTAACTTCACCCTCAACCAATATTCATGGATTTGTACCAAAACATAATGCTCTGATTAGGGACTTTTGCTTTGCCTTTTATCTGAGGTCTTGCTCGTCTTTAAGGGCTTTGAGTGCCTTTTACCGAGATCATTCTCGTCTTAAAGGCTTTGAGTACCTTTTACCGAGATCATTCTCGTTTTAAGGACTTGATAATTTTCCTTTTATTGAGATCATTCTTGTTTTAAGGACTTTATATCACCATAGCTCTTGCCTCAATTTTTGCTTCCTTATAACTCCATTCATATTTTTTTTATTCAGCTCCATTCATATTTTTTTCATTCAGCTTCTTTTTCACCCGATCCCTGTTATCATAGGACCCACCGACAACCTTGAATGTTTGCCTTTTGTCAGAGCTCATGCTCATTTTTCGCACATTTGAAGTGGCCTTTTACCGAGATCGTTCTCGTCTTAAGGGCTTTGAGTGCCTTTTACCGAGATCATTCTCGTTTTAAGGGCTTTGAGTGCCTTTTACCGAGATCATTCTCGTCTTAAGGGCCTTTTACCGAGATCATCCTTGTCTTAAGGGCTTTGAGTGCCTTTTACCGAGATCATTCTCGTTTTAAGGGCTTTGAGTACCTTTTACCGAGATCATTCTCGTCTTAAGGGCCTTTTACCGAGATCATTCTCGTCTTAAGGACTTTATATCACCATAGCTCTTGCCGAGATTTTCATATGGCAGGCCTTACCACCGCACTGCAGTGCCTCTGCTTTCTTGTACACAGTGTCATATTGGAAGTCAATATTTTTATGCCTATGCCTCATTGAGTATGTAGGTATGCTTCAAAAAATTAATCAACAAAATCAAATAATACATGCTATATGACAACTGCTCCCTAGCAGGGAAGCAAAGTTAAAATATGTAATTAAAGAGATGGAGTGAACGAGAAACTTCCCTCAAAGTGACCTTAGATGCGTGATACACCCTATAGAGTTCTCCACATTGTGAGTGTGCATATAACAACTTGATACCATTCTCATTTAACTCATTGCCACTGCTCCTTGTACATCATATACTTACAGATATTAAGTGTAAGCAAGTGTTAAAATATATAATATTATAAAATTAAATAGATAGAGTCATAGAGCCACTTATCCAATTATCGGTTCGTGGTCTTGGGTAAGCAACTTCACAGCTTCTCTATTTAATGTCAGATGTTCTGAATTGATTAGGTGCATCGTCGACAGACGATGACTTATTTCAATTCTCAAACCTGTGTGATAATCTCAGCTACATAATATTCTACCATGTTTTATAGCAAGAAGATTAGTAGTTTCAATCTACCGTGTTATAATGCTGGCTGAAGACAGATTGCGTATGTGCGTGTTTTGTACATTCATATACAAGGACTTGTTTTTTGCCTAATCATTCATGTTATTATATAACATTACATAATTAGTAGTGCCATTCTAACACTACTAATTTCTAGTGGCGTATGAAACTACCCAAAATAGTGGTAAGGGGTCGAACAAAAATAATGAATCGAATATCAATAGCAATAATAACAATATCAATTATTGTTTGAGGTAAATCATCAACTTGCTAAAATCAATTTCACGGACTTGATGAGTCAGGGAAAGATAAGCCATGATCATGAAGGAGTGTGAAGATATGGCAACACAATAATGTATGAAAATTAATGCATCTAATGATGGAAGAAGATTCACTTCCCTGAGTTTTTGTTTCTCGGTTTTGACTGAGTTGACCTCCCTTGTGATTAGTTGCAAATAATTTTTTATTTTATTTTAAAAACAGTCCACTCCCAACAGAATTTGTAGACACAACTTTCTCTTTTGATCACACTCCTGCGCAATTTATGGCATGAATCATGCCTCACTCCATGTGCCGTTGTAACCTCTTCCATGTTTAGAACCTTTTCAAGTGTAGCCATACTTGCACGACTGCACCAATATGAAGACAAGAGTAGAAACTAATATCTTTGGGTTATCCTACATTGAGTGTTAGTAGGAAAATTTCTCAAAGCCTACTTTCTAAGCGGTTAGTTAATTTTAACGAGGAAGTTTTATCAAATCAAAATAGAAATGTACTTATCTCTTTTCTCCTTGGACCGAGGCATGATTGCCTTTGATTTCTTTTTTCTTTATTCTTGGCAACACGAGATGAGGCATAGAGCTTTTTCTCCTCAGTTGCTTCGTGATCAGAGAAGACTTGTAGTACTAGGACACCATTTGGGGTGTTGAGTGGTGCCGCAGAACAGTATAGCCTATCCTCTGCTGATATCTCACTAAATCCGAAGATCTCCACTGAAAGCTTGAATCTATCATATTGATCGTACTTTGGTTGTGTGGCCAGGGAAAGTTTACCTCGGCCTCACGGTGGGCGCCAAATGTTCTTACAAATTTCCGGTAACAAGAATCAGAAATAAGAAAGAACACTATCACTACTGTGACAAACAATCTCCATCAAGAATAGTCTCTTTTATTGAAGAATGCTCTCAACATATTACTGTTACAGAATAGCTTATCTTCCTATCATCTACTCAATGATATATATATGTATATGTATGTGTGTATATATATATATATATATATATTACATGCCGAGTTCAAAACTGTCTCGGCCATGTTCTTACAAATTTCCGGTAACAAGAATCATAAATAAGAAAGAACACTTTCGCTACTTTCATAAACAATCTCCATCAATAATAGTCTCTTTTGTTGAAGAATGCTCTCAACAGAGATTACTGTTAAATAGCTTATCTCCCTATCATCTACTCAATGATATATATATTACACGCCGAGTTCAAAACTATCTCGACCCACCCCCACAATTCTCGGATAACCCTTTTTTCCATGTCTCCACTCTCAGACTATTGAGAACTTCCTTCTTCATCCATTGACTCGGTCAAATGTCAATTGCCTTTAGCCTGCTTGTAAAAAATTGGGCTGGACCTCGAGTCAATCTCGACCTAATTGTCTCCAACAGTACACAAACCATGTTATAAGATCAACTCTTGGTCGGGACGATGGTTACATAAAGTAACTATTCTAAAATTCGAACAACCGATATTAATAAAATTTATCTGACGAGATTGTTACTATCTTTTTGGATAATCTTTTTTTGGTTGGGTGTCGTTATGAAATTGCTTTACACTAGCTTTGCATTGTAGTAAAAATCCAAAATTCAGAAACACCATTACATGAAGGGTGCATCATAGAGATCCAACCAACGAAGGAAGCAATTTACTTTTACCCATAAATGAAATACAATACAGTTGGACTGTCTCCTCTTAAGTTTTTTAATCAATTCTCTGACTTCAAAATTTAACTCCAATTTCCCTTTCCCATTTGCCATTTCCTTTCTTTGTTTATTCTTTTTTCTTTTCTTATTATACTTTTATTTATACACTTCTTTACTTTTCTCTCTATACATTTCTTTCTCTCTTTTTTCTCTATCTCTCTACAGTGTCTTCTCTATTTCTCCGGCGACCTTTTCTCTCTCTTGTCGGAGCCTTTGACTTTCACCGATCGCCGCCGTCCTCATGGGCCATTGCTGCAGCAAAGGTATCGCCGCCGATAACGAAACCGTCGCCACCGATCACCATCTGAAGCCTCCACCTCATCATCACGCAGCTGCACCACCATCGCCACCGGGGACCGCCGGCAACTCCGTCTCCACCGCCAGCGATGCAACCACCCCCGGCAGGTACACTCCGGCGAACTCCTTCTCCACCAACAGCCCCTTCCCGAGCCCCCTGCCGGCTGGGGTGGCGCCGTCACCGGCGGCAAAGACTCCCGGCCGGAAATTCCGCTGGCCCCTGCCGCCGCCCTCGCCCGCAAAGCCGATCATGGCGGCGATACTGCGGCGGCAGGGGAAGACGGTGAAGCCGAAAGACGGGCCGATACCGGAGGAGCAGCAAGGGGAAGGTGGCGGCGAGGGAGAGAGGTCTCTGGATAAGAGCTTCGGTTATGGGAAGAATTTTGGGGCAAAGTTCGAGTTAGGGAAGGAAGTGGGTCGAGGGCATTTTGGTCATACTTGTTGGGCTAAAGGGAAGAAGGGTGAGCTCAAGGGTCAATCAGTGGCTGTGAAAATCATATCCAAAGCTAAGGTGAGAGGTTTTGATTATTATTAGGATTTGATGATGATGATGATTATGTTTGTAATAATTGTTGTTTTGATTATCGCATGATATAGAACATAGAGCTTGAATTGAAATATTGAGCTCTCAATTCATTTGTGAGGATCATTTGATTTGATATGGTTTTAATTGGAGCTGGTATGCGTTGACTCTTGGTCAATTGTGAATCAATTCTTGACTTGCATGATTGTTTTGGCACCGTGATTCCATGTTAAGTTGGGTGATTTGTAGTGGTAAATGTAACGTGTGATCAGTGATTACTTGATTTTTTAATTTGGGAATTCAATTTAGAAGTCAAGTCCGTTTCTTGGAAAATTTATTGCACCAGTTTTGTATTTGTTTCAACTTTAATCCATATATGCTGTATGAATACCAATAATTGCTATGGAATGTGCTGAGCAGTTGTTGTGCAGTGCAGTTCCAAATGGTTTTTATTAGTGATGTTCTAGGTTGCTTTCTGGTCTACAGTATTTGACTAATATATGTCGTGATTGTGATTTTTTTAGTTAATGATAGTACCAGAAAGGAAAGTGGAGTCCTGTTTACGGGAAGAATATATTAAATTCAAAAGTATGAAATGCAAATCATTGCAGGATAAGGATTAATAATGTCAGATTTTAAGCGGAAATTCTGGTGCTTACCTCTTGTCGGGTTGTTCAGAGCATTACGTTAAATTCTTGAGAATAGGTGGCAGAAATTGTTGTAAGTTATGGGACAAGTGAGTGAAGTCACAACCTTTGTAGCAAGGGCTGTCAGAAAATTGTGGATTCTTCTGGGATTATTTAATATGTGAGGAGTGGGGACTATGATTCATCTAAAGATGTTTTACATTGTTCTATCTATGGCCAATTGGTTGTGGTTTGAACTTTAGAGGCTTCTTTGTTTGAGGTGCGAAGCGCGCTGGTTATACCCCCTTGTTTCCAAAGCACAAGGAATAGCGAACATGGGTTTATGTGTTTATCCCCCATTACGAGCTAAATCATAGGATACTTGTGAGTTCATAAGATGTGCCATAAGCTTAAAAAGAACAAAACATGAAAAAGAAAATTAAGATCATGAAAAAGAAAGTGTCCCTTTATTGTAAGCCCTATGCCCATCAATAATGCAAAACTTTCATTTCAGTTATTTGGCCTCTGATGGATTGTCTTTCTGGGAAGAGTATGTGCAAAAGCTGACTATATACTTCTGCGCGTTTCATTATTCTACTAAACTAAACAATCATATAGGAGTATGAGAGTAAAATTTAATTTGGGGTGGGGGAATTATGCATTGTGAAGTTTTGGTTGTGGCTTCCATAGCCTCTTTTTTTTACATACATTAACATGAATTGAACTTTTGATTTTTTTTAGTTGTGGTCAACCCGACGTTACAATTTTTGCTTGATAATGGTTATTGTATTTAACTGATTTTTATATGGCAGATGACTTCAGCAATAGCAATTGAAGATGTACGGAGGGAGGTGAAAATGTTGAAGGCCTTATCTGGACACAAGAATTTGGTCAAGTTTTATGATGCATTTGAGGATGTCAATAACGTCTACATAGTGATGGAGTATGTGTATAAACAGTTATTTCTGAAATTTGCTTCCAGTCCTGCTAGAGTTTGTCCATATTTTTGCTGACTGCTTGATTTGTATTTATATATCTTGGGTATAAAGGAATCCATCATAAGTTCTTCTTTCCAAGAATATATATAATATGGGCAGATTTTGCTAGGCACATACATACATACAGTTGTTGAATTAGATATTTATTAGTAATAATATATTCTCGTTCTTATCAGGTTGTGTGAGGGAGGAGAACTACTTGACAGAATTCTAGAAAGGTAAATTGAAAGGCTATATTTCATTTGTACTGTCTGTACCTTTTTTGTCCCTCCATTATTTACTCATAGAAGTTTGGTTTTGAATAATATGGTTATAATTGGATTCTTTTGATTTAATTATTTGTTAAAGAGGTGGAAGATACACAGAGGATGATGCTAAAGCTATTCTTGTACAAATTATAGATGTAGTTGCCTATTGTCATCTTCAAGGAGTGGTTCATCGTGATCTAAAACCAGAGGTATAACATCATGAAGTTTAACAACTTAGAATAATCAATGAGTAAGCAATTTTTTGTTTGTATAATTACCTCTCCAATCTATTACTTGTCACCCTGAATGCTTTGCCTGCTTTGCAGAATTTTCTTTTTGTCTCAAAAGAGGAGGATGCTGTGATGAAAGTTATTGATTTTGGTCTATCTGATTTTGTTATGCCAGGTAGTATGCTCAATTAACCCCTACTATAGTCAGTATTAAGCAGCATAATAAGCATATCCAAGTTGCTAACCTTCTCGTATTTGACATCTTCGTCGTTTTAGTTTTTAGTGTATAGTACACTGGCTTCGTTGAATTCATACATTCAAACTGCCAGAGAATTACCAAGGAATCAAATATCATATAGTTTGCTGCAATATGGTTAATGCTTTTAGATTTTGTGAGATACCAACACAGTACAACGGTGGAATAGTGAAAATCTACCATATCACATTTCATAACTCATTAATTTGGTAATAGATATGTAAAATTAAATTGTAGCAGTTGTAGTTAAGAACACAACTTGGTTAAGCTTTTCTAATAATATTTTCCATCTGCTTGAAATTTCTGATACATTACATTGATAGGATTTCTTGATACAATTTGTAATTGCTTTACAGTGATATTTTTAAATGGCTTTTGCTTAATGTACACATTTTTTTTTATGAAATTTAGTTCTCTCTATGTAAGTTTTTCAAGAAACATAATCGAGATCATAAAACCAGAGAAACTTGTAATACTGGTCTTGAACAGGAAGATCTTACTTATCATATGTGACTTCTATTTCTTTTAAGGCCATTGGCTGGATTCATTCTCTGATTTATTACCATACTCCGTAAAAATCTAGCTTTCCTCTGCAATGTTCATTTCCTCAAATATTACTGGTTTAATTGATATAACCCTTAACTAGGTGCTTGTTTGTCTCAGTGTAATTGATTTTAAAATAAGGTTTAATTATTCTGTTGGTCCCTGAACTTTTGGGGAAATTCAAATAGGTAGTTGAACTTTAAAAATTCGTAATTGGCCCTAAGCTTATTAAAATTTGTAATTGAGTCCCTCGTACATATCTTTGTTAGGGCTCCATTAGGGTATCCAAAAAGTACATGAAACAACAATGGAGACTAGATCCTTACAAGAACAGAGGGAAAATCCTGAAAATGAAAGAAAAATTTAGAGTTGTGCAGATGCACAGAACCTCTAACCTAAACTCATTCATATTTCCTCTCAAATTATACTTGCCTCTCATCTCTCCCTTCCCTTCCTGAAAACAATCGGTTTTAAAATAATTGTTGTTAATATGTTAGCTTGTGTTTGGGAATGATATTTTAAAGGTTGATTTAGAAGAAATGCTTTTGTTTGGATGGTGTAAAGTAAAATTACTTTTACATATCTAATGACCAAAACGACATTATTATTTTAATTTGGAAAGACACATAGATATGAGCTTATTTCAGTAATTATACCCATTTGATCTTACATTTTATTGGAACTTATTCTATTAAAAGCTAACACATGCTCCTTCCAAAACAATCGATTCTTCTTACCACTGGGTGATGTCGAGAACAATTGAAAGAGAAGCCAGACACCTTTTAATTTTGTTGAACACTGCAAACCCCCACAGTAAATAGTCTCTGAGTTTGAGTACTTATCTGGATATAGATTCTTCGGACTTTCATGTTGGGCAATAAAAAGTCAAAAAAAGAATCCAATGTAGCAGAAATGAGAATGTTGCGTTGGATAAGTGGACAAACTAGACAAGATAAGATTAGGAATGAATGCTTTAGAGAAAAAGTTGAGATAGCACCTAGAAAAGATAGTAGAATCTCGCCTGAGGTGGTTTGGGCATATGTGGAGAAGACCTATAAAAGCCTTGTTAAGGAGAGTAGATAAGATGGAGGGTAGTTCAATTGTTTGAGATAGAAGGAGACCAAGAAAAACTATATGAAGAACCATTATGAAGGATTTAGATTTAAATTGTGTCTATATATATGATTTATGAGATTGGATATTATGACGTCGTTGTAACCGACCCCAACTAGTGGGAATATGCTTGGTTTTTGCTATTACCATATTCTTCTATTAGCTTTTTGGGAGCTCGTGATCGGTGCTTGCCTAAAAATGACATTAGCTATGATATCAACTAGTGCACGGGGAATGTTAAAGCTAACTTCAATTTTAAGTATGGCACAGAGCTCACAGGTTGGTTGGAGCAAAAAGGAGATGGTTAAAAACAGAAGAATGAAAATGAGGGGCGTGTCTAAAACTTAAAAGGGAAATGCTAATGAGTGCCCTTAGGGCACTCGTTAAGAAACCAAGAAAAGAAACTTTGTATTGGGAATTAGTGTATTTAATGTTTGAAGAATTTAAATACTTAGTTTCTCCATGAAAATTTGTTTTTTATGATTTCGGCACTCGTTAACATGACCCAAACTTAAATTCCATCTAGTACCTTGTCAATTTTCACTCCAACATTTTTTACCTTCCTATTTTCACCTTACATTTCTACCTTTCACTCTTACCAAGGGCATCCTTAAATCTTCATTTAAAACATATTTTCCTTCTTCCTTTTTATATTCTAGCAGATTGTATTGAGTGTGATATGGCAGATAGACTAGGGGAATACCCATTTGAAAACTTTGCTAAATGTTTGTATTACTAATTAAGTAATGTTATTCTATACTCTGGTCAAAATTATGGAGACATATTAACAAGAACTTGATTCTCTTCAATCCTCATTCCTCACTTAGAAATTTTCCTTTTCCTGGTTTGCTTGTTAATTGCATTTTACTAATTTATTTGTATAGATGAATCTCGAGACATGCATTAATTCTTGGTTTAGAATTGCCGCCATTGTGTTATTCTGTCAATCTGTCCTATTATCGTTGTCGTCATCCTATTGATTTTTCCACTGCTAATAACTGACATTTTTAATAAACATGCAGATCAACGCCTTAATGATATTGTTGGCAGTGCCTACTACGTTGCACCTGAGGTGCTCCATAGATCTTATAGTGTTGAAGCAGACTTATGGAGTATTGGAGTTATATCATACATATTGTTATGTGGCAGTAGACCATTTTGGGCACGCACTGAATCAGGAATCTTCCGGTCTGTGTTAAGAGCAAATCCTAACTTTGATGATTCACCTTGGCCATCAATATCACCAGAAGCTAAAGACTTCGTGAAAAGACTTTTGAACAAGGACCACAGGAAAAGGATGACTGCTGCCCAAGCTCTAAGTATGTTTCATTTGAATGTTTTGCTCAGATCTTGTTCAACTCCACAATTGATTGCTTTAATTGAAATTCTCTCTCACAGATTCCTAAATCTTATTCTATGATTCTTGCTGACGTAGAGTTACCTCCATATTTGCAGGTCACCCATGGTTGAGAAATGAAAAAAATGTTATTCCTTTAGATATTTTGGTTTACAAGTTAGTCAAGTCGTATGTGCGTGCCTCACCTTTGAAACGTGCGGCATTGAAGGTAGTCACCTGTTATGCTGCTATTAAAACAAATGCATCTAGTATCCTCGGCTTCTGCCCCTTGGGGCAGGGTGGGGGACAATAGAACAAGACTAATGTTTTCTGTTTTGCTTTTCTTTAAATTAATGCAGGCTCTCTCTAAAGCATTGACAGAAGATGAGCTTATCTACCTTAGAGCACAGTTTAGCCTCTTGGAACCAAAAGATGGTTTCATTTCGCTTGAGAATTTTAGAGTGGTAAGTGCATGGTTATTGCAATTTTATTCCCTCTATGACATTAAGATGTGTTCTTAAACATACAATATTATTATCTGTTAAGTGTTAACCCTACTTAATGTAAATAGGTTATCCTCATCTGCTAGCCTCAGTAAATTAACCTGCCTTGCGTCTTTTATAGTTTAAACTTTATGTGCTATAGTTTTCACAGTCTATCAACTGAAATTAAAACAAAATACAGGCTCTCATGAAAGTTGCAACCGATGCCATGAAGGAATCAAGGGTCGCTTACATTTTGAATTTGGTGAGTCATCTTATATTTGTAGTTTAGATATATTTATTTATGTTTAGCTCTCTCCATTCAGATATTTTAGTTGCCCTTTTACTCCCAACCTAGCATGTACCGTGTCTTGATTGGTAATAATCATATAAAAAGAAGTTGCATGATATAACTTAGTTGACTCTTAGTGTGAGGTGAATTAAATGCTATAACAAGCAAGACCTGCACATTTCCTTGACAGTCGCATTTAATGAAAATAGGTGGCTAAACCGAGCTATTATTTGTTTATAGTGAAAATATGCAGATATAATAGTGGATTATTCTGACAAATGAAAAAGCTTACTTGTGCTGTTTTTTTTTTTAGACAAATGTTAGTATTAATATTAGTATTTTGTTAGTGGGTGGGGTTTGAACTCTCAATCTCCTTATCACTCGGGTCTTAAACTCTCCAACCCCAAGCACCAAGCCAACCTTATAACCCCTCACTCACTTGTGCAGTTGATCAGTAACACCATACTCATAGGGAGTGTATCCTAACTAAACGGTTAAAACTTTATTTATGAAAGTGCATTGTTTTTTTTAATGCATCATAATAATAGTGAAAATCTGAAATGCATGTTTCTTGAATTAAGATGGAGCCACTCTCCTATAAAAAGATGGACTTCCAAGAGTTCTGCGCTGCTGCAATCAGTGTATACCAACTGGAGGTTCACCAAGAATGGGAGAAAATTGCTACCACAGCTTTTGAGTATTTTGAAGTGGCAGGAAACCGAGTCATTTCAGTTGAGGAGTTGGCACAGGTCTTTGCATTCTTTTCAAGAGCACACTTACCAGACTTGGTTTTGACTTAAAAGTTATTAAATAACAAACTGACTTTTTGATAATGTTTTCAGGAAATGAGTTTGGGCCCTTCAGCTTACTCATTAATGGGTGATTGGATCAGAAAATCTGATGGAAAACTCAGCATGGTTGGATATACAAAGTTTTTGCATGGTGTCACAATTCGTAGTTCAAATACAAGACACCGACAGCTAGTATGACTAAAGGGAAATATTATTATTATTATATTTGTTGAAATTAGTTCGTCTATTGTTTTCTTTTTTAATTTGAATTTAAAGGAAAATGATACAGAGGGTGTTAGCAATTTTTTGGGGGTTTGGGGATTGGACCATGGAAAAGCAGAGCTAATATATTGATTTTTTCTTCATGTGATTTGCGGTGCAAAGTAAAATTCACCTATTTTACTTGTGAGCATAAATGCCACCTGCTTTCTTGTAAGATTTCGTGTGAAGATTAAAGACACTTGGTTTTGGTCAAATTCATCATACGATAACAATGTCTCACTTTGTTTTGTTCCAAAAGAAGATTTGAGGTTGAAAAATGCGACGGGGAACGTGGGTCAAATTCTTTCATTGCTCGATGAATTCTGTTTATTCTAAACCTTTGTTTAAAACAATGCACACTGTTTTTTAGCACTGGTCAAAAGACAAGACGTGCTGCTCATATATACCTGATGGCTTGATATACATTGTATTGTATTTGTTCTATAACGGAGTGTTGAATCACATTGAGGTTCCATTTTGTCATTTGCCTAGGAAGTTAAACAGTGAAGAATAACTGGATCAGAAAACGATGCAGCTTTCACACGCTAGGGAACAAAGACAATAAACAAATAAAAATGGAAGTTTTTTTTTTATTTCCTGACAAAAGTAAAAATATAGAAACTTATTTAATTTTTTCTAAAAAATTTAAGGACCAACAAACAACGAATGGATAGATGACTTAACGAACGAAACTTTGACCGTATTGAGAGTTTTGAGGTCTCTGGGTTCTGATGATTAAAATAAGCAGGTTGCTATTACAAGGTCGAAGGTATAACTGTATAAAGTGGTAGGAGCTAGTTGACCTTGGATTAAAAAAACAATGAGATGTGTGTATCATAAATTCAAAATCAGAATTTTTTTTTGTTAAAAAACCTTCGAGTGTGAATGCTTGCACAACAAGTGTCTTAAAATAGTAATACGTTACATCATCATTTGAAGAATAGAATAAGAAAATAGTGTGCAGAACGTGGCAAGTAGATGGGGGAGGTTGGGTTGTTGCGGCTGGATTGACCGGTGGAACAAGTAAATAGCTGCTAAGTGCAGTGAAGGCCCAATCCTCATATTGGAATTGGCCAGCAAAGATCGACGCAGACTGCTTCAATAAATGTTCACGAGACTATATAGCCTGAACTAATTTGGGTAGATTCATATAGTGTCGCTCATAAATGGTGGAAATGCCATGCCCCCAACTGCTATCTAGTGCGAACCACGTGCAACAAGGGAGAAAATTTAAGTAAAGACATTTGTACATGATTTTTTTAAAAATAATAATAAAATAAAAAAACATATAGATAAAATAGGTAGAGTGGTTATATATATATTTTTATACTTTTCACATCATTCATATAAGTTTTTTTTTCCTTTCAAATTGGTCATATACGTTATATTATGTTTTCACAATAATCATTTCTGTCAATTTTGACTTAATAGCGTCAGTTTTGAGCTGACGTGACTATCACGTTAATCTGATACGTGGCTTTTGATCTAACTTCGTAAGATCAAAATTGATGAAAAGTACTAACGTGGAAACGAAACGTAACATGTAGGACCATTTTTTTTTTTAAAAACTTATTGGATCGATATGGGAAAAAAAAACTTATAATATAACCAGTCTACCTATTTTGCCAAACTTATCTTTGTTGACATATATTATGTAAACAAATTGGCGTGCAAATATAATTTTTAAAGGAGATATCTTAGAAAACAACAATTGTCATTAGGCATGACAAAATACCTCCCCTTCACATATAGATGTCACCGGATAAAACCCGTTGAGAGTTGAATTTGGGGAATAGTTATTATCCTCCATAGGTATGTGGATGGGCTTTTCTATACCAACTTTTGATTCATGTGTGTTTAATACTTTAAAAGAATTTGCAACACTATTTTGATTCTAAGTGATTAGAGTTGTTAAATTATGTCCCGTTAGTGTAGCTCAAGTGGTAAACATCAGATATTTAGTGTCAGTAAGATTGTTGGTTCGATCCCACGGTACCTCCAGTTTTCTCCATTCCATATAAGACAAGGCTTAAGTATGCCTCTTATGAACCCAAAAAAAAGAGAGTTGTTAAATTCTATTTTTCTAAGTTTATTTTTTGCTTTTTATTGAATTTTGATAATTTAATGAATATCTACCTTAATTTGCAGGAAAATTGAAAGGCAAATACCGTCCGTGTGAATATGGGACGAGACAGATATGGATTTCGTCCGTGGCAGTCCCATCGTTATTGCTAATTGTCATGACGTCATGTTCGTTTGGTGGTCAGGATAGAAAATAAGTGGATATGATAAGAGAGCATGATAGAAATATGATATGATATAAAGAGGATAAGTTATTATCCTATCTGACATTTAGTGTCCATCAGATAACCAACTGGATAACATTATAATTTTAGTACGAATTTTAAAATTTTCGTTTTTTTCTAATTGTTTTAATATTTTATCAGATTTGTGTTTTTTTTATAATTTTTGATTTTTTAAATTATATAAAAACACAAAATTATGCTTACGATAAAATTACATATAATTTTTTAAATGTTGTTTAACGTAATTTTTTTATAATTGTAAAAATTCATTTTTAGTTTTAAATTTACATATAATTAAACTATTATAATAACTTTTATATTTTTAAGTTTATAAAATAATATAAATTAACAAAATTAGCCTTGTGACAAAATTAAAATAAATTTTAAATTAATTATTAATATTTATATCATTTTAAATATTTATATTTTATTATACCTTTTTTAATCATGTTATATTTTATTATATTTTAAATTATTATTTTACTATACTTTAATTATTTTATTTATAAAATATTTTTATATTTTATTATATTTTAAACCACCATATCCTATCCTGTTGAGTTCTAACTCAACCCTCCCCTAAAGATAAAATTTTAACTAGACGAACATGATATGATATGTGACAGAATTGATTTATTCTATCATGCTTGCTTACCAAACAATAATTTCAGACATTATATGATAGTTTATTCTATCATGTCTCTGTTATCCTGACGATCAAACGAGCCCTAAGGCTCTTACCAACAAATATATATATTTTTTAAAAAGTACCAAATTTTATAAACTAAGAGTTTAATATCTATGCACTGTCAGTGTAAATATTTTTACGCTGACAACCGATCAGAAATCATGAGATTGATGACTTTTATGGTGGTTAAGATAAGAATCAAAGATTTGTAACGATTTTTTTTGGATAGGAAAGATTTGTAATGATATATCAATTTCTAATTAATTAATAGTATAAAAAACTTTACACTGTCAATATATATAAATTAAATCCATAAACTAATTGTCAAATATGTCGTCTTTAATCAGTTGGTGGCTGCCCACAACCACAACATCGAGTTTATTTGAAATTTTAGGACATTTTTAACACTGTTTAAGAAAATATATCCAAAGTCAATATTACCCACGTTCCACAATCTCAAACTCTGCTTTATTTTTTATTATTATGACAATATAAAACAATAGAATATGCAGAACTTTGCATCGTGAAACCACAATCTCAACTTCTTTCTTCTTTTTCTTTTTTTTAAACAAAACTTCTTTCTTCTTAATGGGTTCAATAATAAATTGCTTAATGAGTTTGTTGAGGAATTTATCAATGAGTCCATAATGCTGTTTAATTCAAGTCCTTGCTTTGCTTCAATATATATATATATATATATATATATATATATAAAAGGATAAATGTGATGAATAATGGGACCCATATACCCCAAGTCTCTTGGTCCACAACCATTCCACCAAACTTCCTATGAATTTCTTAATCACAACCATACAAAAGCCCACCACTAAAAAATCAAAAGCAAGCGACAAATACTTGATAGCAAGACAGAAAAAGAAACAGCAGAATAGCTGAAAAAAAAAGCCAAAAACATTGTCAATGACCCCTCTCATACATGTCTCTTTTAGTCTAGCAACACAAATTTATAAAGAGATAATTAGATCAAAGATTTTCTGGTTAATTTTTATCCGGCGGTGTACCCCAAATATTTTTTGGATTTTACTAGAGGGGAACTCATCTTCTCATACTATTTATTTTTTTGGTGGAGAAAAGTAGACATGAAGGTCATAAAAATTTCATAAATTAATTTTAATTGAGTGAGGTAATTAGTAAAATAAAATTGATATCCATCTCTCTTCTACTTGACCAAAAAAAAAAAAAAAAATGATATCAAAAGATTCATTCCCATCACTAGAAATACATAACCTTACACATGTCATGAGATGTTATTTGCAGCAAAGTAGAAAGTTCCCACCCAAAAATTCTTCTCACTAAAGTGCAAAAAAAGAATTAAAGTCTACCCTTCCCTTTGTTCCAAATTCCAACCGTATCTTTCACGCTTGCAACCTCCAACAAACAAACAGCTATATCTGCTTTTCTTTATTATTATTTTTTATTTTAAAGTTAAGAACATTTATTTTTTGGCACATAAAAATCTAATCACTTTAATTCGTTCACACTTGACAAAAGAATTAAGAGAAAGAGAGGTGAGAAAAATATCCAACCAAGAATAGACATTTATCACATCACAACATGATTCTCATTTCATTTGGCATCGATCGAACATTAACTATACCAAGGAAAAAAAAAATACAAATTAAACTCCATCATTTTCGTCATTATCAACAACATCTCATTATAGATGTTGAGCAAAATTCAAAAAAATAAAATAAAAAATAGACACGTACATAATTTTAATTTTGCTTCGAGCAATATATTGAATCAAACTTTGAAGCACCAAGCATGATGATGATGATGATTGTGATGATGATGGTGGTGAGATTTCTCCCTATCAATCATGCCTTGAACGGTGCGAAATTCTTCCACGTGGCATGGTATGGTAATAGGTCCTTTCTGATCGAACCCATATTCTTCTTCAGCTTCTTTCAACAACTGCATGAACAGTGGGTGTTTGAAGTATATCACAGGGATCACAAACCTTTGTTGTTCCTTCCCTTGTCCCACCAATATAGCCAAGTACCCTTTTGGGATGTTCTTCATATCCTTCTTCTCATGGTGGTGGTGATGAAAATGAAGGTGAGGGATGTGTATATGAAAGCTCATGTGGTGGTGCTTCTGATTATTTTGATGATCTCCAACAAACCCCATAATAATAATATATTCAAGTACCTAAAAAACCAAGAAAGCCAAAGGGTAAAAATAAAAATAAAAATAAAAAATTACCAAACCCTAGTATTTTTTTTAGCAAGAAGTAGTGGTTTTGGTCTTTTGGAGATGAATTCTTAAGGGTTATAAGAAAACAAGTGATGAGAAAGGCCAGGGATCAGAGGCTGATATGGCAAGGTTGAAGAGGGTTAGGGAAGAGTCGGTGAGAGATCTTGGGATATTGCTCATGATAAATATATGGAAACTATAGAGAAATACCTACATAACAAAATGAATGTTAAATAAAAATAAGAAGGAGGATTTGCAAAGGGTGAGATAGGGTTGTTTATATAGGGGAAGAGTCAAGATCCACACCAATATAATGTGAATGTGAAGGAGAGTATTGTGGTGGGTCACGATGCTTACAGGGTTCCCTTATAGTGTACACAAAGATTGGTTCTGGAGAGAGAATAAAGGCGTTAAGTTATTTATTTATTTATTAAACTTTAGTTTAGAGAGAGAGAGAGGCCACAAAACTTGGAAGAGTCATGTCTCAATTTGATTGGATGGTCATTTAGGGTAAGCATATATTCTGTTTGATCCTTGTGATGATTTTAAAAGTAAAAGATATCTGTGTTTGAATTTTGATTCACAGCTGGAAATTTGAATGTGGAATAGGAAGGGTAGCATGAAATTGCAGTATAAAAACATGGAAGAATGGTAAATTAAATTTTAAATTCCATTCAAATAGTTAGAGCTAGCTAGATAGTTCCATTTCGATTGACTTCTTGTTATTTCTGGGGAAGACTTTGTATATTATTATAAAATAAAAAATAATAATTATGGATGACGGCACGCTCTATCCACACGTCACCATTATCCGAGTGATGGCTCTTGATGGAATTAAGGAACCCATTTCCTTCTATATTTTTATAATAATATTTTTTAATAAAATATTTTATTTTTAGTAATATTTATTTTTTAGTTTTGTTTTTGGTGTTGACGCTGGTTTTTGGTTTGTGTCCAAAATCCTCTTGTCACAAATAATTTTAAGATCAGACGAGTGTAGGGACGGACGAGTTATGCGGTAATCTCGTAAGGATGAGTATTTTGCATGTCTGCTCAAACAAGAATGGCTTCTTACTTTTACAGAAATACAAGGATTTGACGTGACTTGCAGCGAAATTAGATGAAAGTAAAGAACGTGAAATTTAAAGGAAAGCAGTAAACAACGAGAAAATTAAAGGAAAGCATGTAAGTTGCAGGAAATTAATTGAAAGCTTGTAAATGACAAGTAAAGGTAAATGACACTAAATTAAAGGAAAGAAGTAAGTTATTGAAAAGTATTTAAATGAGTGAAGGGCAGAAGAAAGCTTTTAAAGTGCAGGAAATTAAACGAAAGCGAATAAAAGGCTTGAAAAATAACTGGGGAGGAATAAAGGACTGAATAACAAACTTAAATGAAGAACATGAAAGGCAATGCTGAAGGTAAAGACGAACATGTAAAATTAAATGAGCGGTGCTGTATTATAAGTTGAACTGGAAATGAAAAGGGGTGGAGGAAATACTTGAGTCCAATCCTTTAATCTGCTGTGTGATCGAGATATGCAGGATATCGCTTCAAGTACAACCTCCTTGATTACATCGGGATTGATAGTATTTATAAGCATACAAAATAACTGCCTAAAGAAACTTCCTATCTTAAAATTTGACACCTGTATGGCAGTTTTGCTATGTTTCAAACTATCGACAAGTAAACTTCTCTAACCGCTTCGATCCTTCGAGTGGTTTTATGTCCACTTGTCGTCCACGGTTTGGTTATTTGACAACTTATCTTCTCGATCTTTGTCAACCCTGGAAGCTTAGCCATTTCTATACTTTGTTTGTCTGACAATTCTTATTACCAACTTTGTCGAAAGTTGGGTTGTTACTTCTATTCCTCCGTCAGTCAGCTGGATATATTCGTCGGAAATTTGACGTATTTTCCTTTCTTGACGGCTTTATCTGCCTCGACATACTAATTTCACAACTTTTCAACTCGTCAATTTTGCTGAATTCGATTTCTTGTGGTGGTTATCTGACGACTCTTCAATTTTTTCCGTCATCCTGTCGGATCTGTTTCCGTCAAGAATTTTAAATTCCTATTAACAGATGCCCCCCAAATTTTACTTTTCGACGGTTTTTTGCCCGTAAGAATAGCAAAATTTGATTTTTCAAATCCCCAACGATTGTCTTAATCTCGGGTTCTTATTCGTTAATTAAACCTTGCTTCTTATCTCATCCCTACTTAATAGGGATAATCATGACGCCGTAGGTTTCTTGGAACTCGAACCGAAGGTTTTTAATTCTCCTTTAAATGTCAATCACATCAGAATTGACTTTCTTCTTCTTATCCTTCCTTCTTCACTAGTAAATCTTTTCTAACGAAAGACCTTTTCTTCTTCCCTCGCAAAAATCCTTTCTTAAAAGGAATCCTTTATTTTTATTCCATCTAACCATGGCCACATCTTCTAAGGTGCCGTCTTCAGTACCTCATGCTACAGTCGTGCCTCCTAGGACAGTGGTTCAAGACCCACTTTTGGAGAAATCCGAGTTATGGCAAGAATCCAAGGTAATTTACCCTATTCTTGATCCTGCTATTGCTTTAAGTCCTCCTGCTGCATTTTTGGGTCCTATTGTGGCCAACAATGAAATTTCTGAGGGTTTACGCAATTCCTTTCCTTCCGCTAGCGTAAATGAGGCTATTCTATCTTCTTTTACTCCTATTCCCATTCACATGTTCAAGAAGAGTAATAGGATTTTCAGAATGCCTCCTGCTACTCGGTTCGATGCCTACATTAGTTGGCTGAACCGAGTTCAAACTGAAAAACGCAGTGTATGGGAAAAAGCTGGAATCTTTGAATTCATTCAACTTTCTCGTCATGTTAAACTGGTAGACTTCTCTTTAATAGGAGCATCAGTTTTCTTTTGGAACAAAACAACAAATAATTTTCATTTTCCTTATGGAATGATGGGTTCGACTTTATTCGATATGTCGGCTATTACTGGCCTTCGTCCAGATGGTCCCACCATGCATACTGAAGTAGAAATTGAAAATCAAATTGATGTTTACGTGCCGAAGTGTTCTTTTTCTAAATACATAGCAGATTTTAGAGGTGAAGCTCATGATCCTGTGACGGATACTGAGCATGTAGCCTTCTTGTTTCTTTGGCTATGTGCTTACGTTTTTTGTAGCAAATCTGCTTCTTTGGTCGCTTCATATGTCCCTCTAGCCAATCTGTTGTCATCTGGTAAAAGAGTAGCATTAGGACAATGTGTCTTAGCCAATCTTTATGATAGCATGAGCATGCTAGTTGACACCGTCAAATCTAAAAAGAAAACCAATATAGGAGGGCCCCTTTGGCTTCTCCAATTATGGTTAAATGCAGTTTTGGAGTGTCAATTTTCATATAAAGCTCCCGCAGATTTGACAATCGACACGTATGGCTCCTATCTCTGTTATGTGTCTGTCGAGTCTTTGACGAGAGATGAGACTGCGAACTTCAAATTTTATTTTAAAATTCTTCATTCGCTTTCATCTTCATCCCCAAAGATCAACTTCTCTCCCTTTTCCGACCGGAAATACGGTCCAACATGGTTTACACAACTGAACACCACCATCTCTAAATCCAACAAATCCATTTGGACCAAATTTCTTTGTCAGAAAATTCTTTTTGTTGATGGTCCTGGCTTTAAAACTCATAGAGCCTATCTCCATTTACCCAACACTGTTGCTTGTCAGCTTGGCTTCTGCCAAGCCATTCCTGCTCCCTATTCGTCAGATCTTAACGAGAATTTCATTGGTATCAAAGTCCCAACGTATGAGCATATTGTTGCCATTAGTGAGGAAGACAAAGTTCGTGGGTCTTTCTTACAACCCGTTTCATTTTCGGTCTTCCACGGAGTCACTCAAAGCTTCCTTGACTGGTGGGATGAATACTACTCCAGCCATCATCTGAATTTACAGACTTGCTTGAGTTGTATTGAAGACACCGCGGGTAACACTGATGATTCTCTTGTGCAGGAACAAGATCCAGCAACCAAAACTCGAGGTGAACTTCAGAAAGAAATTCAAGCCTTTGAGAAATTTTATAAAATTAAGTGGAATCCCAAGTTACCATTTGATATGGTTCGTCATGTCAATAGTGTTTTGGCTGAAGCCAAAAGGAAGCATAATAATAAGGAATCTGAGAGGCTTGCCATGTATAGGAATATTCCCAATATGACCAGGGAATATTTTGACAGTTTGAAAGCTCCTTTTCCTAAGCCAGTGCCTATTCCTTGTGCCCCTTTTGGTTTAGCTGATTCACACCCAGGAAAACCGTCGAAAGGAGGTAACTTTTTCTTTTTGGACAGCGTGAGTGCTTACGTTGACCCTTTTGAAATACCAAATCCAGTTACCTTCGCTCGTCGGTTTCTTCAACCTGATGACGACTTTGAATTCTATTCGAGAATTCTAACTTGTAACTCAGGTATTCATTTGTCAAATCACTTATTTCTCTTTTCTTTTCGTCTGACAATCAACTTATTTTCATTGCTATTGACAGCTATTCCTCTTGACAAACCCCTCCCTGGCAAGTCTAAGTCTGACGTACTTTCGGGAGAAGCTTCCGAAGATGATAATGAACCTGTTATCCCCTTGGTCAAGAAGAGCTCTCGGTCAGCCAAAGCTTCTGTTTCTGATCCTCAGTCAAAAGGATCCAGAAAAAGAAAAGAGAAAATGGCTTCTTCTAGCCCTCTCTCCAAGAAATCAAAATCTGTCAAAGGTTTTGCCATGGTGACAGCATCTGATGCCGCCAAAGTCTCTACTGGCTCTAAAACTCGGGAGGTTATGACTAGTTCTTCCAACACTTCGACCTCCAACCAATCCGAGGTAACAATTTTACGTTAGTCTGTCAAGTTACATCCTTTTGCTCACATGCTTGCTATTCTTGACAGAAAAACAAAACTGTCGAGACCCCTCTGGTTTCTGAGAAGGCTATTGTTGATGTTGACTTGATGTCTTCAGACTCTAATCTGGTATTTCCACTGACCCCCTCTTTTTTTTTTTTTAAATGTATTCTTTTTTACTTATTTCTCATGTCAGGAAAAATCTCCCCAGTTTGATGACTCAATGACCATTCAGGAGATTATCACGACTGTCGAGCCTATAAATGTATATGATTCGGAACTACATATTGACCAAACTTTAGGAGGTATCTCTGTTAGTACTAAGAGTTTGACAATTGAATTGCAGGTTCCTGATTCTCATCAGGGAATGCCTTCGAGCCCTCATCATCCGACTTCAATCACCCCAATTTCAGCAGCTGATGATCCAGTAGGAACTACTGTTATGATTGAGATTCCAGATGAAGATATTGACACGGAGGCCCTGTTGGCTGAAACAGCTCCTTCCCTTCTTTCTCCACCTGCTATCAAACCTCCTACCATGAAGTCTCCTGATCCCAAACCGGCTCTACATTTTAACATGTGGATTAATATGCTGTCGAAAGTAAGCCGGAAAGAGTCATCCTTTTCTACCACTTCATCGATTCAACATGATTCCAGCGACTCTATAGTTACTACTCTCATGCATGATCTTCAAGCTCTTCTGGTCAATCCTTTTGATAAGCTTCTGTCTGATATCAAGATTCAAAAAGAACTATCTCGACTTGTCAAGGAGATCACTCCTCTTCATTCTAATCTTCCTCTGTCGAGCCGTTCACTTTTTATCTCTATTCAGACATTTTGGGAACGGCTCTCCAGTAAATTAGAAAGGATGACTTCTGTCATTCCTTCTTACGAAGAGGAAGAAAGAATCAAGGACGATCTCTTAGCTCAGTTCCAAAATCTTGAATCATCTAAACAAAAAGAAATTGACCTTATTTCCATCGGGATTCAAACTAAGGAGAGCTTACTGGAGTACCGGAAGAAGCTGTTGGCCGAGATTGAATTGACGGACCAAAAGTGTGCTAAATTTGACAAAGCTTTGGAAAAGAGCAAAGACAGAGTCAAAGCTATTGATGATGAATCTGTCCATCTTGGTCAACAAGCTGAAAGTGTAGTCAGCAAACTCTGTGCATTGCAGCCCGACTATAAAGCAGCTACTGCTGACAAAACTAATCTTTCCCTTGCATGGGATCAATTATCTTCTTTTTAGGTCAACAATAACAGTTGTAATTCTTGTTCTCGTCGACCATTTAACCTGGTCAATTTTTACGGTCCATTGTAATTAATAACCGCTTCCTTTCTTGCACGTTTATTTATTACTGGATTTGACTGCATATTTCCAACTAACTTCGTAATTCATGCTTTATCAAATCATCATAAATGTCATGGTAAGTTTCGAGACTTTGGTAAACCACATCACAATAAATGCCTTTTGTGTTCAACTATAAATAACGAGGTCTATAAATCTCAGATTTCACAGTTGAATTTTCACATACCATGCATTCCTCTATAACAGGCCTCTACCTATTCCTCTTTCTTCCTCCACGAGAATCTGACCTTGTCTGTATTAAGTTTTCAAACCAAGGTGTTTGTCTTAATGGTCACATACTCCATGAAGGTCAATAACCAATGTAAAAACATATAGTGAAGGTCGAGAACCAATGTAACATCCATAACTGGCCTCACTGCATATCCGGGGAGAAGCAGATCTTGATACAGAACGAGTGTACCTCGTCTAGTTCCATCATCTTCATCTGGAAGAGTTTGGTGTTATCTACCGTAGCAACAACCACCTTCTGAATGAAATGATGGTGACATCTGCTCATGCTTTATCCCCCTTTTGGAGCCTCCTTGACAAACGAGGCAACCGAAATCTCGTGGGAATGAAGCCTCAACAAACTTAGCTGCACCTCTCTGCTGTTGTATGAAACTAAAATATTATTAGCGCACTGTCCTGTATTTTAGGATCAGACTAGCTTTAATTGACAACTTGATTTCTATCATCAAATGACAATATTTCATTGTATCGTCAATTTAATGAATATTCTTATTTTCTTTATTCGTCAATTTGTACTTCTAACATCGTCGGTTTGTATTCCTTCAAATACTTGCCATTAATTGACTTAATTGTCGAGCCAGTATTAATATTGACAAGTGCGTAAGCATTTCCAGAAAATATTCTGTCAACTCTAAATGGTCCTTCCCATTTAGGTGACCATTTCCCGTATTCTCGACAACTTTTATCCATGGGCAATATGACCTTCCAGACTAAATCATCTACCTTGAATGCTTTGAACTTAACTCGACTATCATAAAATCTGGCAATTCTTTCTTTTTGCCGAATCAAATTCTCCAACGCAATCAATCTGTCATCACTTAATTCATTCAATTCGTCCAACATTGCATCCCAATACTGGTCAGTAGGCAGGTCATTTTGCCTTTGAATGCGAATGGATTGGAGATTGATTTCAACAGGTAATACAGGATCGTGTCCATAAGTTAGACGATATGGCGAAGTTCCTGTTGACTGTCTGGGTGAATTTCTATATGCCCATAACACTTGATCAAGGGTATTATGCCAATTTTTAGGTTATCGGCCCACATGCTTTTTAATAAGATTAATAATGATCTTATTTATGGCCTCAACTTGGCCATTTGCTTGTGCATAATATGGCGTAGATGTGAGCATTTTTATATGCCTAGAACTGGCATATTCCACGACTTTCTTTCCGACAAACATTGACCCTTGATCCGTTGTCAGAGTTTGGGGTATGCCAAACCGACAGATAATGTGGTTTTCAATGAAATCAATTACTTCTTGTTGGGTGACTATTTTAAGACAGATTGCCTCTACCCATTTGATAAAGTAATCAACTCCCAACCAAAATGAATTCATGTCCTTTCGACGAAGCAGGATGTATCTGACCAATCAAATCTAGAGCCCATCCTCTGAATGGCCAAGGCTTGACAATAGAATGTAATTCGCTAGCCGGTACGTTTTGTATGCGGCCGTGCTTCTGACACTCTTCACAAGACCTGGCAAATAAAATGCAATCTTTGACCATAGTTGGCCAGTAATATAAACTTCTTCGTAGGACCCATTTCATTTTATCACCTGCCTGATGGGCTCCACATATACCCTCATGGACTTCTGATAGAGCCAAATAAGCATCTTGCTTACTCAGGCACTTGTGTAGAGTTCCGTCAACAGATTTTCTGTATAACAGTCCTCCTTGCATTGTGTAATTCAATGCCTTGTACTTTGTTTTTCTATCCACACTCTGACTTGGATTTTCCAAATACTCGATTATTGGCAATCTCCAGTCATTAGGCAGAATTACATCATTAACTAAAATATCTCTTTCTTCTAATGGATACAGCAATTCTCTGATTTCCATTAGTGTCGACAAAGTCTTTTGAGATATTTTATATCCTGAGGCTATCTGAGCCAACTCATTAGCCTCTTGATTTAAATTTCTGGGAATGTATTGAACAATTACGTCATCAAATTTTTTCATCAACTTGTTAGCTACGATACAATATTTTGACAAATTGTAACTAACGCATTTGTATTCTTGTGTGAGTTGTTTGATGACTAATTGAGAATCCCCAAAAATATGCACATTTCGTGCTCTTAATTCTATCAATATTTCCAATCCGACCATCAAAGCCTCATATTCGGCTTCATTGTTGGAACATGGATATTTAAGTTCAAACATGAACTTTGTAGGAACTCCTTGTGGGGTCACAATAAGGATTCCTATGCCACTTCCTCCTTGATGTCTTGATCCATCAAAATAGAGTTTCCAAGGTAGTAGACTGACAATATTTATTTCCGGCACATCCAGTCCTGGATGGTCTACCGTAAAAGTCGGCTATTGCCCGTCCTTTGACAACTTTTTAGCTGGCACGTATTGTAAAGAATATTCTGATAAAGCAATGGTCCATTTGCCAATTCGTCCATTAAGGATTGGTTTCGACAACATATACTTTATTACATCAGTCTTGGAAATAACTAATACATGACATGGCATCATATAATATTTGAGTTTTGTACAAGAAAAATATAATGCTAGACATAACTTCTCTATTGCACTATATCTTCCTTCAGCATCATTTAGGACTCTACTTAGATAATATATAGCCCTTTCAACATTGTCATCATCATCCTGGGCTTATAAACATCCTATAGTGTCCTCTGATGCTGATATGTACAACTTCAACGGTCGACGGGGCACTGCAGGCATCATGACCGGTGGACTGACTCTATATCTTAATCTGGTTAAAAGCCTCTTGGTGACAAGGTTCCCAAATGAAGCTTTGTTCTGATTTCAACTTGACCAGTGGTGCAAATACTCTTGTCCTTCCTGACAGATTTGATATGAATCTTATGAGAAAGTTAACCTTCCCTAAGAAGGACTGTAGCTCTTTCTTATTTGTCGGCGCGGAGGCCTCCACGATTGCTCTAGCTTTATTCCTGTCTACTTCGATTCCTTTTTTGTGAACCAGGAATCCTAAGAATTTTGCAGCCGACACTCCGAAACTACACTTCTCTGGGTTCATTTTTAGATTATGCTTTCTCATCCTGTCAAATCCTTGCCTCAGATGCTCCATATGGTCATCTCTGCTCTTGGACTTGACGACCACATCATCAATATATACTTCTACAGATTTTCCAATAACATCATGGAAAATTGTATTCATTGCTCGTTGATAGGTGGCTCCTGCATTCTTTAAACCGAAAGGCATGACGACCCATTCATATGTCCCAATTGCTCCTGGACATTTGAAGGCGGTCTTTGACACATCTTTTTCGGCTATAAAGATTTGATTATATCCTGCATGGCCATCCATACAACTTAAAATCTCATTTCCTGATGCTGAGTCAACAAGCATGTCGGCTATAGGCATCGGATATTCATCTTTAGGGGTAGCCATATTCAAATTTCTGAAATCTATGCATACCCTCATTTTTCCATTCTTTTTAATAACAGGGACTACATTAGAGAGCCATTCGACATACCTGGTTGTTCGTATGAACTTGGCTTTAAGCAGTCTTTGTACTTCCTCTTTGATTTTATGTACCACCTCTGGAGCAAACCGTCTGCTTGCTTGTTTAACAGGCTTGCAATCCTCCCTTAGTGGTAGGCGATGTTCAACAAGATCCCTGCTTAAACCAGGCATTTCGTCATAGTCCCATGCAAAGCAATCTTTGTATTTTGCTATTAATCTAACAAGTTTTCGTTTGTAATCCTTTGGCAGAAAAGCACTGACAAAAATGGGTCTTTTCTTTTCTTCTGACCCCAAATTTATTTCTTCCAAAGGATCTTCTACTTCCATATTTTGTTTGACTTCGGTTCCTCTTTCAAAACCCAAAGGGCCGTCGTCAATTATACAATCCGCCAATACACTCTCTTGAGTGTGTATTTCTTTGTCGGCCAGATAGGCCGACAGTCTTCTCAAGTGGGTCTCAATACTCATCATCAGATTCTGGCTGGGTCTTGTCGGCCTTGTCTTGTATTGTAACTCCAAACTGGCTAAAAAGGCTTGCTTCCAACGTATCCTTGTTGATAACCCCTTCAGTGGTAGTTATTGGCTTCACATTCGGAGAATACACCCGGAAATCAATATGTGCTTGCTGAGCGTAACAAGCACTATCGTCTGCCTCCACAATCTCCACTTGATCCTGTTCATTCCACAAAATCACCTTCTGATGTACCGTTGATGGAACTGCCCCTACAGAGTGGATCCAATCCCTGCCAAGCAAAATGTTGTAGCTTGACTTGGCTGGAATTATGACGAACAATGTCATTCTTTCGACAGTGCCAATTTGTATGTTTAATAAAGTGACACCATCTGACGGAGATGTTTTGCCACTGAAATCAGTGACAACCATATTAGTTGGGATTAGGTCTGACTGATCCTTTCCTAATTTTTTAAACATCGCCCTAGGCATCTTTTTTACAGCAGCACCTCCGTCAATCAAGATTCAATTGGTGGGTCTTCCATCGATGATGGCCTTCACATGCAAAGGTCTTAGATGATTTTTCTGTTCGTCGTTAGGTTTCTCCAACTGAGCCACGTTGTCGAATACAGTAACTAAATTCTCTTGTACAAACATCCAGTGATCACATGGGTCTCCTGCATTGTTGACGACATCACTGTCGTCATCAGAGGGATCAAACTCAAAATATCCCTCGTATTCTGCTGGGATGAAAGAAATCAAACCTATGTTCATTCTCATTCCAGGCTCCAGTATGACTTCATTGTCTGGATCCTCATCCAGAAAAGCACCTCCGACTGTCCTGCCGTGATTTCTCTTTAAGTCACTCTCGTCATCTGACCCTGACCTATCCGACAAAGGTCGGGCAATTCCAGCACCACAGTTATCTAACGCTTCCATGATGTCGGCCCAATCCTCATTCTGGTCGTCCATGTCCATGGCTCCACTGACGTTTATGTCATCATTCGGATCATTCAATGCTTCAATGACAGCATCAAATGACAACTCTTCTTTTGTTAAATCGCATTCAGGCTTGAATGTAGTCAGTTGTTGCTCTTCTATTCTAGCCTCAACTTTCTTTTCGAGCCCTGCAACTCTCTCTACTTCACAAATCGGTCACCGGCCATTTGCCTTTGGGTTTTATTGGTGAGGATGCTTGTCCTGAAGTCTTCTTCTCTATAAAAACCTGAGATATAGGTTCGCCTTGCTTGGTCTGATTATTGAGTTTCTTCACATTAGCTTCCGTGGGGTGACTTACTATTACGCTCTTCATCTTGGTATCTGCTATCTTATCAACTTTGTTGTCAGTTGTAGTAACCAAGCAACCAGCATCTTGGGAAGGCATTTCTTTTATAATGACGCCTCCTTGTTTGGCAAGTTTCTTTTTCTGGGCTTGTCGGAGTCTCTGTAGTCTCCTCTTTTGGCTCTTGGAAATGGCCAATTGAGTTGAGGGTCCTGAAAGACCAGGTCCTTCCATCTGAGCATTTTTAGCCAGTTGACCTTTTCGGTAATGTTCATTCCAAAATGGTGGCCCTCGTTCATTGCCCTTGTTTCTCCGAGCCCACGTCTGTTTTTGCAATTATGGGTACTGTGTCATGGCTGAATTCCTTACCCATTTATCCACCATTACGTTGGATGGGGGTGTCCTTGTCTTAATAGGATTAAATCTGCCACTGATATAGTTACCTACTGTCGATCCTCTGATTGAATCAAGCCAGCCTCCGGTATTGTGCTGTCCGGATTTTGACTGGTGTATATGTGGCCGACAATTATCATGCGCTCGCTTACTGCTGATCCTCTGGTTGAATCAAGCCGCCTCTCGATTGTTGTCTTGTCCGGATTTTGACAGTGTATGTGTTCTTGTGGCGGCTGTTTTTGTCTGTCTATTTACAGCAGATGCAGCTCCTCCTCAGCATAATCGTTGGATCCGGCATGGCTATTTGAATGTGAAAACCTGCTCTGGTCATCGTGTGGACGATGCGATGATAATTTCTGCCCCCTAGCTTTTCTGGCGGCTACCTCATCATAAAACGCTTCGCATCTAGGGCAAACTTTAATTATGCCCTCATCTTTCTTTCGTGTCGTATATTCAATAAGTGGTTCCCCTGGCTTCGGATAAACATCAAATGGATCTGACAAATCCATTTGGATATTCTGTCCGGCCGTGATGTTGACCATGCCTACTCCCATGTGGACTTGGTATCGCTTTTGTTAGCTTCAGGACCGAAGGGTTCTGTATCAATCTTCATTTCCGGTCTCTTGTCTGAAAACTTCAACCTTCCGTCTGTCAAACCTTTCTGAATGATATCCCTGAAATGCATACAGTCATTCGTCACATGACCAAAAGTATTATGATACTTACAATATTTCCGATCTTTAATTTCATGGGCTTTCAAGAGCCTATGATCATCTGACAATTTTAATTGCTTATCTTTAAGTAATATGTCAAATATTTGATCGGCCTTGGTCACGTCAAATGTGTATACTTTCTTATTAATGAAAGGGATTCTTTCTTTGGCCCTTGCGGGCTTCAAAGCTTGACATATATAAGGTGGACCATTCTTTAGTTCGACATAATCTACCTCATACTCTTCAGAATCATTACTCTCTTCGTCGGATTCATTACATCCGACAAAATTAACCCTTTCCCTCTTAAGGAATCTCTTCTGCTTAAAAATCTTTTCAGTTCTTAATTGTTCAATCTGTCGAACCTTGTCCCCTAACTGGGCAAGATCTATCAGATGTTGGTTAACCAGTTTCTTCCTGATATAGTAATCTAGACCACCCGCAGCAATTTTCACTATTTCAGTTTCTGGAATAGGGGTGAAACACCGACTCCTCATCTGACGGAATCGAGCTAGGTAGTCGTCAACAGATTCGTTATTCATTCTTTTAATTCCAAACAAATCTGTCAATCCTATTTTCAAGTCTCCTCTAAAGAATTGGTCATGGAAACCTCTTTCCAATTGATTCCAAGAATGGATTGAATTAGGCCTTAGGGTTGAAAACCAAGAAAAAGCATTCTTAGTTAACGAGCTGGGGAAGAACTTCATTTTTAATCCTTCCTCCAAGGCCAAGTCTCCTAATTCGATGGTATATCGAGCAATATGCTCGATTGTCGACTCTCCACTTTCTCCTGAGAATTTCGACAACTTGGGTATTTTATATCCTCGAGGCATTTCTGCCTGTTGGACCCAATCAGGAAATGCTGATGCAAAAAATGGTTGGTTAGCATAACCAATGTTAAAACCAAACCTATTTAATGCTTGTTCGACCACTTGGTTGACATTTTGATTTAAAACATTCTGACGGAACGCTCCAACAGCACCCTGGTTTAGGATCAAATCCTCATCTTCCTCTGGTCGCAGAATATGTACATTTCCACGTCTCAAAGGAATCCGACGATGAAGCTGTTGTCGTTCATCATCTTGTTCAAATCCGTCAATTTGTGGTTCAACCTGTGGTTGATTAATCCTATTGAGATTTGCATTGAAATTTCTACCAGTATTTTGGTTTTCGCCTGGGGTTACAACACCTAAGGCTCTGTTTAGCCGACGTATTTCATTTGTCAATGCTAAACATGCATTGTTTGTGTTTTCCATCAATGGCATAATTATTGTACTCATTTTTTGAGTAAATGTATTCACCATGTCATGGTTACTAGAATCAATCTGTTGTCGGACATTGGCTAAAGTAGCCTCCGACAGACCAACAATGCTTTGTGGGAGTTGCCTCAATGGAGAAATATATGGCCTTTCTACCGGTTGTTCTTATCGAGAATGGGTAACTATCATGGACCCCGTTATTCCATTCGCGTGACTGGGAATTTGCCCCCCAGTCGATGGCCCTGCCTGTCCAGATGTAGGGGCATCCATCGTCATTCCATTCGGATATGGTATGTAAGCAAATGGAGTATTTGGGTTGACGGTTGTTGACCCATAAGGCATCCCATATAAAGGTTGTGAGAGAGGTTGTGTAGTCCCTCTTGGATTTGAACTCACAACACTTCTTGATGACAATCCAGTAGTTGATGTATTTATTATTTGTAAGACAGGTGAAGTTGGTGACGGAAGTGTTCCTTGACCAATTTCGTCAAATCTATTAACTACTTGGGCGTAAGAAACGCCTCTTCTTATTCCTAGACCATTAGTACTATTTACCTCTGCATTAGTTCCACTTGCAGGAATATTGTCAACTGGTGCGATATCATCTACTGTTGACACAGCGGCATTAGTGTCTACTACGCCTGCATCACTTGTATTAATCATATTTACAGAGTTCTGGGAAATAGATGTTTGAACCACCTTTCCGCTCCGTAAACGCATATAAATAAAGTTGTATGTTAAATTTCTGACACTATACGAGTTACTCTAAACTCGTCCCACCGGGCATGCCAATTTGTTGACGCTGGTTTTTGGTTTGTGTCCAAAATCCTCTTGTCACAAATAATTTTAAGATCAGACGAGTGTAGGGACGGACGAGTTATGCGGTAATCTCGTAAGGATGAGTATTTTGCATGTCTGCTCAAACAAGAATGGCTTCTTACTTTTACAGAAATACAAGGATTTGACGTGACTTGCAGCGAAATTAGAGGAAAGTAAATAACGTGAAATTTAAAGGAAAGCAGTAAACAACGAGAAAATTAAAGGAAAGCATGTAAGTTGCAGGAAATTAATTGAAAGCTTGTAAATGACAAGTAAAGGTAAATGGCAGTAAATTAAAGGAAAGAAGTAAGTTATTGAAAAGTATTTAAATGAGTGAAGGGCAGAAGAAAGCTTTTAAAGTGCAGGAAATTAAACGAAAGCGAGTAAAAGGCTTGAAAAATAACTGGGGAGGAATAAAGGACTGAATAACAAACTTAAATGAAGAACATGAAAGGCAATGCTGAAGGTAAAGACGAACATGTAAAATTAAATGATCGGTTTTGTATTATAAATTGAACTTGAAATGAAAAGGGGTGGAGGAAATACTTGAGTCCAATCCTTTAATTTGCTGTGTGATCGAGATATGCAGGATATCGCTTCAAGTACAACCTCCTTGATTACATCGGGATTGATAGTATTTATAAGCATACAAAATAACTGCCTAAAGAAACTTCCTATCTTAAAATTTGACACCTGTATGACAGTTTTGCTATGTTTCAAACTATCTGACAAGTAAACTTCTCTAACTGCTCAGTCCTTCGAGTGGTTTTATGTCCACTTGTCGTCCACAGTTTGGTTATTTGACAACTTATCTTCTTTGATCTTGCAACCCTGGAAACTTAGCCATTTCTATACTTTGTTTGTCTGACAATTCTTATTACCAACTTTGTCGAAAGTTGGGTTGTTACTTCTATTCCTCCGTCAGTCAGCTGGATATATTCGTCGGAAATTTGACGTATTTTCCTTTCTTGACGGCTTTATCTGTCTGACATACTAATTTCTGTCAACTTTTCAACCTGTCAATTTTGCTGAATTCGATTCCTTGTGGTGGTTATCTGACGACTCTTCAATTTTTTCCGTCATCCTGTCGGATCTGTTTCCGTCAAGAATTTTAAATTCCTATTAACAGTTGGATATATTTAATTTTTAAATAAAACTACATGAAACAATGAGAAATTCAAATAGGATGATCATAAATAAGTTATATACTTAATAATGATTGTGTGACTGTCAAAAATATATAATTTTTTTTACATATTTGCTTTTCATTTTTTTATACACAATTATTTTTTTGGATCCTCCCGTTGGTTGTTCCCTATTGACTTTATTTTGATACCTGATGATTGAGTAGCATGTGGCAGGACACGTGGAGCTTGCGTGGCATTTACCATGCCACATCAACATTAGAATGAAGTTAAGTGACCGGCCACATAGAGTAACTTGACTAATGGAATAAATATTGAGGAACTTTTTTTTAAAAATTTATTTACTTTCACATATTGATCTTATAACATACCTCACATTTTCAGAAACCAACATGATGGTTTATGTACTGGCTGAAGAGTGAAACCCGATCACCGAGCTTGAATACCCAGCCCAATCCGGAAATTAAGGATAAGAAGTTAATATCACCTTTGATTATCATGATATTATCTGAAATAACCGTGTCCGGTTAAAAGAGATAATATCCCTTAAATAAAGGGATATGATATTGATATTATTCTTGAATAAATCCCCATATTATATGAAATAACATTATATGGTTAAAAGAGATAATATCCCTTAAATTAAGGAAATCACATCTCAAAAGAGATTTAAGAGATAAAAGGAGATAAATCCAGATCTCTAAAAGATATGGGAATCCTATTATAAAAGGAGGAGAACCCATGAGAGAGCCTCACTTTGACTAACCCCGGTAACTCTCCCTTAAGTGTATTAGAGGACTAGCTCGACCAAGAGACTATTGAAGAGTCATTGCTCGCTAGTACCCACCGGATACAAAATTAAGGGATCGAGATCACCGTATGGCCAAGGGTTGAACCTAGAACTACGTCTGGCTTTGATTCCCATTGGGATACGTAGGACCGGAATATTACATTCTGTCAAGTCAAAGTCTAAAACAACCCCCATTGTTCACTCTTAGTTAAACGTTCTAAGGCGAGATTCCGACAAGTCGGATCTCGACTGGAACATTTGGCGCCCACCGTGGGACCAGGTAAAACTTTGCCCCGACCACCCATTCTTCCACCAGCCACCGTATTATTCTGGTTTTCTGACCATTAATCAAGAAAGGAAAAAATCGTGCCGCCATGTCTTTCGCGCTTACTGGAACCATCGTAGTGCTCGAACCCAATCCCCGTCGACGAACGCGCATCAGCTCTGCTACACAACGAAGGCGCACTAGATGTGTTGATGATCAGGGACGAGGAACGCTGCCGCGGCCGTGAACCAGTTCCGCAGTCGCACACAAGATCGTCCACGAAACCAGATCATGAGCCAGATCTCAACCCCAGGAGGACAAATCCGATCCGATATCGTGGACGCCTTCGAGCTGCACCGCGGCCTCCCACCAGTCGCGGGTCGTACTAGTTTGCACGCCAGAGCTGAGAGGATGATAACCATCGCCGCCGCCTTCCCGAGCTCGACCATCACTTACATGACTAGACAGATCGAGGCGCGATCTTCAATTCAGAACAAATATATAAGGCAACACTGTTCATAATTCGTCTGCCCACATGAGCCACCAGAATTGTGACCACAAGGTACTTGAGAAAATGCCTAAATCAAATGCTCAACAAAGTCCCAGGAGCTGCTGCCTCCTCCAAAGTTGAACATACAGAGCAGTGGCAAAGGCACCATTAATATGAAGCCCCTGAGATGCTTAGTTTTCTCGGTGCACACCAAGTGTTCGGTAAAAGAAAGGATCCATCAAACCCGACCTACAACGTCGGAACAAGGATATAAAAGCCAAGCTCAAGCTTAAGAAAAGACTCAAGTCCAGTTTGACTGAGAAAAGAGTCAAGACTAAACCGAGAGGCGGGCCACGACCCCTCTCGCTTGGAAGTCGAGAAGCGAATCCTTCCAAGTAAACAACTCGGGGGTCGAAGAGCGATTCCTCCCGAGATTCAAATCGGGAGGCGAGCTACGACCCTATCGCTTGGAAGTCGAGGAGCGACTCCTTCCAAGTAAAACAACTCGGGAGTCGAAGAGCGATTCCTCCCGAGGTTCAAATCGAGAGGCGAGCTACGACCCTCTCCCTTGGAAGCCTGAGGAGCGACTCCTTCCAAGCAAACAAATCGGTTGAGCTCCAGCTCCCGACTACTAGGTTGAGCTCCGGCTCCCTACTGGGTTGAGCTCCAGCTCCCCACTCGGTTGAGCTCCGGCTCCCGACTACTCGGTTGAGCTCCGGCTCCCTACTCGGTTGAGCTCCGGCTCCCGACTACTCGGTTGAGCTCCTGGTCTCGACTACTGGGTGGAGCTCTGGCTCCCTACTTGGTTGAGCTCAGGCTCCCCACTGGGTTGAGCTCCGGCTCCCCACTCGGTTGAGCTCCGGCTCCCGACTACTCGGTTGAGCTCCGGTTCCCGACTACTCGGTTGAGCTCCGGCTCCCGACTACTCGGTTGAGCTCCAGCTCCCTACTCGGTTGAGCTCAGGCTCCCTACCAGGTTGAGCTCCGGCTCCCCACTCGGTTGAGCTCCGGCTCTCGACTATTAGGTTGAGCTCCAGCTCCCTACTCGGTTGAGCTCCGGCTCCCGACTACTTGGTGGAGCTCCGGCTCCCGACTACTCGGTTGAGCTCCGGCTCTCTACTTATCGTTTGAGTTCCGGCTACTCGTGGGACTTGTATATGGGCCGAGGTGTAAAGCTCGACCACTTACCTCGCCGACTTGAAAGCCTAAAAAGGTTGACTGAGCTGAAAATCGACCGAGCTCAAAGTCGAAATGACGGGCCTAAAAGGGTGAAACTAATACCTAAAGAGGTTGACAGAGCTGAAACCAAAATGCCGAACCCACTACAAAAAAAAAACAACTGTTTAGCGACCGTAATATTCGGTCACTAAACATTGTAAATCGGTCGCTATTTAATTTAGCGACCGATTAATGGCGGTGGCTGAATACCTGGTCGCTAAGGTTTTAGCGACCGAATTAATATTTCTGTCGCTAAATGGCGATCGAATTTACGGTCGCTAAATAATAATAAACGGTCCCTATTAGGTTGGTCGTATTTTTTGGGTAACCATTTCTAGCGACCGATAATCAGTTGCTAGTTTGGTCGCTAATTTTGGTTACTGTTAACCTATATTAGCGACGGATTTTCGGTCGCTACACCACATCTGTAAATGTTAAATAAAGTTTAGCGACCGAATTATTGGTTTCTAATTCGGTCGCTAAACTGGTTATTATTAATTTTTTTTAATTTTAATTTTTAAAATATTTTTTTTTTCTGATTTTCTTTAAACGTTAGCAAAATTACTAATAAAACACACCAAATTATTTATGAAATATACAATCATAAGAAATAATAAATATATATAAAAAGAATAATCCAAAATGTCGTACAAGAATCGTTTAAAGTCAAAAATATGAAGAAGAAAAAATCAGTCATGATGAGGGGGAGATGGAGGAATCCAATCATCCTCAGCGTCCGTACCACCAACGTCTGCTAGCTGATCGTCCTCTGGAGTAGCAAGACGTCGAGCTGGCGGCGGAATCGAGGAGCGGCAGCAGCGGCACAACCGCCGAGCATCATCCCGAGCAATCGAGTCCGGATCCTCATCTGCTCCAAACACCAGCCCGCATGATGTCCGCCCCGCTCGATGCTCGCCTGCATCAGCTGTTGGTGTGCCTGAGTCAACTGTGCAATCTGGTTCGCCATTTGCTGCTCTCTCTCGCTCTTCTCCCGAAGCTCCGCGTTCATATGCGTGATGGTGTCCTGCATTTGGTGGAACTGCTCCTGAGGGACGGTATCGGCATAGGAAGGAGCAGGCGTGCCGGATGATGAAGTGATAAACTCGCCTCCCAGGTATCCGAGGCCATACACGTGCCCCTTCTTGTTCCTGCCCCCTACGACCTCCAAATAAATGGCATTATCGTCGACGGAGACAGGAGACCAGGGCCCATCACCAGTCAAAGCCTCATCTTGTGACTGTGAGGCACGTGATATGGCATCGTCCTTTTTCTCGTTGAAGCCCACCAACAAAGTATAGTTGAAGAGATTTAGTTAAAATTATATCCAATATTAACAAATCATTTATAATAAATTACAAGTAAACACTAAATTATTTTTTTGCTTACAGCATAGTTATGGGCCTTGTCGTTGACCCATGTCCCCGACTTCAACTTCTTCGTCCTCTCCACCAACTCCATAGCAGTGGGGTCCCGCTGTTTCTGTGCTTTCTGCACAGAAAAATATAATCTTAAATTAATAAGAATAATTAAAAATGAAAACTAATTAATTAAATAGTATATTAAGTCAAAATTTTAATGTATTACCAGCTCGTTGTAGTGGGCGGCGACTGATTTAGACCCACTGGTCCAAGCACATACGCCACCATCAGAAGCTCGATTACGCCGAGCTGTGGCCAGGATCTCCTGGAACTTCTCAGTAGCCCGGTACTGGTCCAGCTGCCTCCTGATCTCAGGATCCACCCACTTCCCCTTATTCTGACCCTTCCTCAGCTTGTTCGTCAGATTCTTCATGACCAGTGAGCCTTTATGCTCAAATATGTCCCTAACGAGAGCCTCTAAAGCTAAGTCCCACCTATACTCTTTCTGCAACTTACAGTTGTTAGGAAATTCGTGTGTACATATATATAATGTAAATTTAATTTAAAAAACTTAATAAATTGTTACCTTAAACTCTAGAAACAACTGATCCCTATGGCCCAGTGGGATGGCCTTCCATGTAGGCCATGGACCATCAATCTTGCGTCGCGGGATCTTCGATATCGAATCAGAAGGGCCCTTCGCGGGCAGAAAGCTGCAGTAAAATTAGAGCATTAATAAATGTTATAAATAAATTAAAAAAAACAAGTAAATATAAATTAACGATACTTTATATATATTAAAAAATTAAATTAGCATACTCTTTATCCCCCCTGGGGATAAGAAGAATCCTCCTGTCGGATGGACCACGACTCTCCTGTACCGATGATGATGATGGTCCTGTCGTCGCAGGTGTGGATGAGATGAGGGTGCAGCCTATGTCCCGACCACATGAGGCTGGGTAGGGGGTGCAACTCCATCACCCTGAGGTGTCTCGTCCACAGAGGTGCCGGTAGGGTGGTCTCGATCTGAAGGCTGTGGGTCGGCCGGCGAAGGGACTCTCGTAGCACGACTTCCACGACGTCCTCCACGACGACCCCTACCTCTAGAGGAATCTGCCATCTGTGAAAAAAATGAAAAGATGATTACACAACAGTGTAAATAATACAAAGTATAATGACATTTACACAATGAATTATGATATAAATAAATTACCTAAGTAGAATCTCCGTCACTAAATTCACCCTCACTCTCATCAGTATCACTTGATCGGAATGTACCTTCGCTAGATGCGTCCAACTCGGATTGATCCATTAACTCTCTTTCAACTTCTTCCCCATTTCCGGAAATGTCCGCCAGAGAATTAACAATAATGTCCGGCGTAATTTGCAACGGTACGTGGGGTCTTGAAAACTCCTTATCTTGGTACGGAGCATCTTTTTCAGGCTGGTTGATTACATTATCAGTAATTATACTGCGAGCCTTTATCTTAATAACACCCAACCAGCCATGATGTCCTTCGGGATATGGCGAGTAATAAACCTGCTCTGCCTATTGTGAAAAAATGAATGGGTCGTACGCCTTATTATACCTTCAAGACAACCTAACTTGAACAATACCATAATTTTTATCTATTTTTGTCCCTACGTCAAGAGTAGGATCAAACCAATCACACTTGAAGATAACTAACTTCATCACGGGGAAACCGGTACAATCGAGTTCAAGGATGTCAATTAGAACCCCATAGAAATCATCCTCTACATTGCCATCAGTGGCTCGCACACAAACACCATAGTTACACGTTTGCATTCCTTCATTCCATGTTTTTGTTTTAAATTTATATCCATTTACAATATAAGTATTCCATGATGTAACCCATCTGTTAGGCCTCCATGCCAAATTTGTCAACAATGGATTTTGAACATTGTTTTCTGGATCTAGTACCTAAAAAATCAAATATTATATTATTCTTTACATTCTATATATTTAAGGAGATAAAATGTATTTCAACAAATGAAGATGCTTAACCTACATATTTACTGAACCACGTAGCAAAGTGAGAAGTAATTTTTCGATCAACCTGATCATTTGAAATGTCAGGTTGGAGATCCCTTATAAAATTGCCGTACATCCTACATATGGGAGATTAACAGCAGGACAATTAATAATCATAAATGTCAATTGAACCTATAAAAGACATTGTAGAAACTTACTCTAAATATGGCGCGACCTCTTCACAATTTTGAAGGATATAAAGATGAGCAGCATTAATATCACGCTGCTCCAAGAAATATCCTTTTGATTTGCCCCTAAATCTGCCCGGATAGTTGAATATTGATATAGGAGGACTAGTTGAACTTCCTTCGCCCGAATCAACGTTTCTAGGCATCCTTGTCCTTCTCGTGTTAACTTCGTCCGGATAGAAATAAGAGGCAAAAGTGGAAGTCTCCTCTACTAAGTATGCTTCACAAATGGAACCCTCCACTCGTGCCTTGTTCTTGACTTTGTGTTTAAGGGAGTGCAGGAACCTATTACAGAGGGATACATACAAATAATTACTAGTTTTAGGGAAAGCTAAACTAAGCTCTCGTGTTCGTGAATTTCATATGTATTAAGTAAAGTAGTTGATGTTTTTTACCTCTCAAATGGATACATCCAGTGGTATTGGACTGGGCCACCAACTCTTGCTTCGTAAGGTAGATGAACTGGCAGGTGTTCCATGGAATCAAAGAAACTCGGCGGGAAGATTTGCTCCAGCTTACATAACAAAACGGGTATCTTGACTTCCATATCCTTTAATTGATTCACATTTAGTGTTGTCGATGTAAGCTCCCTGAAAAAGTGGCTAAGCTCAACAAGTGGGTTCCAAATTTGCTTCGGTAATGCGTCGAACGCAATTGGAAGCAACCGTTGCATGAACACATGGCAATCATGACTCTTCATTCCATGTAACTTTGCTTCCTTAATGTCAACACATCTACCCAGATTGGAAGCATACCCATCTGGTAACTTTAGTTCTTTAACCCACTTACAGACGACCACTTTCTGTGCTTTGCTTAGTGTATAACTTGCCTTTGGTTTGATAAGTCTGCCACGACCACCGTCCTGCAACTCAAGCTCCTTCCGATTACAAATGTCATCCAGATCCAATCGGGCTTTATTTGTATCCTTTGTCCTCCCCTTGATGTCCATCACAGTGTCAAACACATTCAAAAACACATTCCTCTCAGTATGCATGACATCAATGTTGTGACGGAGTAGCTGCGTCCTCCAATACGGCAACCTCCAAAATATACTTTGTTGTGTCCAATTATGGTTGACGCCATAATCAGGAATATGTTCTCCTTGGGTTTCATGGACGAGCGGTAAGTACTGTACTCCGCGCCATACATTAGGACCAATCAAACGTGGTGGAGGCGGTGTTGTCTCCGCACAACGCTTCTTGAATGCATTCTTGTTCCACCTATAAGGATGATATTCTGGAAGGAATTGACGATGACAATCAAAATATGAGATCTTTCAACTATTTTTAAGCGAGAATGCCTTCGATCGCTCCATACATATTGGGCATCCAAGCTTCCCCGCGGTCATCCAACCCGACATCATCCCATAAGAAGGAAAGTCGTTGATCGTCCACATTAAAGCTGCTTTCATGATGAAATTCTGCCTCAAAGATACGTCATATGTCAACACACCATCATTCCACAGCATTGTCAACTCATCTATCAGCGGCTGCAAGTACACATCAATCTTACCTTTTGGATTAGACAGACCCGGAATTATGACTGTTAGGAACATAAACTCCCGCTTCATGCACATCCCCGGGGGAAGATTGTATGGAGTCAGGATAACCGGCCAACAAGAGTATGCTTTTCCAGACTGTCCAAAAGGATTAAATCCATCAGTAGATAACCCCAATCGGACATTGCGAGGGTCCTGCGAAAATGCAATATGAACCCTATCAAAATGCTTCCAAGCTTCTCTATCAGATGGATGACACAAGACATCTTGCTCCCTCTCATGCTCACTATGCCACCTCATGTGAGCTGCAGTGGCCATCGAAGAGTACAATCTTGTAAGTCTTGGCACGAGTGAAAAGTACCACATCTTTTTTAGTGACCTCTTCTTCTCAATGCCCATCCTAGTGGTTGTCTTATACCGATCCGCACCACAAAATCGACAACATGTTATGCTTTCCGCTGAATCATCCTTATAGTACAACATACATCCATTCGGGCAACAATCAATTTTCAAACACCCCAGACCCAAATTTTCCACAGACTTCTTAGCATGATAAAAACTAGTAGGCATCCGATTGTCTTCTGGCAACGCCTTGGACACTGACCTGGTGAGGCGATTAAAACAGTCTTCTTGCATATTAGTCAGATTTGATACTCAACCATTCCATGCACATCGACAACTCCGTGTACTCCCGACATCTTTTCCCACAATGGAGATCGTGAAGCACTCAGCATATCATAGAATCTTTGAGCTTCGGGATTTGGATTCTCCTCTATGTATTGGGAACCCATTCCACCATCTTCTCCCCCATCTATGTATTGGGAACCCATTCCACCAACCGATAGTCCAGCATGATCCATTATCATCTGCTCGTATGGATTCAATTCTTCCCTCCGGTCACCACTTCCATAGTACGAACCTTCAACCACAATCGGGTTTAAGTCAGGCAACGTCTCACCATGGTTACTCCACCAATAGTAATCAGGCATGAAGCCCTTCTCATAAAGATCGGCTATAACTCCATCCACGCTTTTGAAAGATTGACACTTGCATCTTTTGCAAGGACACCTCAATTGATCACCGCCCAGCCGTATAAATCTCTCCTGGCTAACAACAAACTCTATAAACTCACCCACTCCAACTCTATACTCTTCCCTAAGACGTTTATTCCGATCCAACCTACGATACATCCATTTCCGATTCTCCGGAATATCCATTGCTAGCAATTAAATAGTCTAACCAATCCTACAATAACACTTATATATTACAGTGCATTCCAATAACTCCATCAATCTCGTTCTTATGACAATGTATGAACCTATCCCATTCGAGAAGAAACATTTGCCACACTCGGCTACTAATAGTTATTCCCATATTCAAATACCTTATACTTGACAAAATTTTGCAGCATTTCCCATCGGTCTCCAAGTTACACGACTCGAGCACGGTGAGAATCACCGCGATCAAGTATGCACCAGGAAAACAAAAGGAAATGCATCAGACCGAGATTTCAACAAGTATATAAGGCATTTGAACATTGGAATGACTATTGTACGAGTGTGAAAAAGGTTTTTTCCCAAACTGTCCCACTTGGACAATTCAAAATTCAATACAATGAGCATGCATACCTTGATAAGTTACACATGCTCATTAATATTGAATCTCAAATAGAAAACTAAGGCTTTCGTAAATTAATTATTAACTCTAACAGAAAATAAAACCATTAACCTATAAATATTGCAACATTGTTGAGCTTATATAAATTGCAGCGTAAATCAATACAAACTTAGATTAAATATTGTAGCAAACATCCTATTGAGCTCCGCTCTCCACTAACAAGTAGCAGTTAATTGTCAAACATATGCATAATTTCTAAATTATCAGCACACAACCAGCATCCCGCCTTTCGGACAGGATCACATCCTATTGAGCTCCGCTCTCCACTAACAAACAACACATATTGACAAACACATGCATAAACATTAAATTATCAGCATACAATCAGACAAGATCACATCCTATTGAGCTCATCTCTCCACTACCAAACAACACGATAATTCACATAACACATTACACTGAATGTTCAGAGAACTTACCTGAGAGAGAAAACACAACCGAGCAAGGATAAGGGGAGGAGCCGGAGCCAACAGAGAGTAGAAGAATATGACAACAAGGACCTATCGTGCATAAATGAAATTAGTCTTTTCAAATCAAATCACTGTTCTATATATACAAAATCCAGTACAACTATTTATAAGACTAGAAACACATAAATTAATATAAAATAGAATCAACAATATACGGTTACAAATTTAGAACAACTTGCAACTTCCCATCTTCCTTATACTCTCCTCCCCATCTCCTTTATTTCAGAAGAAGAGGAAACAAAGGGAGAAAAGTACTAAGGAACCTTTTCTCTCCCAAAACCTAACTCTTGGAAGATGAGGTAAGGGTTTAAATCTTAAATTACAAATTCCATTTGTTTGTGGTTTGTCATATTTGCATGTCTGAGAACTCAAAACAAAATTCAAAACACAAAATTTAAGCTTTAATCAGTGACAAAAACGTAACTATAATAAACTAAACTAAAAAAAAAAAGAATGTTTCAAATGCTTTTTGGACGGGCAAAGCAAGTGTCACGATTCATGAAATCATCCAGACCTGGACTCTACTCTGGTGTTTATACAAACACATAAAACTCACCCAGGATAATTGTCCTCTCTCACTTTTAACTCTCAAACTCACACAGCACTTATAAAGGAAGAGAAGAAAATTTATGTTCTCATATTCTTGATTCATTCCATCATCAAATTGCCAATGTACAACCATGGCCTTTTATAGGCAACACTTCATAATAAACTATTAAAATATAAACAAACTTAATTGATAAGAAAGGCTTAGGCGGTGGCACACAAAATATGACTATTCTACATGAATCATGATAACGATGCAAGTAGATAATGAGCTGTAAAAAGTTCCCTGTTTACTATGCATTGCGGCAGGTAGACTTCAATTTGGACTAATATGACTTGTGTTAATTGTTGGCGATTAAAAAAAGGCTTGATTTTATTATCAAACACACGCCATGAAAAAGATGAAAAAAAAGGTCTCAGATGCATAAAACATCTTTATATTGGTGCTGCTGGCAATTAACAGATGGGAAGTTTTTTGAAAATGTCATCAATAATTGCAATATGAATTAAAGCAACAGTTTTAAAGTTTTTAATAGTCCCAATAATATAGTTTGAAAAGAAAGCAGGAAGTTGAAAAGTGATGCATGCAAGGGTAATTTGAATTAGTAAGTGGCATTGGGAATATTGCACACCTTAATGCTAATGAAGCACCCTGTTGACGAATTTCCTTTATGATTTCTGCAAACACAAGGTTTATCAAAGAAGAGAAGAGGAACTCTTTGAGCAGTAAGTCTCTTCAATGTGCAGCTAAGAGTGAAATTATATTATTAACAAAAACAAACTCTAGGTGCCAATCACTCATAGTTTATCAAACATCAAATTTCGGGGGGGGGGGTTTACATAAATTCATGAAGCATAATACTGAGTGTTCGAATAGATTATCAGGAAACAGACAAATATTTATAATTACCAAGGAGAGACTCCAAAAGAGTGACAACAATTTCCATTTTATGTTGATACTACAAGCCAAATTTAGAGTACTCCCTCCTTTGAATATAATGACCACCAACAACAACACAAAAAAAAGGAAAATTTCAAAGTTCCTTCCTCTCTTGCTTCTGAAATTCAGAGAGAAAAAGATGAACCCTCATAAAATTTTTGAACCCTCTTAGACATACCACCAGACCAGAATTTTTGGACACACTCACAAAGCAACCAAAACAGTAATCATCATTGTTGCAAAAAGAATTTCAGAGACTGTGAAATAACAATGAAACGGAGAATGAAGGGCGCAGGGGGATACATAGAAGGAAGGAGGGGATACCTTTGCAGTGGTCCTTGCGGTTGTCCCTATGGTGGCCGGAGCTCTATGGTGGTGGCACTGTTTTTGCGGAGGGAAAGACCAAAGATGAGAGGGAGGAAAAGGAGGAGATGAGAGGTAAGAAGACTTACGTACTGTGATACGGTGGTGGCCGTACTGGTGCGGTGGTGGCCAGAGGGATGCGGTTGTGGAGACGGACAGGTTAGACGATGGAATGGCACGGTGGTGGAGGTAGGGAGCAGAGCTGAGAGAGGAAAAATGAAGAAATGAGGAAGGAAATAGGAGATTTCGTGATTTAGGGATTTCAGTTTTAGCGACCGAATTAATTCGGTCGCCAATTCGGTCTCTAATATGGTTAATTTGGAATTTGAATTTATAATATTAGCGACTGATTTAAATTTCAGTCGCTAACACGCGCTATTTTATATTATTACGCACCGTTTATCGACCGAATTAATATCGGTCGCAAATATAAATAAAGTTTGAAATATGAATTCATAAATTTAGCGACGGATTTTAAAATCGATCGCTAATATAAATAAAGTTTGACCGTTGCATTTAAATCGGCCGCTATTTCGGTCGCTAAAAATTCATAAATTTCTGACTTTTACTTTCCTTTATTTAGTGACCGATATCTCTGCTACGCTCTATTTCGGACGCAGAATCAACTCTAACCAGTGTTTCATTTAGATCCTACAATCGGCCGCTATTTCGGTCGCAAAAAGCAACCAAAAAATTCAGCCACTATTTTCGGTCGCTAAATGACCTTTTTTTTGTAGTGACCTAAAAAGGAGAAAGTCATAAAGAGGTTGACCACGCTAAAATCGACCAAGCTGTTGGCGAAACGCCGAACCTAAAGAGGCAAAAGCCTAAAAAGGTGACCGAGCTAAAATCGACCGAGCTGTTGTCGAAACGCCGAACCTAAAGAGGCAAAAGCCTAAAAAGGTGATCGAGCTAAAATCGACCGAGCTGTTGTCGAAACGCCGAACCTAAAGAGACAATAGCCTAAAAAGGTGACCGAGCTGTTGTCGAAACGCCGAACCTAAAGAGGCAAAAGCCTAAAAAGGCGACCGAGCTAAAATCGACCGAGCTGTTGTCGAAACACCGAACCTAAAAAGGAGAAAGTCCTAAAGAGGTTGACCGCACTAAAATTGACCGAGCTAAAGTCGAAATGCCGAGCCTAAAAAGGTAAACAAAGAACGTAAAAAGGTTGATCGAGCTAAAATCGACCGAGCTAAAGTCGAAATGCCTGATCGAAGTGACCTACTAAGCTAAAATCGAAAGGCTGAACCTAAAAAAGTAAGCAAGAAAATCATGAAACAGTTAACTACGATAGGGCCGAGCTCAAAAAGCTCACGAGGCCAAATTAAAACGCCAAGCACAAAAGGCGAGTAAAAACTTAGGAAAGTTAACCGAGTAAATCCAAATGCTGGGTTAAATACCACAAGTATGAAGTCTTTATCATTCATAAAGCAAAAGTACATAGGGCATGTCCAAGAGTACAAAATATCTTAAAAATTTGCTGAGTTACTCATGGGCATTCCCATAAGCAAAGACCCCATCAAGGTTGGAACCAATAGTGTCTTCAGCTTGCGAAAGAGCAACCGAGGATGGCTCGAGCACGACCACTCCAGTTCCTCTATTCTCCTCCTCTCCCCCAACCTGCTCTTCATTATTCTCCTCTTCCTCATCATCGAGCTCGGACAGAGGAACCATTATGCCATCTTTATTAAAATCCTTGTCCACACCGATTCTCAAAACATCAGGATCAGGAAGAAAGCGCTAGATTTGTTTCATAGCACGCGAAAACCCAGAAACGCGCTTCCTTATAATCTGGGCTTCAGCTTCCTTCAACTCGAACTGGAACTTGCAATTAGCCTTTTTCCTAGTAGCAAGAAACTGCTGAAGATTGTCAACGGAAAGCTTTAAAGCCTTGGCAGCCCTCTGAAAGTCAATTCTTTCATTTTAAAGAGTTCGGATTGAGGAGAGGAGTTGGTCTTCTAGAGCTCAGTATTTCGAGTTTTCAAATTGCCCAATAAGCCGAACCTGCTCTTCACACTTTGCCACGACTTTTTCAAGCTCATCCCCAGTCCACAAAGTCCGGGAAGCTTCCGCCTTCATGCTTTTCATTATTATAAAGCTCGTGGCTCGAAACACGGGTAAGGGAGGAGACTCGGAGAGCACAAGTGACCACGACTTTCATGCTCGCTTCAGGGCCCTATTCTAGTAAAAGCCGAGCATATGCTGGCTTAATAACTTGAGAATCTACTAAAGGGCCTGAAGCTAAAATTGTCTAGCCAAGAACAAAGGGCAGAAGCCCAAAAAGCCGAGGTCGAGCTATGCTCCCTCGCACTACGCACTGAAAAAGTCGAGGTCGAGCAATGCTTCCTCCCTTGCACTAAAATCCTAGAGCAAGCACAACACCTTCACACCAAGATAATGTCCACAGCAGATCATGCACCCAAGATTCGAAGGAAATCCTGCTAGTGTTCGACCCAATAAGCTGGAATCTCAAGTAAGACTTGGCTCCGGACGAAAATCCGAGCAATGCTCGGTCAAGTAAGTCGACAATCCAAGAAAGACTTGGTTCTACAAAAAAACAAATTTCCGAGCAACGCTCCCGAATCATAATCCAAAAGTCCTCAGCACCAAAAAGTGTGTTAAGATATGTGGATTGTTAGTTAAGCTCTTTCGCTTATTTCAAGCTCGGAGCTTGGGGGGCTTATGGGGATAAAGGAAGGTTATTCTCAGAGATTACAGAGAAAGGATATCTCTTAGCCTATAGCTCGATTGTTATTATGAAGAACTCGTATGAAAACTATTTTCTCATACAAATTGGAGAAGATATTTAGAAAGTTTATTTTGAGACACACCTTCAAGATAACCATATAAATAATGACATTCAAGGTCAAGCTTCAAGTTAGTGGGTATTTCAAAATCCACCAGATGAAAAGGTTAAGAGCTACTCGAATGAAAGGTTCAGAGCTCTCAAAAGCTTCAAAGACCGAGTTACATTCGGAAAAAGGTGAGTCAAGTTCAAACTCTCAAGATAACCATATAAATAATGACATTCAAGGTCAAGCTTCAAGTTAGTGGGTATTTCAAAATCCACCAGATGAAAGGGTTAAGAGCTACTCGAATGAAAGGTTCAGAGCTCACAAAAAGCTTCAAAGATCGAGCTACATTCGAAAAAAGGTGAGTCAAGTTCAAACTCTCAAGATAACCATCTTGAAGGCATCAAAAATTTCAGTTGAAATACAAGTCTGAGGTAAAGTCCTAATGACCGAGTTTGAGCTTGACTATCCAAAAGATCGGTTCGAGCCCGAATCATTGATAAGCTGAATCTCAGCTACCAGCTTCTAAACTTGTCTTAATAAAGGTAAGATTGAAGTATCTTCTGTTCAGAACATGTTACTGGCCGAGATGTGAACCTCAACCACTAAACTCGAGTACTGCCCGAGATGTGAAACTCGGCCACCGAGCTTGATTAGTCGAAGTAAGAGGATCCATTCAAATCTAGTGCTTTATCAACACTAAGGACAAGCTCAGCTTCTTTCATAAATCTCTTTCGCTTATTCTGAGCTCAAAGCTTGGGGAGCTTATATAACGATCAAGATGTTAAACTCGGTCACCGAGCCTACCAAACTAAAATATTGGACGAGAAATAAAGCTGGATCACCAAACCCAAACAATCAAAGGGAAATGATTACTAGACTCGCCCACCGAGCCCGCTGAACTTAAGAATTGGCCGAAATGTAAAGCTCGACAACTTGAAACGTGAAGCTCGGGCTCCCTACTCGGTTGAGCTCTAGCTCCCGACTACTGGTTCGAGCTCAGGCTCCCTACTGGGTTGAGCTCCGGCTCCCGACCACTCGGTTGAGCTCCGGCTCCCGACTACCTAGGTCAAGCTCCAAGTCCCCTACGTGGTTGAGCTTCGGCTCCTGACTACTGGTTTGAGCTCCTGCTCCCGGCTCTCCACTCGGTTGAGCTCCGGCTCTCGACTTATCGTTTGAGCACGCAACTACAGTGCAAGCCTCGGAAATAATGCCGTGAAGGCCACGCGTCGCACGGAGTAACGTCTCTTTTCCATCTCGGGAACCGAGAAAGTATGGCCTCAGCACGAAACTCAGGTGACACCTCCACCTCGGCTCCTTCGAAAAAAGCTTCCACGCAGTCGGCTTGGGGGGCTTGTGTATGAGCCGAGACATAGAGCTCGGTACCTTGAAGCGTCAAGCTCGGTCACCCGAGCTGCTCACCGAGTTGGAGGATATGTATATATATATATACACACACACACACACACACACACACGAAGTATGAAGCTCGGCCAATCACCTCGCCGAGCTGAAAGACCAAAAGATGAAACCAAGTTCCTAAGCTCGGCTAATGTCATAAAGCTTCCACGCTTTACTAGCTCAAAGCTTGGGGGGCTTGTGTACTGGCCGAAGAGTGAAACCCGACCACCGAGCTTGAATACCCGGCCCAATCCGGAAATTAAGCACAAGAAGTTAATATCACCTTTAATTATCCTGATATTATCTGAAATAACCGTGTCCGGTTAAAAGAGATAATATCCCTTAAATAAAGGGATAGGATATTGATATTATCCTTAAATAAATCCCCATATTATCTGAAATAACCTTATCTGGTTGAAAGAGATAATATCCCTTAAATTAAGGAAATCACATCTCAAAAGAGATTTAAGAGATAAAAGGAGATAAATCCAGATCTCTAAAAGATATGAGAATCCTATTATAAAAGGAGGAGAACCCATAAGAGAGCCTCACTTTGACTAACCCCGGTAACTCTCCCTTAAGTGTATTAGGGGACTAGCTCGACCAAGAGACTATTGAAGAGTCCTTACTCGCTAGTACCCACCGGATACAAAATTAGGGGATCAAGATCACCGTATGGCCAAGGGTTGAATCTAGAACTACGTCTGACTTTGATTCCCATTGGGATACGTAGGACCGGAATATTACATTCTGTCAAGCCAAAGTCTAAAACAACCCCCATTGTTCACTTTTGATTAAACGTTCTAAGATGAGATTCCGACAAGTCGGATCTCGGCAGAAACAGTTTATTCATTTTTTATGGATACAAAAGAAAAAATTACTAAGTATGCTGATATAAAAAAAATGGTCTTATGGCACATACATAGAAAAAATAACTTGTTCCAAATCTCAGTAGCGGCTTCACAAACTCTAAACGTGTGCATAAGAGTTTCAGGTGCTTGATGGCACAAGGGACAGAGATCGGAATCCGCAATACCTCTTCTAACATGTTCCTCCTAAGTCAAAAGCTTATCATGAGCACCTTTCCACAACGTAGCTTGAAATCTGGGAAGTGGTGGATGCACATTGCCACAAAGGTGTGCAAGTACACCCACTCACTATGTTAAAAAATACTGTATCCTCATATTTAAAATAATTGCATCCATGTCACTGTCTTCTTTTGTTATCCTTTCTTTTTTCTTTTTCTTTTTTTCTTGACAATACTTTCTTCAATTTCAAATGTTAATAGGTTAGGATTTTGATATGCTTAAATTTGGGGATTTTGTGTGATTATCGTGTTATTTCACCAAACGGGTTGATTAGATATAAAATTAAATATATTAAATTTGTTTTTTAATATTTTAAATTAATATATATTGTTAGTATAAAAATTTCTATATTAAGATCTACTAACATTTTGACATGTATGGTTTTATTTTAACAACTAAGAAAGAGAAAATAATAATAATACTGATTTGTCAATATATAATTAAATGTTAGGGTAAAAATCCTTTACATTAGGAGTGCATAGAAATTAAACTCTTTTTTCAATTGCAGAATATAATGGAAAGATTTTTGAAGAAGAAATTACCATCAAATGAGCAACATTCTTCAATAGAAAATTTTTTTGGAGAGGAAATTACCAATAAATGAGCAACACTTATTATTAAATTTTTTGAAAATAAATTGCCCCTACCGACTCAGGTTCTTAGACCCGCCACTGCACTCAAATCAAGGTGGTAATCAAGCAACGCTATTCCCAAAGTGACAAGTGACAACTCTAAAATACTAAACCTCGATCTTTGTTGAGAAAGTTAAGTAATTTTAGTTAGGCTTGGTTGTTAGTAAGTGATAAGGGTTGTTGGTAAGTGATAGAAGTTGTTATAGAGTTGTAACAGAAATGTGAAGAAGGGTTTAGCCAATATGGGGCAAACCAATTGTATATAAATACCATCTCTATGAATGAATAAAGTGCCATACATTCAGTGAAAATTCTTTGAACTCTCTACTTCTCTTTCTCCTTGATATTCATTGTGTGTGAGTGCATTAAGAGTGAGTGTGTATGCCATATCTCCAACAGATTGGTATCAGAGCTTGTAAATCCTGGAGACTGATTCGTGTGTGTCACTGCTGTGAAGAAGATCGTGTTCCCTTTGTGTGTTCTAATGGCTGCATCAAATGGCCATTTTCCTACGAATCTACCAGTTCTTAATGTCAAAGATTATGACAAATGGTGTACTCAAATAAGGGCCATCTGCGGATTCCAAGATGTATGGGAAGTCATGACTGTGGGCTTCAAAGAACCTGGCAAGAATGCAACGGCTGAAGAAAGGGCTGAGTTCAAAGATGCAAAGAAGAAAGACTACAAAGCACAGTTTATTCTTCACTAGTGTGTAGATCCTCCTCACTTTGAGAAGATAGCCTTAGCCGCTACTACAAAAGAGGCCTGGGATATCCTTGCAAAGGTCTGTACTGGTGCTGAGAAAGCAAAGAAGGTCAATCTACAAACCATGAGAAGACAGTACGAGTTGATGGAGATGGAAGGCAATGAAGGCGTACACTACTACAGAAAAGGGTTTTAGTAGCGCACTTTCAGTAGCGCTTCAATAAAAAACACTACTTAAAAATAGGCGGAATGTTTTTAATAGCGTTTCCTTAAGAGAGCGCTATCTATTCCTTATTCTAAGACAACGCTCCTTCAAGGAAACGCTACTGAATGTAGATTGATAGGAATAGATAGCGTTTTCTTGAGAAAGCGCTACTATAAGTAAGAGAATAGATAGCGTTTTCTTGAGAAAGCGCTACTATAAGTAAGAGAATATATAGCGCTTTTTCAAAGAAGCGCTGTCTATTCCCTTTTTACTAAATATTTCCCTCAGCTTCTCGCGCGACTCTTCTCAAACCCTTCATCGCGCCACTCTTTCTGAAACCCTTCCCCTTCATCGCGCCTTCTCCCCTACCGTGTGTCTCCCTCTCCTCTGCTCATAGAGGAAGCCAGAAGCAAACGAAACGAAGCGTACGTGCTCACAGAGGATATTGCTCTCTCGCCTTCGCCTTCTCCTCTGACCAACCCCCTTCGTCTTCGCGCTCTCTCTCACTCAGATCTCCGCAGATGAATCCAAGGAATTTCATCATCATCGAGATCTACGTCCAAGGTATGCTTCGTCCTCTCACTCAGTTTCTTATTTGTTGTTGAAATTTCAGAACCCTAACCCCCAATTTCTGCCACCAACTCACCCTCCCAGGTTCACAATAGCTTCTATATTGCAGGGACCCATTCGAGAGTAGAAGATATTGTTGTGGTTGCAAACATGATAGATCATACAATTGATGTTTTAATTACATTTACATAATAATATAAGAGACTCTTTGTGGAAAAAGTTCCCAATGATCGGGGAATTGATGTTTTAATTACATTTACAAGAGAAGGTTTATTATATTTTCTTTTTCTTTTGGTTTTATGCAATTCTGCTTTTACTTAAAAGACTCATGTTTCTGGGGATGCAACATATTCATATTATGTTTTCCTTATTATCAGTTAAATAAGGGCAGAAAGCGCAAGAGCACAGCAAAACGAGGTTCATCAAGATCTGGCACAACATCAGGACGTGCTGCTAAGGTGCTGTTCCATTCCTTTAACTGCAGAAATTTGAATATGATTTAAGCTATGTCAATCTTGCTTGCCCTTGGGCTTTACATATTCATCCTACATCTGCTTGTGTTGCACCCTTTTTATTTCAATTCTTGTTACCCTATATTTTTTATGTGGTGAGCTCTCTTCTCATACCGAGCATCCAGAGCCGTGGGGAAAGAGGACCAAGGCTTGTTATATCCTTTCTGAATTTTTAATAGAAGTTAAATGATTTATGCAATATACTAATTTGAATGTGATTGCATTATTTGGTTAATGTGTATCCAGTCTTTGTCAATGGCCTGGCAAGGATGGCACCATGGCCTATGTCATTATATTGTTTGCATTTTAGTGGGTCATCAATTGGGTTTCTTCTCATTGTAATTGTTGTTGAGAGGGAAGAATATTGAAATTCGATTGTAGTGCCATATCTTTGACATAGCATATTAGGTTCAATGAGACTTGTTTGAGCACCTCATAGCTTTCCCATTGGTAATAAATAAATACTATGCTTGTGGTGAACTGGTGAGTATATACTACTGTTAGTTTATAAGTGATATGTGCAACTTTAGTTTGTTGTTTTCATTGGGAACTCTCATTTATTATTTGGTTTTCCAACCTTTGTGGTATATTTTTCAGAGTCGGAAGAAAAATGAAGATTCTTCAGTAGCAGAGAGAAAAATTACGACCGACACGGAAGATGAGTCAGAGGAGGAAGAGACAGAAGAACAGGAGGAAAATGAAAATGGTGCTCCTGACAAGTCTGAGGATGTAATACCAGAGCAATCTGAAAGCTTGGATAAAAGTGATCCTGATTCTGATAATGAATCTGAAGATTTGGAGAAACCAAGAAAAACTAATAAAACATCATCTACAAAGAAAGAATCTGCTGCAAAGAGTAATATAAAGAAAAATATAGTCAAAACAAAATCTCGCTCCGCACCGAAGAGAACTTCTAAGAAATCCTCTTCTACCCGCCTAGAGTTTGATGATAATAGTGAGGGAAGTCCAAAGGTTTCTTCAAGGAAGAAGAAGAATGAAAACGAAGGAAAGCGGAAGACCTCATCTCCGACTAAATCTTCCTCCAGAGGGAAAATGGGTAGATATCATTAACTCTCCTTCCCTTTTGTCATTACTTCATGTCTTCATCTGAAAATGTTATGATTAGCATACCTTTTGTAATATAGTGAAAAATAACAATTTCGGCTTAATCGAGTGTTAAAATCCTAGTGGTAACATGTTTACTTTTCCCATTTGCTTCAATGTAAATAAATTTAATTGAAAACCCGTAAAAACGATTTTAATGTGTATATCATCTTCATCTTATATACTTTATGACTTCATGTATTTATTAAGCAGAAATGGTTACTAAAGGAAAGGGCAAGAACAAAGAGAAGATGAACCCCAGTGATGATCAGTTACGTGATGCAATATGTGAAATTCTTAAAGAAGTTGACTTCAATACGGTAAGAAGTTGCCTTATGCTTGAAATCTGTACAATTCCTTCACCTTGGCGAGTGGAACTTGTTAAACTGGATTAGAAGTAATATCAAATATTTCATTTTGCATTACTATTACTAGATTGGCCAGCTTTGCCTTTGTCACAGGGTGTCTCTTGGCCGTGAAAACGATAGTGTCAGTGTTGTAAGTTGTAACTTGTAACTTGTAACTACTGAAGGTTTTGTGTGGTCGAAAAATACAACTCTTTTTTCTGTTTTGCAGGCTACATTTACTGACATTCTGAAGCAACTTGGTATGTACCATTCATTTTTACCATTTTTGTGTGTTGATTCCAATAATTACACCCTTTTAGTTGCAACTATCAGTTCATAGATGGTGTAACTTTTATGGATTTAAGAGCGAAGTCTCCTTTTGTGTTGCTGTTTGAATTTTGTCTGATGATAAGTATTATCCCGGAAACTTGTGTGATGTCATTGATGCTTTCTGATGAGGTGAAAATCTACTTTGGATTTCTGGATTTTTTTTGTGAGACCATATTGTTGTAGGTTGTTTTCCCATTTCTCTTTACTCCTCGATTTTCAGATTACTAGTTTTTCTTAATTCATTATTGGTATTAATCTGTGTTGGCAGGTTGTTATATTTAGAGATGGAAAGTAAATGACACTTAAGGAGGTGTTTGAGAGTCTGGATTTGACTGGGTATGCATTGTTGTTCTACTGATTTTTTCATCTAAGTACTTGGAAGATGATGCCTGCATATATTTATGGGCTTGCATGTCTGCATCTTTTCTAATTAGTGGCAACCACAATGCAGGTATGATCTGAATGTTGATTTGTTGGACGTCCATGCTGATAAAAGCACATTCCATAGATTTGACAAGTTCAACCTAAAGTATAATCCTTGTGGACAAAGCAGACTCAGAGATATTTCTAAAGCAGGATAATCTTATCCAGGGTGGGTTTTAAATAAGAAAAATACCTATTATTTACTTGTATAAAGTCTGGAACTCCAAATGAATATTAGAAGTGTTGGTCAATGCTTTTTGATTTCATAATTTCTTAAAGCTACCCATATTCACAAGAAGGTTTCTGGCTGAAGTAACAAAGCAAGTTTTGTCAGATCTTGAAGCAAGCAAATATCAGGTTAGTAATACATGAGGTATAAGATTTTTCCCTATTGATCATATCTTAATTCATTCTTATTTATAAACAAAATTTTTCAGATGGCTGAGTACAGGATCTCTGTTTATGGGAGAAAACAGAGTGAATGGGATCAGCTGGCAAGTTGGTTTGTTAACAATGCTCTTTATAGTAAGAATGCTGTGTGGCTAATACAGGTAGCATGTCATGTATATGTTAATTTTAATTTCTGCACTGCTGCCGTCTTCTTATTGTGCTTTATGTGTCTTGTGCTTGAATGACTTAACCAATAAGCTGGTTTTGGTCCTAGTCTTTGCGATGGTTTGGAAGGTCTGGTACCCGAGAAAGGTTGCTGAATTTTTTTTACTGGTTTGAAACATGCTCAATATTCAAGTCTTGTCCTAGCTACAATATTTGTTTCCAGGTGTTTAAAGAGAAGTTAGATAGACTACAAAAATTTGTGTGTTATATATGCTTTATGCAAGTTCTTGGCTTTGGTAATTAATTAGGCCCAAGCCCTTGTGATAGCCTACAATCTTTAATTTTGAACAGGGAGAAAACAAAAGTTCATGCAAACGGACAAGAGATTCGAGAGTCTTGCAAACTTGGAGGAAAGTCTCTTATTGGATGAAAACTCTGGCTATGATGATGACCATGACCATGACCATGACCATGACCATGACCATGATGGGAGAGGACACAAATGGTGGGACCTTCCTTGTAAGCCTCATAAGGTATCTGACTATTTTCATAATTTATATTTATTAGTGCTTCAAGCAGCATCTGATCACTAGAATAAATCAATATTGCCACAGGGACCTAATGGGACAACATCTCCAGGACCTTGTGATAGCCCAATTGTAAGTTTGTCAAAATTCAAAACCTTTCTTCTGTTTGTACTTTGTAGAACTGCATTATGATTAAAAATAATTATTCATATAATATAACTTATCTGCATGTCGCAGGTTATAACGTTTAGTTTACCGTTCCAAGAGTACATTTGTCCTAAGGAAATTCTATAGCTACATTGTTCCAAACGTATGTTTGCAGCTTCTCAACTATAAATCAAACATGGTGGAAGTTTATAATTTATTGTACTAGCTGGTTAATTTCTTGTTCTTATGAGCTTACATATATTTTCCCTGGCTAATGTTATCTTGTTATTTTTATTCAGGATTGGTAGTCTGGGAAATCACAACTCTCGAGCCTGTGTTTCAAATATTACAGTGAGAGACTCGGTTATAAAAGTGTCAGATAATGGGGTTAGAATCAAGACATGGCAAGGTGGATCATGATCAATATCAGGTGTAACATTCAGTAATATTCACATGGATAGTGTAAAGAATCCAATTATAATTGACCAATTCTACTGCCTCCCTAAGGATTGTAGCAACAAGACCTCTGCAGTGTTGGTATCAGATATAGTTTACACAAACATAAAGGGAACTTATGATATAAGGCGCCCACCTATGCATTTTGCTTGCAGTGACTCTGTCCCATGCACCAACTTGACTCTCTCAGATATTGAGCTTCTTCCAGCTCAAGGAGATATAGTGGTCTACTGGTCTATGAGTACCCTGCAAATGGTACCTTGAAGGATCATTTACACCAAAGCAAAGGACAAAAACTTGGTTTAGACTGGCATAGGAGATTGACTATTGCTGCAGAAACTGCTAGTGTTGTTGGGTTATTATTGTATACGGGTTGGGATACCCCTTGTACCATTTAATGTCTTAGTTTTGCTGTGTGCATGTGGGAAATATAGAAAAACAATGTAAATATTTTAAAAAATATATGTAAGCTTTGTATATTATTTATGTGTATGTGTGTGATGTACCTAAATGCGGTTACTCTGTGAATTGATGAGGGATGGTGGTGCAGGTGGGAAATGTAGAAAAACAGTGAATAATGAAAAAAAAGGGGGGATCGGTAGCGCTTTCTTGAAAAAACGCTGTTTAAAGTGACAAATAGACAGCGCTTCCTTGAGAAAGCGCTGCCTAAAGTATGTAATAGATTGTCTTTAGACAGCGTTTTCTCAAGGAAGCGCTACCTATTCCTACTTTCAGTAGCGCTTTCTTGAAAAAACGCTGCCTAAAGTGACAAATAGAACAGCGCTTCCTTGAGAAAGCACTGTCTAAAGTATATAATAGATTGTCTTTAGACAGCGCTTTCTCAAGGAAGCGCTACCTATTCCTACTTTCAGTAACGCTTTCTTGAAAAAACGCTGCCTAAAGTGACAAATAGACAGCGCTTCCTTGAGAAAGCGCTGCCTAAAGTATGTAATAGATTGTGTAATTACCAACTTTAGATAGCGCTTTCTCAAGGAAGCGCTACCTATTCCTACTTTCAGTAGCGCTTTTTTAAGCGCTATTGAATCTCTCCCACCTTCAGTAGCGGGTGAATAGATAGCGCTCTGAAGCGCTACTGAAGGCAAAAAAAAAGCGCTACTGAAGCCCTTTTCTGTAGTAGTGGTAGCTGCTGTCTTTGATAGAATGACCACTCTGACTAATCAAATGAAGAACTGTGGAGAAACCTTCTCAAACCAGTAAATAGTGGAAAAGATATTGAGATCCTTGCCTCCTAAGTTTGATCACATAGTGGCCTCAATAGAAGCATCTAAAGATCTTGAAGAATTAAAGATTGAAGAGCTACAGGCTTCTCTTGAGGCTCAAGAACAAAGGTCGCTTGAAAGAATTGCAAGAAGTGGTGAAAAGACATCTGAACAAGCATTACAGGTTCAGTGTGAAGCAAAGGAGTCAAAGGAGAATGGGCGTGGCAAAAAAGGAAGAGCAAGATGGAAGGGTTACAGAGAAAGAAATCTCCATAATCAGAACCATAACAAAGGATCTGATGATCAAAGAAACAGTGACAATAACAACAAAAGAGGTGGCTATGGAGGTAATCGGGGCAGAGGTGGCAAGAAGAGGCAAGAGAGGTTTGACAAGAGCAATATCCAGTGTTATAGATGCCAGATATGGGGTCATTTCGCAGATGAATGCTACACCAAGCTGAACAGAAATGAAGAGGCTCAACTTGTACAAGAAGATGATTCTATTACATAACAAGTACTTCTCATGGTGACAACCCAAGAGGGTGAATGCAGTGCAGATTCCTGGTACTTAGATACAGGATGTTCCACACACATGACAGGCCACAAGGATTGGTTCGTTGATCTAGATGAAACAGTGAAGAGCATGGTAAAATTTGTTGATGACGAGAACACTAAAAGCGAAGGTTACGGCAGAGTGCTAATCAAGAGAAAGGATGGCAAAAAATCATTCATTTCTGAGGTATTGTATGTGCCAGGTATGAAACATAATTTGCTAAGTCTTGGACAACTGTTAGAAAAGGGATATGTGATGAACATGGAGAATGGCATGCTTAAAATGTTTGATAATAAAATAAGTCTGATTCTAAAGTGTCCCTTGTCTAAGAATAGAACATTTCAGGTTGGAATTGAGATCATGGATCACAAATGTCTAGCTGCTGCAGTGTGTAGAGATGAGTGGCTATGGCACTACAGATATGGACATTTGAACTTCAAAGATCTGAGTCTTTTGTCCAGGCGCAACATGGTTCATTGTCTTCCACAAATCACTATGCCACAAGAAGTATGTGAGGAATGCTTGGAGTGCAAGCAATACATAAAGCCCTTCAAGGAACAAATTCCAATTCGAGCCAGTAACAAGGTTGAGGTAATCTACTCAGACGTGTGTGGACCCACCCAAACCGAAACTATTGGAGGTAACAAATACTTTGTATCCTTCATAGATGATTTTACTAGAAAGGTTTGGATTTATCTGATTAAAAGAAAGAGTGATGTGCTAGAAACATTTAAAAGATTCAAAACATTTGTTGAAAAACAAAGTGGTTTGTGCATAAAGGTGTTGAGAACAGATGGTGGAGGAGAGTATGTTTCTGAAGAATTCAAGAATCTGTGTGATGAGACAGGAATTGTGCATGAATGCACACCACCCTACACTCCACAACACAATGGAACTGCAGAGAGAAAGAACAGGACTATCCTGAACATCATCAGAAGCATGCTGAAATCCAAGAATCTTCCCAAGTTTCTGTGGGGAGAAGCAGCATCCACAGTAGCCTACATCCTGAATAGAAGTCCATCCAAGAGACTTCAAGGAGTGACTCCAGAGGAAGCTTGGTCAGGCTGTAGGCCAACAGTAACACATTTCAAGGTGTTTGGAGTAGTATGCTACAGGCATATACCAGACCAGCTGAGAAGAAAGTTAGATGATAAAGGGGAGTTGATGATATTCCTTGGATATCATCCCACTGGTGGATACAGATTGTTCAATCCCAAGAGCAAGTAATTTGTAGTCAGTAGGGATGTGGTGTTTGATGAGCTGAAGAGCTGGGACTGGAATGCTGAGAATGGCAATGGAGGTTCAAATAGGATGCTATTGGATTTGTCAAATTCAGAAATTCAGAAGGAAATAGAAGTTGATGCTTCAGAGTTAAGAAGATCATAGAGAAGTAGGCAGTTCCCTCAGAGACTACTTGATTATGAGGTAGTCATAGATTCTTCAGTAAACACATATGGTGACTTGGTGCACCTTGCCATGTTTTCTGAGACTGAAGAAGTCAGTTTCGAGGAGGCAATACAGAATCCAAACTGGATTGGAGCGATGAAGGAGGAGCTCAGTGCAATTGAGAAAAACCAGACATGGAGACTTGTCTCTCTACCAAGCAAGAAGAAGTCAATAGCAGTAAAGTGGGTCTTCAAGTTAAAGAAGAGCCCTGATAATGAGATAATCAAGCATAAAGCCAGGCTTGTTGCCAAAGACTTTCTGCAGAGACATGGTATAGATTATAGTGATGTTTTTGCACTAGTTACAAGGATTGAAACAATTAGATTAGTGGTAGCTCTTGCAAGCCTAAGAAATTGGTCAATGTATCAATTGGATGTGAAATCGGCTTTTCTAAATGGACCACCTGATGAAGAGGTCTATATAGATCAGTCCCCCCGGCTTTGTAATAACAGGCCAAGAAACAAAAGTGTATAAACTAGAGAAGGCCTTGTATGACTTGAAGCAAGCCCCAAGGGCCTGGAACAAGAGGATAGATGCTTTTCTGAGTACATTAGGACTTGTGAAATGTACTTCAGAATATGGAGTTTATGTAAAGTGTAATGCTGCCACTGATATAATGATTGTATGTCTCTATGTAGATGACTTGCTTGTAACAGGAAGCAATGAAGAAGAGATTGCTGAGTTCAAGGGAAGGATGATGATGGAGTTTGAAATGACTGATCAAGGTCAACTGTACTATTTCCTTGGACATGAATTCAATAAGACAGAAGAGGGAGTTGTGATGCATCAATCCAAGTATGCAGCTGATCTGCTTAAAAGGTTCAAACTGACTGATTGCAATCCAGCTGCAACACCATCCGAAACTGGCTTGGCACTGAAAACTGAGAGTAAGGAGAAGGCTGTTGATGCAACCTTTTATAGAAGTCTGGTTGGATCTCTTAGGCACTTGTGTAATACAAGACCTGATCTAGTGTATAGTGTGGGATTGGTTAGCAGATTCATGGAGAGACCAAAATCATCTCATCTTCTTGCTACAAAAAGGATACTTAGATATGTGAAAGGAACATTGAAGTTTGGAATTCTGTTTCCAAACAGAATCAGTGAAACTAACACTAAATTGTTTGGCTATACAGATGCAGATTGGTGTGGTGACAAGAATGATAGGAAGAGCACTGCTGGATACATCTTTATGTATGGTGCTGCACCAGTCTCATGGAGCTCAAAGAAGGAACCTGTGGTGGCACTTTCATCATGCGAGGCTGAATACATTGCAGCTTCGATGAGTGTTTGTCAAGCACTGTGGCTCGACACCCTGTTGCAAGAATTGAAGATGAAAGACTATGAAGCTGTGAGACTATTGGTTGACAACAAGTCAGCCATAAACCTAGCCAAACATCCAGCTGCACACGGGAGAAGTAAACATATAGAAACCAGGTTTCATTTCATTCGAGACCAAGTAAGCAAAGGGAGACTGCAACTGGAACACTGCAACACAGAAGTGCAAGTTGCAGACATAATGACCAAGCCATTGAAGGTTGACAGATTTAAAATGCTGAGAGAAATGCTGAGTGTTGTTTCAGTTTCTGACTTGACTTAAACATGATGTGCTGCAAATGAAGGGTGAAGCCTAGGGTGCCAACATAGTTGGGATGTTAGGCTTCATAGTGATGCAAATTTGCATATCATGTTTTAGGAAACTGAAATTAGGGAAGTGTGTTGAGAAAGTTAAGTAATTTCAGTTAGGCTTGGTTGTTAGTAAGTGATAAGGGTTGTTGGTAAGTGATAGAAGTTGTTATAACGTTGTAACAGAAAATGAGGCAAACAGAGCTGATCACAACCTAGACGTGATGACCATCACGGTCGTGATCAAGGGAAGCTGAAAAAGAAGAAGGAAAAAGACAGAAGCTGTCACGGCCTAGCCGTGATGCCCATCTCGGCCGTGACAGGACAACTGAGCCAGACCCCTTCTAGGCAGAATCTGTCACGGTCAGGCCTTGATGACCATCTCGATCGTGACAGACCATTTATTGAAGCAACGTTCAAGGCAGAAGCTGTCACGGCCAGGCCGTGATGGCCATCACGGCCGTGACGCGCATTCCATGGATCTTCAGCAACTGATTTAATCTGGTTTTTGTATTGGTTTAGGATTCAAATTGCCCAATCTTATAAATATGACCTAGGAGCTCGAAGTGGGACACTTTTGGTGGGCGGTTTACCTTAGAAAAAATTCTCCTCTTCTCTTAGGTTTTGTTTTCTATTTATGTTATTTTCAATCAAGCTTGCTACAGTCATGGCTATGCTTGAGTAGTAGTCTAGTTTCTAGGAATTGAGGCTATGCCCAGAACTTGTTTATGGTGATGTATTGATTTTGATTTCCTGTTAATTCATATTTGTTTTCGATTCGATCCCTATTGCTTTAATTACTCGCGAATTCGGTGGTCACTTGTTTGCGTGCCATAGATACACTAAGGACGAACCTAGCGGTGAACTTAGATATCGGATCTATAGGAATCAAACTCAGGACTTAAATCATGAGAGTTAGAAGCGGTCCTTCGAGGATTTACGAATCATCACAAAACTCAAGGGGTCCGATTTAAATTCAATTACCGCGAGAGTAGGGATCGATTTAATCGGGCACAGCTTTTGTAACACGAGAGGAGCATTAGCTAATTTAGGACAGATTCGCCTTCAAAACAAATTTTGGTAATTAACAAGGAGAGGAATCGATTCAGTAACATAAACAGTTTTGTGGTATCCCAATTCCTGGGAACCCATTTGAATTTGAAAACCTCCAATTTGAATTGCTTTCTGTTTTGTTTAATTGCGAAATTAAAATTTGATTGCTACTTGATTCTGATTTCAAAAACCAAAACCTTTTCAAAACCTTTTTTTTATAGAGTCCAGTTTAATTGATTTGATAATTAGTTGTGATTTGGGATCACGGTCCATGTGGGATCGATCTTTTTATAACTTGGCAACGAATCCGGTACACTTGCTGGAATTTATCACATCAAGTTTTTGGCGCCGTTACCGGGGAACTGAGTTATCTTGAATTTCAATTTAATTTTTAAATTGATTTTTCTGGACATTTTATTTATTTATTACTTATTTCTTTTTCTTTTTCTTTTTCTAGAGTATCTATCTCTCTACCATAGGTATTTTCCTCTTTTATGCAAAGATCCCTAAGTCTTGGAAACCTTATTAAAGCCGACCCCGAGATCGAAATGACCTTTCATAGACGTAGGAGACTAAAAAGAGAGAGAGAAGTTGGTTCCCATTCCACTCATGGCGAATCTACCAGATACGAAGCCACTGAAGGATTATGCAGCCCCAAATGCTAGGGGTCTGCGAACTGGGATTGCAAGACCGGAAATTGAGGCGGAAAACTACACTATGCCACCTTACTTAATTAGCATGATTAGGCAACATCAGTTTGGAGGATTACCCTCAAAGGACACGATGGATCATGTGGAAACATTCTTGGAATTCACCAATGCGATAAGGATTCAAGGCGCCCCGGTCGATGCTATACGCTTGAGGTTGTCCCCCTCCTCTCTGACTGGAAAAGCAAAAGCTTGGTTGAAGCAAGTGCCCGCTAACACGTTGACAACTTGGGACCAACTAGAGCAAGCATTCTTGGAGAAATTCTTCCCTCCATCCAAGACTGCTTACCTAAGGACTCAGATCACCAGCTTCTTCCAAAAAGACGGAGAATGCTTATCCGAAGCTTGGGATCGCTACAAGGGATTGCTGGAGTCTTGCCCACATCATGGACTGGAAAAGTGGTTGTTAGTGCATACCTTCTACAATGGATTGGATTATTCATCAAAGGTGTCACTCGACTCTGCAGCTGGTGGAGCCTTCATGAACAGACCCCTGACTGAAGCATTCAACATCATTGAGAACGTTGCCACCAACTACCACCAATGGGGTTCAGAAAGAGGTAATAACCCGAAAAAGCTTTCGGGGGGTAAGTTCGAAATGAATAGTACCGATCTGATTATGTCTAAATTCGACTCACTAAATAAACGATTTGATAAGATTGAAAAGGCTCATGTGAGTTCAATCGGTGCTACTAATGTTGTTTATGAGATTTGTGGAATGCAGGGACATGACATAATGGAGTGCCCACATGGTATCGCTTCTGAGTCCGGTGCTTCAGGAGAACAAGTGAACTCTTGTCACAATTTCTACAACACAAACCCGAAGCTACCGAATTTTGCTCCCCCAAATCCCTACAACCAGAGGAGGAATAGTCCTTACCTTTCCTATGGAAACTACAACAACACGTTGAATCACGAATTCCAATAAGGACAAAGTAATAGGAAACCCGCATTGGGGTATCCTCAGGTACAAAAATCTAAACTCGAGTCTCTTATGGAAAACTTTGTTGCTACTCAAACTAAGCAGAATGAATAATTTAGGCAACAAGGTAGGGCAGTTAATGAGGCGATAAAAGAACTAACATCTAAGGTAGATAACTTGGTCATCCATAACAAGATGTTAGAAACTCAAATTGCCCAACAAGCTGGAAATTCGATGAGGCAACCGGGCAAGTTTCCTGGACAACCTGAGGTGAACCCAAATAATGAACAATGTAAAGCCGTGAGTCTAAGGAGTGGTAAGAAACTTGAAAATCTCGAGGCTAAAGAGGAGAGCGAAAACAAGAGTGTAGCTGAGGAGGAGGAACCTACTGAGACACAACCTTCAAGAGAGGAAAAGTCTAGTGAAAAAGTGTCTAAGTATGTCCCTCCACCACCTTACCAGCCTCCGATACCTTTTCCTCAAAGGTTGGCTAAGGCCAAGTTAGGTAAGAAATTTGGGAAATTTCTAGAGGTCCTTAAGAAATTGTACATTAATGTACCCTTCACTGAGGCATTACAACAAATGCCGACATATGCTAGATTTCTTAAGGATATCTTATCAAATAAGAGAAAGCTATAGGACTATGAAACAGTGGCTTTAACTGAGGAGTGCAGCACTCTAATTCAAAATAAATTGCCTCATAAATTGAAAGATCCATGCAGTTTCTCTATTCCATGCTTAATTGGTAACACTAGTTTTGATAAAGCTCTTTGTGATTTAGGGGCTAGTGTTAGTCTTATGCCACTGTCTGTTTGTAAGAAGTTGGAGATGGGTTAACTAAAACCCACAACAATCTCCCTTCAATTGGCGGATCGGTCCGTCAAATTCCCTATAGGCATCTTGGAGGATGTTCCTATTAGAGTGGGTAAATTTTTCATTCCTGCGGATTTTGTGGTACTTGAAATGGAAGAGGATTCCCAAATCCCCATTATTCTTGGTAGGCCTTTCTTGGCTACTGCAGGAGCCATTATTGATGTTAAAAATGGGAAATTAACCTTAACTGTGGGTGATGATAAAGTTGAATTTGATTTAGCTAAATCTATTAAACACAATTTTGAAGATTCTTGTTGCAGGATTGACTTAATGCACCAAATGGTGAAAGAAGAATCTACGCAAGCTTGTGTTGATGACCCGTTGGAAATGTGTTTGATCGGTGGAGACTTACACGCTCATGGAGGAGAAGTAAGGAATTACGCCCGCTTTCTGGAGGCTAGTCCAGAAATTCCTCCCAACAAAACAAAGAAAGAGAAACTTGAGTTGACACCAGAGAAAAAGAATCTGAAAGATGAAGAAGCCCCTAAGGTAGAACTAAAACCCCTTCCCTCCACATTGAGGTATGAATTTCTTGGTCCTAACTCTTCCTATCCGGTAATTATGAATGCTAGCTTAAATGAGTTGGAAACTGAGAAATTACTTAGGGAGCTTAGAATGCATAGGAAAGTGATAGGATATACAATTGATGATATTAAAGGCATAAATCCTTCCTTTTGTATGCATCGCATTCTAATGGAAGACGAGCATAAACCATCCATTCAGCATCAACGTAGGTTAAACCCTAATATGAAAGATGTGGTTAAAAAGGAAGTGCTTAAGTTGTTAGATGCGGGGGTTATTTATCCGATCTTCGATAGTGAATGGGTTAGTCCGGTGCATGTGGTTCCTAAGAAAGGGGGGATGATTGTTATTCAAAATGAAAATAATGAACTAATCCCCACTAGGTCAGTAACCGGTTGGAAAATGTGCATCGATTATAGGAAACTAAATAAGGCAACAAGGAAAGATCACTTCCCTCTCCGATTCATTGATCAAATGCTTGAAAGGTTAGCTAGGCATTCATACTTTTGTTACTTGGATGGATATTCCGGTTTTCATCAAATTCCTATACATCCTAGTGATCAATAAAAGACCACGTTTACTTGCCCCTATGTTACTTTTGCCCATAGAAGAATGCCTTTTGGCCTATGTAATGCACCGGCTACTTTTCAAAGATGCATGACTGCAATTTTTTCTGAATTTATTGAAAACATCATGGAGGTTTTTATGGATGATTTTTCTGTATGTGGAACTACCTTTGATGATTGTTTAACAAATTTGTCTAAGATTTTGCAGCGATGTGAAGAAACCAATCTGGTATTGAATTGGGAGAAATGCCATTTTATGGTAAAAGAAGGTATAGTGCTTGGGCACTTGATTTCTGGTAGAGGTATTGAGGTGGACTGGGCCAAAATAGATGTTATTTAAAATTTGCCCCCACCAATAAATGTGAAAGGAGTTAGAAGTTTCTTGGGACATGTCGGATTTTACCAGCGTTTCATCATAGATTTTTCGAAAATTTCTCAACCTTTATCTAACCTTTTAATGAAAGATGCTCCATTTGATTTTAATGAGGAATGTTTGAGTGCATTTTGTAGGTTGAAGGAAGCTCTGACCACCGCTCCCATTCTGCAAACACCGAATTGGGATGAGCTGTTCGAAGTAATGTGCGATGCTAGTGACTACGCCGTGGGAGCGGTATTGGGACAGAGGAGAGACAAGAAGGTCCATGCAATATACTATGCAAGCAAAAGTCTAGATGGAGCTCAAGCAAATTATGCCACAAATGAGAAAGAGTTGCTTGCGGTTGTCTTTGCATTCGAGAAATTCAGATCATACCTCGTGGGGTCTAAAGTCATAGTGTACACTGACCACTCGCACTAAGGCACCTCATGACTTAGAAGGAAGCAAAGCCGAGACTCATCTGATGGATTCTACTTCTGCAAGAATTCGATTTGGAGATTCGAGACCGGAAAGGGACGGAGAACTTAGTTGCGGACCACTTATCCAGACTTGAACCATTTGAACATGAGAAGGACAACCTGCCGATAGATGATTCTTTCCCCGATGAGCAACTGTTTGCCATCTTGGGAGAGGAAGCTCCATGGTATGTGGACTTTGTGAATTACTTTGTATGCGGGATTATACCACTGGAGCTCAATTATCAACAAAAGAAGAAGTTCTTCTCTGATCTCAAGAACTACGTATGGGACGAGCCTTACATTTTCCGCAAGTGTGCGGATAACATATACAGAAGGTGTATTTCGGAAGTCGAGGTTCCAAGTATCTTGAGTTGTTGTCATTCCTCATCTTACGGGGGACAAGCTAGTACCTCGAAGACAGCAGCGAAGGTGCTTCAGGCTGGTTTCTATTGGCCTCAAATTTTCAGAGATGCCCGGATGTTCGTGTTTGCTTGTGATCCGTGTCAAAGAATGGGAAACATCTCTAAGAAGCATGAAATGCCACACACACCATGCTAGAAGTGGAGATATTTGATGTTTGGGGAATCGACTACATGGGACCCTTTCCTTCATCTTGCAATAATAAGTTCATTCTTGTAGTTGTTGATTACGTCTCTAAATGGGTGGAGGCCATTCCTTCCCCAACAAGTGATGCAAGAACCGTAATCAAACTATTCAAGAAGGTGATTTTTCCAAGGTTTGGGATTCCAAGGGCAGTCATTAGTGATGGAGGATCGCACTTCATTGAAAGACAATTTGAGAAACTCCTACTCAAATATGGAGTCACTCATAGGATCGCTACACCTTACCACCCTCAAACGAGTGGGCAAGTTGAAGATTCCAATCGAGAGATAAAGAGCATTCTTGAAAAGATCGTTTCGGGGTCGAGAAAGGTTGGTCCTTAAGGCTTGATGACGCTCTTTGGGCCTACCGTACGGCTTACAAGACTCCTATCGAGATGACACCCTTTAGACTTATTTACAGTAAGCCATGTCACCTACCAGTCGAGCTTGAGCATAAAGCCTTGTGGGCTATTAAGATGCTAAACTTTGATATAAAAGCCGCTGGGGAAAAGAGAATCCTTCAACTTCAGGAACTTGATGAGCTAAGATTGGATGCCTATGAGTTCGCACGATCTTACAAAGAGAGAACAAAGAAGTGGCATGACAAGCATATCCTTCGTAGAGAATTCCATGAAGGAGAACTAGTGCTACTTTATAACTCAAGGTTGCGGTTATTCCCAGGGAAGCTCAAGTCTAGATGGTCCGGACCATTTAAAGTAATGAAAGTATTCCCGTATGATGCCGTCGAGGTCTGGAGCCAAGAACGTGGAGCATTCAAGGTCAATGGACGGAGGCTGAAACGCTACCTTGGAGAACATCCACTTGAGCAGGAGGTTACGATTCCCCTCCTAGATCCAACAACGAAGGACTGAAAGGACTATGGTCAAGATTAAGACTGTAAATAAGCGCTTCTTGGGAGGCAACCCAAGTTTTATTTCCCTTTTCCATTTGTTTTTGAATTCAACTCTAGAATAATTTGAGAAGATCAAGAGGAAAAAGATCATAAATTAATAGATTTGTCAAGTGTTTTCATGCGCGTCAGGGCCGTGATGAACCAACAGCTAAAAGTCAGAAACCATCACGGCCCAACTGTGATGTACATCACGGGCGTGACAAGTAATCCCCAGAGATCAAAATCCATCACGGCTAGGTCGTGATAGTGGTCACGGCCGTGATGTGAAGACCAGGAACGGGACATAAAGGATCACGGGCAGGCCGTGATATAGGTCACGGCCGTGACAGGTAGCTAGAGCAGGACAGAAACCATTACGGGGAGGCCGTGATACGCATCACGGCCGTGATGCAGGATTTACCAGACACAGAACGTGTCACGGCTAGGCCGTGATGGCCATCACGGTCGTGACGCGCATTTAACCCAGGTTTTAAAACCTCAGCCTCTTCTTTGCCACAAAAATCACACACTCTTCATCTCCTTCTTCTTCCTCTCCACCTCCATACCCACGAAACCCTCTTCCTTTCTCCCAAGTCTTCTATTCCCTCATATCATTCATCACGCACCTTCCCCCATTAACCCAACACTATCACCCTCCTCCCCATCCCTATATTCTTCTTCTTCCTCTCACACCCACCTCCATAACCACTTCTCCAAAAAGCTCGAAAATCACACTCCCCCTTGACACCCACAAGCAACCAACCCCACTCCCTCACTCTCTGGCCCTAACCCAACAAGACCCATAGGGCAAATCCTTCAATTCTGGGAAAACTCAAAAATTCCCAATTTTGAAACCCTAACCAAACCAGATTTCATAATAGTGAAGGGGATTTTGGACTTTAGTGCTCTGGGATCATGGCAACCAAACGTCAAAGGGCAACAGAAGCCTCACACACTCGCAGCAGAGGAAACAGAAACCTAGGTAATTACTCTGACTCTCACTCCTCTAACTCTTATACTGATGGATATGGGTATGGGATAATTTTTAAGGATATTGCTCAGCAAGATAGGTTTAATGCTTTAAAAAATAGGAAGATAATCCAAACCAAATATCTTGATGATGCATGCTTAGATACCCTAGGCTTGATTGTGGACATCAATTGGATGTTGCAAAACATAGGGTGGAGCGAGTTCGCTCTCACTAGATACCCTGCATATACTGGCCCTACTCTGGAGTTCCTAAGCTCCCTGAATGCGGAAATTCTCCAAGGGCTGCATTGCCAAGAAGGACAGATCACATTCCGGCTCTTCAACCAGGACTTCACACTAACCCTAGCTAAATTTAATGAGATTTTTGGAATACCAGTAGGGGGTGGCCGAAGATACCCCTTAGGGTTTAGTGCGCATAGTTTCTGGTCAATAATTGACTATGAGGGTAGAAGTTTTGACCCTCGGACATCCAAGTCCACAGCCTTTGCTAACCCTAGCATCAGGTATATGCATAGGGTCATAGCCAATACCCTGTTTGGCCGTGGAGAGAGTGACGGATCCGTCCGCTAGGACGAGGTCTTTATATTATGGGCCATGCTCCACCCTGAGAGCAACGTGGACACAGGGTCATTATTGGTTAGGCACATCTTAAAGGTAGCCAAGAGTACGAGTGGCGCTATTGTCATTGGTGGCCTCATCACCACCATATGCCATCACTTCAACTTCGATCTAGATGGTTTTGAGGCCGCCCCTGGACGGACCCGTATCTCCTTGCAGGCTTGTGAGGCTATGGGGATGATCGTCCAGGAGGATGATATATACTGCCTAAAACACCCCAGGCTCAGGCAACTAATTCCTCTCCCTAACCCCACACTTATAGATGTAACAAACCCAACAAATTGGAAAGTGCCGGTGGGAGAGGAGCCTCAGCCTATTAGGATAGAAAGGTTGTTACGCCCGCCACCGCAGGCTAGGCCGTCGGGGCACCCATCTTCTTCCTCCGCAGGTTCTTCATCCGATGACCCCTATATGCGGTTAGCATCCACTTTCGACACCATCCTAGCGAACCAGGAGAGCATTATGGAGGAGCAGCGCGAGCAGAGAGCTATGCTCCAGCAACTCTACGACTGGCATCTGAGCCAGCACCCACCACCTCAGTGAGTTACTTTGTTCCTTTTCCTTTTTATTTTTATTTTTATTTTATTTTATCCTCCCTACGACTTAATTATTTACATTGGGACAATGTAAGTTTTTAAGCTTGGGGTAGGGGTATCAATTTTGCATTCTTGCATGTTGCATTCATTTAGGACTAGTTTTGCATATATCACATGATTAGACTGTCCCTTGCTTAGGATATGCCCCCAATAGTGAAAAACTTTGTGCCAATCGAACTAGGACAGCCAATTGAATTATGACAGTGGATTTTTGAACCCAATTTTTGATTTCTTGTGATAGACTAAAAATGAAAAATGCATGAGACAATCCTTTGAAAGTTAATAATTAGCAAATGGTTCCTTAGATTTAGGTTTCTCATCGTTTCTAAACCACTAAATGAGAGATTTTGAGCCAAAAAAAGGGGTACTCACTAAATCTACCCCATTCCTTGTGATCGAGTGATTTTTTTTTCCTCTTGGATTGTGCCCTCTAGAACTTGACTTGAAACCGTTTCGAAGCTTAAAAATTTTTGAAAACACATTTGAAAATGATTGAGGCACTAGATATTTTTCTAGCCTCCTGAACTTTGACTAATAAATTGCTACCCCCTTAGTCGCCCAATTTTGAGCCTAAAAGAACAAAATACTTTTCTTGGCACCATTGATCTATTTTAATGAACAATGCTTAGTATGACACCTCTTAAAGTGTTACAAAGGGCAAAAAAGGGTAATTTGAAGAATAAATTGTGGGATAAATAGTTGGAAAAAAAAATTCTCTAAAGTTAAAAAAATCTCCCCTTCTCCAAACAAATATAAATATAAAAAAAATGGAGAAGGGGATGAGAAAAATAAAGTGAGAAATAAGAATAAAAAAGATGAGAAAAAGAAAGGTGGAAAACTGAAGCCCAAAAAGGAATTTTAGGAGGTGTCACCCTTTTGCACTGGTTGCTTTTGCTTAGCCTTCTAGAATTTTCCTCTTCTTGGTTTCCCCACCTAACGATAAATCCCATGGCCATGTTACAACCAAAATAAAAGACCTCTTGATTCTTATGTGCTTTCATTAATAAAGTAGAGATTTGGTTAATAGTCAAGCTTATGGTAGGGCGCCTTCCTTGAGGAAATTGAGCGAATTGTCACATACCCTCAAACACATGAGTGAGGTGAGAAGAGTGACCGAATTGGTGAGAGATGAGAGTCTGGGGAACCTAAGCTCCTAATTGGACTTAAAATCGATTGTCTCTTGGTTTCTTATTGAATATGCATGTTGCTTGAATTCACTACTCGGGTTCTAGATTCACTGTCCTTGCTTCGATTGACTATCTTTTTCTGGCCTTAGTTATTGCTTGAGGACAAGCAAAATCTTAAGCTTGGGGTAGTTTGATGAGTGTGATTTCACCTCATATTTCCATGAAATTTTGCATGCATTTTCATATAGCTTAGGATTATTTTATTTGATCATTAGTTAATTTTGCCTTGGAACGAGTAAGGTGGTTTTGTGGTGCTTGTGTGCAGGAAAAGAAGATTAAAATGCTCAGGATCAGTTGTGTTGGAGCTGGCACGAAGATGGGAGCTTGGAAGACAAGAAAATGAGGCAAACAGAGCCGATCACGGCCTAGCCGTGATGACCATCATGGCCGTGATCAAGGGAAGCTGAAAAAGTAGAAGGAAAAAGACAGAAGCTGTCACGGCCTAGCCGTGATGCCCATCACGACCGTGACAGGACAACTGAGCCAGACCCCTTCTAGGCAAAATCTGTCACGGCCAGGCTGTGATGACCATCACGGCCGTGACAGACCATTTATTGAAGCAACGTTTAAGGCATAAGCTGTCACGGCCAGGCTGTGATGGCCATCACGGTCGTGACGCGCATTCCATGGATCTTCAGCAACTGATTTAATCTGGTTTTTGTATTGGTTTAGGATTCAAATTGCCTAATCTTATAAATAGGACCTAGGAGCTCGAAGCTGGACACTTTTGGTGGGCGGTTTACCTTAGAAAAAATTCTCTCCTTCTCCTCCTCTTCTCTTAGGTTTTGTTTTCTCTTTATGTTATTTTCAATCAAGCTTACTACAGTCATGGCTATGCTTGAGTAGTAGTCTAGTTTCTAGGAATTGGGGAATTGGGGAATTGGGGCTATGCCCAGAACTTGTTTATGGTGATGTATTGATTTTTATTTCTTGTTAATTCAGATTTGTTTTCGATTCGATCCCTATTGCTTTAATTACTCGCGAATTCGGTGGCCACTTGTTTGCGTGCCATAGATACACTAAGGACGAACCTAGCGATGAACTTAGGTATCGGATCTATAGGAATCGAACTTAGGACTTAAATCACGAGAGTTAGAAGCGGTCCTTCGAGGATTCACGAATCGTCACAAAACTCAAGGGGTCCGATTTAAATTCAATTACCACGAGAGTATGGATTGATTTAAACGGGCACGATTTTTGTAACCCGAGATGGAGCATTAGCTAATTTAGGACAGATTCGCCCTCAAAACAAATTTTGGTAATTAACAATGAGAGGAATCGATTCAGTAACATAAACAGTTCTGTGGTAACCCAATTCTTGGGAACCCATTTGAATTTGAAAACCCCCAATTTGAATTGCTTTCTGTTTTGTTTAATTGCGAAATTAAAATTTGATTGCTACTTGATTCTGATTTCAAAAACCAAAACCTTTTTTTTATAAAGTCCAATTTAATTGATTTGATAATTAGTTGTGATTTGGGGTCACGGTCCCTGTGGGATCGATATTTTTATAACTTGACAGCGAATCCGGTACACTTGCCGGAATTTATCACATCAACGGGGCAAACCAATTGTGTATAAATACCATCTCTATGAATGAATAAAGTGTCATACATTCAGTGAAAATTCTTTGAACTCTGTACTTCTCTTTCTCCTTGAAAATTCTCTTTGTCCTTGATATTCATTGTGTGTGAGTGCATTAAGAGTGAATGTGTATGCTATATCTCCAACAATCTTGAGGGTAAAATTAGTTTGGGTCACAATCCACCCTCACTGCGGGGACTAAGGTCCTAGTCACTTTATACATAAATAAATTGATTTCAAAAAGCTTTTCCCATATGTATCACTCTTTTTTTTTCTTCTCTTGAGATGATATAACAAGATATTTGAACATATAATTTGGACATCTTTATAAGTATCGTAGAGCTAATGAGTATCTTGGGAGTAATGAAATATATGATAAGAAGGAAAAAAAATAAGTATGGAATAATATTTTTATACGATGTTGGACATTATTTTTGTGTTTAAATATCATTATACATTAATCCAAGAATTCCCTTTTACTTGTACATCTTGTAAGTGATGAAATACATGATAAGAAGAACAAAAATAATAAATAAATATGAAATAATATTTTTATACGACATTGGATATTATTTTTGTATCTAAATACTATTAATGTACATTAATCCAAGAATTCCCTTTTACTTGTGCTTGAAGTGATATGCAACGTATTTAATGTGATTTGATCATTGAAACGCAAATCCCAATTGTGTTATGCTTTATGTTGGTGGGGTAACCATGAAAACTAAAATACAATTTCCCCTTTTAAATATCTTTTTTCTTTTTTCATCAGATAAAAATAAATAACAACTTAATTCGTTTTCATTTGATAAAAAATAAGAATTAAAAAAATAACGAAAAGGGGAAAATATTGCCTTGTACGGTAAAGCATAACTAAAGTTTGAAATATTGGTAAGCACACCTTCCACACTTTAGAGATGACCAAATCCAAGATATACCTGCACGACAGTATAGCGATCCATTGTGAAAGAGAGCATACCTGTAATTTGCGAGGTTTTCTAAAAGCTGCAAATCTGATCATATTTTCTGATTTTTGCCAATGGCTTTTTTTTGGGGGGGTGAAATTTGTTAATGGCTTTTCATTTCTTTATAGTTTCGCACAAACATATCTGCTTAATAATTATTACTTGTTTACATGTTTCGAAAAATATATCTTTTATTTAAGCCAACCCATATATCCTAGAACAGTATAAAAAAAAAAGAATTTAAATGCATTGTCAATGTAAAATTTATTGTATTATATATCAATCAATCATATATTATAATAATCATGATGTTCAAATAATTATTATAACATTAAAATATGTTTAATAATATGATAATACACATTACATATGTAAGAAATCGACATTACACATTACAACCAAATCTATGATATATAGGAACCTAGAATTTATATAAAGTAAAAGTGTAAGACACGGTATATAATCTTAAAGTCGGAAAGAGTAACTAAAGAATTTAGTAATTACATATGAAAACTTTCCATTTTTTTTTAGCTATGGATTGTCGTGTTAGTTTTGGAGGGCTACCAGAAGATACGGATTATATATATATATATATATATATATATATATATATATATATATATATATATATATATATATATATATTGTTGATTGTAATTTTTAAAGCTCTTTGCTATCCGTTTTGTTGTCATTTCTGTTGCTTCGTCGTTTTCACTATATATGTTGAATCAAATTCCTTAAAGATATAGGTTGTTAACTTATACAATGGGATTGTTCATGACCACTAACCAGCTACCTATTTGGGTAATTGTTCAAGATGAACAGCAGCGATCAGCTTACTTTGTTCATGCATGTCCTTCGTGAAGGATGATTTTATTTTTCAGCTAATCAACCTTATATATCAAATTTGAGTCGTGTTTTAAATGTGAGACACTTTCTTTAAATATTTTCTCCCTTAATGAGTTTCACGGTGTTATGGGTGAAATTTCTGATTATTGACGGATGCATTTCGACGGGCTGACGAAGGAATCATAGTAATGACTAATATTTCTAAGTGTTGAAAATATTTAGTTTATAAGAAAATACTAGTCGATAGAATGGATAAATTGGCAACCAAGCTTTTTGGCAAAATATTAAGAAATAGAATGGATAAATTGAGATGTGTTCTTATATTTCAATTCTAAGTTTTACTTCCTGTCAAGTATTCATACTTAATTACTTAGTATTTCAAAAACTATTTCCATTATCTAGGTTGGTTACTTGATACACATCCTACACATCTCGATCACACGGTAGAATTGACGGATTACATTCAAGTATTCCTTCCATCTTTCTTATTTCAATACCATGGCAAAATTCAATGCCATTTTCATCTCTTTTATTCAAGTTCTTCATTTATTCTTACTTATTTCCAGCACTTCTTTTATTTTCTTCTTTTAAATTCATTTACTTCTTGCAAGTTGTATCACTTAGATCCTACTTTACTTAACTTTCTTATTCAAACTTGTGTTTCTTTTTCATTGTAAACTTAGTTCAATCAGGAAGTTATTTTCTACATAGAAACTACTTTCTTCTTTTAAATTTCAAATTTACCTTTTCAAATACAACCAGTTTCATTGTTAAGTTTCATTACTGACAATAATCCCTACACCATTTTTCAAACTTATATACTTGTCTTAGCTCTAAGCCTTTGCCAGTAATTCCCAATTTGACTAAAATTGTCAAATTTGTACTTGGCAGACATTACTTTAAAAAATAGCACATTTCTGACGAGATTACCGCCTAACTCGTAGGTCTCACACTCGTTTGATCTTCTATTATTTGTCACAAAGGAATTTTGGTCAAGAACCAAAAAAACCACGTTAACAAATTGGCATGCCCGGTGGGACGAGTTTAGAGTAACTCGTACAGTGTCACGAACTCTGACATACAAATTTATTGTATTCGTTTAAGGAGTGGGATAGTGATTCAAACATCATCTATTTCCCAAAACTCTGAATATGAGTAGTGCAAGCGATGCAGGCGTAGTAAGCACTAACGCCGCAGTGTCGATGGTGGATGCTAACCCCGTAACCACTGTTGCACCAGTTGACAATATTCCTACAACCGTAGTTAATGCTACTAATGCAGGAAATAACAGCACTAATAGTTTAACCGCGGGAAGAGGCGTTTTTTACGCTCAAGTTGTCAATAGATTTGACGAAGTTGGCCAAGGAACACTCCGGTCCAACTTCCCCAGTTAAATAACAAATATACCCGCCAAGTATTGGATTGTCTCCACAAAGTGTTGTAAATTCAAACCCAAGAGGGACTACACAACCTCTGCAACAACCTTTGGATGGAATGCCTTATGGTTCAACAATTGTCAACCCAAATACCCCATTTTCATACATACCATATCCAAATGGAGTAACGACGGCCGCCCATACATCTGGACAGGCAGGACCGTCGACTGGGGGGCAAATCCCCAGTCAAGGGAATGGGATAACAGGGTCAATGATTGTGACCCATACTCGACATGAGCGTCCAGTAGTGAGGCCACAAGTATCCCCATTTAGATAGTCACCCCCGGAAAACATTGTTGGTCTGTCGGAGGCTACATTGGCCAATGTTCGACAACAAATAGATTCCAGTAACTTTGACATGGTGAAAACACGTGGGTACAGTGATTACGCCATTAATAGAAAACACAAATAATCCATGTTTCAAATTGGCAAGTGAGATACGTAAGTTAAATAGAGCCTTGGGCGTGTTAGCCCCAGAAGATAATCAAAATGTCAACAGGAATGCGAATATAAATGTCAACCAGGGTCAGAATAACCAACCACAGGTTGAACGACCACAAGTTATCCCACTTGATGGATGGAACAAGATGACGTGTGGCCACAACCCCATCGTCGAGTCCCTTTGAGACATGGGAATGTACATGTCTTGCAGCTAGGGGAGGACGAAGACTTTGCCATAAACCAGGGTGCTCTTGGAGCGCTTCGTCAAAATATTCTAAACCATAATGTCAACCAAGTAGTCGAGCAAGCATTGAATCGGTTTGGATTCAACATTGGCTATGCCAATCAGCCATACTTCGCTTCTGCATTCCCAAATTGGGTACAACAGGCAGAAATGCCCAGAGGCGTGAAAATGCCAAAGTTGTCAAAATTTTCAGGAGAAAGCGGTGAGTCGACGGTCGAACACATTGCTCGATACACTATCGAAATAGGAGATTTGGCATCGGAATAAGTCCTCATGATGAGATTCTTCCCAAGTTCCTTGACGAAAAATGCTTTATCTTGCTTTTCAACCTTGAGACCTAATTCCATACATTCCTGAAATCAATTAGAGAGGAGTTTTCATGATCAATTCTTTAAGGGTGACTTAAAGGTTGGGTTGAGAAATTTATTTGGCATTAAGAAAATGAATAATGAGTCTGTCGACGATTACCTTGCTCGATTCCATCAAATGAGAAGTTGTTGTTTCACCCCCATCCCTAAGGCAGAATTAGTAAAGATTGCTGCCGAAGGTCTAAATTATTATACTAGAAAGAAATTGGTCAACCAATTTCTAATTGATCTCGTCCAGTTGGGTGACAAAGTTCGACAAATTGAGCAGCTGAAAGCCGAAAAGGTTTTCAAGCAAAAGAAATTCCTCAAAAGGGAAAAGATTAATTTTGTTGGATACGATGGTTCCAACGAAGAAGATAATAATTATGAGGAATATGAGGTAGATTATGTCGAATTGAAAAATGGTCCACCCTATACATGCCAAGCCTTGAGGCCCGTAAGGGCCAAAGAGAGTATTCCTTTCATCAATAAGAAAGTGTATACGTTTGACGTGACCAAAGTCGACCAAATATTTGACATATTGCTTAAGGATAATCGGTTAAAGTTGTCATATGATCATAGGTTGTTGAAAGCCCATGAAATAAATGATCGGAAGTACTGTAAATTTCATAATACTTTTGGTCATGTAACTAATAATTGTATGCATTTCAGGGACATCATTCAGAAAGGTTTAGCAGAAGGGAGACTTAAATTTTCAGACAAGAAATCGGACATGAAGATTGACACGGAACCATTTGGTCCTGAAGTTAATAAGCTGACCGCCAAGTCCCTATGGGAATAGGCATGGTCAATATTAGGGTTGGGTAGAATATCCAGATGGACTTGACGGATTCATTTGATATCTATCCAAAGCCAGGAGAACCGCTTGTCGATTTCATGACACGGAAAAAATCTGGTGGCATATTTAAAGTCTGCCTAAGATGTGAAGAATTTTACGATGACGCTGTTGCCAAGAAAGCTAGGGGGAAGAGAACGCCATCATATCACCCACAGGACAAAACTGGGTCTCGTGATGGTAATAGTCAAGGCAAGTTTTCGCACCCGAGCAGTCATACTGGGTCTAACAGTGTGCGTATGAGTGTTGCACATGTTGCCAACCGGCAGGCAGATAGTCGTCAGCAACATATATATCTGACAAGACCTAGACAATATAACACTGGAGGTTGACTCGAAGGGCCAGTCAGAGAATCACTGGGAAGTAATAGGTCCATCGACGGAGGATTCAGTTCTGTCAAGACTAGGAAACCCTCATCCAACGTAATGGTGGATCAATGGGTACGAAATTCTGCCATGGTTCTTTATCCAGAACTGCGTAAGCAGAAATGGACCAAAAAGAATTAGTTCAATGATATGAATCCTTCCTTCTGGGATGAGGATTACCGAAAGGGGCAGTTAGCTCGGAATACTCAGATGACAGGGCCTGGTTTGTCAGGACTGTCAAGTCAGTCAGCAATACCTAAGTCAGAAGAGGAGGCTGCAGAGGCTCCGACAGGCTCAAAAGAAGAAGCTTGCCAAGCAACTGAAGCAAGGGGGCATCACCATAAAGGAATTACCTTCACAGGATACTAGTTGTTTGGTTGCAGTGGCTGACAACGTAGTTGACAAGAGTGGAGATGTCAAAATGAAAAGCGTGATAGAGGCTCACCCAATGGAAGTTGACACGAGGGTGCCTGTTAATCGAGTTAAGTAGAGTAAGCCTATCTCGCAGGTTTATGTAGAGAAGAAGAAAGCCTTAGAGATGGCATCACCACCAACAAAATCCACAGGCAGATGGCCTGTCGGTTTGATAGACATAGAAAGGGTTGCAAGACTCGAGAAGGAGTTAGAGGCAAAAATGGAAGAACAACAGTTGGTAACGTTCAAGCCTGAATGTAACCTAACCAATGAAGACTTGTCTTTTAATGCTGTCATCGAAGCACTGAATGATCCAAATGATGACATAAACATCAGTAAAAACAGGGATATGGATAGCCAAAATGAAGATCTAGCTGATATTATCGAGGCATTAGATAACTGTGGCGCAGGAATAGCCTGACCTCTATCAAATAGGTCAGGATCGGATGATGAGAGTGATTTAAAAAAAAATCATGGCGAATGGTTGTAGATGCATTCTTGGATGAGGATGCAGAAAATGAAACCATACTGGAACCAGGGATGAAAATGAAGATAGGGTTGATATCGTTTATCCCAGCAAAATATGAAGGATATCTCGAAGTTGATTTCTCTGACGGCGAAGATGTTGTCAATAATGATAGAGATCCGGGCTATTTTTGGATGTATATGCAAGAAAACTTGGTTACCGTGTTTGATAATGTGGCCCAATTGGAAATGCCTACGGATGAGCAACGGAACCATTTAAGGCCATTACATATAAAGGCCATAATAGATGGAAGACCTACCAATAGGGTTTTAATTGACGGAGGAGCCGCTGTGAATCTGATGCCAAGAGCAATGTTCAAAAAACTAAGGAAGGATTAGTCAGATCTAATCCCAATAGATATGGTTGTCACTGATTTCAGTGGCAAGACTTCTCTGTCAGATAGCGTCATCCTGTTGAATATTCAAGTTGGCACCGTCGAAAGGATGACGCTATTTGTGATAATCCCCGCCAAGTCGAGCTACAATTTATTACTTGGCAGGGATTGGATTCATGCGGTATGAGCAATCCCGGCAACGGTGCATCAAAAAGTAATCTTGTGGAATGCACAAGATCAGGTGGAAATAGTTGAAGCAGATGACAACGCTTGCTATGCTCAGCAACTACATGTTGATTTCCAAGTGTATTCACCAAATGTCAAACCTATAATTGCAAACGAAGGGGTTATTGACAAAGACGCATTGGAAGCAAGACTTCTCAGTCAATTTGGAGTTAAGGTAAAGGAAGAGGCCGACAAAACTCGACCAAGTTTCAACAATGAGTCTTAAAACACAGCTGAGGAGATTGTTGGCTTATCTAGACGACAAGGAAGTACACGCTTTAGAAAGTGTGTTAGCAGACTGAATGATTGACGACAACCCTTTAGGTTTCAAAAAGGGAGCCGAAGTGAAACATAATGTGAAAGTTGAGGATCCCCTGGAAGAGATAAACTTGGGTACTGAGGCCAAGAAAAGACCTATCTTTGTGAGTGCATATCTTGACAAAGGATTACAAACAAAAGCTTGTCAGATTAATTACAGAATACAAAGATTGTTTCGCATGGGACTATGATGAAATGCCTGGGTTGAACAGGGATCTCGCCGAACATCGATTACCACTCAGGAAGGATTGCAAACCTGTCAAACAGGCAAGTAGAAGATTTTCCCCAGAGGTGGTACATAAAATCGAATAGGAAGTATAAAGACTGCTTAAGGCAAAGTTCATTCGAACAACCAGGTATGTCGACTGGCTTTCTAATGTAGTTCCTGTTATTAAGAAAAATGGCAAGATTAGGGTATGTATATTTTAGAAATCTAAATAGTGCTACCCCCAAAGATGAATATCCGATGCCAATAGCAGACATGCTTGTCAACTCAGCATCAGGAAATGAAATTGTAAGTTGTATGGATGGCCCTGAAGGTTATAATCAAATCTTTATAGCCGAAGAAGATGTGTCAAAGACTGCCTTCAAGTGTCCAGGAGCAATTGGGACATATGAATGGATTGTCATGCCTTTCGATTTAAAGAATGCAGGATCCACCTATCAACGAGCAATGAATACTATTTTCCATGATGTGATTGGGAAATTTATAGAAGTATACATTGATGATGTGGTTGTCAAATCCAAAACTAAAGATGACCACTTAGAGCACCTGAAGTAAGGGTTTGAAAGGATGAGAAGACACAACCTCAAAATGGACCCAATGAAATGCAGCTTTGAAGTGTCGACTGCCAAATTCTTGGGCTATTTAGTTCATAGAAAGGAATTGAGGTGGACAAAAATAAAGCTAAAGCAGTTATGGAAGCCGCAACACCGACAAATAAGAAGGAATTACAGTCTTTCCTAGGAAAGGTTAACTTTCTGCGGAGGTTCATATCGAATAATTTGTCGGGAAGAACTAGAGTATTTGCACCATTGGTCAAGTTGAAAGCAGAACAAGGTTCATATGGGAACCTTGTCACCAAAAAGCTTTTGACCAGATCAAGCAGTATTTAGTCAATCCACCGGTCATGATGCCAGCTATGACTCGTCGACCGTTGAAATCGTACATATCAGCATCTGAAGACATTATAGGATGTCTCTTAGCCCAGGATGACAATGACAATGTCGAAAGGACTGTGTATTATCTGAGCAGAGTCCTTAATGATGCTGAAAGAAGATATAGTGCTATAGAAAAATTATGTTTAGCACTGTATTTTTCATGTTCCAAACTCAAATATTACATGATGCCTTGTAATGTATTAGTAATTTCTAAGATTGATGTAATAAAGTATATGTTGTCAAAACCAGTCCTTAACAGGCTTATTGGTAAATGGACCATTGCTTTGTCGGAATATTCTTTACAATACGTGCCAGCCAAAGCTATCAAAGGTCAAACAGTTTGCCGACTTCTTGGTAGAACATCCAGGATTGGATGTGTCGAAAATAAACTTTGTCGGGTTTACAACCCTGGAAACTTTACTTTGATGGGTCAAGTCATCAAGGAGGTAGTGGAGTAGGAGTCTTAATCGTGACTCCATGAGGAACTCCTACTAAGTTCATGTTCGAACTTAAGTATCCATGTTCTAACAATAAAGCTGAGTATGAAGCTTTGATTGTCGGATTAGAGATACTAGTGGAGATGAAAGCACGAAATGTGCATATCTTTGGGGGCTCTCAGTTGGTTATTAAACAACTTACCAAAGAATACAAGTGTGTCGGTTACAACTTGACAAAATATTGTATTATAGCAAGTAAGTTAATGAAAAAATTCGATGACGTAGTTGTCAAGAATATCCCTAGAGAATTAAATAAAGAGGCTAATGAGTTATCTCAAATAACTTTGGGATATAGGATATCTCCAAAGACTTTGTCATGTCTAATGGAAATCAGAGAGTTATTATATCCATTGCAAGAAAGAGATGTTTTGGTCAATGATGTAATCCTGCCAAATGACTAGAGGTTGCCAATAATTGAGTATTTGGAAAATCAAGTCAAAATGCAGATAGAAGGATAAAATATAAAGGATTGAATTATACAATGCAGAATGAACTGTTACATAGAAGATATATTGATGGAAATTTACACAAGTGCTTAAGTGAGAAAGCTGCTTATTTAGCTTTGTCAAAGGTTCATGAAGGTATATGCGGAGCCCACCAAGCAGGAGATAAAATGAAATGGGTACTTTGGCGTAATTTGTACTATTGGCCAACTATGGTAAAAGATTGCATTCTGTTTGCCATTTAGAGGATGGACCTTGGATTTAATTGGCCAAATACATCCTTCTTCGTCGAAACAACACCAATTCATTCTAGTTGGAGTTGATTATTTTACCAAAGGGGTAGAAGCAGTTTGCTTTAAAGCAGTCACCCAACAAGATGTGATTGATTTTATTGAAAATCACATTGTTTGTCGGTTTGGAATACCACAAACCTTGACAACTGATCAAGGGTCAGTTTTTACTGGTAAGAAAATTGTGGAATATGCTAGTTCTAGGCATATAAAGATGCTCACATCTACCCCATACTATGCACAATCCAATGGCCAAGTTGAGGCCATAAATAAAATTATTATTGGTCTTATTAAAAAGTATGTGGGTCGACAACCTAAAAATTGGCATAACACTCTTGATCAAATACTATGGTCATATAGGAATTTACCTAGACAGTCGACTGGGACATCACCATATAGGTTGGTATATGGGCATGAGCCTGTATTACCTATTGAAATTAATCTTCAATCCACCCGTATTCAAAGGCAGGATGACCTGCCTGTCGATCAATATTGGAATGCAATGTTGGACGAATTGAATGAGTTAAGTGATGAAAGGTTGGTTGCATTGGAAAACTTGATTCAACAGAAAGAAAGACTCGTAAAATTCTATGATAGTCGAGTTAAGTTTAAATCATTTAAAGTGGATGATTTAGTGTGGAAGGTCATTTTTCCCATGGATAAAAGTTGTCGAGAATATGGCAAATGGTGACCTAAGTGGGAAGGACCATTTAAAATTCTAAAGTCTTTTCTAGGAATGCTTATGAACTCGTTGATGTCAACACAGGCTTAAGAATTGGAAATAAGTAAAGATTGAAAACAAGTAAAAGAAATGGAAATTTTATTCATTAATTTGGCAATACAATCGTATATATTGTCGAAAATACAAATTGTCAATCTAAGCTAAGACATTCCTAAAAGTAACTAAGAGTCTAAGACTCTGACAAGTTTGATATGCTTTTCCCTTGTGCTCTTAGGCAAAGCCACAGTATACCCCAATTTGTTGAGGCTTTATCCCCACTTGATGAGGTTTCATATGCTTCATATGTCGAGAGTGCGCAGAGGTGCAGAAAGGGGCACTGGCACGAGCAGATCTCACCATCATTTAACCCAGAAGGTTGTGGTTGCCATGGTGTGGTAAATATCACACCAAGAGAGAACAACCACCTTCCAGGTTGAAGATGATGGAACTAGAACAAGATGCACTCCTTCTGTTGCCAGATTGCCTTCTCCCCGGATATGCAGCGAGGTCAGCTCTTGATGTTACGTTGGTTGCAGACCTCCACTGCGCTACGTTGGTTACTGACCTTCACTAAGAGTACGACCATTAAGACAAAGACTTTAGTCTGAGGTTCGAAGGTGATAAGGTCAGGCTCCCATGGCAGAAGCAAGAAGAATAAAGAAAAGCTTGTTATGGATGGGAGTATATTTCGTTGGAAGTAAAAATGTTCAAGTATAAAAATGTTTGATTAGCAAGCCTTGCTATTTATAATTGTCCTTGAGAGATAAGAAATTAAATGCGAGGAGTTTACCAATGTTTTGAAACTCATCACAACATTAATTATGATTCGGCAAGAATGAGTTACGAAATTCATTGGGAACAAACAGACGAATCAAACAATAAATGATAAATAAAACGTGTAGATAAGCTGAAAGTCAAGTTCATTGAAAAGTATATATGACAAAGCAAGTGTCAGAAATTACAAGATTGAGCTGACAGAAAGAAGAATTATAACAGTTAATTTTTGTCTAAGCTAATATCAAGGAACAACTGATCCCATGCAAAAGCAAGATCAGTCTTGTCAGCAACAACAGCATCATATTCAGGCTGTAATGCCCGGAGTTTGCCAACCACAATTTTAGCTTTTTGGCCAAGTTGTACATATTTGTCATAAATGGCCTTAGCCTTGTCTCTACTTTTCTCCAAAGCCTTGTCAAACTTGGCACACTTTTGATCTGTCAATTCAATCTCTGCCAACAACTTCTTCCGATACTCTAGGAGAGTTTCTTCAGTATGAGATCCAGTAGAGATAAGTTCCAGCCCCTTCTGTTTGGAAGCCTCAAGATCTTGGAACTTATCCAAAAGTTTGTCCTTAGTTTTTTCCTCTTTCTCATAAGAAGGAATGACAGAAGTCATCCTCTCTAACTTGTCAGAAAGTTGCTCCCGGAATTTATAGATCGAAAAAAGTGGGTACGGCTAGACATGGGAACATTGGAGTGAAGAGGAGTGATTTATTTGACCAGCCTTGACAATTCTTGCTGGATGCCAACATCAGAGCAAATAGTGTTGAAGGAGTTGTCAAGAAGAGCTTTGAGATCAAGCATGAGATTGACGACTCAAGAATCACTAGAATCGTAATGAGTGGATGAAGAGTTGGCAGAATATGTTGATTCTTTTCGACTAACCTCGCCCAACATGTTAATCCAAGTGTTGAAATGAAGAGTCGGCTTGGGTTCAGGAGACTTCATAGTTGGAGGTCTGATTGGAGGTGGAGGAAGAACAACATGAATTGTTTCAGTCAGCAAAGCCTCCATGTTGATATTGTAACACCCTGTTATTCCTATGTTTTATGTAGCAGTAAATACATATTTAAATGTGTTTATTTTAGATTAAACCCAGAGGATGATTTTAATTAAACTTAGATCATTTTCTTGTGTTGTTATATCATATGAAGTCGCGGTAAAATTTTAGTGAAAATTCGACGAAGCCGATCTGCATTTTCACTGCCGGTACAAGTTTACTGTGCAAAAAACCTAATTTTGACCCATGAACGAGACGGCTAGTGTTTTTATTATGTTTCCTTAAACTTGGTTATTTTGAAAATTTTCGTTGAAAAATAAAATAAAATATTTTATTCGGGCAAAAATGTCGTAAAAATTACGATTGGAAATGCAACCGGGTAAGAGACATAAAAGGCTTGAGGCGAGATGAGGGAGTGAGGTGACTCACTAGAGGTATGGCCTAAGCTACCTCCTAAAAAGTGGTCATGGTGACACTTTTTGAAATATAACATATGATATTCTAAAAACCCATTTTTCTCTCTCTTCTCAAACCAAACAAGGCACAAGGTCAAAACTTGCTCTCCAAGCTCATTCCTCTCTCCTCAATTCCGTGCCACCATCCCCCTCTCTATATATATCCCTCTCATTTTCACTTCATCATTTTCCTCCTCCAACCTCCATTAAACCTTCATCTTCGTCTTTCTTCTAAAAGTTCAAGCTCTTAAAGCCTTAGTTTTTATTCATATTTTCTACTTAAGTTCTTCATTAAAGTTATTCCTTATACTAAGGGTAATGCTCTCATATGAATCTTTTTGTAAGTTTCATCTTTTATTCCTTAGTTTACTTTATGTGTTCTTTATATGTTTTAAACTTCTAAAATCTCTCTAAAATGGTAGAAAACTCCTTTTGAGTTGAAACCACTTTCTATAGTCTTGTATTAACTTATGTTTTCACATACTAAGAGGTTGTGTAAAACAAAAATTTCTGCCCATCTCTTCCAATGAAGGCCGAATGCTTGCATTTGTGACCTAGGAAGTTTTTGTTTCAACTTTTGGAATATGATCATGTGTTTGAGTTTCTAACTATCCGTTGATCTTGAATCTATAAATCGTGGAAGTTTTGATATCTTGTTCCTATGATGGCGAAAAATATGAATAAGTAGGCCTATGATACTATGTTTCAACTTTCCAAGTATTGATCATGGATTTAGAACTCTTAATATCTTGTGATTCTAAACCTAAGAGTTATTGTTAAACAAAGAATATTTTCCTCATCTTCCTATGATGGCTAAAACTTAGAGTTTAGGTGCTAGAATGTTTGAGTTTTTATTTTTCCAAAATGATCATGGACTTGAGCTCCATAAGATATTTGGATGCTAATTCTAAGAGATTGGAAAGTTTAAGGATTTTTAACTTGTTTATTCTATGTTATTAAAGCTAGTATGTATTACTTTCATTTTTCCAAGATGATCATGGATTTGAGCTCCATAAGATATTTGGATGCTAAGCTAAGAGATTGGAATGTTTAAGTTTCCATTGTTTTCCAAGATGACCATGGACTTGAGCTCCATAAGATATTTGGATGCTAAGTCTAAGAGATTGGAATGTTTAAGGTTCCATTGTTTTCTTGGATGATCATGGACTTGAGATCCATGAGATATTTGTATGTTAAGTCTAAGAGATTGGAATGTTTAAGTTTCCATTGTTTTCTAAGATGATCATGGACTTGAGCTCCTTAAGATATTTGGATGCTAAGTCTAAGAGATTGGAAAGTTTAAAGATTTCTAGCCTATAAATTCTATGAAGGCCGAACCTAGAAGGTTATGGACCTAGGATACTTTGTTCTTATTTCTCCAAAATGATCATGGCTTTGAGCTCCTTAATACATTTGGATGCTAAACCTAAGAGATTGGAAAGTTTAGTGAATGCTAGCCTATTTTACTAGCCTTGGCTGAATGCCCTAAGTTTATAACTTAGTGAGATTTTAATTCAACTTTGTTAAATGATCATTGTTTATGAACTCCTAACACTTAAGGATCATAAATCCATGAGTTGTATAATTTTCGGGAATCTCTAACCCTAAGAACTAGTCTTGGCCGAACCTATACCTTGTGGTTTAGTGTTCTTGTTTGATTTTAACTTGTGATTTTGTGTTCATAACCTTAGACTTCCATCGCGGAGGAAACGAGGACGTTCGTGGTATACCTCTTCGAGCATCTAATCTCCTTACCTTCACAGATGGTAAGAGGGGATTGCTGAGGGGATATTCAATGACTATATGCATGTGTGTATGTGTTTACTTGAGTAATTTGAATATTATTATGATATGGAGCAAATACTTGAATGACTTGTTTACTTGAACTATTGTGATTATTACTTGAAGTTGTTTATTACTTACCTTAAAGTATTGTGAGTTGTATATATGTGATGAATTGTCGTTAACTGTATATTATTTTTGAGAATATATTACCGTTGATTGAAGTTTGAGAAGCCGGACTTGAGTACGTGCTCAATGATTATAAGGATTAAAAGCCTTAATAAGCCTTGAATAAAACTTTGAAAGTATTGGTTTCATTTATAAAAGTTCCTTGTTTAAAACGCTTACTTCAAGAGAATGAGATTCTTGTTTTGAAAAGAAACGTTGAAGTGTTTTTAAGTCAATAGAAACTACCTTTTTATGATCCAAAGTTTGTCCGAGAGAAAACCTTTTTCGAACTATGTGTTTCATGAAGGAAAAACCCCTTTGAAAATATTTGACTTTATTCCATCAAGGATTTCAAAAGCAAACGAATTTCCAAATGTTTTATAAAAGAATTTGTAAAAGAAAAGATTTTCTCCTAGATGATTTAGAAACGTTCCGATTACTTGGATAAGTGACCGAGGTTTTGTTTTGGTTTTTGATTTTCACTGAGCGAAAAGTAAGCACATGTGAAAGAGAATACTAGTTCGCGAGACGTCGCCTCTAGCATTCAGTTTATGCACGTGATCTGGGATCCGTGTCAAGAATTATGGACCAAGGGTCCTAATCGTGATATTATGGGCTAGGAGTCCTAATTTTGGAATTGAGGACTGTGTGTCCTAATTTCGTTGTTATGGGCTAGGAGTCCTCATCATGTCGAAATAAAACATGGATAAAATTATAATTGTTTCTACGATCACAACCTTGGACTGCGGCATCGGTCTAAGGTGTTGTGATTGAGCACTCGGACTGCGTGTCCTGTGTTATTGATTTTCAAGTAATGAAAATTGTGAATAGTCGTTAGCTTTGGGTTTAGACAACGGAAAAGAGTGAACACAAAGAAAAGTCTCGATAATGAAAAGGTCTTTTATTCATATGCATTTCCCCTTAGCAGACGTGCTTGAGTTAACCGAATACCTGCTTCAGATGTGGTATTCGATGAGTTATACATCCGAATGGCCGTTATAAGGGACTCGTGATGATGTTGATCCGGGTGCATGAGGCGACGGAGACAACTTGCCAAACGTGGCGTATGAGCCTGATCAACTATGTCTTTCTTAATGATAAAACGGTGTTGGTATCTCATGAGATTAAGTTTAGAGCCTAATGATTGAAGTGTCATGCATTATCTTTATAAAATTGAGTGATTCGGGTATGAGACCCACTGAAATAATACTTGTCGTTTACCTATGAGTAATGTTTAAAATGTTAATATGCCAAGGTGTTGTATGTATCATGTGTATGGTTGTTGTATGATATATCCATTTGCCAGTGTCTCACTCTTACAGTTATATCAGGTCTCTTCGGGTTTTGCTGTAGTACCTTGGTACCCTAGTACCGATGTTGCAGAGGAGTCTTTCTAAGTCACTTGAAGACCTAGTGTTAGAGGTTGGGAAAGTATTCTGATTGGGGGTCACTCTCCAATGAACATTTGATAGAATGACCAGCTTAGGAGTCTGGGTTGGGTTGTATATCTAAAGAGGTCGGTAGATGTAGTATTATATACATCCGTTAGTAGTTTAAACTTTTTCTTCCTAAAATGGAAACTTAGAGAAATGTTGTATGTCACGGTAAAACTTGGGAGGCATCTGTTAGGGGTGAAATTTCTGATTATTGACGGATGCATTTCGACAGGCTCACGAAGGAATCAGAGTAATGACTAATATTTCTAAGTGTTGAAAATATTTAGTTGACAAGAAAATACTAGTCGACAGAAAGGATAAATTGGCAACCACGTTTTTTGGCAAAGTATTAAGAAGAGTTGTCAAACGTACAGAGAAGTGTGAAAATCGCTAAGTCCTCAAGACTGACCAGGCATTAGCAAGACAAGTTGTCACGCTGCCAGACTGTCAAAGACAATCAAGTTGACGTGGAGCGGTTCAAGAAATTGACCAGTTATCAGAGTTGTTTGACAAGCAGTTTAAATTTGAAGTATAGAAAACTGTCAAGATACGTTGCAGTCATTGAAATAGGTAGTTAGTAATAGGTAATTACTTTATTTGCCTATAAATACTAGTAAGCACAATGTAAATAGGGTTGGAAACTTGAAACATCTTACACGTCTAGATCACACAGCAGACTGATGGATTAACTCAAGTATTCCTTCTACCCTGTTATCATCAATACAATGTTCAATTTCAATACAATATTGGTTCATTTCCTTCAATTTCTTCATACACTTTCCAGTTTATTCATCATGTTCTTCATATTCTTTCTGTAACTTTCGTTACTTTTCTGCACTTCATACTTGTTTAATCAAGTTTTCCTTTACTCGAATATTATAAGTAGTTCCTAGTTTTTGACATCTTTTACTTAAATTAACATTTTTATTCATTTCTATTCAATTTCCCAGAAATTGTTCTTCATCATCTTTAATAAATAACTACCTTTTCTATATTAATTCATTTGTAGTGTTCTTACATTTCTATTCTAAGTTTTACTTCCTGTCAAGTATTCATACTTAATTACTTGGTATTTCAGAAATTACTTCCATTATCTAGGTCGGTTACTTGATACACATCCTACACATCTCGATCACACAGCAGAATTGACGGATTACATTCAAGTATTCCCTCCATCCTTCTTACTTCAATACCATGGCAAAATTCAATGCCATTTTCATCTCTTTTATTCAAGTTCTTCATTTATTCTTACTTATTTCCAGCACTTCTTTTATGTTCTTCTTTTAAATTCATTTACTTCTTGCAAGTTGTATTACTTAGATCCTACTTTACTTAACTTTCTTTTTCAAACTTGTGTTTCTTTTTCATTGTGAACTTAGTTCAATCAGGAAGTTATTTTCTACATAGAAACTACTTTCTTCATTTAAATTTCAAATTTACCTTTTCAAATACAAGCAGTTTCATTATTGACATTAATCTGTACACCATTTTTCAAACTTATATACTTGTCTTAGCACTAAGTATTTACCAGTAATTCTCAATTTGATTAAAATTGTCAAATTTGTACTTGGCAGACATTACTTTCAAAAATATCACATTTCTGACGAGATTACTGCATAACTCGTAGGTCCCGCACTCATTTGATCTTCAATTATTTGTCACGAAGGAATTTTGGTCAAGAACCAAAAAACCACGTTAACACATGGCTTCACATATGTAGTAAGTATATATATTTGATATCCACCACACAAAAAAAGTATATATATTTGATTTTTCATTTTCAATATACTTTCAAACCCACTAATTAAGTGTATCATTCATTTTTATTTCAATTTAACATCTATATTTCACCATTGCACCACCAAGTAATTGCATTATTAATATGTGATCATTTTGAGTTAGTATATTTCACAATCACATATTCAATGTTGGTAGGCAATATGTAAATTCCACTATAAATCCTCGCTGAGGTTGATGATATTCCCTGACCTTGCTAGGGGTCGTGCCTTCTCCCAATCTAAACTGTATTTCATCAAACAATCTCATATTCAAATCAACAGCTTTTCTCCTTTTTTCATTAATTTTTTTTAAGTATAGCAAATCAGGGTCATACTTTAAGTTTTTTTTTGTTTACAAAAAGTTAAGGTGAGTTGGGTCCCGGGGACTCACCAGGGTCAGGGCAGGCCTCACGGCTCAAAGAGCGCTTACAGAGGTACTTATAGATTACCTACCAATGAGGTCCTCACATCGGTAGTGGGATTCGAACTCACGACCTTGTGCATAATGAGACTTATCGTTACCAACTGGACCAACCTTCGTTGGCCATTCTTTAAGTTTTTATTAACTTCAAATCAACAAGTTTCAGTATGGCTGGAATCCAATCTTTTGATTACTCTTATTCAACACATTCCAATATAGTACTTCCATCTATTTCCAATAAGAAATTAAATCATGGTTAGGGTCGGGGTGGATCCATATACATTTTAGGGTGTGCAGGTGCACCCTTTGAATTTTATAAAATTATCATTAATACTTTAAGTTAAATATATTTTGTCCCCTAATTTTATATATTTGTACTCATTGTAATGTTGAATTTGCATATTTGAAAGGAATTTCGGTTATGAAGGACTAAAGCGAAAATGCTTGTCACATATAAGGACAGAAAAATTCAAAATTAAAAATTAAAAATTGAATTCCGCCCCTATATGTGACAATTATTTTGGATTTGGTCCTTATACTTAAACTCTAACCAACAACGTTATAACACTAATAAACGCTGCTTCAAAAAAAAACACTAATAAACGACGATGACCAAATTAAAAATAAGTATACAATAGGGACCCATTTCAAAGATTTTCTTGTATATGAACCAAATTCAAATTTAGTGTCACATGCAGGGACCAAATGATTAGTTTAACCTAATAATTATTATTAATTTTTAAATAGAATGCCCCCCACTGACTCAGGATCCTGAATCCGCCACTGATTTAGGGTCAAAGTTTTTTATTACTTCCAAATTAGAATATCTTATCATGATGGTGATCTAATTTTTTTTTTCAAATAAGCATAAAGCCCAAGAAAGAAAAAATTACAGAGAAGCTAAAACACGGGGTATAGAAGTCCCAGTAACATCAGTAAAAATTAGTCTAACTAAATGCAGATGAGGTGACAGAAGCCTATGCAGATGCAGCTCTTGATCCAAGCTCCAATTTGCTAATCAACCAGCATAACAATCTTCTTCCCTCAAAATTTTTTAGGCATACAATACATGCTACTTTAGTTCATATCAAAATTAAACTTTTAAATTTTTAATGCAATCATTTTTTTTACTATAATTATTAATGCCATCATTGTTAATGCGAAAAACAATTTTTTTTAATTTTTAATTTTTTAAATTTTTTTTTTGGATTGGGTAGCTCAAGTAGTTTGAGCTAAGTATATAAGGAGTCGGAGGAGTAGGAAATCCAAAGCTCAAACCTTGACAAAGAAGAAAAAATTAACATATCAATTCAACATTTGACTATAAAAAAAACAAATACATAACAAACTTGATATACCCCACTAATACGTGTCACACGATCATGTACGTCTCACTGCTATTTTTACTTTTTCAAATTCGTAATATTACGATATATTATAGTGGCTATCTTAGGTCATTCCTTAGCAAGGATGATTCTGTTCAATGCTTGTCACCATGTTTTCTATTATACTTCACATTTTTATTGTTTCTTTGTGATTAATAATGAAATGCGTCAGTTGTCTTGCTTAAAAAAAAAAAAATAGTGCGGATTTGAATTTTATTGGTGGGATTTGAATTTTATTTTTTGTAATTATTACTATTAGAATATGTTTGTGAAGCATGTGAAATTGGGTTGGGTTGTGCGGAGTGATGGTGGTGAAGGATGTTGCCCCCTGATATTGATTCTTCACTTGGATTCTTAGAAAAAACAAATGAGTAGCTAATCTAGCATAAATTTTATGGAGGCTTCCTGTAAGCATTTTTGCCCATCTTTTATGTCAGAGGGCATGGGGGTGACTGAGTGGAGGAAGACGGGGATCCTTGTTTCTGGACATTAAGAACTTGTCATTCAGGAAGGTTCATGGTGGCGAGTTGGAGGGACGACTAGAAGGTTTGTGCATTGGAGTGGGGACCCTTGGAATTACCTGTGACTTGTAATAGTTACCTACAATCACCGGTAATTTTAAGGGAGTATGCATCCTCAACTCCAATAATGGAGGATCATCTTCAGAAAACAGCCAATCCAACGTAACCATGTTGGCATCAATCTGATGTCAGATTAATTTCCTGTGTTTTTATTTGAATTATTATTTAATCAACTTGGAGCAATATTTCGGTGGAATAATTCATAATAAAACAAAATAATAAAAATAATATATTTAATTTTACCTAAAGAATGTGTAAATTCAATTGTACCTTAACGTGGTACCTTGAAAAACATGGGCAAGAGAAGAAAACAAGTGGAGCCGGAGCACCGAAACTGCCCTTGATTTTCGGGGCATATTCTTAAATCTCCTGATGCCATGGACCCCACACTTATAGATACAGCTTCGTCCGTTTAGGAGCGTAAGTGGTGCCACATTTTGTTGCATAATAATTGTTGTGTCAACAAATATACTCAATTATTTTATTCCATTGGCCGACATCTTCAATATACTGGGCTCCATAGTTACGCGATTGCTTCATTGGCAGGAATATATATATATAAATATATATATATATATATATTAAACATAATAGCGTAAATTAAACTCAAAACTAAATATCATCATATAATTTTGTATAAGGTTAAAATAAAATATTTAATTGGTATGTACTTATTGGTTTTTTTTACGCGAGTATGTACTTATTGGTTGATAGTGTTTTTTATCAGAAAAATTAAACATACATGCACTCATAGACACACTCTTATCATTTTCACCTTTAGATAATTAAAAAAAAAGTTTAATCGTTATACAACGATATTGTAAAACTCTTTTGCACATACATCTAAACAGTGATGGAGGGAAGGGGTGGCCTATGGTTACACAAAGCATCTAATTGATGTAATTGATTACACAAAGCATCTAATTAGTCATACAATAAAATGATGTTTATTGATGTACAATTTATTGAGCAATGGAAGTAAGTAGTACATTTTATTTGCTTAGTTAGTTGTACAGTATTGTACTTAAGCAATTTATCATTCATATGTTAAGCAGACCAGCAAAGTCTTTATGAGATATGAAGAACCTTCCTCTAGTTTTCGTTCGAATTTAGAAACCAGGCATTTCTTGACAGTTACATATATCCTTTCACACTAACAAACAAAAAATATAGTGTAAACTTGGTACCCACATGAACTATATATCATATATATAGCTTAGTTCCAACATGGTCCGGACTTACCATTTCTTCAAGTAGCATCATTTCCACATTGTTTGCTTCCTATGGATTCTTTAAATCTGGAATTTTCCAAAGTCGAAGAACCCTCACCCTGATTTCCCAGTTAATCTTTTCGGGAGAAATAGCTTCCAACAGAGTAAATAAGAAGGGTGTCACATTCTGCAAAGAATAATGAATTTTAAAACCATGAATATTAATTTACCAGAATCAAAATCAATTATATCAATAAAACCAAAATCTAACTTATTTTTAACATCTAATCTATATTAATCTTAATTAATTTTAACATGATGCTATTATTAAAACATATAATTAGATATGTAATATTATTATATGTTCAGATATTAATTTAAATCTAATTTGAGATCAAAACTAATAATGATACATGTTAATAAATGAACAATCTTTATATAAAGATATATAAATCAAATAAATCAAACCAAAATATATTTAATGTGTGACTTCCAATATATATTAGGAGCATAATAATAATAATAATAATAATAATAATAATAATATTATTATTATTATTATTATTATTATTTAATACAAAACTAAATCTATTAAAATAAGTAATTAACACCCGTTAATTGCATGGTTCAAAATTTTAAAAAGAAAAAAAATTGTACACCACAAAAATAATACATATCATGTTTGATATAAGTATCTTTATACCTAACATATATTTCAAAGATATAGCAAGATAATATATGAAAAAATAAAGATATAGTAGGAACATATATCGTGTTAAAATAAAGATGTTGCGTAGCAAAACGAAGCAATGATGAAAAAAATTAAGCATTCTCGAAGTAATCACAATGAACAAAGTAAGCAAAAACTTCATGATATACACAACCTATGACTTTTGACTGCCACCGTAAATTAAATTCAATAGTCAATAAAAAATTTCAAAATATAGTAGCAACATTTACCGTGAAAGAATATGAATGCCATCGATACTTTGCCTAATCAATAGTGAGTCCGTTAATGAAACATATAACCCTATTTTATTTTTTGATTTAAAGTTAATGAAACAATAATAGAGATTCGAGAGATGGAAGAGTTGAAAAAACGAAATTTGTACCTTTAAGAATAAACCTTTAGTGCGCCGTCCACCTGCAAAATCAATCTTAATAGTAAGACAAAGCAAAATTGAAAACAAATCAAATGACAGAGCTAGCTGGGGAAGAGAATGCACAAAAAATGAGAGAAAAAGAAATGAGAGCAAAATAATGCAGAATCTGAGCATTTATTATAAAGATAACAGGGATACTTTTCTAATTTCGAATTTTTAATTTTCAAGATATTAACTTTTGCTTAAAAAATTTAAACACCTAAGAAATAATAAATAAAAATGTATCTTTTTATCCTTTTGCAAAGATTTCTTTGTAGTAATGAATAACTGGTTAATTAATTATGCACAATTAAATTTAATTGGAATTGTGATTTGGAAATCACAACCATGTGAAATCAAAATAATTATTTTCATTTATACTCAAATTGTGATTAATTTATAATTGGACAAAATCATTTGACTATTATGTTACATTTGGAAATATCATAGTGTTTAAAAATATAAATTTATTTGGATTAATTTGTAAGTTGAAAATAATTATTTTCATTCATACTTCAAGAGTATATGACTTTCGAGACCTGAACACAAAATAACAACATTAGTAACATTACAACCCCAAGGGCTAAGAGTATATGACATATACAACATAGCTTCCAAAATAGGATGCATAACACGATAGTAAGGAGAGTAACAATTGAAGCACATAACAAAGCCTTATAATCTAATACTGACTGAAAGTCTTCAAATTCCAAAGCATACTTTTTAGAAGTTAATTTTTTTAATATATTAACTTTTGCACTAGACTTCTAAACAAATAAGAAATTAAAAAAAAAACATCAAAGCATCAAAAAAAATAGCAACCTGACAAATGGACGATATCCAATCACTCTTGTTAAATGGATAGATAGATTTTAAATTTGAAATTTGAACATCATTGCAAAGTGGAAATGTGCTATTTATGACGAGTCAATGATCCTGGAATCCATTTAGATAATAGCATGAAATTATATGACAAATAATGATATATTAAATTAGTTAATAAAATTACAAAGTTAACCCTAGTTTCGGAGGGAAAAAATGCCTAGTAAATACTTCTTTATATATAAAGATTCATTTCATATAATTTGCCTTCATATATTTATTAAATTTTTTGTTATTTACATTATGTATATAGTCATGGCCCCCTCGTTAGGAATTCCTGGCTTCGCCCCTGCATCCAAACATAAATTGTCACTTAAGTAAATCTTTTGACTTTTATTTTAATTAATTAAAAATTTATCTATACCATAATTGGTGATCTATTGACAATGTAAATTTTCTTTTACATTATCAATATATAACAATTAAACTCATTAAAAAAATACTATACAACACAGAAATTTAAACAGTAATGAAAACACAATACAACCGAGTAATAGAAAATTGGCCAAATTACTTTTTTTGTCCCTTATTTTATTTATTTTTTCAACTTGGTCTCTTAATTAATTATTGAAATGTTCAGTTTGGTTCTCTATTTGGTAAACGTTATACAATATCGGTCCTTTTCATTAGATTTACACTAACGGCAATGAAATCTCGCCAAAACCTGGAAATGTCGCTGGAATCTTGAAATCGTGTCAGAAAACGTTAGTCCCTCTTTTCCTCTCTCTCTCTCCACCCTGTCTTCCATTTTCTTCTTATTTCTCCCTTCATCACCCCCTTCATCGGCTCCCTTCTTTTGTTAATAGAAGCTTGGAAGTTGAGAATATGAATGGAATTGGGGGAATTTTATAGGGTTCTAGTTTCATTGATGGAACAATTGAGCAGTGAGATAGGCGTGGCAGTTGCGAGCTTGGGTGGCAGCGACGGTTCGTGGTGGATCAGACAGAGGCATGTTGGTGGTGGTGTGATGTGGTAGGGGACGATTGTAGGACTTGGTCACACACGTTGAAGGAGCTGGGCAGTGGATCTGGGTTCCGCAACGTTGGTGCGGTGGTTTCTAGATAGTGCAGGGTGGTGGTCTCGGAGCTGAGGTGTGAAGAGAGGGAGAGAGAGGGAGAAAAAAAGATTCCAATGATGTTTTTCGGCAATATCTCCAGATTGCGACAAATTTTTCCGACGAGAGGAAAAGTTAATGGTGAAACTTAACAAAAATGGCAAAGTTGCTTAACATTTGGCAAATAAGGGACCAACTTGAACAGTTAAATAATTGATGGACCAAGTTGAACAAAATAAATAAATTAAGGGACCAAAAGAGTAATTTAACTAAATGTTTTTCAAAAATACGTTATAATCATATCAGCTAACACATACATGAAAAATATTAAAGTTGGTGATGGTTGAGATTTGTTGCTACTTCTAACATCTCTCCGACTCGCATCCCAAATCACATCAGAATGAACATTCGCAGAAATAAAGATAAACTACATCTGAAATGAGTTGATTCATTGAAATTAGCATTGGTCATCAGCCGTGCTTTACGGGACTCCAAAAATAGAGAAACCCCAAATCATTGAACAAAACAAAGATACATACATACATACATACATACATACATACATACATACATATATATATATATATATATATATATATATATATATATAATTTAACAATCTTTACAAAAAATCTTATAAGTCATTTCAATTCTAAATAGTCTTTTAAAATCTATAAGACTTTTTTTAAATAAAAATAATCTTTCCAATTTCTGATCGAATACACTCCTCAAACTTTAACTAAACATCAAGGGTTAGCATTAGCAAAAACTATTTAGTAAAACGTTTGTATTAAATTAGGGTAAAGTATATTTCCAACTTATTTTTAATTTTGAGGAGTCAGATATATTGAGACATTTTATGAAAAGAATCTATGCATTGTCAATCATTTATGTATTGCCACATCATTTGATTTTTATAAAAACAACCTCAAAAGTCATAAGAGAAGTGCTGGCAACACACTCTCTAACTACTACAAGAAAATACCAGTCTAGCAACCGAATTACGGCGACTGAATATATTCGATCGCTATAGCGACCGGATTAGCAACGGTCTTAGATTTTTTCATTTTTTGGTCCCATGGTTGAAATTAGTGACCGAATTAGCGACCGAACTGTTTCGGTCGCTAATCTAACGGTCGTTAATGTAATCGCTAATATCTACTAACAGGAAGTCAACTTGGTTGACCAAATTGCGACCGTAACAGCGACCGAATAACGGTCATAATTTAGCGACCGATTATATCGCACGTGGGCTCCCCCTTCCCCCTCACTTTTACCTTTCCCTCTACTTTCCCTTCCCTTCTCAGGGTGTCACCCCTCCCCTCCCTGCCCCCCATTTCTCCGGCAGCTCCTCCGGCTAGGCCACCCCACCCCTACCACGAACCAACGCGTGCCACCGTTCCCCTCCCTGCCCCTCATTTCTCTTTCCCTCTTCTCCCCCTCTCTTCTCTGTTACCCCCACCATTGCGAGCCTCCGCGGTCTGGTGACAATCACCCTCAGCTCACACAACCAACGGACCCTGGCGCCCTCCCTTTATCATTTCTCCCTTTCTCTTTTCTCCCTCTCTCTGTTTCGCGCACCACCACCTCCCACAGCCTCCACGTGACACCCTAACTCGGGTCATCACATGGTTACCCATTTGCGGAAATAAAACTTAATTTGCTGGTTGCTTTCGGAAAAATAATGTTTTCTCAATGTTCATCCTTTCAAAATATGGTGATAAGTTTTTTTTCTTTTTTTTTAACCTTATAACAACAACAACATAATCAAATCACACTTAAATACATAATGTATATAAGTCATACAACTATACTGCCTCATATGTTTTCACACCTAGATCCTTACCAGTTAATTTATTCTTAAAACATAATATAACACAATAGGACCTAAGCTGGTCGTAACTAACGGACACTGCAACTCATAGAAGCAACAACAACATGCCCCGAACTAGATGACCTTCTTCTTCTGGTAGAAATCTTAACCCTTGTGCGACTCTGATATGTTTGTAAGGGTGAGACGCCAATATATGGATTTAACAAAATAACTAAATGCTCGCACAAAAGAAGACACATCCACATATACATAAACATCTCAATTATAGCATACAGTTTATCAGTGGGTTTCACACCCCAAACATCAACATTGGAAAACTATGCATGAAAACTTCTATACATCATCTAAACATTCACACCTAATCTCATGAGATATCCCAACAAGTAATGAGTTGATCGAGACTCCCGTGCACGCAGCCGGGAACACCAGGCACGCAGCCGTAATGGAATACCGTGCACGCAGCCGAGCACGGAATACCAGGCACGCGGCCGAAACGTAACACCAGGCACGCAGCCCGAGCACCAGGCACGCACGCACGCACGCCGTCGCCAATGCATGCAAAACACTTTTGTTTCATTCTTTTCTTTGTGTTCAATCTTTCTTTGCCAAAGCTCAAAATGGCTTACGACCCACATAGTTTTAAAACACCCTTAAAACTTTTATTACAACACAGGACCTCGCAGTCCGAGTGCTCAATCACGACACCTCTCGACTGATGCACCAGTCTTAGGTTCGTGGTACTACAAAACATCTTCAATGTTTCAATACGGTATACCTCACGTATACGGTATAGGCCCTCAAGTCCAAATGACCTCGAGTCCATCACAACACAGAACCTTAGTACCCGACGTCTCGGTTACTAAGTCCAACTGTACTTTCAACACGGTTGAATCAACTTTTGACTTTCAGAAATTCTTTTTCCAAGGTAGAAATTCATTATAAAATCCTTAAATTATAAAAAAACTTAGTTTTTCACAAATCAATGAGTAACTTGAGGTTTATTCTCCTCAAAATATGCACTGCCGTTTCAAAAATACTTGTTGTCTACACTTTTCCAAATTTGCCGTCAAATATTATTTTTAAGGCTTTTGAAGCCAAAATTTAACTTTTTCCACTTAATTAATTTTCTAAAATCATGATTAACTTATTTTCACCAATTAATTTCATAAAAGAATATTTTGTAATATTCCGGAATTTCTTACGTAAAAATTAGCAGTGCAAAGCTCTCATTGTGACTCATACATTACTTTTACACTAACAAATCATTAAAATAACAATATTTCTCAAAACTCATTATTTTTCCAAAATAATATTTTCCACTATTATTATATTCCAACATTTCCCATAATACGTTGAATATAATTTTCACAGCTTATTAAAGTTTTTATCTGATTAATCGGTTGTGCACTGACCACTGTCAGGCTTTTCAAACAACACTCACAAACAACATTCCACAACAATTATCATAATTATATCACCAGGCAGATCATGCATCATAGCACTATAATATACAACTGCAGATAATTAAATAAATTAAAAGCAGGTCAATCACCGATACACAGATAAACAACATAAACAATTAATCACAACCACATATAAATCATATCAACCACACTACAAGCAAATAGTTATTGAGAAAAATCCCTCAGGTAAGCTCCCCTTACCTCTCGAAGAACTTAGCTTCCGATTTAAAACTTTGTCGTGAATCTGGGAACCGTCAACGCACGTACACGATAATCTAGTTTATCCTTCATTAAACATAACACTCAATCAACAAACAAACAAATAAATCAAGCCTAAAATCCTACATGTTGGTTTCGGCCAAGGGCTGACTTTGGGGTTAGAAATCTCTAAAATTTCTAAACTCTTGGATTAATGATTCCTAGTTACTTAAAACCCTAAATCAATGATCATTGTACAAAGATTGAAATTAAATCTTCCATTCCTCAAACAATTAAATTTCAGACATGAAAACTAAATTAGCTTAGAGACCTTGATTCATTTCAAACAACATAGATCCAATACCTACATAACTTATAAGATTGGATCATGTAAAGAAAATGAACAAAATCCTTCCCCCACCAAGACATAGGTTCGGCCTCTTTAGGTTAACTAGGCACGAAAATTTATTTTTATGCACACTCTTGGATCTTGAATATAGAGAGGATAATAGGACCATAGAAATTGGTTTCACATTTTTAGGATTTTTCTATGATTTACTATGATTTTTCAAAGTTCTACATCTAGAAACTTAAAAGTGATAAACATAGATGAAATAGACTTTGAATCATGAAACTTATTGAAGAACATAGACATGATTAGGGAAGGAGAATAGGATTCACCTCTTGAAGATCAAAAACAAGTGAAGATCCAAGGACTTGCTTCACAAAATCAAGCTATGTAACTTAGGAGTTTTAATGGAAAATGGCAAAGTTGATGAAGAAGATGAAGTGCTCCTTAAATAGGTGTGAAGTTGGGCCTCTTGGCAGCCTTGAGGACGTGGGTTTCAAGGGCAAAAGGGTCAATATGCCAAAAATCCAAGGACAAAGGTGTAATCTTGCTTTAGGTTAATTTGTAATTAAAATCAACCATAAGGGCAATATGGTCATTTCCCCTAAAAAGTAATCATGACCATGAGGAGTCATCCCATGACTCACCCCTTGTGACTCATCATGATTTGACATCCTATTTATCCGTTAGCGGGTCCCGAAAATCCCGTTTTCAGCTCCGTCGTTTACCCGATTTCGTATAACGGCCGCATAATATATTTTAATTCACTTTTTAAGTGAAAATTTTTTAAAATAGCCAAAGAAGTTGGAAACTTCATAAAAATCTTAATTGTTTCGTTAACGAGTCAAAATTAGGTCATTTGAGCAGTAAAATCTTACTGTCAATAAATCGCAGACCGGGTTTTGTCTGAATTTTTGACCCAAAATTTCACCGTATACTTATAAAAATAAGTATGATATGAATATGAATTTGGTTTTCCAAAAATCATTTTCTAAGTTTCAGATAAAAATATAAACATTTATTTATATTTATACCGATCTTAGAAAGCGAAAAAATCGGGGTGTTACAGTCCATCGCTCCACCACCTCCCACTGGACCACCGCTTACCGCACCACCACCTCCCACTGCACCACCATGCCACCTCCTCCTTCTCCGGTAAGTCCCTCCCCCTCCCCCTCCCTGTGTGTTACTGTTTTATTTTATTTTTTTTCTGAAAATCTGAGTATATTGAGGACAAACTCAGTTTTGTTTGGGTATATCTTTTGTCGCTTTCATTTTATTTCATGTTCATCTTTGTTTTAAATAGGTTGTTGCAAAAAAATTTAGAACTGCTCCTATTGTACTCTCACCATTTTAATAATTACCTGAATATGTCCTTCGCCAAAAATTGGGAATTTCACATAAATTAAGTTGGAAGTACATGTTACATATTTACATAATCAACTTGATTCACATGACAATATGCCAGTGTGTAAAGAAAAAAAGAAGATGCAAAATTTGTATGATGTACCTACTTCCCTTTTCAATATGGCAGTATCGGAGCATAGATGTCAGGATACCTTTGTATATTTTCTAGTTTTTGAAATGGAACATGAGACTAACTTTTCAATTTCCTTATCGGATGCTAAAATGCCAAAAAGGCAAAAATGATTGTATGTGGATTTGTTCAGGGTTTGTACTGCAAATAGGTCTATAATTAGAAAGAGGTGAACAATCTCTTCCAACTTAATGCTACAAGTAGCATAATATTCATGTTGGAAACATCATATTCATGTTCTCTTAGTTGTTCTTCAGGCACTGCAAGTCCAATACTGTTGTAATATATATAAAACTCTGATATGACATTGCACGTGTTCAGTTAGATTTCTAGAAACTAGAAAATTGCTTAGCCTTATTTTGGAATCATATAGCATGGAATACATGCACTCTGTCCAGGTTTACCATAACGTTCTAATTTATTCCTTTAACAAAATGGTACATTCCAGGTTCTCACCTCTCTATTCGTTTGCTGCTTCACTGATTAGTTAGGTATGTCTATCTTCGATCGATATTTGTTTTAAGTTGATATGTTGTTTGTTAGTAGAGAGCAAAGCTCAATAGATTGTATGATCTTGTATGAAAAGGATGACTGGTTGTGTGCTGATAAGGTAGAAACCTTGCATGTGTTTGTTAGTAGAGAGCGGAGCTAAATAGGTTGTTTGATCTTGTATGTTAAGCATGACTGGTTGTGTGCTGATAAGGTAGAAACCTTGTATGTGTTTGTTAGTAGAGAGCGGAGCTCAATAGGTTGTTTACTTATAATGTCTTTGGTTAATTGACATATTGTCTATTAATAGAGATCGGAGCTCAATAGGATCTAATTGCGAAGTCCCTGTGGGATAATGTTTTTTTTTCTTTTTTCGGAAGCCATAGAATCCCGTTTGAGATGCAATATCAATGAGAACGTGTACCTTTTCAAGGTACCACTCATTATATTGAATCTTGAATTGTCCAAGTTGGACAGTTTGGGAAAAACATTTTCTTCACAAATTTAACGGTTATTATTTGGATTCTCGTAACTTATAATAGATTGAATTTTGATATGTTACATTTCATGTTGTTCTCCGGGTGCATATTTGTTCGTGGTGGAATAACTACGTTCAATTTGTGTATACTGGAGACCAATGGGAAATGTCGCCGAAATTTTGTCTAGTATAAGACATGAGAAATAAGGAATAACTGTTAACGGAGTGTTGAAAATGTTTGTTCTCGAATAGGTTAGGGCCATACCTTCTAATAAGAATTGGAGAACGATGGAGCTATGGGACTGAGAATTCTTGTGGTAGTTAGTAGTGATGGAAACCTGAGAATCGAAAGTGGATGGATAGAAGGAAGGATCGTGGACGACTGACGCGTGAGTTCATAGAGGGAGTGAACAAGTTTGTTATTTATGCGAGCCGGCAAGAGGAATATTTAAGTAAAAAGGATCCAAAAATTAGGTGTCCTTGTAAGAAGTGCAAGTGTCTAAAATTCCAGTACGGGGATGATGTGATGGCACATCTCTACGACAGGGGGTTTATGACGAATTATTATTATTGGCTCAACCATGGTGAAAAATTGCCATTGGTCCCCCTGTTTGTGATGGAAGATGCATATTATGGTCCTGGTGAGGGGAGGGAACAATTCACACCTTTTGAGCATATGATTTTCGATCATGCTGACCCCGCTGTTGGTGTAGGAATTCAACAAGACGATGATCATGTTGAGGACCATTACATAGAGGAGGATTCGAATCCGGATGCACGGAGATTTTTTGACATGTTGTCGGCTGCACAAGATCAGTTGTGGGATGGATATCAGACCTATTCGGAATTCTCGGTCACTGACTTTGGCGCTTCCCACTGGAGCACCGTCTCTACCTTAGATGGGTCCACTGCTATTCCACCCTTAGAGATGACATGTCCTAAGAAGCTCACTTCCTCTAACCAGAACTCACACTTCGACAACTTAGCATACAACTGCTTTTCCTTAAGGGTCTGCAAGACAACCTTCAAGTGTTCCTCATTTCCTCCTTGCTCTTGGAGTACACTAAGATGTCATCCGTGAACACCACCACAAATTTATCCAATTAAGGGTGAAAGATCTTGTTCATGTAATCCATGAACATCGCAGGAGCATTGGTCACACCAAAGTTCATAACCAAGTACTTATAGTGACCATATCGCGTCCTGAACGATGTCTTCCGGATGTCCTCGGACTTAACCCGAATCTGATGGTACCCTGACCTCAAATCTATCTTAGAAAAGACGTAAGCACCCATTAACTGGTCCATGAGATCATCAATCCTAGGGAAGGGATACCGATTCTTTATGGTCACCTTGTTGAGCTGCCGATAGTCGACACACAACCTCATACTACCATCCTTCTTCTTTACCAACAACACAGGTGCTCCCCACGGAGACACACTAGGCCTAATGAACTGCTTCTTCATTAGGTCCTCCAATTGTTTCTTCAACTTAGCTAAGTCTAGAGGAGACATTCTATAGGGTGCTTTGGAGATTGACCCGGTGCCAGGCACAAAGTCTATGGTGAACTCAACATCTCTCTCTGGGGGTAAGTTATAAACATCCCCGGGAACACTTCAGGAAATTCTCGCACAACAGGCAAGCTGGCGACATCAGGAGGGCTACTCTCTACTTCCAGGGAAGCTATCATCATGTACACTTGGGTTTTGTCTTTCATCGAAGCTTGAACTTGACTGGCAGAGAGAAGGTCCGGATTCTTAGACTCCGTTGGAGTTCCAAAAATCAGGGTTTTATCAAAACAGTTCAGAAGGACGTGGTTGGAAGATAACCAGTCCATGCCATGATTGATATCAAGGTCTTTCAGAGGTAAGCATACAAGATCAGCAACAAAGGTTTTATCATTTATGACAATATGACAGTTCTTGTATGCATAAGAGGTGGAAACAGGTTTATTCGTAGGTGTAGACACAAGCATATCAAAGAAAGGTAACAGGCAACTTAAGACTATTGACCCTATCATGCGATGTAAACGAGTGAGTAGCACCCGAATCATACAATGCATTCAATCGAGTTCCATCAATAAAACATGTACCTTGAATCAAGTCATCGGACTCGGAGGCTTCGACTCCACTAAGAGTAAAGACTCTCCCAGTGATCTTCAGTCGGTTGACCTGAGACTGCTGACTCTTCCTAGCACTGGGAGACTCTGCCTTGGATCCCTCACAGTTACGGCTGATGTGACCCGACTTGCCACACCCGAAGCAAATCACAGCTAATTCCTTGCACTGAGAAGAATAGGTATCTGGTGTGTCGCACTTGCCACACCTCATGGGTATATAGGTATTAGAGAACCCGCCCCTAAACCTATCCTGCTGAAACTGTGGCTTCTTGCCCCTCTGCTTGAAGTCCTTGCCAGTCGGAGCATAACGTTGTTTCCCTCTATCTCTCTGATCAGTCCTTTTGCCGCTCTGACTATTCGATCCTCTGGAACTGGCAACCTTGAACTGACTAGCATCCTCATAAATCCTGCACTTGTTGACCAGAACTGGGAAGACTCTGATCTCCTGGTAGCCGATCACCTGCTTGATATCGGGGTTAAGTCCAGCCTCGAACTCAACGCATTTGGAACGCTCATCCGCAGTATGCTGGTATGGAGTGTAATACCTCGCCAGCTCCTCAAACTTGGCAGCATAGTCACCCACTGACATAAATCCCTGCTTCAAGGCCAAGAACTCCATCTCTTTCTTGTCCTTGATAACCGCTGGGAAGTACTTCTCCAGAAACCTGTCTGAACTCAACCCATGTAACCACTGTGCCCTCAGTCTGCATCCTCAGTCAACAGTTTTCCCACTAAGATGAGCTTTTGCTGGTCATTGCAATCCATCGCTCGGATGATCTTCTCCGTCTCCCTCAGCGACAACAGTGCTCCCTCTGGATCATAAGCTCCCTTGATGGAGAGAGGGTTGTTCCTCTGAAATTTGTCCAAACCTTGGAACTCAGCTGGCCCACCATTGTTGTTGTTTTTATTGACCTGACCGATAGCATTGGCAATAAGTGCCAATGCGTTCGCAATTGCCTGCCTGTACACGTCCAAAACAACTATCAGGTACAGAACTTAAGCGGGTAAAAGCTACAGGCAACTAACTTAAAGCATCATTGTCTATAACAAGTATAGACAATTCAAACAAGAGCACACAACAGACTCACAATAGACTCATACCACGTCCGGACAGGGACGAACTGCTCTGATACCACAAAATGTGACACCCTTCTACCCCGTCTGCTATAAGCACTTGAAGATAAACAATTGATAAAATTTATTCATGAAAGTACTGGATAAAATAAAGCGTCCGTCCATGGGTAGAAAAGTCTTACATGAATTAGTTCACAACGCAGAAATAAAACATGTTTAAACAAAATAATTAAACACAACAAATAAACAAACCAACCCCGATGCCACAACTCAGAGCTGGTATAACCGTTCCGAAAAATATATCCTCGGAATACAACTGTAGTGGACTAACTAAAACAAGAACAGGTCATAACTATGAGTGGCGGCTCCTCAGAGTCACTCCTCTCCGGGATGCTCGTCATCCTCAGCAAGGTGCCAATCAGGCCAAATAAACAAACAAAGAACGAGGAGTAATAATCATGTAAACATATACGGCATGAAGATAGGAAGCAAGGTAAAACAAACAGCATGGCATCATCATAGGCATACATCAACATATACATATATCAACATACAACAACATCATGTCAACCAAGTATGATATGTTGTGCAATGCAATACTACTTCGCTACTCCATTATGCATGTGGATCGAAACTAACTCAGGATGAACGACTTCGGAGTTACATATCCGTATTGGCCATAAAAGCACCAACACCGGCAGTTCACCAAACCTTGGGTGAACCCCATGTATAGCCAACGCATCAAACCGCAGATGCCTCATCACGGGGGGTCGCGGTGACCAAACCATCGGGTGATCTATCGTGGATGGCCAGATCACCGTACTCTCGGGTGATCTCCCCTATGTCGAACCTCCCCCCTCAACATCAACTCCAATGCTCTATGCAAATAGCACAACAACAAACAATCTCAACCACCTCCTTGCCTGGGCCATAGAGCTCCCAAGACTTCAACATCAACATCAACGTAACCTTAGACCCAAACCGTGGCGTCAAGGCTCCCTTGGCCAATAAGCACCAAGGTTCAACTCAACATGCTTGGGTCAATATGCACCCAAGACTTCAACATCAACAACACCTTAGACCCAAACCGTGGGGTCAAGGTCCCCCTGGGCCAATAAGCACCAAGGTAAAACTTATCAACGTGCGGTAACCCAACGGATATCGACTTGACATCTTATTATCTTAATCATCTTAGATAATTATTAACCAGGTTGTCTAATCTTCATCTTTGATTAGCTATGTCAACTCATTATCATTGGGGAATTGGGGTTGGAAACCCCTTAAAAGCCTTTAATTCCATCTCTGTCTACTAGGGGAGCACGGGCATGCTTGTCCCCTGCACGGCCGTGCTGGTCACATAAGTGAAGCATGGTCGTGCTTTCTATTAGGTACGGTAGTGCTCAGGAGCACGGTCATGCTCCTCTGCTGTACAACCATGCTTAATGCACGACCATTTTCCAGAATTCAAACTGGGAGCACGGTCGTGCTCCCTGTTCAGCACGACCGTGCTCAATGCACGACAGTACTGTTCTGGGCAGAGTTCTAACTTAGGTTTTAACCAATTAATTAAATGATTAAGTCCATTAATCCTAATCCGTTTTAGCAACATAATTTCCCAGATTTAACATCATCAACTCAATCATAACATCATCATCCAACCAACAGTTATGGTAACAATCATTCAACCAACATATCATCATCATATTCATATCAACAATAACCATCATACTCATATTCATGTCAAGATAACATCATAACATCGAAAACACATAAGAATATATGACCAGGAATATGAAGCATACAACATAAACAGAACATTTCATCATATAAAAAGCATACATCACACAGGCATGTAAAACTATCAACAACCGGGGTTATGGGAACCACTTACCTTACACTATCCCCATAGCCTATGCAAACACTACCTTTCTCCCCATACCTAGATTGAATGTCGATCCAATGTAAGCACCTAAGCAAACTGGTAGCGGTTCCCCAAGAGGCTTAGTTAAACCTCCAAGTCTTGACCAACAGAAACATAACAGATTAGTTTCCCAACCAAAAATGAAAAGGGAAACCAAAAGGGAAGAGGAACTATTACCTATAGACTGCCACATACCAACTAGCTTCCCAAACTGCTTCCAAAACTCCACTATAGCAAGGGATGAAGAGAAATAGGGAAGAAGGCACTCTAGGCGGCAACAGTGGCTGCTGCAACTAGCAAAATAGGGTTTCACGTTAACCCTTAGGTTCTGTGCCAAATATTTATAGGCTGCACCCGAGCACGGTCGTGCTCAACTTAGCGTCACCGAGACGCGGTCAGCACATTGAGCACGGGTGTACTCACTGTTGGGCACGGGCGTGCTCAACTTAAAAATTGAAATACGCTTCAGCCTTTAAGCACGGGCGTGCTGTCTAATGAGCACGGGCATGCTCATGTACCAGAAAGGGACTTTTAAGCAAAAAATCCCACTATGCCCTCAACCAACAATTCTAACTTAACAAAACCAGCTTAAGCAACCAAACAAGTTTTATAAAAGCACTTACAAAAAAGCAGGGTGTTACAACAAGAAGGGCCATGTAAATGGTTTGGGAGCCCTGCGAGATGAGTATGTGGCCTCTGCCACACCATCTTCTCAGTCATGCCATTGCCCTACACCAGACGTCAGAGGGGTCGTCGCCGACCTCAACTCTGGGCTCGTTAGTCAGCTTGCGGAGAGGGTGGCTGCATTAGAGAGGGAGAATCATCTATTGTACCAGCACTTGGGCTTCAGACCCGATGGATCCGACTTCGCCCCTGAGGACGCTGCTGCTTCGGGTACCCATGCTCATGGACCTACTGCTCCCGATGACCCATCTGTTCGCCCGGCATCTGGCCAGCAACATGATGCAGATGATCATGAGGTTGATGATTGGTCCCCCCACCCACCGGTCCCCCGACCACCCCAATTCACCCCCACCCCCACTCAGCTGACATGTACTCTTTACTTACATTGACACAGTTTGTAATTATTTAAATTTTGACTGCATTTACTATTATTTTTTATTTAAAGTTTTTTTAAAAAAAAACAAAATAAAAAAAATTGTATATAGCGACCGAAATATATCAGTCGTTAAATTGTGGCACTAAATAATTTGTTTCAACAAATTAATAAAAATAAATAAAATATATTTAGCGACTGAAATATATCGGTCGATGTTCGGTCGTAAATGGTACCAAATAAACATTATGGTACCAAATATTAGCGACCGATATGTTTCATTTAGCGACCATCAAATTTCTGTCGCTATTTAGCAACCGGCTAATATCCGATCGCTAAACAATTAGCTACCACAGTTTTAGTAACCGGTTATGTTCGGTCACTAATTCGATCGCTAACTTTTATAGCGACCGAATTACAACGTTTAGCGATCGAATTTACCGGTCGCTAAACACTTAATTTCTTGTAGTGAACACTATTCCTTTCCAACACATTCTGTTATATTAGTTGTAATTCATATGAATAATTCTTGTGGGTCCCACTTAAATTTTGTATGACTCACATTCTCTCCCAGGGAGTGTGTTGGAAAGAGAGTATTAAAGAGTGTATTGCTAGTATTTTTCAAGTCGTAAATATGATGATCTATAATTAAGTGATAATATAAAACATTTTGTACTAATAATGCATCAAAATCAAACTCTTATAAAAGTTTGGCTGAAAAAAAAAGAGATAAAAAAGAATCTATTTTTCTTACAATAATGATCTTATAAGGTAGAAGCAAAATTATAAACAACTTTTTACAACTTTACCGTGATAATTAAACTATGAAAGAAAAAATGATATATCTTATTTTTTTTAGAAAAGGAAATATTATTCTGCATATGAAAAAATATAATTCTGCATATGAAAATTTTGTGAGTAAAATTATATCAAAAATAAAATAAAATTTGTGAGTAGAAATTTCATGGCATCTAGAATCCCGGTGCGGGGGTGGGGGCGGCTGCGGGGGGGGGGGGGGGTTATGTTAAAAAAAACTAAAAGTACATGGGATTGTACACCTTTAAATGTTCTTTTCCTTTTTTTTTTTTTAAATTATAAAAATAGAAAGTAGCCGTTCAGGCTTCAAGTTTCAAGTGTTTCTCACTTTTTTTTTTTTGTCAAAGCAAATTGATTATAAGAAAGCATAGGTTTATATAATGCAGCGCAGCGAACTTTCGTTTTTACCTTTCCTTTCATCTCACCTACTATCAGGTGAGGCATCTTTTTCCACAATTTGGTGATTCCACAATCAGATTAAAAAAGTATGTTGTAAAAAAAAATCAGATCAGAAGATAAAAATTAGCTTGAGCTAGGGCCTTTGATTTAATAATACTTTCACATTAGCGAAAATGATGTATGTCTATTCGTAATAATAATTTTCATGAGTCATAATCACCTTGCAGTGATTCAAAACAAAGGGGTCCAAGTGCCACCAAGACTCATCCTTCTAATAAGAAATAGACAAGACCATTTTCCATTAAATTCATATTTTCTAGAGAAATTTCTCTTAAGGACGAGGCTATTGGTGAGAAGAAAACCTTCATCACAATTGGCTCGGACTCTTGATCAATGGTTCAATCTCTTTTCAGTTAAAGGAAGCACAAATCAGCTATATAATTGTACTTATTAACTTCAACATGTATTATAAAAAAAATTAACAAAATGTTCACCAATTTTTTTTAACAAAATCATCTTGTTAATCGATGGATGGTTCATGGTTGTTCAGAGACACAAGACTTAGACAACTCTGAGCTACAAAGATCAAGAGACCTACCAATATGACCTCTGGTTCCCGCTTTTGTATTTGTGTAGAAGACAAAAAATGGAAATTTGGGTATCTTTGGTTTAAGAAAATATTTTTATTTATATTGATAACTATAAAAATATTGTCTTGTTTTTATTTTATTTTATTTTCTGTTTTAAAAATTTGCACAAAAATAACGTATAATATTTAAAATCAAGAAACAGGATAATATTTTGTAATTATTTGTTAAAATAAAAAATGCAAAAAAATTGTTTTCTCATGCTATAACAGATCTAAATTGCATAAGTCTATGATTCTTCGGGCCTTTGTACTTGGTACGCTTGGATTCTTCTTACCCATCTGAATTAAATCAAAGTTCTTGTCTTTTTGGACACTTCTAGTTTCTACATGTTAAATGAAAGGGTGAATGAATGATTTTTAGAGCTCTTAAGTTCTCGCGGAAATATAGGTAATTATGTAGCATTGCACTGGTTTTGCTACCTTTTTCAAACATAGTGTAATTTACCTGGTAAATCTCCAAGTTGGTCCCTAAAATTATAAAATTATATTAATTTCGTTCATGAAATTAACGAAATTTTAAAAACATCCCCGAATGATAAATTAGCATCAATTTAGTTCTTCATTTTATTCACTTGGAATCAACTAAGTCCATGAAACTGCTAACTTAAAATCAATTTACTTCATGCGATTACCAATTGAAGGAGTAAATTGATTAACATTTGACAACTTTATGGACGTTTTTGAAATTTCGTTAATGTCATGGATGAAATTGATATGGTTTTACAATTTTAGGGACTAATTTGGAGATTTACTTGTAATTTGCATGCTCTTAATATTTGCTTTGGGCGGTAGTAGTATGTATTATCAGGAAAATAAGAAAAATAGAATAAAAGAATAAACATGTAGTAAATGGTAAATAGTAAATAGCAGATATATTATTTTTCTTTTTCTGTTTTTATTGTCAATCACGCCTAATGGATATTTGACAAAGCATGCCCAACTTCTAGGCCCATATGGCCTAAGAATCAAAAGTAAACTTTATGTGGCCCAGCCTGATTACTTAACAAGTTTATCCCAGAACTCTTTGGTCCATAAAGATTAGAGGCCGACGCTAATTCAGCAATGGTAGCGAAAATTCACAGTTTCAGACACTGACCTTCGGTGGTGATAAATAAAGATATTTGGGCTCATCAATGAAGTTCATGCAGTCCATTTGGATTAAAATTACAAACTCCCATATTAGATCCCCTTTTGAGTGTAACCAAAAAAAAGATCCCCTTTTGAGAAAGAAAAACCCTTAAGTTTAGGACCCCAAAAACTTAAATATTAACTTTTTCAAAAAGAAAAATGCATTTCCGAGGGTTTGGTTTAGGATCCGTTTGTTTTAAATTTTGATAGAATTGATTTTGGAGGAATTGATTTTGAAAGAATTGATTTTGAAAAAATCAAGGTTAAAAAAATTGATTTATGTTTGGTAACAATATTTTAAAAGTAGGTTTAGAAGAATTGATTTTGTTTGGATGATAAAGTAAAATCACTTTTGAGGTGTAAATATGTAGAATTTTATGGGTCCTACGTCTAGAATCAATTATTTTTAACGAAAAAACTAGAAATTTTTGCTTCCACAAAACTCAGTTTTGACCCACCAGGAATCAATTATTTTCAACTAAGTTTTGTACCCAAACGCATGAAGTTACTGTAACAACTGGGTTTGGAATATGCAATAAATTATAAATTTATAATCCTGCAAATTGAAATATTTTTTGTATTATTTTTTGGAGAATGCTAACGAGTGTCCTTGGGGTATTCTTTAATGAATCAATAAAAGAAAGTTTTCATGGGAATTTGATATATTGAATGTTTGAAAAGATGAAATAGTTAGTTTTCCAATAAAAACTTGTTTTTCTTGATTCCTTAAAGAGTGTCCTTAACCGTAAGGACACTCGTTAACATGAAACTTATTTTTTTTACTCAATAACCTGGCATCTAAATTACAGTCTTCAGTTTTGAAACTTGAAGTCCTCATACATAAATTTGTAACTATTATTGAAAATTTATTTCGATTTATAACATGATTATCTTTTATAGAGAACTTAAAAATAACTTTCATACAATCCTAACTATCTCGCGTTAACTTTGAGGTTCAGTGGTTTGTAAATCTCTACTTGCAGAATAGTAGAGAATGACTTTGCCATCAACTGCAATAGAGAAGTGATGAATTAGTCAAACTACTTAACTACATTGTTGAAGTAGTGTTTGTTGTCCCACTGGCTATGTTCTCACATTGTTGTTATTTGTGTGCGCGTCTAAATTTATATTACTCCGTTCCGACTCAATTATAAATAAAATTAACTAATTTAATATTTATTAAGGAAGTCAGTTAATTTAGTTTAGTTGTCTTGATTTATTTTAAAAAATGAGTTACAATTACTAAACTACCCTTTAATTGTCTCGGGAGTGTGCAATGCTCTCGGAAAAGTAAAAGGAGAATTGGTTGGATTTGTTGATTGTCTTGACTTTTGGAATACTGACATTACATATGGTTGAATTGATTGACTTTTGCTTATATTTGAGTTCACAAAATATATATACTTTTTTTTGCTTATAATTGAGTCCAGAGAGAGTAGTATGGAAGATCAGGTTTCGAGATTGCAGAAATTATGGTTGTATTTTAATTACATACTAGATTTTTCCCCGTGCGATGCACGGAAGAATTATGTGTAAAGAGGAACATTTGACTTTTTTTCTGAAACAATTTTGATACTTTAATATGTAAATAATAAATTAAAATAGTAAAGAATAAATATTTGTGTAATAGAAGAAGGGCAAATAGATTGACGAAAGAATGAATAAGTTTAATGGTAATATTTGTATAAAATTTGGATGTTTTTATTGATACACCAAAATGATGTCTTTAGTAAAAAAAAAAAATCAATTTGTGATGTGTTGTTGTATGAAAATTTTTGTCACTATGATTGCAGAATAGCATTGTAAAATAGTGTTAAGTTAAAATTTAAAATTAAATCATCAATGACAAAATAATTTGAAATTTGTGGCTAACACTATATTCAAACTTCTAATCACAAAAGCGATAAACCAAATTCATTTGCTGTGATAAATACGAATAATAATAACGAAATGCAATATAATAGTTTTTGCAAATGAACAATAATCTCAGCTATTACCAATGTTGCTCTTCAGATATCAGTGCATCTTCCAGTTCCATTACCTGATGGAAAATAGTATCAATTATCAACATCTTTCCTCAAATCAGAATTAATGTTTTTAGTCAATTACATGTTTTGTTGAAAATATAATGACAAACACAATAATATTCTAAGAACTCATAAGCTTGAAGTAAATAAAATCTTGTAGGTACAATTTGCTTTGCTGACATAGCTTCCTTGCAAGCTTTTATCATGCAAATTAATGTGATCTGCTAACTAAATTGCTAAGTTGTTCCTATACAATAATTCTCCATATAGTAGCAAGATACAAAACTAAAACAAAATGGTCAGATTTACTACGATGAATGATAATGACATTTTTCTACTAAAACTTTAATAACATCATTTTATTTTTGTCATATTCAACAGTTCCATGGTACCATTTCCTCTAGAAATATTTAGACCGTTGTATATTCGAAAATCAAAAAACTTTGAAGGCCTTATGTGTTAGCTGAAAATTTTCTTTTTTTAAAACGACAAATAAAAAAGAAATAGCGATATTATAAACTTTAAAATTTAACTTTAAAATTTGAAATACTGAAATGAAGTAAATGGCAATAAAAACAACACATACAAATAGCATAGTTTTGTTGTTGTGAAAAGCAAACAATTTTTTACCCAATAATATAATATTATCCATGGTTATTTAGAATCCAGTAAGAGAAGAGCAATAATAACCATATCTGACTCAATCTATTAGCATATGGGCATTTTGATAGTATCCTTTCAACAAAGGGAGCAACCTCAAAAGCAAATTCCCTAATGTTGGAACCACGTCCTCAAATCGCATCCTTGATTCCTGATCAGGCATCATCTAAAACATTGATACCAATGTTATTAAAATATCAATGGATTAGCTATAGGAAGCAAGACCAATTTACACAAAATTCCTTACTTCTAAAATTCACAATTCAAGAATGTAAAATATAATCCCTTAAGTTAAAACAACCCAAACATATAATTTATGAAGTATGAGTTATCTATTATAAATTTTGAAAGACTTCTTTGTAAACTACATTAGAAGTTATGTTGGAAATTTGATGTTCTTTGTCACATATAAGTAACTTCAATCCACAACGTGAAGTAACTCTTGAAGTTGCAACATATAATTGACCATGTGAAAATAATGTTTGCGGAAGATAGATGGCCACATGCTTAAGAGATTGCCCTTGACTCTTATTTATGGTCATTGCAAAAGAAACTATTACAGGAAATTGTTTACGTTGAAACTTGAAAGGAATTTTGATATCTGATGGTGTCAATGACAATCTAGGAATATAAACCTTCTGACCAAGATTGCTTCCTGAGATGACTTTCATAACTGCCCATTTGGGTAATTATCAGCCGAGTGTCATTGTAAAGTCCTGATGATTGATATATATTTCTCAATAACATTATTGGAACACCAATCTTGAGTTTTAATTCATGATTTGGAAGTCTAGAAGACTTTATGGTGTTCAGAAACTCTGGAGTATGAATATCATCGGGTCTATCCATAATTTCATTCAGTGAACAGGGGCTATCATAACTCAAGTAAACTTTTGCTTTAGCGGGAATCATTGACAACATATAACCATTCAAAGCATCAACAATATCATTCGTAGGTGCTAAAATTGCCCTATCTTGAAAAAAGTGATGGATCACTCATATTGTCCAGAAATGATGGATAAGTGCTATCAACAATAAAAGTAAGAGGGTCACCTGAGTTCATTATTAGCATATCATTTGGGGTTTCAACGTCAGCATCCCCATCATTGTTTTCTCCAATACTTCTATCCCCAATACTCAAAATCCAGTATGAGAATTCTTTCATTTGGTTGACATCGGAAGACGAACACCCAGTTTGAAGCCTCGTATTTTTAGTTAATTTTAGGACCTGGCAAAATTGCCGAAGGTATGAGGAATTAATGCTGGCATGAACAACTCCTTGTCTTGTTCCCTTGGGTATGACAGGAAGCATTTACCTGAAATCACCGCCCAAGACTACAACTTTTCCTCCAAAAGGAAGATTCAGGCCTCCAGGATTAGAGAATCGAAGTACATCCCTAAAGGTTCTGTTGACAACTTCAAAACAGTGATTATGAGTCACTGGCGCTTCATCCCATATGATAAGATTTGACTTGATTATCAATTCAGCTAAATTACTGCCTTGCTTAATGTTGCAGGTAGAATCTTCATCAACATTTATTGGAATGACAAATCTTGAATGTGTCATCCTACCACCAGGAATTAGCAGAGCTGCTATTCCACAGGAAGCAACTGTCAGAACAATTTCTCCCTGTCCAAATAAAAGTTTTGCCATCCCTTAATAACCATAAAGAAATTGACCTTAATTATTTTTTATAAATCTTATCAGTTTCATGTTAAATAATTTTGAAAGTAAATCAAACCATTAATTCACGTAAATGCAAACAATTAATTATTATTTTTATAACTTTTCAAACAAAAAAAGATATACATAAAAATCAAATAAAATCATGTATAAAATTTACGATTACTTATTGTTTATTATACATAACAATTTATTATTTATTATTAACGATTAATTATTATTCATAATTATCTAATATTTTAATCTCATTTAAAAGATGAACCTTTTTTTTTGGCTGGGGGCATATTTTAAAGTAGTTTCATTACTTCTTTTATATATAAAGATGTCTAAAATTTACGATTACTTATTATTTATTATTCATAACGATTTATTATTTATTATTAACGATTAATTATTATTCATAATTTTCTAATATTTTAATCTAATTTAAAATATGATGTTTTTGGGAGGAAAATTTTATAGCAGTTTCATTGCTTCTCTTTTATATATAAAGATTTATTTAAAAGTTGAAGTTTTTTTTTTTTTTGGGGGGGGGGGATTTTATAGCAGTTTCATTATTTTTTTTATATAAAGATGTCTAAAATTTACGATTGCTTATTATTTATTATTCATAACAATTTATTATTTATTATTAACGGTTAATTATTATTCATAATTTTTTATTATTAACGATTAATTATTATTCATAATTTTCTAATATTCTAATCTCATTTAAAATATGAAGTTTTTTGAGGAAAAATTTTATAGCAGTTTCATTGCTTCATTTATATATAAAGATTCTATAATATTTTAATCTCATTTAAAAGATGAAGTTTTTTGGGGGGAAAATTTTATAGCAGTTTTATTGCTTCTTTTATATATAAAGATATTTTAATCTCATTTAAAAGATGAATTTTTTGAATAATTTACTTGGTAATCAACAATCTCCTTTTGTAAAAATCGGCTCAGGGTATAATTCTTTTGATAAGAAAGAAACACATTCAACAATATTTGTTCCATCTAGTAAAAATGCTAGAAATAAAGTAACATGTCATTATTGTTGTAAACATGGTCATACTTCTCCAAGATGCTATGTTAAAAGAACTGGTCTTGAGAAGGCCAAGATGATGTGGGTTCCAAAAAATATGGTACCCAAGACTAATATTCAAGGACCCAATCAAGATTGGGTACCTAAGTTCTAAACTTGCTTTGTAGGATTGCTTGAGGACCCATGGAAAAGAATGGTATCTTGATAGCGGGTGCTCCAAACATACGATGGGGAACATATCAAAGTTCATTAGTGGTCATGTAACATATGGTGACAACAATAGAGATAAAATTCTTGGTATTGGTAGAATAGGAAATGAGTATACTACCATTGAAAATGTTCTTTTAGTAGATGGTTTAAAGCACAATTTACTTAGCATAAGCCAATTTTGTAATAAGGGTTATATGGTTGTGTTTGATAGTAAATGTTGCATGATTGAATGTTTGCATGACAATGAAATTAAATTTGTTGGAAAAAGAATTAACAACATTCATATGCTAGACCTAGATGACATCAATAATAACATTCAATGCTTGTTGAGTAAAAATGATAAGTCTTGGTTATGGTATAGAAGGGTAGCACACATTCACATGGAACACCTTAACAAACTAATTTCTAAAGACTTAGTTATAGGTCTCCCTAAAATCAAGTTTCAAAAAGAAGGCTTATATGATGCTTGTCAAAAAGGTAAGCAAGTTAAAACTAGCTTTAAATCCAAGAATATAGTCTCTACTAATAGACCACTACAACTTTTGCATATGGACTTATTTGGACCATCTAGAACTATGAGTTTAGGTGGAAATTATTATGCACTTGTGATTGTTGATGATTTTTCAAGGTTTACATGGACTCTTTTTCTTGCACATAAAAATAATGCTTTTCATGCCTTTAGAGAATTGGCTAAGCTAATTCAAAATGAAAAGGATCTAAAAATTGCATGTATTAGAAGTGATCATGGAGGTGAGTTTGAAAATCATGATTTTGAAAATTTTTGTGATAAGCATGGTATTACTCCTAATTTTTCAGCACATAGGACCTCTCAACAAAATAGAGTTGTTGAGAGGGAAAATAGGCCTCTAGAAGGACTAGCTAGAACCATGTTAAGTGAATCAAATTTACCAAATTATTTTTGGGCCGATGCGGTCAATACCGCTTGTTATGTAACTAATAGGGTTCTAGTTAGACAAATAATTAAAAAGACTCCCTATGATTTATATAAAGGTAGAAAGCCCAACATAGCTCACTTATATGTTTTTGGTTGTAAATGTTTCATTTTGAATAATGGAAAAGACAATCTTGGCAAGTTTGATGCCAAGGCGGATGAAGGAATTTTCTTAGGCTATGCATCATCTAGTAAATCTTTTAGAGTGTTTAATAAAAGAACTATGATTGTCGAAAAGTCTATTCATGTTACTTTTGATGAGACTAACCCCCAAAAGGATGGGAAATGTTTTATTGAAGATTTTGTATAAATTCCTCATAAAACTTGTGGAGGGAAACGATCCAATGATGATGAAGCACCAAACCAAGAATCAAGAATTGAAGAAACAAATGAAGGACTAACCAAAGAATGGAGATTTGCCAAAGACCATCCAATTGATGATATAATTAGAGATATATCAAAGGGAGTAACTACAAGGTCTTCCTTAAGGGAATTATTTAATTGTATGTCTTCTATTTCTCAATTTGAGCCTAAATTCTTAGACGATTCCATTCTAGATGAGCATTGGCTAATAGCTATGAATGAAGAATTAAACCAATTCACTAGAAATCAAATTTGGGAATTAGTCCCAAGACCCAATAATTAGCAATAAATATTTATAAATATCCTATCCAACATTCTAGAACCAAACACATAGAAATTCGTCACCACTTCATTAGAGATCACATACAAAAAGGAGATTGTATAATGGAATAAGTAGAGACTAGTAAACAATTAGCGGATATTTTTACTAAACCTTGGCTATGGAAAATTTCTTTTATATCAGTAGAGAACTTGGTATAATTGATGATCCTAGTCTCCATTGAATTCTATGTTCCTTTCTTGTTGTTAATATGAGAAATGCATGATTTGTATGTGTTCAATATCTGAAATATGCTTGATTTGTATGAGTTTTTATATACAAATGATGGTTTTGCTTGTCACGTTATACTCTTTACTCCATATGTGCTTCCATTTCATACTTTTCTCCTATGCATTTAATGGTTCCTTTTTGATAATGTCAAAGGGAGAGAAAGGTCTTGTATTTTGTATTTTTTTCAGAAATAATGCACAAATTCAGGGGGAGTGCTAAAGTTTTTGTGACTAAGCGTATTTCCAAAAATATTCCACATCTTCATTCAACAAAGGAGTTAACAATTGATATGAAGAGCTTAAAGCATTTGTCATCATCAAAAAGGGGAGACTAAAGTTCAACATATGGTTTTGATGATGATCTCCAAATGCACACCAAGGAAGAAACTCCAATAGTTGAAGGGTTTAATATTTTCTTAAGCAATATTTTGTAAAATTGCCTTTAAGATTGAAGTATAAGTTGTAAGTGATTTAATAAGTGTTTGAGTTAAAATGTTTAGAAGATTTTGACAAATGGATTCAAGATATTAAAAAAACAGGTTTCTGGACTTGCCTTTGAAAAGAAAAAATTGATTTTTCATGTGAAAAAGGCAAGTAGTCGACTACTTGGGTTAAGCAGTCAACTACTTTGTTCTTCAGCATTCCAGAAATGTGTTTTAATCAAAGTAATCGACTACTTATATGAAGTAATTGACTACTTCAGTCAGGTAGTCTACTACTTCAGTCAGGTAGTCGACTACTCAGCTGAAATTCTTGAATCTTGGTTCTGTTACACTAAAGTAGTCGATTACTACTATAAAGTAGTCGACTACTTCATAAAAAACAGAATTAAAATTCTTCAAATTTTCAAAATCTCTTCTAAACTTTTTCTCTATAAATAGGGGTTACTTTGGCACAAAAATTAAGACTTTTCAAATAACAAAACTCTGACAAAATACCTCCACAAAAATCATTAGAGCTTTCATACTTCATCCTGTAAAAGACAATTATAGTTTCTTTTGTATTTCCTTTTTGGAAATAATTTTATTGTAAGAATTAGGAGAGTTACTTCATTGATTTGGTGGGGCATCCAAATCAATTTCAAGGTGGGGAATCCTTGAGGCTAGGGTGAGGGATCCTTAGGAGGTAAGGATTATTTTGAGTGGGGCATATCAAAATAATCAAGGTAAAGGTGGGATATCCTTTAGTTTTTGATAATTGTAATCTTGTAAACAATTTTCAAAATAGTGGAATCTCTCAAAGGTTCTTAAGAGCTGGATGTAGATCATTCAGGTTGTGATCGAACCAGTAAAATCGTTTGTGTGGTCTTCTCTTTCCCTCACTCTTCTAGTTCTTGCAATTATTGTTCAATTGTTGTTCTTTATTGTATTTGGTTAATTATGGTGGATTTCATTCTCTGATTTTTAATTGAGGTCATTCATTCATAATCATTCTCTTCTTCTACTCAATTTATTTGCATCATACATAATCCTTCTTGAACAATTTTTTAAAGAAAGCAAAGTTTTCAAGAAAGTGATTAAACCTCAATTCACCCCCCCCCCCCCCCCCCCCCCTTCTTGAGGTACCATATTGATTAACACCCCCAAGCCAACATACTCATACTATTCCTTCTCCCCATACCTGGTATGAAGATTCTCAAACGATAACGTTGGCAAACTAGACACATTCCCTTGAGCGGCTTGACGAGTTCCCTAAGCCTTGGCCAAACAAGAAGAGGATAACCAATTAGTCTCTAGATCTAATAATAGAAAATAGACTAAGAGAGAGATAAGACAACGTTACCTTAAACGATAATAGCGCGCTACTTCTCTCTCAAAACTAGAGCAAGAACACTAAGAGCTTCAATGGGTTCAAGGGAAGAGGTTTCTGTCGCACTAAGATTACCCAAAGTACCAAAAATAGGGTTTGAATTGCAACCCTCACGGAACTTCTCTATTTATAGACTCGGACCTGAGCACGACCTTGCTCCCTATTGAGCACGGCCGTGCTCAATTCCTGAGCACGGGGCGCATAAAGATTACACTACGAGACCATCTAAACGACTTAATTGGCCAAAACACATAAAATAAGACTTGTATATAATTCTCTTAGCTTTCCAACGCCACAAAGATCACCTCGATCGGACATCTAGAACTCAAGATATGGCAAAAACGATGAAACAAGTTACTTGAACTCTAAAAGGATTGAACCTTTCTAAGACTAAACTTCCCCAAACATGAACTCAGGCATTTAAAACAAACATAACAAGCATATAAAAACATACATATAACATACAAAAGCACTAAGCTTATTTACGAAAAATGGGGTGTTACACTGCCCCACACCTGTAACGCCCCAATTTTTATGTTATCTATAATATGTGTTTAACTATGTGTGTATGTGTGTAATATTCTAAAATTATTTGAGAAATTATTTTAATAAATCTAAATTATTTTCATAATTTATTTTATAGTAGAAAACTACTATTAAAATTCCGGTAGAAATTTCAGACGATCCCGGTCTGAGTTTTCATTGTCAGTTAAACTGTACTGACCCGGAAAATGAATTTTTATTAGTAAAATAAATTTTTTATTTTTTCCCAACTCAATTATAATCATTTTCATAATTTTAGAAATTTTCTTTTAATATAAAAATTTTTCATGTGGAAAATTAACGAAAGAAAATACGATCGATTTTTACCGACGGGAAACAAATGGAACCGGAATGAGCAAGAATTATTACAATCATATCTTATACAGATTTGAGGAGACTTTATGTGATTTTAAATAGTGTTTGTATTCAATTTTCACCATCATGACCTTACACCTAATTATTTCTTTCAAATTTACAAGAAACCATTATATTATTAAAAAACTCATTTATATTTTAACAAAAATTTGGAAAAAAAATATAAATAAATCCCACTCTCCTCTCATAGTGCAGCAGCGCCCCCTCTCCCAACCTGTCTATAAATACCCTTCATTCACACCTCACTTCACTTTTTCTATCTTCTCCAAAGTCTCCTAACTCACACACACTCACTTGCTTTGATATCCATTCTTCTTCAATCTTAGAAGCTTTCAAAGTTTTTCATCATCTTACTCTTGAAAAGGTCCAAACTTTCTCATCCTTATCATCATCAATATCATAAAGGGTATAATCTTCCTACTCTATTCTTCAATCTCTTCAAAAACTTAAACTTTACTTACATGCATGTTAATGATTTTGTGTTACTAGTTAATTTTATCATGATGTATGTTTCTAAAACCAATATATTTGAGCTCATCCTTACCTTTGTTATCATCTACTACTCTTGCATGTTACAAAAAAGATTTTCCAAGGCCAAAATTGATGGGGTGGCTGAAACCCCAGGATGAGGAAAATGGTGTTTTTACTCAAAATTTTCACTTGCATGTTATTGTTTTAAGTTGCATGTTCATGAATTTAACTTAAAATCTTCAAGAAAACTCTTTTTAGCATGAAACCAATATTATCAACTCATACTCATCTCCACTTTTATTTTAATAAATTGCATCTGCTGAAAAATCCATCCAACCCTAATTTTTTTTAAGTGACTGAAACCACCATGGGTAGGAAAATGGAAGATTTTGTTGAAAATCTCACATGCATGACTTAAATCTATGGATGCATGTATTTTTAAACTCATGATCTCCATAAAAAAACGTTTTCTTTCCTATGTTTGTTGATATGACCGAAACTCTAATTATATGAGTTAAGGAAGCTTAGTTTTAATTTTTGAAAAGATGTATGTTTTGATTATTTTTAATTTAATTACATGCATGTGATTCACAAGTTGATAATGACTTTAATTTTAAATTTTGAAAGAAAAGTACTTGGATCATCATTTGATTTCATGTAATTTGATGAAGCGTTGAAGAGATTTTGAGTTATATTTATTTTATGAAGAATCCTTGCTTTAATCTTTATTTTAGATACATGCACGTGTTCATAAGGTTGAGAAATTAAATTTTCTAACCTATATTTTGAGTAGGCTGAAAATCACGTTTACATGAGGTTAGAAGATTAAAATTTATTTCTAAGTTTTGAACCTTTATTTTATCTCTATAATGCTTGAGGATCATAAATCCAAAAGCTTCTAAAAAAATTCAAAATTTTTGTAATACTTTGCTAGTCAAGGCCGAGACATGCATAAGGAATTTAGGGTGATTTTATAAAAATTTTAACTTATGTAAATACTTGGTTTTGTTTAGATTCGTAATCGTGACCGGAGTCTGAGTCCGTTCTCTTGAAACTCCGAGATAATTACACTCCTTTTACACTTCGCTTTAAGATAAGGGGAGAAAGCCCGAGGGATAATTATGTTATGATGACTATCTGCCTTGTGTGCTTGTTTGATGTGTTTGATTGATGTGGTTATTGCTGTGACTGATTTATTTGGATTTTTTTGAGTTCATGATGAATTGATGATGTACTTGATGCTTGTATATGTTGAAGTTGTTGTATATATGTTGTGATTGTTGCTTGGAAGCCTAACCATTGGTTAGAGGTCAAATAATGGAGATAAAAGCTTTAAGTAAATATTTACAAAGAAAATTATAAATAAAGGTTTCTTGTTAACAAGGTTTTGATAAAAATGGGAAGTTAAATAATTTTAGTGGTTTAGTGAAAATTTTAGAGAATAAAACAAGTTTTAAAATTCAATTGGAAAAATTTGAGAGATTTTAGACAAAAAGGACAATTAATTTCCTTGAAAATGTTTTGAAGAAAAACAAAAGTTTGTTTGGAACTTAAAAGGAATTTATTTGAAAATATCAAATATTTTTGGAAAAAGAAGATTTGAAAATAAAATGGTTTTATGAAAATAGAAATGGATTTTCCAAAACTTAAAGATTTAAACAAAATAATTTCAAAAGAAATGTTTTTATTCAAAAAGATTTTATTCAAAAAGAAATGTCCGATAACTTGGATAAGTTACGAAAAATTTTGGTCTTCGCATTTGTTTTTCACTGAACGAAAAATAAGATGAAAAGTGAACCTAATGACCGAGACGTCGGGGTACTAGAGTTATGGAACGTGGATCCATGACCCGTATCACAACGCTGTGGACTGTGTGTACTATATATGATATGGTGGACTATGTGTCCTATACAAGTTGTTGCGGACTGTGTGTCCTATATATGTTGCGGTGAACTGTGTGTCCTATATGCGTTGTTGTGGACTATGTGTCCTACAAACATTGTGATAAACGTGGAAAACAGAGTAAAAGGGGTAAAGACTATTTTTCTACGACCACAAAGTTCTAGACTAGTGCACGAGTCTAGGACTGTGTGATTGAACACTCGGACTTTAATGTCATGTGTTGATAATAAAAGCTTTAAGACATTTAAAATTCACGCGAGGTCGTGATTCCTGAGCCTCGACAAGGAAAGAATGAAGCACAAAGAAAAGCCGCAAAAATAAAAGGTTTTACATGCATTGTTGGTTTTTTTTGGCAGACGTGCCGATTATTCCAGATATCTTGGTAAACGAGGTATTCGATATAGTGTTATTCCGTATATCTTCATGAATAAGGTATTCGAGATGGTGTTATTCCGAATATCTTGGTGCACGAGGTATTCGAGACAGTGTGCCTTTGTGGCAATAGAGCCTGATCAGCTCACTGTTTTTCAAAAAAAAAAATTGCATGGTGTTGGGATCACCGGAGATTAGGATAGAATGATGAAATATAGAAGTGCCATGTTTTAAAAAACGACGACGATTGGTGATTGATGTGATTATTTTGTGAGAAATTATATGTTGAACATGAATATTTGCATATACTTGCTGCTCTGTGTTTGGGCATTTAGTCATCATAATTCATCCATATATTGGTATCTCACCCTTACATTTTTGTTGTTTTCTTCTCTTGTTATATGTGTATATGCTATATACTTGAGAATAGATGGATCCGGCCATGATACAGTTGGCACACTCTCGATCCCGGGCTCTGCTGTTTGAGAACGGGGATGACCCCACTGCGTGAACCTTTGCTCCAGGCTCATCTCTCGCTGTGATGTATACAGGACCTATTTGTTCCGTAGAGGGTTTAGAGGAAACATCTATGAGACGTGTCCATACCGTTGAGACTGTTCGTATCCAACTGCCACCTATGGAGCTTTATCTGTAGCATCTGACCAACCTGGACCTTTTGGATCATGAGTTTTCTCAAGTACAGCCTCAACCGGAAGAAGCTCCAGTTACCCCGATCGAGGAGGATCCTGAGGAGCTGATGAAGGAGGATCTCATAGAGCTGATGGAGGAGGATCCCATAGAGCTGATGGAGGTGGAGCCCCATGTTTCAACCTCTTGGAGATGATGATGATGTCGACGCTATAACACCCTATTTTTCCTATGCTTTATGTAGCAGTAAATACATATTTAAATGTGTTTATTTTAGATTAAACCCAGAGGATGATTTTAATTAAACTAATATCATTTTCTTGTGTTGTTATATCATATGAAGTCACGGTAAAATTTTCGGTTGAAAATTCAGACGGAAGCCGGTCTACGTTTTCACTGTCGGTACAAGTTTACTGTGCAAAAAACCTAATTTTGACCCGTGAACGAGACGGCTAGTGTTTTTATTATGGTTTCATTTATAAAAGTTCCTTTTTTAAAACGTTTACTTCAAGAGAATGAGATTCTTGTTTTGAAAAGAAACGTCAAAGTATTTTTTTGAGTCAATAGAAATTACCTTATTATGATCCAAAGTTTGTACGAGAGAAAACCTTTTTCGAACTATGTGTTTTATGGAGGAAAAACCCCTTTGAAAATAATCCACTTTATTCCATCAAGGATTTCAAAAGCAAACGAATTTCTTAAATGTTTTATAAACGAATTTGTAAAAGAAAAGATTTTCTCCTAAATGATTTAGAAACGTTCCGGTTACTTGGATAAGTGACCGAGGTTTGTTTTGGTTTTTGATTTTAACTGAGCGAAAAGTAAGCACACGTGAAAGAGGATCTAGTTCGCGAGACGTCGCCTCTAGCATTCGGTTTTGTTGTTTTGGATTCAACGACTCAAGAGGGGGGTGAATTGAGTTTTCAAAATAATATTTACCTCTTAAAACTTTTTCACAAAGCTTTATAAATCAGAGTTGTGGATTAGTGCCCTCAGGATCTTTTGCAAGATCAATGAAGGGTTTGTATAAAATCTTGAATAGAAGGTGATGATGATAAGAAAGATTAATTCAGAAAGATTCAGAATAGGTTCGGGTTTAATAATCAATAATAGTTCAGTTTCAGTAATAACAAAATACATTTTATATAGATCAAGAACATAAATTATATTGAACTTTAAACATCAAAGTTGCAGGTTCTTGAACATAAACAAAAAGTAAAGGAGTTTGAGTTTAGGGATACCACACAACCAGATTTATCCTGGTTCAGTCACCACCACTGTGACCTACATCCAGTCCCCACTCCACCTGTGGGATTTCACACACTAACACACAAGCTTTATGAGGTAGCTTGAAAAACCTTCACACCACAGAGCACTCCTTCACCTCGAGATACCACACTCTTGTGAAGAGCCTCAATGTTCAACCTTAGGGATACCTCACCCTAATCACTTAGAGAGACTCCCTCTCTCTTTACAATCAAAAGTAAAAACAAAAGTTGATTCCCAACTCTCAGTAGTCAGATAAACAAATTGAAGCACTTTGAGTATTGAAACACTCTTTTCTCAGTAAGTTCAATAAAGATGATGAATGATTTTCACAATTGATTTCTCAAAACGATTTCGTAAAACTGTGATATGTTATGATATTTGTATATGTTGTTTAAGTGTTCCTTTGATCCTTCTTATATAGAAAACAAGTTATAGTCGTTGGGATCAATCAAAATAGATTTGGATCTGATTAACAGAATTTGTTTTCTTGATTCTCGTTCTTGAAATAAGATTCTGATTGTTCTTGTAGAATTCGCGTCCATAAAATAACCGAGTCGATTTGGAAAAATAGCCGCGTCTATCTTAAAAAAAATAACCGTGTCCATCTTTAAAAAAATTCCGAGTCCATTTGAAGAAAATAGTCGCATCCATTTGCCATGTTAGCAGACGGGAGTACTAACACAAAGTAATTGGACGTGCCCCAACTAGTAGACGATCTCCATATGCCATGTCAGTGGACGGAGCTTCTCATTAAGATATTAGCAAGTCCAAAGACTTGTGTGGACGAGAACTTTATCACTTCAGTGGACGTGCGCCTGTGTCACTTTAGTGGACGTGCGCTTGTATCACCTTAGTGGACGTGTGCTTGTATCACTTTCTTGGACGCCATTTTTTACTATTCCCAGTGTTGGACGAGCACTTATATTATTCCAGTGTTGGACGAGCGCTTTGAAATCTTATTTCAAAAATCATTTTCATTTACGAAAATTTATTCCTTTTAATGCAGGTTATGAAAAATGATTTTCTTTCATGCATCTTTTCCAATTGAGCTTACTTGTGAATAAGAGATTTCATTTCTTACAAATCATCTGAGACTTACCACTAATTTCTTCGTTAAGCTCTTATCTTGATGACACTAGTGCAATAAGTGCTTTTTACGTCAGTTAAAATTGATTTTATACGTCAGAATATTGTCTGACGTAAATACAACTGACATTAATAGTTAATATTTTAACGTCAGTTGTGGTAAAGAACTGACGTTAAATATAAAACTATTAACGTCAGTTCTTTAACACAACTGACGTTAATTTTGTTAAAATTAACGTCAGTTGTTTAAACAACTGACGTTAAACATAAAACTATTAACGTCAGTTCTTTAACACAACGGACGTTAATTTTGTTAAAACTAACGTCAGTTGGGGTAAAGAACTGACGTTAAAGTTTTTAATTTTAACGTCAGTTTTTTATTGCAACTAACGTTAATAGTGTACTGTATATTTTATAAAATACTATTAACGTCAGTTGTTTGATACAACTGACGTTAATAGATTTTTTTTTAAATTCAGTTTTAAAATATCACTCCCCTCAACTATCCCTGCATTCAGTAAATATCCCAAGAATACGTAATATCACACACATTACAGAATTGCAAACACTACCCTTAAATTTCAATATTAACAAAAAGAAAAGAAATATACAAAGGAATAATGGGGGGACTTAAAACCAAAACCCATGTATAGGAAAAATATAACTATCTACAAGTATATATATATATATATATATAAATTTTAGTCTCTAATGTCTAAAAACAAAATTACCAATCTAAGGATATATATACATGTTATTAATTAGTTTCTAAAGTCTAACAAAAAAACTATTCATCTAAGTATTGCGGAGGTATCTTGTCAATTCCTTTTTCAGTCGCATACTTGAAGAAGAATTCAACTAAGCGCATCCTCAAGTCTCTAAACTCATCTTCTTGAAGAGGCGATTGGTCGTTAAATGCCTACACACGTTCAAATAATAACAATAACATTAACGTAAGTCATCTTCAAAACTATAATATATAATTTAACAAGTTGTTTAAATATTACCTTATTCCATCCATCCGTAATAGATGCGGAGACTATGTTCAGCATATGAAGCATCACATAATAGCCGCACGACCACCCGTCAGGTTGAAATCGAGACTACAAACAAAATTAATTTCAATGTCAGTTGAATATACATATAAATTAGTAATTATAATATTAATTATTTGATAAATAGACTACCAAACCTTGAGGATGGTCCATTCAGGATTTGCTTTAGCCTTAGAAGTCCTACTTCTCCCGTTGGCGCAACTTATGCTACTCGCCTTCAGCGCGCTATCATAAACAAATAATCATGTCAATTAACAAATTCATATATCATGTGTGTAATAAACTAAAAACAACCGATATTAAAACTTAAATTAAATTTAACATTAGTTACTTACTTATTTACAGCTTCCACCACCTCCTGTGGCGGCTTTTGGTGGAGAGAACATAAGAATATGACATTATGCCTAGACGGGTGAAGTACGAACAACTGCCAATGGTTTTTCATACAGTAGGGAGCCAGACATAATTCTTTCTGATTGTCTCCCAACAAGTTCCCTATGTATTTACTAAATGCATCGCCAGCAAAGAATTGGGGCACAAGGATTGACGGATCTAAGAAGCCGTAAACTGATGCAACGCCCTTATCAAGCTGAAGACGATGGAGATACCTAAGATATGAAAAGTTGTGGATGTTAATTACATAATATATATATTGAAATTAAAATAAATTATTAAATGGAAAAATACCAAAAGTAAATACGTTATAAAATTAAAATTAACTTACGTGCACCAGAGACTCAAAACTGTGCTGGCCATCCAGACGTTATTTCTGCAGGCGTGTCCGAGATCTTCACCACAGAAGGAAAATATCCTCCGTTGATTTGGGCGTGCCACCCATCCATCGTGCTCCAATGGACATTCAAAAATCTCAAACGCATAATCCTCACCAAGTGAGAACAAACGAGTGACAGGTGACAGCGACACCGACGTTGACTTGGCCTTCAATTTAGGAAAAATAAAATAGATAAGTTGTTGATAATTAAAAAAAACACAAGTAATTATTTGACTAATTTGAAGGGATAATCCGAGAACATTTTATCAAGCCGCTTCTTCCCAGATACATAGTACCTGGTAAGATCATGCTTGAACCCATTCCAACGCTTTGATGCCATTTTCATACATTTATGACGATGATCCTCGTCATTTGGCAAAGTCCAAGCTACCTACACATTAAATACATAACAACTGGATGGATTATGTAACACCCGGGTGCCGACGAGGACGGGGAGTGGTCGCCGGTGCAAGAAGGCACGGACAAGGAGCGGCTCCTGGCAGGCTTCTAGGCGGAGGGACACATGAATGAACCGATTACACACCCGAATGAGAGGGAACCTGAGACTGTGTAGGTATGGTACTATACAGTTGAGGAAGGCTTATATGAATTGATTGGTACTACCTATACCAACAAGATGCATCTTCTTTTCGGTAGTCCATCACTTAAGAACTCCACAGTTAAGCGAGCTTGACTTGGAGCGATTCTGGGATGGGTGACCTCCTGGGAAGTTTTCCCGGGAAGCATGTGAGTGAGGACAAAGCACGCTGAAAAGACCCGTGTTGGTTTGTGGGGACAGTCATCAATCCATAAAGCAGCCAGGGATGTTACAGATTATAACTCGGATAATTATCTAATAATGTAAATCAAACGAATGTAAAGGTAAAATTCCGTGATAGCCTCCCAAATCTGATCCTTAACGTTCTGTGGAACATCATTCCAGTAGTTGATGCTTACGTGCTGCTTCGCTTGTAGAAACACCCACTTATTAAATTCTTTAGCACGGAGTCCCTGGGCATTTAGATTAGCATCGAAGGACACCTCAAGCTTCTGTCCGCTTTGCCTGTCCTTCTCTAATTTCTTCAACGTCGTGGCTCCTCTACCCCGTTTCCTATGAGCCTGTGGTGTCTGTATGGACAAAAAAAATGATAAAATAGAGGGTTGTAACATTATAAACTTACATTAAAAGAAGGACTAAATATAGTATATAACATGTAAACTTACACTAGAATCAGGCGTAGGCGCGATCGGGTCCTGCGTAGGTCCCACAGTGTCCTCCCGTGCATGTGGGCTATCCGACTGATCCATATGTACGCCTGTTCAGAAACAATATATATTTATTAACATAGGTTATAACTCAAAATAAATACAGAAGTATAAATAAAAATAAATGTATCCTAAGTTTAAACTACCTATATCAATATCCCTTCGTGATGATCATCACGAGTGGCATGTGCATCGTCCACCCGTGTCTCCTAGATTATAGTAGGCATGTTTGTTGAAAAAGAAGGAGTCTCAGGAATATCAAGATTTGAATCTTGATTTTCATCACTACCATTATACATGCTTTTTCCTTGGAGAACCATGGACAACCTTTTGTTAGAAGGATCAGTGATGTAGAACACTTGTTTTGCTTGGGAAGCCATTATGAAAGGCTCATTTATATGACCTAACTTGTTGAGGTATACCAATGTGAACCCCAATTCGTCGGTTTGTACACCACCGTTACTATCAACCCACTTACATTTAAAAATCGGCACCGTAAGCTTAGTGTAATCGAGCACCCAAATATCTTCAATATATCCAAAGTAAGGTGTCGGTGCTTTAACGGGTTTTGTGTCCTTTGCACTAGAGAAGTGCATTGCTTCGGTCACGATCATAACCCCACTATTTTGCATGGTACTCTTGTTATCTTGTTCCTTTGTATAAAAGGAAAAGTTATTTATGTCGTATCCGCTCCAACATATGACGTTGAAGCTAGGTCCACGTGCTAGCCATCTTACGTCATCAGAAGCAGTACTACCATCCTTAAGCATTTCTTCCTTGAACCATGGTAAGAAAGTCTTGTTATGCTTGTTCAACAACCACCTTTCGCTCATTCGAGGGTTTTCTTGTTTGACTTTTCTTTTATGTTCAAATAAGAAAGGCTGAACACATTCGATGTTGTTCAATACATACAAATGTGCTTGAAGCACTTCCTCCCGATCCTTGCTATTAATTCTTAAGTCATGTGTACCCTTACCTTGACATCTGATCTCATCATGCCGAGGCTTAGGAACCCCTATAGGATCCGTGTTATGAAGGTAGTCCGAACAAAACTCAATAGCTTCTTCTGCAACATACCTTTGAACAATAGATGCTTCCGGACGATGAGGATTCTTCACGTACCCTTTCAAGATCATCATGTAGCGCTCAACTGGGTACATCCATCTCAGAAAAACCGGCCCACATAATCTAATCTCCCTCACCAAATGAACAATTAAGTGAACCATTATGTCGAAAAAGGAAGGAGGAAAATACATCTCCAATTGTCACAAGATTGTAGCAGCCTCAACTTCCAAGTCATCCAACATACGGGGATCAACGACTTTGCTACATATAGAATTGAAGAATGAGCACAACCGAGTAATGGCATGTCTCACATTTTTTGGAGCAATACCACGAATAGCAACGGGCAGAGGTTGTTGCATTAAGATGTGACAATCATGAGACTTTAAGCAAACCAATTTAAGATCACTAGAGACAAGCCTCTTCATATTTGAAGAGTAACCATCTGGAACTTTGATGCCCTAAAGACACCCGCAGAAACTTTGTCTCTTTTTTTTTTGACAAAGTATGACATGCTGGCGGCAAATAAGTCTGCTTACCAGCCTCAACAACTAGAGCTAACTGCTCTCGTATACCCATAGCAACGAGGTCGAGACGAGCATTGACACCATCCTTTGTCTTGCCCTGAATGTTGAGAAGAGTTCCGATCACACTATCACACACATTTTTCTCCACATGCATCACATCAATGCAGTGTCTGACATCAAGCTTGCACCAGTATGGAAGATCAAAGAATATCGACCTCTTCTTCCATATGTTTTTCTCAGCAGCTTTACCTTTCTTTTTGGACTTGCCGAATATAACATTGATGCCCTTTACCCTCTGATAAACCTGCTCTCCAATTAAGGTTGCCAGAGCTTCTTCTGTCTCTTGACATCCATTAAAAGCTTTTTTCATCTTACGATATGGGTGATCACGTCTAAGAAATTTCCGATGCCCAAGGTAAACCGTCTTCTTTCCATGATGCAACTGAGTGTAGCATGTGCCTTCTTCACATATAGGGCATGCTTTATGCCCCTTGACACTGTACCCGGACAAGTTACCGTATATTGGAAAGTCGTTGATGGTGCAAAATAACATGGCATGAAGCTTGAAAGTCTCATGAGAATACCCATTAACTACATCAACACTTTCCACCCACAGCGTTTTCAAGTCTTCAATCAAGGGACTTAGATAAACATCTAAGTCATTTCCCGGTTGCTTTGGGACCGAAATCATCATAGACAACATCATGTATTTGCGCTTCATGCACAACCAAGGGGGCAGGTTGTAAATTATCAACAGAACAGACCGTGAACTATGAGTACTACTCATGTTACCATAAGGATTCATTCCATCCGTAGCAAGTCCAAGCCTTAGGTTTCTTGGATCATCGGTGAAATCCGGAAACATAGTAGCAATATTCTTCCATTGCATAGAATCAGCAGGATGACGAACCTTTCCATCACGTTTCCTCTCATCATTATGCCATCTAAGATTCTTCGCATCTTTCGCATTGGCAAACAATCGCTTGAATCTTGGAATTATTGGAAGGTACCACAACACCTTCGCAGGAGGACCCTTTTTTCTCACATCATCAAGATCATCATCATCATCACCACCCTTCACTTTGTATCGTGATAACCCACATTTGGGGCAATCGTGATTGTCTTCATGAACACTGGTGTACAATATGCAATCATTGGGGCATGCGTGTATCTTCTTATACTCCATACCCATCGGACACAATACCTTCTTGGCCTCATAGTTATGGTCAGGAAATGTGTTGTCCTCCGGAAGCAAGTCTTTCAACACTTCAAGCAATTCCATGAAGCTTTTATCGGTCCAACCATTTCTCGCCTTCACACAAACCAATTTTAGCACCACCGACAACCGTGTATGAGTAGTACACCCTATATATAAAGGCTTATCCACATCACCGCACAACCTATCATACACATGAGCTCGATGAAAAGATTCTTGTCCAATATCATGGATCATGTCCTCTACTCGATCATCCTCCATATCTACGTCAACGTCCTCACTTTAGGAGACACTTGCCGTACTACTCAACAACACATCACCATGCCATATCCATCTTGAATAACTCAAGCAAATCCCTTCACAAATCAAATGAGTAAGTATATCCTTCACCGTACATTTCCTCGTATTCAAACACTTGACACAAGGACAACAGAACATTCCATTACTATTAGGAACATTCCTTTGAGCAAATTCTATAAATTCTCCCACCCCCTTCAAATACTCAGCACTAGTGCGCTTACAAACCATCCAACTACAATCCATAACTAGATAGGTCCTGTAGATATACAAAACATATATCCAATATAAGGACAATACGGGAGATTGAAAACTATAGTTTTTGAAGATTGCCAAGCACTGGTCACGGCCTGCAAGTGATGTCCATCACGGCCGTAACGTGCCAACTGAACCAGACCATCACAGGCAGAACTGATCACGACCTAGACGTGATGAGCATCACGGCCGTGACAGATCAACCAGCAGAGCAACATGCACTCAAAACCAAAAATAGAGACATTCCAAACAACTCAAACTCACGATTTCAAGTTTCAACTACTGAGACTACAGTTTTAACATACACTCAAAACCAAAAATAAAAAAATGTGCCCTAAAGACTCACCAAAAATAGGTGCTCGCGTGGTGGTGGGAGGGGAGCTCGAGTGGTGGCCAACGTTTGATGTGGTTACTGAGAGCAGAGGGACAAGGAGAGTTAGTGCGCGGGAAGGGGAAAGAGAGATGTCAAGTTATTGAAAAGAATGAGCGGGAAAGACAGAGTTAGGGTTAAGAGTACGGTGGTGGCGAAGAAGCACTCGCGGTGGTTGCGGGGGAGAGGAGCTCGCGATTAGGGCAGAGTGAGAGTGAGAGTGAGAGTTGAGAGTGAGAGTGAGCGTGATGAAAAGATAAGAACAAAGACATACAAAGTGAAGTGCAGAAGGCGCGCGGGTGTAAACGTTATAATCAAAAACCAAAAATAAAACAACATTTTACGTCAATTGTTTGTAACAACTGAAGTTAGAAGTCATTTTTAACGTCAGTTCTCTTAAGCAACTGACGTTAAAAGTCATTTTTTAACGTCAGTTGTATTAAACAACTGACGTTAAAAATAAATATTTTTTATTTAAAAACACTTTTAATGTCAGTTGTTGAAGACAACTGACGTTAAAAGTGTATAAGTTTCTGCAAAAACATTCATTCCTTTGACTACTGTGCTACTTACCCATGACTACTGTGATACTTACCCATGCACATTGTAACCTAATACTCTTAATGAGCACTAAGTTTATAGATCAGTTTTCAAGAAAATCAGCTAGTCTCTCTTCTCTATATAAAGTACCATTCTTCTGTATCAGTCTGTAATAGAGCCTCTTCTTTTCCTCTATATTTCGTGCATTTTCTATTCCTTCACAAAATGGCTCTGAGACTTTTGTTATTTCTTCTTATACCTAGACTTAAAGGTCTCTGTCTTAATGGTCAAAAAACTTCTGAGGTTGAGTAAATCACGTAACATGGATGGTAGGGTTGTGTAAATCGCGTAATGTGATTCCCTCACTTTATTTCATCCCAGTCATCCCTTTCACTCTGCTTTGGCTGCAAGTGACTGTGGATTAAAGACGATGCATCAAGGAATTCCAGTGAAGGAGGTGATGCAAAGATCCCTTTCACTTTGCTTTCGCTGCTAGTGACTGTGGATTCACGCGCGATGCATCATGGAATTCAAGTGAGGGAGGAGATGCATCCATTAATTGAAGTTTCTGAGGACAGGACTGAGAAGAATAAATGATGTTGAAGCAGAAACTTTTTTATATTTTAGGGCTATGTTGCAGAAATTTTTTATCTTTTAATCATGTAATTGTAACTTTTGAATCGCTTCAATGAGATACGATTTGATTATACATATATAACTTGTTTTATGTTAAGTGTTTATTTATTTTAATTTGCACAAGAATTTGTTTACTAATTCAAGCTAATTAATTAAGATTAAAAATAAACTTGTTTAAAAAAAAAGTTTAGAAATAAACTGCACTATATGGAGTGACTTGCGTTAAGGGTGACAACAGGGCATTTCAGATAGGGATATAGGATTATTTACGTCAGCTATTTATTTAACTGAAGTAAAAATCAAACTTTTAACGTCATTTGTATAAACAACTGACGTTAAAAATAAATATTTTTTATTTTAAAAATAATTTTAACGTCAGTTGTTGAAGACAACTGACGTTAAAAGTATATAAGTTTCTGCAAGAACATTCATTCCTTTGACTACTGTGCTACTTACCCATGCACCTTGTAACTTAATCCTCTTAATGAGCATTAAGTTTATAGATCAGTTTTCAAGAAAATCAGAGAGTCTCTATTCTCTATATAAAGTGTCATTCTTCTGTATCAGTCTGTAATACACCCTCTTCTTTTCCTCTATATTTCGTGCGTTTTCTATTCCTTCACAATATGGCTCTATCACATTTGAGACTTTTGTTATTTCTTCCTCTACCTAGACTTAAAGGTCTCTGTCTTAATGGTCAAAAAACTTGAGGTTGAGTAAATCACGTAACATGGATGGTAAGGTTGGGTGAATCACGTAATGTGACTCCCTCACTTTATTTCATCCCCTCATCACTTCCACTCCGCTTTCGCAGGAAGTGGCTGTGGATAAAGCAGATGGAGCATAAGGAATTCAAGTGAGGGAGGAGATGCATCCATTGGAGTTTCTGAGGACAGGACTGAGAAGAAATTGATGTTGAAGCAGAAACTTTTTTATATTTTAGTGCTATGTTGCAGAAATTTTTTATCTTTTAATCATGTAATTGTAACTTATGAATCGCTTCAATGAGATACGATTTGATTATACATATAACTTGTTTTATGATAAGTGTTTATTTATTTTAATTTACACAAGAATTTGTTTACTAATTCAAGCTAATTAATGAAGATTAAAAATAAACTTGTTTTAAAAAAAAGTTTAGAAATAAACTGCACTATATATATGGAGTGACCTGTGTTAAGAGTGACAACAGGGAATTTTAGATAGGGATATAGGATTATTTACGTCAGCTATTTATTTAACTGAAGTAAAAAATCACACTTTTAATGACAGTTGTATAAAAAACTGACGTTAAAAATAATATTTTTTTATTTTAAAAACACTTTTAACGTCAGTTGTATTAAACAACTGATGTTAAAAGTGTATAAGTTTCTACAAAAACATTCATTCCTTTGACTACTGTGCTACTTACCCATTCACCTTGTAACTTAATCCTCTTAATGAGCATTAAGTTTTTAGATCAGTTTTCAAGAAATTCAGGTAGTCTCTCTTCTCTATATAAAGAACCATATTCTTCTGTATCAGTCGATCTGTATTACACCCCCTCTTCTTTTCCTCTATATTTCGTGCTTTTTCTATTCCTTCACAATATGCCTCTATCATATTTGAGGTGTTGTTATTTCTTCCTATTCCTAGACTTAAAGGTCTCTGTCTTAATGGTCAACAAACTTCTGAGGTTGAGTAAATCACGTAACATGGACGGTAAGGTTGGGTGAATCACGTAATGTGATTCCCTCACTTTATTTCATCCCCGTCATCCCTTTCACTTTGCTTTCGCTGCAAGTGACTGTGGATTCAAGACGACGCATCAAGGAATTCCAGTGAAGGAGGTGATGCAAAGATCCATTTCACTTTGCTTTCGCTGCTAGTGACTGTGGATTCACGCGCGATGCATCATGGAATTCAAGTGAGGGAGGAGATGCATCCATTGGAGTTTCTGAGGACAGGACTGAGAAGAAAATGATGTTGAAGCAGAAACTTTTTTATATTTTAGGGCTATGTTGCAGAAATTTTTTATCTTTTAATCATGTAATTGTAACTTATGAATCGCTTCAATGAGGTACGATTTGATTATACATATAACTTGTTGTATGTTAAGTGTTTATTTATTTTAATTTGCACAAGAATTTGTTTACTAATTCAAGCTAATTAATTAACATTAAAAATAAACTTGTTTAAAAAAAAGGTTTAGAAATAAACTGCACTATATGGAGTGATCTGCGTTAAGAGTGACAACGAAAGAAATGAGTTTCATAATTATTTACGTCAGTTATTTATTTAACTGCCGTAAAAATTGCACATTTAACGTCAGTTGTATAAACAACTGACGTTAAAAGTGTTAAAATCACTTTTAATGTCAGTTCTTTACACAACTGATGCAAATAGTGATTTAATATTTACAAAACCGCCACCGCCTCATTTTTAACGTCAAACATATGGTCAACTGACGTAAAATATTCCCGTATATTACATTATTTCCACTAGTGTGATTCCTTGTTCTTCGTCCTTGCTCTTTGATTCCTTTAAGTTCTTCCTCGAATATTCTCCTTTGATTGCTCACTGAACTTGTTGAATATTGCTTGATACCCATCTTTACAATTTGACACTAAAAACACTTGCATACACATTAAGTTGTATTTGTCATATATCAAAATTTCTAAGTCATTGAGTTTAACAATCTCCCCCTTTTTGATTATGACAAACCTTTTGAAAAATTATAAGATCAGAGTATAAGCGTAGCAGACGCTAAGTGTTTTTGACAAATTTACATAATTGTATCAAAGCAGTCAGAGTAGAAGTATATCAAAGCAAAAAAAAAAAATTATCAGAGCATAATTTGATTTACTCCCCATTAATCATGTAAGTTTTTAAGCTCCCCCTCAACATATGCATGTATAATTCATTTTCTCTATATCATACTTTTTCTTCATGTATAATTTGTTATATCCCCTTTCTCTATATCGTACTTTTTCTCCCCCTTTTGGCATCATCAAAAAGGTAAAGAAAAGAAACATTTAAAGCGATAGAGGAGGTAAACATTTAAACATTCAAACTTAGCATATAAAATTGTTCATGATAGAGGGATATGTGCAGGGGCAAATCAAAAAGATGCGTCCAACTCGCATAGATGTTCCAAAGCTCTCTTTTGATCATTCATAGATATTCCAAATCAAATCATACAAGAATCAGAGCATATTTACACAAAGATACAGTCATATAATCATTTTTTTTAGAGATCAGATATAGGATTGATCGATTATGCCCAATTCTCTTCTAATGAAAAAGAAGCTTTCCTTGTTCAAGGGCTTGGTAAAGATATCGGCAAGTTGTTTAGTTGTATCAAGATATTCAATCTCAATTTCTCTACTTTGAATATGGTCTCTAATGAAATGATGTCTGATTTCTATGTGTTTAGTTCTATAGTGCATTATGGGATTCTTAGTTAGGTTAATTGCACTCGTTTTGTCACATCTAATAGGAACTTGGTTTAGTTGCACACCACAATCAACTAATTTTTGTTCCATCCATAAAACCTGTGCACAACAACTACCAGCTGCTACATATTTAGCCTCTGCAGTGGATAAAGCCACACTAGATTGTTTCTTACTAAACCATGATACTAATGAGTTTCCTAGTAAATGGTAAGTTCCACTAGTACTCTTTCTGTCTAGTTTACAACCAGCAAAATCAGAGTCTGAATAGCTAATTAAAGTACATGTAGCTCCTTTGGGATACCATAATCCCATGTCTTTTGTTCCTAACAGATACTTAATTATCCTTTTAACTGGTGTTAAGTGTGATTCTTTTGGATTTGCTTGATATCTAGCACACATGCATACACTAAACATGATATCTGGCCTACTAGCAGTAAGATAAAGTAGTGAGCCTATCATACCTCTGAATTTAGAAACATCAACAGGTTTACCTTGCTCATCCTTGTCCAGATAACAGGAGGTACTCATTGGAGTAGCCATCTCCTTAGCTTTTTCCATGTCAAACTTCTTGATTAACTCATTGCAGTACTTGGTTTGGCTAACAAAGATTCCATTTTCAGTTTACTTTATTTGCAGTCCAAGGAAAAACTTCAACTCACCCATCATTGACATTTCAAACTCACTCTGCATAAGACTTGCAAACTCATTGCACAACTGCTCATTAATAGCACCAAACATTATATCATCCACATATATTTGTACATGTAAAATGTTGTGTGCCTTTTTATTAGTGAATAAAGTTGTGTCAACTTTACCTCTTTTAAATCCTTTTTCAATGAGAAAATTACTTAACCTTTCATACCAAGCTCTAGGATCTTGCTTTAAGCCGTATAGTGCTTTAGACAGTTTATAAACATGGTTAGGCAATTCATTATTCTCAAAACCAGGTGGTTGACCAACATACACTTCCTCTTGTATAAATCCATTTAAGAAAGCACTCTTAACATCCATTTGATACAATTTAAATTCCATTATGCAAGCATAAGCCAGTAGCATTCTTATAGCTTCTAATCTTGCTACTGGTGCATATGTTTCATCATAATCTATGCCTTCTTCTTGGTTATACCCTTTGGCTACCAATCTAGCCTTGTTTCTTACAATTATACCATTTTCATCTAGTTTATTCCTAAAAACCCATTTTGTACCTATTACTTGACAGTTCTTGGGTTTAGGCACTAGTCTCCAGACTTGGATTCTTTCAAACCGGTTTAACTCATCTTGCATAGCCATCATCCAATGTTCATCAATTATAGCATCATCTATGTTCTTAGGTTCTACTTGAGACACAAATGCCATATGATTACAAACATTTCTAAAAGATTGTCTAGTAGTTACCCCCTTTGTAATTTCACCAATGATTTTATCAATTGGATGATTTCTGACAGTCCTCCATTCCTTTGGTAGGTCAGGCAGTTGTTCTGCTTGCTTTTGATGCAGCGATTCGTTCTTTAAGCTTTCATCTTCTTCATTGTCATGTTTCTCTTCTAGGAGAGTTTTCTCAATTGAATCTGCAACATCATCAATAACACAATCCTTTCCCAACCTTTTGGGGTTAGACTCATCAAATGTCACTTGCACAGATGCCTCAATAGTTTGTGTTCTCTTATTATATATTCTAAATGCTTTACTAGATAAAGAGTATCCTAGGAATTCCTTCATCAGCCTTTGCATCAAATTTTCCAAGATTATTCTTTCCATTGTTAAGAACAAAGCATTTGCATATGAAAACATGTAAATGTGCTATATTTGGTTTTCTTCCTTTGTAAAGCTCATAAGGGGTTTTCTTTAAGATTGGTCTTATCAAGACTCTATTTAGCACATAGCAGGCCGTATTGACAGCATCTGCCCAAAAATGGTTTGGCAAGCTAGAGTCGTTCTACATAGTTCTTGCTATCTCCACTAATGATCTATTCTTTCTTTCCACTACTCCATTTTGTTATGGAGTTCTAGGAGCATAAAAATTATGTTGAATGCCATACTTATCATAAAAGTTTTCAAACACTTCATTTTGAACTTCTCCCCCATGATCACTTCTTATAGAAACAATTTTTACGCCCTTTTCATTTTGCACAATTTTTGCCATTTTCTTAAATGTAGCAAATGAATCACTCTTTTGAGATAGAAAATATGTCCATGTATATCTAGAGTAATCATCTACTATTACCAATGCATACGAGTTACCACCAAAGATTTTGGTTCTAGATGGACCAAATAAATCCATGTGTAAAAGTTGTAAGGGTCTAGTTGTTGAAACAATGTTCTTTGGTTTAAAAGAGACCTTAACTTGCTTTCCTTTTTAACATGCATCACATAGTCCATCTTCCACGATACTGCATGCTGTCTTATGCCAAAGTCAATTCTCTTTTTCTTTTGAAATAAGACAGCATGCAATATTTGAAGAGATATTATCTAAATCAAGCATATAGATGCTTTCTGACCTATGTCCAATTAATTTCAAATTTTCATCATACTGATTTTCTATTAAGCAACTATTGGAATTGAATTTTACCTTGAAGCCTTTGTCACATAGTTGACTGATACTTAACAGGTTATGTTTCAATCCCTCAACATATAGTACATCCTCAATGATTGTTGTTGAGTCACTTCCAATGTTGCCAATGCCAAGTATTCTCCCATTATTATTGTCTCCATAGGTAACACTACCACTTGACTTAGGGGTAAAGGAAATGAACTTGCTTTTGTCTCCAGTCATGTGCTTGGAACAACCTCTGTCAAGATACCATTTCACATTCTTGGCTTTCCAACACACCTACAAAATAGAATCATGTTTTTGCTTTAGGTACCCAAATCTGTTTGGGTCCTTTTGAGTTAGTTGCAGCAATAGTTCCTTTAGGAACCCATATATATTTAGATTTATTGTATGCTGATTTTCTGTAATGACATGTAGAAGCTATGTGACCTTTTCTAGCACAAAAATTGCATTTAACAAATGGTGTGTTTGATGTCATAGGTGCAGCAAAAAATTTCTTGAAAGATTTCTCATGTATCTTAGGTTTATAGCCTATTTCAGCCTTATCATAAACACATTTTTGTTGTCCTAACAATGCATCCAAATTATCTCTACCATTTGTGAACTTGGCTAAGTCATTTTTCTGTTTTTCAACTTCTTTAGTCAATGTACAGCTAGATGCATTCCAGCTTTCTTTATCACTAGTAATTCTAGATAGATCACTATTCAAATGATTTATATGCTTCTCCAACTTAGGACATTTATCACATATAGGTGCATCTAAAACAGTAGCTAGTTTTTCTTTTAAAGCACACTTTTCTGTTTTTAATTGATCTACCTCGTTTTTTAAAATAGAAGTTTTCTCCTCTAAGCATGTGATGGTTTTCTTAGACTTATTTAACAATCTAGCAAGTCTAATGGATTCTTTATGAAGTTCTTCAAAAGCATTTTGCAATTCATCATAAGAAGGTTGATAATCAGAACTTACTTCACTTTCTGAATCACTGCCATTTCTGGCCATCAAGCACAAGTTTGCCTCCTAAGATTCAGATTCTTCATGTGTTACTTGCAATGTATCCCACATATCCTTTGCTGATTTGCAATTTGAAACCCTGAAAAACTCATCACGGCTTAAAGCATATGTTATAATATTCTTAGCACGTGCATTATATTGAATTCTTTTCTTATCATCCTCATTCCATTCAGTTTTAGGCTTATTTCTTGGAGCACCATTAGCATCTACAGTGGATGGGGAAAATGGTCCATTCTCTACTGCATCCCATATGTCAACACCTGCTGCCTCAAGAAAGATTACCATTCTTTCCTTCCAATAGATATACTCAGATCCATTGAAGGCAGGCGGGCATGCAAGGGAAGCCCCTTCATTCAGACAGTCATTGGAAGCCAAGCTCTTATAGCTGTTAAGCCAAACTTCAGAGTTTAGCTCTGATGCCAATTGTTTTGGCTTCAACGACTTAAGAGGGGGGGTTAATTGAGTTTTCAAAAAATATTTCCCTCTTAACACTTTTTCACAAAGCTTTATAAATCAGAGTTGCGGATTAGTGCCCTCAAGATCTTTTACAAGATCAATGAAGGGTTTGTATAAAATCTTGAATAGAAGGTGATGAGGATAAGAAAGACTAATTCAGAAAGATTCAGAATAGGTTCAGGTTTAATAGTCAGTAATAGTTCAATTTCAGTAATAACAAAATATAGTTTATACAGATCAAGAACAGAAATTATATTGAACTTTAAACATTAAAGTTGCAGGTTCTTGAACATAAATAGAAAGTAAAGGAGTTTAAGTTTAGGGATACGACACAACCAGATTTATCCTGGTTCAGTCACCACCACTGTGACCTACATCCAGTCCCCACTCCACCTGTGGGATTTCACACACTAACACACAAGCTTTACCAGGTAGCTTAAAAAACATTCACACCACAGAGCACTCCTTCACCTCGAGATACCACACTCTTGTGAAGAGCCTCAATGTTCAACCTTAGGGATACATCACCCTAATCACTTAGAGAGACTCCCTCTCTCTTTATAATCAAAAGTAAAAACAAAAGTTGATTCCTAACTCTCGGTAGTCAGATAAACAAATTGAAGTACTTTGAGTATTGAAACACTCTTTTCTCAGTAAGCTCAATAAAGATGATGAATGATTTTCACAATAGATTTCTCAAAACGATTTCGTAAAACTGTGATATGTTATGATATTCGTATATGTTGTTTAAGTGTTCCTTTGATCCCTCTTTATATAGAAAACAAGTTATAGTCATTGGGATCAATCAAAACAGATTTGGATCTGATTAACAGAATCTGTTTTCTTGATTTTCGTTCTTGAAATACGATTCTGACTGTTCTTGTAGAATCGGCGTCCATAAAATAATCGAGTCCATTTGGAAAAATAGCCGCGTCTATCTTAAATAAATAACGGCATCCATCTTTAAAAAATTGCGGAGTCCATTTGAAGAAAATAGTCGCGTCCATTTGCCATGTTAGCAGACGGGAGTACTAACACAAAGTAATTGGACATGCTCCAACTAGTATACGAGCTCCATATGCCATGTTAGTGGACAGAGCTTCTCATTAAGATCTTAGCAAGTCCAAAGACTTGTGTGAACGAGCCCTTTTATCACTTCAGTGGACGTGCACTTGTGTCACTTTGGTAGACGTGCGCTTGTTTCACTTTAGTGGATGTGCGCTTGTATCACCTTAGTGGACGTGCGCTTGTATCACTTTCTTGGACGCCATTTTTTACTATTCCCAGTGTTGGACGGGCACTTATATTATTCCAGTGTTGGATGAGCGCTTTGAAATCTTATTTCAAAAATCATTTTCATTTATGAAAACTTATTCCTTTTAATGCAGGTTATGAAAAATGATTTTCTTTAATGCATCTTGTCAAATTGAGCTTATTTGTGAATAAGAGATTTCATCTATTACAAATCATCTAAGACTTAACACTAATTTCTTCGTTAAGCTCTTGTCTTGATGATTCCTTGTTCTTCGTGCTTTCTCTTTGATTCCTCCAAGTTCTTCCTTGAATATTATCCTTTGATTGCTCACTGAACTTGTTGAATATTGCTTGATACCTGTCTTTACAATTTGACACTAAAAAGACTTGCATACACATTAAGTTGTATTTCTCATATATCAAAATTTCTAAGTCATTGAGTTTAACAGGTTTATGCACGTGATCTGGGATCCGTGTCAAGAAATTATGGACCAAGGGTCCTAATCGTGATATTATGGGCTAGGAGTCCTAATTTTGGAATTGATGACTGTGTGTCCTAATTTCATTGTTATGGGCTAGGAGTCCTTATCATGTCGAAATAAAACATGGATAAAATTATAATTGTTTCTACAACCACAACCTTGGACTGTGGCATCGGTCTAAGATGTTGTGATTGAGCACTCGGATTGCGTGTTCTGTGTTATTGATTTTCAAGTAATGAAAATTGTGAATAGTCGTTAGCTTTGGGCTTCGACAACAGAAAATAGTGAACACAAAGAAAAGTCTCGATAATGAAAAGTCTTTCATTCATATGCATTTTCCCTTAGCAGACGTGTTTGAGTTAACCGAATACCCGCTTAAGATGTGGTATTCGATGAGGTATACATCCGAATGACTGTTATAAGGGATTTGTGATGATGTCGATCCGGGTGCATGAGGTGATGGAGACAACTTGCCAAATGTGGAGTATGAGCCTGATCAACTCTTTCTTTCTTGATGATAAAACGGTGATGGTATCTTATGAGATTAGGTTTAGAGCCTGATGATTGAAGTGTCATGCATTATCTTCACAAAACTGTTTGATTCGGGTATGAGACCCACTGATATAACACTTGTTGTTTTATCTATGAATAATGCTTAAACGCTAATATGCCAATGTGTTGTATGTATCATGTATATGGTTGTTGTATGATATATCCATTTGTCGGTGTCTCACTCTTACAGTTATATCAGGTCTCTTCAGGTTTTGCTGTAGTACCTTGATACTCTAGCTAGTACCGATGTTGCAGAGGAGTTTTTCTAAGTCACTTGAAGACCTAGTGTTAAAGGTTGGGAAAATATTCTGATTGGGGGTCTCTCCAATGAATATTTGATAGAATGATCAGCTTAGGAGTCTGAGTTGGGTTGTGTATCTAAAGAGGTCAGTAAATATAGTGTTATATACATCCATCTGTAGTTTGATCATTTTCTTTCGAAAGTGGGAACTTAGAGAAATGTTGTATGTCATGGTAACTTTGTTACGAATGTGACTCTACGTTTTAAATGTATGTATTATGAATTTCAGAGTTATCCTTAAAGAAAAAATTTTATACCCCAGCTTTCTGACTTAAAAGAAAACAATTTTCCGAAAGCAACCAGCAAATTATCTTTTTAATTTACTTCCGCATGTGTTACGTAGTAATACCCTTAGGGGGTGGGTACGTGTTACAGACGCTCCCGACAAGGGAGTAGAGATGGAGGTGGCTGCGCCAGCTACACCTCCCAGGGGCGGGGATGACTACCATGGTCTCCCTAATGGGCATCTTTAGCTTTGGCCAGCTCTTAGGAAATCTTTCTTTTGGGATAGTTTGATATGAACCAATGTATTTTGAAACTGATGTTTAGTTATGACTCTTTGACCTTAAATTTAACTTCAACTTAGAAATAATGTAGTGGATCTTATGAATTATCACTTTGTAAATTTCTGTCATGAAGCCTGACTATATAAAGGCTTAAGAATTAATGAACTTGATGTAATTTTCAGGATTGTCTGTCTTTACTTTGTGTATGTTGTTTAGGTTGTAAATTGTTTAAGAAAGTAAATATCATTATTAGAAAAGAGTTTTTTAAAAAAACCTTAAGTTTTCCCAAAGAAAGTCGACATCTTACTAAAAGTGATTAATCAATTTTAAATAAAGTAGTTAATGTGATACTCGGGTTAAGGGTGTCACAACACCCGCACATATGTATGTGTATATATAATTATTTATTTATATTACTAATATATATAATTTTAATCAAATACAAATTTTAAAACCAAAATTAATCTAAAGATTCTTTAACTTTCTAAACCTAGCTGCATCTATAATTTCTTTTTGGGTGTTTTTATTTATTTATATATTTTGATTTATAATGTTTTATGAGTAGATTTAAAAGACCTTTGAATCTGTTTTTAATTGTTATAACGTTTCTTTTGTTATGTATTGTTTTTTCACAGTTAAAGTACATGTAACGGGTGCGAGTATGGGTACTTTGGTATCCAGAGGGTACATGAAAGGGTACTAAAGTTGTTACCTACGTAGGTACAGGTCCAGGTAATTTTTTCAAACGTGGGTATGGGGACGTGTACTATAATCATGGGCAGAACTAGAGTTACATGATAAGGAGGGCCAACAAATAAAACTAATGTTCATCCAATAAATATATATGCATCAAATTTCATGCAAAATATTCATAATTATGTTTCAAAACGTTAATTACGTTAATAATCTATCATAACACGGAACATTCTCATACATGTTATGAAAATCATTTATAATTGAATATACATTAGCTTTTTTTTAACAATTTTCTTTACTTTTTAAAATATACTAGTAATCCACAATGTACCGTTAGTTTTTAATATATATATATATATATATATATATATATATATATATTTATTTATTTATTGAGACTGTCCACTACTAAATGTATTTGATGATTCTTGTGACCTTTTTATTTTTATTTTAATCATCGACCAAGAGTATCCCCACCGGAAGCTGAGACTAATCTCATGTGGGGGAGTGAATGGCCTCTAATGACGGAAACCCCTTCTAACGGAAATTTGTTCCATACTAATTCTTTATATATCTACATATATATTCATATATATATATATATATATATATATATATATATATATATATATATATATATTTCTTCATTTATTTATTATATAATAATATATATAAAAGGAAAAAGTCAGGGAGGGCCACTAGGGATGAAAATGGGTAGGGTCTGGGTAAGGTACTATAGTACCCACCACACCCGCGTTTGGAAAAATTACTCGTATCCGGACTCGTACCCGTGCGGGTAGCAACTTTAGTATCTTTATCCATACCCTCTGGGTACCTAAGTACCCTTACCCACACTCGTTACCCGTACTTTAACTGTGAAAAAATAATAAATAACAAAAGAAACATTATAACAATTTTAAAACGATTCAAATGTATTTTAAATCTTCTCATAAAACATTACAAATCAAAATATTTAAATAAATAAAACATTCAAAAAGGAATTATCGATGCAACTAGATTTAGAAAGTTAATAATCTTTAGTTTAATTTTGGTTTTAAAATTTCTATTACAGTTTAAATTATATATATTAGCAATATAAATAAATAGATAATTATATATATATATATATATATATATATATATATATATATATATATGTATGTATGTGTGTGTGTGCGGGTATGGGACGGGTGAATACCATAGTACCCGTACCCACACCCATACCCATTCAATTTTGCGGATAATTACTCATACCCGGATCCTTACCCATTATATAGGTAATTACCCTACCCATTATGAATAATTTTTTCGGGTACCCAATAAGTAGGATATAAATTGCCATCCCTAAAAGCCACTTCCCCCAAGCCACAATGTGGCTCCATTACTGACTCTAGTACCCTACCCATTACCTTTTCTTAACAGGGTTATTTGGGTTGTTTGTATTCTCAGGGGCTATTTTGTTTAGCTGATCTTCAACCTTATGACAACTAATTCATTTGCTTTAGGTTGATATAATATCCATAGTTAGCCCTCTAATGGTTTTCTAAGCTGATACATTATATCCGGATTCGAATACCTCTAATTATTGTTTCAGATCATCTTGGGTTATTAAAAAAAAAAACCCTATTCGTATTTGCATGTCACCCCTTTATTGCAAATGATGCAAAGTAAATTTGGTTAAGTAAATATATACCACCAGTTCTTAGTTTATATAGAACTTGCACCATAAACCTCAAGGGGTTAATTCCACTTCACAGGGAAAAAAAAAAAACTTACGATGATTCCTTGCCAATTTGAGTTGAGATCCTCTTCATTTTTCTCTCTATATTTACCTTCCATTTAGAAGAGAGATAGACACAAAGGAGGGGTTTGTATTTCAATTTTTTTTTATCATTTAAGAAAAATTAAATATTTAAAAACCACTTGTGTCTGTCTCTCTCCTAAATAGAAGATAAATGGAGATGATGTTTACTGGTTTTATTTAGTTATCTGTATTTCTTTTATTATTGCAGTTTTTTTTTATATATTATTATTGTAGATTTTGATTCCATGGAGGAGGAAGAGAAGGTAAAGAAGCACACCAAAAATTCAGGTACATACAACATCACTAACTAAAAAAGAAAATACCAGTACAGAGTTAGATGACATGACAGGCAAAGAGAAAAACATCAATTTTTGTTTTTCAAAAATAAACTTTACATTAACCCTCGTGCACTGCACGTGCATCAAAAGAACAAGCAAAATCCTGCATCTAAGACCGAAAAACCCATGCTCAACATAATGAAATTACCATCCTACCCTTCCCATGAATATCCCTCCCGCTAAACACACCCTTCTCCCTCCTCCTCCTCCACCCTCCTCTCCGGCGCCGGCGACGTCTTCACCTCACGGCCGCCGCCATGACGCGCGTTCCACCGGCAACAGTGCCCCCCAGCATCCAAAGCATCAGATATGGGCTTAATGACCAAAATGCCCTCCCCGGTAACTGCACAGCAGAACGCGCCAAGAAACACCACAAGCGAAACGACGCCGTGCAGCTCCTCGTCCGGCCTCCAAAACACGCTCAACGCCAACGCCACGAGCTGAAGCGGCAGCGCCACGAGAACCGTCGAAGCCAACGAGAAGATCCTCACCCTTAGTCCCTTATTGATCACCAAAGAAAGCACCCTCCAACAAGAGAACAAGAACCACAACGAGTACCCTATGCCAAACCCCGCGAACACGACACTGTTCAAGAAAGGGTAGGAACAAAGAACCGTCTGGCTCCCGAAACCGTCGTTGATAACCACCGAGTTCTGTCGGAGGAGCCAAGGCACGTGGCTCACCAACGGGTCGAAGAATATCAGCAGCCCTTGGAGGGTGGTTATGGGGAGGCACGTGAGGAGCACGAAGGTTATTGCCCACGTGTCGTTCGGCGTCTTCTTCTTGATGGAAGCGTTGAGGAGGAAAAGTAGGGTAACGAGGAACGCGGGTTCGAAGAACCCTAACGAGAGGAAAACGTGAACCTTGCAGAGATGGGTTTGTTGGGTGATGGAGAATGAGGGTAGGAAAGGGTAAAGGTATCTTCTACGGAAGAAGGGTAGGCGGAGAAGTTCTGTTATGGCCCAGAAGAAGACGAAGAGCACGAGGAGGAAACGGACGGTCCAGATTGAGTTGAAGCCTTGGAGGTGGGTGAGGGATTTGGATTTGAAGCGAAGGTGGAAGATGAAACAAAGGGAGAGAACGGAGAGAATGATGAGGGATGAGATGAATGTTACGGTGGTGAGGTCGAAAGCTGAATTGAGAATTGGTGATGCAGGCATGGATACCATGGATCAGAATCTGTACCGTACGTACGTGTATGTGTGTACGTATATCTTTATTTTCTCTGATGATCTCTCTCTAAAATGATTTTTACTTGGGGGAAAGGTTTTTGCCGGAGATGATGGGGTTGTGGTGGTGCTGGCTCTGGTGGCGGCGGCGGGACTGGCGGTGGAGAGAGAGTGAGGTTAAGCATGGGAGAATGGGGGTTGATGTTGTTGTTAAAGGCATGTATGGGGGTGGTGAGTTTGATCGGAAGGGGATAGTGGGGGAAGGGATTTTTAGGTTTTTTTTTTTTTTTTCCCTTTTTCCTCTCCCTCTTCCTCCCACTATTCCCAACCGGTTTGGGAGAACAGCTACAAAAAGATTTGGGTTTTGAAAGAGATAAAACCTGAAGGAGAATAGGTAGAAGAAAGAGAGAGGTCCCTTTGTTTTTGTTTTTTGTTTTTCCTTTTTTCTTTTCTTGTTAATTGGTATAGGGAGGGGTGTCTTTGTGGTGTAATGAGAAGGATCCTTTAATTTCGGTCCTGTGCGGTTATGGACAAAGAAAAGAAACAACAAGCAATACCCTTGCCTTGTTTCATCTTTCTGATAACTACTTTCATCTTTTAACACCCTCGCCATATTCTCTTTAATTTTCAGTTATCACACACAAAATTTATTATTATATGATAATAATAAAGGGTATTATATATCTTATATAATCTTTTTTTTGACAAAATATCGTATATAATCTTTTTCCCCCTAATTTCTGATCTCTGATAAACAACCTTATATTGGCTAATTATGATGATATGATATTGATTTTTCTTATTGGGATTGTGTTGTTCTAGTTTAGTCTCCTATACTATATATGATTAGATTTTGTTGATTTACATTATAATTATTGCTATCCTAATTGTACTAATGTTTGCCATCCAACATGCGCACACAGGTATGTATAGAATAATTATTTGTGTATTCCAGTTGTCGAGATTTCTAATATCTTGTAATTTCTGATTTGGCAGGTGAATTAAGTGGGTGGTTATGGTATATTGGGTCATGTGATTTGTTGTCTAAAATGAGGTACAACACGGATTTCGGGAGTTTTGGTCTTGTATTATTGAAAGAGGAATACAAATCGTGACAACTAATGTTCTATAGTATGCAATGCAATGCAAGTGAAATGTCGAGTTGTGTAATTGTGTTGTGTTGTGTCTGTCTGTATGCACAAAAGCTAATGGTCAGATTCGGTTACTTTGGTTTCACTTTCATCTGATAATTCCAACAGCATATCCATTATTTATTTATTTGGATGGCAAAATCAGATGGATTGACCTGAGGCAAGATGGACATATAGCATTTAGACTCTTTCCAAAAAGAAAAATATGTTTGTGCGCGCATTTGGAAATTTTTTATGTTATTTTTCAATTCGTCTAGTCTATTGACGGAGACCTTTTTTTTTTTTGACAATTGACGGAGACTTTTTGACGACTTTAATTTTGGATTCCTCTTATAAATTGATTATGATATATATCTTATTTATAATTTATATATATCTATATAAATATATATTTTTTCTTAATAATTTTAATTATGTCTACCTATTTTATAATTTTAATTATTTTATTTTTATCTATATTTTATTTAAATTTCATCTGAATTTAAAAATATGTATGCAATTATGCACATGATACTTGCTAAATTTATGTTATATATCCATCCAAAAAGCATCAATATTGTAAATTAAAATTAGTATAGATTTCCAAAATATAATTAATATACTAATAGCTTGTTTGGTTTGTAAAAAAAAAAAGCTTGTTTGGATGACCTTTCAAAATAAGGTATTTTTTGTGTTTCAGAAAATGTTTTTAAAAATTAAAAGCTATTTTATGTTTTGAAAATAATATTTAAGAAGTACTTTTCTCTCTAAACAGTAAAAAAAGATGAGTTATTATTTTAAGGGTAAAAACCCATTTTGGTCCCTGACAAAAAGTGCGCGGGCCATTTTAGTTCCTGACAAAAAAAACTACTCCGTTAGTCTCTAACAATTACTAACGTGGGATACATTAGTCCTTGCGTTGACTTCCGTTAGCCAGCATCCGTTAGTTGGGTGACGTGGCCGTTAAATTGTCCTAGCTGGCCCATGTTTAATCAAAACGACGTCGTTTTGCACAGTGAAGGCCAACAATTAGCTTCTTCTTCTCCTTCACTCTGTTAGCATGTCTAGCTAGTTGAAACTTCAACCCACAGTTAACTAAAATCCTATCAGTTGGTTCCTCTGACCACTCCACCACCTTCGATCTCAACCTCGACGACTCCGCCACCTCCAAATTTCATCATTTTTCTCAGAAATCACCCGAAGAAGATGAAGAAAAACACAACATAATATGAAATTTTCTTGATTCTCAAAAACCCTTTTAACTCCCGATCGGAACCCACTAAGCCAGACAGTGTGAAATGGAAGTAAAGCAAGATCAAATTCAATTCCAATTGTAGCAAAACAAAAGCAAAGCCAGTACATCTCCACCAGCTAGCAGAGCCAAAACCCTTTTACCACAAACCCCAGATGAATTTCTGCAACAAGTTTTCATTTTGATGAAGACAACTAGTAACTTGATCCAAAAAGGCAACATAATAACCCTTTTAAGTTTTATCAGAAACCGGATGAATTTTTACATCAAGCATTCAATTTTATGAAGAAAAACAAGAAGGAGCAAATATAAATAACCCCCATTTTTCAAAACGAGAAGAAAGCTGGATTTCTTGAACTGGATGACACCCTTCAATAGAAAACTCTTGCCAGCAACGAAAACAGATTAGGAAGAGGATTTGGGGTTGAAAACTTGTTCCAAGAGGATATTGGCCACACACCACGGCATCAATATGTGTGGATGCGGAGCAGAGGAACATTGTTTGCGGATGCGATATGTGTGGAGGAGTGCAATCGGAACCATGGCGATTTCACTGATGTTATAATGCCATGGTCTTGTTCATGTTGCGCAGATGATGGGTCAAATAATAGGGTCGATTCGCATGAGATTGGGCGGATTTGAAGGTTAAGAAATTGGGGTTCTTAGAAATTTCAACCAGACCTGCGAACACAGTGAAGAAGAAGAAGCTGAAGAAACGACGTCGTTTTAGGACGATTTAACGGCCACGTCAATTAACGGATGCTGGCTAACGGAAGTCAAATGCAGGGACTAACGTATCCCACGTTAGTAATTGTCAGGGACTAACGGAGTAGTTTATTTTGTTAGGGACTAAAATGGTCTGCGTATTTTTTGTCAAGGACCGAAATGGACCTTTACCCTTATTTTAATAGACATGACAAATTTTTAGCAGAGACACGGGAAGAGGGATAGCAAAAGGGTCAGCAGATTTCCATCTCTATAAAACAAGCAAAACCAACAACAAAAAATGCCGGCAACCTTGTTAATCCCTCCCAAACCGAATTCTGCACTAAGCTAGATTTAGATATTAAATAAGTTTGTAACATTTTAGTGGGAAAAAAAAGAAAGGAAAAAGTGAGATCGAGGTATGATTCTGCCAACAACTAAACAGGCAATACATATAAAACCTACATTTCCAGTGATCACTTTCTGTTCCACCCATAAACTTATAAAAACTTTTCTTCTTTTCCTCTGTCTGTGTGTTATGCACCTGCATCCCACTAGTGATAATAAAAATATCGACAATTTTTGTAGTTTTGTCGTCCCTAACCAATATCATCATGCATTGTGGTCCAAGTTGATGGACGTATAAATTCACCAGCTCGCTGGACTTAGAAGTTAAAGTTATATCTAATTTAAATGTTGATTGTATTTAATTTGGAAATCAGAATAAGCTAATTAAAATGAATTAGCTGCTTTAATTTCTGAAAACAAAGTTATAAGAGCAACAATTGGTTGAACAAATTAATTCCTCTTGCTTGTGTTAGATGTATGATTAAAACTATTTATTTAACTTTATCTAACTGCTTAAATTTTTATGAGTGATGATATGTGCTTGTACATTGTTCAAGCATAAAGCTTAAAGAATTTTTATGTGAGATGACGTCTTAGAGGTATAATATAATTATTCATATGTTAATTCTAAGAGATCAAAGGAGAGTATCTTAATTTATAAACAGGAAGCAGACAAGAAAAAGAAAAGAAGGGCTCTGAGACCTCACATTGAGCTTCTTTTTATACAAGGCCATGGAACTTTGTCTTAGTAACCAAGGAAATATCAGCCCCTTTATTCAGGTTTGGGTACAGTGCAGTGCTGTAGCAGCAGCAGCAGGTCTAATTTGAGGAAGAGTTGAGAATGCAGAAAAGCAACGAAAGGGAGAAAGAGGTGCAAAATACATTGATCAATAAAAAAAATAATTAGCCAGAAGAAGGAAGCCTGTTTATCATTAAGAAACTAATCGATTGAACACATTTAACATATGTTGCTGGTCTTATATACTTGGCTAAAAAGTAAAATCAAACTTTTGATATTTTTAATGTACAGAACTATGGTTTTTATTTTTATTTTTTTATTATATAAAAGGATGTACAGAACTATAAATGCATGGTGCAATTTAAATTAAATTAATTACAATGTTTATGGTGCAACTTGGAATCCTCATTGCACACTCCACAGGATCATTATCTTTGTTTAACTCTGATAGCTCTTAGCAAGAAGACAACTTGTTATTGAACACATATAGAAAACTTACTCTTTCATATAAGCTAAATCAGCGCTGATGATCCTTTCACTTTTCTTTTTCCACACTTTTTGTGCAACAAAAAGTTTCTCTGTTTTGTGAAATGACCTGACCTAAACTAAAGTTACCTTTCGTTTTTCATTTTCTTCTATATATTATGTGTGTGTATATATATACTGCTGAAAGTTTAATGTAATAAGATTACCAAAAATTTAAATTTGTAGATTAATTATTTGAATCAAATATTAGTTATTCGAACTTAATTAGAATTAATTTGACACGAGCTAAGGGAATATATTTGTAGAAGATATAAAATATATAAAGAGAGACCTAAAGAGGGGATTCTAAAGAAAGATTTTCAAAAGACAGCAGAAAGACATCTCCTTTTATAAAGAAAGAAAAGATAGCAATAAAATAGATTCTATTCCACAGAATAATTTGTCACACTATATGCTTCAACTTACTATTCTTCTCCATCCATGTCTTCCACTGAAAAGGAACTTATTACTGAAAATGATAATTAAAAAAAAATTAAAAGAGAAGATGATAAAGAACATATAATTGAATAATAATTGGTAAAGCTGATACGGTGGCGATCCACACACATGCAGGTCTGGAAACAAAACCTAACCACACACAAACAAAAGAAAAACAATTTGAAAATCAATAGCACATGCGGTAAATGATTTGTTAATGTTTTGAAGGTTTAAAAAAAAATCTCCATTTCGGTAGCTCATTTTTCTTTGGTCTATACAGATATCAAGGGAAGAAGAGCTATCATATATAGGTGCACATGCTTACTATTTTAAGTACCTTAATTAAAACTTAGAAGTCTAAGACGTTGGGAATGAAAACCCTAAGAAACTATAGGATAAAAGACAACAACAGATCCTATATAGAGAGAGAGACAAAAGATCTTGAAACCCATCATATGAAATTCAGATCCAATGATGAGCAACAGCCAACAATCATAAGATACGGAAACTGAAACAATCATGATAGCCAGAACTGAAAATGTAAAACTGAAACTCAAAAGCAAAATGATGGGTGCCTTTTTCTGTTCTGTTGAAGACAATAGCCATGTACAGTCAAATCTATCATTATTACACGGATCCACCATCACTGAATCACTCCATAAATCTCCACAAGAAAAAAAAGGGACGAAAACACATGAGGTTAACAATATAATATAAATAGCTGAAAATTGGAGAGAGAAAAATAATAATTATGGATTATGATATAACTCACCTGGAGATTATATCTATGCAGAAGAACCTATTTGTCTTTAGATGGAAGCTGTATTTGAGGGGAATGAAGCCTGGTCCGAGAATACACTAACTCATCAACATCAACACAACACAATCTTCAGATTCTTACATAAATGAAATATATATATATATATATATATATATATATATATATATATATATATATATATATAGTTTTATAGATGGGTTTGGTGTGAAGTGAAAGCTAGTGTCATCTCCTTGGACCAGACATCATTCCCCACAAAAGATGCAAGCTTCCCGATTGTTGTTCAAAGCTAGCCTAGCTTTCTCAAATCTGATTTTGGAGCTGGTTTTGGATTGTGTTTATTCAATCATATTCTGAACTCTATAGGACGGCAACACCTTAAAGGAATGAAATGAAAATTGGGTTTTGCGGTATAAGATGGAAATGCCATGAGGAAGATAATCATTTGGTTTTAATAGAAAGTAAAAGTAATGCTGAGAGAGAATAATAATAGAGATTCGTATTTGTTTTTGTAACAAGAAAAAGTTATTGCTTTATATCATTTTATCAATCAGTATCATTTCAGATATATTTACAGGATATTGCTGTCTTTTATTTTAATATTAATTGTATTATTTTTGTTAATAAATCTAATCTATTGAATAACATAGACCAAAAACTTTTTGCTATTAAAAGCAGTTGAAAATTTCTCTCAAATAAGTAATAGGGATTTAATTGAGATGGGGTATGGTGGTCACTGCCATTTCTAGAACACACTTGTAGTTGTTGGGTGAGGGTTAAAGATGCTCTCTACTCTTATTACTATTAGTATTACGTGTCTGTTTCTGTGTTTCGTTGATTTATATATGATTTAAAAATGATCGATATTTCAATCACTTTCTTATCACATCTTTCTTGCAATTTTTTCTTTTTAAGTAATAATATAAAATAGAAAATGCTCGTCTAATTAAGGTGACTTCATCTGTAAGGATTTATGTCTAGAGAAAAATATGATTTTAAATACATATTCTTTTCTTTTCTAAACGAGTATGGGCATAAGAAATATGAAAAAAAAGGTGGTAGACATATCTTTTGTTTGGGGGTGATCGTTCTGCAACCAACAAGAAAAAAAAAACAAAGGTAATATGCAATTGTTCAAGATGTGTACAGACATTAAACTCTAGGTTCGATTTTTCCTACCAATATCTATCTAGATCGGATGCAATAAGGTATATCGGTGAATCTCCTTCAGATTACAATGGAGATACCCAAATCAAATATATCGTCAATGATAATTGACAAATTATCAGTTTCCTTAATTCTGTCTGCACGTAAGGAAATAAAGGAGGTTATTTGACTTGTAGAAACTCAAGCAAAATCAAATAGAATTTTACATGTTGAAGTGGTTCTTTCATGTTGAAAGAAGCAGTGCAATACAACATATATTTATGAAAAAAAACACACTCATTAAAAAAGATTTGAAAATCATGAAGAGACATATCATTAATGTTCTTAAACATCTTTCCAACTTGGTTTCTTGTATTTTCATTATTTTGGAAATCGCTCGTATCTTTATTTTGATGATTTAGGGGGAGAGAGAAAGTGATGTAATTGAATTAGAATAATGAGTAAAGCTAATTGGTCCTGATTTGTATGTTAGATTTAATTTTGGCTGGTTACCTAGCTAATTTACATTATAATAGGAAAAAAAAAACTTGATAACAAAGTCACTAAACCTATGTTATTTGTACAATTATTTTGGACACCTGGATGACACCCACACTCACAATTGCATATAATATATCTACTCTATTTTAAAATATCATACATCTCAATTTCACTCACACTCACATCAATCTACTGTGTCTATACTGGTGTCCAAAAAATATAAGTTTTTTTTTAGTACAACGAGCCAATAGTTGTTTTACGATAATATCAAATAAACATAGCGTGCATAGGTTCATGGGTGAATAATAAAACAAATATATATTTTTTTCTTTTTCTTTTCAAATTATTCTCACACCCTTTGAATAATTCGTTAAAAAATATTACTGTAAAATTTACTGACCTAGTTAGCTAGTTTTTCAAGTAACATACCTATGAGAAAAATTGATTTTAATTGGTTATACATTTGGACGTCCTTTATTTGATTTCCTTGAATAATTTTAACCACAATTTTTTTTTTTTGAAGGGCAAGCTCAAACTTGACAACTTTGCTTATCTTACAATAATAAAAAAAAAAGTGTTTTAATATCATATCTTAACTTCTAGGTTTTGCTTATTAAAAAAAAAAAAAAAAACATTAACTTCTAGGAATGGCGAAAGTGTTTAGTCAAAAAAAAAAAAAGGAATGGCGAAAGTGACGTGTATTGCATAAAGCCTTACTCTTAACTTTTTTAGTGCAATTTTACGTTAATTAAATTTTAAGAATATTAAAATCAGTAAAACCACACGCCAGAAAGAAAAAACAATCTATAGCTCCCTCTCTCTCTTAACCTTATTTCTATTGTTCTTTTTCTTCTTCCTCATCCATCAAAAGTGGTGGTTTTGGATCATTTTTTGGCATAGAATCACCTCTCTACAACGTTTTTTTATCTCCTCTTATCTAAATAAGTGATTTTTCCACATAGATCTGGTTTTTCTTTCGTGTTTTTCCTTGTTTTCATCGTCTGGGTTCGGTGGTGTTTTGTTTGTCGTCTTGTTGCAGCGTCGTTTGGTTTCCCGTCTTGTTGCAGTATCGTTTGGTTCAGATTGACAGATCGGCTTCGATCCATTACAGATTCAATCAAGACTTAGGCGTCAACGTTACAGATCCGAAGGCATGAGTATTCCGGTCACTTTGATTTTGTCATATTTTTAGGCATTTTGCCGTGTTATGCTATTAACCTGGTGCTGTGAGTTTGTTTGCAGATTCATCCTTTTCGATTTTTAGCGATGTTGAATTTGTATTGTTTTTGATATATTTTATCAATTTGAATGAATGAATATCTTTTTAGTAAAAAAACAAAAGTTTTAAGAATATTACAACAATAATGCTACCAAAAAAGAGAGGGTAAAGGCTGTGGAGATCAATGTATAAATATGCAAGATATCATTAAAAAAAAAAGCAGCAAGATATCGATTTGATATATATCATTCAGTGACCTACACGAGTTATTTTAGGCCTTAATTTTAATGTGATACTACTACACGTAAAAATTTATTGTTTTACATTATAATTTCTTTAAAAATAAAATTAATGTTTATATTGTTATAAAGAAAAGAGAATAGAGAGAAGGGATCACTAGTGCAAAATATACAATATACGGAGAAGGTTTACGTCAGTTAACCAAAAACTAGACGTTAAAAAGGGTGCGGTGGCAGTTTTGTAAATATCAGACTTCATTAATTCAATTTTAACGTCAGTTGTTGTAAGGACTGACGTTAAAAGTGAAGTGACTTCACTTTTAACTTCTGTTCTTTCATCAACAGACGTTAACGGTTATTTTAATAAATTTTTTATCTAATATACGTACCCTTCCGCATTGCCTTCCTCAAAGTATCAGTTTCACAATTGCTTTGATGTTTTGTGTTTCTGTTTTGAAAACTAAAATATATGTGCGAAGTATAAGTTGAATCAATAACCCAAACCGGATCTCATTCATGAAGTGTAATACAGACTGATACAGAAGATTGAAAGGGTTTAAAATCCTATAAAAAGTTACAATGAAAGGGTTTAAAATCCTAAACATTTGTTGAGGCTTCGTTCCCTTCACGGGTGAGCAAGAGAGGAGAGTCGAGCGACTGAGTTTTCCAGAGCGGCTGAGCAAGGGTGCACCCGGTCTGTTTCAGCAATGGTCTTGGAACAGTCATTTGCTTCCAAAGCTGAGGTTCTGGAGCTGTAGCTGCCGATTCTCCGGAAAAATGATAAGGTGAGCAACTCACATTATGTGATTTACACAATCTTATCACCCATGTTATGTGATTTACATAACCTCAGAAGTTGTTTGACCATTAAGACAAAGATATTTGAGTTTAGGAATAGGAAGAAAGAGTGATGAAGTTAATCTCCATGGCAGAGCCATATTGTGAAGCAGAAAATTAAAAGGATGGAAGGAAGCTATTTATAGGAGCAGGGGATGAAGTTACTAAGCTATTCTGATTTTCTTGAAAACTTATCTATAAACTTAATGCTCATTAAGAGGATTAAGTTACAAGGTGCATGGGTAAGTAGCACAGTAGTCAAATGAATGAATGTTCTTGCAGAAACTTATACACCTTTAACGTCAGTTGTTTAATACAACTGACGTTAAAAGTGTTTTTAAAATAAAAAATATTTATTTTTAACGTCAGTTTTTTATACAACTGACGTTAAAAGTGTGATTTTTACTTCAGTATAATAAATAGCCGACGTAAATAATCCTATATATTATAAACGTGCAGAATGAATATTGGAAATAATGTAATATACGGGAACTTGACAATCATAAATTAAGTTGACGTTAAAAATGAGGTGGTGACAGTTTGTAAATATTAAATCACTATTTGCGTCAGTTGTGTAAAGAACTTGTGTAAATATTAAACAAGTTTATTTTTAATCTTCGTTAACTAGCTTGAATTAGTAAACATATTCTTGTGAAAATTAAAATAAATAAACACTTAACATAAAAGTGTTATATGTATAATCAAATCATATCTCATTGAAGCGATTCATAAGTTACAATTACATGATTAAAAGATAAAAAATTTCTGTAATATAGCACTAAAATGTTAAAAAGTTTCTGCTTCAACATCAATTTCTTCTCAGTTCTGTCCTCAGAAACTTCAATGGATGCATCGATCCCCTCCCTCATTTGAAGTCCTTGATGCTCCATCTGTGCTTTATCCACAGTCACTTGGGGAGGAGATGGAATAAAGTGAGGGAGTCATATTATGTGATTTAATCAACCTCAGAAGTTTTTTGACCATTAAGACAAAGACCTTTAAGTCTAGGTATAGGAAGAAATAACAAAAGTCTCAAATGTGATAGAACCATATTGTGAAGGAATAGAAAACGCACGAAATATAGAGGAAAAGAAGAGGGTGTATTTACAGACTGATACAGAAGAATGACACTTTATATAGAGAATAGAGTCTCTCTGATTTTCTTGAAAACTTATCTATAAACTTAATGAGAAATTAAGAGTTACAAGGTGCATGGGTTAGCACAGTAGTCAAAGGAATGAATTTTTTTGCAGAAACTTATACACTTTTAACGTCAGTTGTCTTCAACAACTGACGTTAAAAGTGCTTTTAAAATAAAAAATATTTATTTTTAACTTCGGTTGTTTAATACAACTGGCGTTAAAAGTTTGATTTTTACTTCAATTAAATAAATAGTCAAAGTAATTAATGTTTTTGGATAAACGTATACACTTTTAACGTCAGTTTCTTAAGACAACTGACGTTAAATATATGACCTTTAACGTCAGTTTTTACAAACAACTGACGTCAAATGTTGTTTTATTTTGGTTTACACCCGCGCGCCTTCTGCACTTCGCTCTGTACGTCTCTTTTCTCTTTTCATCACGCTCAACCCTCACTCTTAACCCTCACTCTCACTCTCACTCTGTCCTAATCGCGAGCTCATCTCCACCGCAACCACCGCGAGGGCTTCTTTGCCACCACCGTGAGGTACACTCTTAACCCTAACTCTGTCTTTCCATGCATTCTTTGCAATAACTTGACATCTCTCTTTCCCCTTCCCGCGCACTAACTCTCCTTGTCCCTCTGCTCTCAGTAACCACATCGAACGTTGGCCCGCACTCGAGCTCCCCTCCCCACCACTACGCGAGCACCTATTTCTGGTGAGTCTTTAGGGCACATTTTTTTATTTTTGGTTTTGAGTGTATGTTGAAACTGTAGTCTTAGTAGTTGAAACTTGAAACCGTGAGTTTGAGTTGTTTGGAATGTCTCTATTTTTGGTTTTGAGTGCATGTTGCTCTGCTGGTTGATCTGTCACGGCCGTGATGCTCATCACGGCTAGGCCGTGATCAGTTCTGTTTGTGATGGTCTGGTTCAGTTGGCACGTTACGGCCGTGATGGACATCACTGCCAGGCCGTGACCAGTGCTTGGCAATCTTCAAAAACTATAGTTTTCAATCTCCCGTATTGTCCTTATATTGGATATATGTTTTGTATATCTACAGGACCTATCTAGTTATGGATCGTAGTTGGATGGTTTGTAAGCGCACTAGTGCTGAGTATTTTAAGGGGCTGGGAGAATTTATAGAATTTGCTCAAAGAAATGTTCCTAATAGTAATGGAATGTTCTGTTGTCCTTGTGTCAAGTGTTTGAATACGAGGAAATGTACGGTGAAGGATATACGTACCCATTTGATTTGTGAAGGGATTTGCTTGAGTTATACAAGATGGATATGGCATGGTGATGTGTTGTTGAGTAGTACGGCAAGTGTCTCCCAAAGTGAGGACGTTGACGTAGATATGGAGGATGATCGAGTAGAGGACATGATCCGTGATATTGGACAAGAATCTTTTCATCGAGCTCATGTGTATGATAGGTTGTGCGGTGATGCAGATAAGCCTTTATATCCAGGGTGTACTACTCATACACGGTTGTCGGCGGTGCTAAAATTGGTTTGTGTGAAGGCAAGAAATAGTTCGACCGATAAAAGCTTCACGGAATTGCTTGAAGTGTTGAAAGACTTGCTTCCGGAGGACAACACATTGCCTGACCGTAACTATGAGGCCAAGAAGGTATTGTGTCCTATGGGTATGGAGTATAAGAAGATACACGCATGCCCCAATGATTGCATATTGTACACCGGTGTTCATGAAGACAATCACGATTGCCCCAAATGTGGGTTATCACGATACAAAGTGAAGGGTGGTGATGATGATGATGATCTTGATGTTGTGAGAAAAAGGGTCCTCCTGCGAAGGTGTTGTGGTATCTTCCAATAATTACAAGGTTCAAGCGATTGTTTGCCAATGCAAAAGATGCGAAGAATCTTAGATGGCATAATGATGAGAGGAAACGTGATGGAAAGGTTCGTCATCCTGCTGATTCTATGCAATGGAAGAATATCGATACTATGTTTCCAGATTTCGCCGATGAGCCAAGAAACCTAAGGCTTGGACTTGCTACGGATGGAATGAATCCTTATGGTAACATGAGTAGTATTCATAGTTCATGGCCCGTTCTGTTGGTAATTTACAACATGCCCCCTTGGTTGTGCATGAAGCGCAAATACATGATGTTGTCTATGATGATTTCGGGCCCAAAGCAACCGGGAAATGACTTAGATGTTTATCTAGGTCCCTTGATTGAAGACTTGAAAACGCTGTGGGTGGAAGGTGTTGATGTAGTTGATGGGTATTCTCATGAGACTTTCAAGCTTCGTGTCATGTTATTTTGCACCATCAATGACTTTCCAGCATACGGTAACTTGTCCGGGTACAGTGTCAAGGGGCATAAAGCACGCCCTATATGTGAAGAAGGCACATGATACACTCAGTTGCATCATGGAAAGAAGACGGTTTACCTTGGGCATCGAAGATTTCTTAGACGTGATCACCCATATCGTAAGATGAAAAAAACTTTTAATGGATGCCAAGAGACAGAAGAAGCACCGGCAGCCTTAATTGGAGAGCAGGTTTATCAGAGGGTAAAGGGCATCGATGTTATATTCAGCAAGTCCAAAAAGAAAGGTAAAGCTGCTAAGAAAAACATATGGAAGAAGAGGTCGATATTCTTTGATCTTCCATACTGTCACAAGCTTGATGTCAGACACTGCATTGATGTGATGCATGTGGAGAAAAATGTGTGTGATAGTGTGATCGGGACGCTTCTCAACATTCATGGCAAGACAAAGGATGGTGTGAATGCTCGTCTCGACCTCGTTGCTATGGGTATACGAGAGCAGTTAGCTCCAGTTGTTGAGGATGGTAAGCGGACTTATTTGATGCCAGCATGTCATACTTTGTCAAAAAAAGAGAGACAAAGTTTCTGCGGGTGTCTTCAGGGCATCAAAGTTCCACACGGTTACTCTTCAAATATGAAGAGGCTTGTCTCTAGTGATCTTAAATTGGTTGTCTTAAATCCTCATGATTGTCACATCTTGATGCAACAACTTCTGCCCGTTGCTATTCGTGGTATTGCTCCAAAAAATGTGAGACATGTCATTACTCGGTTGTGCTCATTCTTCAATTCTATATGTAGCAAAGTCGTTGACCCCCGTATGTTGGATGACTTGGAAGTTGAGGCTGCTACAATCTTGTGCCAATTGGAGATGTATTTTCCTCCTTCCTTTTTCGACATAATGGTTCACTTAATTGTTCATTTGGTGAGGGAGATTAGATTATGTGGGCCGGTTTTTCTGAGATGGATGTACCCAGTTGAGCACTACATGAAGATCTTGAAAGGGTACGTGAAGAATCCTCATCGTCCGGAAGCATCTATTGTTCAAAGGTATGTTGCAGAAGAAGCTATTGAGTTTTGTTCGGACTACCTTCATAACACGGATCCTATAGGGGTTCCTAAGCCTCGGCATGATGAGATCAGATGTCAAGGTAAGGGTACACATGGCTTAAGAATTAATAGCAAGGATCGGGAGGAAGTGCTTCAAGCACATTTGTATGTATTGAACAACATCGAATGTGTCCAGCCTTTCTTATTTTAACATAAAAGAAAAGTCAATCAAGAAAACCCTCGAATGAGCGAAAGGTGGTTGTTGAACAAGCATAACAAGACTTTCTTACCATGGTTCAAGGAAGAAATGCTTAAGGATGGTAGTACTGCTTCTGATGACATAAGATGGCTAGCACGTGGGCCTAGCTTCAACGTCATATGTTGGAGCGGATACGACATAAATAACTTTTCCTTTTATACAAAGGAACAAGATAACAAGAGTACCATGCAAAATAGTAGGGTTATGATCGTGGCCGAAGCAATGCACTTCTCTAGTGCAAAGGACACAAAACCCGTTAAAGCACCGACACCTTACTTTGGATATATTGAAGATATTTGGGTGCTCGATTACACTTAGCTTACGGTGCCGGTTTTTAAATGTAAGTGGGTTGATAGTAATGGTGGTGTACAAATTGACGAATTGGGGTTCACATTGGTAGACGTCAACAAGTTAGGTCATATAAATGAGCCTTTCATAATGGCTTCCCAAGCAAAACAAGTGTTCTACATCACTGATCCTTCTAACAAAAGGTTGTCCGTGGTTCTCCAAGGAAAATCAAGATTCAAATCTTGATATTCCTGAGACTACTTCTTTTTCAACAAACATGCCTACTATAATCGAGGAGACACAGGTGGACGATGTACATGCCACTCGTGATGATCATCACGAAGGGATATTGATATAGGTAGTTTAAACTTAGTATACATTTATTTTTATTTATATTTCTGTATTTATTTTGAGTTATAACCTATGTTAATAAATATATATTGTTTCTAAACAGGCATACATATGGATCATTGTTCCATTTTTCCTTTGCAATTCTGTAATGTGTGTGATATTCTGTGTTACTGGGATATTTACTGAATGCAGGGATAGCTGAGGGGAGTGATATTTTAAAACTGAATTTTAAAAAAATCTATTAACGTCAGTTGTATCAAAAAATTGACATTAATAGTATTTTATAAAATATACAGTACACTATTAACGTCAGTTGTGTAAAACAACCGACGTTAAAATTAAAACCTTTAACGTCAGTTTCGTAATAACAACTGACGTTAGTTTTACCAAAATTAACGTCCGTTGTCTTAAAGAACTGATGTTAATAGTTTTATGTTTAACGTCAGTTGTGTAAACAACTGACGTTAATTTTGACAAAATTAACGTCAGTTGTGTTAAAGAACCGACGTTAATAATTTTATATTTAACGTCAGTTCTCAACTGACGTTAAAATTTTAACTTTTAACGTCAGTTGTATTTACGTCAGTCCGCATTCTGACGTAAAAAATCAATTTTAACTGACGTAAAAAGCACTTATTGCACTAGTGGATGGACTTAAAAGACTAGTTCTTAGGAACTAGCTATGATCTTTATATTGATATGATTGAGTGAATACAAGAGTGAAACTTAAGGTTTTATTTATAGAGATAAATGGACTACTAATCCTGGACCAAATCAACAATCATAAATAAATACATAGTAATGATAAAGATATTATAAAGTAACAAATTGATATAGTCATCCATAATATTTAAATATTCATAACACTTCCCCTTGGATGACTATACATTTTGAATATTGCCTCGTTAAAACCTTGATAAGAAAAACCCAGTGGGATAAAAACTTAGCGAAGGAAAAAGATTACAATGTTCATAATAACTTACTTCCCCTCAAGACTACCTCAATTATGAAAATCCTTTAGCTGACATATCCCAATGTTATGCACATGTTTCTTGAAAATCGAAGTTGGTAATGCCTTCGTGAATTGATTTGCTAGGTTGTCACTTGAACGAATTTTTCAAACATCAATGTCACCTTTCTTCATACAATGTTGTTGGATTGATCTCTTCTTTCATTTATCCACATGCTCCTGTAATGTACTTGATCATAGCTCTTAGCCATATGCACTAACGACTTGTTCATGAATAGAACATATCTCTGAATGAATTTATGAGCTAGTTGTGATTATTTGCTTCACGGATCGTCATGAGTTAGTAGTTTCTCACGGAGATAACAGAGAATATGTTTGACTCCTTTCCAATGTCTTCAGGTTGATGTTGAACTAAATCTTGATAATAAGTTCACTGCAAGAGCTATATCCAATCTAGTACTATTTGCAAGATACAAAAGTGCTCCAATAGAACTAAGATATGGTATTTCAGGATCAAGAATTTCTTCATCATCTTCTTATGGACGAAAAGGGTCATTTTTCACATCAAGTGAACAAACAACCATTGGAGTGCTTAATGGATATGCCATATCCATATAAAAATATATATATAATAAGATTGATGAATAAGTATTCCACTCGCAAAATGTTCAACTTGAAATTCAAGACGAAATTTTGTTTTTCCAAGATCCTTCATTTGGAAACTCGTTTTGTAAGTACTCTACAGTCTTTGAGATCTCTTCTGGAGTCCCTATTATGTTTAAGTCATCAACATAAACAACAACTATTGTAAATCCAAAATTTGTTTTCTTAATGAAAATACGAGGACATATAGGATTATTCTCATACATATTTTTCAATAAATAGTCACTCAAATGAGTGTACCACATTCGTCCTGATTGCTTTAATCCATACAATGATCTTTGCAATTTTAACAGAGTACATTTATCGAGGTCTTGAATTACATGCTTCAGGCATCTTAAGTCCTTCAGGGATTTTGATATAATATATATATATATATATATATATATATATATATATATATATATATATATATATATATATATATATATAATTTTCTAATGAGCTATAAAAGTAAGTTGTCATTACTTCTTTTAACCGTGTGCCAAGTCCTTCAGGGACTACCAAACTAATCAACAATTTAAATGTAATTGCATTCATAACTAAAAAGGACAACTTCAGGTGTTTGGACTACTGGTCCCAATGCTTTAGTTTGGCTAATAACCATAGCTCCTCTTGCATTATTCCTTTCAATTTTTGGCCAATTAATTTAACATCAACATTCCTCTATAATTTGAGCTTCACACACTCATTATCATTAATAATTTCATAAGCAATTGATGTTACATATGCAAATATATTATCAACAATATGGGTGCGTTTGATATGCATTAAGGCACGGGACAACACATGACAAGCAGGGCAGTATGGTACAATACAACCTCTCGAGTCACATGACAACTTTTTGTCATGTACATCGTTTGATAGATAATGGACAATACGAGTAAAATAATATTAATTTTACTATGATACCATTTGAAATATATATTATTATATATTAATATACATTATTGATATATGTAAGTATTAGGTAATATATAATATATTTTTATAATATATAGTATATATGATAATATATTATTACTATAATAATAATATTATATATATCATTATATGTATTATATATAAGATTAACGTTTGAAAAAAAAATTAAATAACGTGGGGTGGGGAGAGAGAGAGGGAGGAGAGAGAGGGAGAGGGAGAGAGGAGAGGGGGAGGGGTAAAAGAGAGAGGGGGAGGAGAGGGAGAGGGAAAGGAAGGAGAGAGAGGGGGAAAGGGAGGAGAGATAGAGGGAGAGTGATGAGTGTGATTTCACCTCATCTTTGTCCATCATTTTGCATGCATTATCATGTAGTTTAGGCATATTTTTATTAGATTTTAGTTTAATTTTTCTTTGGAACGGGTAAGGCGGTTTTCGTGTGTTGTTTTGCAGAAATCAAGGGTAAAATGCTCAAGATCAACCATGATGGAGTTTGGATGAAGATGGAGCTTTAAAAGTGAAGAAAATGAGCCAAACAGAGCCCATCACGGCCTAGCCGTGATGCCCATCACGGCCATGATCGAGCAAAACTGAAAAGAAAGAAGGCTAACCAGTGAAGAATTTTCAAGGCAGAATCCGTCACGGCCAGGCCGTGATAGCCATCACGGCCGTGACGCGTATTACTTGGCTCAGAAGTAACAGAATTGGATCTAATTTGAGTTGGATTAGGACTCTAACTGCCCAATTCTATAAATAAGGGACCAGGCAGAGGCAGAAATCATCAACACATTAGGGGCTACTACTCTAGGCATAGATTTAGGATCTCTTCTTCTCTTCTCCTCTCTTCTCTTTTCTGATTTTTATTATGTTGTCATCCCAGCTTGTCATCTCCATGGCAAGACTGGAGTAGTAGCATAGTTTCTAGGGATTAGGGCTCTGCCCAAGGTTTGTAAATGATGTTAATTTGATGTTGAAACCATTGTTGATTTCATAATTGTTTTAGATCTGATTTCTAGTGTGTTAATCACTCATAAATTTCGGCAACCGTTTATTTACGTGACATAGACGTTCTAAGGAGGAACCTAACGGTGAACTTAGGATCACTAGGGTGATTCACTCGTAAAGCCCTACCACCTGGTTTGTGAGATGTGAATGATCCAAGGAGGAACCTAGCGGTGAACTTAGGTTATTTGCATGACCGAGACATTTCAAGGAGGAACCTAGCGGTGAACTTGGGTGTCGGACCTATAGAAGTCAGACTTGGGACTGAAATCACGAGAGTTAGAAGCCGTCCCTCGAGGGAGCAACGAGTTGTCACTTTGAACGCAAAGGGTCCAATCTGGGATCGACTACCACGAGAGTAGGGTCGGGTCAATTGGGCACGACTTTTGTAACCCGAGAGGAGCTTAAGCTATCAGAGGATAAACTCGCCTTCAAGGCAATTTCGGTAATCAACAAAGGTAAATCTGTTAGCAACATAAACAGCCTCAAAGGTAACCCAAATCCCTAGGAATCCGTTTTAGATCGAAAACCCCATAAACATTTGTTTTCTGCTCATCTATCTTTTAATTTTCAAATTCAAAACCTTTTTCAAAACCCTTTACAAAGTCCAGATATAATCGATTAGAATTTAATTGCGATTCGAGAACACAGTCTCTGTGGGTTCGATATCTTTTATTACTTGACGGCAGTCCGGTACACTTGCCGGAATCGCACGAGCGTCGTCGCACGTCGACTGACGCGACATCAGAGAGCGGAGGGAGAGGTAAAAGAGAGAGGGGGAGGAAGGAGGGGGAGGAGAGAAAGAGGGAAAGGGGGAGGAGAGAAAGAGGGAAAGGGAGGGGAGGGAGAGATGTAAGGATAATTTTTTTTTTTTTTTGTAGTCTGTCCATGGGACAAAAATTTATCCCATAGTTAGGTGGTAGACAAAATTTTGGATTTTTGTCCTGTCCCTCACCCCCTATTTTGTCTTGTCCCTTAATCATTTTTCGAATCAAACAAGGGACAAAAATTTGTTTGCTGTCCAGTCCCCTAAATTTTTGGAAATCAAACGCACCCTATATGTTCTCCTCATATTTCCATATTTTAATGAGATCTCATAATTTACCGATACCGGAACCACTTCTGCGGTTACTTCTCTTGAAATCTGGGGTTGTTGATCTATATCACTTTTGACCTCTTCTAGGGTCTCACAGACCTCTTTTGGAGCATCACATTGAATTTTATTTTCCTTTAAGGAACAATATTCTTTACACCAATAGGTGTATAACGCTTCTAGCATACCTTAAATTCACGAGTTATGTACCATAATCGCAAGTTTTCCTTCTGGGACAATTAACCATGCAAAAATATTTGCGATTGGTACATGTGACTTAGTGACCTTCTGGGTCTATGACAATTGAACTTAGATGGCAGGATATTTGCGATTGGTACATATGCTTAGTGACCTTCTGGGTCTATGATAATTGAACTTAGATGGCAGAGGCAATCAGCCAAAGTACAAAAGATGGTAAGCACTTCCGGTGCATATAATTTCACTCATTCATCATCACTTTTGTAAAATATAATCCTTATAAGAAACTTGAAAATTTCTATAACATGTACTTCTGGTAAAAAATTTAAATAAGTAATAAAGAGATATTTTGTATCTTCGTCATTTTTTTTTTGGTTTCAATACGATACCCTTTGTCATGTATATCTTTGAAACTTGGTAGATTTCTTCGGGATCTACTAGAATACAACACATCAAAAAACTATGTTCCATTTAGGAACCATAATATGGGATCTTTCAAAACATTTAATTACTTTTGTAAACATTTGGTTGCAAATTGAAAATAATTAACATGTGATCATCTGGCTTCTAGTATTAATCCTTTTGCATTCAAAATGCATAACATATGAAAACTCATTATATTGAAGAATCTTCTGATCCTTTAATGACATCAATATGAATCATCAATATTGACTTCAGATGGCGTAATTGGCCATATGCCAAATAACAAAATTATTTAGACTAGTAAACTTCTGGTTTACAACAATATAATTAACTTTGATTTTCAGGTGCATAGCAAACTTCTGGCTTACATTAGCTAATGTTTCAATCGTGTAATTAACCATATGCCAAATAATAAAATTATTTAGACTAGTAAATTTCTGGTTTACAATATAATTAACTTTGGTTTTCAAGTGCATAGCAAACTTCTGGTTTACATTAGCACGTGTTTCAATCAAATCAATACACATCCACACAAGAAATTCAACTATTGATCATAGAGGAATGTTGGGTTAGAACGGGGCCACGAAACCTTCATAGAGGTAATGCACCATGAAAGCAAACATACAAGAACAATTAAACATGCAAATCAACCATGCAGAAGAACAAATCAAAACTAAAGAAGATAAAACGGTAAAAGAAGATGAATACCGGGATTTTAGTGGTTTGGCCATTGTGGCCTACGTCCACGAGAGAGAGCACAGCAAGTCTCCATCTCTACCTTTACCACTACAAAAAAAAGTCAAAATAGCAACCGAATTTTAGCGACCGATGTAGTTGGTTGCTATTGGCGACGGAAATTGCGACCGAATGGGGACTCTCAGACAAAGTCCAAAATCATGTATTTTGCGACCGATTTTGCGACCGAAAATGTCAGTGGCAACCAATTCGGCTGCTAAATCGACCGCTAAACCAATTGATCTATAAGTCAAAGTTAGTTGACTTATTAGCGACCGATTTTATTATAACGGTAATATTTGATAACTTAGCAACCGAATTCCAATTCGGTCGCTGCACAAATTAGAAAAATTATTATAGAGCCAAACAACGACCGACTTTAAATTTTCATTTACGGTGACCGATTGAGCGACCGATTTCAAATCGGTCGCTAAATTTGCAATCCCTAATACGCGTCATTCCCCTTTCTTCCCCTATTTCTCTCTTTTCTCTCTTCTCTCTCATGCTCAGCTCCTCCCCCACACACAACCGTCCATTCTCTAGCCACCACACAACCTCTTTGCTCCGGCCACGCCACCACGAACACCACTACAACATCCAGTAAGTTCTCTCTTCCTCTTTCTCTCTCTGAGTTCTCTCTCTCTGTCTCTGCAACACGCCTCCGGTGAGCCCTGCTCCGGCCGTGCACCAACACCACACCAACATCCAGTAAGTTAGTGATTTCTCTTTGCCACTTCCTCTTTCCCTCTTCCTCTCTTTCTCTTTCTCTGATTTCTCTCTCTCTCTCTCTGTCCCTGCAGCGTGCCTCCGGTGAGCCACCACTGAGCTGCCTCCGGTGACACCACAGTCACCACTGTGCTGTTTCTTGGATTGCCCTAATCTTGCATTTGCTCAACAGGGTCAGTGATTTTGATACCTCTCTTGATTTTTTGTTTTATTTTATGTTTTGTGTTTGAAAGGTTAGAACTTTTTAATTATCCAGTTAGCATTGTTATTGATTTACAATTCACTGAATTCTGTCACAATGTTACTCTGTTAGTATGAAACATGATTATTGATTGATCTATTGATTGTATGACACTTCATAGCTTTTCTAGACTATATTGATTAATTTACCTATTTAGGGAACTAGTGATTGGTAAATGCTCTTAAATTGGGGGTATTTTACTGCTATTGTAAACCCTCTTTGAATGTAATTTTTAATTCATTTTGACTGAAACTCGGTACTGTGAATATAGCCGCTTGAAAATGTACTTGACTGAAACTAAAGAGACGGTGATGCTATTGTGAATGTAGCTAGTGTGCATTTTTTTATATTTTCATTCTTTTGATTTTATGCAACATAACTGTATTCACTATTGACTAAAAAATACTCAATTTTCAAGTATTATTATACTGGTGTTGATACTAAAAAATAAGAGAACTTATGAAAACTTGTTATGCTTGTTGGTTTAAAAATACTGAATTTTCAAGTATTATTATACCGGCCTTGATACTAATAAATTAGAAAACTTGTTAAAACTTGTTATGCTTGTGTTTGTGTTGTTTCTTTGTTAAATACTTCTCTTTAGCACAAAGCATGCTGAAGTTAAATCACATGGAATCTTGGATAGAACCAATAGAAAACCAAACTTAATCCCTTGTGTGCGGTGACTTGAAAAATAGATTTGCCAACTTTCTAGATTCTTATAGGCAATGTAAATCTCATGCTTTTGAACCATCCCTTGTGTTTGATCTTTATTATGTTTTCCATTTTGTACATGTATTTTATTGGTTAAAGTGTTAATTCAGCATCTAACAATTAATGAAACAACGCCAAATATCTGAAAAATGTACTTGTACATTATGAATGCTACATGAAGTTACTCATGTGCCTTCACCTATATAGTTTAAGTTTTGAGAGAGTTGATTCATGATTTTGAAAAACATCGCAAACAAAACCGATAATTAAGATAGTGAGTTAAGTGGTTCAAGATTCATGAGTACATCGAATTAGTTGCAAGTGACAATATATGAGAGCCTTAAATGTTAGTTTCTTAAATGTTAGTATTTGGCAGGATTAATTTTATTTATGCATTATAGGTCATTGCTCTATTTCTCTTGAGTTGAAACCGAGTCCCTTCGTCCTTTCTCCATCTCCACAGGTAATCAATTGGTCGTAATGGCAATTTGTTGAATTTTTATATTACTAACTTGAATACAATTAAGTTGGCTCTAAGGATATTAATTTGTTTTCATATTGTTTTATTATATTTATCAGTTCCTGATCTTCTTGTCTGCGGCTCCTCCCCTTATCCTTACTTGTTTTTGCATTTGTCGCATAGGTAAGTTCTCTCAATACTCTCTTTTAAGGTTCTGCTTTGTCTAAAAGGTTATGATTGTGTGGTACTTGTAATGTGTTATGTGAATTATATATCCTGTTGTTTGTTAGTGGGGAGCTGAGCTCAATAGGAGGGTATCCTGCCTGAAAGGCAAGATGCCAATTGTATGCTGATAATTTAATATTTATGCATGTATTTGCAATCATGTGTTGTTTGTTAGTGGAGAGCAGAACTCAATAGGATGTGATCCTGTAAAAAAGGCGAGATGCTTGTTGTGTGCTGCTAATTTAGAAGTTATGCATGTGGTTGACAATTATGTGTTACTTGTTAGTGGAGAGCGGAGCTCAATAGGAGGGTGTCCTGCCTGAAAGGCAAGATGCTGATTGTGTGCTGATAATTTAATATTTATGCATGTATTTGCAATCATGTGTTGTTTGTTAGTGGAGAGCAGAGCTCAATAGGATGTGATCTTGTCAAAAAGGCGGGAATCTTGTTGTGTGCTGCTAATTTAGAAGTTATGTAAGTGGTTGACAATTATGTGTTACTTGTTAGTGGAGAGCGGAGCTCAATAGGAAGGTATTCTGCCTGAAAGGCAAGATGCTGATTGTGTGCTGATAATTTAATATTTATGCATGTATTTACAATTATGTGTTTTTTGTTTATGGAGAGCAGAACTCAATAGGATGTGATCCTGTCAAAAAGGCGGGATGCCTATTGTGTGCTGCTAAAGAATATAAAACAGTAAAAGAAGATGTACACCGGGATTTTATTGGTTCGACCATTGTCGCCTACGTCCACGGGAGATAGCACAACAAGTCTCAATGTCCACCTTTATTATCTTGATCTTAGAGATTACAAGGCTTTACAATAGAAAATCCCTTCAACCCTTACCTCTTCTTGTACACCCATGTTTCTCACCATGGTCTCCAAGAACTACACCCAAGGTTGATCTTTCTATTCCTATGCACCTTTCCCAATCTCTCTCTTCTTTCTATATTTCCCTCAAGATAAAAAAGCCTCACTCAATCCCTCTCTTCTTTTCACACACCACATTGTGTCACTCATGTGATGATGCTTATTTCTAATCTACCCATCACCAATTACATGATGTCTATTTATAGACTTATGTGAGTCATCCATATGAAGTAACCAACCCTTGTGAAGCTTATCCTAGTTAGTTATGACACCAACTAACTAATCAACTTCTCAACAGATTGCACACAGTCCTTCCATATTCGATTATCTGGTTGACCATAATCGATTATGCTATCTCTGTCTCAGACGCCTTTTCTGATACTAGCCATAATCGATTATCCTAATCGATTACTATGTTTCTTCCAAACATATAATCGATTACGCCATTACCATAATCGATTATGCCTCTACAACTTCAACTTCATATTACATGATTTTGAGGCATATCTCAACAAGGAATAATAATAAACAGTAGTAAATATATTATTAATCATGAAAGTTCATACGACAATATTCCAAAACTCCAATAAAGATAAAAATAAAATAAATAAGTAAGAACTTAAACATATGATAATTCAATAGTGAACATTTTCATCACCAATTAAGTGATCAATTTTGCCACTAGGATCTTCGAAAAATCCAGAGACATCAAAATCCACATCCATAGGATTCTGTTCTTTGTTAAGAGATTCAGATAAATTCACTTTAGCATTTTTTTCCTTTCTCATTAAGTGATTGCATGTATAGATCCGCTAGATGTTTTGGAGTGCGGCATGTACGAGACCAATGACCTTTTGTCCCACATCTAAGGCAAAAATTGCCATTGCCTTGAATTTTGTTGCTCTTTCCAGAAATGTCCTTATTCTTGGACCATTTCATTGGAGGAGGAGGATTAACACGAGTCCAAGTATTTTTTATCCCATGACCCCTTTTTCCACCACGACCTCGTCCTTGTCCACGCTCGATTTCATTCCCCCAGACAGGTGCATCGCTCTACAGGGGGTCCTCCATACCCCCCAGCCCCAGCCCTCCACTACTTCTACCGATCCACCACCACAGCCGCATGATGTTAGTCTGTCTTCTGAGCCGCAGCTTGATGGTCATCTGACGCCGGTAGACTTCCCTCGACAGGACGACGATGACATATATTATGGTGATGGGTATTAGGATAGTTATAGGTGTAGTAGAGTTTTGTAGCTAGACGGATATTTTATTTATGGATTATATGTTGAGTTTGTTTTTATTTTATATTAATTTTAATTTAATTGATTTTTAAATTTTATTTGTAATTTCAATTTTGTTTTTTAATTAATAATATAAAAATAATTAATTAAAATAAAATATAATAATAATTAATAAATAAAATAATTAATATTCAAAATATAAATTTTAATAAAAATAATTAATAATTAATTATTAATATAAAACAAAATAAATGAAAAAATCAAATTAAAAAAATAAAAAAAAACCTTTTTTCCGACGGACATTTTCGTTGGTAATTGTTGGTTAGATTTTCCGATGGAAGATTCTGTCGATAACTTCCACAGACAGTTACCGACGGAATTTCCATCGGTAATTAGGGTCTCCGTGTGACAAGGTTTCCGACGGACAACCCATATCCGTTGGAAAGGCTTTCCTATGCGCCTATTACCGACGAAACTGGGTCCATCGGTAATGTCGTTTTCCGACGGCTTTACTTCATTTTCGACGGGCCGTCGAAAATTCCTCTTTTTTTTGTTGTGTTTCTCACCACATAATTTCAATTGAGAGTAAATTTTGAATAAAGTTGAATTATATTCACTTACGGATTTGAAATCTTGCAATTCCAAGTTTATCCATTCATATCGAGTCTTTGGAAGAATCATCGTTTTTTGATGTTCAAATCTCTCCTTTAAATTATTCCAAAGGGCCAATGGGTCCTTAACAATAAGGTACTTAGTTTTTAATTCTTCATGCAAATGATGCCGAATGAAAACCATTGCCTTAGTGCGATCCTGAAAGGATGCTTGGTTTCTTTCTTTAATAGTATTTCCAAGATTCATAGCATTAAGGTGAATCTCAGTGTCAAGTACCCATGACAGATAATTTCTTCCAGAAATATCAAGAGCAACAAATTCAAGCTTCGTGACGTTTGACATGGTAAAGACATTTGAAAAGAGAGAAAAAAGTTAGGTAGATACTTAAAGAAAGTGAATAATACAATTTCACATATCACATATAAAATACAGAAATCATGAAGAACAATAGATGGTTCATCAATGATTATAGTCACGACCTTTGTCGTACCCAAAACAATATAATATATCACATTCACTTCTGGGAATATCCATTTGGTTGCCTTTCTCATTTTTAATTTGCTACTTTGGGAGCATACTTGAGAGGCATACATGATATTTCTATTACTTTAATTTGTCTCAAAATATACTGAGATCAAATGATCTTTTAAATTTTAATCACGGTGGTCCAAAGTTCTAGTTCTTCATGAATTATACCACAAATCTTTATATAATATCTTCGTATAAATAATTACCAAGAAAAATCATTGGCTTTGTGCAATCCTTCAGAGATGCTTGAATAATAAATTCTTCCATAATTCTATTCATAAATCATTTAACCTTTTAAAAAAATTTTCATATCATCATAAACAGAACATAATAGGAAGAAGAAAGCAAGGTACTATTTGCATAGATCATAGATAGAAAACAAGGAACTCTTTGAGCACTTAATATATAGATGGATTTAATTGAAATATACTGACAGTGTAAAGTTTCTTTTACACAGTCAATCAATCAGAAATTGATACACTATGAGAGAGCCTTAATTAAAAACAAGGGACTGTCTCATATGAATTAAGCCAGTCCAAACATGTTTTAACAATTCCAAGCAAGTTTAAGGTCCTTATCCAGAAAGTCATGCATGATAGATTTCTATTAATTAGCAAAAAGAGAATGTTATTTAGTATGAAACCCTTCTTATATGAACACTATATTGCATTTAGAATATTAGTGCCCTCACCGTGTCTTATAGTTGACTTATCTTTTCTCTTTTAGCTCTACTTGATTTTACAATTTCTCTATCTTAATTTGTATGAAGATCACAATAATATTTCTTGATTACTATCCTTACAATAAACTTAGTGCGAAATATAAATGTTTCTGTATACTAATGTATATGCATAATTAAATATTTAGATTCTTCAAATACATGAATATGCTATATATACACAAATATCTCAATACATGAATATATAAACTAATTTTCTTTGGGGTGGGTGTGGTGAGAAAAGGAAGATAGCTTGGGTTAGCTGGGATAGGGTATGTTTACCAAAAACAGAGGGAGGGTTGGGGGTTAAAAATTTGGAGCAGTTCAACAAGGCACTACTTGTGAAATGGCGGTGGAGGTTGTTGAAGGGTGAGGAGGGGTATGGGCACGTGTGCCAAAGGCTAGATATTGCCCGTTTGATTTGAGCTTTACGATTTCGGGGGAAACTCTTGCTACATGCAGGGCATCCTGTTGGTGGAAAAACCTCAACCAAATTGGGGTTACTCTTTCTTCTTTAGAATGGTTTAGTGAAGCTCTCGTAATAAAGTGGTGGGGGGATTCAATTCTGTTATGGGAAGATTGTTGGTTAGGTAACACAAGCCTACAGAATATGTTCCCTAGGCTGTACCAAATCACATAACAAAAAAAATAAGTGTATTTCTAGTTGTGGGGAATGGAGGGAAAATAGATGGATTTGGGTTTATAACTGAAAAAGAGAATTTTTTGTTTGAGAGTTGAGATTACTGCAGGAATTCTTAAAGTTGATTTAGCCAATAGGCTTAGTGGTGGAAAAAAGGGATGAAAAAGATGAGTGGATTTGGGGTATGGACCCATCAGGATGCTACACCTTAAAAACGTACGGCTTATGGTTTACTTTTCAAAAAGTTTACTTTTCAAATCAAAGTTCCATCAGGATCTTTTACAAAAACAATGAAGGGCTTTTTATGAAATCTTGAATAGAAGATGGTGAGGAAAGAAAGATTAATTCAGAAAGATAAATCAATAATAAGATTCAAGTTCACAACTATCAATTAAACAGTGATTGAATCAAAAAGGAAGAAGTTCAGTTCAGGGTCGTACAGGTATTAGATACAGGCCTTAATTAGTCAAGAACTGAAGTTACAATATATCAGTTTTAGTTTCAGTGATCAAGAAGGGTCTTAATCAACTCAGTTTTGACCAATTAATGACTCAAGATTGATTGCAGTAATACTCTGGTTTTAATTCATATTAAACAGATCAAGAACTGATATCAATTGAAAACATAGAACATCAAGATCACAATTATATGCGCAAGACAGAAATTAAAGAGTTTGAGTTTAGATATACCATACAATCAGTTTTATACTGGTTCAGTCATCACCACTGTGACTTACATCTAGACCCAACTCCACCTGTGGGTATTCACACACTAACACAACAAGCTTTAGCCAGGTAGCTTGAAAAACCTTTACACCACAGAGCACTCCTTCACCTCGAGATACCACACTCTTGTGAAGAGCCTCAATGTTCTTCCTTAGGGATACCTCACCCTAATCACACAAAGAGACTCCCTCTCTCTTTACAATCAAATATAACGAAAACATTGATTCCTAAACTCTCAATAGTCAGATATACAAGTTGAAGTTCTTATGAGAATTGAAACACTTTTTCACAATGAAGCTCAAGCAAGAAGATGAATGATTTTCACAATTCATCTCTCTAATTGATTTTGTAAACTTCTGATTTTTTTTTAAAGTGTTTTTTTATCCCTCTATATATAGGAAACAAGTTATAGTCGTTGGGATCAATTAAAACAGATTTGGGTCTAATAACAGTATATGTATTCTTGATTTTGATTCTTGAACAGGGGTTGAGTACATGGCTGTATTAACCAATTTCATATTGATAATTCTGATAGTTTCTCAAAATCTTGAACTTGGTTAATCCATCAGTACACCCATTCAATACATCTATGTATTGAATCAAGAACCTTAAATTCATTTTTCAGTTACAGTAGCAGACATACATCCATTGATTACATGGCTGTACCTGACAAATAATTTTCTTATTTCTAAAAATCATTTTCATTAAGAAACTTATTCCTTTTAATGCAGGTTATGAAAATTGATTTTCTTCGTGCATCTTTTTAGTTGAGCTATTTTGTGACTAAGAGATTTCTTTCTCTTACAAATCATCTAAGACTTAAATCTAAAATTCTCCTTTAAGCTTGGTCTTGATGATTCTTTAATCTTTGACTTTGCTCTTTTGATTTCTACATGCAGCTCCTTGATTCCTTCAAGTTCTTCCTTGAATATTTTCCTTGAATTTGCTTAATGAACTTGTTGATCACTGCTTGACACCTGTCTTTGCAATTTGACACTAAAACACTTGCACACATATTAAATTGTATTTGTCATATATCAAAATCTCTAAGTCATTGAGTCTTACAAACTCCCCCTTTTTTATTATGACAAATCTTCTAACAAATTAAAAGATCAGAGTATAAGTGTAGCAGAAGCTAAGTGTTTTTGACAGATTTATATCATGGTATCAGAGCAGAAGTATATCGGAGCAAAAAAAATTATCATAGCAGAATTTGATTTACGCAGAATTTGATTTACTCCCCATTAATCATGTAAGCTTATAAGATCCCCCTCAACATATGCATGTATAATTTTTTATTATCCCCTTTCTCTATATCATACTTTTTCCTCCCTCTTTTGGTTTTATCAAAATGGTAAAGAAAAGAAACATTCAAAGCAATAGAGAAGGCAAGCATTTAAACATTCAAACATAGCATATAAAATTGTTCATGATAGAGGGATAGGTGCAGGGACAAATCAAAAAGAACGGAAACCATCAGCCAAAATTACAAAGTAAGGCATTTTACCTTTCAAAAACTAAGTTCCAATTCCTATGAATTCCGAGAACTAGTTCTTCCTTTTTGATTTTCTGTTGTTTCGACGTTTAGGTGATGATTTAGCAGGGGTGTGCTCAGCTTCCTTCACAGCAACTGTTGCAATGTTTGCAACATCAACATCTTCTTCTGTTTGAGCTGGAGGTGCAGGTAAATGAAAGTCCACTCCTAGGGCATCTTTGAGTTTATCAATGTCCTTTTCTACCCTTTTTATCCTTTCATTCACTTCAGCAATTGCAGCCATTTCAAGTTCATGATTTTTCTTCTGATTTTCCTCAACATTTTCCAGCATTTTCATTAGTTTCTGCAGGAAGTCAGAAGGTGCATTTTCTTGTCCAGTTGAAGTACAAGCTGCAGTAGTTTCCTTGTTTCCAGCTTTCCTTATCCATCTTCCATCTTCTTTCTTCAGTTTCATTTTGCTCACAATTTCTTCACCAAACTTGTGTGAGTTATTCTTCTTGCAAGCTTCTTTTCTTCTCCATCAAAAGAAACATTAAAATGAGCTAGGATTATGCAGACTAGTGCAGGGTAGGCAAGCATCATCTTGTGTTTTTTGCATTCTATCATGTGTGCAGCAACACAGTACCCCCAGCTGATTTGCTTCTCATTAAGCATTGCCCACATAAGCATTAAATCATAGTTTTGCAGAATAGAGTGATTTCCATTTCTTTGGAAGATTCCACTTCTTTTTCTTTGTTCCTCTTTTTCTCAGGAGCCTTTGAAGTGTCAACTCCTTTCTTCTTCTCAGCTAACTTAGAAGTTTCCATTTCCTTCCTCTTCTTCTCAGCACATTTTGAGGGTGAAGATCCAGTATTTCTGGTTCTTGCAATATTAGGGTTGGTTTGGGTACAAGAAGGATTTAGGTTAGCTCTGCTAGGGTTGCGGAATTAGGTGAAGAAAGAGTGGGTTTCAGAAGATTTGACGTTTTGAAATAAGATTCTACATCGGCGTCGTCATCAATCCTCAAGGCTCGTCTTCAATCGGTTAATAAGGCAACCGGGTACTCCTTTAACTGGTTGAACGTAACCTAGTAGACGAGCTACATATGCCACGTCATTGGACGGAGCTTCTAATTAAGGACTTAGCAAGTCCAAAGACTTGTGTGGATGAGCGCTTCTGTCACTTGTGTGGATGAGCGCTTCTGTCACTTTAGTGGACGAGCGCTTCTATCACTTGTGTGGACGAGCGCTTCTGTCACTTTAGTGGACGAGCGCTTCTGACACTTGTGTGGACGAGCGCTTTTGTCTCTTGTGTGGACGAGCCCTTTTGTCACTTGTGTGGATGAGTGCTTTTGTCACCTGTGTGAACGAGTGCTTCTGTCACTTGTGTGGACGAGTGTTGTTTTTGCTTCAACGACTCAAGAGGGGGGTGAATTGAGCTTTCAAAAATTCTTCCTTTTCAAAAACTTTACTTTTCAAATCAGAGTTGCCTCAAGACCTTTTACAAAAATAGCGAAATGCTTTTTATGAAATCTTGAATAGAAGTTGATGAGGTGAATCAGTTCAGAAAGATAAATCAGTGCTAGCCACTTTAGTGGACGAGCGCTTCTGTCACTCGTGTGGACGAGCGCTTCTGTCAATTTAGTAGACGAGCGCTTCTGTCACTTGTGTGGACGAGCGCTTCTGTCACTTTAGTGATTGAATCAAATTGAAAGAAGTTCAGTCCAGTGTCGTACAGGTATTAGATACAGGCCTTAGTCAGTCAAGAACTGAAGTTACAATATATCGGTTCCAGTTTCAGTTATCAAGAACAGTTTTAATCAACTCAGTTTTGAACAATTAATAACTCAAGATTGATTGCAGTCATATTCTGGTTTTAATTCATATTAAATAGATCAAGAACTGATATCAATTGAAAACTTAGAACATTAAGATCACAGTTATAAGCGTAAGACAAAAATTAAAGAGTTTGAGTTTAGAGAAGGCAAGCATTTAAATATTCAAACATAGCATATAAAACTGTTCATGATAGAGGGATAGGTGCAGGGACAAATAAAAAAAAAAGGCGTCCATCTAAAATTGTTCCTTTTGAAAATAAGCGCGTCCATCTAAAATTGTTCCATTTGAAAATAAGTTCATCCATCTTGTCACGTCAGCAAACGGAAGTACTAAAACACAAAGTAACCTAGTAGACGAGCTCCATATGCCACGTCATTGGACGGAGCTTCTCATTAAGGACTTAGCAAGTCCAAAGACTTGTGTGGACGAGCAGAATTAGAATCTTGTGTATTCTGAGTTTATCAGACTAAAAACACAAGAGATCCATTCCTGATCAAATCTATTTCTTCTGAAACTCTCTTATAATCATTCATAGATATTCCAAATCAAATCATACAAGAATCAGAGCATATTTACAAAAAGATACAGTCATATAAACAGTTTCTTTAGAGATTAGATATAGGATTGATCAATTATGCCAAATTCTCTTCTAATGAAAAAGAAGCTTTCCTTGTTTAAGGGCTTGGTAAAAATATCAGCAAGTTGCTTAGTTGTATCAACATATTCAATCTCAATTTATCTACTTTGAACAAATGTTCTTATGATAGAGATCATGTTCAAAGTTTAATTGTTGCATAGCAAGCAAAATAAGTCATTTAAGGCTTCATCAATTTTCTTAGATTCAATTTGTGAAACAAAAGCCATATGATTATTCCAAGATTGATCAAATAACTTTAATACAACAATGTAGACATGTTATACAATGATACAAAAGTCAACACAAAGATTCACAATCATACATTATTAATAATGATAATTAGAAAACATATTCAATCAATATTATTTCTTTATTGTTACCCATTTTGTGTTTGGTGAAGGCTCTATGTCATGATTCCAATTTTTGCTCTTGACCTTCCACCACACCTACAAAACAGAATTTCATGTTTGTGCTATAGGTACCCAAGTCTGTTTGGGTCCTTTTGAGTTAGTTGCAGCAATAGTTACTTTTGGAACCCATATTTACCTTATCTGCAATGAATAATTATTTCTCAAATTGCGGAAAGCACCTTTTCTATTGCAATAATGACATCTAGCATATTGTGACGTATTAGCATAATGAGAAACATCAAATTTTCTAAAGGTTTTTACCTCTCTCTCAATTTTGTACACTAAATCAACTTGGTTATTCATTTCTTTTTGTTGTCCAAGTAATGCATTCAAGTTGTCTTTATCACTAGTAATTCTAGATAGATCACCATTCAAATGATTTATATGTTTCTCCAACTTAGGACAATTATCACATTGTTTAGCAATTATTTTTCTAGATGAGACAAGTTGTTTAGCAATCTTAAGATATTCAGCACGTAACTCATCAAATGCATCTTGTAATTCATCAAAAGTAGGTTGTGAATCAGAATTTACCTCACTCTCTGAATCACTGTTATTGCTGGCCATCAAGCACAAGTTTGCCTCCTCAGATTCAAATTCTTCATTGGAATCTACATCATTATCATCCCAAGCAATATAGGCCTTTCTTGGCTTTCTCCAATTCTGGTCCTTTGAGTCAAACTTTTCTGTTTTCTCCTTCTTTTGCAGTTTTGGACAGTCAGGCTTCATGTGGCCAATCTTTCCACATTCATAGCATGTGATGTTGTTGGAAGAGTTGTCACCTTTACTGAAATTTCTCCTTTGAAAAGTAGATGACTTTCTTTTGAAGTTGCCTTTCTTCTTTAGGAACTTCTTGAGTTTTCTAACTAGCATTCCCATCTCTTCTTAAGATTCTGCCTCTTGTGCTGTGTAACACCCCCCTTGGGCATTACTTTGTAAACACGTGCGGAAATAAAATTAAAAGATAATTTGCTGGTGCTTTCGGAAAATAATTTATATAAGTACATAAGTGTCTGAAATTGGGTATAAAAATTTTGTCACGACTCCACACCTAAGCCTTGATCGGCACACAGACTTGCTATCATAGCCTGGCAAGCCTATTTAATTTAAAGGATATACTTGAATAAAAGCTAATATTTTTATGAAAAATTTGACAGAGTCTCCTCTGTAATTCGGACATCCCAGGAAAAATAAACACCTGCTAAAATAATTACATTTTCATTCCAGAATTCCAGTTACACCAAATACAACCAGACAGTGATATGCTAAGAAAATAGTTATATCAATAAGCTGTACAAGACCAAAAGGAACAGCTTAGATTTTCATTCAAAAGATGTGCTCTCCGAGCCATAAACATTCCATTTGTAAATAGAGGCTCTCTGAGCCATACTCATACATATTATCAAAAATAATCTAAGTCTCTAACCCTAAGCTGGTCATTCTAAAAGTTATTCCTGAGAAAACTCACGTGATCCTTCCACAATCAAGTACTTCATCAAGCAACTAGATCTAAGTCTCTGAGTGACTTAGGAAGACTCCTCTGCACCATCCGTACTAAAGCACCCAGGGTACAATAGCGAACCAGAAGAAAACCTGATATGTCTGTAAGGGTGAGATCCCAATATATGGATTTAAATACGATAACCACATGCACGACTCTCAATTACCATTTAACATGAATATTCAAAGATAAACAATATATTTATCAAAGGGTTTCATACCCGACAATGCATCTGCCGTTTTAAAAACCATGACACTTCAACATTCCACAATTAACTTTGAGACCTAATCTCCGGAGCTCCAACCATCAAATAAATGAGCTGATCAGGCTCTAGTTGCCAATTAAGGCAGAATCAATGCCCGATATAGCAAAGTTCTATTGACCATTCCACATCCAACTCAAGGCAAAGTGGTGACTACATATAGCACATGGTCTACTTGGTCGTATATCCATCAAGGCACAGTGACGCAAACTGCATGAATACTTGCCATCAAGCATTCAAGTCCTATGCAAAGGCACGTCTGCCCTGTAATGCATGTAAAACCTTTTGTTCTCGTTGTTTTCTTTGTGATCAATCTTTAGGTGTCGGAGCTAAAAGTCTCACGACTAAATTACCAATTTAAACTTTCAAGTTTAATACCTCTTTCCAAAATAACTGACTCCAAGTCAAAAGGTGTGCAAATCACGAAATCCAGACCGATGCACCAGTCTTGGACGCGTAGATTTTAGTGCACAAAACCAAATATACGGTTTATAGGACATTGTAGTCCATAATTTCCTCTTCGGACCCCAGGCCCATATCTTAGAACTCTAGACCCGACGTCTCGGTTGCTAGGTTCGTTTAAACCATTTTCGTTCTGTGAAATACAAAACAAAAACCAAAGTTTCCTCAACTTATCCAAGTTGACGGAAATAACACCATTGTGTAAAACTCATTTCCAGAAATCCTTTCCGTTTGAAATTCATTTATAAAACCATCAAATCATAGAGAAATTCATTTTTTCTCAAATCCGTTTTCCTTTGAAAACTCCTTTTTCCATAACAACTTCAAATCCTCGTAAAATCATTTCCAACTCATTTCTATTTGAAATAATAAAATTGTCCCTCATAGTTTTCGTTGTCAAATACTTTTCTAAAGTATTTTTCGTTGGAAATAAAGTCATTTGTAAATCAAATGATTTTCTCTTTTAAAACAAGTTCTTCATAATCATTGTTAAAATATCCTTGACATTTACATTTCTTAGAATAACTTTTCGTCTTATTTTTGAATTTGTTTGGAAAAGACAACGAATCGAAATATTTTCAAGATGTCGTCCTCACTATTTATTTAGAAATCACTCTTTTCTCCAAAACATCATCAAATATAAATACTTTCAATATTTTTCTTCCATAAATCAAGTCCTTTGAATTTCTCATCAAGCTTTTTCAACGCTTTTATCTTTAATTTAATTGAGCACTGATCAATGTCCGGCTTCTCAGTCAATCAACCAACCAACAAATAATCCATACATCACAGTATAATCATGCTTTCACATAAAACATTAAAAACCATATAACAGTCATATAACAATTTAATTTGACACCACACATCACAACAGATAAACTCAAATACGACACACAATTAGCATGCAATTACCGAAAATCCCTCTGGCAGTCTCCCCTTACCTTTGAAGATAAGTAAAGGATCCTCAGCCTAATGCTCACGTTAGCTCATATCTACTCCATCAAGCAAGCATAGCCATGTTCAAACGTCTCAGAGAGGGAATCCAACAATGCGCAACAACCAGAAATCAAGAAATCAATTACACATGATCAAACACACATTCTAACTTGATCTAAACCCTTAATCTAATTACCAAACAAGGTTATTTTCAAAGAAAATCATGTTTGAAGCTCATGCTTCCCAATACCCTTTAAGGAAACTTTGTTTTGATTAAAAGATCATGAAAAAGAACTTGGGAATCATCCATTAAGAGTCCTAATTACACTAAATCATAATAATTTCACAAAAACATACCCAAATTCAAATAAAATCAAATTAGGGGTTTAGGGCTCCTTAATACAATTTAGGGAAAACTCAGAATAATGAAATTGGTTTAGGGAAACACAAATTCACAGTCCCAATTTCATAAAACAACCTTAAATTTCAAGATTAAAATCTGAAATCAAAGGGTTAGGGTTAGGGTTTCAAAAATCCATTTGGGGTTTTGAATCTGAGCAAAATAGATGGGGTTTTCACTTACCCATACAAGGATGAAGAAGCACGTGGCGGTGTTGTGGGGGACGCGCGGCGGCGAACGGCGGCGACGGCACGGAGGACAATGGCGGTTCGCGGCTAGGAACGGTGGTTGGTGGCGGTGATGAGCTCCGTTTCGAACTGGTCAACACGAGACAATCGCGTGTCTCCTCCTTCTCACGTCGGCGAGATGTCGACGGTGGTGCAGGGTGGCGCTGCTATGGTGAGAGGAAGGAAGAAGATGAAGTTAAGGTGTAAGGAAGAAGAAGAAAAGAGAAAGAAGAAAGAAAGAAGAAGAAGCAGCAGAGAAGAAAAGAGAAAAAGAGGGAGAGAGCGTCGAGAAAGAGAGAGAAAAAAGTGAGAAAATTGAGTTTTTAAACCAGTTACTTAGTGACAGGTACAAAATGAGTGATAAATGTTAGACCTAAAATAAACATGTTTTTACTTTTTGGAATCTAAAAATAAAGATTGATAAAGATATGATTTCGAAATTCAAATTAGAGTAAAGATTAATAGTTGAACCGATCAACTAAGAAAATACTCAGTCCAAAATTTAGTCTCCGATTAAGGTCAAACCAAAATATTTTTAACTCTAAAATTAAATAGAATAAATATATGAAAATGCTTTTCTCTTAATCATAGTATTTAAAATATTTTTCCGTACTGGTATAATAGTGACAATAACATAAATTATTGTCTAGTAAGCGTGCATTCACTGAAATAAGTCAGTGTTAACGCACCCAATAAAATAATTTGAAGAGAGTAATTTAATTACTCAAACTAAACCACATAACAAAATAAACTTAAACATCTAAATAAAATAATTAATCATAGGTGTAAAAACTAGGGTGTTACATTACTACCCCTCTTAAAAAAATTTCGTCCTCGAAATTTCGTAGCTCAAAACTAAACAGGATGTTGTAATCACACCTTAACCGTAAAATCTTGCTTTGTATTCTCGTCGTTGCATTCCTTTCATCTATAACTCTATAACAGGATCGATTCTTATGTCATTCTATTTATCCTCGAGACTTTTCACTACCGCATTATCCCCACTATCTTCGATATTTCACCTTAGTCTATTACACCTTAAAGAACAAAATCAACACTTAATCTCTTCACTTCTCAATATAGATCCATTAGAAAACTTTCTCCAACATCTATCTTCCACGGTTAACACCAAAGTCAACGCTAACTTTGTCAAAACATCAATTAACCTTCTACTCAAGAGATGCAATCATAGTCTTAGTCCATTTGGGCTTAGTCTACTCTTCTAGTCGTAACAAATTCACACTTTTCAAGTCTCCAATCAAAATGTCATAACATTCCTGAAGGTAAACTGCTAGGATTATCTAACTCATCAACTTTGAACTTCTTCAGAAACTGAATTTTCACAAGCGCTTATCTATTTCGCTTGAATCCACTTAAGTGAAATTACTGTAGGCACTCTTCCTATTAATCTTCCAAACTTTATACAGTCAATCTTAACTACAAGCATTTGATAGTTACTCTAGATTCCCTTGGCGATACTCTGCCTTAATCAACATTTGTTTTGTAATATTTGTCTCACTTACTGAGATTGATCTTAAAGGTTCATATCTTACCAATCACAACTATACCTCAACACAACTCTTATCACTTATTGTCAATCCTGCTGAAGGAATGATCATAGTTAAATAATACACTTAATAACAACTAATCTTCTAAAGATCAAATCGTTTTTCTCATTCGCCCACTCTAACTGAGGGTGATCCATTGGACTCAATCTCAACTTGGTTTTCACACTTGGAGTGGATTTTACTAAATCGTTAGTAAACTTCGGTCTTCATCTGAAACTATGCTTAAAAATAATCCATGAAGTCTGATCAGCCCTCTGACACATACTTTGGTTAAATTCTCCACTACATAACTTATCCACTGCAGAAAGATGCCTTCCTCATTAACCTGACAATTGATTGTCCAAAACGAATGAAAACTCTTAAAGATCATCGGTAAACCCACATCAAATTCATTGTAATTATATCGCCTTAACAAGTGAGGTCTTACACGCCAAACTATTTCTCGACTAACTCTGATATTGGATATGAATCAAATAACCATTCTCATAACTTATGAGATAGTTTACACGTCAATGACGTTTTGAAAAATATATATAGGATAAAGTTGATCAAAGGTGGCAAGTCCTTTTGAACTACTATAAGACACGATCGTGAAGAATATGACATGTATCGAAAAATACAGGAATAATCCTTATGTACTAAGATTCTTTAGTAGGTTCGTGGTTGTAAAACTGCATGATCGGTACACGTTTACAAACATGAATCTAATAAAGTTCATTCTTTCTCAAGAACTTTACTGCACAACGGTTTTAAAATAATAATAGTCCGACAAAAATTCAGACTACCAGAACCAATTGATAATTCATCATAGACTTTAAATCAAGGTCAGCAAAATGAGTTTGGCATGTACAAAACGTACCGATGTGATTGTCTAATACAACCATATAAATTTGAGGAACAATTGTCAACTAACAAGTTCATAAAGAATCAATTAGTATAGTAAAGAGGTTTTCTTAAACATAAGACATTCGTTCTAAGAGTGAAGATTAGGATTGGCTTATCTCGACTTTGAGCAAGCATGGAGGTCTTTCTAAACACACTTAATCCGATTTGTTGTTGTCTTCCGTATTCGTCTCTGAACTGCATACAATGACCGACAACTTAGTCAGTCTCAGTCATGGAAAGAATTGGTCTTTCCTCGTAAAGCAAGTCAATGGCTCTGAGGTCTTTAATAGTTCCTCGATGAATCTTTTGATAAGAATTGGTTATCCTAACCATCTATGGATTTCAATCACCGTTTGCGATCACTTCCACAAAATAATGTGCTTCATTCTGATGAACAACATCGATGCTCCTCGCAAGGCACACTTAGTCCCAAAATTATGTTGACAACAGATCCTCCCGTTAAGACAAGTCATCTAACTTGACTAACTTTGTAGGCGATATCCTACCTAAAGTGATAAAGATCCGACTTAATCTAGGAACTAGATCAATCCAAAACTCAATATCCTTCGCAAAGACAAACCTGGAACATTCTCAGGGAATACTCCCGGAAAGTCCTCCACGATAGGTACCTCAGTCAAATGTCTGACACAATCCCCAAAGGGTTGAACGAATGTGTCAACATGAATGCAAGTACCATTCACTAAGCATGAGTTCTCACCAGGTCTCCACCCAATTAGAACTCACCAAAACATACATATTTGTATGTCAACACACATTGTTTCGACAAAGAAACAATTCAAACAAGAACCAACCAGAGATCACACAATAAAAACTTAACAAACCTATTCCCCAAAGATCCCGAAAGACTCGACCAGCTCTGATACCACCTTGTAACACCCCCCTTGGGCATTACTTTGTAAACACGTGCGGAAATAAAATTAAAAGATAATTTCCTGGTGCTTTCGGAAAATAATTTATATAAGTACATAAGTGTCTGAAATTGGGTATAAAAATTTTGTCACGACTCCACACCTAAGCCTTGATCGGCACACAGACTTGCTATCATAGCCTGGCAAGCCTATTTAATTTAAAGGATATACTTGAATAAAAGCTAATATTTTTATGAAAAATTTGACAGAGTCTCCTCTGTAATTCGGACATCCCAGGAAAAATAAACACCTGCTAAAATAATTACATTTTCATTCCAGAATTCCAGTTACACCAAATACAACCAGACAGTGATATGCTAAGAAAATAGTTATATCAATAAGCTGTACAAGACCAAAAGGAACACCTTAGATTTTCATTCAAAAGATGTGCTCTCCGAGCCATAAACATTCCATTTGTAAATAGAGGCTCTCTGAGCCATACTCATACATATTATCAAAAATAATCTAAGTCTCTAACCCTAAGCTGGTCATTCTAAAAGTTATTCTCGAGAAAACTCACGTGATCCTTCCACAATCAAGTACTTCATCAAGCAACTAGATCTAAGTCTCCGAGTGACTTAGGAAGACTCCTCTGCACCATCCGTACTAAAGCACCCAGGGGTACAATAGCGAACCGGAAGAAAACCTGATATGTCCGTAAGGGTGAGATCCCAATATATGGATTTAAATACGATAACCACATGCACGACTCTCAATTACCATTTAACATGAATATTCAAAGATAAACAATATATTTATCAAAGGGTTTCATACCCGACACATGTACCGTTTTAAAAACCATGACACTTCAATATTCCACAACTAACTTTGAGACCTAATCTCCGGAGCTCCAACCATCAAATAAATGAGCTGATCGGGCTCTAGTTGCCAATTAAGGCGGGAATCAATGCCCGATATGGCAAAGTTCTATTGACCATTCCACATCCAACTCAAGGCAAAGTGGTGACTACATATAGCACATGGTCTACTTGGTCGTATATCCATCAAGGCACAAAGTGACGCAAACCGCATGAATACTTGCCATCAAGCATTCAAGTCCTATGCAAAGGCACGTCTGCCTTTGTAATGCATGTAAAACCTTTTGTTCTCGTTGTTTTCTTTGTGATCAATCTTTAGGTGTCGGAGCTAAAAGTCTCACGACTAAATTACCAATTTAAACTTTCAAGTTTAATACCTCTTTCCAAAATAACTGACTCCAAGTCAAAAGGTGTGCAAATCACGAAATCCCGGACCGATGCACCGTCTTGGGCGCGTAGATTTTAGTGCACAAAACCAAATATACGGTTTATAGGACATTGTAGTCCATAATTTCCTCTTCGGACCCCCGGCCCATATCTTAGAACTCTAGACCCGACGTCTCGGTTGCTAGGTTCGTTTAAACCATTTTCGCTTACGTGAAATACAAAACAAAAACCAAAGTTTCCTCAACTTATCCAAGTTGACTGGAAATAACACCATTGTGTAAAACTCATTTCCGAAAATCCTTTCCGTTTGAAATTCATTTATAAAACCATCAAATCATAGAGAAATTCATTTTTTCTCAAATCCGTTTTCCTTTGAAAACTCCTTTTTCCATAACAACTTCAAATCCTCGTAAAATCATTTCCAACTCATTTCTATTTGAAATAATAAAATTGTCCCTCATAGTTTTCGTTGTCAAATACTTTTCTAAAGTATTTTTCGTTGGAAATAAAGTCATTTGTAAATCAAATGATTTTCTCTTTTAAAACAAGTTCTTCATAATCATTGTTAAAATATCCTTGACATTTACATTTCTTAGAATAACTTTTCGTCTTATTTTTGAATTTGTTTGGAAAAGACAACGTAACTGAAATATTTTCAAGATGTCGTCCTCACTATTTATTTAGAAATCACTCTTTTCTCCAAAACATCATCAAATATAAATACTTTCAATATTTTTCTTCCATAAATCAAGTCCTTTGAATTTCTCATCAAGCTTTTTCAACGCTTTTATCTTTAATTTAATTGAGCACTGATCAATGTCCAAGCTACCGATCAATCAACCAACCAACAAATAATCCATACATCACAGTATAATCATGCTTTCACATAAAACATTAAAAACCATATAACAATCATATAACAATTTAATTTGACACCACACATCACAACAGATAAACTCAAATACGACACACAATTAGCATGCAGTTACCGAAAATCCCTCAGGCAGTCTCCCCTTACCTTTGAAGATAAGTAAAGGATCCTCATCCTAATGCTCACGTTAGCTCATATCTACTCCATCAAGTAAGCATAGCCATCTCCAAACGTCTCAGAGAGGGAATCCAACAATGCGCAACAACCAGAAATCAAGAAATCAATTACACATGATCAAACACACATTCTAACTTGATCTAAACCCTTAATCTAATTACCAAACAAGGTTATTTTCAAAGAAAATCATGTTTGAAGCTCATGCTTCCCAATACCCTTTAAGAAAACTTTGTTTTGATTAAAAGATCGTGAAAAAGAACTTGGGAATCATCCATTAAGAGTCCTAATTACACTAAATCATAATTAATTTCACAAAAACATACCCAAATTCAAATAAAATCAAATTGGGGGTTTAGGGCTCCTTAATACAATTTAGGGAAAACTCAGAATAATGAAATTGGTTTAGGGAAACACAAATTCACAGTTCCAATTTCATAAAACAACCTTAAATTTCAAGATTAAAATCTGAAATCAAAGGGTTAGGGTTAGGGTTAGGGTTAGGGTTTCAAAAATCCATTTGGGGTTTTGAATCTGAGCAAAATAGATGGGGTTTTCACTTACCCATACAAGGATGAAGAAGCACGTGGCGGTGTTGTGGGGGACGCGCGGAGGCGAACGGCGGCGACGGCACGGAGGACAATGGCGGTTCGCGGCTAGGAACGGTGGTGGGTGGCGGTGATGAGCTCCGTTTCGAACTGGTCAACACGAGACAATCGCGTGTCTCCTCCTTCTCACGTCGGCGAGCTGTCGACGGTGGTGCAGGGTGGCGCTGCTATGGTGAGAGGAAGGAAGAAGATGAAGTTAAGGTGGAAGGAAGAAGAAGAAAAGATAAAGAAGAAAGAAAGAAGAAGAAGCAGCAAAGAAGAAAAGAGAAAAAAGAGGGAGAGAGCGTCGAGAAAGAGAGAGAAAAAAGTGAGAAAATTGAGTTTTTAAACCAGTTACTTAGTGATAGGTACAAAATGAGTGATAAATGTTAGGCCTAAAATAAACATGTTTTTACTTTTTGGAATCTAAAAATAAAGATTGATAAAGATATGATTTCGAAATTCAAATTAGAGTAAAGATTAATAGTTGAACCGATCAACTAAGAAAATACTCAGTCTAAAATTTAGTCTCCGATTAAGGTCAAACCAAAATATTTTTAACTCTAAAATTAAATAGAATAAATATATGAAAATCCTTTTCTCTTAATCATAGTATTTAAAATATTTTTCCATACTGGTATAATAGTGACAATAACGTAAATTATTGTCTAGTAAGCGTGCATTCATTGAAATAAGTCAGTGTTAACGCACCCAATAAAATAATTTGAAGAGAGTAATTTAATTACTCAAACTAAACCTCATAACAAAATAAACTTAAACATCTAAATAAAATAATTAATCATAGGTGTAAAAACTAGGGTGTTACATGCTGAATCATCATCATCACTGTCTTCTACTTCTCTGACTTGTGATTTCAGAGCCAATCCCTTTTTCTTTTTGTCAGTTTATTCATTCTCATTCAGTCTGTTCAACTCCAATTCTTGCTCTTGCAATTTACCAAACAATGTGGCAATGGTCATTGATGAGAGGTCTCTAGATTCTGAAATTGCATTTACTTTAGGTTGCCATTCTCTACATAGGCATCTCATGACTTTGTTAATTTAATCTTCATTGGAGATTGTATTTCCAAGTGCTGCCAATTGATTCACAATGTGTGAGAAACGCATTTGCGTAACCTCCATTGGTTCTCCTCGATTCATGCAAAATAACTCATATTCACGTGTCAATGTGTTCATGCTTGCCCTTTTGACATTTGTGGTTCCTTCATGTGTTACTTGCAATTAAAGAGTTTGAGGTTAGAGATACCACACAACCAGATTTATCCTGGTTCAGTCACCACCACTGTGACCTACATCTAATCCCCACTCCACCTGTGGGTTTTCACACACTAACACAACAAGATTTAGCCAGGTAGCTTGAAAAACCTTTACACCACAGAGCACTCCTTCACCTCGAGATACCACACTCTTGTGAAGAGCCTCAATGTTCTTCCTTAGGATTCCTCACCCTAATCACACAGAGAGACCCCATCTCTCTTTACAATCAAATAGAACGAAAAGATTGATTCCTAAACTCTCAATAGTCAGATATACAAATTTAAGCACTTATGAGAATTGAAACACTCTTTTTCGCAATAAGCTCAAGAAAGATGATGAATGATTTTCACAATTGATCTCTCAAATTGATTTCGTGTAATTCTGATATGTGATATGCTTAAAAGTGTTCCTTTGATCCCACTTTATATAGAAAACAAGTTATAGCCGTAGGGATCAATCAAAACAGATTTGGGTCTGATAACACAATCTGCTTTCTTGATTCTGGTTCTTGAAAAGAGGTTGAGTACAGGGCTGTATTAACCAATTTCATACTGATAGTTCTGATAGTTTCTCAAAATCTTGAACTTGGTTAATCCATCAGTACATCCATTCAATACATCTATGTATTGAATCAAGAACCTTAAATTCATTTGTCAGTTACAGTAGTAGACATACATCCATTGATTATATGGCTGTACTTGACAAATAATTTTCTTATTTCCAAAAATCACTTTCATTAAAAAACTTATTCCTCTTAATGCAGGTTATGAAAAATGATTTTCTTCATGCATGTTTTTAGTTGACCTATCTTGTGACTAAGAGATTTCTTTCTCTTACCAATCATCTAAGACTTAAATCTAAATTCTCCTTTAAGCTAGGTCTTGATGATCCTTTGATCTTTGACTTTGCTCTTTTGATTTCTACATGCAACTCCTTGATTCCTTCAAGTTCTTCCTTGAATATTTTCCTTGAATTTATTTAATGAACTTATTGATCACTGCTTGATACTTGTCTTTGCAATTTGACACTAAAGCACTTGTACAGACATTAAATTGTATTTGTCATATATCAAAATCTCTAGGTCATCGAGTCTTACCGCTTTTGTCACTTGTGTGGACGAGTGCTTTTGTTACTTTAGTGGACGAGCGCTTTTACCACTTCAGTAAACGAGCAGAATTAGAATCTTGTATATTCTGAGTTTATCAGACTTTGCATACATGCCTGTAGTACACCAGTGTATACTTATGATATTCAGGAATTATGTCTCAGACTTTTAATACATATGTTTATCACAGTGATGTATCAGACTAAAAACACAGGGGATCCATTCCTGATCAAATCTATTTCTTCTGAAACTCTCTTCTAATCATTCATAGATATTCCAAATCAAATCATACAAGAATCATAGCATATTTACACAAAGATACAGTCATATAAACAGTTTCTTTAGATATTAGATATATGATTGATCAATTTGCCCAATTCTCTTCTAATGAAAAATAAGCTTTCCTTGTTCAAGGGCTTGGTAAAAATATCGACAAGTTGTTTAGTTGTATCAACATATTCAATCTCAATTTCTCTACTTTGAATATGATCTCTAATGAAATGATGTGTGATTTCTATGTATTTAGTTCTAGAGTGCATTATGGGATTCTTAGTTAGATTAATTACACTTGTATTGTCACATCTAATAGGAACTTGGTTTAGTTGCACATCATAATCAACTAATTTTTGTTTCATCCATAAAACATGTGCACAACAGCTACCAGCTGTTACATATTCAGCCTTTGCAGTGGATAAAGTCACACTAGATTGTTTCTTACTGAACCATGATACTAATGAGTTTCCTAGTAAATGATAAATTTCACCAGTACTCTTTCTATCCTGTACATACGTGTATTTATTATTTAATAAAAAGTGATTCTTTCTTGGAAAAAAAATCAACGCAAAAGTATATATAAGAGCGCACAGGGACATACACGGTTTTAACGCAAAAGTATATATTGAAGAATTTCTTTCTTGTAAAAAAATTGAAACATGTATATAAGAATTTTTTTACCTTCAAAAGATATCACGGAAAAATCGTTACACTTTTAGAGACTTAATCATACTAAAAACGTGTTATAAAAGAAAAGAGAATATGAAGAAGAGATGGACTCGAAAGACTAGTTCTTCGAGAACTAGTTATGATCTTTGTATTGATCTTGAGTGAATACAAGAGTAAAACTTAAGGTCCTATTTATAGAGTTAAATGAACCACTAATCCTAGATCAAATCAACACTATAAATAACAAATAAATACATAGTAATGGTAAAGATATTGTAAGATAACAAATTGATATAGTCATCCATAATTAGGGGTGGGAATAGGTCAGGCCAGGCCAGACTTTGCTTAAATAGGCCTAGCCTATTTAAAAATTTAGAAGCCTAAATCTGACCTGTTACCTGTTAAAGGCTTTATTTGAGTCTGACCTAATCTTTTTAAAAGTCTGATCTGACCTGACCTATTAGTCTTTTTAAAAGCCTATTTAGTATTAAAGGCTTTAAATAGGTCACTTGACCTATCTATAAATAGGCTAATAGGTCATTAAATAGGTCAAGTTATCTATTACTTAAAATTGGCCTACTAAAAAAATTAAATACTTAAAATTGATCAAAAGCGAAGTCAATCACATACAAATAAATAAACAAGTAAGCCTCTAAGGCTCTAACAAAACTTCTATAATTCCATGTACCAAATAAAACGTCTATAATTCAAAAGCAAACAAGCACACCAGACAAATTTTGTTTCCACCATAAAACTTAATTCATAACAAAGTTCCAGAATTAAATGGACAATTTGGTAGTATAGAAGGATAATAAAGGAGTCCTAATACATTGGACATATAACAAAGCTATCTACCCGCTTATCAAAAAAAAACAAAAAAACAAAGCTATATATCCATATAGGCTTTCTTTATTTCGTCTGACCTGCATAAAAAGAAATTAAGTGATTAGTAAAACTATTAAGCAAGATAATATTAAAACGTTACAAAGAGTAACAAATACAAAGAGTAACATAAGAACAAAAGGAGGACAATTGGGTTGCATGCCTATTGATATAAAACATATAAACTAGAATAGCATGAACAATCAAGAAAAAGCCCTTTTGAACCAGAACTGAGCACTTATAATTATCTGGCACATGTATGTAATTGACCACACCACATAAAACCATTTCCACGCAAGAGTTGGATTCCAAATAGTAGGTGTAGCTACCATGAAATTTAGGATAGCATGACAACTAATAGGTGTAGCTCTAAATAAATGGTTAATTGGGTTGCATGCCTATTGATATAAAACATGTAAACTATAAACATATTATAAACATTAAAATAATTTTCCAGAAAAATACCCACATCCAAAAATTCAAATTTAAACCACTACAAACAAAATAAGCAGAAAAATCAATATAGACCCATTATACCCGTGATTCAATAGGAGTGTAGTTTGCTGTAGTTGCAAGCCTCAAAAAAGTAACAAAGCTTCTATATCATATCATAGCAACTAGAAATCTTCACATCAAACAATAAGGAAGAGGACCAAAAAATATAACTTTACCAGGATGTTTGTTTGTATGTCTGATGAACTGGGTCAGCACCGACAGCGAACGTTTTCTTCTCAGACCATGGCGTGCGGCGGCGAGCGGACCGCGACGAGACGCAAACCACCACGGCGAGCAGCGAGCGGACTGGACTGGAACCACCACCGCGACGAGAAGCGAACCACCACGGAGTTGGAGCGGCGGCAGCAAGTAGGGATTTAGGGCTTTGGCCTTTGAGTCGCACGTTCGAAATAGAAAATGAGAAGCAGGGCAATGGCTATACGAAACAGAGCTTTTAAAATGAGAAACCTAAGAGTAAAAAATTGAGTAAATAGCCAAAATGGTCCTTGAATAAGGTCGTGTCAAGTTGGTCCCTCAAATTAACGAAATTTCAAAAAAGTCCGTGAAACTGTCAAACGTTGATCAAGTTAGTCCCTCCGTTAGTCAGGGTTCGTTGACTCCGTTAACGGCGCTTATGTGACACGTTACACGCATATTTGAGGGACCAAATTAATACAGGGATCAAATTGACACTCAGAGAAGGAAAGGTTTGTCCTTTCTATCTCAAATTTTCTCACTGAAAAGCATCATTTTCGGTCTTAGATTACTCATCAAAAATCTTTAACTTTGATCTCAAATTTCTCTTACCCCTGCAAAGTAATGATTTGGCTCAGAGCTGTGGAACATATCATATCTTGAAAAGTTATTTCACCAACGATTTGGTATTTGTACATACATAGTATTGATGAACATGCGGTAGTTTCACCTTAGACCCTTGGTGAAATGTTTGATTCTCCCATGCTTAGTGCTTTGCCATATAATGTTGGATCTGTCTTGAAACTTTTAGAATCAAGGTTATCTTTTGATGATCATATAAATATTTTCTAGACATCCAAAATAAGTGAGGCAACTGCCAACAAGCTTTGCAATGAAGCAATGTAAGGTGGGTGGTTGTTTAACAAATGTCTGTACTGTTATGCACACAAGGTGTTTGAGAAATGACCAAAATAAGTTTTTTTTTCCTCCGTTTTCATGAGTTTCTTCTTGTTTTATTTACTGAGATGCAAGAGGAAACAAGACCTGATGGCATTACGATGGCCCGTGTCCTTCCAGCTTGTGGAAGCATAGCAGCTCTGGAGAGAGGCAGAGAGATACATGGACACACATTGAGAAATGGGTACTCTTCAGATTTGCATGTAGCCAATGCACTTGTTGATATGTATGTAAAGTGCGGGTCACTAGTTCATGCGCAGGTACTCTTTGATATGATTCCAAAAAAGGATCTCGATCTCATGGATCATTATGATTGCTGGATATGGCATGCATGGGTTTAGAAAAGAAGCAATTGCCACTTTTGAGAAGATGAGGAATGCAGGTATTGAGCCTGATGAGATCTCCTTCACTTCCATACTCTATGCTTGCAGTCATTCTGGATTATTGAATGAGGGATGGGAGTTCTTTAATTCCATGAGAAGTGGATGCAGTTTTGAGCCCAAGTTAGAACACCATGCTTGCATGGTAGATCTCCTTGCCCGTACTGGAAATCTATCCAAGGCTTACAATTTCATCGAGAGAATGCCAATTAAACCAGATGCTACAATTTGGGGAGCTTTGCTTTGTGGGTGCAGGATCCATCGAGATGTGGAGTTAGCAGAAAAAGTGGCAGAGCGTGTTTTTGGGGGAGAAGAAGAAGAAGATGAAGTTAGGGTTTTTGAAAAAATAGTGAGTGTCAATTTGGTCCCTGTATCAATTTGGTCCCTCAAATATGCGTGTAACGTGCCACATAAGCGCCGTTAACGGCGTCAATGAACCCTGACTAACGGAGGGACTAACTTGATCAACATTTGACAGTTTTAGGGACCTTTTTGATATTTCGTTAATTTGAGGGACCAACTTGACACGACCTCACAGTTTCAGAGACCATTTTGGCTATTTACTCGTCAAAAATTTTAAATTCATTTTATTTTAATATAGTATACATTTTTTGACCGGATAATATTAATTAATACATATATATATATATTTAATATAATATATATGTATATATATATATATATAATATATATACATATAAATAATTATATATCTAAACAGGCCAATCTGATAGGTTAGAAAGTCTTTTCTATAGGCCTAGGCCTCACATTTTTAAGTAAATAGGCTTTTTAAAAAGTTTGAACCTGACCTTTTTGCTAAACAGGTCAGGCCAGGCCATAGGCCCCTGTCGGACAGTCTGACCTATTCCCGCCCCTGTCCATAATATGTAAATATTTATAACATATATTGATTTATATATAAATTAATAATTTTACATAATACATATTGATTTTTTTTCTTTCTGTTTTTCCAATAAATATGATCGAATCATTATTTTCCTTGTATGAAAAGGTTATAATATTGCTCTTGATTTCTTTTTTGCCCCAGGCTTTGCTTAAATTCATGTTTCATGGGAATGTTTAAATTCCATTAATTTCTAAGTTTATCATTTGGCTCCTTAGTGGATCCATAAAGTATCCCACGAGCTTAGATTCTTTGAGTCCGTCGTGAGATTAATTTTCGTTTGAGTGTTTAATCATAGTTAAGGTTCTTCATCTTCCAAATGATGTGTTTTACGGGATTCGAATTCCTGATCCTCTCCCACAGACTCAGCCTGCATAACCAATTATGTCATACTCATTGGGTTCCAATTAAGTTTATGTTTAGATTAACTTATTTTATATTTTAAACAATTTATAATCAAAATATAAATGGGAGAGCCTTAATTAAAAACAAGGGACTGTCTCATATGAATTAAGCCAATCCAAACATGTTTTAACAATTCCAAGCAAGTTTAAGGTGCTTATCCAGAAAGTCATGCATGATAGATTTCTATTAATTTGAAAAAGGAGAATGTTATTTAGTACGAAACCCTTCTTATATGAACACTATATTGCATTTAGAATATTAGTGCCCTCACCGTGTCTTATAGTTGACTTATCTTTTCTCTTTTAGCTCTACTTGATTTTACTTTTTCTCTCTCTTAATTTGTATGAAGATCACAATAATATTTCTTGATTACTATCCTTACAATAAACTTAGTGCGAAATATAAATGTTTCTGTATACTAACGTATATGCATAATTAGATATTTAGATTCTTCAAATACATGAATATGCTATATATACACAAATATCTCAATACATGAATATATTAACTAATTTTCTTTGGGGTGGGTGTGGTGAGAAAAGGAAGATAGCTTGGGTTAGCTGGGATAGGGTATGTTTGCCAAAAAAAGAGGGAGGGTTGGGGGTTAAAAATTTGGAGCAGTTCAACAGGTGCTACTTGCGAAATGGCGGTGGAGTTTGTTGAAGGGTGAGGAGGGGTTATGGGCACGTGTGCCGAAGGCTAGATATTGCCTGTTTGATTTGAGCTCTACGATTTCGTGGGAAACTCTTGCTACATGCAGGGCATCCTGTTGGTGGAAAAACCTCAACCAAATTGGGGTTGCTCTTTCTTCTTTAGATTGGTTTAGTGAAGCTCTCATAATAAAGTTAGGTGGGGGGATTCAATTCTGTTATGGGAAGATTGTTCGTTAGGTAACACAAGCCTACAGAATATGTTCCCTAGGCTGTACCAAATCACAGAACAAAAAAAATAAGTGTATTTCTAGTTGTGGTGAATTGAGGGAAAATAGATGGGTTTGGGTTTATAACTGAAGAAGAGAATTTTTTGTTTGAGAGTTGAGATTACTGCAGGAATTCATAGAGTTGATTTAGCCAATAGGCTTAGTAGTGGAAAAAAAGGGATGAAAAAGATGAGTGGATTTGGGGTATGGACCCATCAGGATGCTACACCTCAAAAACGGCTTATGCATGGTTTGTTGGAAAAAGAAATTGCAGTCGTACCCTTATCGGATGCAGTAGATGTTGAAGTCTTTAGGCATTTGTGGAAGGGTAAAGTCCCTATGAAGGTTCTGGTCTTCAGTTGGCAGTTGATTTTGGAAAGGATCCCCACAAAAGTCAATTTGGTGATTAGGGGTTTAACTCTATTTGTTGTTTTGGTTTCAAAGACTCAAGTGGGGGGGGGGGGTTAATTGAGCTTTTAAAAAGCTTTTCAAAAACTTTACTTTTAAAATAAAAGTTGCCTCAGGATCTTTTATAAAAATAATGAAGGGCTTTTTATGAAATCTTGAATAGAAGGTGGTGAGGAAAGAAAGATTAATTCAGAAAGATAAATCAGTAATAAGATTCAAGTTCACAGCTATCAATTAAACAATGATTGAATCAAACAGGAAGAAGTTCAGTTCAGGGTCGTACAGGTATTAGCTACAGGCCTTAATCAGTCAAGAACTGAAGTTACAATATATCAGTTTTAGTTTTAGTGATCAAGAACGGTCTTAATCAACTTAGTTTTGGCCAATTAATAACTCAAGATTGATTGCAATAATACTCTGGTTTTAATTCATATTAAACAGATCAAGAACTGATATCAATTGAAAACTTAGAACATCAAGATCACGGTTATATGCGCAAGACAGAAATTAAAGAGTCTGAGTTTAGAGATGCCACGCAATCAGTTTTATACTGGTTCACCCACCACCACTGTGACTTACATCCAGTCCCCACTCCACCTGTGGGTATTCACACACTAACACAACAAACTTTAGCCAGATAGTTTGAAAAACCTTTACACCACAGAGCACTCCTTCATCTCGAGATACCACACTCTTGTGAAGAGCCTCAGTCTTCTTCCTTAGGGATACCTCACCCTAATCACACAAAGAGACTCCCTCTCTCTTTACAATCAAATAGAACATAAAGATTGATTCTTAAACTCTCAATAGTCAGATATACAAGTTGAAGTTCTTGTGAGAATTGAAACACTCTTTTTCACAATGAAGCTCAAGCAAGAAGATGAATGATTTTCACAATTGATCTCTCTAATTGATTTTGTAAACTTTTGATTTTTTTTACAAGTGTTTTTTTGATCCCTCTATATATAGGAAACAAGTTATAGTCGTTGGATCAATTAAAACAGATTTGGGTCTGATAACAGAATCTGTTTTCTTGATTCTGATTCTTGAACAGGGGTTGAGTACATAGCTGTATTAACCAATTTCATACTGATAGTTCTGATAGTTTCTCAAAATCTTGAACTTGGTTAATCCATCAGTACACCCATTCAATACATCTATGTATTGAATCAAGAACCTTAAATTCATTTGTCAGTTACAATAGCAGACATACATCCATTGATTACATGGTTGTACCTGACAAATAATTTTCTTATTTCCAAAAATCATTTTCATTAAAAAAATTATTCCTTTTAATGCAGGTTATAAAAATTTATTTTCTTCATACATCTTTTTAGTTGAGCTATTTTGTGACTAAGAGATTTCTTTCTCTTACAAATCATCTAAGATTTCAATCTAAAATTCTCCTTTAAGCTTGGTCTTGATGATCCTTTGATCTTTGACTTTGCTCTTTTGATTTTTACACGCAGCTCCTTGATTCCTTCAGGTTCTTCCTTGAATATTTTCCTTGAATTTGCTTAATGAACTTGTTGATCACTGCTTGATACCTGTCTTTGCAATTTGACACTAAAACACTTGCACACACATTAAATTGTATTTGTCATATATCAAAATCTCTAAGTCATTGAGTCTTACACTATTGAGGAACAAAGGTGTGCTCTCTGCTTGTGCTTACCTGAAACTGTGCGGCTCCTCTTCTTTTCCTGTCATATTGCTCATTCTCTTTGGATGAAAGTCTACAAGTGGTTGGGCTTCTCAGTTGTGAACTCTTCAGTTGCATCCCAACATTTTTTGTATCACACAGGATTACTTAAAGGAAAAGGAAGGGGATATAGGGGAATGCTTATTTGGCATGCTGTGGTTTGGTCCCTTTGGTTAGAAAGAAATGATGTGGTTTTCAACAACAAAAGGGCAGATGTGACTAGACTTTTTGATCTGGTAATTTGTAGATCATGGAGCTGGTTTGGAGCATCTATAGATGAGGTTGTTCGTTTTTCGGATTGGTGTGTTTGTCCTTTGGAGTGTGATTTAAAATAAAATGGTTGAGTCTTTTTCCTGCTGTTACTCATTTCTGCAGGCTGTGATCTATTTTATATGTGTTTGCCAGTTTTGCAAGGGATGGGGTGCTGTCTTGGGGGGTCTGTCTTGCTTCTTATCAGGTAATGTTGGAGCTTTAGTGGAACATAAGCTGCTACACGGTTTTCTTTTATCTGTCTTGGTTCTCTTCAGTCGTTCGGGTGCAGCAAATAAATCTCTTTGCTATTAGGGACAGTTTGGCTTTGGTACAAACTTGTATAGTCTGTCTGTAGGGGCGGTTTTCATTTGATGTGTATGTGTAAATGATAATGGGGTGTCAATCTTCTTGATAGGGGGAATACTTACTTGTAATTTGGAATGCTTTTGGTTCACAGTTAGAACTTTGGTTCTCCTTTATATACATATATACTTATTCATTCAGCCAATATATATATATATATATATATATATATATATATATATATATATGTATGTATGTATGTATGTATGTATGTATGTATGTATGTATGTATGTATCTCAATACACAAAGATGAAGGAAGATTCAGTCTGGGCATATGCATGAGGAATGACAAAGGTGAGGTTGTTAGTGCTCAAACATTGTGGTTTTATGGGGTTCCGCCAGTACATGAAGCTGAAGCCATTGGTGTCCTTGAAGCAATAAACTGGTTAGTAGGCTTGGGCTACCAACAGGTTACAATAGAGCTAGACTGCAAGTCTGTTGTAGATGGAATTCATGGGTAAAACAACTACTATAATGAGTTTGGAGGCGATGGTTAGAGTGAGCAAGTGGGTCGCATCTCTCACTGTGAGAGAGGTGCCATGGACCGATCACTGCAGGTTATTATTTAATGAAGATAACAGCTGTCGGTCATCAATAATTTGGGCTAATATTAGAAACACCCATTGTCCCTTTTATGCCCCTAAACGCCATTATTTTAACTAACAAAAGTAAATTCGGCACTAACGGACAAAACCAAAGATAGTGGCATGAATATCTGAGTACCCCAATCCGTTGAAGGCTTAAACTTTACTCCCCCAACTCTCACAGAAGTGTGGTTGGAGAACGATGGTTTCAGGCCAAATCTCGACCTCACGCATCGAAGCTTGCTGATTTTTCTTTTTCTACTACGTAGTACCGTTTGTATATGCTTCATCAACATACTTGGGTCGGACACAGAGGAATATCCTAATGCAAAACTTCTCATACCCGTTGTCTTCCTGCATGCTGCAATAGTTACTTAATCCAGCGAATCAAAACCCGGTGTTCACAGATCGAGCTGGGAGGCAACGGTTGAGGTATGTTTATAGCTAGGAGGCAAGATTAGAACCATTAATAGCAGTATTTGTGTATATGAGTTTAATGAAAGTGTTAAAGTAACTGTAGTTATGTAGTAGATTTTCTTGTTTGGCTTAGAGATTTGTCGATTGAAGTATATGCTGTGAGCTTTTTCTGGCTCAGATTACTGAATATCTGAGCCCTCTGATAAAAAAATCATATGTGTTGGATAAAAATTATGTTTTTGTTGTGGTTGATTAATGAAGTTGTAGTTGAACCATGTAAAATTGATAGGGGTAATCATAAATTTATAGTTAATTTCATAGAAGTTTGAGATTTTTGATAGTAAGAAATTTTGTTTGATGTATGGGGTGTTTGGCAGGCAATGGATGTACCCTCACATGAGCCAAATGGAAGGTATTATAGTGAAGTTGAGATTTCCAATGTAAGTACCCCCAAATTGTCTAGTTGACTATAGTCTTCATTGAACTTTTTTTGTATGGCTTGTGAAAGTTTGTTGAATTTTGTTATCCTTAGGGGTTGGATGATGTAACTATTGATGATGGTGACCGGTACGATGTTAATACAGAGGGTTATGTTGATGGATTTTCAGAGGAAGATTACTTTGAATATGAAGAGCAAGAGGTTCCTTGTGATCCCAAGGGAGTTGGTGGTGAAGATGAGGAGGAATGTTCTTATCAGGTGAGTGCTAGTGCAAGCGAAGACAACGATGGTAACGATAAAATTGTAATAAATGGGCTTACTGACATCGTAAACATAGAGATGAAAAAAATCACTGTTGCTGAAGTTGAGAGGTTTGATTTTTTTTTTTTATTTGGAAGTGGCATACCAATTTTACTGTTGGTTTGCCACAATGAATGGGTTCTATATTCGCAAGGGGCAAGTGCTTAGAGGTAATGGTGGGGTAATAGTACAACAGACATTTCTTTGCTCACGTCAAGGATACGGAGAAGATAGGGGTTTGACCCCTGAAATAAGGACGCGTCAACCAAAACATGAAACACGGTGTGGTTGTAGGGCACATTTCCGTGTAAACATTGATACTAACACACAACGATGGTATGTGTCAGTTTTTAACTTTGACCATAATCATGCTCTTCTGGAGGATAAATATTGATCGCTTTTACCAACACATAGGAAGATGAGCACAGCTGATATTCTTCAAATTGAGAATTTTAGAAGAGTTGGTATACGTCTGCCCCATATGTATGGTGCATTTGCTGGCATATCCGGTGGTATGATAAGATTGGGTTTGTAAAAAAAAGATATCTACAACCAAATTGGGAGACCGAGAAGGCAGCTATCATCGGATGCTTCAAAAGCTTTGAAGTACCTCAAAGATATATCAATCAAAGACACTCATATGTTTATTTGACACACGGTTGATGAAGAAAGGAGGTTGAAACATCTTTTTTAGTGTGGTAGGGATAGTCGGTTCTGTTATAAAGTTTTTGGAGATGTCTTGGCCTTTGATGCAGCATATAGGAAGAACAAGTACATGTGTCCTTTTGTTTTTTTTCTGGAGTGAATCACCATAATCAACTATAGTTTTTGATACTGCATTGGTATCCAATGAGACTAAAGAGACTTATGTATGGTTGCTTGAACAGTTTTTGAATGCGATGGAGGGGAAGGCACCGGTTTCTATCATTACGGACGGTGATGTTGCTATGAAGAATTCAATAAATAGAGTATTTCCTAAAGCGCATCACAGGTTATGTGGTTGGCATTTGCTTCGCAGTGCAATGACTAATGTTGGTGTTGCTAAGTTCTTGCCATATCTGAAGAAGTGCATGCTTGGTGATTATGAGGTTGCAAAATTTGAAGAGTTATGGGATGACATGGTTGCTAAGTTCGGTTTGGAAGATAACAACTGGATATTGGATCTTTATGAAAAACTAAAGATGTGGAGTACCGCACATATTCGAGGGAATTTTTTTGCAGGGATAAGGACCACATCCAGGTGTGAAGCATTGCATAGTCATATTGGAAAGTTTGTTCACTCCAGGATTAACTTGACTGAGTTTGAACAACAATTTCAAAGGTGTTTGACATATTTTAGATTCAGAGAAGTGGAGGCTGATTTCCAATCTAAGTATAGGCAGGTTGTACTAAAAACAGGGCTACGGTTTCTTAAAAGGGCGGCCTCAAAAATATTCACCAAAGAGATTTTCTTTGTTTCGTAAAGTGCTTACAAAAGCTATGCTTATTAAAATCATTTCATGTCAGGATATGTCGATGTATTCTATCTATTCTATGTCCAAGTATCGTTCTCTGTTTCGTTTGGCAGGTGTCTTATTGCCCGTCGGTGATTGAAATTAGATGTTCTTGCCCAAAGATGGAATCGATAGGTTTGCCTTATGAGCATATTGTTGTTGTTTTAGTGTACTTAGACATATCTGAGCTGCCTAAATGCGTAATACTTGATCGGTGGACGGAGTCTCCCAAAGATGTCATCTGTGGAAACGGCGATGATGGTTCATTTTATTGGAGTTCGTAATTTGTAGCTAGGTATGCTACAGTTGCCCACCTATCGAAGGAGGTTTAGGAGCTGGCACATTGCGACGTTGACGTGTATAACCGACTTGTCGAGTATTTGGTCAATGAACTCAACAGGCTGAAGTTAAAGTATGGAGCAGAGGCAACCGTGAATCCAGAGGCCCAAAGCCAATACGAGAGTTTGCAAGATCCACCCATTGTTAGAAGCAAAGGATGCGGGCCTAGCACTGCGACCATAGGAGGTAGGCAGCGGAGAGCACAGACTTGTGGTACCTGTGGTGCAACTAGACACAACCGACGTTCTTGTCCTACCATTAGAGAAAGTGGAAATGGTGGTGAGGGAAACCAGGATAGGTTAATTGATGTCTCACACAATACTTACTTGGTAAGTGGACAAGACAACTATGGAACTACTGTTTTTCATTTGTTAGCTAATTCATATTTATTTGGTGCATATCATGAAAACATGTAATTGCATAGTAACTCAAGTGATAGACATGTCTCATCTATTTAATTGGATATAATCATGGATTTCATTGAATATATGTAAATATTGTAGTTCCGACAGTCGCATACATTTGTAGGTTCATCCAGCTAAGTACCATCAGAAGCGGATTTGCATGCATCGTGAACTATTGGACCATTATTTGGGCAATGCGTGATAATTTTTGTAATTAAATTTAATGGTTTGTTATTATGCCAATGATTTTACCAATTCAATATAAATATGGTTTATGATTTGAAATCTGTTGAATTGTGGGTTTTTATTGTCATTGAAGAAGTGAACTGTATGAAACTATCCATTTAAAGCTAAATTGGATGCAGACCAGCGTTTTTGTCATTACGTGTTTTGTATGGTTGTGTTGCAATGTATAATTTAGATCTATGGACCTTTTTTTAGTAGCAATACTTATGTTGAAATGATCACATAATATTTGAGCAGTTATCTTTTAAGATGACCATTTATTTGGACACTTAATTTGATTAAGCGGATGTATTTTGGTGGATATTGATTACGCTCATGTAGTCCTATAGTCATTATCTTTATTTGGTAGGAACATATTTGGTAGGAACATATTCGTAATGGATGGAACTTCCTCGTCCAACAGAAAATTAGATTTGCAATGGACGGGACCTCCTCGTCCAACAGAAAATTAGATACGCAACAGACGAAACCTCCTCCTATCTTCTTTTTCTTCCTTCTTTCTTCTCCCATAATAATAAAACTAGAATAAAATAAAATGAAGACGGAAAAAAATGGGTGTTCACACCAGTGCAAGCTTCAGGTTAGAGGTCATATCCATTGACGTATGTTTAATTGAATTACTTGTAGTGGTTTTTTTTAAATTTTTAAAAATTTCAAAAATTAGTTTCATATAACATTTCCCCAATCTTCCTAGAGTAGCGCTATACAATCAATTAGGAAAATAACCAAGATAAAATATCCCCCCATTATCTAACCAAGTAGGTACATATGGGCGCTATTAGATTAATAAGATTACATAGTATGGTTTATAAATTACAAAGGAAATACTAGTTTTTGGTCTAGTTACGCAAAATACAGTAATTATATGACTTAATTTAGAAGAATTAACCTTAGGCTTTGCATTGACACTGGCCCAAAAATATACAAAAAAAAAGTAATATAAAACAGTAAATCAACTTCCCTAAGTGCCAGCTAATCACGGGGTATCAATTAAATGCCCTTATCGCAAAGCCTAGTATTACTTCCAAAATAGTATGCTCTATTTCCCTTTTCAAATGATTGGTGATGACGACACTTGTAATCAGTGCTCGGTAGATTTATGTATCAGTTCCTTCTTGTACTCGTTGTCATCCAAGAGTATTCTCATTGCCACCTCCATCCTCACATGGTTTTCATCCATCTAGTGGTAATTTCAAACACAAGTTAGGAATTAAGCATAAATAAAAACACTTGAAAAGATTCAGTTTCTTAATGCATATTTATTATAAAAATGTTACTATGATTCGAATACTTACAACTCCAATGACATTGTTAGTGAAATTGTTTTGCATGTGCATCCATTCAGCTACCCAAAGACCAGATGTCTCACTACACGATGTCCGACCAATACCATCATTTAAATTTAGATATAGAATTCAGCAAACATGAGGCAAATAGAAAATAATTGTTAGAAAATCAATGAATTATGGTGGATTCTAGCCTGGAGTTATTGTTTTATGGGTATACTCATGTAGACAATATTGCACAAATTTCTACCTACACCAACCGGTTTTCTCGCATTTGTCAGGTAAATTTAATGTGTCACCTAATTACAAGGTATTTGCAGTTAAGGGTCTATCCTTTTAAAGAAATCAACAAATGCTTCCCTCTGTCGAAGACCGTCTATGCTCATTGCCAACGAAGTGGGGTTGAAAATAAACACATCAATCTTGCCACGTTAGCAGACGAAAGTACTAAAACACAAAGTAACCTAGTAGACGAGCTCCATATGCCACGTCATTGGACGGAGCTTCTCATTAAGGACATAGCAAGTCCAAAGACTTGTGTGGATGAGCGCTTCTGTCACTTGTGTGGACGAGTGCAATTACCTCAATAATCTGTATGGTAGACATATATTAAGGCATCGCATTCAGCCAAAAGACTTGAAAATAAGCGCGTCCATCTTGCCACGTCAACAGACGGAAGTACTAAAACACAATGTAACCTAGTAGACTAGCTCCATATGCCACGTCATTGGACGGAGCTTCTCATTAAGGACTTAGCAAGTCCAAAGACTTGTGTGAACGAGCGCTTCTGTCAGTTGTGTGGACGAGCGCTTCTGTCACTTGTGTGGACAGGCGCTTTTGTCACTGAAAAGGTAGAAGAGCTCGTCCAAAGACTTGTGTGGACGAGCGCTTCCGTCACTTGTGTGGACGAGCACTTATGTCACTAGTGTGGACGAGCGCTTCAGTTACTTGTGAGATCTAGACAGGGACCCGTACGCAAAACACTAGGGACTAAATTACAATTACTAACAAAAAATCCCTTTCAGTTAGCCGGTTCACAATTTTTTAATCTAAGTGTCAAATCTGGGACGTTCATTAAAATATGATTATATCTAAGGGCCAACATCACTTGCAATATTGTCTACATGAGTATACCCATAAAACAATAACTACATGCTAGAATCCACCATGAATTATGGTTAAACCAACTTTCAGTTAACAATTCTTTGGTATACTATAGATTGCATACCTATTGACACAGTTAGGAATTCCACGAGCCTGTTCAATCTCACAATTTGCGAAATCAAGGTATTTTGTTTCATTCAAAACCCCATCATACATAGTGGATACCATAGTAGTCAAGGCAGCGGCCTATGAATTGTTCATAGAAAATACAGATATGGTGAGTTGGATTTGTATGAAACGAGGGTTAGAGGTCAATTATATGGAGGTTAGCTTCAATGGAACCCTCACCTGTTTATGAATGTTGTATCGCCTACTATCCACTACAACATCAGGAAGGCAGGAGTCTGATAGATAGATTTTATTCTCCTTGATTGAGATTACCATCAAAAACCAATGTCCATAGCTGTCTATTATCGGAACATAAACCTTCATTTTAATTGTTTGTTACATTCTTACATGCTTGCAAATTACCTTAATAGTTCAAAGCTTATAACATAATACCAATAAATATAGGTACCATCATATGTTGAGAGAGCTTACCAGCCTTAGATGATCATAACATCCCATCCAATCCGTCCCATAGAAGGTGATAAGCTCCTCTGTACTCAAACCTATAGCAACATCATCCTATATATATATATATCCAAATTACAAAATAAATTGAAAAGTAACCAATGTTAGCTTATCATAGCGCAATTGTACAAACAGGAAAAAACCAGACATTATTGGAATCTGTTAGGATATGGGCACACGTAATCCCTATCATGGATACTCACGGTGAACGATGGCGGGAGACACCATACAGACTGGATTTCATTGTTAAGCTGAGAACAAGTGATCTTAAGAGCAGTCATTAGTATAATCTGTTAGGAAATAAACACAAGTGTCCATGTAATATCTCTATTTTGAGGTGGTGCACAAAATCTTGCAGTTGTCTAATTAAATCGTGAACACAAGTGTACCTCACGTGACACTTTTTTTCCAGGGCATAATGAATCAAAATCTTCACGTGTCCCCTGCTTTATGCCGACTTTGAAAAACACCTCACTAGTAGTTTTGGATTTACAGAATTATACCTTTGTTAGCTTATGGAGGGCTGCATCAAAGCTCAAATAGACATTTTATATTTTATTTACAGGAACATGCCCTGCTTCCAAATTGACCTGGAAGACATATATAGCCACGTTTATTGCCGTGGGAGTCAACCTCATGTTTGGAGAAGGTTTAAATTTACCAGGTACATGCTGTCAAGGTATAAAAGAGTTTGTTAGAAATGCAACATCCAAATACTTTACTTGTAAATGTATAACTAATTCCATCATCACATGTTATAACTTACCATATGGGCACGGAGCTTAAGCTTATTTCTATATAAAAGTTTTAAATGGTAAGCGTTTGAATTTTAATTAGTTTTATATGTTATCATTTAGTCACTTCAAGAGTTTATATTCACCAATTTTTATGTCTCCAAACATACAAAAAGTGATATAATACCTTAGGAACAGCTTGACCGATGGTCCTAACAGAAGCCTTCGCCTTCGAGTCTTTCTTGGAAGGTGAACATCTCTTGCTTCCTCCATTGGAGTCAGCTTTTGATTTCTTCTTCACCCTTTCCATATCAGATGGGGTGAATGACAATCTTCTCACAGATGCTAAGCTGGCTGAACGCCCAGGACTCACCTGTATCGGTGGATAAAGAAATTTGCAATGGGGATTAAGATTTTGTGTACAAACATTTATATTTACAATAGTAGAGTTTGAACTAAGCATAATATTTTACTTGTCCCAGAAAACCACGGCGATAGTTGCTACTGAAAGGTTTCCTTCCCAATGCAAACTTGTTCTCCGATTCAGATCCTTCTTTTTTTGCAAATTTTTTTTTGCTATTTAGGCTTAGATCCCATGTGGGACCCACGCACAAAAATACCACTTGGAAAATCTTCCCTGGCCTGGTCTTTACTCGGTCATCTTCATCAAATGATATAAATATCCTTGACACATCCTTAATCTTCTTAAATGCATCTTTATGAGCAACCACATCATCAGCCATGCAGACCCCCTTTCCTTTTTTATTTTCCTGCTTACATTCATCGTTGATCTTTTGGGAGCTATCTTCAAATGCCCAATGTGGCACAGGGGTTGGAGATGGTGTTTCATCTTTTATGGTTAGCCCAATCAATACTCTAAGCACGACGGTATTTGTTTTATCCATTGATTCAAGACTCGTACTTAGATGCTGCACAAGGAAAATAGTTGTTATCGGTGTTGGGGAATCAGATTGGCTTGGTAAAAAAATGTGAGACTTCTATCATGAATATTTGAGCACATATACTAAAAGTAAAACGGGTTTTTTTAGAGGGAAAAAACTACCTCAATGGCTACTAACAACTGTTTAAGCAGTATTACCTCTTCTATCTTGCCTGTATAGGTGGCTCCCTTTGTTGCAATTAGGTCATCACCATCTTGTACAATAGAATGTAGGTGACATTATGTACATTCATTAAGGTGTATGTGAACGATTTTACCAGCATGAACATAGGTGTATATTTGCTTACATATACCTTATTCCCATGCTCATTCTTGTCATTTGGTTTTCGGTTAAATCCATCATTGGATGGCCTCCTATATCAACGTTGAATTGTTTATGTTAGAAGAATCACAAAATAACATGCTACATTAATTTTATCCAAAAATAAAATGAAAATAATTTCACATGCTTTGCTTAATGGGAAAAGCACATATCATTACCTTGGTGGGAATGGATCTTGAGGACTTTGTGACTGAGCACCACTACTCATCTCCTCATCTTGGTTATCATGGAAGTTCTCCATTAAACCACCAGATAGCTTGTAAACACTTCTTCTAACCTTCGTTGGTGGATGCTAATGAAAGGAGACTATGTGTGTGGAATTTGTTAGCAAGTTCTAAGTTCTCATCGTACATGAGGCTCTATAGTACAACTCTCGATTAGTCACTATAATAACCTTTTACGAGAACTTAGTACAAAGGTTCAGACTTTCTGTCAATGTCACCAGCTACAAAATCGATGTACACAGATTTGAGCCCATTTAAAATATGATTTACATGCTATTTGAATCCCTCTTAGTTCAACATGCTCAATTTGTGATTGCATTTATTTCCCTGGAACATTATATTATTGTTTTTATAAATTCAAATATTTATAAGCACACATCGCAGGCCATTGGCCATTTCACATATGGGTCACACAATAATATCATATTGGGCCTGGTATTTCAGCTCCTACATTATAGTCTTCGATGTAACATGACTTTTTTTTTTTTTTTTAATATCTCCACAAATAAAAACTAGCATTAATAAACCAAGTAACATAAGAAACCTTCATACGTACATAAAACCCCTTATAATGTTGTACAAATACAAAATGAAGGGGTGATCAAAGCATGTCCATTCAGAATTAAACCAAACTTAACTAATGGACAAAGCAACTAACATATACTACCATCCATACGTCCACACGAAGACAAAGTTACACTACATATAAGTAACGCAAACTGGTGCTCAGTTTCCTACATTGAGATTCATCATCTTAATCTCCTCATTCAATATGCTGATTTCCATTTCGAGCTCTAGATTTTCATCAATGGTCTTGTTAAGTTTTTCCTCAAGAACTTCAACGTTGTAGTGGTTATAATCGCGTATTTTTTTCCCAGTTGAAGTAACAACTCGACGAAGCAATAATGCATTTGAATCTTCCCGTGCATCATGTGAACTCTTCTCCAAGCGACCAACAGCTACGGCTGGCCTTCCTGTGGCATTAGTGATCACAGCAGCATAATATCTTCGATATTCAATGCCATCTATGAATCTCACTTCATGCGGTGTGTAGATAGGGTCCTGGATGCCTAACCTGTTGGAAACAATTTGAAGATCGGTCTGGATGCTATGCTGCAACAAGAATTCTTCAGAAGCAGTATCCTCAGCTATCTGTGAACCCAAACGATCTATTGTGTTCAAAAAAAAAAATTTAAAACATATGAGTAATACTTTTTAAATAATAAAGGGATTAACAACTACAACATTTACGCTTGTCATTGAAATATGCATGAAACATTTCGTTAAACAAATGACAAAATATTTAGAGGGATATGCTAAAAAATATTTACTCAGCCGATGCCCTCCTTGGGGACGTGCATGAACATCGGTGGTTGCATGACGACTGCTCGAGCCTGACTCATACAATGGAGGTACGTGCATGCGGAGGTATTCCTCACCACGAGGCATATCCATGCAGTGAGCTCTCCATTCAGCTTCGGCTTGGTGGTAGTTGCGATATCCCTTAAAACGATTACAATTCCAACCATTGACTTGGGCATCACATGCTGGCCAGTAAAAGTAAATCCCAGGCCTACGACCTTCAAATACCACATATATTTTCGTATCCTTAGCAGTGCTCATGGTTGGTTTCTTTATATGTAATATGTAAAAGGATGTAGTGGCACTAGTGCAATAAGTGCTTTTTACGTCAGTTAAAATTGATTTTTTACATCAGAATACTGACTGACGTAAATAGAGCTGACGTTAATAGTTAATATTTTAACGTCAGCTGAGAACTGACGTTAAATATAAAACTATTAACGTCAGTTCTTTAACACAACTGACGTTAATTTTGTAAAAATTAACGTCAGTTGTTTAAACAACTGACGTTAAACATAAAACTATTAACGTCAGTTCTTTAAGACAACGGACGTTGATTTTGTTAAAACTAACGTCAGTTGTTATAAAGAACTGATGTTAAAGGTATAATTTTAACGTCAGTTGTAATAAACAACTGACGTTAATAGGTTTTTTTTTTAAATTCAGTTTTAAAATATCACTCCCCTCAGCTATCCCTGCATTCAGTCCCAGTAACACAGAATATCACACACATTACAGAATTGCAAAGGAAAATTGAACAAAGGGGGGACTTAAACCCAAAACCTATGTATATATATAAATAAATTTTAGTTCCAATGTCTAAAAAACAAAACTATCTAAGGATATATATATACATGTTATTAATTAGTTTCTAAAGTCTAACAAAAAAACTATTCATCTAAGTAGTGCGGAGGTATGTTGTCAATTCCTTTTTCAGCCGCATACTTGAAGAAGAATTCAGCGAAGCGCATCCTCAAGTCCATAACTCTTCTTCTTCAATAGGCAATTGGTTGATAAATGCCTAGACACGTTCAAATAATAACAATAACATCAATGCAAGTCATCTTCAAAACTATAATATATAATTTAACAAGTTGTTTAAATATTACCTTCTTCCATCCATCCGTAATAGATGCGGAGACTATGTTCAGCATATGAAACATCACATAATAGCCACACGACCACCCGTCAGTTTGAAATCGAGACTACCAACAAAATTAATTTCAACGTAAGTTGAATATACATATAAATTAGTAATTATAATATTAATTATTTGATAAATAAACTACCAAACCTTGAGGATGTTCCATACATGATTTGATTTAGCCTTAGAAGTCCTACTTCTCCCGTTGGCGCAACTTATGCTAGTCGCCTGCAGCGCGCTATCATAAACAAATAATCATGTCGATCAATTAACAAACTCATATATCATGTGTGTAATAAACTAAAAACAACTGATATTAAAACTTAAATTAAATTTAAGATTAGTTACTTACTTATTTACAGCTTCCACCACCTTCGGTGGCGGATCTTGGTGGAGAGAGCAGAAGAATATGACAGTATGCCTAGACGGGTGAAGTACGAACAACTGCCAATGGCGTTCCATACAGTAGGGAGCCAGATATAATTCTTTCGGATTGTCACCCAACAAGTTCCCTAAGTATTTACTCAATGCATCTTTAGCAAAGAATTCGGGCACAAGGATTGACGGATCTAAGAAACAGTAAACTGATGCAACGCCCTTATCAAGCTGAAGACGATGGAGATACCTAAGATATGAAAAGGTGTGGATGTTAATTACATAATATATATATATATATATTGAAATTAAAATAAATTATTAAATGGAAAAATACCAAAAATAAATAAGTTATAAAATTAAAATTAACTTACGTGCACCAGAGACTGATGACATTGCTGTTCATCCAGATGTTATTTCTGCAGGCGTTCCCGAGATCGTCACCAACGAAGGAAAATATCCTCTGTTGATCTGGGCGTGCCACCCATCCATCGTGATCCAATGGACATACAAAAATCTCAAACGCATAATCCTCACCAAGTGAGAACAAACGAGTGATAGGTGACAGCGACACCGACGTCGACTTGGCCTTCAGTTTAGGAAAAATAAAATAGATAAGTTGTTGATAATTAAAAAAACACAAGTAATTATTTGACTAATTTGGACATTAATAATGAATAAATACCTTTGCTAACATTTCGAGCTCACGTCGTTTGGAGTCCAACTCAAGCTCACGCCTTTTCATTTCCAACTCATGCTCATGGCGCTGGACTTCCAACTCCCGCTCCCTAGCTGCCAACTCATCGTCCTCCACATGTGCCCTACTAAAACTCTCTTTTGTGCTCACATGTGAAGGGTTGGCAAGCCCTATGGTGTCCTGGGATGTACCGACGGAGGAAAGCTCTCTGGCAAGCGCCTGCTTGAATTCTGGGTTGGATAGTAAGCCTTGCATCAGATGTGTTGTAATATCTGGGTTGGACATGAGGTGCTGAGTAAGGTCAGCCAAAATTGATGCTTCATTGACCACCCTCTTTCGTGAAGCAGACTTGCCATAATATTGTTTGATGGTCACGTTCCCAGGAACACCGAGAACCCGACCAGGATGGTCTTTCTTGCCTAGAGCAGTCATCAAGACGCCCTGCCAGCCCGAGGAAGGGGACGAATGCGCCCTGGGAGGATTTTGCTTTAAGATCCATCTACAATGAAAACAAATGAAAAAACGTGCAAGTGAAAAGTGTTGCAATTATCTATACAAATATCAATTTAAATCAAGTTAATTATTTACTTACAATCTTATCTGCCACTTCGCGAGTGGCATCAACTTTAAAAGATCCCATCTTTGTCATGCGGCCGGCTAACCAGACATCATCGCGGTCGATGTCCGATGGTGGACTTGATGGTGTGCCCTCGGGCACCTCTCCTCTTTCAATCCTAGCAGAGTGCTCTTCCTGCTTCACCCTCAGCCTATCCGCCATCATCTGCTCGATCCGAGTCTGGTACCCACCCTGAGACATGGTGTGGCGGTGGACGTTCTTCGCCTGATTCTGCCGACCCTTATTTGCCTTAGCCTATTCAAACAAAAACACATAATTAAATACAGTTAAATGATCTATAATAAGCATACAAAATTAACTTAATCAACCAACCTGAAATTCTCCATCCTGTCGACTCCTGGCAAACATATCCCAAGTATCCTGATCAATCCAGGGATAATCCGAGAACATTTTATCAAGCCGCTTCTTCCCAGATACATAGTACCTGGTAAGATCATGCTTGAACCCATTCCAACGCTTTGATGCCATTTTCATACATTTATGACGATGATCCTCGTCATTTGGCATAGTCCAAGCTACCTACACATTAGATACATATATAACAACTGGATGGATTATAACTCGGATAATTATCTAATAATGTAAATCAAACGAATGTAAAGGTAAAATACCGTGATAGCCTCCCAAATCTGATCCTTAACGTTCTGTGGAACGTCATTCCAGTGGTTGTAGTTGATGCTTACGTGTTGCTTCGCTTATAGAAACACCCACTTATTAAATTCTTTAGCACGGGGTCCCTTGGCATTTAGATTAGCATCGAAGGACACCTCAAGCTTCTGTCCGCTCTGCCTGTCCTTCTCTAGTTTCTTCAACGAGGTGGCTCCTCTACCCCGTTTCCTATGAGCCTGTGATGTCTGTATGGACAAAAAAAATGATAAAATAGAGGGTTGTAACATTATAAACTTACATTAAAAAGAAGGACTAAAGATAGTATATAACATGTAAACTTACACTAGAATCAGGCGTAGGCGTGATCGGGTCCTGCGTAGCCCCCACAGTGTCCTCCTGTGCATGTGGGCTATCCGACTGATCCATATGTATGCCTGTTCAGAAACAATATATATTTATTAACATAGGTTATAACTCAAAATAAATACAGAAGTATAAATAAAAATAACTAGATAGGTCCTATAGAAATACAAAACATATATCCAATATAAGGACAATATGGGAGATTGAAAACTATAGTTTTTGAAGATTGCCAAGCACTGATCACGGCCTGGCAGTGATGTCCATCACGGCCGTAACGTGCCAACTGAACCAGACCCTCATAGGCAGAACTGATCACGGCCTAGCCGTGATGAGCATCACGGCCGTGACAGATCAACCAGCAGAGCAACATGCACTCAAAACCAAAAATAGAGACATTCCAAACAACTCAAACTCACGGTTTAAAGTTACAACTATTGAGACTACAGTTTCAACATACACTCAAAACCAAAAATAGAGACATTCCAAACAACTCAAACTCACAGTTTCAAGTTTCAACTACTGAGACTACAGTTTCAAACCAGCAGAGCAACATGCATGCACTCAAAACCAAAAATAAAAAAATGTGCCCTAATTAAAGACTCACCAGAAATAGGTGCTAGCGTGGTGGTGGGGGGAAGCTCGAGTGGTGGCCAACGTTCGATGTGGTTACTGAGAGCAGAGGGACAAGGAGAGTTAGTGCGCGGGAAGGGGAAAGAGAGATGTCAAGTTATTGCAAAGAATGAGTGGGAAAGACAGAGTTAGGGGTTAAGAGTGTACCTCACGGTGGTGGCGAAGAAGCCCTCGCGGTGGTTGCGGTGGAGATGAGCTCGCGATTAGGGCAGAGTGAGAGCGAGAGTGAGGGTTGAGAGTGAGGGTTGAGCGAGATGAAAAGAGACGTACAGAGAAGTGCAGAAGGCGCGCGGGTGTAAACGTTATAATTAAAATAAAACAACATTTTACGTCAGTTGTTAGTAAAACCTGACGTTAAAAGTCATATATTTAACGTCAGTTGTCTTAAGAAACTGACGTTAAAAACTCTCACACTTATTACGTCAGTTGTTAGTAACAACTGACGTTAAAGGTCATATATTTAACGTCAGTTGTATTAAGAAACTGACGTTAAAAACACTCACAACTTCTTACGTCAGTTGTATTACACAACGGACGTTAAAAGTTTATTAGTTTCTGCAAAAACATTCATTCCTTTGACTACTGTGCTACTTACCCATTCACCTTGTACCTAATCCTCTTAATGAGCATTAAGTTTATAGATAAGTTTTCAAGAAAATCAGAATAGCTAGCTTAGTAATAGCTTCCTTCCATCCACTGGTCCTATAAATAGCTTCGTTCCATCCTTTTAATTTTCTGCTTCACAATATGGCTCTGCCGTGGAGATTAACTTCATCACTCTTTCTTCCTATTCCCAGACACAAAGGTCTTTGTCTTAATGGTCAAACAACTTCTAAGTTTGAGTAAATTACATTCCATGGATATTAAGGTTGGGTGAATCACGTAATGTGATTCTCTCACTTTATTTCATCCCCGTCATCCCTTTCACTTTGCTTTGGAAGCAAGTGATTGTGGATTCAAGATGATGCATCAAGGAATTCCACTGAAGAAGAAAGATGCAAAGATCCCTTTCACTTTGCTTTCACTGCTAGTGACTGAGGATTTACTTTGCATCATGGAATTCAAGTGAGGGAGGAGGTGATGCATCCATTGGAGTTTCTGATGACAGGACTGAGAAGAAAATGATGTTGATGCAGAAACTTTTTTATATTTTAGGGCTATGTTGCAGAAATTTTTTATCTTTTAATCATGTAATTTTAACTTATGAATCGCTTCAATGTCATACGATTTGATTATACATATAACTTGTTTTATGTTAAGTGTTTATTTATTTTAATTTGCACAAGAATTTATTTACTAATTCAAGCTAATTAATAAAAATTAAAAATAAACTTGTATTAATTAAATAAAGGTTTAGAAATAAACTTGATCTTATATGGAGTGATCTGCGTTAAGAGGGACAACAGGGACATGACAAGCAATGAAATGAGTTTCATAATTATTTACGTCAGTTATTTATAGAACTGACGCAAATAGTGATTTAATATTTACAAACTGCCACCACCTCATTTTTAACATCAACTTAATTTATGACTGCCAAGTTCCCGTATATTAATTACATTATTTCCAATATTCATTCTGCACGTTTATAATATATAGGATTATTTACGTCAGCTATTTATTTAACTGAAGTAAAAATCAAACTTTTAACGTCAGTTTTTTAAAAAACTGACGTTAACAATAAATATTTTTTATTTTAAAAACACTTTTAACGTCAGTTTTTTAAACAACTGTCGTTAAAAGTGTATAGATATCTGAAAAACATTCATTTCTTTGACTACTGTGCTACTTACCCATGCACCTTGTAGCTCAATCCTCTTAATGAGCATTAAGTTTATAGGTAAGTTTTCAAGAAAATCAGAATAGCTAGCTTAGTAATAGCTTCCTTCCATCCACTGCTCCTATAAATAGCTTCATTCCATCCTTTTAATTTTCTGCTTCACAATATGGCTCTGCCGTGGAGATTAACTTCATCACTCTTTCTTCCTATTCCTAGACTCAAAGGTCTTTGTCTTAATGGTCAAACAACTTCTGAGTTTGAGTAAATTACATTACATGGGAGATAAGTTTGAGTAAATTACGTTATGTGAGTTGCTCACCTTATCACCTTCCGGAGAATCAGCTGCTGCAGGGCTAATCAGGTGCTCGGGGGTCACAGTTCCAAAACCTCAGCTTTGGCAGCAAGTGACCGTCTTGGAAGTCTCTGGAACCACTGCCTTTGCTTGAAACAGATCTAGTATACCTGTTTTTGCCTCTCTCTTGAGCTCTCTCATGCCCCCAAGTTTTCTAAGGTCTTCGGAGTATATATAGTTTTCCCTTTGGCATATTTCATAAAACTCTCTTATGGGATGTAGCTTTAATGTTTAGGATTTTAAATCCTTTCAATGTAACTTTTTATAGGATTTTAAACCCTTTCAATGTAACTTTTTATAGGATTTTAAACCCTTTCAATCTTCTGTATCAATCAGACTGTATTACACTTCATGAATGAGATCTGGTTTGGGTTATTGATTCAACTTATACTTCGCACATATATTTTAGTGATAATTTTCTAGATTATGTGATTTTTATGTGCTTATTGAGTAGATTTTTGCTCCCAAATGTGCTAATTAATTGAGTTTTGTCCCTAAGTTTAAGTAATTGAGTTCTTAATAAAGTTTTACGTATTTTAGTTTAATTTCATATTTTTTAAAGTTAATATAATAATATTTTTTTACTTGGTTGTGTTTGTAGGAAATAATAATGTTTTGCACTAATCGGATATTGGGCTTCTAACAAAATACATGAAAATTAAAGAAGCAAGCTCAATTATTTAAATTTGTTAAGCCACAGCCCATGAAGAAATTGGGAATATAACTTGCTACTGACGTGGGCCCATGACTAATTGTCCAATTTGTTTGATGATGAATCAATATCCACTTGGAATGGGATGGGAAGGAGGTCACGTAACCTTGTGGAAAAAAGCTACAGGAGCGAAAAGAAGAAAAGGAGGCCCACGTGAAGTGAAGTTAGGGAGGCTATGGACAAATGAAAAAAAAAAACAATCCAAGTGGTAATGAAAAAAGAGAGAGTACCGCACCAATTACCGGGCCACGAGTTCTTGCAAATTGGAAAAGGGAAATTGTGTTGGCCTTGCAAGAAGCACCTGGAAGGGTTTGGAATAAATAGCAATAGAAGGCAGCAGCGTGGAGAAAAAAAAAGAACGCACAGGGGTAGCTGGACAGTAGAAACAGAAAAAGAAAAATAGGAGCAGCACTGAACAAAAAGGGGGGCTACGCCTGCAACGTAGAGGAGAGCAGCTGCTGTCTTATCTTATTATCACTATCATGGAGTTGTTTCTTATCTCTTTATCTTTATTTTATTTTATTTTAGGGTTTAGCATGTCTAGCTAAATTCTTTTTTGTTGGGGTTAGATGATAGCTTTTCTGAACTTGGTTGTTTATTGATTTGGTTTAATACAAGTTTCTATTTCTTTGTGAGTGTTTGATTCCATACTTAATGCTTTTCTTGGCTTAGCTACCCATGAAATGATTTGTTGCTTTGATAGACAATTGACAGATTGATGTTAAGGCATGCTCATGAATCAAATGCCAAGTAGTTCAGGAACCTAGACATAGGTCTTGGGGTGCTTGCAATCTTATAAATCTTGACTCTTAATGCAAAATCTCATATTACTCCACCTAAAACATTAGGGTTTAATTTGGGGTTTTAGGCTCATTCCACCTAAGACATTAGGGTTTGAGTATTTTAGAAGATTTGATTGTCATAAATGAATTAGGACTTGTGTTAGTAACCATTTCATTGCAATTGAGGGAGGATTAGTGTAGTCTAACCCTAACAATTCTATCCATTTATTTCTGCATTCCAAGTGTTTGTTAAAAATCCTAAAAGACCAAAAACATTTTATTCTTGTCTGTTTTGTTTTATTTACTTTTGCTGGGCTCGGTACTTAGTATTGAGCTCCCTTCCATCCAAACTCGATAGTCTAGATAGTTGTATAATTTGTGAAGTGGTAATTGACAACCGATCCCTGAGGACGATATCCGGTCTCACCACCGTATTACTTGTTTGCGACAAGGTCCACTTGCCTGTTTTAAAAATACGCATCAAGTTTTTGGCGCCGTTGCCGGGGATTGGTTTTGCCAATATCATTAGTAAAAAGTAGACAACTACTTTAGACATTTTGTTATATATATTTTTTGGTATATATTTGATTTTTTCTTTTGAGCTTTATCTGTGCAAGGTGGATTGCAACACATGGAGATTTATTATTTTCCTGCCTTGGATGGAGTTACAAAATATTCCTTTGGGCCTAATGTAATCTTGGGAGACTATGTGCTCTGGGGAAATCAGTGCCCTCATGCACAAGCTTATAGTGTAATCATGAAGCATGAGGAGGAATGGAAATGGAATGAGCCAAGTCCCTTGAAAGTTGCTCTGCAACAATATTCACTAGAGCTATCCATCTCTGAGGCCAAAGCAAGAGCCATCTGTGATAGATAGTATCAACGCCGTGAAGCGAGAATTTCAAAATGCAAGTTGATGAAATTTGCAAACAGTTAGTACAAGAATCACATGAAGCACAATTTGAGCAAAATCTGGTTTTGGGGATAATTCAAAGTGAAGTTGAAGTGGTAGTGGAAGGTGAGTCACAAGAAAAAGAACATGGGATGGAGAACAAAGAGGAACTACCTTTCACCATGCTTGCTAAGAAACCGGGAATTTCGGCATTGGATAAATATATTGGTTTGGATGCATGCGTGGACACTACAAAATTGGCTCAAGAAGTAAAACCTCATGTGCATCATGGAACATTTATGCCTGAAGAGGTCAAAAGAGGTGTTTATCACTCGCCGTTTGACCCAGGAGGAACCGAGGGTAGATTCATATTACTTCTGCAATTGCCATTCTTCATGCCATGGGATCCAGGAGGACCTTACACATTGAGCATCTCTTGGTCCTTATGCTACAAGCAATGGGATCCGGGTGGAATCTTCTCAATGAGTTTTCTTAACCCTCCACTTTAGTTTATTTTTATTTTCTTGTTGTTAGTTGTGTGTTTCACATGTTTTAGTTAGTTTGTGTTAGAATAAAAACATGCCAAGCACATAAATATTTAGGATGCTGTTTTGAGATGTCACTTTTAGCATTCTCATTATTTTGTGCATTTTGTCTGGCTATTTTCCTTTCTTTGGAAGTTCTTCTTGTAGTATAGTCTTCATGTTTCAAATTTGTTCATAGTAATTTTTATAACCTCTTTGCATATTTTTGTTTCTTTTTTATTAAATTCATGGCAATAAGGTATGGAACGAAATTTTGGAATCTTAGTTATAACCTTAGTGAGATATTGGGCTTGATTGTTAATTCTTTGAGTGTGCACCATTGAGTTGATGTGCTGAGATTTGCTTGATTCTTTTATCTAAGATTCATGAATTGCATGTTTCGCATAAAAATGATTTGGGCCATTTTTCATAAGCCACTTGAGCCAAAAAGCCAACATTGCATAAAAAATTCCCTTGCTAACCCCTTTGAGCTTATTGTTACTTTTTGTTCTCACCCTTGCTTCTTGAATGATGATTACCATGTTTACTCCAACTTGAGGATAGGAGACCATTGGTGAATTGCTTGTGGACAAGCAAAGACTTTGGTTTGGGGGAGAGAGTAATGAAATATTGTGAGAAGCTTTGAAAAAAAAAACAAGGTGAAAAAAAAAAGACATGAAAAAGTGGGAAAAAATTGATACCCACAAGGAAAAATTTTTGAAAAAATGGAAGTTGAAACAAAAAAAATATATAAAAAATAAAAGAAAAAGAAGTTTGAAAAAAAAAAAAAGATTTATGTGAATAAGGTTGAGGAATAAAGTTGAAAGAAGCTTCAAAGAAGGGAAAGGAGAAATGGAAAAAAAAATTCAATTATAGCAATTGGGAATTTGTGCTTTACATTGAAACATTTGAGTTGTTGTAATTGCTCTCCTATTTTCTTGGGCATTTTTCTATTTGTTTCTCACCTCACTTGTTTTCCACTTTAGCCAAGTTACAACCCAAAATAAAATCATTTTGATTTGTGCATGCTTGTGGTTTGTGATTTTTTTTTTTTTGGAGTTAGATGAAAAACAAATATATAGTTCCATGACTCTAATGTGTGCTTTGAGGGAAACACTTCACCACCATATACTTGAGTGATTATTTCATGAGTGTGCATCCTGTGAGGACCAAGGTTCTAAGTTCTTCTCTTGCCAAATTGCCATGATTTTTAATTTTGAAGAATATGGAGATTGCAAAGTTGTTATGCTTTTTGCTTCTTGATATTTTTGGATGTGAGCTTGCTACTGGTTGATGCTTCTGTTTTAGGAATTAGTCCTTGTGCAATTTTGCCTTATAGTGATTTTACTATTTGTGCTCTCTTTCAGTTTTCCCAAATCATATAAGAGCTTGGTCTATTGTCCTTAGTATTTTGTGTGCTAGTTTGGGTTAATTTTGCTTGGGGACAAGCAAAGTCTTAGGTTTGGGGGAGTGATAATTTTTTAGATTATGTGATTTTTATATGCTTATTGAGTAGATTTTTGCTCCCAAATGTGCTAATTAATTGAGCTTTGTCCCTAAGTTTAAGTAATTGAGTTCTTAATAAAGTTTTACGTATTTTAGTTTAATTTCATATTTTTTAAAGTTAATATAATAATATTTTTTTACTTGGTTGTGTTGGTAGGAAATAATAATGTTTTGCACTAATTGGATATTGGGCTTCTAATAAAATACATGAAAATTAAAGAAGCAAGCTCAATTATTTAAATTTGTTAAGCCACAGCCCATGAAGAAATTGGGAATATAACTTGCTACTGACGTGGGCCCATGACTAATTGTCTAATTTGTTTGATGATGAATCAATATCCATTTGGAATGGGATGGGAAGGAGGTCACGTAACCTTGTGGAAAAAAGCTACAGGAGCGAAAAGAAGAAAAGGAGGCCCACGTGAAGTGAAGTTAGGGAGGCTATGGACAAATGAAAAAAAAAACAATCCAAGTGGTAATGAAAAAAGAGAGAGTACCGCACCAATTACCGGGCCACGAGTTCTTGCAAATTGGAAAAGGGAAATTGTGTTGGCCTTGCAAGAAGCACCTGGAAGGGTTTCGAATAAATAGCAATAGAAGGCAGCAGTGTGGAGAAAAAAAAAGAACGCACAGGGGTAGCTGGACAGTAGAAACCGAAAAAGAAAAATAGGAGCAGCACTGAACAAAAAGGGGGGCTGCGCCTGCAACGTAGAGGAGAGCAGCTGCTGTGTTATCTTATTATCAGTATCATGGAGTTGTTTCTTATCTCTTTATCATTATTTTATTTTATTTTAGGGTTTAGCATGTCTAGCTAAATTCCTTTTTGTTGGGGTTAGATGATAGTTTTTCTGAACTTGGTTGTTTATTGATTTGGTTTAATACAAGTTTCTATTTCTTTGTGAGTGTTTGATTCCATACTTAATGCTTTTCTTGGCTTAGCTACCCATGAAATGATTTGTTGCTTTGATAGACAATTGACATATTGATGTTAAGGCATGCTCATGAATCAAATGCCAAGTAGTTCAGGAACCTAGACATAGGTCTTGGGGTGCTTGCAATCTTATAAATCTTGACTCTTAATGCAAAATCTCATATTACTCCACCTAAGACATTAGGGTTTAATTTGGGGTTTTAGGCTCATTCCACCTAAGACATTAGGGTTTGAGTATTTTAGAAGATTTGATTGTCATAAATGAATTAGGACTTGTGTTAGTAACCATTTCATTGCAATTGAGGGAGGATTAGTGTAGTCTAACCCTAACAATTCTATCCATTTATTTCTGCATTCCAAGTGTTTGTTAAAAATCCTAAAAGACCAAAAACATTTTATTCTTGTCTGTTTTGTTTTATTTACTTTTGCTGGGCTCGGTACTTAGTATTGAGCTCCCTTCCATCCAAACTCGATAGTTTAGATAGTTGTATAATTTGTGAAGTGGTAATTGACAACTGATCCCCGAGGACGATATCCGGTCTCACCACCGTATTACTTGTTTGCGACAAGGTGCACTTGCCTGTTTTAAAAATACGCATCATTTAGTTTTCAAAACAGAAACACAAAACATCAAAACATCAAAGCAATTCATGTGAAACTGAAACTTTGAGGAAGGCAATGCGGAAGGAATCGTATACTAGATAAAAAAAATTATTAAAATAACCTTTAACGTCTGTTGATGTAGGGACTGACGTTAAAAGTGAAGAGACTTACTTCTAACGTCAGTTCTTTATCGAACTGACGTTAAAATGTTCACTTTTAACGTCAGTTCTATATTGAACTGACGTTAAAAGTGAGTCACTTCACTTTTAACGTCAGTCATTAAAACAACTGACGTTAAAATTGAATTAATGAAGTCTGATATTTACAAAACTGCCACCGCCTCCTTTTCAACGTCTAGCTTTTGGTTAACTGACGTAAACCTTTACCGTCTAATGTATATTTTCCACTAGTGTGGTGTGGGCAAAATGGGAAGCTGATAGTTACATTATATAGATCTATGTGTCCACCTGCATTAACATTGTCCCTGATGTATTTTTTTAATGTGGTTGGTGTGGGATCACCAACTTAATTACTTCACCTTATTAAGAAGTTTGTTGGGGGTCTTAAACACTGCACAACGGCCACTCTATTAATCCCAGAGCTGAGGGTGGGTATGTATCAGTATATTAAAGTGCTCCATCAGTTGAATATACCATAGGCTGGTGCTTACTTTAACAGTCATCATGTATCATATGTAGAGCAAGATTATAAATTCATGGCGAAGATGCACCAAGTCTAGACACGTACAATGAGATACACTAATGACATGAGGATATACCCACGTAAGGACACGAATGCATGCATTGATCCATGTTACGTGGCATGAATTTGGATTTGTGAGCTAATTAAAGTAACAAGCATTATACCATAGTTTCAAATAAAAAATTAGGAAAGTATAACATATTTGTATTATGACATACTTTGCATAATTCTTCATTATAATTAAATTGTTTTTAATATTAAATTATCATTTATTATTATTTTCATATTTTGTGACAATTTTAATTTAGTTAGTTCTCATGGATTAAATAAATGAAAAATATACATATTGTTACACTTTTTTAACTACATGTAATTTATATGCTACATTTTGATATTAATAATGTAATATATTAATGGGCTAACCGTGAGTCTCACGGCGGATACCTAACTCCATCGGTGGAAAACTGATGGAAAGGACAAAAATGGAACCTAAAAAAAAGATAAGGGACCAAAACGGAACAAAAAAAAGATAAGGGACCAAAATGAAAACTAAAATAAAGATAATGGATCAAAACACTAATTGAGCCTACATTAATGTAGTTAAACAATATTAAAATATTACCTCACATTGGTTTTTTATTATTTTAATAAAGAAAACAATATAATTTTTATTAAAATCCATAAGTAACTATATGTAATTTCCATACTAAAATTTGATAATTCAAATTTAAAATATTAAGCAAGGTAAGCAAACGTCATAACTTGACTAAATTTTGATAAATAGAATTTAAGATATTAATGAAGTTAAGCAACATCATATTACTTTATTAGCTATTTTTTATTATTTTAATAATTTAAACAATATAATTATTATTAGAGACTATATGTAACAATATGTAATTTCCATACTAAAATTTTATAATTCAAATTTAAATTGTTAAGCAACTCAACCAAATGTCATTAAGTTGCTAAATGGTTATTTATTGACCATGCTTGGGAATAGTGTCACCTATTAGACCGGTACTTAATTCACCGGGTATTTCATGGGAGGATAGTGGTCGTCAATACAAGAAAGTGTGAGTGGTGTGGAGCATTTCTAGGGTGGGTGCCATAATGGGAAGTTTTCCTAGGTATCGTGTCAGTGAAGACAACGAACGTTGAAAGGATGGATGTTGGTTTGTGGGGACGTGATACCTTCAATTGAGCAGCCAGGGATGTTACAAATGATAATACACTCGGGTAGCACGAAATGGAGGCTCAATGCTCTGAGCATTGCAGCTAGAAAACTGTTTTTCCTCCTTTGTGTACAATCCAGCTTTTTCCAACAACAAAGTTGTTATCGTACAGATCGTTTTGCAATTTCTCATGGTACTATCATGCTTTTTACACACAGAAACCCATCAAAATTGAATACACCATTTTCCTATGTAAAGTTTTCTATTTTGATTCTTCAACCAATGTTAAGGGTACTAGTTAGTATTGTCCATGCAGTTATGATAAGAGTCAAACATTTTTAATGTTGCAACAATCTATAATTGTTTGATCGTATAAAAAATCTTTACATTAACAGTACATATCAAATAAATTTTATTAAATTCAAATTATAAATGAATATGTATCAACTCCTTTTGGTTCAAATGACAAGGACTTCGGTTCCCTTTAAGCAATTGAAATGTCTTGGGTTCGAATCTTATGTATGAAAAAAAAAATGGGCTAGGATACCTCTATCCTCTTAAATGGGCCTTCCCGGGTCGATTCAGATTAATTTGAGTCCTAAGCTCACATGGTTAGGACTTAGTGATTACGCTTGGCTTAGCTAATTATCTAAGGATTAGGACTTTGTTGTCTAAGTCAAACCAAAGATCACATGGTTAGGACTTAGTGATTAAGCTTGGCATAGCTAGTGATCTCAAGATTAGGACTTTGTTGTCTATGTCAACATAAAGTTGTACTTGGTTAGGACTTAGTGATTAAGCTTGGCTTAGCTAATTATCTAAGGATTAGGACTTTGTTGAATAAGTCAAACCTAAGCTAACTAGGTTATGACTTAGTGATTAAGCTTGGCTTAGCTAATGGTCTAAGGATTAGGACCTTGTTGTCTAAGTCAAACCAAAGATAACTTGGTTAGGACTTAGTGATTAAGCTTGGCATAGCTAATGATCTCATGATTAGAACTTTGTTGTCTAAGTCAACCTTAAGTTGTACTTGGTTAGGACTTAGTTATTAAGCTTGCCTTAGCTAATTATCTCATGATTAGTACTTTGTTGACTAAGTCAAACCTAAGTTAACTAGGTTAGGACTTAGTGATTAAGCTTGTCTTAGCTAATGATCTCATGATTAGGACTTTGTTGTCTAGGTCAACCCTAAGTTGTACTTGGTTAGGACTTAGTGATTAAGCTTGGCTTAGCTGATTATCTCATGATTAGGACTTTGTTGACTAAGTCAAACCTAAGATCAAATCACTTAGGACTTAGTGATTATAGCCAATTATCTCATGATTAGTACTATGTTGACTAAGTCAAACCTAAGCTAACTTGGTTAGGACTTAGTGATTAAGCTTGTCTTAGCTAATGATCTCATGATTATGACTTTGTTGTCTAAGTCAACCCCGAGTTGTACTTGATTAGGACTTGGTGATTAAGCATGGCTCAGCTAATGATCTAAGGATTAGGACTTTGTTGTCTAAGTCAAACCTAAGCTCACATGGTTAGGACTTAGTGATTAAGCTTGGCTTAGTAATTATCTCATGATTAGTACTCTGTTGGCTAAGTCAAACCTAAGCTAACTTGGTTAGGATTTAGTGATTAAGCTTGTCTTAGCTAATGATCTCATGATTATGACTCTGTTGTCTAAGTCAACCCTGAGTTGTACTTGATTAGGACTTGGTGATTACGCTTGGCTCAGCTAATGATCTAAGGATTGGGACTTTGTTGTCTAAGTCAAACCTAAGCTCACATGGTTAGGACATAGTGATTAAGCTTGGCTTAGTAATTATCTCATGATTAGTACTCTGTTGACTAACTCAAACCTAAGTAACTTGGTTAGGACTTAGTGATTAAGCTTGTCTTAGATTATGATCTCATGATTATGACTTTGTTGTCTAAGTCAACCCTGAGTTGTACTTGATTAGGACTTGGTGATCAAGCTTGGCTCATCTAATGATCTAAGGATTAGGACTTTGTTGTCTAAGTCAAACCTAAGCTCACATGGTTAGGACTTAGTGATTAAGCTTGGCTTAGTAATTATCTCATGATTAGTACTTTGTTGACTAAGTCAAACCTAAGCTCACTTGGTTATGACTTAGTGGTTAAGCTTGTCTTAGCTAATTATCTCTTGGTTATGACTTTGTTAATAAATATTTTTTCTTAGATAAATTTTTTCTGCCCCATCAAAAATATTATATTGCACCCATTGTTCTATAATCTTAGTCTAAATAATACTAACAATGTTGCTTTCATTACTCTACAAGATTACAATTCTACTTTACATAATACCTTTTATTTTTTCAATACAACTTCGTCACATACTTAGGGAAATATTTTTAATAGTGTTGTAAATGAAAAAAATTATTCAACAATTTAAAAGTATAAAAGCACATAGAGACTAATTATAATTTATAGAAGTTAAGATATCTTTAATTTTATGACTATATAATGGTATAGTTTTTGTAATCTCAATTTTTGGCTTAATAATAATGATATTATTAATTTAGTGTTTATACATTTATATATTTTTTTATAAAAATATTTATGATATATATTATTACCACCACTAGTCAAAATTTCTGGGTGCGTCCTGGATGGAGTACTGTTCTAGTCCTACCAGAGGTAAAAATGTCGCAGGCCTCCACACCATTACCATCCATCGGTGCAACAAGTCACGTCAGCCCTTAAAATAATCAATAAATATTTTCCATGGGTTTCTCGTAACCCAAAAATTCATACAACTTCAATTCACTAAAATAATCAGACAAAATATTCATTTTCCCGATACATGTTGTTCAATATATCTCGAAACACATCAGGTATTTGCAAATTTCATCAACTATGTAGTACGTGATCTATTTACGAAGGATCTATTTAATCTCATTTCAACCCAGTCACATCCCATTTCGGTCCGGTCTTAAACTAAACCGCATATGATCGGGTTCCTTTAGGTGTAGGGATGGGTTTACGTTTAAATAATTGACTCCTAAAAAGTTTTGGGCAGGGTAAGGATAACCATAATCAGGCCCAACCCATCTTCAATAATATTGAGATTCAATAATTGCCATTATATATATATATATACCAAATTACCGATCTTATACCGAATGTTTTAAAAATTGAACCGAACCGGGCGGTTCAACCGGTTCAACCGTGAACCGTCCAGGTCGGCGGTCCGATCCACCGCTATTGAACCGGGGTCTAGTTGAACCGCCCTAAAACCGGTTGAACCGGATTTGGACCGCGTTTAACCATCAATTGAACCGGGTTGAACCGTTTAAAATGATTTTTATATTATTTTTTTTTACTTTTTCCCCCAATTTAGTCTTATTTATTTATCTATTAATTTATTACCGGTTGAACCAATTGACACAGAACCAAACACCAATGTGGCAACTTTTATACTTTTCCCATATATTTATTCATTATTTCTCTCTCATCTTTCATTCTTTTCTTTTCTAAACTCACCATGATCGGTGGTGTCGAAAGTTGGTTTCCAATATTCGTGTCAAAATATCATTTCTCCAAATTATTACATACAAAAACCCATCAAAATTTTTCAGCTCTACAAACCCTTACCATCGATCACAACAACACGCCTGACCATTGGTACAACATTGGTAACATACACGTTGCACGCTTCCAGATACACACTGTTGGCGCCTTTTACGGAGTCATATTTCAAAAAATAATTCCCTTAATTAAATTCAAATTTATTGTGGCCCTAACTATCGTGCCTTTGATTTCCTTATTTTGTCATACTACTCTTCTGTAAAGAATCTTCGACTTTTTTTTATCACCTTGTTTTCATTTCATTGGACCTCGTAAATAGATTGGGTCATTTAACGGACATGCTACAACAAAGATTTGGGCCAAGTGACCCATATCCAACGCAACCGTTCCAATTCTGCACTTGCCCTTATTTCTTTCCACTATTCATCGTCCCCACACAGACACCGACGTGCTTCAACAAGGTTAACAGCATTTCGGTGTATTTCATCACCACACCACATTCCTCCACCATTGATGCACCTATTTAACACGCAATAAGTAAAATTTATTAAGAAATTCAAACTAAATCGAATATTTAATAGCTATTCAACCATGGGTTTCTCGTAACCCAAATATCCATTCACCATGAATTTACAAAAAATGCAGTCTCCCAACTCCACTGCATCCAAGCGGCCAACGATCGACGGACAAGAGAAATCAAACATACAGAGGGGTTCTAACAGTACGTCGAATGGTTGTTGTTGCTGTGGTAGGCTACCGTCTAAAACCAAACACTACACGACGGCTCTCAAAAAATAGGTGAAGCCTAACATGAGGTTGTAAAATAGTCCCTCACATAATGAGGGAGCATTATGACTGGTAACATCAAGTGGACATGGGGTAGTTTTCATAAAATTAAAGTCTTTTGATTAGAAACTTAAAATTATGAATTTTGCACTTTAGTCCCTGAAGAAAGAACATAGAATAGACTCGTTAACTTTGGAGCAGAATGGTACAACGATAACCTAGTTCCACCTTCGAGGCAGTGGTGTCGTTTTCTCCACTGCACCTGACATTGCTCGATTGGTCGGAATCGGAATTGGTCTCTTGTGAATTGGCACTTCCATCTTCGGTCTCCGAGTCACTGTCCTCTAGTCATGATCTCATGATCCAATATCACCTAATTAATATAGATTTGACCAAAGTAAAACTTATCCTAAACATCCTCTAATGATCCAAGTTCACCTAAGTCACTTAGGTCCTAAACATGATCTCATGATCCAATATCACCTAATTAATATTAGTAGACGAGCGCTTCTGTCAATTCAGTGGACGAGCGCTTCTACCACTTTAGTAGACGAGCGCTTCTACCACTTTAGTGGACGAGCGCTTCTGTCACCTGAGTGGACGAGCAGAATTAAAATATTGTGTAGATGCGTTCTTAAAACTAAGTAGACGGTTCTATATGTTTACTACCTTGAATGTGACTTAATGCAATCTGGTCCACAATGAATTTATTTCAAATGATTGATATTTAACGAATTTATTCAATGAATTTATTCTCTGATAACCAAGGATATTTTTCAACTCGCCAAGTTCACCTAGGTCACTTAGGTGCTCAACATGATCTCATGATCCAATATCACCTAATTAATATAGATTTGACCAAAGTCAAACTTATCCTAAACATCATCTAGTGATCCAAGTTCACCTAGGTCACTTAGGTGCTAAATATGATCTCATGATCCAATATCACCTAATTAATATAGATTTGACCAAAGTCATGTTGGAACCAAAGTGGTTTTGGATTTAATAATCTCTAAGTTTTGATGTTAACAAAAGTATTAAATTTGCTTGGCAAAGTGTTAGTTGAGATCTAACAAGTGAGTTCAGTTTATGCATGAATATTCAAAATAATATAAGGTATACAATGCTTGGACTCGTGCAGAGAATTACTCGTCCAAAGTTTATTTAAACTGCTTATATTTCTAAAGTGGACGAGGCTATAAATGAATACCTAAATAACTTTTTAGGTATAGCAAGTCCAAAGACTTGAAAATAAGCACGTCCATCCTGCCACGTCAGCAGACGAGTGCTATCCTTAAAACTCAAGTGTACATTCATAATGTCTAACTAAAATTCAGTAGACGTTCACAGTGCCACATCACTTGACGGAGTTTCTCTAAGGACTTAGCAAGTCCAAAGATTTGTGTGGACGAGCGCCTCTACAATATTAGTAGACGAGTGCTTCTGTCAATTCAGTGGTGCCACCTCAGTGGACGAGCATGATTAAAATCTTGTGTAGATGCGTTCTTAAAACTAAGTAGACGGTTCTATATGTTTACTACCTTGAAAGGGACGCCATGAGCATTTTACCTCGAAGCCTAGTATTTTTCAAGGATCATTTAACAAGCATGCATTTGACAGGTCAAATACTGCAAAACCATATGACCAAATCATGAACAAGGTGAACAAACATCCCTATGTTTCACGTAAATGTTTCATAATATTGATGATCATTGTCTTTGCTAACTCTACCTTTATAGTTTATAAAGACAAACTTTCCAACAACACCAGAAATGGATATTTCTCCTGAGAGACTTCGTGTGTCAGCTTATGTTTTCCATCCTGACCTTGATCCAAGGTATAAACTACAGAATATAAATCTTACATGTAATTACATGACCTTTAGTATGCATTTCTTCAAACTACATATTGTTTAAGTGCATTTTAACCAATTACCATCCCTGTGAACTAACTCACATAACCTACAATCCTCCATACAAAAAGCGATGCCTTCCATGAAGTCTTTTAACCTAGAAACAGAATCTACCCATTTATCTTACCAAGCCCTAATTGAATTCCCAACCTTTGATCATACAATAGCCATACAATACACACTAAATAACAAAGAAGAAAAAATATCCAAGTATTGTACAACCAAATATATTCCATGGTCCCTTTCAGAGAACATCACCCGTCTGTTCATCACGATCCATAATTGATGAAATGTATTATACTGTGAAGACAATCCAGTTCACAACATACAAAACTGCAAACAAAAGTTCATATGAAGCATGTCATCAATAAGTCTCAATTTTTAATCTGAGTGATTCCAAGCAGCAATTTACAAATGAAATTGGAAAGTATTTGAACTAATCAATGCACTTTGTTAAAGTTATGTCCATGGGAAGTATTTGGCCATGACAACAAACTACATATTGGAAAGTATTTGAACTAATCAATGCACTTTGTTCAAGTCATGTAATTCAGTCCTAACACTCGTGTGAACCACAATATCAATACTGGACAAAATATCAGCAACAACCAATTGCTAAAAAACCGAATCACCATATTAGCTACTGGACATGATTGGATACATAAATCAAACCTAACAAACATGACATATTAATCCTGGGCACAATATAACCTCATCTACAAAAAAAATATCGATAAAACCAACTATCATCACTCATGTACATCTATTAATGATGGAACTGAGGGATTTACCTGAGAAGATTCAGAAGGTCCAGCAACAAAAACGCAAATCGAAAAAATCATAAATGTTAGGGATTTTCGGGTAACTACACGAAAGTGCCAATGTTGACCGACAATAACAGTCTTCCTTTTCTGGCAGTGAGGTACTATGGAACAAGAGGATTGAGCAAGATGTTTCCTTTACATTCCCACGATCGCCACAAATTAATGAGCAGAACACCACTAATGACCAAAATCAAAAAATCACATATGAGGGGGTTCAAGATGATGGTGGTGGTATTCAGGAATATGTGCCAATGTTGGCCGACGAAAACATCTCCTCCTTTTCTGTATGTGTCGTACGATGGAAGGAGGAAGATGAGAAACATGGCCACACAGGAACGACCAACTCAAGGCTAGGGTTGCTTTTTTCTTATGTATGATGAACTTTTGGACAAATGTAGGGGCCTTTCTACAAAACAATTTTGTAACCGGATAAGCAGGTAACTTAAGGAAGATCTTAACCACTACATTAAAAAAATTATTACATCCAACGGTTACAAATGGTCCTTCACTCATGAGGGATTTAGTTGGCCCCTCATGTTAGACTTCACCAAAAATAAAAGCCTAGACATATAGCTATTGATAAAAATTCCTAGGGACATATTGGGAACTTCAAAGAATTAGCCAAACAACACAAACGATTCGCATTAAATAAATCCGCGTCGTCTATTTTTTTCAGCAGAAAATCCAACGGCCAAAGTCCCTCTTTGATGCCTCTCTCACCGTGAGAGATACGACCAACTTGCTCACTCTAGCCATCGCCTGAGTTTGGAACCATTATTTCTAGGTGTAGGAGGATCTTTTACTTGTTAACCAAAACTTTAGGATTAGTTTTGCTAGGAGGCAAGCAAATCATGTCGATCACAACTTAGCTAAGACGTCACAATTTTATGCTAGTCGCCATATTTCTTTTTATTATATTCCGACTTGTATTACTGAACTTATTTTGATTGATATGAAACATTTGGTTCTTGTCAAAAAAAAAAAAGTTTAATTTCCTGCAGGTAATTGTGAAACAGATACAAGTAGTGGGTTCTTTGACATCAAGAACCCTATGACCATTCACATTCTTACTAAATAAGAATTTCCCTTTTAAACTTATTCTTAAAAAATTCTCAGATAGGTACTATCTAGCACATCATATCTTACTTCATTTAGTAAATGATATATAAAGATATTATTTAAAAATTGAGGTGTCGTTAACATGACTCGTATGACCATTCACATTTTTAATATTAACAATAGCAATATCTAACCAAGAAGTAGTCCATATTCTTCACGTGGTGTTTGGTGTTTAAAGTGTTGTATTTCCAGACAAACTACATTTTTGAGAATTACATTCTCATGAATCTTTTTTTTCCTTCATTCAGACATTTATTAATTTTATTAATTTTCCCAAGTTTCTAACTATCATTTATTAATTTTATTCCTGTGTATCTTTTATGTCTGGGAACAGGACCGACCCAAGGGGGAAGTTGGTAAAGCTAGGGCTTTGGGCCCCCCAAATTTTTTTTACTATCTATTTTAATAATATTTTTTTAAAAAAAATTAAGAGTCAGTTGTACAAAAGGTTGGGTGAGCAGCTGCATAAAAGACTCTCCATTTTCCTCAATCATGACTCATTTCACGTATTTCTATCACACCCACATAATGACTCATTAATAAAATAACGTTAATATTTTTGTAGTATTTTGCTATAAAAAAAAAAAAAGAAATGCTCTTCACTCAATTTTCTTTTTTGATAAGCAAAGAATTCATTGAATCGAGTCCAAGGGGAATTCGAGCCCAATTACAACAAGGAATGAAGAAGTATCATGAGGACAAAATTTAACATACAACCAAAAGCTCTAGATAGTTGCAAGGTTGTCAGGTAACTAGAGTCCAAACCAAGTACCAAAAGTCCAGCTACCAAAAGTTAGCTCTATCCTCGTGTCTCACTCATCTCTGGTCTTTTTGACGCTATTGTCAATGAAATAAATATTATTGGACTTGATATTAGTAACCTAAGAGGACAAGGTGATGATAATGGGTCTAATATGAAAGGAAAACATCAAGGTTTGCAAAAAAGGTTTTTAGATATTAATCCTAGATCATTTTATACTCAATGTGGTTGTCATAGTCTAAATTTGGTACTTTGTGATATGGCTAATTGTTGTCCTAAAGCTACATCTTTTTTTGGAGTGTTACAACGTATATATATCATATTTTCTTCATCTACTTAAAGATGGAAAATTCTACAAGATCATATCCCTAGCCTAACTCTTAAATCACTGTCACAAACAAGTTGGGAAAGTCGCATTGAAATAGTAAAAGTTCTTAGATTTCAAACTTCACAAATAAGAGATGCTTTATTGAAATTAGGTGAATTTAATGACGAACCAAAAATAAAAAGTGAAGCTGGTTGTTTAGCAACTTATGAGCTTGAAAATTTTGAGTTTTTATTATACATGACTATTTGGTATGAGATATTGTTTACGGTAACTCAGTTAGTAAAAATATGCAATCAAAGGATATGTGTATTGATGTTGCTATACAACAATTGAAAGGTCTTATTTCATTTTTTGAAAAATACAGGGAATACGGATTTGAAAATGCTATAATTTTTGCCAAAGAAATTGCTATACAAATGAATATAGAACCTAAGTTCCGTGAAAAAACGTACTATTCGTAGAAAAAAACAATTTGATGAGATTATTGATAATGAAGTTGTGAAATCTCCTGAAAAATAATTTAAAGTTGATTACTTCTTGTACATAATAGAAAACCAAAAATATCTTGATAGATAAATATATCAAGATATTTTTGGTTTTCTATTTAGCATTGAGAAATTAAGGTCATTGAATAATGAAAATTTAAAAGAAAATTGTCATAACCTTGAATGTTCATTAAAACATAATTACAACTCTAATATTGATGGATTAGATTTATTTACAGAACTAAAAATTTTAAGAGAAATTATACAAGTAGAAAATGATACACCAATTGACATACTTAATTATATAATAAGGCTTGATTCTTTTCCAAATGCATATATCGCTTATAGAATAATGTTAACGATTCCCGTAACTATTGTTTCGGCAGAAAGAAGATTTTCAAAATTAAAATTAATAAAATCTTATCATAAGTCGACAATGTCTTAACAAAGATTAAGTGGACTATCTTTATTATCGATTGAAAAAGAATTATTAAATGAAATCGATTACAATAATTTAATAAATGATTTTGCATCTCAAAAAGCACGAAAAATAAAATTTAAATAAAAATATAATAATTTTAATAAAATTTTATTATTTGTTTTAGAAGACCTCATTTTAGAATTCGTTTTAGGCCTCTAAAAGTGTTGGGCTGGCCCTGCCTGGAAATAAGTTTTTAAAACTTATACCAAACATCAGAAACTTTTATTTTCATACCAACTTTCTCAAAAATATTTTTTTAAAAATTTATACCAAACACCACCTAAGGATTATGGGTTTGGAAGTTCAGCCGGAGTAATTGAAGCAGACCCTCGATAATGACCCAAAGCCATATACGACTTTTGTCCCCTTAGAATGAGAATGCCACCAAAACCCAAACAACATATGGGCAAATCCAGATCGCTTGTGACTAAGGCAAACCCAGTTTTTTCTATTATTATATAAGATGTTATAAATCCAGTGAGTCTTATAAAAACTTCAAATTATTGGGCCCAGTGTTGGTACAGTCTCTTGTAAAAAAAAAAAGTGTTGGTACAGTCTGTACTAGACAACAAGAAAGGCCACTTATTAGTGTGGGCTTTTTTTTGAAAGAATCCATCCATACCCGCACTTACATTACATTAAGGAGGGAAGCCTTTCACGATTTACCTTTTTTTGGTAAAAAAAACATTCTTTTTTTGGTAAAACTTTCACGATTTACTTAGAGTATGCCAAACTATAGAATTGCTATTTAAGATGGAAAAATACTCTCCTTTTTGGGTAAAAAAAGATGAAAAAAATACTTAGGTATAGATGGAAAAAGATTCTCTCCATTTCCTATCTCTCTATTTTTTGTCCATTTCCAAAGTTTTGGGAAAAATACATATATATTATATACGTACATGTGTTTGATCCCTCCATATATTTATCACCCCAAAACTACAATATCTAACCCATTCACTCGTGAGTCGTTAGAAATTGTCTCAAAAAAGATCCTTTTCAATCGGAGACAAAGGCGGAATATCCGAAAAACACTTTAGTTCAAGTCAATATTGGAATAAAAATGTGACATAAGGATACAGGTAAATAAGTAAAAATATTTAGGATAATTAACCTTAATGTGTGTTTAAAATTTTAAATAGAGAATGAAGGATTAATATGTGTTGTTCTAATTGAAATGGACTTATAGTATCCAAAAAAAAAAAAGGACTTGTAGTTCTGAAGTATTTGATTTTAAGTTTACTCTCGAAATTATGCATCATTAAAAAAAATCACGTTGGCAACATAGAGAAAATATTAATATTGAGTTGAAAAGATTAATATTTATCTATTAAGTGAGGAGTCCAAAAAAATGTATATAGAGAATGAAGTCCCTGTGACCTAAAATTGGTCATGAAAAGAAACCAACCAAAAATAAATAGATTAAAGTAATATTTTGGTCCTTATACTTGCACGAATTTTTGATTTTATCCCTATACATAAGAAATTATTAAAATGATCCCTACATGTACAAAAAAAGTACCGTTCGATCCCTATATATTACCCGTTTGGACTCTATATAAAACAAAAATTATTAAATCGATCACTTTAACATGATATACGGCATGGACCAAACGGGTATTTTTTTTGTACATATATGGATATTTTAATAATTTTATATATATAAGGATCAAATCGAGAATTAATATCATATATAGGGACCAAAATATTACTTTAACCAAATAAATAATTAAATATTAACGGCAACAATGCAACATGTTGTCGAAGACCAAGAGAGAAAAAAAAAGATGATGGGAGTAAGAAATATCAGTATTTGCTGACATATGGACATATGATTCCAATGGCAATATTTTCTCCATTTTACCTTGATTCTTTCCACAATCATTAACGAATCTAACTCAGCCTAATAATGATTGGAAGACCAATCAACTCATTTTGGACTTTGAGGCACCCAATACCTAACTTTGCTTGCCAGTTGGTGCTGAGGGCCACCCATTTGGCACAATTGGCTCCTTGACACATATCCCCTCCTCAAAAGCACAAGGACCCCATCACCGTAAAGATTTTAATAGCTTGACGTTTACATGATGAGTGACCAACTTGTGGGATAATTCATACTTACCCAAACGGAAAGCAATGCTAATCATGGCCGTTTGTAGACAAAAAATGGTGTCATTTTCACATACAAAATAAAAGTTGGCATGGAAGTGGGGGATGCTTCTCTCCCTACGCAGTTTCTAGCACAAAAAGATGAAAGAAAATTAAAACAACAGATAAGGCTGCTCAGTTTCCTGGATTTGGACATGAGTCGTTACCAAAACCTTAATAGACCCTATAACTCTCTTACAAGTACCCTCCTTTCCTTTTGTTTTTACAATGGTGATATTGAAGTTTTTTTATATATGACAAATTAGCTGTTAGTTTATTATGTTAGTTGGAGGTGAGATTCAACATTACACCTTTCAAGTTATAACTTGTAATACTTTTGTTTCACAGCCCAAACCACTTGACCACCTTATCACTCGACTTGATATTGAAGTTTTAACTTATAATATCATGCAAATTACCTAAATTCTCACCAATTACAATGACTTTACAATTGTTGTTTCAATATACTCCAATCTACCCTCTCTTAATACCCTCCTTCTCCAAGGCATTTAGCATATATGCTTGGACTTTGGAATATGCATGAAATAATGGTAGGCTTTCCTGATCTGGAGGTGCTTCTCAGAATGTTCCACAAAGTAACTCAATGTCACAATTGGCGTGCAATTATGAGGTATGACTTCTAGTGTGTAGGGGAATCTCAACTTCCCTAACTTAAGCTTTTCTTTGCTTGTATACACAAGACACTTCACCAAACACCAACCACATTTACTTTAACCATGGACGGAGTTTCATAAAATGATGAGAACATTAAACATGCTAAAGTTTAATCTGATATGGACTCGTAGCCATAGTTTTGCTATAAAACAAAACCAAGGGATCAAATGGGTTTTCCTAAGGCCAAGTAGTATGATTGTCAAAAAATGTAAAAAATCACTTTCTGTGATTTAACTCCACAATCCGACAATGTTTGTCTGTATTAGGCGACATCTATTGACCCTTATCTTGTGTTTGATGGAAGCTTTACACTATTAAATGATTCCCATCCCATCTTATCTTCTTATCCAACTGACAAGTACAAAATGTGAAAATTGACAACACTAGTATAGCTTATTAATTCACCGCTGCTAAATTTCTAACAGCAAAAGAGAATTGCTACAACCATTAATTCATAAGTAACAGCACTTTCAAGGAACAAGTAAATATAACTTTTGTCTAATTAAAGCTTTTATTTAGTTGACATTATATTGTAAATATGTGCAACAGTTAGTAAACTAGTATGAACTTATTATACACGTTGATGATAAGGAACTCGAAGTAATTTCTATATTTCTCTAACAAGTCTGTGAGAGATTTTCAAATTAAAGGTAGCACCTTATTTAAGGTTGCATATAACAGTTAAATATAATTAACATCAAAACGTTAAAAATTGGGAAAACTCCGTTGTGAGGATTCGAACACGGTTATCAAAGGTAATGGGACACGACCGCTGGCCAACTAGGCTTATGAATATATTTTGTCATGTTATGAATATTAATGATACTTGACTGTTATATTTGACTGTTGGTTAAACACTTGAAGAGTTGCTTTCTTTCACCAAGTGACATGAGTTGGTCTATAAATAGAACCATCTGCATGCAGTAATTGACACGAAAAACTCAATCTCTCAACCATTATTCACTCCAAATCACCTTCTTTTCTCCCTTATGCGCAGAGAGAGTTAAGGAGATTATTGTTCTGTAAACTGTCATTGTCGATACGCTTGGTTTAGGGTGTGCAAACCAAACCAAGGTTCTCCATTGTATCCTGAAGGGGATTCGCCAGTTACACCTGTTGCATCCAATCTACGAGGAGAGATTGGTGGGGGCGAATCGAACCTAAAGCCTAGTGTCCTCACACGCCTTGGAGATTGCGCATTACCGTTATTTTCTTCTTCTTTGTTGCAGATCCATACCCCCTTTTCTAACATTCTTTAGGTTCGATTTCTGTAATAATGGTTGCAACGTTGAAGGAGATGACTTCTGAGTTTATGAAACTTGAGAGGTTCGAAGGTAGAAACTTTCATCGTTGGCAAAAGAAGATGCACTTCCTTCTTACAACATTGAAGGTGGCCTATGTGTTGAACACACCAAGACCAAAGGAAAGAGAAGATGAGACCATCAATGAGTCTCGAGAAAGGAACAATTGGGTTAATGATGACTACATTTGCATGGGGCATATTTTGAATGGCATGATCGACTCATTGTTCGATGTGTATCAAAATGCGGGATCCTCCAAAGAACTATGGGAGAAACTTGAGGCAAGATACATGATGGAGGACGCAACAAGTAAGAAATTTCTTGTTAGTCGTTTTAATAATTATAAAATGGTTGATGGTATGCCTATCATGGAACAAATGCATGAAATTGAATGTATTCTCAATAACTACAAACAACATAATATGCACATGGATGAAACCATTATTGTCTCCTCAATCATTGACAAACTTCCTCCTTCATGGAAAGACTTTAAAAGAAGTCTTAAACATCGGAAAGATGACATTTCTCTTGAACAATTGGGTAATCACCTTAGTTTAGAAGAAGAGTATCGTAAACAAGATGATACGAAAGAACATTCTGTTCATGAGAAGGTGCATGTAGTAGAGGAAGGGAAATCTGGTAAGTCCTCTAAAAAGAGGAATCAAGATTTTGGAAAATCTCATGAAAACAACAATGAGAATGACTACAAGAAAAAGAAAAATAAAAATGGTTGTTTCTATTGTGGAAAACCGGGACATTTCAAGAGGAATTGTCGTCTCCTGAAAAAAGGAAAAAGAGAAGGAATCTAGTGCAACAAAGGACAATCTTGTTGCGGTCATTTCCGAAATCAACATGATAGAAGATGTTGGATCATGGTGGATCGACTCCGGTGCAACTCGCCATGTGTGTAAGAACAAGGATCTCTTCAAGACAATTAATGAAGAAGATGGAACCGTTCTATATATGGGAAATGCATCAACTGTCCAAGTTAAAGGCAAAGGGACGGTGGAACTAGAATTCACTTCTGGAAAAGTAGTCACTCTTCTGATTTTTATTATGTACCAGATGTTAGGAAGAATTTAATTTCTGTACCGTTACTTAATAAGTACGGGTTCAAATGTGTATTTGAGGGAGACAAGTTTATTCTCTCTAAGGGAGGAATGTTTGTAGGAAAGGGATACCTTTGTGAGAATATGTTCAAACTCAATATTATTAATAATAATGGATTTATTTATGCTTATATTGTTGAGTCTTGTAGTTTATGACATTCTCGTTTAGGACATGTTAATTTTAGGAAAATTGATGAAATGATGAATTCATGTTTAATTCCTAAAACAAGTAGGATTTCGGATGCATGTACAACTTGTATGCTAACTAAGATAACTAGATTTCCTTTTCCTAGAGTTGAAAAAAGTTCTAAAGTGTTAGATTTAATTCATTCTGATGTATGTGATTTACATGGTTGGCCCACTATAGGTGGTAAAAAATATTTTGTGACATTCATAGATGATTGTACTAGATATTGCTATGTATATTTAATGCATTCAAAGGATGAAGCGTTAGATAAATTTAAGATATTTAAAACAGAAGTAGAACTTCAACATGAAACATTTATTAAATGTATTAGGAATGATAGAGGAGGAGAGTTTTATAACCCTAGTTACATTGAGTCTACTGGAATAATTCACCAAACAACCGCACCTTATTCCCCACAACAAAACGGCATAGCTGAAAGGAAAAATAGGGTATTAGAAGAAATGGTAAATGCAATGTTATCATATTCTGGTTTAGCAAAGGGTTATTGGGGAGAAGCCTTGTTGACGGCTTGTTATATCTTGAATAGAGTTCCAAACAAAAGGAACAAAATAACTCCATATGAACTTTGGAAAAATAGAAAGCCCAACCTTGACTATTTCAAAGTTTGGGGTTGTAGGGCAATAGTAAAAGTTCCTGAACCAAAAAGAAAGAAATTAGGTGAAAGGAGAATTGAATGTGTGTTCCTGGGCTATGCTAAAAATAGCAAAGCATATAGATTCATGGTTATAGAATCTAATGACTCATATCCTGTAAATACAGTAATTGAGTCCAGGGATGCTATCTTTCAAGAAGATAGGTTTAACTCAATTCCAAGTCACAAAAATGATGTTCATAGTAATGGACATAATCTAGAAACCAATGTATTCAATAATGATACTTTAGAGAGTTCAGAACTTAGAAGAAGTCAGAGAGCTAGGAAAGAGAAAACGTATGGACCAGACATTTTCATGTTCCTTGTTGAAGGAACAAGAGAGTCCATAGACAGTTATGGACCAATATGTTATAATACAGAAAGTGATCCAGAAACATTCGAAGAGGCAATAAAGTCTCAAGATGCCGCTTTCTGGAAGGAAGCTATACAAGAGGAAATAGACTCGATAATGGGGAATAAAACATGGAAATTAGTAGACCTCCCACCTGGTTCCAAACCTATAGGTTGTAAATGAATTTTCAAAAGGAAAATGAAGGTAGATGGAACCATAGATAAGTTTAAGGCAAGACTAGTTGCTAAGGGATTTACACAAAAAGAGGGTATTGACTATTTTGATACATATGCACCTGTGGCAACAATTGCCTCAATTAGAGTGTTATTGGCACTTGCATCCATCTATAAGTTTGTTATTCATCAAATGGATGTGAAAACAACATTTCTTAATGGGGAGTTAGATGAAGAGGTGTATATGTCACAACCTGAAGGGTTTGTGGTTAATGGTCAAGAAAAGAAGGTGTGTAAATTGAATAAGGCATTGTATGGACTAAAACAAGCTCCTAAACAATGGCATCAAAAGTTTGATCAAGTTATGCTAGCTAATGGATATAAAATAAATGAATCTGACAAGTGTATTTATAGTAAATTCCATAATGGAAAAGGTGTTATGATTTGTTTATATGTTGATGATATGTTAATATTTGGTACTGATCTAGATGAGGTGGAAAAAACTAAGAGTTTCCTCTCTAGTAATTTTGATATGAAAGACTTAGGGGAAGCCGATGTGATACTAGGGATTAGAATAATAAGATATGGTGAGAACATAGGTTTGTCACAATCTCACTATATAGAAAAGGTGTTAAAGAAATTTAATGAATTTGATTGTCAATCAGTTGTTACTCCCTTTGATCACAACACTAATTTAGTACCAAATAAAGGCTGTCCAGTAGCACAACTTGAATACTCAAAAGTAATCGGATGCTTAATGTATGCCATGACATGTACTAGACCAGACATTGCATATGCTGTAGGGAGACTAAGAAGGTATACAAGTAATCCAAGCAAAGACCATTGGCATGCTGTCCGAAGAGTTTTGAAATACTTGAAGGGGACAATGAATTATAGTTTGAACTATAATGGATATCCTTGATATTAGAAGGTTATACGGATGCCGGTTGGGTGACTTATACATAAGATCATGCTTCAACAAGCGGTTGGGTCTTCACACTTGGTGGGGGTGCTATTTCTTGGGGATCCAAGAAACAAATTTGCATTGCTGACTCCACCATGGCTGCAGAATTCATAGCATTGGCAGCAGGAAGCAAAGAAGCTGAATGGCTTAGAAATTTGATGTATGAGATACCAATTAGGCCAAAGCCAATAGCACCAATATCCATACATTGTGATAGTCAATCAACACTATCAAAGGCATATAGCCAGGTTTATAATGGAAAGTCCAGGAACATTGGGCTAAGACATAGCTATGTAAAAGATTTGATTACAAATGGAGTAATATCCATAGTCTTTGTGAAAACAGAGAGGAATCTTGCAGATCCTTTGACGAAAGGACTGACAAGGGATATGGTGTTGAAAACATCATTAGGGATGAGACTCAAGCCCATATCTACATGATCACCAATGGTGGAAACCCGACTCACACTTGAGTAACATCAAGTCTTGAGTTCAATGGGCCAAAGTACACAATGAGAGTGATTTCAAGTACTTGACGAATAGATACATCCCAAGGTTTAAAAGTACTTGGATACCATAAGGACAAAAGGAAAAGGGTAAGCTTTTGCTCTTAATGGACCTATAGCATATGTGTGCTGAGGTGCCCAACTTATGAGGGTGCTTTTGGTAAAGTCCACCTATATGAGAGTGAAGTGGGGCCGCTTCTTAGAGTTGGGCTTGACTCTGTAAGCTCTCATGAAAAGGATACACGACACAAGGCCTTACCAAATGTGTCACACTACCACGTCGTTCAATGGTACCGAGATTTCATGTGTAAGTCATGCACGCTTGTTCTAATGAATATTTGGTTCAAAGCTTGTCTACCATTTTATTCGGGAATGAGTGAAACCCATGGCTTACTAAGCAAAGGTTCAAATCTCCAAGATACCTTTGTCTGAAAGCATGCGATTTCCGGAATAATGGGATTTGGATTTATTTTGAAAATGGTGGGGGATTGTAAGAGATTTTCAAATTAAAGGTAGCACCTTATTTAAGGTTGCATATAACAGTTAAATATAATTAATGGCTTCAACTTGCATCAAGTGTTGCTTTGGTTCAGTGGCATCGTTGCATGCCTTACAGCCAAAAGGTTCGTAGTTCGAATCTCATGTGGAGCGTTTTATACGATGTATATGTTTTAATGTTTATCAAAACATTAAAAATTGGGAAAACTCAGTTGTGAGGATTCGAACACGGTTATCAACGGTAATGGGACACGACCGCTGGCCAACTGGGCTAACGGATATATTTTATCATGTTATGAATATTAATGATACTTGACTGTTATATTTGACTGTTGGTTAAACACTTGAAGAGTTGCTTTCTTTCACCAAGTGACATGAGTTGGTCTATAAATAGAACCATCTGCATGCAGTAATTGACACGAAAAACTCAATCTCTCAACCATTCTTCACTCCAAATCACCTTCTTTTCTCCCTTATGCGCAGAGAGAGTTAAGGAGACTATTGTTCTGTAAACTGTCATTGTCGATACGCTTGGTTTAGGGTGTGCAAACCAAGCCAATGTTCTCCATTGTATCCTGAAGGGGATTCGCCAGTTACACCTGTTGCATCCAATCTATGAGGAGAGATTGGTGGGGACGAATCGAACCTAAAGCCTAGTGTCTTCACACGCCTTGGAGATTGTGCATTACCATTATTTTCTTTTTCTTTGTTGCAGATCCATACCCCATTTTCTAACAAAGTCTTATCTACTTTATAGCTCAGGAACTACAAAAATTTTCCTTCAATGGCCTTCAAGCATTTGACTTAGCCATCATCTGTGTTTTTGAAATTGCTCTTTTCTTATATATGATTAACTTTGCCATTAACTATGTCAAACAAACAAAATATCTGGTCCTAGTTTGTAAATTCTATGATGTTCATATAGTTCAGAAAGCAACCTAAGAATAATGACAAAGGATATGAAATTTTGTCAACAGATCCAAACAACAAAAGAGAAATAGGTCCAATAATTATTGACAGAAACATCAATCCTTCCACAACACAAAGAAACCTCCGATTTGGTTGGAACTTATATACAATCAAACAATGCAACATCTTATTCTGGCCACCATCAGTTTTTGGCAGCCACTCAGTGAGAGTAATTGAGCTGAATAATCATATTGATGTGCCTTCTAAGCTGTTAATTTTTCTCCCTTTTTCTTTAATTAATTAACTCCCCAGGAAATTGTTAGCCTCGAACAAATTTCATGGTGCATATGGACCTTCTTTGTGTCTGTATCTAAATTGTTGCTGACCGTGCTTTCTATTGTTGCCACTTTTATTTCTTGAGGTCTACAACATTATATAACCAAAGATTTTAAATAGAAAGTGAGAAATTAAGAAAAAGTATATACTATATTAAATATGATACTTAAAACTTGATGTTGATACAACGGGGCTCTCTTCTTTGTAATTGATTAACTCTGTACAAATATCTAATTAATAGTATATTATATGGTTAATAAAGAGACTTGAAAAGATTTCTAATGAATTAATGTGCTCTTCTCTAAAACCTCAAAAGATTTTTTTCCGTCCCACTTTACACACAAAAGGAACAGAGACGTGTGCTTCTTTCGATGGCAACTAAAAGTAGACAGTTCCTTCTACAAACAAAATAGCATAGGGCCTATAGATAGGCAACACACATGTAAACAAGCAAAGATAATTTCTTCCCATATGTAACAAAGTTAGTAACCTCCACACGGTACCTACTCCCATAGGTCACTATGATCCTTCCTTTACAAGCCCTAATAACAACATGACAATAGATACGGTAACGATATTTAGATATAAAAATAGAATCTAATATTTTATAAAAATATTTCTTTCAACTTATTTATTGTTTTATTTTCTCGTATCATTTATTTTATCACTCTCAAGATACTCATAAATTTTATAATATTTATACAAGATATCCAAATTATATATCTAAATATCCTTTTAATCCAATAGAAATGAAATGTGCTTTATTAGATACTTTATGCTAGCTATATATTCTGCAGCCAACTTCCCTCATCAAACCTTTAAATCATATTTTTTAATATCTTAGGGGCAAACAAATTGTGTATCCAATTCCAATTTCACCCATAAGACTTTGAAATCCACACTTTCTCACTAGCCATATGATGGAAGGAGATGAGTATATTCAAGCATCATCAAAAGGGAAAAATGTTGAAAGCTTCTCTTGCTCAGAGCCACATCAAAATCCAAGGAAGAAAAAGAACAAGATAGAGAACAAGAGGAGGTTCAGTGATGAACAAATAAGATCACTAGAATGCATATTCGAGTCAGAGTCAAAGCTTGAGCCAAGGAAGAAGTTGCAACTAGCAAGAGATCTTGGGCTGCAACCTCGCCAAGTTGCCATATGGTTCCAGAACAGAAGGGCAAGGTGGAAATCTAAAAGGATAGAGCAAGAGTATAGGAAACTCAGAGATGAATATGACAACTTAGCATCTCGGTTTGAGTCTCTAAAGAAAGAGAAGGAATCTTTACAATTCGAGGTAAAACTTGATCTGGTTCTTCTTGCAGGATCACTTACTGCACATACTCAAGAAAGTATATGCAGTTTCTATGCACCACTCAGTGCATGTTTGGTTTACAGAGAAGCTACAAACATATGTTTGTAAAGTATTTATAGAGTTCTTTCGAGACAGTATGTTTGCAGCAATAAACCAAACATAGCCTTAGTAAAAAATGTGCATTGTATATGCAGTTTCCTAGGCCTTAATAGTGTTACAAAAAACAAGATATTTGTACCCCAAAATTTATGCATCACTTGGTGCATAACTGCATATGTTTGGTTTGCAGTTGAGAAGCTGCAAATATATGTTTGAGATAAAATATTTAGAGTTTTTTTTGAGACAAACGTATTTTTGGATAAAAAATATGTTTGCAATGGTAAACCAAACATAGCCTTAGCAAACAATGTGTAATAGAAAAACTGACTGTGTTATTTGTTTTTACAACAGTTGCAGAAGCTAAGTGATTTGATGGGGTCATCTCATGATGGTAGAAGGGAAGGGAAAGTTGCCAAGGAAAATAGCACAGAAGATGGTGGTTCTGGCAGTGGATACAACAATAGGAGGTGTGAGATAAAGCCAAGCATTTCAAATGAGGGTTTGGAAGACAGAGAAGGCATGCATTCAGATGGTCAAAATGAGAAGATGAGGAGTGAAAAATCTGAGGACAGAGGAGGAGAACACCAAGTTCTGAGAATGGATGAGCAGGAAGAGATTCCTTTGGCATCACTTGAAAAATGGTACAATGTGGATCCAAGTGGTATCTTAGATCAGTCATGTAGCAGTTCACAATGGTTAGATTTCTGGACTTGAAAAGTGAATGAATACCAAACACTCTATGTTGCATGATTGATGTTTCCTTGAAGAGGGAACAAAGACCTGTTGGCTCTTATGCAGCCAGCATGTCCAAAGCTTGATTGATAGGTCAAGCATCACAAAGATGAAATTTTGTAGGCTTGGTTTGATAGACAGAGAATTATGATAGCCTTACTTAATTCCAATTGTATACATATTTGGAAGAAGAAAGAATGTGCCATGACTTTGTTCATGCTTCATGCCTTTCCAATCCGTGTGTGTGTGATGTTTATTTTTTTTCTTTTTTCATTGTTGGGTTATAAGGGGTTTAAATCTAAGACATCTTTTGTCACTTTAGCTACGCCTATATTAACATGTGTGGTCATTAGGACATGACTAGGACAATAAATAGAGTGATAAGATATTGCTTAGGCTTAATGAAGCAGTGACTTTGTCAATTTCTTAGCTGGGCTTAGAGGCCCATTCCATTTTATACTGTATATAGAATAAATGCAGCTAAAAATCTTACTATGATCAACTTTGCCTGATAGTTTTTCTGAATATGGAAATCTGTCATATAATAAAGTGCTAGAAGTAGTACACGCATTATTCTTTAGCAGGATAATATGGCAGCAAAGGAATTGCTTCAGTTCATTTGGTAGCTTCTGACAGGAGTACGTTTCTAAGTCTTAAATATAAATAAATTGTAGTCTTCCATTGCTCGAGTAAAATAAGGAGGGAATATGAACTAGTCAAGCAGTTGTGACTGAGGGCTTAAGACTCTCTTTGTTTATAGGGAAAAGAGGATGAAAGAAAAAGAGAGGAAGGAAAAGAGGAGAAAATTGGAGTTTCACTCGTTTGGTTGACAGGACCAAAAAGGAAGGAAAAAAATTTGCGAGGCCCACATGAAGAAGTTAATCCACCTAATTTAGTAAGAAAAGTGGAAGGAGGGAAGCGATTTGAGTGAAAAAGACGTAAACAACCCTAACTTTATTAAGTCTCATCCTTACTTTTGGTAATATGTCATTTCTTACTTAATGGTAATATGTCATTTTACAAAATAAAATAAAATAATAATTCATTTCCTTCCACGTTCTACACAAACAAACAAGGAGAAGAAAAGTTTTAGTTTTCTTTTCTTTATTTTTCTCTACTACTAAAAAACTAAATAATTTTTCTTCCACTCACTTTCCTAAACCAAACAAATTGTAAAGCAAATCAATCATTATCAATGTAGATGTCATGCACTTGATCGTTAATAATTTCAGACAAACTTAGCGAAGGCATTTCATACAATTCACTTAGGAATGATAAAATCTTCGTATATATGTGGATTTTTGTAGGGACTACCTTATTCTAAACTTTCTTGGTACAATAATAAAATATAACTATCTAGTATAGTAACTTTCATCTAATTACATTTATATCACATTATAATTAAAATGTAAAAAAACAACAATATTAGTTGCTCCCACCAGGACAGGACTAGGCCAAATCTGTCTCGGGCCCAATGGCCTCAAGTTCAATCACATTGGACCGACCTATATGGTCCAAGGCTTGGTGTCTGAGTTCAATCAATGGGCCTAGGACAGACTCCTGAGCACTATAAGCCAAATACTTGGGATGAAAGATGTGTCGGGCAACCCAACAAGCACAAAGAAGGAGTACGACCCAGGTAGGGAAGGCTAAGTGAGTTTCCTAGCGCATGAACATGGGAATATTTCGAAAAAGATCGAAACACACGTGAAAAGGGAGGATGCTTTCGCGTAGAAGATGTGCTTGAATCCTTGTGTGCATGTGTGATTATCGCTAATAGAGTCGGTGTCCACTAGGGTAATAGACTCAAGCACATCGGACTCACATTGAAGGTTATATAACCACCATCGGCACTGCAAAAGGCAGACAACTACTACCTTGATCAACTATGGCCACACACTCAACCTAGAACACCCCGTTTGGCTGATCGGGACAATGGAGAAAATCCAAGGTGAGGTAAGGTCAAGGATAGGGGAAAATCAGTTATGTAACATGTTGGCCAGAGTGACTAGTAGTACCAGGCTCTCACTCTTACCAGAGATCCAAATCTAAAACTGCTTAATTGAAAACATTAAGCAAGTTCACTAGTTATTCTATAAACCCACGAGATTGCATTTTAAACAAAGTGAGTGTATAGGCCTGTGATGGGCTCCGGTAAGTGTACCGGATCGAAGCAAATAATAATTAAAAGGACAAGTAATGTCGAGTATCGAACTTAGGGATTGGGTTGACCAATTTATCTAAATTTAAGATAACCAAGTTTGACCGAGTCAATGGAAAGAGAATATTATGAGATCAAGTGAGATATCAAGTAATTATCAAATCAAAATAAATCGCAAGCAGTTATTAAGATTAAGAATGTGATTGAGGAATCTAGGATCACGATTTCACCTACACAATCAAGACTAGATCAAATTTGGTTATTATTCTATTCCTAATTCAATTTCATGCTAACCAGGAATCCTAAATTAATTTAATGTCTCGTTCGAGCATAAAAGAAAACACCCTAACACACTAACCAACTATACCTCTATGATGATTAACATGCAAGAATTCATTAAGTTCTTGATTCCCTATATCGATTGCACAAGTCTCCTATTATATTTCTATCAATAATCAACTTGCGTTCTTAATTCAAGTCCTAAAGCATGAATCTCGGGTCAAATTCATCATGCTTAGCTAGTTAATCACGAAATCTTTTGATTAACACAAACAATTCAGAATTAAGAAGCATAAAATAAGAAGAAAGGAATATAAAATATCACAAATTCACTACGCTGTCATGTGCGGTTACGTAGATTCCTTAGAAAAGAGGATTATTTCCTCATAGCGTACAAGATCACAATGAATTCAAGAGGTTGCATCAAGAAAAACTCAGAAAATAGCCTAAACGTGATGCAGCTCTCAAAAACTAGGATTAGGGTCCAAATTCGGATCTAATTGCAATCGCGGGGCGCCCTAGAGTGCCTTCATTTTGCCGCCTCGGTCTCGCATGGAGAGCCCTTGCTTGTGAGGCTCCCCGGAGAGTCTTCAAATTCTTGTTTTTCCTGGCCTCTGGCTCGCGGGGCGAGACACTTGAATTTTGCATTCCAGCTTGTTTTCTTCAATTTTCCTAGTTTCTTCCCGCTTCACTTTTAACCTAAAACTTAAAATAGCATGAGATGCTTTATTTGAATCAAAACATACCAAAATTTCCTAAAAATTAATAAAAAAGACTCAAACAATGTTCAAGGACAAATAAAGCCAAATTTGGGTAAAAACAAGATTAAACCAAGGTTTACAAAACCGGACCGGCGATCGAACCGGTGAAGGCAGCGGTTCGAGGTTCAATGGTCCAACCGAAGTTGAACCGTGGTTGAACCAGTTATAATTAAATAATATTATTTTATTTTTTAATTTAATATTTGTAACAATATTAAACAAAAAAACAACATAACAACTAAAATTATTAAGCACAATTTTTTTTTTTTTGAAATTAAACTAAATAAATATAAAGATATATGTTAAAATCATCTCCATAGGGAAAACCAATCCAAAATCTACAACCAGCCCACATATGTTAGAAAACAAAAGAATTGAGTTTTGGCTAGGATGACCCAAATCCTTTTATACTATTTTTTTTTAGGAAACCGGTTCAGGTCGGTTCACTACCGGTTATGACCGGTTTTACCGGTTTTCAATCGGTTCTCCGGTTTTTTCACCGGTTCAATACAGGGACGATTTTCCCTATGAACCGGACCGACCAAGGTCCCGGTTCCCGGTCGGACCGATCGGTCCGGTCCGGTTTTCAAAACCTTGGATTAAACTCGATCCATTGACACACAAATCATGGCCTTTCCAGCTATAAAACAAGATAAGCCAGCGGATCATCAAAATATCTCAAACTTAAATTTTGCTTGTCCTCAAGCAAACTAAAAATCAAAAGACCCCAAACTTTGCAAGTTCAATGGATTCAATTAAACTTTACATATACTTCATGTAATTTTTCTCAATACAATTCCAATCAATGTTTCCCTTCATTTCATCAACATAATCCCCACATGCACATTTACTTAAAACAAAGATAAATTGTAATACATACTTTCATTTTAGTCTCCTGATCACATTAAAATATTAGCTTCATTTTAGTCTTTTGAAATAGCTTCATTTTTAAGGTATTGAGACCAATTAAAAAGGGATATCTCTCAAAGTATTTATCAACTAAATCGGGAAGAGCCTTGAGCATTGTTAACATAGCATATGATGAAAAAGAAACTTCTATACAACATTCAAACATTTACATTTCAAAAGATATAGTTCTAAACTTTTATACTTAACTCCCAAAATAGTCATTCCCTATATACACAATACATTAAACTAGTTGAAATTACACACATGCGCACATACGTGGGTGCGTGCGCACGCACGCGCCCACACACACACACACACACACATACACACACACACACACACACACACACACATATATATATATATATATATTCCATCTCGTGAATTCGTTTTTATTTTATATAATTTCGCAGACTTCTACTACCTTAATCACATGTACTATCACACACTCACCATAGAACACTCCGTTCTGGATGAGTAGAATAGTAGCAATATTATTGTGAATAGACCTAACAACTGTTGAGACCTCATAAGTCTGAGACACATTCCATGTGTGAATTCTCTAAGTTTTGATGATTCCAAATAGATTAAGTATGTTAATATTGAACCATGTGAAATTACTGACATATCTGATAAGTGTGCAGGAAAACGGACTTAAGGTCACTCATCTATTTTCTAACTCATCTACTTTTTAGTAGAGCTCAGTTTTTAGACTTGTCTGAAAACCACTAGTTTGAAATTCAGTCAAAGACCAAGTAAACACTCAGTCAAGATCTGAGTTTACTTGATGACGTGGCAAGAAGCTTCTATCTGAAACAGACTCAATGGATCACCCGTCGTTTTTGGAATACGCTAGTGATAAGCCTTTGGCTTATCTAGTTTTATAACTAGATGGACTGTGGTTTTTGTGCAAATTATTCGAGTTCAATCTCGTTTTCGCCCAAATTTGGCCTTGTTTTGTTCCTAAGTAGACTTTGACTCGTTCTAGGCAGTTTTTGTAGTTTTTAGTCTATTTTGAATAGAATTACGCTTTTTGTTTCTTTTTATTGTTTCAGGTTAGAAGTGAAGCTCCGAGAGTCAAGGAAGCACTTCGAGTCAAGAAAACAGTGGAAATTTCCATTCTAGAGATACTCGCCCCGCGAGTAGATGCTCGCCTCACGAGAGCCTGAAGACCCTGGAAGACAGAGACCATCACGGCCTAGCCGTGATTAAGGTCACGGCTGTGACAGATTAAGGTTTGAAGACTCGCCCCGCGAACACACTCTCGCCTCGCGAGAATCCAAATTGAAAGCGCGCCAAAACTAATGTTCGCCTCGCGAAAGCTTGTTTGCCCCGCTAGCGGCCGAGAACCAGAATCCCTATTTATAGGCTGTTTCAGATCATAAAAAGAGGATCTGAATCCTAGTTTTAGCCACTGTTTTAGATCAGTTTTGTTACGAGTTCTTGTTACTCTGGAGCTGCGTCTCCCTTCTTCTTTTTCTTATTTTGATATGGTGATTATGTCGGATTGTTTGTGTATTGTCACGGGCATGAGGAACTAATCCCCTCGTCTAGGGAATCAATGAAGCCACCCATGGCGGTATAGTGTTCATGTGATGTATGTTTTTCTCCCCTTTTCTCAATTGATGTTTTCCAATTCTGATTTGATTGCGTTGATCATATGCATGCGTGATTGACTTGTTAACGTTGATGAGGCTTAGTCAGCAATTCACGTTTAGAACTTGAATTGGGATCACTAATTGAATATTGCACGAGAGTGAGTAGGAGATTAGTGCAACCTATAGGGAACAAGAATTAATAGAGTTTGATGATTAGGGTTATGAGACCTAGTAAGTAATTAATCCAATCATCGAATACGTCCTATTGAGCACGACAGTGGATATAGGAGAATTTGGGGGTCCCGGTTGACATTGTAATTGAATTTAGGGAGGAATACATCATCACTTGGGTACTATGCATGATTGGGTAGGTGAATTTGAGACCCTAGATATCTTAATTTCAGATTTTAATACCTTAGCTTTATTTGATTTGTTAATTGAATTGCGATATTAATCTCTCTCTCTCAACCACTTTCCTCTCTTGACCAAACGTATCGGATTTCCCGTGAATTGGTAGAATTGGTACCCCAATCCTTGTGTTCGACCTCGGTAAATTCTTACCGTGTTATTTTATTACTTGCGACGACCTGGTACACTTGCCGGTGACTCAACAGCTAGCACCCGTCTAGTTTTCGGAATACGCTAACACCCGTCTAGTTTTGGACTGCATGATCACCCGTCTAGTTTTGGACTGCATAATTATCCGTCTACTTTTTGGATTGCCTTTCACCCATCTAAATTTCCAATACTGCTACGATGTCAGCTTGTCAGAAATGAAGTCCAAGTCACCTTATTCAAATTATATGCCTTCCTTAAGGATCCCGAAGAACCTGGATAAAAGCTAAAAGGACAAAAAATAAAGAACGGTTGTTTCAAGGTTTTAAGGAATAAACACGCAATCTCTGTACCACAGCAGTGACTTTTTAGCTATTTTAGTACAAAGTAAAAGTGCTTTCTGGAAAGTGAACTGACTGTTGCACTGAAAGAGGAAAGCTCTTTGCTACAAGTACAAGAAGCCTGCTGTTGCATACTCTAAAACAATAGCTACTCATAATAAAGTGCACTTCTGGACAACCTTGTCAAAGCTCAACGTTCCCAAGCATTTAATGTTTATACAGAATGACTCCTTGGCATTAATGGTGCCTCAGAAGCTCAAATCATAAGAACACACTTTCTGAAGCAGTGTCTAGACGGATCTCTTGATTGAAGTCTTTAAATATATCCACTCTTGTGAGTGTAGGAAGAACCCATCTCTGTACTTCATTGTAAAATCACTCTATGAGTGTTGTGAGATTTTCTCTATGTAACCTTCATCAAAATCTAGTGAGCCTGGAGAGGCTAGGTGCAAATAATACTTGCAACAGCCTGGAGAGGTTGGTTAAGAATAATACTCATTGAGCCTGGAGAGGCTAGGTGTACAAATAATACTTGCAACAGTCTGGAGAGGCTAGTTAAGAACAATACTCAATGAGCTTGGAAAGGCTAGGTGTGCAAAGACTACTCGTTGTAATTATCTGATGTGATGGTGGAAAAACTCAGCAGCTGCTGGGGACTAGATGTAGCTCATCGTTTATATGAGTGAACCAGGATAAATGTTGTTGTCTCTTTTCTCTGTACCCTTATCTCTTTACCTTTATTGTTTTATGTTCTTCAACAAGTTTTATAACTGATTTTAAGCTTTGTGTTCTAAGTCATTCTTAAATGTTTTATCCATATACACTCTCTTTATTTGAAAAACTATGATTTATGTTTTGATGTTTCGAAAAAGTTTTACATTACTATCATCACCCAATTCACCACCTCTTGTATGATGGTTGCTTTGACCCAACAACAACATCATCTAAAATTAATTTAAAGCAAAATCTAAACATACACAAACATAGAATAAATAAACAAAAATCACTTGTTCCTTTGTGTATGTGTTCTCGGTAATGTAACAAAAGTCATCTATGTTAAGTCTCTAAAATGTCTGATGTGCATTTTCCTAAGTTTTGATGAGAACAAAACATTGGTTAATGATTTAATTAACCTTCATATTGGTTGCTAACCTGTCTATCTAGTGTACAGATTAAAACTGTAAGAATCATCTATCCGTCCACTAAAGTGACAGAAGCGCTCGTCCACTAAAGTAACAGAAGCGCTTGTCCGCTGAAGTATTAGAAGTGCTCGTCCACTAAGGTGACAGAAGCGCCCGTCCACTAAAGTGATAGAAGTGCTCGTCCACTAAAGTGACAGAAGTGCTTGTCCACTAAAGTGACAGAAGCGCTCGTCCACACAAGTCTTTGGACTTGCTAAGTCCTTAATGAGAAGCTCCATCCAATGATATGGCATATGGAGCTCGTCTACTAGCCCGTCCGAATGTAAAATCTTAAATGGCTAAATGGACGTGCTTATTTTATGGACGCAAATTTTATAAGAATTATCAGAATCTTATTTCAAGAACCAGAATCAAGAAAAGTCAGAAGTTACTCTCTCAAGCAACCTCGGTTATCAGAACCAAAGACCAGTTAAAGAATGCTTCCAACATGCATTATTCCCTAGTACCTCTGGTCCTTACACAAAAAGGGAAATGTACTCGGTAAAGTACAAAAAGCTCTCTGCACAACTCTGATATGGCTATATCACGATGCATAAAGCCATGATCCTTCATGTTAGAGTACAACCAACGTTCCTATTGCATTAATGGCTGCCCAGAACGACTCTATTGAATTTAATGAAGTTCTGCTTGAAGCCAACATCTGAGGGAATGTCTCTAACGAATCCTAAATGCTTGAAGACTATAAATACAGAAGTCATTGAAGATGAAGCATAGAGAATACACATAGCACTACAGAGTCATTACTCCGCACATTAATATCTTCATTCTTTCATTCTGTATTCTTCAATCATTTGAAGTTATTACGCAGACTTTCCTAAGATTTACCTTTAAACCACTCTCTGAGTGTTAATGAAAGTTCTGTCTGTCTGAAGTTGTATTTATTACAAACCAAATCTCTCAAATAAACCTGAGTGGGCTTGAAGTGGCTAAGTGTGCAAAGAATACTTGTCTTGAGCCTGAAGAGGCTAGGTGTGCAAAGAATACTTGTCTTGGAGCCTGAAGAGGCTAGGTGTGCAAACAATACTTGGAGTCTGTAACCTGATCAGTTATAGTGGATAAATCTTGGTGCTGCCAAGGAATGGACGTAGCTCTTTGCTTTGAAGAGTGAACTAGGATAAATAACTATGTCAATCTCTCTTTCCTTATAACCTCTTTAGTTGCTTTAGTTTTCTTATACGTTTATCAAGTGGTGTGTTTGCCAAAGTCACTATTAAAATTTCATCAGACAGGTCACCTGTCTGTCCTGTATCTTTCCCCTCGTCTGAACCTAGCTTCTGTATGCGAAAAGATTTCAACTTTGTTTAAATTATGTTAAACACAATTCACCCCCCCCCCCCCTCTTGTGTTTATAGTTGTCTATTTCAATCTACTCACTACAACATTTTGTACTTTAAGCAATAACAAAAAATCTTTCCTAAAAGTATGAAAACAATTGCCTAAGATTTAGCCAACGGTTATATAAACGTTGCCTTGGTGGACGTTGCCTATTCCGAAAGGCAACAATTTTTCACTTTAGGTCACGGTATATAAATAACCGTTGCCTGAATATGGTGAATTGGCCACGATTTTTTGGACTACCTATTGGCAACAATTTTCATTGTTTCACATTGGCAACAATTTTAGAACTGTTTCTATACATTTCATCAACGGTTATTTAAATGTTGACAAGTAATATAGGGAACATTTATTGAATTATAGTATTATATCAAATGATGTAAACTCTATTTTGTCTAAAAAGCTTTCTACACACACTTTATCTGTCATGCTTAAGAATTATTTTTACTTTTTGTTCACCTTTGATCACGAAAATAAGTGACGGGCATTCAAAAAATCATGAGAAACCAATATCAGCGCATACCAGTGCCTTAATTAAGAAAAAATGGATAAACTCAAATTTGAAAAATATTAACGAAAAAACGTTTCACCTACTTTGCAATAATTAAGAAAAAGGAGAAAGTTTGACCTTTGCTTTAGTGCATATCAGTGCACACTCTTAATTTGCGGTGGAAACCTTTGCCTTAGTGCATACCAGTGCATACTATTAATCTACAGTGTTATTTGCAACTGGATCCCTCTTCCTAACCATTGCACCAGTCTTATTGCCATTGTTGCTCGTTCCGAGAACCACCACCGTCAAAGAAGATTTCACCTACTTTGCCCTAATTTGGAAAAAGAGAAAAGAAAAAGATTTTAGTATTTCACCTCTGCCTTAGTACATACCAATGCACACTCTTAGTCATGCATATGAAAGTTTTTCGGTCACCCCTTCTCTCTCACCTGCGACGTCTTCTTTAATGGCAGATCTAGTTTGAAAGAGAAATAGAAATATAAAGAGCTGAAATTTTTTTTTTTAACAAAAATAAGATAATTCAAAATACTTGTTCTTTTGCAAATCACTTCAACCACTGTCACTAAAGAATCAACCTCCGTCAACAAATCACTACTGGTGTCACTACTTTACTTTCGGTTGAATTGGAAAAAATGAAAGAAAGATTATTTATGTGACCTTTGGCTAGATTTAGGGAAAGCAAATAAGAAATTGAAATTTGAAAAGAAAAAAAATGAACGAAAGAAGATTTCACCACCTTTGCCTCAATTTGGCTAAAAAAAAACAGAGATGATTCAATGCACACATGCCTTAGAAATGTCTGTACCGTAGGACCACCCAATTCAAATTTCAAGGACTTCAATATATCAGCTTCCATCTTCACAACCTAATAACATCATCTAAAATTAGTTTAAAGCAAATCTAAACTTACACAAACATAAACATAGAATAAATAAGTAAAAATCACATGTTCCTTGGTGTATGTGTTCTCGATAATGTAACAAAAGGCTTCCATGCACTACAACATTTTGTACTTTAGGCAACAACAAAAAATTGTTCCTCGAAGTATGAAAATTGTTGCCTAAGGTTTAGGCAATGGTTTGCAATGGTTATATAAGTGTTCTCTAGGTGGTCGTTGCCTATTCCCAAAGTCAACGGTTTTTCACTTTAGGCCACGGTATATCAAAAACTGTTGTCTAAATATGGGGAAGAGGCAACGACTTTTTGGACTACCTATTAGTAACGATTTTCATTGTTTCACATTGACAACAATTTTAAAACTGTTGTTATACGTTTCAACAGCGGTTATTTAAATGTTGGAAAGTAATATAGGGAACATTTATTGAATTATAATATTATATCAAATGGTGCAAACTCTATTTTGGCTAAAAAGCTTTATGTACACACGTTATCTGTCATGCTTAAGAATTATACCTACATTTTGTTCACCTTTGATCACGAAAATAAGTGATGTCCATTCAGAAAATCATGAGAAACCAATACCAACACATACCGATGCCTTAATTAAGAGAAAGTAGATAAACTCAAATTTCAAAAATATAAAGGAAAGAACGTATCACCTACTTTACGTTAAATTAGAAATAGATTAAATTAAAAAAATTCCACCTTTGGCTTAGTGCATATCAGTACACACTCTTAATCTGTGTGGAATTCACCTTTGCCTTAATGCATATCAGTGCACACTCTTCATCCGTTGTGGAATTTGCAACTGGGACACTTTTCCTAACCATTGCACCAGTCTCATTGCCATTGTTGCTCAGCCCTATATGATACCCTCTACCCCGTATGTATTTATAAGCACATAAAGAAATAAAATAAACACATGCATGTCATTTATTTGAAATAAAACCGTGGGTAGAAGATACCACTTTGTAACAAAACATAATAACGCAGAAAATATAACAAAAGTTTTAAAGAAACGTAACTATAAGATAAAACCCAACCTCGATGTCACATTATAGAGCTCGTATAACCAAAGTCCAAAAACATCTCGGATAACAACATAAACCAAGGAAATCATAAACTACGAGTAGCGGCTTCTCAGAGTCATTCCTCAATAGGCTACTCACCGTCATCTGCATAACAAAAAGGTACATGCAACGACGGAAAACGGAGAGTAAGAAACATGTATAAAACACAACGGTATGGAAGCAGTTGGCAAGATGAGCATACATCGTGTAAACATAGCATGTTATATAATAACAACATTTATAACATATTCATAACATCCTGATTAATTCAACCAATATATGCTATGTGGTGCTGCACTACTCCACTACTATGTTATGCATGTGGATCCAAACTATCTCAAGAAGGCAACTTCGGAGTTACATATCCACATTGGCCAATAAGCACCAACGCCGGCAGTTAATCAAACCATGGATGAACACCTTGGATAGCCGACGCACCGTACTCTAGGATGTGCCACCACGGGGGGCCACGATTCACCTAACTCTCGGATGAATCATTGCGGATGACTAGATCGCCGTACTCTTGGACGACCTCCCCTATGTTGAAATTCCCCCACTAACAACTCCAATACGTGAATGCATGTGCAACAACATCAACAAACAAGCAACCACCACCCCCTCTTAGGCTAATAAGCACCCAAGTTTTATCACCATCAACACCTTGACCAATAAGCATCAAGCTCCCCTTGGCCAATAAGCAACAAGGTTCAACATCAACAACACCTCGACCAATAAGCATCGAGGCTACTTTGGCCAATAAGCAACAAAGCATAACAACGTTCGGTAACCCATCGTTACTGACTTAACCATCTTAATGTTTCTAATTAATTATCTTTATTAAGTCTTCTTCAAATTGTCTAACTTGTATTTACTTCGTTGGGTGTCTTATTTCATCATAGGGAACTATTTGGGTGAATCACCCTTGTTCGTGTTTCAACATCTGTTTCTGTTTAGGGGAGCACGATCGTGCTGCCCCCAGCACGGGCGTGCTGAACTTTAAGTTGAGCACGGTTGTGCTGTCTATTGATGACGATCGTGCTTACTGGAGCATGGTCGTACCGTTCTGGGCATAAAGGGTTGGGAACCCTTGTTAAGCTTCCTGAGCATTCATAAATCAATCCTATTGGTGTTTAACTACACCATCAATTATCAGTCACATTATTCTTGTTTAATCTTCCCGTCTTATAATTATTGGAGATTAATCCTTTAATTCCGGTTTCATTATTAACATCCCTAAAATACTATCGAATCAATCCTAGGGTCTTGACTGTACCATTAAGCATCAATATTACTTCTCTTTACCACGGTTTACGTCTTATGAACATTGGGGAAATTGTCTCTTAATCCTCAAACATCACTATCGACATTCTTAATGTCTTGTTAACATTAACGTTGGCATCAACAACATCAACAACCATTCAAACATTCATGGCATGGCAACATCATTATCAACACGTCCAATCATGGCATAAACATCATGTTCATAATTCACAGTTCATCATGCCAATCATATATAAACATAGACAAACATATAACAAGAAAACAATTAGGCAAATAGCAAGCAATAGGGTCATGGGTTAACCCTTCATCTTACGCTATCCACAATGCCTACATGTTCATACTAGCCCATCTCCCCATATCTGGTATAAAGATTCCAACTACGACAATGCAAACAAACTATTCTTATTCCCTCAAGCGGCTCGACGGGTTCCTCAAGCCTTAGCCAAACAAGAAAAGAATAACCAATTAATCCATAAATCCAAGATATAGGAAAAGAGATTAATAGAGGGATAATCGTTACCTTTAATGGCACTAGCGGCATGACTTCTCTCCCAAACGGACTCAAGAACACCAAGAACTTTGAAGAGTTCAAGGGAAGGGAAATGGGAGAGGTTTCTGTCACACTAGGGTTACTAAAAGTATCAATTTGAGGGTTAACACTCGAAACCCTCGCAGACTCCTCCATTTATATACCTCCAGACTCGAGCATAGTCGTGCTTCCACTAAGCATGGCCGTGCTTCCACTAAGCACGGGTGTGCTTAACTAAGCACGGGGTCTACACTGTTAACGTCACAAACGCGCATTTCCGACACGGCCATGCTCTCCCAGAGCATGGCCGTGCTTGTGGCTCAGGAAGCCACAGAACACGCAACTTAAGCACGGGCATGCCGATACATGAGCACGATCGTGCTCACGTACCATAATGAGACACCCCGTTGTGCCCCTTTGTGTCATTTAGTTTAAAACCTCATTATTTAATTACTTAATCACACGCTTAACGTGAAAATTACGTAAAAATTGAAACTTAATTTCTTAAACAAATAGATTCATATAAAACAGAATATGCAAACATAAATATATTACACATACTTAAAGCATCAGAGTTATCCAAACACTGTTTCAGGGCATCCCATCAATAGGATCCCGAACTGGTGCATAGTTATACAAAACATAACCAGAAAGATAAAGCTTCACGACACAGACGCACTGGCCATAACTAACTAGACCCTAATTACCATGGGTCACAGCTCGTCCTCCGGCATCCGGTTCGTAGGGAGTTCCATCCAACTTCTCCTGGTTACGTTCATCCACAGGGTCTTCTCGTACGGTTCCACAAGGAGACAAAATACAACATACAGAAATATACAGGGGATAAGAAACAGTTCTATCATCAAAAGCGGAAAAGAGTCATAGTAAACTATACAGTAATTATCACAGACACAACATCAGTCAAGTCATCCATCTTCCATAAAATTCTTATATCCATCCTACCCTCACTCCTACAACTAAAACTTGATACTGAAAATGGCTATGGTTTCCCTATCATAGTTATGGTTATCGGTCAGTCGTCCAAGTGACACATCCCATTCCCGGGGCACATCCTTAGTCATGGTAAGAATGCTCATGCAAAGCAATGACACTATAGCTGCACATTAAACCCGGTGCACACCCCGGACCGTGGATGCTCATGCAAAGCAATGACACTATAGCTGTACGATTATCCCAGTGCACACCTTCACCATGGTAAGAACGCTCATGCAAAGCGTGACACTACAGCTGCACGATGATCTCGGTGCACACCTCGTCCACTCCCAGAGGTGCTCATGCAAAGCAATGACACTCGTAGCTGCACAAGTTAAGTTTATCCTTTGGAAGGTCCCACAAGGACTTCGGGTCTTGTATATGTCCCACATATGGTAATAGAAACAACACAACTTATGAACCTCGCAGACTCATATGGTCATAACCTAGTGCCTTAACCTCTCATCAAGACCTCAACACATGCTCTATGTCACAACACCTCTTTAACATATTTCATGTAGGTTAGGCACCTCTAAAAATCATCATGATCCTCACGCCCAAAACAACTCATATCTTAGATCACATATATATCTTCGCTTAATCCACTAAGCATAAAGTAAATACCACACAGATCATGCATAACATCAAGTCAACCAGAGATATTTCAAAACATCAACATAGCACTAAATCAGTTCAATAAAGGTAATAAAACTCAAATCAACCATCAACAGTACAAACATAAACCTAATATCGATCAACCTACAATCCCCGAATCACCATGGATGTTTTATAAAAGTAATTTAAAGTGATTCTGGTCTTGTCGATTATTCGACTTCTAGTACGGTTTAGGTCGCCCTACATAATTACTACATAATTTACTACTTATCGATTCCGACGATAGGTTGATTCTTTCCCCCACCTGGGTTATCACCGAACTCCCGAACTCGAAGCTCCTCGTCGTCACACCACAAAGTATTAACTCCACCTTCTGTGAAGGTAAGAAGATTAGATACTCGAAGAGGTATACCACGAACGTCCTCGTTTCCTCCGAGATGGAAGTCTAAGGTTACAAAACATGAAATCATGAGTTAAAACTCGATCAAAGAACAGTAACCACAAGGTATAGGTTCGGTTCATACAATAAACTAGGATTAGGGGTTTTCGAAATTTATGCGACTCTTGTATTTATGATCCTTAAGTGCTAGAAGTTTCCAAAACACATGCAACTTAGGGATTTATGATCCTTAAATGCTAGGATTTTAAAACAAAATTACTTTAAACAAAGTTGAACAAAAATCCCACCAAGTTACACTTGATGGAGATTCGATCTTGACCAATAAGATAGGCTAGGAACATTTAAACTTCCAACACTAGTGCAATAAGTACTTTTTACGTCAGTTAAAATTGATTTTATACGTCAGAATATTGACTGACGTAAACACAGCTAACGTTAATAGTTAATATTTTAACGTCAGTTGTGGTAAAGAACTGACGTTAAATATAAAAATATTAACGTCAGTTCTTTAACACAACTGACGTTAATTTTGTTAAAATTAACGTCAGTTGGTTAAACAACTGACGTTAAACATAAAACTATTAACGTCAGTTCTTTAACACAACGGACGTTAATTTTGTTAAAACTAACGTCAGTTGTGGTAAATAACTGACGTTAAAGGTTTTAATTTTAACGTCAGTTTTTTATTGCAACTGACGTTAATATTAACGTTAGTTGTATCATACAACTGACGTTAATAGATTTTTTTTTTTTAAATTCAGTTTTAAAATATCACTCCCCTCAGCTATCCCTGCATTCAGTAAATATCCTAGTAACACAAAATATCACACACATTACAGAATTGCAAACACTACCCTTAAATTTCAATATTAACAAAAAGAAAAGAAATATACAAAGGAACAATGGGGGGACTTAAAACCAAAACCCATGTATAGGAAAAACATAACTATCTACAAGTATATATATATATATATATATATATATATATATATATAAATTTTAGTCTCTAATGTCTAAAAACAAAACTACCAATCTAAGGATATATATATATATACATGTTATTAATTAGTTTCTAAAGTCTAACAAAAAAACTATTCATCTAAGTATTGCGGAGGTATCTTGTCAATTCTTTTTTCAGTCGCATACTTGAAGAAGAATTCAGCTAAGTTCATCCTCAAGTCTCTAAAGTCATCTTCTTGAAGAGGCGATTGGTCGTTAAATGCCTACACACGTTCAAATAATAACAATAACATTAACGCAAGTCATCTTCAAAACTATAATATATAATTTAACAAGTTGTTTAAATATTACCTTATTCCATCCATCCGTAATAGATGTGGAGACTATGTTCAGCATATGAAGCATCACATAATAGCCGCACGACCACCCGTCAGGTTGAAATCGAGACTACAAACCAAATTAATTTCAATGTCAGTTGAATATACATATCAATTAGTAATTATAATATTAATTATTTGATAAATAAACTACCAATCCTTGAGGATGGTCCATTCAGGATTTGCTTTAGCCTTAGAAGTCCTACTTCTCCCTTTGGCGCAACTTATGCTACTCGCCTTCAGCGCGCTATCATAAACAAATAATCATGTCAATTAACAAATTCATATATCATGTGTGTAATAAACTAAAAACAACTGATATTAAAACTTAAATTAAATTTAATATTAGTTACTTACCCATTTACAGCTTGCACCACCTCCTGTGGCGGCTTTTGGTGGAGAGAGCATAAGAATATGACAGTATGCCTAGACAGGTGAAGTACGAACAACTGCCAATGGTTTTTCATACAGTAGGGAGCCAGATATAATTCTTTCTGATTGTCTCCCAACAAGTTCCCTATGTATTTACTAAATGCATCGCCGGCAAAGAATGCGGGCACAAGGATTGATGGATCTAAGAAGCCGTAAACTGATGCAACACCCTTATCAAGCTGAAGACGATGGAGATACCTAAGATATGAAAATGTGTGGATGTTAATTACATAATATATATATTGAAATTGAAATAAATTATTAAATGGAAAAATACCAAAAATAAATAAGTTATAAAATTAAAATTAACTTACGTGCACCAGAGACTCAAAACCGTGTTGGCCATCCAGACATTATTTCTGTAGGCGTGCCCGAGATCTTCACCACGGAAGGAAAATATCCTCTGTTGATTTGGGCGTGCCACCCATCCATCGTGCTCCAATGGACATTCAAAAATCTCAAACGCATAATCCTAACCAAGTGAGAACAAACGAGTGACAGGTGACAGCGACACCGACGTCAACTTGGCCTTCAATTTAGGAAAAATAAAATAGATAAGTTGTTGATAATTAAAAAAAACACAAGTAATTATTTGACTAATTTGGACATTAATAATGAATACACACCTTTGTTAACATTTCAAGCTCATGTCGTTTGAAGTCCAACTCAAGCTCATGCCTTTTCATTTCCAACTCAAGCTCATGGCATTGGACTTCCAACTCCCGCTCCCTAGCTGTCAACTCATCGTCCTCCACATGTGCCCTACTATAACTCTCTTTTGTGCTCACATGTGAAGGGTTGGCATGCCCTGCGGTGTCCTGGGATGAACCGACGGAGGAAAGCTCTCTGGCAAGCGCCTGCTTGAATTCTGGGTTAGATATTAAGCTTTGCATCAGATGTGTTGTAATAGCAGGGTTGGAGATGAGGTGCTGAGTAATGTCATCCAAAATTGATGCTTCATCAACCACCCACTTTCGTGAAGCAGACTTGCCATAATATTCTTTGATGGTCACGTTCCCAGGAAGACCGATAACCCGACCAGGATGGTCTTTCTTGCCTAGAGCAGTCATCAAGACGTCCCGCCGTCCAGAAGGGACGAATGAGCCCTGGGAGGATGGTGCTTTAAGATCCACCTATAATGAAAAAATGAAAAAACGTGCAAGTGAAAAGTGTTAAAAATATCTATACAAATATCAATTGAAATCAAGTTAATTATTTACTTACAATCTTATCTGCCACTTCGCGAGTGGCATCAACTTTAAAAGATCCCGTCTTTGTCATACGGCCGGCTAACCAGACATCCTCGCGGTCGATGTCCGACGGAGGACTTGATGGTGTGCCCTCAGGCACCTCTCCTCTTTCAATCCTAGTAGAGTGCTCTTCCTGCTTCACCCTCAGCCTATCTGTCATCATCTCCTTGATCCGAGTCTGATACCCACCCTGAGACATGGTGTGGCGGTGGACGTTCTTCGCCTGATTCTGCCGACCCTTATCTGCCTTAGCCTATTCAAACAAAAACACATAATTAAATACAGTTAAATGATCTATAAGAAGCATACAAAATTAACTTAATCAACCAACCTGAAATTCTCCATCATGTCGACTCCTAGAAAACATATCCCAAGTATCCTGATCAATCCAGGTATAATCCGAGAACATTTTATCAAGCCGCTTCTTCCCAGATATATAGTACCTGGTAAGATCATGCTTGAACTCATTCCAACGCTTTGATGCCATTTTCATACATTTATGACGATGATCCTCGTCATTTGGCACAGTCCAAGCTACCTACACATTAAATACATAACAACTGGATGGATTATAACTCGGATAATTATCTAATAATGTAAATCAAACGAATGTAAAGGTAAAATACTGTGATAGCCTCCCAAATCTGATCCTTAACGTTCTGTGGAACGTCATTCCAGTGGTTGTAGTTGATGCTTAAGCCATGTGTACCCTTACCTTGACATCCGATCTCATCAAGCCGAGACTTAGAAACCCCTATAGGATCCGTGTTATGAAGGTAGTCCGAACAAAACTCAATAGCTTCTTCTGCAACATACCTTTGAACAATAGATGCTTCCGGACGATGAGGATTCTTCACGTACCCTTTCAAGATCTTCATGTAGCGCTCAACTGGGTACATCCATCTCAGAAAAACCGGCCCACATAATCTAATCTCCCTCACCAAATGAACAATTAAGTGAACCATTATGTCGAAAAAGGAAGGAGGAAAATACATCTCCAATTGGCACAAGATTATAGCAGCCTCAACTTCCAAGTCATCCAACATACGGGGGTCAACGACTTTGCTACATATAGAATTGAAGAATGAGCACAGTCGAGTAATGGCATGTCTCACATTTTTTGGAGCAATACCACGAATAGCAACGGGCAGAAGTTGTTGCATCAAGATGTGACAATCATGAGACTTTAAGCCAACCAATTTAAGATCACTAGAGACAAGCCTCTTCATATTTGAAGAGTAACCATGTGGAACTTTGATGCCCTGAAGACACCCGCAGAAACTTTGTCTCTCTTTTTTTGACAAAGTATGACAATCTTTAGGAAAATAAGTCCGCTTACCATCCTCAACAACTGGAGCTAACTGCTCTCGTATACCCATAGCAACGAGGTCGAGACGAGCATTGACACCATCCTTTGTCTTGCCCTGAATGTTGAGAAGCATCCCGATCACACTATCACACACATTTTTCTCCACATGCATCACATCAATGCAGTGTCTGACATCAAGATTGCGCCAGTATGGAAGATCAAAGAATATCGACCTCTTCTTCCATATGTTTTTCTCAGCAACTTTACCTTTCTTTTTGGACTTGTCGAATATAACATCGATGCCCTTTACCCTCTGATAAACCTGCTCTCCAATTAAGGCCGCTAGAGCTTCTTCCGTCTCTTGGCATCCATTAAAAGCTTTTTTCATCTTACGATATGGGTGATCACGTCTAAGAAATCTCTGATGCCCAAGGTAAACCGTCTTCTTTCCATGATGCAACTGAGTGTAGCATGTGCCTTCTTCACATATAGGGCATGCTTTATGCCCCTTGACACTGTGCCTGGACAAGTTACCGTATGCTGGAAAGTCGTTGATGGTGCAAAATAACATGGCACGAAGCTTGAAAGTCTCATGAGAATACCCGTCAACTACATCAACACCTTCCACCCACAGCGTTTTCAAGTCTTCAATCAAGGGACTTAGATAAACATCTAAGTCATTTCCCGATTGCTTTGGGCCAGAAATCATCATAGACAACATCATGTATTTGCGCTTCATGCACAACCAAGGGGGCAGGTTGTAAATTATCAACAGAACATGCCATGAACTATGAATACTACTCATGTTACCATAAGGATTCATTCCATCCGTAGCAAGTCCAAGCCTTAGGTTTCTTGGCTCATCGGCGAAATCCGGAAACATAGTATCAATATTCTTCCATTGCATAGAATCAGTAGGATGACGAACCTTTCCATCACGTTTCCTCTCATCATTATGCCATCTAAGATTCTTCACATCTTTCGCATTGTCAAACAATCGCTTGAACCTTGGAATTATTGGAAGATACCACAACACCTTCGCATGAGGACCCTTTTTTCTCACATCTTCAAGATCATCATCATCATCACCACCCTTCACTTTGTATCGTGATAACCCACATTTGGGGCAATCGTGATTGTCTTCATGAACACCGGTGTACAATATGAAATCATTGGGGCATGCGTGTATCTTCTTATACTCCATACCCATCAGACACAATACCTTCTTGGCCTCATAGTTACGGTCAGGCAATGTGTTGTCCTCCTGAAGCAAGTCTTTCAATACTTCAAGCAATTCCATGAAGCTTTTATCGGTCCAACCATTTCTCGCCTTCACACAAACCAATTTTAGAACCGCCGACAACCGTGTATGAGTAGTACACCCTGGATATAAAGGCTTATCCGTATCACCGCACAACCTATCATACACATGAGCTCGATGAAAAGATTCTTGTCCAATATCACGGATCATGTCCTCTACTCGATCATCCTCCATATCTACGTCAACGTCCTCACTTTGGGAGACACTTGCCGTACTACTCAACAACACATCACCATGCCATCTCCATCTTGTATAACTCAAGCAAATCCCTTCACAAATCAAATGAGTATGTATATCCTTCACAATACATTTCCTTGTATTCAAACACTTGACACAAGGACAACAGAACATTCCATTACTATTATGAACATTCCTTTGAGCAAATTCTATAAATTCTCCCACCCCCTTCAAATACTCAGCACTAGTGCGCTTACAAACCATCCAACTACGATCCATAACTAGATAGGTTCTGTAGATATACAAAACATATATCCAAGGCGTTTAAAAATTATTTCAAATTTACACCATTTTCAGGTTTCTTAAGACAAAAGAAATAAGCAGATGAAGATAAATTAACAAAACAGAATTCCAATGAGCAATATATTGTTGATGTCACATGCTACAAGCAACTCTAAATTTCTTCCCATTTTGAAATAAGTCATGATAGCAGAAGAAAAACAAGAGAAAACACAAAACCCACGACCAAAAATAGAGATATTCCAAACAACTCAAACTCACAGTTTCAAGTTTCAAATACATAGACTACAGTTTCAACATACACTCAAAACCAAAAATAAAAAAATGTGCCCTAAAGACTCACCAGAAATAGGTGCTCGTGTGGTGGCCAACGTTCGATGTGGTTACTGAGAGTAGAGGGACAAGGGGAGTTAGTATGCGGGAAGGGGAAAGAGAGATGTCAAGTTATTGCAAAGAATGAGCGGGAAAGACAGAGTTAGGGTTAAGAGTGTACCTCACGGTGGTGGCGAAGAAGCCCTCCCGGTGGTTGCGGATGATATGAGCTCGCGATTAGATCAGAGTGAGAGTGAGAGTGAGAGTGAGAGTGAGAGTCAGAGTGAGAGTGAGAGTTGAGAGTGGGAGTGAGCGTGAAAGAGAAGAGCAGAGACGTACAGAGCGAAGTGCAGAAGGCGCACGGGTGTAAACGTTATAATCAAAAACCAAAAATAAAACAACATTTTACGTCATCTGTTTGTAACAACTGATGTTAAAGGTCATTTATTTAACGTCAGTTGTCTTAAGAAACTGACGTTAAAAGTCATTGTTTAACGTCAGTTGTATTAAACAACTGACGTTAAAAATAAATATTTTTTATTTAAAAACACTTTTAACGTCAGTTGTTGAAGACAACTGACGTTAAAAGTGTATTAGTTTCTGCAAAAACATTAATTCCTTTGACTACTGTGCTACTTGCCCATGAGCATTAAGTTTATAGATCTGTTTTCAAGAAAATCAGCTAGTCTCTCTTCTCTATATAAAGTACCATTCTTCTGTATCAGTGTGTAATACAGCCTCTTCTTTTCCTCTATATTTCGTGCATTTTCTATTCCTTCACAAAATGGGTCTGAGACTTTTGTTATTTCTTCCTATACCAAGAATTAAAGGTCTCTGTCTTAATGGTCAAAAAACTTCTGAGGTTGAGTAAATCACGTAACATGGATGGTAAGGTTGTGTAAATCACGTAATATGATTCCCTCACTTTATTTCATCCCATTCATCCCTTTCACTATGCTTTGGCCGCAAGTGACTGTGGATTCAAGACTATGCATCAAGGAATTCTAGTGAAGGAGGTGATGCAAAGATCCCTTTCGCTTTGCTTTCGCTGCTAGTGACTGTGGATTCACGCGTGATGCATCATGGAATTCAAGTGAGGGAGGAGATGCATCCATTAATTGGAGATTCTGAGGACAGGACTGAGAAGAATAAATGATGTTGAAGAATAAATGATGTTGAAGCAGAAACTTTTTTATAATTGGAGTTACTTTTTTTAATCATGTAATTGTAACTTATGAATATATAGCTTCTATGAGATACGATTTGATTATACATATATAACTTGTTTTATGTTAAGTGTTTATTTTTTTTAATTTGCACAACAATTTGTTTACTAATTCAAGCTAATTAATTAAGATTAAAAATAAACTTGTTTAAAAAAAAAGTTTAGAAATAAACTGCACTATATGGAGTGACCTACGTTAAGGGTGACAACAGGGCATTTTAGATAGGGATATAGGATTATTTACGTCAGCTATTTATTTAACTGAAGTAAAAAATCAAACTTTTAACGTCAGTTGTATAAACAAATAACGTTAAAAATAAATATTTTTTATTTTAAAAACAATTTTAACGTCAGTTGTTGAAGATAACTGACGTTAAAAGTGTATAAGTTTCTGCAAAAACATTCATTCCTTTGACTATTGTGCTACTTACCCATGCACCTTGTAACTTAATCCTCTTAATGAGCATTAAGTTTATAGATCAGTTTTCAAGAAAATCAGAGAGTCTCTATTCTCTATATAAAGTGTCATTCTTCTGTATCAGTATGTAATACACCCTCTTCTTTTCTTCTATATTTCGTGCGTTTTCTATTCCTTCACAATATGGCTCTATCACATTTGAGACTTATGTTATTTCTTCCTATACCTAGACTTAAAGGTCCCTGTCTTAATGGTCAAAAAACTTCTGAGGTTGAGTAAATTACGTAACATGGATGGTAAGGTTGGGTGAATCACGTAATGTGACTCCTTCGCTTTATTTCATCCCTTCTTCAATTCCACTCCGCTTTCGCAGCAAGTGACTGTGGATAAAGCAGATGGAGCTTATGGAATTCAAGTGAGGGAGGAGATGCATCCATTAATTGGAGTCTCTGAGGACAGGACTGAGAAGAAATTGATGCTGAAGCAGAAACTTTTTTATATTTTAGTACTATGTTGCAGAAATTTTTTATCTTTTAATCATGTGATTGTAACTTATGAATCGCTTCAATGAGATACGATTTGATTATACATATATAACTTGTTTTATGTTAAGTGTTTATTTATTTTAATTTGCACAAGAATTTGTTTACTAATTCAAGCTAAATAATGAAGATTAAAAATAAACTTGTTTAAAATAAAAGTTTAGAAATAAACTGCACTATATATATGGAGTGACCTATGTTAAGAGTGACAACAGGGCATTTCAGATAGGGATATAGGATTATTTACGTCTGCTATTTATTTAACTGAAGTAAAAAATCACACTTTTAACGTCAGTTGTATAAAAAACTGACGTTAAAAATAAATATTTTTTATTTTTAAAACAATTTTAACGTCATTTGTTTAAGACAACTGACGTTAAAACTGTATAAGTTTCTGCAAAAACATCCATTCCTTTGACTACTGTGATACTTACCCATTCACCTTGTAACTTAATCCTCTTAATGAGCATTAAGTTTTTAGATCAGTTTTCAAGAAATTCAGGTAGTCTCTCTTCTCTATATAAATTAAGAACCATATTCTTCTGTATCAGTCGATCTGTATTATACCCCCCTCTTCTTTTCCTCTATATTTCGTGCTTTTTATATTCCTTCACAATATGCCTCTATCATATTTGAGGTGTTGTTATTTCTTCCTATACCTAGACTTAAAGGTCTCTGTCTTAATGGTCAACAAACTTCTGAGGTTGAGTAAATCACGTAACATGGATGACAAGGTTGGGTGAATCACGTAATGTGATTCCCTCACTTTATTCCATCCCCGTCATCCCTTTCACTTTGCTTTCGCTGCAAGTGACTGTGGATTCAAGACGATGCATCAAGGAATTCCAGTGAAGGAGGTGATGCAAAGATCCATTTCACTTTGCTTTCGCTGCTAGTGACTATGGATTCACGCGCGATGCATCATGGAATTCAAGTGAGGGAGGAGATGCATCCATTGGAGTTTCTGAGGACGGGACTGAGAAGAAAATGATGTGGAAGCAGAAACTTTTTTATATTTTAGGGATATGTTGCAGAAATTTTTTATCTTTTAATCATGTAATTGTAACTTATGAATCGCTTCAATGAGATACGATTTAATTATACATATAACTTGTTTTATGTTAAGTGTTTGTTTATTTTAATTTGCACAAGAATTTGTTTACTAATTCAAGCTAATTAATTAACATTAAAAATAAACTTGTTTAAAAAAAAAGTTTAGAAATAAACTGCACTATATGGAGTGACCTGCGTTAAGGGTGACAACAGGGCATTTCAGATAAGGATATAGGATTATTTACGTCTGCTATTTATTTAGCTGAAGTAAAAATCAAACTTTTAACGTCAGTTGTATAAACAATTGATGTTAAAAATAAATATTAAAAAATATTTATTTTTAACGTCAGTTGTTTATACAACTGACGTTAAAAGTGTATAAGTTTCTGCAAAAACATTCATTCCTTTGACTACTGTGCTACTTTCCCATGCACCTTGTAACTTAATCCTCTTAATGAGCATTAAGTTTATAGATCAGTTTTCAAGAAAATCAGAAAATCTCTATTCTCTATATAAAGTGTCATTCTTCTGTATCAGTCTATAATACACCCTATTCTTTTCCTCTATATTTCGTGCGTTTTCTATTCCTTCGTAATATGCCTCTATCATATTGGAGGTGTTGTTATTTCTTCCTATACCTAGACTTAAAGGTCTCTGTCTTAATGGTCAACAAACTTCTGAGGTTGAGTAAATCACGTAACATGGATGGTAAAGTTGGGTGAATCACGTAATGTGATTCCCTCACTTTATTTCATCCCCTGGCCTCATCCCTTTCACTCCACTTTCGTAGCAAGTGACTGTGGATAAAACAGATGGAGCATTAAGGAATTCAGGTGAGGGAGGAGATGCATCCATTAATTGGAGTTTCTGAGGACACGATTGAGAAGAAAATGATGTTGAAGCTGAAACTTTGCATCCATTGGAGTTTCTGAGGACGGGACTGAGAAGAAAATGATGTTGAAGCATAAACTTTTTTATATTTTAGGGCTATGTTGCAGAAATTTTTTATCTTTTAATCATGTAATTGTAACTTATGAATCGCTTCAATGAGATACGATTTGATTATACATATAACTTGTTTTATGTTAAGTGTTTATTTATTTTAATTTGCACAAGAATTTGTTTACTAATTCAACCTAATTAATTAAGATTAAAAATAAAATTGTTTAAAAAAAGTTTAGAAATAAACTGCACTATATGGAGTGATATGCATTAAGAGTGACAACCGGGAGATGACAACGAAAGAAAGATAGGAATGAGTTTCAGATAGGGATATAGGATTATTTACGTCAGTTATTTATTTAACTGAAGTAAAAATCACACTTTTAACGTCAGTTGTATAAACAACTGATGTTAAAAGTGTTAATAATTCTTGCAAATCACTTTTAACGTCAGTTCATTGCACAACTGACGCAAATAGTGATTTTATATTTACAAAACTACCACCGCCTCATTTTTAACGTCAAACATATGGTCAACTGACGTAAAACGTTCCCGTATATTACATTATTTCTAGTAGTGCAATCTCTTTGGTTTAGCATCCATTAATAGTAAGGAGCTCAAAACCATGATCACTTTGGAAAATGAAAAACGAAACACGCTAGGTCCATAACCTTTAAGATTCGGCCATCCTTGGGTTTTCATGATAGAAATATTTAAATTTTCCAATCTCTTAGACCTTTTAGCATCCAATAACTTATGGAGCTCAAGTCTATGATCATCTTGGAAGCAACATAGGACTTTAAATAACAAAGCTCATAAGCACATAAAGTAAGAACAACATAAGCCGATAAGTAATTAAAGCATAATGACATAAGTAAATGAATCATAAATGACATAAACATAAATGACATAAAAGTAAATGACATAATGTAAATGAGATAAATTAAATGGCATAAATATAAATGACATAAAATAAAAGACATGAATATAAAGAACATGGAAGTAAATGACATGAACAGAAACATAATGACATAAAAATAAATAATCACAAGTAAGGAAAGCCATAAAGAAAGCACAATAAATAAATGAAGCAAGAATAAAGTAAAGCATCACAATGTATTAGGGTTCTAAGTTCATGATCACACTTGGATAAGCTAAAACATAGTATCCTAGGCCACTAATACATAGTTTTGGCCATCATGGGAAAACAAGCTATCAAAACCTTCCAAGATTTATGGATTCAATGATCAAGGAACACTTAAAAAAAAACTAACACATGATCATGTAAAAGAAGTTGAAACAAAACACTCCCTAGGCCATCATGAGTAGATTCGGCCTCCTCAAGAAATAGAGGATGAAGATTTTTGATTTATACAACATCTTAGTATGTTAAACTACAAGTAAATACAAGACCATAGAAATTGGTTTCAACTCAAAAGGAGTTTTCTACCATTTTTGAGAGATTTTTGAAGATAAAAGCTCATATATGACATAAAGAAGAAACTTTAGAAAAAGATGAAGTTTTTAAAGAAAAGAATACATGAGAGTATTACCCTAAGCAAGAGTAACAACTTTGGTGAAGAACACTTAGTGAAAGGAAGAATAAAAACTAGAGCTTTGGAAGCTTGAAGTTAAGAAAAATATGAAAGCTTAAGAGTTTTAATGGAGTATAAGGAAGGAAAGTGATGAAGTGAGGATGAAGAGTGGTATTTATAGAGGAAGGGGGAGGGGAGCATGGCCTAGAGGAGAGGGAGCGAGGCTTGGAGAGGAAGTTTTGGTTTAGGGCATTGTTTGGATCATTTAAAGAAGGTTTAATGGGTTTTTGGAATAAAATAGATTATAATTTGAAAAAGTTATCATGATCACTTTAAAGTGTGTCATAAGCATTTAATTAGGCATCCCATCAAGCCTTCTCTCATCCTTTAGGGTTCCTTTAACTGCTTAAATACTTAACCGGTTGCACATCCGATCGTATTTTCTGAAGGTTTCACCCAAATAAAATATTTTATTTTATTTTATATTTGAACGAAAATTTTCAAAATAACCAAAGTTGAAGGAAACATGATAAAAACATTAACCGTCTCGTTCACGGGTCAAAATTAGGTTTTCTGCTCAGTAAACTTATACTGGCAGTGAAAACGCAGACCGATTTTCGTCTGAATTTTCAACCGAAAATTTTACTATGACTTCATATGATAAGGTGGATTAGGAATATGATTTTATTTTATTAAACAAAATATTTTCTACTTTCATATTAAAATATAATTACTTATATTTTAATTGATTAAACAGTATAATGAAAATCAGGTTGTTACATTACTACCCCTCTTAAAAGAAAATTCTGTCCTCGGAATTTACATACCTCAGAAAAGATGTGGATATTGTTGTTGCATATCCGCCTCGCGTTCTCAAGTTGCATCTTCAGTAGTTTCATCCCATATGACCTTAACCAAATGAATCTGTCTACCACGAAGCTCCTTAATCCGTCTATCTGCGATCCTCATAGGTAAGGCCTCATGCTCTAGGTTCTCTCACAGTTGTATCGACTCAGACTCAATCACATGAGATGGATTAGGATAGTACTTTCTCAACTGAGAAACATGAAAGACGTCATGAATGTTGGAAAGATTTGGTGGCAAGGCAATTTGGTAAGCTACAGGACCAATTCATCGAAGAATCTGAAAAGGTCCCATGAAACGAGGAGTAAGTTTTCTAGATTTGATAGCTCTGCCAATTCTAGTTTTCTGAGTAACTCTCAAGAATACGTGATCACCTTCCTGGAATTCTAATGGTCTCCTCCTCTTGTCATTGTAGCTCATTTGTCTATCATGTGCTTCCTTCATCTTTTCCCTTATCTTCCTGACTTGTTCCGTAGTCTGTTGTACCACATCCGGACCCAAAACTTGGTTCTCACCAGTCTCATACCAACATAATGGAGTCCTACACTTTCTGCCGTACAGAGCCTCATACGGTGCCATTCCGATACTACTGTGGAAACTGTTGTTATAAGTAAATTCAATCAATGGTAAGAACTCATCCCAACTGCCAGTGTGTTCCAACACACAAGCTCTCAATAGATCCTCCAATGATTGAATTGTCCTCTCTGATTGCCCATCGGTTTGGGGATGATAGGCAGAACTCATTCTCAATTTCGTTCCCAAGGCATGTTGCAATTGTTTCCAAAATTGAGAGGTAAATCTAGGATCTCGATCTGAGACAATGCTTGATGGCACACCATGCAATCTAACCACTTCGCTGATGTAAATCTGAGTTTACTTTTCTAATTTATCACCTTCTCTAATAGGTAAGAAGTGAGCACACATCGTCAACCTATCAATGATAACCCAAATTGCATCATGCTTCTTAGGAGTTCGTGGTAATCCGGCCACGAAATCCATAGCTATACTATCCCATTTCCATTCTGGGATATCTAAATATTGTAATAATCCTGCTGGTTTCTGATGTTCAATCTTCTCCTTTTGACACACCAAGCAAGATAAAACATACTCTGCTACTTCCTTCTTCATTCTGGTCCACCAAAACATTTTCCTCAAATCTTGATACATCTTTGTGGATCCAGGATGAAAACTCAACTTACTCTTGTGTGCTTCTTCCAAAATCATCTTCCTAAGTTCTGCATCCTCTGGCACACACATCCTATCCTTAAACCTTAACGTACCATACACTCCCCTAGTGAACTCAGAAACTTTACCCCCTTACTAATCTCACGAAGGTATAGATCCTGAACTTGCTTATCTTTAAGACCTTTCAAGAAATCACTACTGATAGTGACCATACTTAAGCAAACTTTATCTTTCCGTAATTCCATTCCTAAGCTCAAATCTCTGAATTGTTCAACCAATTCTAACTCCTTAACCATCATTGCAGATACATGCAAGGACTTCCTACTTAAGGCATCTGCTACCACATTGGCCTTACCAGGGTGGTACAATAACTCAAAATCGTAATCTTTTATGAACTCCATCCACCTTCGCTGCCTCATATTCAATTCCTTTTGATCGAATAGGTACTTCAGGCTCTTTGATAAGCCTCTGGCTTATCTAGTTTTATAACTAGATGGACTGTGGTTTTTGTGCAAATTATTCGAGTTCAATCTCGTTTTCGCCCGAATTTGGCTTTGTTTTGTTCCTAAGTAGACTTTGACTCGTTCTAGGGAATTTTTGTAGTTTTTAGTCTATTTTGAATAGACTTACGCTTTTTGTTTCTTTTTATTGTTTCAGGTTAGAAGTGAAGCTCCGAGAGTCAAGGAAAGTCAAGAAACAGTGGAAATTGTCATTCTGGAGATACTCGCCCATGAGCCTCGAAAGATCGACAAAGCGACAATAATCATCAATTCTGTCTCGCCTCGCGAGTCACCGTCTCGCCTCGCGAACCTGAAGGCCTGACTGTGCCAGAGAAGTCATCCTTTCGGAATCGCCTCGCCAATCACAGTTCGCCTCGCGAGCATTCAAACTCAGGATGGAGCCAAAACTGAAATTCGCCCCGCGAACATACTCTCGCCTCGCGAAAGTCCAAATTGAAAGCGCGTCAAAACTAATGTTCACCTCGTGAAAGCTTGTTCGCCCCGCGAGCGGCCGAGAACCAGAATCCCTATTTATAGGCTGTTTCAGATTAGAATTGGGGGATCCGAATCCTAGTTTTAGCCACTGTTTTAGATCAGTTTTGTTACGAGTTCTTGTTACTCTGGAGCTACGTCTCCCTTCTTCTTTTTCTTATTTTGATATGGTGATTATGTTGGATTGTTTGTGTGTTGTCACGGGCATGAGGAACTAATCCCCTCGTCTAGGGAATCAATGAAGCCACCCATGGCGGTATAGTGTTCATGTGATGTATGTTTTTCTCCCCTTTTCTCAATTGATGTTTTCCAATTCTGATTTGATTGCGTTGATCATATGCATGCGTGATTGACTTGTTAACATTGATGAGGCTCAGTCAGCAATTCGCATTTAGAACTTGAATTGGGATCACTAATTGAATATTGCACGAGAGTGAGTAGGGGATTAGTGCAACCTATAGGGAACAAGAATTAATAGAGTTTGATGATTAGGGTTATGAGACCTAGTAAGTAATTAATCCAATCATCGAATACGTCCTATTGAGCACGACAGTGGATATAGGAGAATTTGAGGGTCCCGGTTGATATTGTAATTGAACTTAGGGAGGAATACATCATCACTTGGGTACTATGCATGATTGGGTAGGTGGATTTGAGACCCTAGATATTTTAATTTCAGATTTTAATACCTTAGCTTTATTTGGTTTGTTATTTGAATTGCGATATTAATCTCTCTCTCTCTCAACCACTTTCCTCTCTTGACCAAACGTATCGGATTTCCCGCGAATTAGATAAATTGGTAGCCCAATCCTTGTGTTCGACCTCGGTAAATTCTTACCGTGTTTATTTTATTACTTGCGACGACCCGGTACACTTGCCGGTGACTCAACAAGTTTTTGGCGCCGTTGCCGGGGATTGGCACAACCAATTTTCCTAATTTTTAGGGAATTTGATTAATTGGTTAAGTTGATTTTATTTTTTATTTTTATTTTTCTGTTATTTATTTATTATTTCTCTCTACTTCTTTGATTCCACTTGGTCTTGCCGTGTTTTTGTATGCGAGGTACCCTTTCACAAGAGGACCTGCTATTTGATTCAGAGATCACCAAGACCGAGAAGCGCTTAAGGAAGGAAGTCAGAGAAAGAAAAAGGCTTGAAGCGAGTAATCTTGAGAGGATGGCCGAAGAAAACCCTCCTCCTCCTCCTCCTCCTCGTTACAAGCCTCTCTTCGAGTACAGTCTACCCAACTTGGGTGATTGTGATTCTTCCATCGTGAGAGGCAACCTCAATACAGACTCCTTCAGAGTGGAAGGATGTGTCACAGCCTATATCCGTGAGAATCAGTTTGATGGGAGTGGCAGACAAGACCCTCACAGGCCCATCACCCACTTCCTTGAAGCGTGTGACTTGCAGAGGACAAGAGGTATTTCTCAGGATGAGTTTCGCTTGCGGCTATTCCCTATCTCTCTTAGGGATGTCGCTCGCGATTGGTTTGACAGCTTGGATAGGAACAGTATCAAAACTTGGGAGCAAATGGCACAAAAGTTCCTCACTAAGTATTTTCCCCCTCAGAAAGCGGCACAAGTAAGAGTAGCCGTTACATCTTTCAGACAGACAGAGGATGAAACTTTTAATGAAGCTTGGGAGAGGTACAATGTGCTCTTGAGAAGATGTCCTTCAGCTTTCTTTGACCCGGTCTCCAAAGTTCAGCATTTCTTTAACGGGTTAAGGGGACGCTATCAGATGAATTGTGATGCTGCAGCTGGCGGTTCCTTTTCCTTTTTATCAGTTGAGGATGGATGGGCATTATTAGAGAAGATGTCGTACAATGATTACAACTGTGGTAGGGAAACCTCAAGTGGAGTCAGTTCTGCAACAATGGAAGCCATTCTAGAGCAAGTTAAATCGTTGAAGATGCAAGTTGCGGCTTTGTCAGAGAACAAGAAGGTTAATGCGGTACACGAGGGAATGCCTCCGGGTTGTGATAATTGTAATGGAAATCATGACACTTAGAGCTGTCCGTTCAACTTCTCTCGAGAACATGTGGACTCATGCCACAATTTCTATGACAGCATGCCCCAGAACAACTATCAGAGGAACAGTCAGAATCAGAATAGGGGCTATATGAGGAGATACCATCCGGGTTTCGCTTGGAGTGATGCTAATGGTGGTCTAGCCGGTCAACAACATCCTCAACAGAATTGGCAACAACCTCAACAGGGTCTGAGGCCGAACATTGGAATTCAGCAGCGCAATACTCAGCAGGCTCTTCCGGGGCCTAATCAGTTGCAAATAACAGATGGTGGAAGGCAACCTTGGGAGTTGGGTTTTGAGAAGATGAATGCGGCAATGGAAAAGATGGTAATCAACACAGGCGCAGTCATTGATAAGTTGGCAACTCACACGAGGTCAACAATTCAGAATCTAGATATGCAGATAGCTCAGCTCGCAAAGCAACTAAATGAGCGTCCCCCAGGCACTTTCCCAGGTGATACCGAGAACAACCCTAAGAACCATTGCAATGCCATAACAATCAGGAGCGGTAAAGTGTTGGGATCTAACAGGGGTGCAACTAGTTCTCAGGAAGACAAGGCCCCGGAACAACCACATGTTGAGGAAGAGCAACATAATAATGAGGAGTTGGCAAGTGACAAGGCACCGGAGCAAGGGGGAAGGCTGAAACTTGTGGATGAAGAGTTTCGAAAGAAGAAGTGGGTTGAACCCCAAGACCTCCCGCCCTACATGAAGGTACCGTATCCTGAAAGATTGAAGAAGCCTCAACAGGACAAGCAGTTCAACAAATTCCTTGATGTCTTCCGCAAACTTCAAATTAACATTCCATTTGCGGAAGCCTTGGAACAAATGCCATCTTATGCCCGGTTTATGAAGGAGCTTCTCTCCAAGAAGCGGAGAATAGTGGATGAGGAAACGGTTGCTTTGACTGAGGAGTGTAGTGCCATTCTTCAAAGAAAACTACCTCCAAAGTTGAAGGATCCCGGTTCTTTTTCGATACCATGCACCATTGGGGGGATGACTCTAGGGAAGGCATTATGTGATCTAGGGGCAAGCATCAACTTGATGCCCCTCTCTATGATGAAGAGGTTGGGGATCAAAGAATTCAAGGATACACGGATGTCGCTCCAACTAGCCGATCGCTCTATAAAATACCCTTATGGGGTGGTCGAAGACTTGTTAGTGAAAGTTGACAAGTTCATATTTCTGGCGGACTTTGTGGTGCTTGATATGGATGAAGACGCCGAGATCCCTCTCATATTGGGTAGGCCCTTCTTGGCCAGTGGGGGTGCCTTGATAGATGTGCGACAAGGGAAACTAACTCTAAGGGTGCAAGACGATGAGGTAGTCTTCAATGTCTTTGAAGCAATGAAGCACCCTTTTGAGAGGTCGGATGTGTGCCGAGTGGATGTGGTGGACTCAACTGTAAAGGCAAAGGCAACTCGAGAAGCCCATGGTTCTTCACTTGCAAAGGTGTTGGTAAAATCCCATGATGATGACAGTGAGAAAAAAGACCCTTCGGGGGATGAGGTCTATTTCGAGTGGTTGAAAGACATGGAAGCCTTACCGAGTTCCCCAAGGGATGAATGTGCAAGGGAAAAGCGCAACAACAAGGGCAAGGAAAAATATGATAAAGCACCGAAGTTGAAAGGTGGCACAACCGTGGTGGTCAATGAAAACAATGAGTTGATCCCAAAAAGGACCATCACGGAGTGGAGAGTATGTGACAATTATAGAGGGCTTTTGGATTTAAATGAGTTGTCCGGGATCAACAAGAAAGCAATCCACAAAAAGCGGACTAAGGAAAGGCAGGACAAACACATCTTGCCTAGGGAGCTTGAGCCCGGGCAAGCGGTACTTCTTGACAATTCAAGGTTGAAACTCTTTCCGGGAAAGCTAAGATCAAGGTGGTCGGGACCATTCAAAGTCCTCCAAGTTTGTCCACACGGAACAGTAGAGTTAGAAGGGACCTCTGGTAACTTCAAGGTGAATGGGCAAATGATAAGGCATTACCATGGGGAATCAGTCCCAAATTACAAGCAGTTTCTTCCTCCGGATTAACCCTTAGGGGTGACTTGAGTCAGGCTCGGGACGTTAAACAAGCGCTACTTGGGAGGCAACCCAAGCTAGGTATCCTTTGGTTTTAGTTTCTGTCATTTTCATTTATATTATAAAAAAAAATCTTGATTCGCCACGCGAATCCACAGTGGTCGCGCGAGACAGAAGCCCTGAATCTCAGAGGCTTGCTCACTTTTCTGTATCGCGTCGCGAGGTATACTTTCGCCTCGCGATTCTGGGCATCATCATCTGTTGGAATTCCAGATTCGCCTCGCGAGATACTACTCGCCTCGCGATTCTGGAAAGTGTGAATAACAATTTTCCAGATTCGCCTCGCGAGTGGTCTCTCACCTCACGAATCTGCACTTAAGGTTTTAATTTGCAGGAGTTCTTCCAGGATGCTATGCAACAGAAGGGAGCCCGTGAGACCAATTGGACGAGGAGGCAACCATGGAAACTTGATCAGGGAGCACCCTCTCCTTTCCTCACTTTTGTTTTTGTTTTTGTTCTTGTTTTTGTTTGTCGCTCTTGAATAATTTGAGAAGATCAAGAGTATGTGTATGAATGTGTGTCGGCAAGCTTGTTGGATTTTAATTAAATTGAGCATAGATTGATTGCATGAATTATTTTGACCATTGATGATTTCCCCCTAGGTTCTGAAATTAGAAAAGTTGATCCCCATGTGAAAAATTGAAAAATGAACTTTGAGAAACTTTATTGCGATTACTTGATTTATGACAAGTTTGGGGTGAGGGGGTGCATACACTAGGAATTGTATCTCGGTCAAACAATTTGCAAAATTGTCCAGGTGAGGATTTGAGCCTCCAACTTTGTTTTTGAATGTGTGAATCACGTTTAAGTTGCACTTTCCCGAATTTGATTGAATCTCTTCATGGTTTGCATGTTTATGTGTTGCATCAAATGATTTAGGCAATTTTCTTTGAATAACTACTTGGCCTAAAAAAGAACCATCCCTAATGTATGTTCCCTAGTTAGCCACATTGAGCCTAATTAGCATATTGTTTCTTGATGACCCTATACTATAAGCCAAAATCTGGAGAAAAAAAAAACCATGTTAACCCAATCTTAGGCTTAGGAGAGCATGGAAGCTTAGCAAGAGAAGGATTGTGAGAAACTAAGTTTGGGGTGGATACAAGGTGATATGTCATTTTGGGTTGAGAAAAAGAAAAATAAAGGTTGAAACCCAAGGCAGTAAAAATAAAAAAATAAAAATAAAAATTGCCAAAAGAAAAGGGGCAAAGCAGAAAAAAAATAGCAAGGAAAAGGCGGTAGTCACCCGAGGCAAAAAGAAAAATGGAAAAAGGAATTTGAGTGGAATATGTGTCTAATGCTCATGCTCTCTTAGTTCCTAGGGACTTAAGCCTAGTATCCTTGAATATCCTACCCTCAGCCAGGCCCCATTACAACCTTTATAAGACCTTCTGATGCTGCATGCATGTTTTCGTGGGAACCATTTTTGAGATTAAAATCAAATTCATAGGAAGTGCCCTTGATATGTGAATTTGAGTGAAAAGTTGATAGCCTAGACGAAATTGAGCGAATGAGTGAAATATTACATACCCTTGTGAGCAAGGCAATTGTTTGAAATTGGTGATCTTCCTTTTGTGTGTAACTTTGATCCTCAACTTAGATTAATAATTGCATGAATGATAAGTTCTCAACTGTTTAAAGTAAATGAATGTGGGGATTATACTGATGCAAAGGGGGAATCATTGGAGAAAAACTGTTTTGTTTTGATTGCAAGAAATTTGTGCGAAATCGATTGATTCCTTTAGGCTTGCCAAGTCTTGAGTCGTTTTTGAGTTTTAGCTTGCTTGGGGACAAGCAAGGTTTAAGTTTCGGGTGTTTTGATAAGCCTCTGACTTATCTAGTTTTATAACTAGATGGACTGTGATTTTTGTGCAAATTATTCGAGTTCAATCTCGTTTTCGCCCGAATTTGGCTTTGTTTTGTTCCTAAGTAGACTTTGACTCGTTCTAGGCAATTTTTGTAGTTTTTAGTCTATTTTGAATAGAATTACGCTTTTTGTTTCTTTTTATTGTTTCAGGTTAGAAGTGAAGCGCCGAGAGTCAAGGAAAGTCAAGAAACAGTGGAAATTGTCATTCTGGAGATACTCGCCCCACGAGTGGATTCTCGCCCCGCGAGCCTGAAAGATCAGCAAAGCAGCAACAGTCATCAATTCTGTCTCGCCTCGCGAGTCACCGTCTCGCCTCGCGAACCTGAAGGCCTGACTGTGCCAGAGAAGTCATCCTTTCGGGATCGCCTCGCCAATCACAGTTCGCCTCACGAGCATTCAAACTCAGGATGGAGCCAAAACTGAAATTCGCCCCGCAAACATACTCTCTCCTCGCGAAAGTCCAAATTGAAAGCACGCCAAAACTAATGTTCGCCTCGCGAAAGCTTGTTCGCCCCGCGAGCGGCCGAGAACCAGAATCCCTATTTATAGGCTGTTTCAGATCAGAATTGGGGGATCCGAATCCTAGTTTTAGCCACTGTTTTAGATCAGTTTTGTTACGAGTTCTTGTTACTCTGGAGCTGCGTCTCCCTTCTTCTTTTTCTTATTTTGATATGGTGATTATGTCGGATTGTTTGTGTGTTGTCACGGGCATGAGGAACTAATCCCCTCGTCTAGGGAATCAACGAAGCCACCCATGGCGGTATAGTGTTCATGTGATGTATGTTTTTCTCCCCTTTTCTCAATTGATGTTTTCCAATTCTGATTTGATTGCGTTGATCATATGCATGCATGATTGACTTGTTAACGTTGATGAGGCTTAGTCAGCAATTCGCGTTTAGAACTTGAACTGGGATCACTAATTGAATATTGCACGAGAGTGAGTAGGAGATTAGTGCAACCTATAGGGAACAAGAATTAATATAGTTTGATGATTAGGGTTATGAGACCTAGTAAGTAATTAATCCAATCATCGAATACGTCCTATTGAGCACGACAGTGGATATAGGAGAATTTGGGGGTCCCGGTTGACATTGTAATTGAACTTAGGGAGGAATACATCATCACTTGGGTACTATGCATGATTGGGTAGGTGGATTTGAGACCCTAGATATTTTAATTTCAGATTTTAATACCTTAGCTTTATTTAGTTTGTTATTTGAATTGCGATATTAATATCTCTCTCTCAACCACTTTCCTCTCTTGACCAAACGTATCAGATTTCCCGCGAATTAGATAAATCGGTATCCCAATCCTTGTGTTCGACCTCGATAAATTCTTACCGTGTTTATTTTATTACTTGCAACAACCCGGTACACTTGCCGGTGACTCAACACTCTTATGATCACTGAAAACATTGAACCTTGCTCCATACAAAAAGTGTCGCCATATCTTTAAAGCGAACACTATTGCTGCTAACTCCAAATCATGAGTCGGATAATTCCTCTCATGAATCCTCAATTGTCGGGAAGCATAAGCGACAACTCTTCCCTCTTGCATCAGAACACAACCTAAACCTTGGTATCACAGTATACATCAAACTGTCCTAGAGGATCTGGTAAGATCAACACAGGTGATGTAGTCAACCTTTCCTTCAACTTTTGAAAACTCTGATCACACTTGTCCGTCCATACAAAAGTTGTATCCTTTCTCGTTAACTGCGTCATGGACAACATAATCTTAGAGAATCCTTCTATGAACCTCCGATAATATCCAGCAAGTCCTAAGAAACTTCGTACTTCACTCACTGACTTAGGTCGTTCCCATTTAAGAACCGCCTCAACCTTAGCTGGATCTACGGCTATTCCTTCTTTATTAATCACGTGCCCTAGGAATTGCACTTCTTCCAGCCAAAACTCACACTTTCAAACTTCATCAACAAATCATTGTTACTGTCACAACTTTACTTTTGGCTAAATTGGAAAAAAAAAATAAAAGAAAGATTATTTATGTGAACTTTGGCTAGATTTAGAGAAAGCAATTAATAAACTAAATTTGAAAAGAAAAGAAAATGAACAAAATAAGATTTCACCACCTTTGCCTCAATTTTGGTAATAAAAAGAAAAAGAAAAAGATTATCCAATACAGACATGCCTTAGAATGTCTTTAATGTAGGACCACCTAACTCAAATTTCAATGACTTCAATATATCGGCTTCCATCTTCACAACCTAATAACATCATCTAAAATTAGTTTAAAGCAAAATCTAAACATACACAAACATAAACGTACAATAAATAAACAAAAATCACATGTTCCTTGGTGTATGAATTCTCGATAATGTAGCAAAAGTCTTCCACTCACTACAATATTTTGTAATTTAGGCAACAAAAAAAAATCATTCCTAGAAGTATGAAAACAGTTGTCTAAGGTTTAGGAAATGGTTTGGCAATGGTTATATAAGTGTTCTCTAGGTGGTCGTTGCCTATTCCCAAAGTCAACGGTTTTTCACTTTAGCCCACGGTATATCAATAACCGTTGCCTGAATATGGGGAATAGGCAACGATTTTTTGGACTACATATTGATAACGATTTTCATTGTTTCGTATTGGCAACAATTTTAAAACCGTTGCTATACATTCAAGCAACGGTTATTTAAAGGTTGGCAAGTAATAAAGGGAACATTTATTGAACTACGGTATTATTTCAAATGATGTAAACTCGGTTTTGGCAAAAAAAGCTTTCTATACACACTTTATTTGTCATGCTTAAGAATTATTCCTGCTTTTTGTTCACCTTTGATCACAAAAATAAGTGATGCCCATTCAGAAAATCATGAGACACCAATACCAGCGCATATCGGTGCCTTAATTAAGAGAAAGCGGAAAACACAAATTTGGAAAATATAAATGAAAGAAAGTTTCACCTACTTTGCTTTAATTCAGAAAAAGATTAAAGAAAAAATAAAAAAGATTCACCTTTGCCTTAGTGCATATCAGTGCACACTCTTAATCTGCAGTGGAATTTGCAACTGGGACACTCTTCCTAGCCATTGCACCGGTCCCATTGCTATTGTTATTCAGTCCTAGAACCACCACCATTAAAGAATATTTCATCAACTTTGCCTTCATTTGGAAAAACAAGAAAGAAAAAGATTTCGGTATTTGACTTTTACCTTATAATTAGTGCATATGAGTGCACACTCTTAATCGTGCATGTGAAAGCTTTTTCGTCACCCTTATCCCGCCAACACCGTTCTCTTCAATGGCAGATTTGGTTTGAAAGAGAAATAGAAACATAAATATCTAATTTTTTTTTTAATAAAAATAAGTTAATTCAAAATACATGTTCTTTTGCAAATGTCTTCAACCAGTGTCACCAAAGAATCAAACTTCATCAACAAATTGTTGTTACTGTCACAACTTTACTTTTGGCTGAATGTGAAAAAAAAATAAAAGAAAGATTATTTCTATGACCTTTGGCTAGATTTAGAGAAAGCAATTAATAAACTGAAATTCGAAAAGAAAAGAAAAGACAAATGAACGAAAGAAGATTTCACTACATTTGCCTCAATTTTGGTAATAAAAAGAAAACGAAAAGGATGATCAAATACAGGCATGCCTTAGCATGTCTTTACTATAGGACCACCTAACTCAAATTTTAAGGACTTCAATATATCAGCTTCCATCTTCACAACCTAACAACATCATCTATAATTAGTTTAAAGCAAAATCTAAACATACACAAACATAAACATAGAATAAATAAATAAAAATCACATGTTCCTTGGTGTATGCATTCTCGATAATGTAACAAAAGTCTTCCACTCACCACAACATTTTGTATTTTAGGCAACAACAAAAAATCATTCCTTGAAGTATGAAAACAATTGCCTAAGATTTAGGCAATGGTTTGGCAACGGTTATATAAGTGTTCTCTAGGTGGTCGTTGCCTATTCTCAAAGTCAACGACTTTTCACCCTAGGTCACGGTATATCAATAACCTTTGCCTGAAATGGGGAATAGGCAACGATTTTTTGGACTACCTATTGGTAACAATTTTCATTGTTTCACATTGGCAACAATTTTAAAACTGTTGCTATACGTTCCAATAACGGTTTTGGAAAATATAAACGAAAGAACATTTCACCTACTTTAAGTTAATTCAGAAAAAGATTAAAAGAAAAAGAAAGAAGTTTCACCTTTGCCTTAGTGCATATAAGTGAACACTCTTAATCTGTAGTAGAATTTGCAATTGGGACACTCTTCATAACCATTGCACCAGTCCCATTGCCATTGTTGCTCAGCCCTAGAACCACCACCATCAAAGAAGATTTCATCGTCTTTGCCCTAATTTGGAAAAATAGAAAAGAAAAAGATTTCAGTATTTGACTTGTGCCTTATAATTAGTGCATACGAGTGCATACTTTTCATCGTGCATATGAAAGCTTCTTCGTCACCCTTCTATATCGCCAACACCTTCCTCTTCAATGGCAGATCTGGTTTGAAAGAGAAATAGAAACATAAAGATCTGAATGTTTTTAATAAAAATAATTTAAATCAACATACATGTTCTTTTGTAAATGTCTTCAACCAGCATTACCAAAGAATCAAACTTCGTCAGAAATTCATTATTGCTGTCACAACTTTACTTTTGGCTGAATTGGAAGGAAAAAAAAAGATTATTTTTGTGACCTTTTGCTAGATTTAGAGAAAGCAATTAATAAACTGAAATTCGAAAAGAAAAGACAAATGAATGAAAGAAGATTTCACCACCTTTGCCTCAATTTTGGTAATAAAAAGATAAAGATAAAGATAATCCAATACAGTCATGCCTTAGCATGTCTTTACTATAGGACCACCTAACTCAAATTTCAAGGACTTCAATATATCAACTTCCATCTTCACGACCTAACAACATCATCTATAATTAGTTTAAAACAAAATCTAAACATACACAAACATAAACATAGAATAAATAAACAAAAATCACATGTTCCTTGGTGTATGTATTCTCGATAATGTAACAAAAGTCTTCCACTCACGACAACATTTTCTACTTTAGGAAACTACAAAAAATCATTCCTAGAAGTATGAAAACAGTTGCCTATGGTTTAGGCAATGGTTTAGCAACGATTATATAAGTGTTCTCTAGGTGGTCGTTGCCTATTCCCAAAATCAACGATTTTTCACTTTAGGCCACGGTATATCAATAATCGTTGCCGGAATATGGGGAATAGGCAACGGTTTTTTGGACTACCTATTGGTAACGATTTTCATTGTTCACATTGGCAACAGTTTTAAAATTGTTGCTAAATGTTACAGTAACAGTTATTTAAATGTTGGCAAGTAATATAGGCAACATTTATTGAATTACGGTATTATATCAAATGTTTTTTTTTTTGAGAAATGTATTATATCAAATGTTGTAAAGTCAATTCTAGCTAAAAAGCTTTCTATACACACTTTATCTTTCATGCTTAGTCCTGCTTTTTGTTCACCTTTGATCACGAAATTAAGTGATGTCCATTCAAAAAATCATGAGAAACCAATACAAGGGCATACCAGTGCCTTAATTAAGAGAAAGCAGAGAAACTCAAATATGGAAAATATAAACAAAAGAACATTTCTCCTACTTTGAGTTAATTCAGAAAAAAGATTAAAGAAAAAAATTTTACCTTTCCCTTAGTGCATACCGATGCACACTCTTAATCTGAGGTGGAATTTGCAACTGGGACACTCTTCCTAACCATTGCACCAGTCCCATTGCCATTGTTGCTCAGACCTAGAACCACCACCATCAAAGAAGATTTCATCGACTTTGCTCTAATTTGGAAAAAGAAAAAAGAAAAAGATTTAAGTATTTGACTTTTGCCTTAGTGCATACGTGTGCACAATCTTAATCATGCATAAGAAAGCTTTTTCGTCACCCATCTATCTCGCCAACACTGTCATCTTCAATGGTGGATCTGGTTTGAAAGAGAAATAGAAACATAAAGATCTGACTTTTTTTAATAAAAATAAGTTAATTCAAAATACATGTTCTTTTGCAAATGTCTTCAACCAGCATCACCTAATAATCAAACTCCGTCAACAAATCATTGTTACTATTGCAACTGTACTTTTGGCTGAATTAGGAAAAAAAATAAAAGAAATATTATTTTTGTGACCTTTGGCTAGATTTAGAGAAAGCAAATAATAAACTAAAATTTGAAAATAAAAGACAAATGAACGAAAGAATATTTCACCACCTTTGCCTCAATTTTGGTAATAAAAAGAAAAAAAAAAGAAAAAGATGATCCAATGCAGACACGCCTTAGAATGTCTTTACTGTAGGACCACCTAACTCAAATTTCAAGGACTTCAATATATCAGCTTCCATTTTCACATCCTAACAACATCATCTAAAATTAGTTTAAAGCAAAATTTAAACATGCACAAATATAAACATAGAATAAATAAATAAAAATCACATGTTCTTGGTGCATGTATTCTCCATAATGTAACAAAAGTATTCCACTCATTACAACATTTTATATTTTAGGCAACAACAAAAAATTATTCCTAGTTCCTAGAAGTATGAAAACAGCTTCCAATGGTTTATGCAACAGTTTGGCAACGATTATTTAAGTGTTCTCTAGGTGGTCATTGCCTATTTCTAAAGGCAAAAAAATTTCACTTTAGACCACGGTATATAAATAATCATTGCCTGAATATGGGGAATAGGTAACGGTTTTTTGGACTACCTATTGGCAACGGTTTTCATTATTTCACATTGGCAACAATTTCAAAATTGTTGCTATACGTTTCAACAGCGATTAGTTAAATATTGGCAAGCAATATTTGGAACATTTATTGAATTACGGTATTATATCAAATGATGTAAACTCGGTTTTGTCTAAAAGGCTTTCTTCACACACTTATTTCTGTCATGTAGCTTAAGAATTATTCCTGCTTTTTGTTAACTTTTGATCACGAAAATAAGTGATGTCTGATCAGAAAATCATGAGAAACCAATACCAGAGCATATCAGTGCCTAAATTAAGAGAAAGCAGAGAAACTCAAATTTGAAAAATATTAACAAAAGAACGTTTCACCTACTTTGAGTTAATTCTGAAAAAGATTACAGAAAAAAGAAAAAAGTTTCACCTCTGCCTTAGTGCATATCAGTGCACACTCTTAATCTTAGATGGAATTCACCTTTGCCTTAGTGCATACCAATGCACACTCTTAATCTGCGGTTGAATTTGCAACTAGGACACTCTTCCTAAACATTGCACCAGTCCCATTGGAATTGGTTCTCCGCCCTAGAACCACCACCATCAAAGAATATTTCACCGACTTTACCATAATTTGGGAAAAAAGAAAAGATTAAGATTTCAGTATTCGACCTTTGCATTAGTACATACCAGTGCACTCTTAATCGTGTATATGAAAGCTTTTTCGTCACCCTTCTCTCTCGCGAATACCTTCCTCTTCAATGGTAGATTTTGTTTGAAAGAGAAATAGAAATATAAAGATCTGAATTTATTTTTAATAAAAATATGTTAATTCAAAATACTTGTTCTTTTTCAAATCCCTTCAACCAGCGTCACCAAAGAATCAAACTCCGTCAACAAATCATTGTTGCTGTCATTACTTTACTTTTGGCCGAATTGGAAAAAATGAAAGAAAGATTATTTATGTGACCTTCGGCTAGATTAAGAGAAAGCAATTAAAACACAGAAATTTAAAAATAAAAAAAATGAACGAAAGAAGATTCACCACCCTTGCCTCAATTCGGCAAAAAAAAAAAAACGATGATCCAATAAAGACATGCCTTAGAAATGTCGTTACTGTAGGACCAACCAATTCAAATTTAAAGAACTTCAATATATCAGCTTCCATCTTCACAACCTAACAACACCATCTAAATTAGGGGTGTAATCGGGTCGGGTTGGATCGGATTTGAGGGGTTTCATCATCCGAACCGATCAAATTTGATCGGTTCGGATCGGTTCGGATTTGACAAATTTTCAGGTACGGATCCGAACCGATCACAATCGGGTTGGTTCGGTTCGGATCATCGGGTTACTTTTTTAATAAAAAAAATATACACTTAAATATTAATAAAAAATTAGAAAAATAAAATAAAATATACTTATTTAATTATTAATTATATTAAATTTATATATAATAATATATTAATATTATATAAAATAATTTAAAAATAAATATTTTAAAAGGTTCGGATCGGATCGGATCATAATTCTCGGATCCGAGACCCGAACCGATCTGGTTCGGATCGGCGTTTTGGAATCCGATCCAATCCGATGATCCGAACCAATCCACCAAAACCGGTTCGGATCGGTTCGGATCCGCCGGGTTCGCGGATCGGATCGGATCCGCTTACACCCCTAATCTAAATTAGTTTAAAGCAAAATCTAAATGTACACAAACATAAACATAGAATAAATAAACAAAAATCACATGTTCCATGGTGTATGTGTTCTCAGTAATGTAACAAAAGTCTTCCACTCACTACAACATTTCGCACTTTAGGCAATAACAAAAAATTGATCCTAGAAGTATGAAAACAGTTTCCTAAGGTTTAGGCAACAATTATATAAGTGTTCTTTAGGTGGTCGTTGTCTATTGCCAAACGCAACGGATTTTCACTTTAGGCCTAGGTATATCAATAATTGTTTCCTGAATATGGGGAATAGGCAACGATTTTTTGGACTACTTATTGGTAATGGTTTTCATTGTTTCAAATTGGCAACACTTTTAAAACTGTTGATATACGTTTCAGCAATGATTATTTAAATGTTGGCAAGTAATATTGGGAACATTTATTGAATTAAAGTATTATATCAAATGATGTAACATTTATTTTGGCTAAAAAACTTTCTTCACACACTTTATCTGTCATGCTTAAGAATTATTCCTGTTTTTTATTCACCTTTGATCATGAAAATAAGTGATGTCCTTTTAGAAAATCATGAGAAACCAATACCAGAGCATAACAGTGCCTTAATTAAGAGAAAGCAGTAACACTCAAATTTGAAAATGTTAACAAAAGGACGTTTCACCTACTTTGCGTTTCACCTCTTTTGTGGCCTTAGGTGTACTTCTACATTCTAAAATAAGCTCATATAAGAATATATTTATTTCATTTACTTTTTTCAAAGAAAAAGAAAAGAAGAATATAGCTTATAATTTAGGTGTCTAGGATATGTTTCTCCGTAAAATTAATTCAAAAGATTAGAAATGATGAAAAAATTGTATAAAAATAAATTAATGGAATAATTGTTACACTTGCTATGTAAAATTAACTTGAATTTTTTTAATTCAATTTTGTGAAAGTGAGTTGGAAAAGATTTTGTTGAAGTAATGCCTAAACGGCAACGCATCCCACAAACACCACAATCAATATATATAAGAATAAAGGAGTTATACTCACAGAGTCACAATTACTTCAACCAAAAATGGAAGATTGTTAGAAGTTTCTAGTTATATATATATATAGTTTTATATATATATATATATATATATATATATATATATATATATATATAATTTCAAGGTCCTAAGGGGTCCTCTGAGAGTTGGGAAACCGTGACAAGGAGAAAAATCCATGGTGAGGTAGGGTTAGGGATGGATAAAAAAGTTATGTAAAGTGTTGGTCAGATCTAGTGACTAGTTGTACCAGACTCTCACTCTTATTAAAGATCCAAATCTAAAACTGCTTAATTGAAAATATTAAGCAAGTTCGCTAGTTTTTCTACAAACCCACCAGGAAAAATCTATTTAGATCATATTTAAACAAAATGAGTGTATAAGCCTGGATCTAAGCATTCTTAGCATTTTGCTTCGTCCTAATCAATGTAGGCTGCGGGTTATGCAAATTGGCTCACATTGTAGCGAATCTTAAATAAAATTTTTCACGGAACCATTAGAAACTTGCTAAAATGATTTGCTCAAAATTTATAATTAATCATATATAATTTTATTAAAGTTTCAAAATGATAATATATAATTAACGCTTTTAACTTGAATATATTGAAGATGTTATACAATTTTTATCATTACGAAAAGTTTTCATGATAAATACAATTTTTTTAGGAAAAAAGTTAGGTGCAATTCCCCATGTACTTAAGGTATTGTTTTTGAATGATATGAATACACATGTCACAACTCATTAATGGGAATATAACATGTGTAACAAGTATGTCACATGATTTTTTTTTTGATACACCAAGGATATCCTCAAGTCGATAGTCAGAGACTAACCCTTTCGAGACGTAGAGATCACCGAAGTGAGTTTTACCTCTCCCAACAAAGCATTTTCCATGCACGTGACAAGAATCGAACACCTGACATCATGTTTAACGAACTCAGCTATCTACAAACTGTGTTGGGCCTTGTTGGTATGACATATGTATTCTTCTCATTGAAAAACAACAAATTATGTACCTAGGGAAATGCACCCAAGTTTTAACCATTTTTATGCATAAACATTGTGCCTTTTCAAGATAAAGTATCAAGTGTCTTCTAGCATGGAGTTATTCATTTATGTGTATACCTGTGTAGACCATTTTTTAACTGGATTCAGTAGGTTTCAGGTTTTTAATTTTATTTTTTAATTTAATTTATTTTTGAAAATTCCATTTTACCCCTCCTTCATCACTACCTCCATCCTCCCCCTTCTGCTCTCTTCCACCTACCGGAGGTCCGACCTCAACACCACCACCACCGCCTAGATCTGGGTTGCGGAGGTCTGAGCTCACAGCCACCGTTCACCATGAGGTTCATCTTTGACAAGCACCCCCAGATCTAGATCAGCAGCACCCAAACACGCCTCACTGCATGGCGGAGCAGCACCACAGCGGGCTCGCCACGAACTAGCTGCCCCCAAGCACCACGGATCGGAAGCCAACACCTTGGGCATCGTCGTGGCAGACTCGTGTGTCCCATCACCATGCCTCTGTCCTTAACACAACCAACCTAGATCCCCGCAGTCCAGCCCCAAATCTCTACTGCCATCAGGGATACACGAGTGCAGCGTGAGGCTGCCGGCGTTAGAACGACAGCGGCGATTGACCGGCGGCATTGGAACGATGATATGATGAATCGGATCTGACGGTGGGGGAGAAGTGGTAAATGCGAACACTAGAAGAGCATCTTCTTTTTTTAGCCATAAATGTTGGCTTTTCATTTTGTTTTCATTCTCTGTTATCGCATTTGGGCAGCAAAGGAGGGATGGTGGTTTTGGGATGGTTCCTGTGTTTTTAGGATGGTGGTGGTGAGAGAGAAGGGTTGGGGGCGGTGGGATGGTTTGAGTTTTCAGGAGGGTTGCCATAGACACGGCGGTGGTGGCAAGGGGTTGTCCGGAGAAGACGGGCCGGACACCGTAGCAACGATGGTGGTTATCGATCTGCTTAGTTGAGAGGATAGGGACAATATTGTAATTTTATTTATTTTTTTGTTACCTAAATCACATGTTGTAGGTAGTGTTTTTTTTTTAAAGTGTAAAATCCGAACCATTAATTATGATAATGATATATCTAACGGTTTAAAATCATTCACAATGAAAAAAATTGGGTCTATACCAGTATACCCATAAATGAATAACTTCATCCTAGAAGCCACCAAAGTATCATTCCTAAAACACATGAAAATAATCACATAATAGTATTTATGAGGGTGCCACATCTAAGGTCGTCCACATGTATCAAACTGCATCACTATGTTTTCTCATAAATCAAATTTTCCCATGAGATCATTTAAATCTAAATTCTTTCTAATAGTAATCACTTAATCTTTTTACCCTTCTTCGTTGGACTATCCTCCATTTGATAAACTCTTTTGGTTGGGCTTGTATCCGACTATCAGTTATCTTCTGACTTGTTATAACTATATTAATTATATTCTAACGTCTTTTCATTGATGAATGTCACTTCTATTTTTCTTCTAATATATTCATTCTTTATATGAACATTGAAATAATATTTTTTTTTTGCTGAAATAATATTACTCACACTTAATAGTTATAAATAAATTACAAGATATTAAATGAGTGTCCTAAATTTGCTCTGACTTCTCCTTCCCCCTACACGTTTATCCCTTATCCTACTCGGAAATCATAAATGCACATCAAGTATGAAGTTGTTGGGTTTTGGGTCACGAAACACCCCTGAAATAATAAAAGAAAACAAGTTAGCAACAATCCAAGAACAAAACAAAACACTAAAGAAATAGAACACAACATCAAGCAAGAATTTAAGCAAACACAACAGAAAAACGATAAAAGAGATGAACACCGGAATTTAACATGGTTTGATCGGTGGGACCTACGTCCACGGGAAAGAGCGACAAATTTCACTATGATCAACAAAGAGATTACAAGGCTTTACAATAGAAAATCCCCTCAACCCTTGCCTATTTTTGTACACCCATGTTTCTCACCATGCTCGACAAGAACCACGCCAAAGTTGATCTTTCTGTTCCTATGCACATTTTCCCAATCTCTGTCTAGATCTCTCTCAAGATACAAATTGCACACACAAGATTCTTGCTCACAAATCTCCTCTAAATCTCCTTACAATATCACTCTGAAAGTCTCACATCACTCCACTTTTGTATCCTGACTTGTGTACCATTCTGAATGATATGAATGCATATATATTTATAGATGTTGGACCGAACCATAATCGATTATTCTCTTTCCGTTAGCGTAACTGTTTTCTTGCGAACAACTTATCCTTCCACAATAATAGAAGTTGGGAAAGATACCAAATAAGAACACCTAATACAAGGCCAGCGGATAATTGATTATCTCAGGATCAGACTTTTCCCACACTATGTATAATCACAATGAGACAACAAAAATATCTTCCATTATAAATTAATGGGATTACAAAAGTTGTAATAATAACCTCGCCAAAAATATTGGTGGCTAAACTCTCTTTTGGATTTTTCTCTCAAAAGAATTTATCTCTCACCTACAAACAATGAGGTTCTCTCTCTCTCTCTAAACTTTCTACGTTTTGGTTTCTCTTCCGGATTTTTGAAATGAAAACAAGCATGGCTTTTATAGCCAACAAAAGTAACAAATAGATGGCCAAAGTTTAAGGAGAGTTTTTCTCCTTCTCTCTTTCCATCCATTTCCTTCAACTTCTCCGTACCTTCCTTCTTTCTATTTACTATTTTTTTTATTTTATCACTCCTTCTTTATCTCTCCTACTAAAGAGGAAAACCCATCAATCTCCCCCTTGCGATTTAGGTGGAGGGCTCCAACAGTCCAGTCGCTCTTCTGCAAAACTCATACTTGTCCTTAGGTAAAGACTTGGTCATCATATCTGAACTATTGTCATCAGTATGGATTTTCTCAAGCTGTAATTGCTTGGATTCCAATATATCACGTATCCAGTGATATCTCATATCAATGTGCTTCGACCTCGAGTGAAAACTCGAATTCTTGCTCAAGTGAATAGCACTCTGACTATCACAATGCACAATGTACTTTCGTTGTTCTTGCCCTAACTCATGCAAGAATCGTTTCATCCATAGCATTTCTTTGCAAGCTTCTGTTATTGCAATGAACTCTGCCTCTGTGGTAGACAAAGCAACACACTTTTGTAACATTGATGATGAGTGTGATTTCACCTCATATTTCATTGTCATTTTGCATGCATTTTCATATAGTTTAAGCATATTTAATTTGATATTTGTTAATTTTTACCTTGGAACGGGTAAGGCGGTTTTGTGTGTTGTCGTGTAGGAATTTAGGATTAAATGCTCGGGATCAACCATGATGGAGCTTGCATGAAGATGGGGCGTGAAAAGTGAAGAAAATGAGCCAAACAGAGCTCATCACGGCCTAGCCGTGACAGCCATCACGGCCGTGATCGAGTAGAGCTTAAAAGAAAGAATGGAAAAGTCAGAGCTGGTCACGGCCAACCCGTGATGCCCATCACGGCCGTGACGTGTCAGCTGAACCAGACCCTCACAGGCAGAACTGATCACGGCCTAGCCGTGATGGTGGTCACGGCCGTGACAGACCAATCAGTGAAGCAACGTCCAAGGCAAAATCCGTCACGGCCTGGCCGTGATGGCCATCACGGCCGTAACGCGCAATATTTGGATCTGAAGAAACTGATTTGATCTGAATTTGTGTTTGATTGGGATTCAAATTTCCCTAATCTATAAATATGGCAATTAGGCAGAGACTCAAAAACCTTTTTTGGGCTGCTACACTTAGGCAAAAATTTAGGATCTCCTCTTCTTCTTCTCCTCCTCCTCCTCTTTTAGGTTTTATTTCATGTTTTTGTTAACCAAGCTTGTCATCACCATGGCAATGCTTGAGTAGTAGCTTTATTTCTAGGGATTGGGGCTATGCCCGAGATCTGATTTATGTTATGAATTGATGTTTTACCTTTGTTAATTTCGATTTTGCTTTAGATCTGATTTCTATTGTTTTAATTACTCGTAAATTCGGTGGCCACTTATTTGTGTGTCGTAGATACTCTAAGGAAGAACCTAGCGGTGAACTTAGGTATCGGATCTATAGAATCAGACTTAGGACTTATATCACGAGAGTTAGAAGCGGTCCTTCGAGGATTAACGAATTGTCACAAAACTTAAAGGGTTCAATCTAAATTCAACTACCATTAGAGTAAGGGTTGGTTTAATTGGGCACGGTTTTTGTAACCCGGGAGGAAGCATTAACTAATTTAGGATAAATTCGCCTTCAAGGCAATTTTGATAATTAACAAGGGGTAGCCAATTTAGTAACATAAACAATCTTGTTGGTAACCCAATTCTTAGGAATCTCTTTAGATTTGAAAAAACCCCAAACTGATTTACTTTCCTTTTTCGTTTAATTGCAATTTTAAATTTGATTGTTACTTGATTCTTATTTCAAAAATCAAAACATTTTCAAAATTTCTTTTTTATATAGTCCAGTTTAATTGATTTGATAATTAGTTGTGATTTGAGATCACGGTCTCTGTGGGATCGATATTTTTATTACTTGGCGACGAAATCCGGTACACTTGCCGGAAATCCGCGTGACACCATATCAAGTTTTTGGTGCCGTTGCCGGGGACTGTGCTTTCTTGAATCTCAATTTAATTTTTAAATTGATTTTTCTGGACTTTTTCTTTTTAATTATTTCTTTTTTAAAAAAAAAATCTTTCTAGAGTATCTATCTCTCTCTTATAGGTGTTTTTCTCTTTTATGCAAAGATCCCTAAGTCTTGGAAACCTTATTGAGGTTAACCCCGAAATCGAAAGGATCTTTCATAGACGTAGGAGACTACAAAGAGAGAGGGAGAGGTTGATTCCCATCCCACTCATGGCGAATCGACCGGATACAAAACCACTGAAGGACTACGCAGCCCCAAATGCTAAGGGTTTGTGAACTGGGATTGCTAGGCCAGAGATCGAGGCGGAGAACTACACTATACCACCTATGCTAATTAGCATGATTAGGCAACATCAATTCGGAGGATTGCCCTCGAAGGACCCGACTGATCATGTGGATACATTCTTGGAGTTCACCGATGCAATTAGGATTCATGGCGCCCCGGTTGATGCTATTCGCTTGAGGTTATTCCCCTCCTCTCTTACTGGAAAGGCAAAAGCTTGGCTGAAGCAAGTGTCCGCTAATACCTTGTCGACTTGGGACCAACTGGAGCATGCATTCTTGGAGAAATTCTTCCCTCCATTCAAGATTGCTTACCTACGAACCCAGATCACCGGCTTCTTCCAAAAAGACGGAGAATGCTTATCCGAAGCTTGGGATCGCTATAAGGGATTGCTAGAGTCTTGCCCACGTCATGGACTCGAGAGGTGGTTATTAGTGCACACCTTCTACAACGGATTGGATTACTCTTCGAATGTGTCACTTGACTCCGCAGTTGGCGGAGTCTTTATGAATAGACCTCTGACCGAAGCATTCAATATCATTGAAAACGTAGCCACCAACTACCACCAATGGGGCTCGGAAAGAGGTAATAACCCGAAAAATATTTCGGGGGGTAAGTTTGAAATGAATAGTACTGATCTTATAATGTCTAAAATTGACTCACTGAATAAACGTTTTGATCAGCTTGAAAAGGCTAATGTGAGTTCAATAGGTGCTACTAATATTGTTTGTGAGATTTGTGGAATGCAGGGACATGACATAATGGAGTGCCCACATGGTATTGCACATGGATCCGGTGCTTCGGGGGAACAAGTGAACTATTGTCACAACTTCTATGACACGAACCCGAAGTTACCAAACTACGGTCCCCCAAATCCTTACAACCAAGGAAGGAAGAACAACCCTTACCTTTCGTACGGGAACTACAACAACACCCTGAACCACGAATTCCAGGAAAACCAAGGTAATAGGAAACCCGCATCGAGGTATCCTCATGTACAAAAGTCTAAACTTGAGTCTCTCTTGGAAAACTTTGTTGAAACTCAAACAAAACAAAATGAAGAGTTTAGACAACAAGGTAGGGTAGTCAATGAGGCAATAAAAGAGTTAGCATATAAGGTAGATAACTTAGCCATCCATAATAAGATGTTAGAAACTCAGATTGCCCAACAAGCTAGTACATACTCTAGACCTAAGGGTACGTTTCCGGGACAACCCGAAGTTAATTCCAATGAACATTGTAATGCTATATACTTAAGGGATGATAAGCTTGGGGTAGCTGAAAAGGATGTGGAATGTGAGGAGGACATGAGCGAAGATGAAGAGATAGAGCCAAAGTATGTCCCTCCACCACCGTACCAACCCCCAATACCTTTCCCACAAAGGTTGGTCAAGAGAAAGCAAGTAGAAATAGAAACTAAGAGCTTAATTGAGGATCACTATGCCATGATAAAAACTAATATGCCTCCTAAACTAAAGGATCCAGGAAGTTTCTCTATTGCTTGCTCAATCGGAGAAGTGAAAATAGACCAACCTTTATGTGACTTAGGGGCTAGTGCGAGTTTGATGCCGCTTACTATCTTTGAGAGGTTGGGAACCAAGAAATTGAGTCCATCCCAATTCTCTTTACAATTTGCGGATGGCTCAACTAAAACTCCTCTAGGAATACTAGAGAATGTCCCCGTAAAGGTAGGGAAATTTTTCATCCCTACCGACTTCATGGTGTTGGATATGAACGGGAATTCTAAATTCCCTATCATTCTTGGAAGGCCATTCTTGGCCACAGCTGGAGCGATAATAGACGTAAAAAATGGCAAGCTCTCTTTAAATGTAGAGGAAGGTAGGGAAGATTTTGATTTGACTAACTTATATAACAACCCTCCTTTTGAAAGTCATGTGTGTAGGATCGATATAATGACTCCAAAAGTGAAGGAAGAGCTTAACATGGAAGTAACTCCGAAGATTTGCAAGACAAATGATGCATCAAATGGTGATGAAGTTAGAGTTGCTCATCATGTGGAAATGAAACTTCCGCCGGGAGGAAGTAAGGCCATGAAACTCAGAGTGAAAAGAGCAAAGCGAAAGCGCAATTGGCTATACGAACAAAATCGTCTCTTTGAAGGACTTCCATGGAAGAGAAGTGTTCTTGCACTTCCAGGCCCAGTCGACCCCGGTTGATTGAAGGGAGTATGGTCGAGCTTAAGACCGTAAATAAGCGCTTCTTGGGAGGCAACCCATGTTTTCTTTCCCTTTTCCATTTGTTTTTGAATTTTGTTTTTGAATAACTTGAGGAGATTTAGAGAAGAAAGATCACTAATTGATGGTTTTGCCAAGTGTTTTCAGGTTAAGAAAGAAGGAAGAGCAAAAGGCCAAGGACAAATAAAGTCAGAAGTCATCACGCCCAGGCCGTGACGGTGGTCACGGCGGTGATTAGCTAACCCAAGAAGATCATAAATGATCACGGCCCAGCCGTGATATCCATCACGTGCGTGATGAGAAGGACCCTGAAGATCAGAATGTATCACGGCCTAGCTGTGATGGAACTCACGGTCGTGACAGGCCAGCTCCTATAGACCAGAATTGATCACGGCCTAGCCGTGATGAGAATCACGATCGTGACACATTTTCCAGCATCTCTTTGACTAGGCATGTGAGCCAGCACCCGCTACCACCTCGATGAGTTGTTCCATTTTTCTCCTCTCTCCGACTTGATTATTTACATTGGGGACAATGTAAGTATTTAAGCTTGGGGTAGGGGTATTTTTGCAATTTTTTGCATTTTTCATGTTGCATTCATATAGGCATAGTTTTGCATGATCACATGATTAGATTGCCTCCTTGCTTAGATTATGCATCCAATTGTGAGAACTTTGTGCCAAATAAATTGAGATAGTGAATTGTTGAACCCAATTTTTTTATTCTTGTGATAGGCTAAAAATAAAAATGCTTGAGATGATCTTTTGATAGTTGATAATTAGCATGTGGTTCCTTGGATTCGTGTTTCTCGTTGATTTTAAACTACAAAATGTGAGATTTTTGAGCCTAAAAGGGGTACTCACTAAATCTACCACATTCTTTGTGATAAAGTGTTTTATTCCTCTTGGATTGTATTATCTAGAACTTGACTTGAAACCGTTTTGAAACTTAAAAATTTTTGAAAACATATTTGAAAATGATTGAGGCACTAGGTATTTTTCCGGCCACCTGAGCTTTGATTGATTAAATGCTACCCCTTAGTTGCCCAGTTTTGAGCCTAAAAGAATAAAATGCTTTTCTTGGTACCTTGAACTATTTTGATGAATGATGCTTGGCATGGCACCATTTAAAGTATTGCAAAAAGGGTAAAAAGGTAGTTTGAAAAATAAATTGTGGGATGAGAAAGTTAGCAAAAAAAATATTTCTCTTAAGTTGAAAATCTCCCCTTCTCCACATAAATAAAATAAAATAAATAAACAAAAAAAATGGAGAAGGGGATGACAAAAAGAAAATGAGAAATAAAATAAAATAAAAAATAAAGAAAGGTGGAAAAGTGAATTAAAAAGCCCAAAAAGGTATTTTACAAGGTTGTCATGCTTTGCATTTTTGATATTCTGTTTAGCCTTCTTGAAATTTCCTTTTCTTGATTTCCTCACCTAACGATTAATCCCATGGTCCCATTACAACCAAAATAAAAGACCTCTTGATTCTTATGTGTTTTCATTAATAAAGTAGAGATTTGGTTAATAGTCAAGCTTATGGTAGGGTACCTTCCTTGAGGAAATTGAGCGAATTGTCATATACCCTTAAACACTTGAGTGAAGTGAGAAGAGTGCCCGAATTAGTGAGAGACATGAATCTAGAAAACCTAAGCATCTAATTGGACTTGAAATTGATTGTCTCTTGGTTTCTTATTTGAAAATGCCTGTCATTTGGATTAGTTACTCGGGTTCTTGGTTCACTATCCATGCTCTGATAGTTTATATTGACTGCCCTTAGTGATTGCTTGAGGACAAGCAAAGTCTTAAGCTTGGGGTGGTTTGATGACTGTGATTTCACCTCATATTTCATTGTCATTTTGTATGCATTTTCATATAGTTTAGGCATATTTAATTTGATATTTGTTAATTTTTACCTTGGAACGGGTAAGGCGGTTTTGTGGTGTTGTTGTGTAGGAATTAAAGATTAAATGCTCGGGATCAACCATGATGGAGCTTGCATGAAGATGGGGCGTGAAAAGTGAAGAAAATGAGACAAACAGAGCCCATCACTGCCTAGCCGTGACAGTCATCACGGTCGTGATCGAGTAGAGCTTAAAAGAAAGAATGGAAAAGTCAGAGCTGGTCACGGCCAGCCCGTGATGCCCATCACGGCCGTGACATGTCAGCTGAACCAGACCCTCACAGGCAGAACTGATCACGGCCTAGCCGTGATGGTGGTCACGGCCGTGACAGACCAATCATGAAGCAACGCCCAAGGCAGAATCCGTCACGGCCTGGCCGTGATGGCCATCACGGCCGTGACGTGCAATATTTGGATTTGAAGAAACTGATTTGATCTGAATTTGTGTTTGATTGGGATTCAAATTTTCCTAATCTATAAATATGGCAATTAGGCAGAGACACAAAAACCTTTTTTGGGCCGCTACACTTAGGCAAAAATTTAGGATCTCCTCTTCTTCTTCTTCTCCTCCTCTTTTAGGTTTTATTTCATGTTTTTGTTAACCAAGCTTGTCATCACCATGACAATGCTTGAGTAGTAGCTTTATTTCTATGGATTGGGGCTATGCCCAAGATCTGATTTATGTTATGAATTGATGTTTTACCTTTGTTAATTTTGATTTTGCTTTAGATCTGATTTCTATTGTTTTAATTACTCGTAAATTCGGTGGCCACTTATTTGCGTGTCGTAGATACTCTAAGGAGGAACCTAGCGGTGAACTTAGGTATCGGATCTATAGAATCAGACCTAGGACTTAAATCACGAGAGTTAGAAGCGGTCCTTCGAGGATTAACGAATTGTCACAAAACTTAAAGGGTTCAATCTAAATTCAACTACCATGAGAGTAGGGGTTGGTTTGATTGGGCACGGTTTTTGTAACCCGAGAGGAAGCATTAACTAATTTAGGATAAATTCGTCTTCAAGGCAATTTTGATAATTAACAAGGGGTAGTCAATTTAGTAACATAAACAATCTTGTTGGTAACCCAATTCCTAGGAATCTCTTTAGATTTGAAAAAACCCCAAACTGATTTACTTTCCTTTTTCGTTTAATTGCAATTTTAAATTTGATTGTTACTTGATTCTTATTTCAAAAATCAAAACCTTTTCAAAATTTCTTTTTTATATAGTCCAGTTTAATTGATTTGATAATTAGTTGTGATTTGAGATCACGGTCTCTGTGGGATCGATCTTTTTATTACTTGGCGACGAAATCCGGTACACTTGTCGGAAATCCACGTGACACCATATCAATTGACTGCCACGATACCGCTCCCCCTGAAAATGTAATAAGGAATCCAGAAATGGATCTCCTTGAATCAATATCTCCCGTCATATCTGCATCTATGTAGCCAACCAGTTCAGGTCTTCTACTTACAAAGCATAAACTCATTTTGGAAGTTCCTCTGAGATATCTTAAGATCCTTTTCACAGCATTCCAATGCTCCTTTCCTGGTTTAGCCAAGAATCTGCTTACATCACCAACTGCGTGTGTTATGTCCAGTCATGTGCACACCATTGCATACATTAAGCTTCCAACAACTGAGGCATATGGCACCTTTTGCATCTCATCCTTTTCAATTTCACTTGTAGGACTTTGCTTTGAGCTTAGCATAAAGTGACTAGCAAGTGGAGTAGCAACTGGCTTTGCTTTCTCCATGTGAAACCGCTCCAATACCTTCTCGATATATTTTTCTTGTGATAACCACAGCTTCCGTTCCTTCCGATCATGACAGATGGACATACCAAGAATATGATTCGCGGGTCCCAAGTCTTTCATAGCAAAAGACTTCTTCATTTCCTTCTTCAGCTTGTTGATCTTCTCACTATTTTGTCCTACGATTAACATATCGTCAACATACAAAACTAGTATGATGAACTCACCGTCAACAAATCTCTTCACAAAAACACAATGATCAAAAGTAGTCCTCTGGTATCCATTCTCAATCATGAAGGAATCAAACTTCTTGTACCATTGACGCGGTGCCTGCTTAAGTCCATATAAACTCTTCTTCAGCTGACAAACTAAATCTTCTTTGCCTTTGACTTTGAACCCCTCTGGATGCTCCATGTAAATTTCTTCTTCTAAATCGCCATGAAGAAATGCAGTCTTCACATCTAGCTGCTCAACATATAGATTCAAACTTGCAGTCAAACCAAGCACTACCCGAATTGATGACATCTTTACCACGAGTGAAAAAATCTCTTCAAAGTCAATGCCTTTCTTCTGACTGAAGCCTTTCACGACTAATCTCACCTTGTACCTGGGTCGTGAGCTATTCTCCTCATTCTTCTTTGAACCCCTCTGGCTGCTCCATGTAAATTTCTTCTTCTAAATCGCCATGAAGAAATGCAGTCTTCACATCTAGCTGCTCAACATCTAGATTCAAACTTGCAGCCAAACCAAGCACTACCCAAATTGATGACATCTTTACCATAGGTGAAAAAATATCTTCAAAGTCAATGCCTTTCTTCTAACTGAAGCCTTTCACGACTAATCTCGCCTTGTACCTGGGTCGTGAGCTATTCCCCTCATTCTTCAACTTGTACACCCATTTGTTTTTTAGTGCTCTTTTACCTTTCAGTAACTCTGCCAACTCATAAGTTTGGTTCTCATGCAAGGATTGCATTTCTTCTTGCATGGCTTTCAACCAATCCTCCTTGTGATCATCTATCATAGCTTCTTCATAAGATTCTGGTTCTCCCCCATCAGTGAGTAACACATATTCCGTTGCAGGATATTTGGTTTGTGGTTTAGGCATCCTGACCGACCTTCTTAACTGTGGCTCTTGAATATCTTGTTCTCTGTCGTCATAGTCTTCAACCATATCATCATCGGTACCACCATTCCTATTACCATCAGCTGCTTCTTCAGTTAGATCGTTATCAATTGGAGGTTCATTTTCTGCATCTCCAACATCTTCTATTGCATCTCCCCCATAATGCTCTGGAAGAGGAACTGGATCCATGTTGATTGGATGTTCTCTAGAGCTAACAGGCTTAACTCTCTTCTGAATATCTTCAATATTCTGGTCTTCAAAGAAGACGACATCCTTGCTTCTAATAATCTTTTTCTCAACAGGATCTCATAGCCTGTACCCGAATTCTTCATTTCCATATCCCAAGAAGATGCATTCCTTCGACTTGAAGTCGAGTTTTGATCTTTCATCTTTTGGAATATGAACAAATGCTCTACAACCGAACACCTTCAAATGGTTGTAGGATACATCTTTACCTGTCCAAAACTTGTTTGGAACATCACCATTCAACGGAGCTGGAGGGGATAAGTTGATCAAGTCAACTGCACTCATCAGATCTTCACCCCAAAAACTCTTAGGTAACTTGGCATGAGATAACATCGTTCTCACTCTTTCTACAATAGTTATGTTCATCCTCTCAGCCATTCCATTGTGCTGAGGTGTTTTTGGAACAAATATTTCATGCCGGATTCCATTATTCACACAGTAATGTCTGAAAGCTCCAATAAATTCTCCTCCGTTGTCAATGCGAACACACTTTAACTTCTTACCAGTTTCTCGCTCAACACTAGCATGAAACTGTTTGAATACTTCAAACACCTGGTCTTTTGTTTTGAGAGCATACGCCCAAACTTTCCTGGAGTGGTCATCAATAAAGGTAACAAAATACCTTGCACCTCCATGAGTACTGGTGGTCATTGGACCACAAACATCAGAATGCACCAAATCTAAAACATTTGGTCTTCTATGTGGGGCCTTGTAGCGGAATGAAGCTCTATGTTGTTTTCCAGTCAAGCAATGTATACATGGCTTAAGTGACATTTTTTATCCTTTCACACCCGCCAGTGTATCTCTTTTGGATAGAATTTGAAGCCCCTTCTCACTCATATGCCCGAGCCGTTTATGCCATAGCTCGACCGAGGATTCTTCTCCGAGAGCATTAACGCACCCATTATTGACTTTGGCTTCTATCACATATAGAGTGCTTACTTTCCTGCCTCTGGCTATCACCAGGGAACTTTGTGTTAGCTTCCATTTGCTATCCCCAAACACACTAGTATAGCCTTCTTCGTCTAGTAGGCCTGCGGATATTAGATTGAGACGCATGTCAGGAACATGTCTCACATCTTTTAATGTTAGGCGACAACCGGTGTTTGTTTCTAGCCAAACATCTCCTTTTCCCACAATCTTGGATCTATTATCATTCCCCATCCTCACATGACCAAAATCACCGCTTGTATAGGAAGAAAAGAAATCCCTTCGTGAGGTTACATGAAATGATGCACCGGAATCCACAACCCAACATGTATCTTGTGATGTCAAATTAACATGACCATCATCGCAAACAAAGATTACCTCATCTCCGTGAAAAATGGTAGCGGCTACGTTACTCGCATCACCATTTTCTTGCTGCTCTCTTTTGAGCTTCCTGCATCCTCTCTTCATGTGGCCTTTCTCGTGACAGTAGTAACATTCTACGTCTCTTCTTGTCCTTGACCTTCCTCTGAACTTATCTCTTGACTTGCCCCTTGACTTGTCTCTAGTATTGAACTTCTAGTGGTTGCTTCTTCCACGGTACTCTGTGACAAACGCCTCAGACTCTGTTGGCATTCCTTGCTCCTTCCTTCTTGATTCTTCATTGAACATGCTGTCTTTTACTATATCCAATGTTAGAACACCTTGTGGTGCTGAGTTACTCAATGAAACCACAAGTGTACCCCAATTGTCTGGCAAGGAACTGAGTAGTAACAATGCTTGCAATTCATTGTCAAGCATCATCTTCATATTGGTGAGTTGATTCACCAATCCTTGAAAATCTCTCAAGTGCTCGAAAACACTCTGGGTCTCTCTATACTTGAGGTTCACTAATCGCAAAATAGTAGAGGCTTTATTCTGGGCCGTCTTTCTCTCGTACAACGTTTCTAGTTTCGTCCATAACGTGAACGCAACTGTCTCTTGTGCCACGTGATGAAAGACACTTTGATCTATCCATTGCCGAATTTGTCCAACAGTTTTCCTGTTCATCAAATTCCAGTCATCATCAGACTTGTTGTCTGGCTTCGTCCCTTTATTTTGAAAAGGCTGGTACAGATCTTTGCAGTAGAGGATGTCCTCCATTCTGGGCTTCCAGATGGAGTAGTTTGAAGATGTTAACTTAATCATTGTTCCTGATGCCGTTGAGGTCGACTCGTCCATTGTGAATAATACAAGCTAAATTGTGTAATGAACCTAAGTTCCTGATACCACTTGTTGGGAAAGATACCAAATAAGAACACCTAATACAAGGCCGGCGGATAATTGATTATTCCAGGATCAGACTTTTCCCACACTGTGTATAATCACAATGAGACAACAAAAATATCTTCCATTATAAATTAATGGGATTACAAAAGTTGTAATAATAATCTCACAAAAAATATTGGTGGCTAAACTCTCTTTTGGATTTTTCTCTCAAAAGAATTTATCTCTCACCTACAAACAATGAGGTTCTCTTTCTCAAAACTTTCTACGTTTTGGTTTCTCTTCCGGATTTTTGAAATCAAAACAAGCATGACTTTTATAACCAACAAAAGTAACAAATAGATGGTCATAGTTTAAGTAGAGTTTTTCTTCTTCTCTCATTCCATCCATTTCCTTCAACTTCTCCGTACCTTATTTCTATTTACTATTTTTTTCTTTTATCACTTCTTATTTATCTGTCCTTCTAAAGAGGAAAACCCATCAATAGAATGATGTCTTTGCGGGCAAACTCTACATCTTCCAATTAATATGCATTTCTTGACAGAAGTGAATATAGTGAGTTAGATATTGTTGGCTAAATCATCTTTGTTTAATTGAACAGTGCTCTGGCATCTGCCCTATGATAAACTAGTACAACTACAAGAAACATTGTTAATCACCAAGCTTATGTAGCAAATATGAAAAGTGTAGGAGGAGGTTTAGTTCGTTTTACCAGATTTTCATTTGATACGTCCACTGAGAGTGATATGGCTCGGAATTTAGAATATAAAATCCAGTTTTCAACTTCCCCATCCTCTTGACTTCTCTTCAGCCGTTTACCCCACTTTCAAGGCTTTCTGCTTTATATCGTACACTCTCATCTACTTGCAATTGGTCTCCACCAATATTTCAAATTCACTCCAAATGATTTTCAAAAAATAAAATAAAAAATGGGACGGGAAAAATAACGAAATAGTTTTTTTAATTTTAACAATAACTGGAACAACTTCCGGATAATTTACTTTTTATAATGTAAAGTAAATATACTTTTATAAAAATCAAATTTATATGGAATGTTTATATATGTCTTCATTTTTATTAGAACAACCATTCCATATAATTACACACACACACAGAGAGATATATATATATATATGTGTGTGTGTGTGTGTGTGTGTGTGTGTGTGTGTGTGTGTGTGTGTGTGTAATTATATGGAATGGTTGTTCTAATAAAAATGAAGACATCTAAGTAACAATTCTATGGGAAACTATTACTTTCACGTGTATGTCTTTTTACATTTATTATTTCACTGGGTTGTTTAATTTTTTTTTTTTAAAAAAAAACGAGAGATTCACAAATTTATCGATATATTTTTGGTACAAATATGACATTAATAGAATATGTATAAAATAGTTTGCTAAATTCAAACAAGAAGACAGTTTGGCCGAGTGGTCTAAGGCGCCAGATTTAGGCTCTGGTCCGAAAGGGCGTGGGTTCAAATCCCACAGCTGTCATGTGTTTTTATTTTTACTTTTTATCAATTATAATTATTTGTCTGTTTACAAAGTGATCCATAACGAGGTCGAGGATGCAATGGTTACCACACACAAAACAGCAAAGAAAACTGTCTTCAACATTGAAACTAACTAACCAACTGATCTTCAGTCTCAGCAATGGCACTCTCTGCTTGCAACCTTATCCCTTCAAATATTAACCCTTTACCAATAAAATCTCTTCTCAACAAACTCTCTCCATTCTGGCCAACTCAAAAGGTGGGATGCAGTTTCTCTTCAAATATCGCTTTGTTTTCATTCTGTTTGGTGCTTTTAAAGATTTGTACATAAAACATGGTGAACATGGACCCTTATATTAATTTCTTTTTTAGTTTTCAAGTTCAACAACTGTGATGTGAGTACTGAGTAACAAGTTTCAACGGTTATGGCAGGTGAAGATGGGGCCTCTGAGTGTATCTCCAATGGGGTTTGGAACGTGGGCATGGGGCAATCAGTTTCTTTGGGGGTACCAGGAATCCATGGATGATGAGCTTCAACAAGTCTTCAACATGGCTGTGGACAATGGTATCAATCTCTTTGACACTGCTGATTCTTATGGCACCGGAAGGTTTAATGGACAAAGCGAGAAGCTTCTAGGGAAGTTCATTCGAGAATTCCAAGGTTCATCACACATTCCTTTCTCAATTCCATTTAATTTGCTCCTATCAAATCTTCTGCTTGATGTTGTAGATTGCAGTGTAGGTGTATGTTTAATTCATTGAATTACGGCCACACAATAACACATAATTGAATGACAATAAAAAGAATTTAACTGAAAATGGCACGGAGCTTGGTTCCCCTTAAGCAGGCTATCAGGTTCTAGTCTTGTAAATAGAAAAATGGTCTTTTGCTAACGAATGTTTTAAGGATATTGTTTATAAGGAATCCACAAAAGGAAAATTTGTATTTAAAAATTAAGGGCTTATTTAGTTTGTTTGTTATTTCTTGTTTTCATTTCCTAATTGTGACAATAATTACAACAAAAATAATTATAAAATTATTATTTTATTTTCATTTTGTTTCCTGTCTCCAAAGATTTCTACAGGAAACACTGAAAACAACTTTTATTTGTTTGCATTTCAGTGTTTCCTGTACAATTCTTTGGAAACAGGAAACAAAATGAAAATAAAGTAACAATTTTGTAATTCTTTTTGTTGTAAGTATCTTTGAAATTAAGAAATGAAAACAGGAAACTGAAAAAAAAAAACAAACTGACCCTAAGTGTCACACTCTTTGAAATGCTAAATACATAATTTCCTATACAAATTTTACTTTTTTGATTTCTTAAACAATGCCCTAAGGACACTTGTTAGTATTCTCCATAGAAAAAATACGTGTTATGAGAGTTTTTCTCCTTTAAATGGGTCTTTCGGCTCTACTCGAATTAGTCGGAGTCCAATATAATTTTCAGATATTAAGGGGCTCTGATCGAAAAAGTTAAATTAATGGTTAAAATTATGGTAAATGCTAACTAGTACTAATTGATTAAGGAATTAAAGATGGAAAATTTGTGTTGATAAGTGGTATATTCAATATATAGTGAAAATTCGAAAGTATTGAATTCTTAACTGGTGGCATTAACCAGACCCTAAATCTATTACCTCAAAGTTTGTTTGTTGGGTATCTTGTCTGATTTGGCAAAACAAGTCCTCATGTGAGAGTTAGAGGCATCTCCCAAAACTAGCACAACAGTTCCTTCCTACATGTTTGAATGTGAAAACAATATTATTTATATGGTAATGAATTTTTAGATTCCTCACTTGTTCACCGAATTGCATATTCACTTCCTCAGAGCAAAAGGGGAGCCAGCGTGACATAGTAATTGCTACAAAGTTTGCAGCATATCCATGGCGCATTACCCCACAGCAGTTTGTGAATGCCTGCAGGTATTATATGTTCCTGTTCAGCCAGAACGATAGTACTTGATTAGTATATCCTTCCTGAGCTTCCCATTCCATCTTTCATATTTTTTGCTTGATTTATCTCTTTGCTTTTGATATTAAACTGAATGAAATAAATTTTCAGGGCATCACTAGATAGGATGCAGATTGAGCAGATTGGGATAGGACAACTACATTGGTCAACTGCAAATTATGCTCCTTTACAGGAATTTGCTCTTTGGGATGGTTTAGTGGCAATGTATGAGAAGGTTACAATAATTCATGTTTAATAGTAGGATTATGTGGTATACATGCATAAGACCTCGAGCGAACCATTCTATAAAGACTTAGGCTTTGTTTCTGAGTTTTGTTTTGGTGGTGGAGTAAGGGAAAGAGAAGGTTTGTGAGAATCTCTCTTGTTTGTGAGTTTAAAAACTTGGAAGGGAAGGTTTTGAGGATTTTAGAAAACCCCCAAACCCCCTCCTAAGCCCACTTTTTTGGTTTACCCCAATTTGAGGTTTTTTGGGGGAATAATTAAATTACTAATTTATCCTCTCAGTCTTTACTAATTTGCATTAATATTTTTTTTGAAAGGTGTATTAATATTATTTAAAAAATATTACTTATGTTAATTTTCTAAAATTATGGTAAGATTGTAAAAATATGTTATAAACCCTCATTTACTTGCCCTCATATAATATGCACTCACAAACAAGGAGAGGGATAATACTCTCCCTCCCTTCCCCTCCAAACTCACAAACAAAGGCTTAGGGTGATGATTTTGATAATTTCTTCAGTTGCATGGATTTTTGTTTTCCATTTCTTCTTTTTCAGTTTTAGAATGAGCATATTTAGACATTGAGTTCAATGATTGTTTCTAAAAAAAAATCGTTTTGGATTCATTCAATGATCAAAATTTCTGTACTCATATTTATGTTTCCACTTAGGGATTAGTTCAAGCTGTTGGAGTCAGCAATTATGGACCAAAGCAGCTTTTGAAGATACATGATTACTTGAAAGACCGAGGAGTCCCCTTATGCTCAGCTCAGGTATAAAGTTATGCATAATATAACATTTAACTTTTGTTAGATATATTGGGAAAATCCCTTTTAATCCCAATAGTGATTAATAAGCATGATTCACAAACATTAACAGAATTAATAACCTATAATATGTTATCAAACCTCATTGGGTTTTTTGAAAGAGACATCATTCTAATGAGCATGAGTTGCCTGAATAACTCCAAGCAGTTATGAAGTCCTAGGTGATGGTTCTATCATTATGCAGCAACCAGAATTAGAATCATGCTCTACTGGTATTCTTATTAATCTACTTTATAATTTGAACATTTCAGGTGCAATTTTCTTTGCTAAGCATAGGGAAAGATCAATTAGAGATCAAGAGTATATGTGATTCTCTGGGTATCCGCTTGATTGCTTATAGTCCCCTAGGACTTGGAATGCTTACTGGGAAATACACACCATCCAAACTTCCATCTGGGCCAAGGTGACTTGATATTTGAGCAAATATTTTAAAACATTGGTTAGTGATTAACTTTATAGCCTACTGCATTATTAGATTCTTTTTTAATGGTACCTTTGTTATTAATCACATGTCATAGGGCGTTGCTATTTAAACAGATACTCCCAGGACTGGATCCTTTATTGACATCCCTGAGAGACATTGCAAACAAACGGCGCAAAACCATGTCACAAGTAATATGTTTCCCCATTTTTTCCCCTTTATATGCTAGTAATTTGTCTTTGCTGTTTTCTAACTATCGGTTATTTATATGGTACAAATATAATCTGTGTCTTAAGGTATAATATATATTGCATGAATCAATGTCTCTGAGAAGTGCTTAGCAAGTAAAATATGCACTGTATGCATACTATTAAATCACTGAAATTCAATGCTTGTTTAATAGGTTATAAGAAAGACAACTATATTTCTGTTGTGCATAACAAATTATTTAATTAATTAAAGGAATATGTGATTGATATTAATCGTATTATGCATTATACAAGTCACAAAGGAACTTAAACTTACTGAGTCATATACACAGTAATATTAGAATTATTATTGCTTCATTATTAAGATCAACCAACAAAATAGGCAAGTTTTAATATTACTTTATGTCACAAATGCCGTGTTCCCCCACGCAACTTTGTTTTTTAAAGAGGTTCGAAAGTCACTTTCACGGAACTAGCAACCAACACAGACGTAATTGTCCTTGTCTTAGGTGCATGGCAAATGACAATGCTGACCTCTGAGCCTGCACCACATGCTTGATCATCTAATGCAGCTTTAATTTTAATTTATAATGTCAGGTTGCTATAAATTGGTGCATATGCAAAGGCACAGTTCCAATTCCGGGAGTTAAGTCAGTGGCACAAGCAGAGGAAAATTTGGGTGCTCTTGGCTGGCGCCTTTCATCAAATGAGTTGATTCAGTTGGAATATGCAGCTCAGGAATCACCTCGCAAGATGATCCAGAACATATTCCAAACCAGGTATACGTTATCTTATCCCATTTAGCAATTATAGGTCATATATTTTAAATTAAAAAAAAAGTATAATAAAAAGTAGTATTATCAAATTGTTTGACGTGGCTTGGCTTTCGCAACAGATAATACATGTGGCCATGCCTGCACAAAGTTTCTACGTCTGGTGTCCTGAAAGATTCAGAAGAGAGCAGAGACTTGAGCCATTTCATTTTTACTCGTCCAGAAGAAATACGAGAAACAGATCTCTGAAAACAAATGTCATCCTTAAATTAATGGTTTTCGTGGGTCTCAATCCCCCAACATGCCTTTTCCTTGAATCAATTTACCAGTGAAACAATTTACCTCCCATGTCACCACTGTCAATTAGTATCACAACTCGCAACTAGTAGCAAACTCTTGCGCCTTTTACCTTTAGTCACCCAACTTAGACGTTCATGAATTGTCTCACTAAAATTGACGCAAGTCATCCTTTCAAGTATTTTGGAATTTACATTGTAGTCCTACTCTACATTTCACCATGGCGAAGACTAGCACAGACAAACTCTGTATTCTCTAACATACGACTCTGATGACATTGATGCTGTTCATTTCTTGAGTTGGGGTCACTCCGATGAGGATATCGTGACATATTGTCATGAGCTTCATTTTAGCTGGGAAGGAAGACTAAAACTGTACTTTTGTAAAAAAAATGAGGGCCTAGAAATTTCCTTCAAGAATAGGGTGAAATATACGAGTCTATGAGAAACAAAAACCATACGCATTATTATGACAAGCAACAAAATTATGTCATCACATGGAACTGAAGCATAATTGATTTCAACCAGTCTCAAACTGAATACTAAAATCTTAACAAAGTAACTCTATCAGTGCAATTTAAAACAGAATTCCTTCAATACTAAGATGCTAAGAAAGTTATCAGGATTAAAAGACATCCAAGCAAATCCTCGACAAGTCCATTTGGCAATCACTACAGTTTACTTGATCTTCTTCTTTGGCCTCAGCTGCAATACAATAAATAAAAACCACAATGACTAAACGCTAATAACTAATAATAATAATAATAACATGAAAATTCCATAGAGTAAAAAGCACAAGAAACATCAATGAAAATATTATACCTGGTTGCTGTGTCCACACTTCTTTTTCCTGCAGTTGACAGCACGAGGGTGTAAACGTGCATAACACCTGCAAAGCACAGTGACAGTAAGTGCAGAGCACATGTAGCAATGGTTGCAAATTGTCATTATACAAACTGATATAGATCAGTCTCGGCTCCAATAACATGGCAGTTATTTTTCAGGTAGTCGTTCAACATGAATAATACACAATGGTATGGTATCGCACAGACATGTAGGCTATATTTATTTTCCAACATGCCCGCCCTCTTGGACGGTTAGTCCTCAAAGAAAACATCAGCAATGAATACTACCATTCTTTTGTTCAAGAAAGATGCGGTACTAAAATTACATTTGTATTATTACAATATTACATCATATTTCAACACCGCCTTTCTTCACCAACTGAAGTTCATAGCCAGAATAAAATCTTTCAACACACTATATGATTGAAAAGAAATCATTTGAAAGGAAATGATTTATAAATCCTATCATAAGCTATAAAGTTTACAAAGAAGAAAATATTTCATGCAATATGATCCATAGAGGAATTGGATTCGTAAATTCTCACTCCAATCAAGTTTCATACAATAATTCACTTGTAAATGAAATTATTTCATTTATTTCAATCATTCCAAACCAAGTACTTTCAATGCGGCCAAATACATTTGATGACATCTGAAAGATTCCTGCTCTTAGTATAAATTAATGAACATCAAGATTTTGATGCATCATCTTTATCACATTATAATCACAAACTATCCGAAACGCAAGAACCACATTCATAACCACAACTTCCAGGATGAGCCGCATGCTACTACAAACAATTCAGGCTCCGATGCTAATAACATGAATATAAGATTGTGCAAACTTACTTCCGGCATATCATCTTGTCCTGATTATATTTCCTGGCCAATGCCATCAAAGATGGCTCAATAATGCCACCACGAAGCCTCAAAACAAGATGTAGTGTTGACTCTGAAAAATAGAGTAACCAATCCAATAAGGCTCACAATTTAAACAAGCAATGTTAATCATAATTCACGAGATCTAGACCTGTCTTCTCAGTGGAACAAAAGTGCTTGAAACACAATAAACTAAACACGTTTGAACATAGTCAATTTCAATTACATACCCTTAGCATTCATACACTATTTGGCTACATACAGTTTCCACACACCATAAAGATTGGAGGAAATGAAAACATAACCACATTAAAAAATATAGTCATGCAGTTAAAATGCCCAAATAGTATGTTATTTCGAATACCTAGACCCAAACAGCATTTGCATTTTCAGCTAGTGAAAAATTTAAAAAAAAAAACTTAAAAAACAATTAAACTTTCATTTTGCCCACAAATTTAAATTTCATTATATTTAATGGGCAGCTAACCTTTCTGGATGTTGTAATCGGCGAGGGTACGGCCATCTTCGAGCTGTTTTCCGGCGAAGATCAATCTCTGCTGATCCGGCGGAATTCCTAAACAATAAGAACAATGAAGAAAACAGAATCAGCATCACTCAATCACTGATCTTACTGTTCAGTTGCAAGGGGGAAAAGGGACACCGAAACTCACCTTCTTTGTCCTGAATCTTAGTTTTAACGTTGTCGATGGTGTCGCTGGACTCGACCTCGAGGGTGATGGTCTTCCCCGTTAGGGTTTTCACGAAGATCTGCATCTTTCCGTTTTCCCTGGTCCCTTCCCAAATGAACTGATAGGGTTTCTGGCTTCTTAGCTATATATATGAGGTTTCTCGGATTAGGGTTTTCACGGGGTGCTGCGTTTGGTAAACCCAATTATCTTATTCTCATACTAATTCCGTTTTTTTTTTTTTTTTTTACAATTCATGCTAATTCCGTTGTTTGCCACTTATTTCAGCATATTAATTATTTTTAGATTAAAATAATTATTATATATAAATGATAAAATTATTCATAAGATTTGTCAAATTATACTCATTTAATTTAATTTGTATATCATCGTTTGACAAATTTATATTTAGTTTTATACTCAAATATGCTTATTTAAATTTAAATAATATTTTTATTATAGTTATCAACAACAATTATTATAATAGTTTGTATATATTCTATAAATAAAATAATTGAAAGTATAAAATATATCGAGAAGTTGATGAGGTAAATGACTAAAAAAATAAAAATATAATGAAAGTGGGAATACGAAGGAGTGGAGAATTATATTATAAGCAGTTTAAAGACCACGTTCTAATTATTGGAGAAGTGAACGTTAGATCTTAGCAGTAGATTTAATAAACACGTGTCTATAGGAACACATGTGTCTTCGGGACATAGGAGTTAGGCACTTATTTTCTTTTGCTATGAGTAGTACAACAGTCGGATACTTTGATCACATTCCAGCAATATTCTTGTACTCATAACGAATTAAAATGAAATTACATCAAGTATGTCTTCCCACGTTTGATTTCCAGCAACTTTATTTTTAATGCAAATTCTTTTTTCTTCGTCTTCTTCCCGAAACTTTTTCTCTCTACTATCATTATTCAAAGTTCTTTCCGAGATAATATTTTTACTTCAATTATTTGGTGAACTTTTGGTAACTTGAAACGTGTTTGCGATTTGTAAATCCTTTAATTTCCTTGCACTTTTAAGTTTTCTTGCACATTTACATTTTCTAAACTTTTGTTCCTGTTTCTTTTAATTTTATGTAGCCTTAGTATTGTTTGATCCGTTTCCTGTAGTTTTTACATCCTTGATTATGTTTCTGTTGGAATTAACATTTTGCCCTTAGTCTCCTTGTTCGTCCAATTTAAGGCAGATTTCGACAAATTCCTATATTGGATTACCATCAAAAAGAAGAAAGTCTACAATTATCTGATTAAATATATTTGTTGTGTGTCTTGTGAAAAAAAAGAGAAATCAAATTTCCACAACAACAGAAGGTACCGGTTACCGGTTAATTTAACAAATAAAGTCATACTATTCATATCTATGAAACAAAAATTCCAAACTATGAGGTAAAAAATAAAATCCAAAATATTAAAAACATTTATTTTTTGGATATTATTTCAGAGTACCCTTTCATTGTTGGTATCGCCAGGTCAATGAAATGAATCAATGCAAGAGTAGAAAGCGCAATGGGCTTCAAGTTCAACTCTTCTCTCAAAGTTATGACAACTTTTGGTGACAACACACAGTCATTGCCACTGCGACTATGATCCACCTGATTCGAGTGCTCCTATAAGAATAAGCCCCGTGCGCATGGCCTATACAGGATCATCCACTTTCCCCTCCAGAACTACGCAAACCCCATTCTCTTCCCTGCATCCACTACCCTCTACCCATCTTGCCCGCAAATTCTTCTGCCCCTCGCTGAAATTAAAAAAGGTTTCTTTATCACATTTTAGCGTGAAACCCAATAGTTTTGTCTGCCAAGTGAAAGCGTCGATGGCGGAGACGAATAACAACGTGGTGGTTGAGGTTTTCGAAAAGGAAGAACTTGCTGTGTCTTTGGCCCAATACGTCGCTGATCTTTCCAATAAGTTCACTTCTGAAAGAGGGGCTTTCACCGTTTGCTTATCTGGTGGCTCTTTGATAAATTATCTCAGGTTTAAAAAAAATATTATATTCAAATAAAAGATCCCATTTTGTTCTCAACCCTTTTTTTTTTTTCATCGGATGAGATTAGTGTTATGGTTTTTACAGATGTTTTTATTTTGTCGGGATTTCAGGAAACTTCTGGAAGCTCCTTATGTTGATTCTCTGGATTGGTCTAAATGGCATGTGTTTTGGGTGGATGAGAGAGTTGTGCCAAAGACTCATGAAGATAGTAACTACAAGCTTGCTTATGATGGATTCCTCTCTAAGGTATGTTATGCTGTTCATGATTTTTCAGGTGTCAAATTATAAATGTTTGTGTTGCTTGAACATGTTTTTCCGATTATTGTTTTCCCCCTTTAATGTTGGCTATTTGTTGCTGTCATAAAATTGAGAAAAGAGGAGGCGATTTCATTGTGTATCTGTTTTGGGCCTATATGTTCTCCACGCTTAAGTCCAGATGACTCTTGTGTGAGGGGGCATGTTAGAGATATAATAAAACCATTCATGTGCCTTATTGGATAGGATGGTATTATATTGACAAGTTTGTCGAGGATATTTCTCATTGCTATAATATGATGCAACAGGGGAAAAATTGATATCATTTCCCCTGATGGCTTAAGCTTTTGAGAGAGTTGTTTCTTGACATGGGACCTTATATGGCTGATGGTAAAGATGGACTTATACAATATACATTACCCTTTCTTCAAGCTCAAATGACTCTTGCATGAAGTGGTATGTTAGAAATATAATAAAGTCATTCATGAGCCTTGTTGGATAGGATGGTATTAGGTTGACAAGTTTGTTGAGTATGGTTCTCTTCCTATAATATGATGCAAGAGGGGAAAAATTGCTATCAGCTTCAAATTATATGCTATATTTTATTTATAGTGTTCTTTAAAATGACTGCATGATCAATGTATACTGTTTCACTTCCTACACTGTCTCCCTCCCTAGTGTTCTATCTGGCTAATTTTCTATAAATCTAAATCGTTGGTACTTTCATCGTGGTCCTCCTGGCAGGTGTCTATTCCTCCTGGCAATGTTTATGCAATCAATGATGCCCTGTCAGCTGAGGGAGCGGCGGATGATTACGAGACATGTCTCAGACACTTGGTCAATCGCAATGTGATAGCTTCATCATCAATCAGCGGATTCCCAAAATTTGATCTTCAGCTGCTGGGTATGGGCCCTGATGGGCATGTAGCTTCTTTGTTCCCAGGGCATCCTCTTGTAGAGGAGAACAAAAAATGGGTTACCTTCATTAAGGACTCGCCAAAACCACCTCCAGAGAGAATTACTTTTACCTTTCCAGTGATTAATTCTTCTGCCTACGCAGCACTCGTGGTGACTGGTGCTGGTAAAGCAGATGCAGTTCATTCTGCGCTGCGAGGGTCTCAAAATTCTGAAAAGCTTCCTGTTGCAATGGTTTCAGCTGAAGAAGAGTTGAAATGGTTCTTAGACAAAGGTGCAGCCTCAAAGCTGTAGATCTTGCAGCTTAGAAGTTGATCTAGGTGTTGTGCTAGTGTATTTGCCTTTGCAATGTTGAGTTTGTGTATGAGAACACACATGTTTAGTGGTGAATCTCCTTATCTCAGTGATAGTTAGCACTGAAGAGGGGTTTTCACTTTTCTTTTGTGGCAAAAAAGTATAAACTGAGTTGTGTTCATCCCTCAACTGATCAGACTCCTATGTTGAGGGACAGAAAATAAGTGGACTTATCTTCACTTTCCTTCAAGTCGTGTTCATTTTATTTTGGAATGCGGTTGTTCCATCATTGTCATTTAAATGAATCATATGTTACTTTTCTTATATCGATCTTTCTAACCTATATAACCTTGTACATGTTTTAAGGAATAAAAAAATTGGAAAGATAAGAAGCTGGATGTAATGAAAACTAATAAATGATAACTTTATGAATTATTCAAGTTGTTAAAAACTGGTTATGCTGTGTCACTGCAGTGAACTTGATTCATAAGTTGCTCATTATTCTTTTTAAATCCAATGTTTTTATTGAGTTCAAGTTTGCGAGATTTTTCCTTAAATTTACTGCTTGCAAATGCAAATTCAGTCTTTGTTTTTGCTTTCTTGTCGTTTAGCACAAAAAAAAGGTACCCTTTCATTGTAGGTATCGCCGGCCACTACAAGATACGAAGAACAAGATAAGAAGAAAGTGAATTCAACTCTCAAGTTATGACAACTTTTGGTCACATCACAAACACACAGTAGGTTTGTTTACCAAGTGAAACCGTCGATGGCGGAGACAAAGAACAACGTGGTAGTTGAGGTTTTCGAAAAGGAAGAGCTTGCTGTGTCTTTGGCCCAATACGTCGCTAATCTCTCCAATAAGTTTACCACAGAAAGAGGGGCTTTCACCGTTTGCTTGTCTGGTGGCTCTCTAGTCAAATATCTCAGGTTTTATTTTTTCTTTTTCTTATATTCATATAAAAGTTCCCCTTTTGTTTTAAACCCAATTCATTATTATTATTTTTTCCATCAGATGAGATTAGTGTTATGGTTTTGGGGGGTTATTACAGATGTTCTTTTTTTTTTGGTTGGGATTTCAGGAAACTTTTGGAACCGCCTTATGTTGATTCCTTGGATTGGTCTAAATGGCATGTGTTTTGGGTGGATCAGAAAGTCTTGCCAAAGACTCACGAAGATAGTAGCTACAAGCTTGGTTATAATGGATTCATCTCCAAGGTATGTTATGTAGTTCGTGATTTTTTTTTCAAGTGTCATATGATAAAGTGTTTATGTTACTTGAACATGTTTTCCGATTATTTATTTTTTTCTTCTTAATGTTTGTTATGTGTTGCTGTCAGAAAATTAAGTAAAGGGGAGGCTATTTCATTATGCATCTGTTCAAGTTGGAAGCGTTGTAAATACAGCCAATAATATGTGAGGATAGGAAAACCGTTTTGGAATTGGATAGAACATTGTATATGGACTTAATTTTTCTTTAAAAGATTGCTTGAGAACGTCTATTAAAGTGAGGAAGTGAATGGACAAATAGAAGAATTTCAGGGATAAACTACTTCTTTTATAGATGATCACACAAATGAATCATTCATTTGGCTTCACCTAACCTCTTGAGCTTTTGGAAGAGCTGTTTCTCGACATGATATCAGAACTTCTATGGATGAGTGTGTCCCAAATTCCAATAGAGTGGTTGGGAATTCACTCCTTGTCCTTGTCAATGTCACCCCATTATTCTAAATCAGTGTTAAATTTCAGCACATGGTAAATATGGGCTTATACATTATCCATGCTTGAAGTCCAAATGAGTCTTGAATGTGGGGCTGTTAGAAATATAATATTCATTTGTTTGCCTTGTTGAATAGGATGGTATTATGTCGACAAGTTTGTTGAGTATGTTTCTCTTCCTATAATATGATCCAAGAGTGGGGAAAATGCTATCAGTTTCAAGTTATATTATATGCTATATTTTAGTTATATGGTCTTCCTTAAAATGACCGAAAATTCTATATATCATCTCCCTCCCTAGTGTTCTATCTGGATAATTTTCTATAAATATAAACCGTCGGTACTTTCATCACGGTCCCCTTGGCAGGTGCCCATTCCTCCTGGCAATGTTTATGCAATCAATGATGCCTCCTCACCTGAGGCAGCAGCGGATGAATATGAGACACGTCTCAGAGACTTAGTCAAGAGCAATGTGATAGCCTCATCATCAATCAGTGGATTTCCAAAATTTGATCTTCAGCTGCTGGGTATGGGCCCTGATGGGCATATAGCTTCTTTGTTCCCAGGGCATCCTCTTGTAGAGGAGAACAAAAAATGGGTTACCTTCATCAAGGACTCGCCAAAACCACCTCCAGAGAGAATTACTTTTACCTTTCCGGTGATTAATGCATCTGCTTATGCAGCACTTGTGGTGACTGGTGCCGGTAAAGCAGATGCAGTTCATTCTGCGCTGCGAGGATCTCAAAATTCTGAAAAGCTTCCTGTTGCATTGGTTTCGCCTGAGGGGGAGTTGAAATGGTTCTTAGACAAAGGTGCGGCCTCAAAGCTGTAGATCCTGCAGCTTAGAGGTTGATCTTGGTGTTATGCTGGTGTATTTGCCTTTGCAATATTGAGTTTGTGTATGACAACACAGATATTTAGTGCTGAATCTCCTTATCTCATTGATAGCCCTGGAGGGTTTTCATTTTTCTTTTGTGGCAATAAAAGAATAAAAAAATGTTACTTTTACATTCAGACACCAAACATGGTTATTGGTTGTACAAATCATGGTTAATGGTGTCTCACTGTATGGATGGTTGGATGTTTAATGTTGTCGGATTTGTGATTAATGATGTACAAAGTTTGGCTTATGTTATCAAAATCTCATATGTTCAAATATCGTTGCCGCAAAAGAATAAACTTTTCATCCCCCAGGTGGTGTTATCTTCACTTTCCTTCAGGTGGTGTTCATTCGATTTTGGAATGCGGTTGTTCCATCATGTCATTTAAATGAATCATATGATCATTCTATGTTACTTTTATTATAATTGTGCTTTCCTGCAATCAGTGCCATGTAATATGTATTCATTAATTTATCCCTACACATGTTCCTTGGTATCCTTCCCATGGAGATTGAAATGATAGGCTACTGTGACTGCACTCCAAGGACTAGGCTCTCTGCAACCAGCATAAGGATACATAAATTTTGGGGAGAAATTTTGGGGATAAGAAGTGATGCTAATGAGATAACTGATAAATGATGAATTATTCAAATGGTTAAAAACTGGCTATGCTGTGTTACTGGTCACTTGATTCAAAAGTTACTCATTAATCTTTTTAAATTCAATATTTATATGAAGTTCAACTTTGCGAGATTCGTGTTAGGATGTACAAATTTTGATTGGTGGAAACTTCTACTCGATAGTTACATTGCCTAGTGGAATATGCAGAGTACCATTGGCATTCCCTACTTGCAATTTGAGTTGAGTAATCAGGAGCCTGTCAATTTCTTCTCGTGAGCAAATAAAAACATTTTTTTTTTCTTGTCAGCCACTGAAAACAAAGTATCAAGTAAACTGAACTATGGCATTTGTTGATAATAATAACTAAACCTCTTATCACTATGTAAAGTGCGCTACATGGATCAAATAATGTTATAATGTTTTATCATAAATCAGGTCAAGATAAGCTTAAGTAGTAAGTATAAAGAATTGCACCTTTGATTAACCATTATACCTTTAGGCCTACTGTTAAGTACTTGATCTAACAAGTGGAATCAGAGCTAAGTTTACAACTCCATAAAAAGGAATGGATTGCATGGACTTATATTATACTTAACAGCCACTCCAAGAAGATCCACATTTGTGGCTAGTTAAGTGCATTAATATAATCAAGAGACCTCCTCTGGGCACATGGGCAGTGCAAGTTTGGGGGCTGCAAACAATGAACTCCTTACCTCGCATTCCACACTTAATATTTTCACACAACGTTTTATGTGTCTTTTGTAGTTTTATATGGCATTGGGTTTTGTACACTTTTCTTTTCCATGTAAAGTATACCACTTTTTTTTTTATATATATATATATGCCAAAGTGTATAAATATGGAGTATAGTACTTTGATTTCTAATCCAGCATTCATTTTCTCAAATGAGTATCTCTTCTATTGCAATTTCCAAGTAAATTGCCAAATTGGATACTTGGTCCAACAAGAAGATAATGTTTTGTAAATGTAATAGTTTATCTCAGCGTTATCAAAACCGGATCGAACCCATGACTGGGTTAAGAATCGGGGTGAACCAGTATGAACCTGAGACTCGACTCGAAATACCAGACCGGATGCTAACGTCATACGTGCTCCCTCCAAAATGTATATGCTAGGACTCGAACACGGATGGGGGCGGAGACATCAAACACTCGAACCGCTAGACCAACATAATTCGCTGAGATATGATTGAAACATAATATATATATATATAGACACACAGTTTTAGTAAAAAAAATAATATAATATTTAATGTATATCGGTTCAAATCGAGTCAACCAGTGACCCCCGATTAAACCCGGTTGAACCAGTAACCCATTAACCCAGTGTCCTGATCGAATCGATACCGATTCGATTTTAATAACAATGGTTTATCTTTTGTTCTCCTCCTCCCTCCTCCAAAAAATAAAATGAAATACCCACTTTTTGCTATTAGATGTTACTTTAAGTACATTCCTGAGAAGGTAGTCTTTGCGGCTTCGTCTTCAATACTGCGTGACGAACTCGGAGTTTCGCTCCTCCACAAAAGATGGCCGTTGATAATATAATAAATTTAATGAACGGTGACGATAAGAGAGGGGCATACCGGTTACTGATGGGAAACTAATTACGGGCTACTTGGTTGATAGGTTAATGTTTTTGTTCGGTGCCACTGCCAGGTGTTACATGACGAAGAGAGAGAAAGTCTAAATGATTAATTGGGCCAAGAATTCTCATTTGGGTCAAGGTAGCCGTAATTGGGCCAAGAAGGCTCCGGTTGGGTAAAGTTAAATTATATATTTAGTTGATTAAATTAAATAATATATCAAAGTGCTCCGTATAATTGGTGTTTTGCGTGAGATGACTTTTTTTGGGTTGGTTGGACGTATGAATTGCAAATTGGATCTTGCTAAGAAGTGTTCAAAATGATATTGATTAATTAATCCATAAGAAAAAAATTATATTGAAAAATTAAGAGCTTGTTTAGTTTATTTTCGTTTCCCTGTTTTCATTTTATAATTTAAAAGATAACTACAACTAAAATAATAACAAAACTATCACCTTATTTCCATTCAATTTCTTATTTCCAAAGATTTGTAAATGAAACATTAAAAATAATTTTTGTTTGTTTTTATTATTTCCTTTATAAATCTTTGGAAACAAGAAACAAAATAAAAATAATGTAACATTTTTTAAATTAGTTTAGTTGTAATTATCTTTGAAATTAGGAAATGAAAATAAGAAACAAAAAATAAACCAAACAAGCCTAAATATTACTCTTTTCGAAATGTTAAATACATCATTTTTCATACAGATTTTTTTTTTAGTTTCTTAAACAATGTCCAGGGAGCTATTGTTAGCATTATCCTTGCAAATAACCTTTAAATAAATGTTAATTTATGTAAGACTCGATATTATATCTCCCATTGATTAATAATCTTTAATTGCGGTTTGACTATATGTCCCGCTTCACGAACCCTGTCATTAATATAAAAAACATAATTACTCCGTGAAATTAGGGATTATCCCATAAATAGTAACAAACTTACAGAAAAACACAGCCAAACAACATACAACACCATAGCCAGTAAAGGGATTAGCATGAATCTCATAAACAACCGTCGACGTCTGAACATTGAGCCATTACTAACCAGTCTAGCGAAATTATCATTAAATTCTTAAATTTTTCTTCTAAATTACCGAGTACCGCCTAGGACAGTCAAATATTCAAGGAGTACCGCTCCTCAACATCTACTATCGAGCATTAAAGAAAGTAACCCATTCTGTTCTTTATTTGAAACAATCCTCTACCAAATATGCTAGCTTTATTCATTCTCCACAGCTCCTAGTAGTTATGGGTCAGACCAACTGGTTAGGTTTCCTGTAACTTGAGTATATCTATAAATGAAAAGTTCCAAAAGGAAAAGGGAAACTAAAGAGATAAAGACTGAAGGAAAAATGTACTCAGAAGTTTGTTAACATAATTTTCATTGAAATCTAATAATTAGACTTAGGTGATGATGTATTATGTTTTTACCTTTTTTATGTCTGTAGTCTAGCTAGCTGGTTTAACATAGAATTGATACCTCTTGCCTTGCCACTATGAAAAAGTCCCAATTAAGGTCCAAAGTTGCTTAAAACCCAAAACAACCACTTCAGTATTAGCAGATTTGACTGCAATCACTTCACATAATTAAGGCCATATTTTAGGATAACAGCGAGTGCAATGTTGTAATTAGGAGGCAATACTTACAACACACCCTTGGCATGGTGGTGCTGTCACTATCCTAATACAAGACAAGGCTCACTTTGGAATCACTTTCATCATTGTGGTAGATGATGAAAAGAAAAGGACCTATAAAACATGAAATTATTCCAAAGGTAAGACATATGGGCCTCAGAAGATTATTATTTTTAATTTTTTTTTGTTCTTTATTTCTCATTTTTTAAGAAAGTGGTCTTCTTTGCATGCTAATGACCCAATTAATATACTTTCTGGTTCCTCTGGTTGATATTGCCAACTTCACAGTTACTGTTAAATTGTTAATAGAGAAAACATGGGGTGTAGTCACTTATCACTCTAAAGATATTGTGTATAGAAAGATAGTACATTTTATTTTTAAAGCTGCATCTTCATCATGACATTGTTGGATGGTTCAGGCCACCAAACAAAAGGCATGCACTGCAGAAATGGAATTGCAGATATATGTAAGATAAATTATGGAAGGCAAAACAATGTCGGATCTCAAGGTGGTAATTGATTTGAAAGCAACAAACATAGAGGAGAACTATGGAGCCCACAAGAACATGAAAATATCATATTATCTCAAGTGCCCATTCTCTAGGAGTAAAAAAGAATAAAAAACACAAAAACAAAAACTCCAATTAAAATATTGGATATAATGATTTATGAAAACAAATCATTTCTCTTCTTTTCCTTGGAATTTTTTATGTTTTTAAAAAAATTAAATTACCATATTTAAAATTAATGGTTTGGTTATTAAAACCAGTTATTTAACCATCATATTAAAAACATTTAACTTCTACTTTACCACAAAAAAAAAAAAAAAAACTTTTAACTTCTAGGCTATGGTTATTGAAAGTAATTTGTTAGAAAAAAATATTTAAATTAAATAATTATCTTAAATAATAAAATTGTTTAAATGTAATTAATTTATTTCTTTTTATACTTTTCTCGTTTATTGGTTTCCTCTTCTTCTTTTTTTTGTTGGTAATTTCTAAAATCACTGCGCCTGCTTTTGTTGACTACGACTAATATTTTGAGCTTTCTTTTTCCATACACTATCCGATGTTAGTTGTTAGTTACTTAGTTGACAATTACCAGTAGTTGAAACTTGTAATTTTCTTTAAAATTAAAGTACATAAATAAATTGAGGAAAGTGATCACTTGGTAGTTCAAAGAACCCCACCACCTAATAAATTTTGGCCAAATTTCAATCAACTTGGTTAATTGCACTGCTGGTAGGTTTATAAAAAAATAATAATAATAAATTGCACTGCTGGTAGAACATGCTATATTAAAAAGTATAAATCCTTAAGTAATGTTTAACCTTTCTACAAAACAACTACCATTTTGACATGTTTTTATTTTTCAAAAGCAGCCTGAAGTTCAGTTTAGACAAGTCGGTGGTATTCTCTGTACAAATTCAACCTCTATTTGACTAAAAGATGAAATGTTAAGCTAGGGTAACTATCATTGTTGAAAAAAAGTTAGATATGAATCACTGATACATCTTTATCACTTTATGTGATGATCAAGATGAAAGTATTTAAAAAAAAAATACAATTACATGATAAAAAAAATATGAAAATGTAAAGTCATATAGGTGAATATATGTGTGATCTTGATCAAAATCCATTTTTGTCAGTAACTTACCTTCTATAATCTGGGAATTCCATAACAAATGCTGAATTAAAGCTGGTTACAGTCGTTAGCCTATTAGTCTAATTGGAAGAATATGCTGCAATACTTGGATTACTGCTTCAGGTGATAAAACTGGAAAGGAGATAATGACGGATGAAATTGATTTCACCTGAACATAAATTAAAGAGACCGCGATTACCTATCTCAAAATAGTATATCAATTCATATTTCATTAAAATAGATTATATCATTTGAAAAATTAATCAAATTATTTATTATAAATATTTCGTTTTTAAATGACATTGCACAATTTAGTTGGGTGGAATAAAAAATGGTACAATATTTTGATACAAGTGATCTTTATCCAAATTAAAGAACAAGATAAAGAACAACCACATAGTCATATGAATTAAGCCATTTAAGAATATGAATATTGGCTTAAGATCAAGGCCCGTTTGTTATAGATAAAAAAAATTATTTTGACGTTCAATAATTTAGATTATCTTTTAAAGATTTTAAAGAAAAGTAGAAGCTGTTTTACGTTTGTTTACAATTATAAAAAAATATTTTTTTAAAAAGTGATTAGTGAATTTAAGTGATTGTTTTTCAAAAGCTAATGAAAGCAGTTTTTCATTTTAACTATAAAAATGATTTTTTCAAAAATATTATTTTCATGAAAAATTTAAACAAACACAAATAAACTCATTGAAAATGATTTTTTACTTAAAAAAATATATTTTTATCGAATAATCAGTTAATGTACTCTAAGATTACATGTCAAAAGTAATTATAATCAAAATCCACAATAACTTTTTAAATGGATTTTATATTATAATTCATGATTTTAGTAATTTTAATTTAATTGTAAATGATTTACATTAATTTGAATATAAGCCGATGAAGTATAATCCAAAATAGTTTTTTTAAGTATATTTTCAATCGAATTGTATCTTTTGTAGAAAATAAAGGTCGTTTTATAAAGAATATATTTAGTAGCACATGTTATGGTATTATTTTAAGCTCAATTGCCTATAGTGACGTAATTTAAAAATCAAGAACATGTGACTTGAGAAACAAATTTGGATTGATTTGATTAATCTTAATTTCTTTATTATTATAAGATTCTGATTGTTGCACTAGAAATTACAAAATAAAACATGGCATCTATTTGAAATAGGCCATTTTTTAAGGATATTCTCATAGATAGCGAGTGATATTGTTTAATTCTCTTTCCATATTAGCTCTCTCGGACTTCAGGGCCGTCCAACATATTTTTAGGTCTAAAACAAAATTTGAGATAATATTTTTTTTGAAAAATATTTAATTAAATTTTATCTTTATCATAAATTTTTATATTTTTTATGTATGATTATTATAGTTAATATAATTTATTGTTGTATGTACATACAATCACATGTAAGTTTTTTTTAATTTATTATTTAAGATTTTAAATTATTTTTCTTGTTAAACTTAAATAACCAAAAAAAAAATAGAGATCTAAATTTGAAAGACTAAATAACTTTTAAAAAAATCGAGGGCCCTTTAGGACTTTAACTCTCATCATCATTATATAAAATATCAGTTTCATTGTTACTGCTTATATATATATATATATATATATATATATATAATATTGGGAAAAGTATATAAAGATCTCCTAATTTTTTGTCTATTTGTAAATAGGTATATTTAACTATTCTTTCTTCCTAATTACTCCTTAAACTGTCATTATTAGTAAAATCAATCATTCAACTAATTTTTCGTTCCAATTAGTCCTTAAACTACTACTATTAATAAATCAATCCTTCAACTAACATGGCCCAAGGCTTTGTTTCTATTTTTAAAAATAAAAATAAAAAATACAATCAATGGATTATGCTTAAGTAAAATGAACGGTTGAATTCATTCATCGTTAGTGATCTAATTGAGAATTAATAGAAGGATTGATTTTACTAATAGTAAGAGTTTAAGGATTAATTGAAACAAAAAAATAGTTGAAGGATTGATTTTACTAATAATAAAAGTTTAAGGACTAATTAGGAAGAAAAAAATAGTTGAAGATACTTACTTACAAAAGAACTAAAGTTTAGGGGAGGGGGTGTTTGCACTTTTCCCTATAATATTCCATTGTTACTGCTTTAATTCTCTCTTTTTTTTTAATAACATTATTACTGCTTTAATTCTTTGTGAATGAATGTGTAAATAGCACACAAGTGTTTATATATTTATTTATATATATAAAGAAAAATGATTACCACACATTTATTTGTCTCACTTTGTATGAATATAAGAGTGCATATATCTATGGCTAAATTCAATTTAATTAACGATTTAATTAGGTTTAAGGTTTAGAATTCAGGATTCAGGAAAATTATTACTGCTTTAATTCTTTGTGAATGAATGTGCAAATAGCACACAAGTATTTATATATTTATTTATATATATAAAGAAAAATGATTACCACACATTTATTTGCCTCACTTTGTATGATTATAAGAGTACATATATGGACTTACAAAAATAATAACCTAGAGTTGCCCCTCTCTCTCAACCTTCCATCTACTCTTCTTTTCTTTCTTCCTCATATATCGGAAGATGATGGTTTTGGATCATTTTTTGACCTGAAATTACCCCTATACATCATTTTTCTCTCCTTTTATCTAATTAAATAGGTGGTTTTTTCACATAGATCTGATTTTTCTTTCGTGTTTTTCCGTGTTTTCATCGTTTGCGTGCGACGATGATTTGTTCGTCATCTTGTTGCGGTGTCGTTTGGTTTCCCTTCTTGTTGCGGTGTTCGTTTGGTCCAGATTGGCAGATCAGTTTCGATCCATTATAGATTCAATCAAGACTTGGACGTCAATGTTACAGATCTAGAGGTATGAGTATTCCGGTCACTTTGATTTTGTCACATTTGTAGGCATTTTGCTGTATTATGCTATTAACCTGGGTAAATTTAATTTAATTAGTATGCATTGTTCAGTGTAAATATTTTTTACACCGTCGATTAATCATAAATTATCATTTGTCGCATCATTAAAAGTAATAAATAGAATGATTTGTGATTGATTAATATTGTAAAAAAAAAACTTCGCACTATCCAACAAATCCGAATCGAATCGAGAAGACTCATTTAAGTAGACAAAACTCTCTTAGTATCTATTTTTCAACCAACAAGACTCGAAACGGAAACATTTCGTTTAAGGGAAATCAAGATCATTGCTACTTAAAATTAAACTCATTTTTAGATAATATAAAATTAAACTCTTTAATTATATAATAGAAGTTATACAGGTATAAGATAAGAGTTTAATTTTGATATACCATATGTATAGAGTTTTTTATATTCTCAATAAATCATAATGAATTGCATATGACTTTTAAAATAATCATTCTAAAAGTTAATTATTTTTTAATGATGCTATTTTTTAAAGATAATTAATTTTTGATTACCCGTGCATACAAACTAACTCATAAGCTAAGAGTATCTTATATGACTAATATCATTATTATTATTATTATGGTAAACATGACTAATATCATTCTTAAATAAAAAGGAGAAGGGTATTTACGTAAAGAGAAATGATATTTTGGCACTCAATTTTGACACCAACTTTTGATACCACCGATCATGGTGAGTTTAGGAAAAAAATGATGAAAGATGATAGAGAAATAATAAATAAATATATGAAAAATGTATAAAAATAGGTGTTGGTATTTGATTTTAGTGTACAAATGACACCACTCTTACACAAAAACTATTACCCTAGATGAGTTTATGGTTGACGAATAAGTACAAATGTAAAGAATACGTACTACTCCATCCGATCTTTATTATAAGCAAAAAATTCTCAAACTTTTTGATCTAATAATATATAAGCAATTTGTAACCAATTATATCAAATTTAATGACATTATTCTTAAAATATCATTCATTTAATATAAAGTTTGTTTTTCAATAACTCCTTTCATTTCTAACAATACAAACTTAATAAATAAGATAAATATTAATTTCGATAACAAATTTAATTTTTTAAATAAGATTAATAATATTAAATGAGATTAACTAATCTTAATACGTGTATCTTATTTAATTTTTGTTTATAATAATAGAGATGGGACCCGAAATAAAGTTTTTGACCCCGTGATTGGAATCGATTAGAAGGCAACTTTAATGATATAACAGAAGGCACGGTAAGTAAGGAAGACAATATCATTAAATACAATTAATTAAAATCACAACCTCTTAAAATAAAGTTTCAAAGTTTTGTCTTTCCAATGTATCAAAAAGAGAAATTCACAACCAAAGCAGTTTTGGTTCTAAGTGGTAAGGCACTTTGAACCTCTTAAGTATGTGATTTTGATTTAAATGTTTGACTGTGTGTGTATAGAAAAAATATATTTGGGAAGGTCGGCCGCTTAAGTATATCATAATATTTCTGAAGATTAATCTCTTGCTTATTAAGCGAAGGATATTCTAAAAAAAAAAGAAAAGAAAGAGGAACGTATCATCAACCGAAAAAAAAAGTTTGACAGAGGTTAGTTAAGTTTGAAACTTTGAATGATATGATTAAGAAAAAAACGACAGCGTTTTATCCATTCTTGGTGTAGTATACTATACTAGCAAAAGTCCCAAAGTTGTTTCCACAACATATGCGTAGATCATAGATGATAGATTCTTACCCTACTAAACAGTCTTCTTCCAATTCTATCTCAGTCCCCTCTCTCTCTCTCTCTCTCTCAACAATCATAATCATAATCAAAAGCAAAAGAAACAAAACCAACTTGGCTTTCGCGTTCTCCACTTCTCACAAATAAATTTCAGGTTCACAACAACACGAAGTAAGATAGATCAAAGGAATCAAACGAAACGATCATCATAGAAAGGGGCATTCCGGTAATTTTACCTTCTCCATGTTCACATCCACTGACTCGAACACCAACACCAACAACACTTCTCCCTTCCTCTCTGGCGGCGGAAGAAGCGGCGGCGCCACCTTCTTCTCCTTGATGGACGCGGCGGCCATGCCTTCCTCTACGGCGGTGATGTTCACGGCAGTGGCTGGACTCGTTCTCGTCGCCGTCATCTTCTTCTACGGTGCCAGTAGGTAAAGACCAAAACACCGTTCAAATGCGAAAACCCTAACTCTCTCTTTCTCTCTCTATCAGCGTACATAGATGATGTTGTTTTCGATTCCGATTTTGTTCAACTGAAAAGGAAAGAGAACGAAAGTGTATACATAGAAGGAAATTTATAGATGAATCCTCTTAGACGAGGTCACAATTCATCTTCGTCGTCTTCGAATTCCTCTCCTTCCTCGTCGTCGTCGTCATCATCGTGGATCCATTTGCGTTCGGTTCTGTTTGTTGTCACTTCTTCTTCACCAGCTTCTTGTTCGACCTCTTCTGATCGGTGAGTTCTTCTTCTTCTCTCTCCTTTTACTCTCACTTGATTACTATTGTTATTGTTTATAATTCAACTTTGAGATTTGTTTGAACTCAGATTTTTGTTACTTTCTGTTTGATTTCGTGCCAGATCTTCACCTCTGAGCATTCCCGATCTTGCTGTCAGTGTCAGCTTAGGTTGATCAGCTTGTGTGTTTTGCGTTTTTGTGCTTCACAATACCATTGTGTGATTGTGTGAGTGATTCGCTGGTAGAATGGGTTGATTTGGTTGGAATTACAATGCTCAAAAGAAAGAAAAAATATATCTTGATTTGTCTGTGAAAGGAAAAGAGGGTTAGTTGAGGATGACAGTATAGTAGTGAGAGGGAGATAGATCTTTTGGTTTTGGTGAGAGGGAGATATATATATGTCTTCCATCTGAAGTTCCTTTCCTCATTCCCGTTTCTCTTGTCAAATCAATTGCCTTGAAGAAATCACTATTGCTTGGAGAAAATGTAACTTGATGATGATCTTCATTGGAAATCCAATTTCTTTGGATTGTATCTTCCTGATTCCTGATATGGAAAGGAAGATCTATGCTAGAGTATATTAAGTGAGCATGTCCATTTGGAGACCGGAGAAATATATTTCTTAACCTAATTACACTTTTGGCATCGAAGACGGTTTAAGAAAATATTTATAGTCACAGTCTGTCAATCAACCTGCTGCATCAAGGATTATAGGTGTGGGACGACTTTAAATATTCTGGATATTTTCCCGGTATATATGAGGGATGGTTCTTGACAAAACACAATACTACAATAGCATCGTTTAATCCTGGTAGCTAGCCAATCCCATCTGGTGGGAAAAGGCTTTGTTGTTGTTGATCAATCCTTTATAATTTATGTCTCTTGCTATCCTTTTTTTTAAAAAAAAAATAAGTCTCACCCTCACATCCCAAAAGTTATTACTTGGAATAGTTTTTGTCCTTCCTCCCTCAGAATAAATTAATTAATCACTTAAGTTAAAGCTTCAAATGAATAATGGTGATGCTGTAATCATTTGGTTGGAATTTGGAAGCAACTGCTCTGGTTTTCTAAGGCTTTGTTCAGTAACTGTAGCAGTACACAGAGCAACAATATGTTGTATTATTGAAGTCACTGCTGAAGTGCTCATTGGACAAGAAGTCAAATGATTCATTAAGTAGTAGACTGATGCTTCTCAAATTTTATGTAGTTGGTTTTCATATGTAGATAGAAGTAGGCAGTATTGATTGAATGGATTTATTTGTTTTAGGTAGAAGGAAATAAGATAGTTTTACATTGAATATTTCAATCCATAAACACTAACAAAATAAGAATGTACGAAATCTGTGACAAAACTGTAATCAACAGTAGTTTTATAATTGCAAAAACTAAAATACTGAAATATTTATATGCTTGAAAAAGCTGATATATTATAATAGAATGCCGTGGTGTGCTTTTAATCTGGAAGAATATATTTTTTTTTTTACTTTTTCACTCCCCTAAATTTCTGGATTTGATTGTTTGTCTACTTATTTTATTCTAAGACTCACATCCAGGCAGTTGTAATGAGTAATTCTTTTTGGCAAAATTCCAGGGGTCGTCTTAAATCACCATGGTCGCGCAGAAAAAGAAAACGTGTACTTTCATGTCATCAATGGAATAGCTTGTTTGCACAAGATGGGAGACTCCGTGATGGTGGAATTAAGTTCCTGAAAAGAGTTCGCAGTGGAGTGAGTTCATTAATCTATTTACCTAGATTTCTAAATTGTGTTTTTCCTGTTTCTTTTTTGAATTACTGACACTATAAATATCTGATGCAGGGTGTTGATCCTGGTATTAGGGCTGAAGTTTGGCCATTCCTACTTGGAGTGTAAGCTTGCTGTTGTTCTTGCTTCATTTCTAAATGATCTTTACTATTTAAGTTTTTATTTTCTAGGAAGTACGGACATTCATGAGAAACAAAACTGACATACAAATGGAGCAAAGTTTGTTTCCCCTTTATATTTGAAGTGCCATGTGGTGTAATATTATTTTGCTCCTCTTTTGAAATTTGAAGTGTCCGTGCTTCATTTTTTATTTTTTATTTTTTGATAGGCAAATGTTAGTTGTTAGCTTGTTAAGTTAGTAGGGTGTGAGATTCAAACCTTGCACCCTATAACTCCCAATACCTTTGTCCCACACCCCAAACCACCTGATGTTTGTGCTTCATAACTTGGTCGGGATGAACCCTGATTATCTTTCAATTTGTAATAGCTCAAACCTGGTGCTTTGCTTCATGTTATGCATTGAGGAGGATATTGATTACCTTCGTTTTTTTAGTCTATTAGAATCGTTATTTCTCATTCCTTTTACATGTATTCATTTTTTTTAGACAAACTTTTGTGTGGTTACTGATTACATATACGTTTACACAGCTATGACTTGGACAGTACCAAAGAAGAAAGAGATGTTATAAGAACTCGAAATAGGTAGGCATACAAGTTTGATCCCCAAACCCATGTTCGATCCATTATGTTTCTCCAGTCTTTAAAATTTTATTCTGTTTGTTCAGTTTAACATCATGTTGCTTTTATGCCAAATCTTTAAACACAGAAAGGAATATGAGAAACTCCGCAGACAATGCCGGCAACTGCTAAAGCACAGTAATGGGAGCTTCAAGTTAAATGAAATTGGTGAAATCGGCTTTGAAGGAGATGGTGGAAGTATTATTCAAGATTCAGGTTCTCCTAGTTCTGAGGATGCAACCAGTGCCAGGGATTCACTTTCTAGTGAGGAAAGGAGCCCAGATGTTGAATATTCAGATGATCCATCTTGTGCTCTGTTGGAGGGAGATGATCCATCTAGTGCCCTGTTGGAGGGAGATGATGTTCCTAATGTTAGCAATGCTGACACCTCTGCAGTAGATACGGATTCCTCTGATTCAGACTCCTCGGAAGGTCCTGAGGTAATTCAGGCATTTCCTTCTGATGATCGGGAAGAGATCAATTGCAAGACAACTTCCAAAGAAAATTCTTCTCCCTCCCAAATGAAAGTCCCATCAAAACTACGAACTGATGAAGATTTTGCCACATGGCAACGAATCATCAGACTTGATGCAGTACGTGCCAACACAGAGTGGATGCAACACTCCCACGCCCAAGCTGTTGTACCGGACAGTAGGGCACACCGTTCTGCTGAGGCTGTTGGCTTGAAGGATTATGGTCACCTAGATGCCTGCAGAATCTTTCATGCTGCTCGACTTGTTGCTATTCTCGAAGCATATGCACTGTACGACCCTGAAATTGGCTACTGCCAAGGTATGAGCGATTTACTATCTCCTATTGTTAGTGTTATATCAGAAGATCATGAAGCTTTCTGGTGTTTTGTTGGATTCATGAAGAAGGCACGGCAGAATTTTAGGCTCGATGAGGTTGGTATTAGGAGGCAACTCGATATCGTTGCAAAAATAATCAAGTTTAAGGATGGCCACTTGTTTAGACATTTGGAGAAGCTCCAGGCCGAGGATTGCTTTTTTGTGTATAGAATGGTGGTGGTATTGTTCAGAAGGGAGTTGACATTTGAACAGACTCTTTGCCTTTGGGAAGTAATGTGGGCAGATCAAGCAGCAATCAGGGCAGGTATTGGGAAATCTGCTTGGAGCAGAATTCGGCAGCGTGCTCCGCCAACGGATGATTTGTTGCTTTATGCAATAGCAGCTTCAGTGTTACAGAGGAGGAAATTAATTATTGAGAAGTATAGTAGCATGGATGAGATCATCAAGGAATGCAATGGCATGGCAGGACACCTTGATGTTTGGAAGTTGCTGGATGATGCGCATAACTTGGTAGTCACCCTTCATGACAAAATGAAAATAGAGACATCGTTCCGATGACTGAAGTTGATACTTTCAACTAGTTCATTCATAATATTTAAAAAAGATCCTTACTTCCACGCTGTCAGATTTCTCCTCTGCATCTGAGAATAAGCACTTGAATGCTGAATTTATGAAATCGAAGTCTGCTGCTTGCTTAAACTTGCCACTGCTTATTTACAAAATGTTTTAGTTTCAACAATGTTGGCTTATGCGGGGATGGAAGTTAGCTAGATTTGCACGGCATCTTTTCCTTTTCCTTTTCCTTTCTTTTTTAGTCCCATTGTCCCCATCCTTTTCTTTGTTTTTAAATTCTGATTTGAGACACATCTCGGAGCACCTTTGCGAAAAGCAGGTGAGTAGGTGCATGTAACCGTTGTCCGTTAAATATTATCAGACAAGTATGATGTTGTCTCTTTTGACTGAACTTGTGAGTTATTTGACTCTTTCAGCTGCTGACCAAGTTGCATATCATTTGAGTTTGAGGGGATATACTAGTACGGTGGTTTAGGGATACCAGTTAGACCTATTAAGTGCCTGTTTGTTTCAGATTTGCCGTTGGCGTTGGAATTAATTGAGTTTAACTAGAAATTGTGTTTGGGTAAAAAAACAAAGTGAAAAAAAGTGTGTTGGGAGAGTCTAAAATTGAGTTTTGTGTAAGCAAAAATTTCTAGCTTTTTAATTGAATTTAGATGTTATCTACAAAATTCTACATATTTATACCTCAAAAGTATTTTTACTTTATCATCCACAAATAAAATCAATTCTTCTAAACTTACTTTTAAAATATTGTTATCAAATACAAATCAATTTTTTTAATCTTGATTTTTTCAAAATCAATTCTTCCAAAATTAATTCTACCAAAATCTAAAACAAACGGAACAACTAATGCCTAATGGCCACGTTGGCTCACTTAACCTGGCTATCACTTTGATTTAGTAGGCACAGGCAGGCTTATATAAATTAATGAATATTACCTATATATATATATATATATAATTCCACATTTTTACAATTTCTACTTATTATGGTTAAGATTACATTTTTTTTTGTGCATATTTATACTTCGATATTATCACCTGTAGTGTGAAGTAATATGCATCTTAAATTATACATCAACCATTCTTCATAAACTAATAGCCGCGTGGCTCACTTAACCGGCCTAAGATTTTGTTCTGGGTTGCTTTTCTCCGTGCCCTTTTTTGTTCTCTTATTTGTCTCACTTGGTCCAATATTTAACAATCACTTCCAAAGCTCTCAACTATAATTAGGATTGAATTTTGTATCTGTTGGTGTAACAATGTTCAGTTATCCTATATTAGAAGCGCTTGGCTTCCTAAAATTTTCTGATGTTGCGATAATCATGATTAATAGTGGCGAACTTTTTAATTTGCAGAGTTCATATATATCTACCATATATAATTAATAAAAATGTCTTGGTAACGAGTGCCATAAGAACATTGGTTAAGAAACCCATAAAAGAAAAATTTGTATTTGAAAACTAAGTGTACCACTTTTCAAAATGCCAGATACACTATTTCTTATACAATTTTTCCTTTTTTGGTTCCTTAAATAATATCCTAAGAACACTTGTTAGCATTCTCCTTAATAAAATAAATCCATACAGCCTAGTTGTCTTGAGAGGGTTCACTACACGATAATGTTTATGTTCATAACCCACAAGAATTTGTTTCCATTTTCCTTATTGAATAAGAACCATATGCTATTGTTTTTTCACCCAAATTTTTTTTCATATTAATCAAACTCAAGATAAGAAGCTATGAATAATCATAAAAAAAAAAAAGGATTAAAATTAACAATAGCTTTCTTAGACTTGGTTCTAGTTTGTGTTCTGTTTATTTGTAATCGTGTTTAAGTGTTTATGCCCCCGTAAGGTTCCTCACTTCACGTTGAAGTGTCTTGTTTTTTCCCTTTCATTATCTCCTTGTGGAGTTCCTGCTGGTAGCCATACCTTCATTTTTGTCTGTTTAACCATTTTCTTGCCTTCTTTTGTTGTTTTCTCATCACATCTATAACTTCGACTTAACTTTTTTTCCAACAACAATTGACCTTAAGGACATATCAATCACATCTTACCTGAGTTGCAAGTTGCAAGCCATGGATATTCAAGTTGTGGCTTTTAGTAAATCCCAGGGTAGATTCTTTGCTGTATTTTTAGAGAAAAATTGTTGTCCTTTGTAAGATTGAGCAGTCTTCTAAAAATTGTGTTACTCAGTTCATATTATGGTCTAAATTATTGATGAAAAAAAATGAGTAGCAGCCTAAGAGCTCCACAAGATTTCTCACTATGGTGGCAACCAAGGCATGATGGACGAATTGATGCCCTGAACTGAGATAGTGAGACAAGAACCATTTCATAAACTTAGCTATCACCCTCCGAGGAAGGTGAACTCATTTATCACCAAGCAAGTTGCCTTAGCATGATCCTACTTGAATTTAGATACACCAACCATCAGGTGCAAGGCAGTGTTATTACATTGGACCACTGAATGTTCACATGTTCATATAAAGAAGAAATTGAAGGACACCTCCCAAGGGCACAAATTAAGCTGAGTCAAGTGATGCTTAGAAAAGAGGATGAAAGAAAAGAAAATATTAATGAAGCATCGGTGCTAGGACCTTATCATCCAATATAAAATTATTCAGTAATGACACTAGAACCATAGCTAAAGAAAGTTGGAAAAGATTGGCTTACTGAATCCCGATACAATGGTCAAACACCATAAATAAACTAAACACTGTCCTTTTCATGGCCATGTATAGAAAAGCTAACAGACCCTACACAAGGGTCCAATGTAATTAAGGAGGGTCTACTCTTTCTTGGTGTAGTGTCGGACCGCAAAAGCTAAGGCCAATATCAGGAGAGGGACCAGGAACTGCAAAATCTTGATCACAAATTCAGGAGTCTTGTCAGGATTGTACTGAGTTTGCTGAGGTGGAATGTTGTAGGTCCTCTTTAGTGGGACGGTTGATGGATCAATCTCACCAATATAATATTTGTCCATCATTTCTTTAGCAGAATCACTGTGTCCCACATCTTCAAAATCAGTGGTTGCATCCTTCCCTGTAATGCATAGAGTATAATCAATATGGTGTTACCCTTTGGTTCTTTCACTAATACTCTTCAGATGATATAAGCATACCTGTTGCAGATAGCAAAACTTCATCACCTCCAGGATGGTCATCCATAAAAGGGGTGACATCATACACCTAATATGGTTGAAACGCATAAAGTTGTTAAGTGGCAGAAATTAACATCATAACATACAAGAACCGAATCCTCTACTTCAATTTTTGGGTCTTGAACCAGAACTAAGTTCAAAAGTTACATTTGCAGCTAAAAAATTCTTAGATTAACCTATGGCCCAACGGTTACCATCCATGCCATTATACATGGGATGGATGGGATTATGCACTCTGCCGGGTGTTTGAATAGCCTCAAATCCAGCCATTGTGTTGTACCCTCTCGCTTACTGTTTAAAATAGTGAAAGTGGGTTTCTTTATGCTAAATGTCCATTGATAGGGACCTAGAATAAACTAAGTGTAAGTAGAAAGAGGGGTTGCGATGCAGGGGATTATGACCAAGAGAGAGAAAATGAAAAGGTTCCTAACTAGTGAGGTGGGGAGTGCGTGAGTATGGTGTGGATTGTAAAAGGGGATATAAAAAAGAGTGAGAGAAAGGGGGGGTAGGCTGGAATCGGGATTGGGACTTGGGAGAGACTAGGCACTCTCTAATTGCCTAGGCTATCTTTCTTTGTTTCTGCATTTCCTTTCTGTAACTCAGGACCTGATATCTCTTTGATACAGGCCTGATTTCCTCGATAATACAGTTTTACATTCAGTTTTCCCTTCATTTTCGGGTTCCTAACATCCATATGGGCCAATGTCTTGTAGAGGGGATGGGTTAGTGGAAGGCAGCATTAAGTTGTATGAAAAGTGCAACAAGGTTACATGAATACTATAGCTAATAAAAGAATCTAGCTAATATACAGGAGGATTGAGGAAGAATACCCCTCCAAGCATTATTGACAAACATCTTGCAGTTTAAGATAGGAACACAAACAGCATGCATAAAAGAGAATGCTGCCATGCTATTGCCACGAGTAATGAACATTCTCCCCATTAATGGTAAGTTTGGGAGGTGACAGCTAAGGTGGGAGATTTAGACATGTCTCTTCAACTTAAAACTTTGACCCCATCTTCATCTCTCTGATTTCCCTGCCTGTCTCACACAGCTTTGACGACCAGACACCTTTCCCTCTGTCATGGTTGCATCTTCAATCAGGGGCTGTGCCTTAGCCTTCACCCACCACCTAACACAAACAACAACCTTCATTACCTATCCACCATTGTCACTGTGATACCAAAAAACCAGTACCCACTACAAATCCCATCTTCACTTTGCTCCCATCGAAAACAGAAAAGAAAGGTGTCATAGGCAACCCTCTCAAGCATACCACCACGCCAGACCCGTCGTGCGAGTCGTCCGGTCGCCGAGCGCCGCCTTGGTCCAACCACCCTTCACCGTGTGATCCAAGTTTGCTCCCATCGAAAACAGAAAAGAAAGGTTCGTGACACCAGAGGCAGCCCTCTCAAGCAGACCCGTCATGCAAGTATTCCGGTCGCCGAGCACTGCCTTGGTCCAACCACCCTTCACCGTGCGGTCCAAGTTTGCTCCCATCGAAAACAGAAAAGAAAGGTTCGTGACACCAGAGGCAGCCCTCTCAATCAGACCACGACTCCAACCACAACAAGAAGTTGTTGCAAAGAATGATTTTGCAGTGGGTATTGGTTTTTTGGTATTGCAGTGACAATGGTGGAGGTTGATGATGAACATTTGGGGAATTTGATGGGTGAAGTGAGGAAGAGTTTGGGAGGAAGAAGTGGAATGGGTTGACGAGATTGTTGCTTCCGGAGGACGATACAATGGTCATGGTGTGGAAGAGTGAGAGAGGATGCATGGAGGGGGAGAGGCGGCGGGAGGCTCCGAAGACACTGTGGGGGTGGGGGGTGAGAGAGGGGGAAGTGAGAGAAAAGGGGAAGGGATGAAAAGTTTTAAAAAAATGCAAAGAAGGGCCTCTCTAGATCTCACATGGTGGGCCACTTCTCGATGTCGCTCACCCTAGAATTTACCCTTGTTTGGATATTTAAATCCTCACAACTCACAAGTTCACCAAATTGGGCGAGGTTTATATAAAAAACTTCCCCTCCTAAACCTCCCATCCAAACATTAAATAAACCTTTAGGTGAATCCAAATTTTTCATGCATACAAAGATATCCAATTGAAAATTGAAAAAGCCCCTAAAGAATCAAAAGCATGTGAAAGGAACTACCTGGAGACTAAAGAGGATTTCTTGGTATTTCTATATCTATTCCTATCACACATGTTTATCTGTTTGTGAGAGATCCCAGTATCAAAGCTACTGAATTCAAAACCACCACCATAATTGATATGATAATTTAAATAATAGTAACCTGCACAACGCAGGCTGCTACCCAACTGGTAATGCACATATGAACAGCCTCTTAGACTCTATAGTTATCAATAAATGACATAGACTAACAATATGGCAAACCCAAACCACACAAAGCAACAAGCAAAGCATCGAAAGAAAGCCCAGATGGCAGTAGCAACACATTTGTCAAAGGGAACTTCTGAGGTAGTTTTTTTAATATAATCTTTGCATAAAGATGCGTAAAGCTTCTTATATATTCAGAGGCAGATAGAGAGCAAGAGACGGTATGTTGCTACAAAATCATCATTGCATGTAATTAGAATTTCTTCTGATTATTTGTCAACCAGATGTTATTTCAAGCACTTTCTTACATGTAAATAGAATACTGTCAGGATACTATGTAAAATGATGATCCATGTTATTGCCTGGTCATCCATAAGAAAGTAGCATAGTTTAAAATTACAGCAGCTATGTAGCTGGGGGTGTTTGGATTCAGGTGCAACAATGAGATTCTAACTCAAGGTGTAGAAATGTAAAACATGTCATGAAGGAAACGAGTTTTAATCTGCAATATATCAGATAAATTGAACCGTTTTTATACTGGAATAAATTACAAGTTACAACCACAAATAAATTTTGACTATGCAGTCAATCATTTTAATATATTGAAAAAAAGCTGCAGCCATGAAGAAATATAATATTGTACAAGTACAGAAGTCGATGTCTGGACAGAAAGCTTAAATTTGTTATGCAAACATAGCCTAAACAAAACCCAAATAACATTCACCAATCACCATTAAAAATAGGAAATCCAAGTGAAAGATTAAAAAAATTTGTAGCAAAAGAAACCAGAGATAAAACAAGTTCTCTAAACATGCTACTGCAAAAAGGAATATCCTGCAAAGATACAAATGCACAAGATCAAGCAAGACAAAAAAAAGACCAAAGCAACCATAATAAATCAGGACATAATAAGACATGCATGAGATCCAACTGATCATAATTTATCACCAAAAATTGAACCAAACGAGGTATTTAAATTCCAAGAAGTTAACAAACTTCTCATGCAAATTCCATTATTGATTATAGACATCTTAGCAGGGTTTTAAATTGCAGCTGCACCACAACCGCATAGTTTTCCCTCCAATTTTCCACAATTGTGGTAAACGCAACATATACATGACTACAATCACAATTTAAAACCGTAATTTAAGACCTTACATCTTACTCAACTCGAACTATTCTATGTCTTAAATCAGTAAACTTTTTTAAAAAAATGCTAAAAGCCCTGATTTTTTGTTTTTCTGTGTGAAAAACTTCAGAGAATCAATCATCCACGGAAAACTATAAATCCTTAAAAAAAAAAAAAATACCTTCCCGGAAATGATAAGCCAGCAATCTTTGGTCTGATTGTGTTTTGCCACCTCTTCGAAAGTGTGAAATTTCCGATCTGAAGCCATTTTTTTCACTGCAAAATCAAAATAAAATAAACATCCCAAAAAAATTCAAGTCAGACCCACGAAAAAAGTTTGTTTTTTAATTCGGGGCATGGATAAAAATCGGATCTAAAGAATCAAGAAAGGGAACAATAATCAACATCTCAAAAAGAGAATAACAATAAATCAAAAAAAGCGAATTTTATTAATAGATGGAATAAAAAAAAAAAGGTTGGAAATTTAGAGATGGATTGATACGAAGGAAGCGTGGGGGATAAAGAGATTCTTCATGGTCAACAATGCTTACCAGAGAGATAGAGATACCTTTTGCTTTGTTCTCTGTGTGTTGATGCCGAATGCCTAATAGCGTCAAATCTCACTCTTTGGGGACTGCTGAACAAGCTGTTATATTTATATACATGCCACCTACTTTACACACCACAATAACACCCACGTGGTTTATTCAAATTACATAATTGACCATCCCTCTATCAACGATAATAATGTGAAAATAAATTCTAGATATAAAATGTTTTTTTCAATTTTTAAGATGTTTCCTTTTCTTTCTTTTTTCTCTTCTGTATGGGCAAGATGGATACCAGAGCATCCATACATAAACCCGTGCCTATTGCATTTCGAGAGCAATTACTTCTCTTCGTATTCATATTCATTAAGCGGATGATTAAGTAATTAACTTATCATTATGAATAACTTTTATGGATATTCATTAAGTCAATACTCATTATCATCCCTACTGACAATAACTCCATAAAGAGATAACTAAAGGATAGCAGATAAAGGAGGAAGAAAGAAGACACTTCAACGAATTATAAATTTATATAGCATTAAAAGTATTGGACTCTTAAAATAATTAAATTATAAGACATACATATAATAATATGTGATGAACTTGATTTTAATATATTGTCCGTGTAAATTTTTTTATACTATTAACTAATCATAAATCACTATATGCATGACTTTTAATATAGTTGTGATACGAAACAAATTTTTTTAATGATGTGATAATTTATTATTAATTGACAACATAAAAGTACTTTTCACCGACAATACATACAAATTCAATCAATATGATTTGTTGATAATTATAAGTTTTTTTTACATTACATGTATATCAATATTAAATTCAAAAATTAAACACATCGTTAACTTAATATTTTTAAAAAATGTAACTTTTTTCCGGTCTTTCAACATAGTATATAGAGATGGTAATAGGGCAGTACGAGTATGGGTAGTAATCCCCCGCCACATACCCCATCGGATGAAAATTCACGATGTATCCGTCCTATACCCGCACAGGTATCTGTTAGTTGGATATTTAGCGGATTTTATGAAAAAATCACAAATATCACGGATATCCATAAATATTCATAAACTAAAAAAAATGGGGGATACAAATTTTAACCAAAATTGAAAGAGTACACAGTATTAAACATGTTGCACAACTAAAAGCAACCTAAACAAATAAAGGCACACATATGCCCATAAAAACTATCTTGCCAAAAATCATAGAAAACAATACTGGGATGAGTTTAAATCCAAATCAAACCAAGTAGAGGCAATATAATGTAGTTATTGAACACATGGTGCTCTAGTTGTTATTTCCTTTAAAAATAAGTAAAACCCAAGTTTGGTGTGAAACTCGGGGCCGACGAGGGTGGGGAGTGGTCGCCGGTACAAGAAGGCACAGACAAGGAGTGGCTCCTGGCAGGCTTCTAGACGGAGGGACACATGAATGAACCGGTTACACACTCAAATGAGAGGGATCCCGAGGCTGCGTAGTTATGAGACTATACAGTTGAGGATGACTTATATGAATTGATTGATATCATCTATACTAACAAGATGCATCTTCTTTTCGGGAGCCCATCACTTAAGAACTCCACAGTTAGGCATGCTTGACTTGGAGCAATTTTGGGAAGGGTGACCTCCTGGGAAATTTTCCCAGGAAGCGTGAGTGAAGACAAAGCATGCTAAAAAGATTTGTGTTTGTTTGTGGGGACAGTCGCCAATCCATAAAGTAGTCTGTGATGTTACAAATGATATCAGAGCGGCATCTCTCCTAGTGCGGTGTGGTTCGGGGACGAACCAAGCGGAAGCTGGTGGGCAAGTGACACCCGGGGCCGACGAGGGCGGGGAATGGTCACCGGTACAAGAAGGCACGAACAAGGAGCGGCTCCTGGCAGGCTTCTAGGCGGAGGGACACATGAATGAATCGATTACACACTCGAATAAGAGGGATCCTGAGCCTGCATAGGTATGGGACTATACATTTGAGGATGGCTTATATGAATTGATTGGTACTACCTATACTAACAAGATGCATCTTCTTTTCGGGAGCCCGTCACTTAAAAACTCCACAGTTAAGCGTGGTTGACTTAGAGCAATTTTGGGTTGGGTGACCTCCTGGGAAGTTTTCAGAAGAAGCATGTGAGTGAGGACAAAGCATGCTGAAAAGATTCGTGTTTGTTTGTGGTGACAGTCGTCAATCCATAAAGCCGCTTGAGATGTTACAAATAGTATCAGAGCGACACTTCTCCCAGTACGTTGTGGTTCGGGGACAAACCAAGCAGAAGCTGGTGGGAATGTGACACCCGGGGCCGACGAGTGCGGGGAGTGGTCGCTGGTGCAAGAAGGAACGAACAAGGAGCGGCTCCTGACAGACTTCTAGGCGGAGTGACACATGAATGAATCGATTACACATTAATAATATTATTTTTTGCCCCCACAAAATAAATTGATTTTGCCCCCATAAGTTAAATTTATTTGAATGAATATAAAGAGTTTAATTGATACGCATAGTCAATGTAAAGTTGTAAAGTTTTTTACACTATGAACTAATCATAAATCATGATATGAGTGACTTTTAAGTAGTTAGGATAATAGTCAAGCATTTTTAATGATGTGTCGATTTATAATTGATTAACAGTGTAAAAAATATTTACACTAATAATGTATACCAATTACTCATTAAAAAAAACAATGCATACCAATCAAATCCATATAAAAAAAAGTCATTTGAAATAAAAGAGAGAAATTTTGGTATTTATGGAGGGTTTTCAAATATTTTGAAATCTCAACATGTAGTACTTTACCACCTTTTACATATTATTCTTTGGTCCTTTCCCACTATATATCCTTGTATGGCAAGCTTAAATCCAAGTGAGTCATTTTTGTATTTGATAAGAATATTGGAATGCACAATCCCATGGGCCAGGTGGTGAATGCTTGTTTGATTACATGTATAGAGAAATTTTTGTTTCGGTGTTCGAAATGAAAAAAAATCATTCCAACATTTTTAAAATATGAAAATACGTAAACGAACAATATTTTCAAAAAATCATCCATGAGATTATGTACTTTGTAATAGTTTGTCATATTTTTCTTTTATAAAAGTATTTATAGACTTATTTTGCCCCTATTAAAGAAAGTTTCTGGATCCGCCACTGCCTCTAAACACATAGAATCACTGTTCTAAGCGCATAGAACCTCTTGTTGAGCTTTTGTACTAAAAGATCATGTGGTGGGGACCAAAAAAAAGTCTCAGAAAGGAGGGACAAAACCAGTAAATAGCATAGAGGAACCGTTGAATCATGCTGAATCGAAGACGCTGAGGAGGAACAAACTCAACCAAAGGTTTTGTGTGCTTAGAGGAGTGGTTCCTCTATGTTGACCATTGAAAAAATTGACATATATTGATATAAGGACCAAATTTGCAACATTGAAAAACAGGTGGAACAAATATACACGAAAAAAACTTCGGGATCAAAATCGCACATAAATAAACAATAGTAGGGGATCGAAATTACAATTAAGCCAAAATATTTATACCGATAATATGTACAAATTAAATTTATATTTTTTAAATGAGAATCTATATTTTTGTGGAATTGGATTTCATAATAATTTGATTGGAGTGGCGATTAGACAAGACTTCATCCAAAATGACTATATGATGGTTATGTAAAACTTTATCAAGAGCAACGAGTTCAAGATTATTATTTTTTTTAGATAAGCAACGAGTTCAAGATTAAAACTTTTAATATGTAGGTAAAGTTCATCCGAATCATTTTGGACTCTAACCCTTCATTGTAACCAAAAATAAAAGGTCATCCGAATCATAATATACTATTCTACTCTCACTACGATCTATCATTGTTGGGTAACGATAGCTTTAAGTTACAATTGAGTATTACCATACATATTTTAGATGTCTATATGAATTTGGATCTTTTAAATTATGAGACGTATCACTTAATTACGGTCTAAAATATTTTTATGTATAACATTTTTTATTTTTTTATGATTTCATTTTCTTGTTTTCATTATTTTATATAAAAATTTAAAAATAAATATTAAAATTTTAAAAATTAAAATATTATACAATTTTTATAATTATTATTAAAATCTTATCCGCTTAAAAAAAAAAAAATCAAACCTCACCTAAAAGCATCTCTTTCTTTTAATATTTGTTTTTTCAACAACAAACCTATTGATGGTAAAACGTGGGAACGACAGGGATCGCCACTTAATGAAAAAGTAATAAATAAAAAGTTAAATAATGTAATTTATATCTATATCTGAAGTCTGGTGGGTTAACCAAACCTCTTGGTCCAACGGTGATAAGGTCTGTTCTGGGGCATTCTATAATTTGACTCGATTTGTTATCGGGTTCGATTTTTAGTAACGTGAAAATAATGTTTGACCAGCGGAAGCCATACCCAAAAACAGTGATTAGTCCTTCGTTGACAGCATTAGAATACACTCACTTTAGACTAAAAAAAAAGTTTGGTGGGTAGGTGTAATCATAATGCATTGATTTAAATCAATGTTTTAATTTTAAAATTCTTTTCAATTGATTATGATTAATTGGAAATATGGGTGGTTTATCAGTTTTCATATGTCAAAATGAATTTACATATGGAATATAATCCAAAAAATTATTAAAATATATAAGTAATAATTAATCATATATAACTATCATTTTAATTAAATAGTCAATTTGTTTCATTAGTTTCATCTTTTATTATTTTATTACTATTTTTTATATTATTTGTGAACATGCAAATAGGGAAGAATACATTTTTTATTATAAGTATAGATTTTAAAACTCCTTTATTGATAAAAGCATCTTCAATAATGTACCTCATTAGAGTTGCTTAACTTCTTTTTTTTATGGGTCCTATGTTTTACCATTTTTTATTTTATATTACTTTATGCAACTGAACATTTCAATGAGGCAATCCTAAAATATTCACCAAATAGTTCCCACAAATCACTCACATTTTTATTCACAATTTTTGTTTCAATTTTCTGATAAAGGTAATCAATGCAATTCTCTATTTTTTTTCTCTTCTGTTTTTATTGAGGGTTCTTATATAAGAACTGGATGTCTATAGAGACAACTCTTACAAGCAACTCATATCCACTCAAACTTACTTTAATGTGCAATAATGCTAAATTGACACAATTTAGTGGACAACATACTGATGCATCAGATGAAACTGATCTATGTGTCTGGCGGCAAGACCAGAAGCACTTTTTTCTTTTTCTTTTTTTTTAAATTTAATTTTTTTTTGTAAATAATTTTTTTGATTAAGTATGTGTCAATATCTGGTGAACGGGATACAAATATCTGGTGAATGTCTTCAAATATGTGGTGAATGCCCATACTAAAACGAAGTTTTGGATGCCTTAGATTATCTGGTGAACGTAGTTCAATTATCTGGTGAATGCCTTTAAATATGTGGTGAATGCTCATACTAAAACCAAGTTTTGGATGCCTTAGAGTATCTGGTGAACGTCGTTCAATTATCTGGTGAATGCATTCGAATATCTGGTGAATGCCCATACTAAAACCAAGTTTTGGATGCCTTAGATTATCTGGTGAACGTAGTTCACTTATCTGGTGAATGCCTTCGAATATGTGGTGAATGCCTATACTAAATTAGCTTGTGGATGCCTTAGATTATCTGGTGAACGTAGTTCAATTATCTGGTGAATGCCTTCAAATATGTGGTGAATGCCCATACTTAATCAAAAAATTTATTTACAAAAAAAATTTAAATTTAAAAAAAAAAAAATTGTGTTACAATCTCAAGATAAATGGTCTTTCTAATCTTGCATCATGCGGACTGTTCATACGGTGTACCGTATGTTGTATGCCAAAGTGTGTCAAATTAGCATAACTGGGTATAATTGTGTATGGAACATATGCTTAACTCTATGCAAACCTTAGGCTAAAATATCCTTTTGGTCCCTTAACTTATTTTCTAGATTCAGTTTAGTCCCTTAACTTTTAAAATGTTCAATATGGTCCCTTAACTTATTTTGTTTAGTCCCTTAACTTTTAAAATGTTCAATAGGGTCCCTTAACCTATTTTTTAGATTCAGTTTAGTCCTTTAACTTTTAAAAGATTCAATTTGGTCTCTTAATTTGTGTCTGTTGACCTAAATTAGTCCTCTCAGTCAATAAGTCGGTAACGGTGTTAAATTTTTGAGATCGGGTTGAAACCCACTAATAATTTAAAAGGACTAATTTGAAACAAGTTAACAATTTAAATGACCAATTTAAAACTCATTTAAATCATAAGGAACCAAATTGAAACTCATTTAACACTGCTATTGACTTTGTTGACGGAAAAGACTAACTTAGATTAACAAAAACAAATTAAAAAACCAAATTAAACTTTTTAAAAATTAAAAAATCAAACTTAATCTGAAAAATAAGTTAATTGACCAAAATCATAATTTTTAAGATATCTTTTGAACGCAGCCCTTCCAATTGTACACTGCGGACTAGCATTTTTTATTGTCATTTTTTTATTGATAGCATTGACATTTTATTTTTGAAACGACGGTCGAGACCCGATTCATACCTAATGCCATTTACCAAAAAAGATTTGGTACGGTAATAAACGAACTGCATTTTTTTTGAAAAAGATTATGATTTAAATTTTAAAGAAAATAATAATTTTGAATTTTTTAATCATAAGCATTTAAAGAGCTAGTCTCATTCTCATATCATAGCAAATAAAAACATGGTGAAATATATTGATCGAAGACCAAAACGAACACCCAAAACAAATTTTAACTCTTCTAATAAGGTCAAATTGTGAGTTCTAGAGGGAAAAAAAATACTTGACCAGTTGACCATACGAAATGAATGAAGAAAGAAAAGGAAATTAAGTAGAATAGTCTACAACTTCCAAAAGAAAAGTTGAATAGGCATGCGATGTGTTTTTTTTTCTTCTTCTTGACATAAAGATGAGAGAAATATAATTAATTAATTATCATAAATAATTTTATTAACTTTAGTTGATTTTATTATTTTTTTACGTTTGCCTCTCATATACATAATTATTTATAAAAAAAAATATTTGAGATTGTTGATTCTCATTTACAACTACCAATTAAACAATCGTGATAGTCACCATTCAAAAACTCTACTCTCTTTTTCCCCCACTTTCTTCTCTTATTTCTTTCTTTTATACAATTAAACAAAGAGTTAAACTATTAGACGCATAGATGTCATGATATTATGAAATGCATAGATGTCATGATATTATGAAATGACTTCCTCTGCAAGTCTTTAAATCCTTTTCATATTTATAAATAAAAAATAATTTAAATTGATATGAAAAATAACAAAAACGGGAAATAACAATAGTTTTTATCGTTATAAAATAAATGATTTGTGTATCTTTCTCATACACATTCAACCTTTTCAAAGTCTAATAATTAAAAAGACATTAAAAGCACTTTGATTATTGTACGTATGCTTTTGATTGTGGATGACAACCTAATATTATATTCATTTTGATTTTAATTATTTTATTTATCTATTTCAAATTTCAAATTTCAAATCTATACAACATATGAACTAATCCTCATTTGGAGGAAAGTATGGACATGTGTCACGAAATGGCTTTCTCTGCAAGCCTCTAAATCCTTTCTAGATTTAGAAATAAAAAAATAATTTAAATTGATATTAAAATATTTAAATTGATATGGAAAATAACAAAAATGGGAAATAACAATAGTTTTTATTGTTATAAAATAAATGATTTATGTATCTTTCTCATACCCATTCAACCTTTTCAAAGCCCAATCTATACAATATATGAACTAATCCCCATTTGGAGCAAAGTATGGACAGGTGTCAAGATGTCATGAAATGGCTTCCGATCCTCTGCAAGCATCTAAATCCTTTCCATAATTAAAAATAAAAAATAATTTAAATTGATATTAAAATATTTAAATTGATATGGAAAATAACAAAAATGGGAAATAACAATAGTTTTATTGTTATATAATAAATGATTTATGTATCTTTCCCATACCCATTCAACATTTTCAAATCCCAATCTATCTATACAATATATGAACTAATCCCCATTTGGAGGAAAGTATGGGTAGGTGCCACGATGTCATGAAATGGCTTCCTCTGCAAGCCTCTAAATCCTTTCATTATTTAGAAATAAAAAATAATTTAAATTTATATTAAAATATTTAAATTGATATGGAAAATAACAAAAATGAGAAATAACAATAGTTTTTAATGTTATAAAATAAATGATTTATGTATCTTTCCCATACCCATTCAACCTTTTCAAAGCTCAATCTATCTACACAATATATGAACTAATCCCCGTTTGGAGGAAAGTATGGATAGGTGTCATGATGTCATGAAATGGCTTCCTCTGCAAGCCTCTAAATCCTTTCCATATTTGGAAATAAAAAATAATTTAAATTGATATTAAAATATTTAAATTGATATGGAAAATAACAAAAATGGGAAATAACAATAGTTTTTATTGTTATAAAATAAATGATTTATGTATCTTTCTCATACCCATTCAACCTTTTCAAAGTCCAATCTATACAATATATGAACTAATCCCCATTTGGAGGAAAGTCTGGACAGGTGTCACGATGTCATGAAATGGCTTTCTCTGCCAGCCTTGAAATCCTTTCCATATTTAGAAATAAAATATAATTTAAATTGATATTAAAATACTTTAAATAATATGGAAAATAACAAAAATGGGAAATAACAATAGTTTTATTGTTATAAAATAAATGATCTATGTATCTTTCCCATATCCATTCAACCTTTTCAAAGCCCAATAATTAAAAAGACATTAAAAGCACTTCGATAATTGTACATATGCTTTTGATTGTGGATGACAACCTAATATTATATTCATTTTGATTTTAATTATTTTATTTATCTATTTCAAATTTCAAATTTCAAATCTATACAATATATAAACTAATCCTCATTAGGAGAAAAGTACGGACAAGTGTCACGATGTCATGAAATGGCTCCCTCTGCAAGCCTCTAAATTCTTTCCATATTTAGAAATAAAAAATAATTTAAATTGATATAAAAATATTTAAATTGATATGGAAAATAACAAAAATGGGAAATAACAATAGCTTTTATTGTTACAAAATAAATGATTTGTGTATCTTGCCCATACCCATTCAACATTTTCAAAGTCCAATAATTAAAAGACATTAAAAGCACTTTGATAATTGTACATATACTTTTGATTGTGTATGATATAATACCCCGATTTTTCCGCTTTCTAAGATTGATATAAATATAAATAAACGTTTATATTTTTATATGAAACTTAGAAAATTGATTTTGGGATAACTAAAGTTATATTCATATCGTACTTATTTTTATAAGTATATGGTGAAATTTTTGGTTGAAAATTCAGACGGAACCCGATCTGCGTTTTTACTAGCAATAAGATTTTACTGATAAGAAAACCTAATTTTGACCCGAGAACGAAATGAATAGATTTTATATCTCATTTCCAAAGATATAGGTTATTTTGAAAATTTTCAAAATAAATAAGTTATTATACTCGATTCGGGCGTAAAACCCTAAATCGCGTAATCGACGGAGTCGAGAACGGACGTGCAGGGACAAAACCTGACATCGGATGATGAGACCTCTTGCCACCTAGGATGATGATTCACATGTATGAGTCACCCATGTCATGATTACTTTTTACAAAATATCTAGATATTTCTTTAAACTAGTGTAAATACCATTTTGCCCTTGGACGATTTTACCCTTGAACTTTCATCGAAATGATAAGTTTGCCCTACAATTTGTGGACACAAATCAGCCACATACTCACTCATTTATCACCACATGTTGGTCATAATTACTTCTTGGGAAATGACCATTTTGTCCTTGTGTTGTCATAATACCACAAAAATGTCATTTTGTGAGATTACTACTTTGTCCTTGAATTTTTGTGTGTTGGACCCTTTTACCCCTCAAAGGCCACGACCCTAGGCAGCCAATAAGCCCATTTTCACTTCTATAAAAGGCCATCTTCATTTTCTCCATCAAGCTTTGCCATTTTTGCCATTAAAGCTCTAAGTTGCCATAGCTTGATTTTGTGAAGGAAGTAGGAGATTTCTTGCTCATTTCTTGATTCCAAGAGGTAAACCTTACTCATCTTCCATATTTAGCATCATGTTCTTCATTTACTTTCATGATTTAAAGCCTTAATCATCTTTTCCAATTTCTAGATCTAGAACTTTGAAAAATCATAGTAAATCATAGAAAAATCCTAAAAATGTGAAACCAATTTCTATGATCATATTACCCTCTCTATATTCCAGATCCAAGAGTGTGCATAAAAATAAATTTTCGTGCCTAGTTGACCTAAAGAGGTAGAACCTATGCCTTGGTGGTGGGGGGGGGGGGGGGGGATTTTGTTCATTTTCTTTACATGATCCAATCTTATAAGTTATGTAGGTATTGGATCTATGTTGTTTGAAATGAATCGAGGTCTCTAAGCTAATTTAGTTTTCATGGCTGAAATTTAATTGTTTGAGGATTGGAAGATTTAATTTCAATCTTTGTACAATGATCATTGATTTAGGGTTTTAAGTAACTATGAATCATTAATCCAAGAGTTTAGGAATTTTAGAGATTTCTAACCCCAAAGTCAGCCCTTGGTCGAAACCAACATGTAGGATTTTAGGCTTGATTTAGTTGTTTGTTTGTTGATTGAGTGTTATGTTTAATGAAGGATAAGCTAGATTATCGTGTACGTGCATTGACGGTTTCCAGATTCACGATGAAGTTTTAAATCGGAAGCTAAGTTCTTCGAGAGGTAAGGGGAGCTTACCTGAGGGATTTTTCTCAATTACCATTTGCTTGTAGTGTGGTCTGTATAATTTATATGTGGTTGTGGTTATTTGTTTATGTTGGTTACGTTGTGTTGTTTATCTGTGCATCGGTGATTGATCTGCTTTTAATTTATTTAATTATCTGCAGTTGTATATTATATTACTATGATGCATGATCTGCCTGGTGATATAATTCTGATAATTGTTGTTGAGTGTTGTTTGAGAAGTCTGACAATGGTCAGTGCACTACCGATTAATCAGATAAAAGCTTTAATAAGTTGTGTAAATTATATTCAATGTTTTATGGGAAATGTTGGAATATAATAGAGGTGGAAAATATTGTTTTGGAAAAATAGTGAGTTTTGAGAGATATTATTATTTTAATGATTTATTAGTGTAAAAGTAATTTATGAGTCACGGTAAGGGCGTAACCGTTAAATTATTTTTGTACTGCTAATTTTTACGTAAGAAATTCCGTAATATTATAAAAAGTTATTTTGTGAAATTAATATTCGAAAATACCTTATTTATTATATAAGAAAATTATTTTAGAAGAAATATCAAAGTTTGACTTAAAAACGTTTTCTTTGAAAATGCTCAACGACGGCAAGTTTCGAAATTATTTACGGTGAGAGTTTGAAAACAACAATACTTATTTTGAGAAGAGATTTAATCTCAATTGATTTATTTTTTTTAGAGTTGAAGTTTCAGTAAAAGAATTCTTGATGATTTGACGTTTTACAAACGAATTTCAAGTAGAAAGGATTTTCTGTAAATGAGTTTTACTCAATGACGTATTTCCAGTAACTTGGATAAGTTGCGGAGATCTTATTTTGGATTTGTTTTTCACAGAATGAAAATGACGTAAACGACGATATGGAACTTAGTAACCGAGAGGTCGGGGTACTAGTGTTCTTATGACGCTATAGACTTGGTGTTTGGTAGGTAGACGGTGTGTCTGCTTCACGAAGTAATAAACGATGGTAAAAGATTAATGATGTTTTCTATTACCACGAACCTAAGACTGGTGCATCGGTCTAGAGGTTTCGATTAAGCACTCGGACTTTGAAGTCCTGTGTTATTAATGAAAGTTTTAAAATGTTAAAACTATGTTGGTCGTAAGCTTTGAGCTTCGGCAAAGGAAAGATTGAACGCAAAGAAAAATGACGAGAACAAAGTGTTTTACATGCATATTCGGCAGACATGCCTACCGAGTTAATCATGGTATCTTAAGGATATTCATGTCTCGACGTATTGTTAATCATGGTATCTTTATGATATTCATGTAATCGACGTATTAATTGTGCCTTTGGGCAATCGACGTACAATGACAAACCATAAATCGTCGTTCTCACCGTGCCGGACAGTGGGCTATGGTAAAATCGACGTGCCTCTTTTGGCAAAATCGACGTGCATCTGTTGGCAATCGAGCTCGATCAACTCATTTTAAATGACGTTGGGGATCTCCAGAGATTAAGTGTGAATGTTTAGATGATGTATTGAAGTGTTCATGCATAGTTTCCAACATTGATGTTTGGGGCGTGGAACCCATTGATAAACTGTATGCTATAATATGGATTGCTTATGTTGTTATAAACATGTATATGTGTATGTGTATTTTTTTGTGTCGAGCATTTAGTTGTTGTGTTAAATCCATATATTGGCGTCTCACCCTTACAAACATAGCAGAGCCGCACAAGGGGTATGATTTCTACAAGAAGAAGAAGACTGTCTGGTTCGGGGCATGCTGTTGCTGCTTCTATTGGTTGTAGCATCTGTTAGTTACGACCAACTTAGGTCCTATTGAGTTATATTATATTTTGAGAATAAACTAAACTGATAATGATCTAGGTGTGAAAACATATGAGGCAATATAGTTGTATAACTTATATACATTATGTATTTAAGTGTGATTTGATTACGTTATTGTTGTTATAGGGTTAAAAAGAAGGAAACAAAATTTCACCATATTTTAAAAAGAAAAACGTTGAGAAAACATTATTTTCCGAAAGCAACCAGGAAATTAAGTTTTATTTCCGCAAACGGGTAATCATGGGATGACCCGAGTTAGGGTGTCACATATGACAACCTAATATTATATTCATTTTGATTTTAATTATTTTATTTATCTATTTCAAATTTCAAATTTTAAATTTCAAATCTACACAATATATAAAATAATCCCTATTAGAAGGAAAGTATGGACAGGTGTCACGATGTCATGAAATGGCTCCCTCTGCAAGCCTCAAAATTCTTTCCATGTTTAGAAATAAAAAATAATTTAAATTGATATGGAAAATAACAAAAATGGGAAATAACAATAGCCTTTATTGTTATAAAATAAATGATTTGTGTATCTTTCCCATACCCATTCAACCTTTTCAAAGTCCAATAATTAAAAGACATTAAAAGCACTTTGATAATTGTACATATGTTTTGATTGTGTATGACAACCTAAAATTATATTCATTTTGATTTTAATTATTTTATTTATCTATTTCAAATTTTAAATTTCAAATCTACACAATATATAAAATAATCCCTATTAGAAGGAAAGTATGGATAGGTGTCACGATGTCATGAAATGGCTTCCTCTGCAAGCATATAAATCCTATCCATAATTAGAAATAAAAAATAATTTAAATTGATACTAAAATATTTAAATTGATATGGAAAATAACAAAAATGGGAAATAACAATAGTTTTTATTGTTATAAAATAAATGATTAATGTATCTTTCTCATACCCATTCAACATTTTAAAAGCCCAACCTATCTATACAATATATGAACTAATCCCCATTTGGAGGAAAGTATGGGTAGGTGTCAGGATGTCATGAAATGACTTCCTCTGCAAGCCTCTAAATACTTTCAATATTTAGAAATAAAAAATAATTTAAATTTATATTAAAATATTTAAATTGATATGGAAAATAACAAAAATGGGAAATAACAATAGTTTTTATTGTTATAAAATAAATGATTAATGTATCTTTCCCATACCCATTCAACATTTTAAAAGCCCCACCTATCTATGCAATATATGAACTAATCCCCATTTGGAGGAAAGTATGGACAGGTGTCATGATGTCATGAAATGGCTTCCTCTGCAAGCCTCTAAATCCTTTCCGTATTTAGAAATAAAAAATAATTTAAATTGATATTGAAATATTTAAATTGTTATGGAAAATAACAAAAATGGGAAATAACAATAGTTTTTATTGTTATAAAATAAATGATTTATGTATCTTTCACATACCCATTCAACATTTTCGAAGCCCAATCTATACAATATATGAAATAATCCCCATTTGGAGGAAAGTATGGACAGGTGTTATGATGTCATGAAATGACTTTCTTTGCAAGCCTCGAAATCCTTTCCATATTTAGAAATAAAATATAATTTAAATTGATATTAAAATATTTAAATTGATATGGAAAATAACAAAAATAGGAAATAACAATAGTTTTTATTGTTATAAAATAAATGATTTATGTATCTTTCCCATATCCATTCAACCTTTTCAAAGCCTAATAATTAAAAAGATATTAAAAACACTTCGATAATTGTACATATGCTTTTGATTGTGGATGACAACCTAATATTATATTCATTTTGATTTTAATTATTTTATTTATCTATTTCAAATTTAAATTTTAAATTTCAAATCTATACAATACATAAACTAATCCCCATTAGGAGGAAAGTATGGACAAGTGGCACAATGTCATGAAATGACTCCCTCTGCAAGCCTCTAAATTCTTTCCATATTTAGAAATAAAAAATAATTTAAATTGATATAAAAATATTTAAATTTATATGGAAAATAACAAAAATGGGAAATAACAATAGCTTTTATTGTTATAAAATAAATGATTTGTGTATCTTTCCCATACCCATTCAACCTTTTCATAGTCCAATAATTAAAAGACATTAAAAGCACTTTGATAATTGTACATATGCTTTTGATTGTGTGTGACAACCTAATATTATATTCATTTTGATTTTAATTATTTTATTTATCTATTTCAAATTTCAAATTTCAAATTTCAAATCTACACAATATATAAAATAATCCCTATTAGAAGGAAAGTATGGACAAGTGTCATGATGTCATGAAATGGCTTCCTCTACAAGCATCTAAATCATGTCCATAATTAAAAATAAAAAATAATTTAAATTGATATTAAAATAATTAAATTGATATGAAAAATAACAAAAATAAGAAATAACAATAGTTTTTATTGTTATAAAATAAATGATTTATGTATCTTTCCCATACACATTCAACATTTTCAAAGCCCAACCTATCTATACAATATATGAACTAATCCCCATTTGGTGGAAAGTATGGGTAGGTGTCACGATGTCATTAAATGATTTCCTCTGCAAGCCTCTAAATCCTTTCAATATTTAGAAATAAAAAATAATTTAAATTTATACTAAAATATTTAAATTGATATGGAAAATAACAAAAATGAGAAATAACAATAGTTTTTATTGTTATAAAGTAAATCATTTATGTATCTCTCCCATACCCATTCAACCTTTTCAAAGCTCAATCTATCTATACAATATATGAACTAATCCCCATTTGGAGGAAAGTATGGACAGGTGTCATGATGTCATGAAATGGCTTCCTCTGCAAGCCTCTAAATCCTTTATGTATTTAGAAATAAAAAATAATTTAAACTGATATCAAAATATTTAAATTGATATGGAAAATAACAAAAATGGGAAATAACAATAGTTTTTATTGTTACTAGTGGCAACAGTGCCTGTCTTACCGCATTTCTATTTCTTTTACTTGTCTTTATGCATGTTGGTGGCACATAATTTTTTATTCATCACTTGTGTAAGGTTGGTAATTTTAATCGGTGTTTGCGACTTTATAATATGACTTGTTAATGTAAACAAATATGCAACATGTAACCGTCTGTTTGTATTTCTATTTTTTCCCATCATTTTTAGTAAGAAAGCATACCGGTAGATTTGTATTGTTGTTTACGTCGTGTGCATATTCTTTTGAATATCTTATTTTTTATTTCAGCGATTTAAATAAGACGTGTACATTTTAAGAAAATTAGTCTAAAAGAAGGGTGAGATTGTATAGTATCTACAATTTTATAGTTTCAATAGCAACTCCCTGTCACGGTTTCATTATGCACATTGTTCTAACAATCAACTTTTATTTCTGGAGATGTCTCCCTATGTTACTATTTTGTAAACCAATGTTTAATAAGTGGATTGAACAAAGCATCGACTTAATTAGTATGTGATAAACACAAATGTCATCAATTGACACATGTAACTGATCTTTAAGCTGCTATTCCAACTCGATAATCTACTTAGAAGAATTTATTTAACATATTTTTAACAATATTAATTTATGGATAATTGAAAGCAAAAAATAATAATAATAGTAATTCATTCTCTGTTGAATCACGTGTGTATTCAACTGGGAGCTCAAAATGAGGTTGCGGCAAGATAAAGAATAAGGAATTGAACAATAGATGAATCACAAATCAAATATATATCTCAAATACAATACAACCTTTGTTGGAGAGTATTACATGTGTTTACTTTTCCCTACAATTTGTACAAAAACTTTGACTTGTGCTATGCTTTTTATATAGAAAGTACTAAATTGTTGTCATGTTTGTTAAGTATGGCATATATATACATATTAATTCCTCATGTATCGAAACAATTTTTTCCCCTAACATAAAGAATACAGAATTACAGAATAAAACACTTTCATTCAACTTTGCTTCTCAATTCATGAGGCCAAATAAAGAAAGAATGACATCTCAATGATTTTGTTGTGTTCAAAGAGATATTGATAAAAAAAAAAAGAAGAGGCATATCACTGAACTTAGGCATGTGCATCCAGATTTGTACATGTATACTACTTTTTACACGAAATCTAATTCGCAATTGATGAATTGTCAGATTCAAATTAGGAGGTTCATCATGAAGCTCTTGTTTCTCTTGTTTCTTCACATCTCAACATTATTAGCCTCTGACACCGCTTGCTCCCTTTCCTATTCATCACTACAACATGCAACGATGTTCATCAATATAAAAAATAAACCGATTTGAAGTTTGAAACAACAATTTTCATCTTCAAAAAAAAAAAAGAAACATGCAAGAAAATTTGCAATATTGATTATTTCAAACTTGGTAACATAGGTCAATCTAATCCCATTTAGTACCAAACCGAACATAATTTGTATGTAACACAATTCTAGATGAAAATATATTATCATGCTTAGAAATGCTCTATAAATTTTTTAATTCGTACGTAAAATCCCTATAGATTTTATACAAAGTCATTTTAAGTATCGTGTACGGTGTACCTATACCTCACCTTCTGAGTATCTCACTACTGTAGTAAAGGATAAGCCATAGCCATTATCTAGTTATTTTTTATACAACGAATTCCCACAGATAAATTTTTTATATACAAACTATTCCGTTGAAATTCTATACCTCTACTCTCTGCCCTAATTCTTAAACTTAGCAACTCTATTTGTTTCATTTGGTAATTTACTTTTGAGTAATTAATTTATAATTTTACTTTACGGCTTTATAAGCTTCTGATATAGGTATGCCTAAACTCGCATGGCTTGATGGATCCTTTTGAAGCATTCTCCAACATGCCTCGGTAATCATATATGGATTTACCTTTGCACCCCATGTTTGCATCATCAATCACCAATATTGTCTTTGTCGTAACTCATAAGCATGTGCTTGGCACACCTGCACAAATTATTTAAGTAAATTTGACATAGTTTCCTATCTTTTGTAACTGTAGAGCTAAAATAAAATCATACGGTGTATATCCCTGTTTAGAAAATAAATAATGTAAAATACACTTAAAATTAAAATTTATAATTAAAATCATATGGTGTATATCCCCATTGCTGGATTATAATTTGCCCAGTCATCAACATTTAATTTTGGCATCAAAAGAGTGAATCGGAGGTATTAACATAAAAAAGAAAGGGGTGAAGGGAAGATGAACTGAAATGTGAGGGAGAGTGTGAATGAATTATACATCATAAACAGAAGTACGTAGTAGCAAATAACATGTAAATTCTAAAATGCAATTATCTATGCATTGTTATGAACCAATTGCATATAAAACTGTGGGCAAGCAAGCCTTGAAGACAACGTTTGTTAACAACTAAGACTGAAATATTTCTACACGATTGAAAAATTCAAACAAATTAATTCCTATGATCATATGTGGATGATTGAGTACCTTTGACCTCAGAGGATTCTTCTAATCATTTTTGTTGTAAAAAAACCTCTCAACCTTTCTATTTGTTACGGTCTCTTATCATTTTAAAGCCATTTATATCGTGCCAACCTAGTTGGGATGATATTCTTCATTGAGAGCCTTGTTACTACTCTACTTTTGGTCCCAAAAAAAATCTGATGCAAGTTACCCATTTTTATAAAATATATTTATCGATCATATTTTTTTTCCCTCTTTTTTCCACTCAAGTTAATCATTTTTATAAAATATATTTATTTATCATATATTTTTTTCTTCTCTCTTGAAAATCTATTTGACTTGTTTCTCTGCTTTTTCCGTGTCCTTTTTTAGAAAAAAATATATTTATCGAATATTTTATTATTTTTATTCTCTCTTGAAAATTTATTTGATTTAATTATCCTATTTTTCAATGTAAGTTAAGCAATTTTAGAAAAATATTTATCTACCATATTATTTTTCTTCTTTTTTGAAATTCTATTTTATTTGTTTATCCTCTTTTTCTCGTGTAAGTGTAATCATTTTTAGAAAATATATTTACGTTTCATATTGAACATTTTCTTCCCTCTTAAAATCTATTCGTTTATCTTCTATTCCCATAAAAGTTAACCATTTTTAGAAAATTATTTATCTATCATTTTTTCTTCTGTTAAAAATTTATTTGATTTTTTCTCCTCTCTTTCATTCAAGTTAACATTTTTTTAGAAAATATATTTATTCTATCTTGAAAATATTTTTCTTCTCTCTTGAAAAACATTTAGATTTAGTTAATTAACTGTGATGGAATTATTTAATTAATTATTTAACATTTGATATTTATTTTTTATTTAACAAAGTTCCAATTATATAGATTACTAATATATTGATTTTGTGATTTATATTAAACAGATGAGTATCCTAATTTCCAAGATGGTTCGTCCATTCCCTAGAAATTTCACAAAGGGCAATTTGTTACAATAGTATTTTACTATTTTTATATAAATGTTCCTCTTTTCACGTAAATGAGGTAATTACATTTATTTTATTATTTAATTATTTCTTACATTAAAATGTTATAAGAGACTGCTGCACTGTCATGAAGAATGATGCATGTTTAAGTCTCCTCTATTTTCTAAACTAATTGTGATAATTAACTTTAATTGCTTATACAGTAACACACCAATCAAAGTTTTATGGAGAAAGCTGCAAGATTATGGAGAAAAGAGACATTTTCTAGTTACGTAATTTCTCATAAGGTATGATATCTAAGTATAATGTAATTTTGAACTCTACACCATTAAGGTTATATAGTAATTTCATATATAAATAATTTTATTGGAATTTGTTTTAATTGTTGCATATATTAAAGCAATTTTAATGTAATTTTAATAATTATACGTTAATTTTGAATTATGGATGGTAATGGTAATATAGTAATTCTTAATAAGATTATTTTAAATTTTGGACGGTCAATCAATGATTTATATAATTTAAAAAATTATATTATCACAGGAAAAATTTATAAAGAATGAAAATCAAAATCGATACTTTAAATTACCCATTGTCAATTGGGAATTTGTTATTAATATCCTTCAATCATGATTTAGCATGTTTTAAATAATATAAGTTTGAATATAACTTTGATGATAATTACAATAATAAATGGTAGACGGTTATGGAGAATTGTAATAGTTTATTCCATCGTTTTTCAATACACCACCCCTAATTAAGTTGAATTAAGAATTCAAATAGATCCTGAGTTTTTTCTTGATTCCAAATGGTCATAATGGTATGGTTTGTTATATTATTTTATTTTTATTTTACTGATTTATTTACACTTAATTTAAATGAAAGATTCCGGGTAGGACAATGATATCAAAATGCAGAAAAATTCGGTAAATGATGATTTGACAATGATATCAAGATCTGGTGTATGACAATGATATAAATTGTTTTGAAATGTTGGAGTATAAGAGCAATAAATCTGTTTACCAAAAAAGAAGATCAATAAATATGACAATGATATCAAAATGCAATTAAAGATAATAAAAATAAAATCAAAACATTAAATAGTGATAATACGTTAACATAAAAAATAAGCTAAAAAAAATAATGATAACTGACAGTAGTAAAGGGAATTTAAAACATTTCAATTTCAAAACAAATTATTTTAAAATAAAACAAAATATCCAACAAAATCTCCATTGTAATCCAACATGATCAAACAAATCAAATATTCTTATCTAGCTTCATTGTTTTCATCAGCTTGTTGCTTGTCTCTTTAAGGGTTACTTTCAAAAGCCTGAGCTTCAATGTCATGGTTCTCTATTCCTTCTCTGAACATCTCATTTACAAATCAAGAAATTGCATCAGCTTTGAAGGAGAAACATCAATAGTTTCTCTCTGCAGATTAGAAATTTCATATCCATTTATTCCTTTTTCCTTTTGAACTCCAATATCAGCAAATTGATTTATATTATCAACACAACCACTGGATAATATCTCAGCATTGGAAAAGCTTTAATACATTTGAAATTTAAAATTTAAAATTTGAAATAGATAAATAAAATAATTAAAATCAAAATGAATATAATATTAGGTTGTCATCCACAATCAAAAGCATATGTACAATTATCAAAGTGCTTTTAATGTATTTTTAATTATTGGACTTTGAAAATGTTGAATGGGTATGGGAAAGATACACAAATCATTTATTTTATAACAAAAATTCTCTGACCGCATTTCTGTTTCTTTTACTTGTCTTTATGCATGTTGTTGGCACATAATTTTTAATTCATCACTTGTGTAAGGTTGGTAATTTTAATCGGTGTTTGCGACTTTATAATGTGACTTGTTAATATAAACAAATATACAACATGTAACATTCTGTTTGTATTTCTATTTTTTCCCGTCATTTTTAGTAAGAAAGCATACCAGTGGATTTGTATTGTTGTTTACGTCGTGTGCATATTCATTTGAATATCTTATTTTTTATTTCAGCGATTTGAATAAGACGTGTATATTTTAAGAAAATTAGTCTAAAAGAAGGGTGAGATTGTATAGTATCTACAATTTTATAGTTTCAATAGCAACTCCCTGTCACGGTTTCATTGTGCACATTGTTCTAACAATCAATTTTTATTTCTGGAGATGTCTCCCTATGTTACTATTTTGTAAACCAATGTTTAATAAGTGAATTGAACAAAGCATCAACTTAATTAGTATGTGATAAACACAAATGTCGTCAATTGACACATGGAACTGATCTTTAAGCTGCTATTCCAGCTCGATAATCTACTTAGAAGAATTTATTTAACATATTTTTAACAATATTAATTTATGGATAATTGAAAGCAAAAAAAAAATAGTAATTCATTCTCTGTTGAATCACGTGTGTATTCAATTGGGAGCTCATAATGAGGTTGCGGCAAGATAAAGAATAAGGTATTGAACAATAGATGAATCACAAATCAAATATATATCTCAAATACAATACAACCTTTGTTGGAGAGTATTACATGTGTTTTCTTTTCCCTACAATTTGTACAAAATTTTTGACTTGTGCTATGCTTTTTATATTGAAAGTACTAAATTGTTGTCATGTTTGTTAAGTATGGCATATATATACATATTAATTCCTCATGCATCGAAACAATTTTTTCCCCTAACATAAAGAATACAGAATTACAGAATAAAACACTTTAATTCAAATTTGCTTCTCAATTCATGAGGCCAAATAAAGAAAGAATGTCATCTCAATGATTTTGTTGTGTTCAAAGAGATATTGATAAAAAAAAAGAGAGGCATATCACTGAACTTAGGCATGCGCATCCAGATTTGTACATGTATACTATTTTTTACACGAAATCTCATTCGCAATTGATGAATTGTCAGATTCAAATTAGGAGGTTCATCATGCAGCTCTTGTTTCTCTTGTTTCTTCACATCTCAACATTATTAGCCTCTGACACTGCTTGCTCCCTTTCCTATTCATCAGTACAACATGCAACGATGTTCATCAATATAAAAAATAAACCGATTGTAAGTTTGAAACAACAATTTTCATCTTCAAAAAAAAAAAGAAACATGCAAGAAAATTTGCAATATTGATTATTTCAAACTTGATAACATAGGTCAATCTAATCCCATTTAGTACCAAACCGAACATAATTTGTATGTAACATAATTCTAGAAGAAAATATATTATCATGCTTAGAAATGCTCTATAAATTTTTTAATTCGTACGTAAAATCCCTATAGATTTTATACAAAGTCATTTTAAGTATCGTGTACGGTGTACCTATACCTCACCTTTTGAGTATCTCAGTAATGTAGTAAAGGATAAGCCATAGCCATTATCTAGTTATTTTTTATACAACGAATTCCCACAGATAAATTTTTTATAAACAAACTATTCCGTTGAAATTTTATACCTCTACTCTCTGCCCTAATTCTTAAACTTAGCAATTCTATTTGTTTAATTTGGTAATTTACTTTTGAGTAATTTATAATTTTACTTTATGGCTTTATAAGCTTCTGATATAGGTATGCCTAGACTCGCCTGGCTTGATGGATCCTTTTGAAGCATTCTCCAACATGCCTCAGTAATCATATATGGATTTACCTTTGCACCCCATGTTTGCATCATCAATCACCAATATTGTCTTTGTCGTAACTCATAAGCATGTGCTTGGCACACCTGCACAAATTATTTAAGTAAATTTGACATAGTTTCCTATCTTTTGTAACTATAGAGCTAAAATAAAATCATATGGTACATATCCCTGTTTGGAAAATAAATAATGTAAAATACACTTATAATTAAAATTTATAATTAAAATCATATGGTGTATATCCCCATTGCTGGATTAAATTTGCCCAGTCATCAACATTTAATTTTGGCATCAAAAGAGTGAATCAGAGGTATTAACATAAAAAAGAAAGGGGTGAAGGGAAGATGAACTGAAATGTGAGGGAGAGTGTGAATGAATTATACATCATAAACAGAAGTACGTAGTAGCAAATAACATGTAAATTCTAAAACGTAATTATCTATGCATTGTTGTGAACCAATTGCATATAAAAGTGTGGGCAAGCAAGCCTTGAAGACAACGTTGGTTAACAACTAAGACTGAAATATTCCTACACGATTGAAAAATTCAAACAAATTAATTCCCAGGATCATATGTGGATGATTGAGTACCTTTGACATCAGAGGATTCTTCTAATCATTTTTGTTGTAAAAAAACCTTCTCAACCTTTCTATTTGTTACCGTCTCTTGTCATTTTAAAGCCATTTATATCGTGTACCCAGTGTAATCTGGATTTGAAAAGAACCACAAATTGATCAACCTTGAAAGTAAAAGATTGCGTCACTCAAGTCTCAACTAATCAATTAACAACAAAAGGACTTATTAAACCTATGGGCTATTACAAAGTTTTCACAGCAAAAGTGGTCAAAACATTCCGGGAGTATGTCTCTTAGAGCAACAATCAAGTGCTTATGTATGTGTAAATATATGTGTTGAGTATGAGAGTAATAAAATATTGGTATAGTGTCATATCAACAGTGTTTAATTAATTTGTTCATTGTTTTAACATCATGCGCCTACTGTTTGGCCTTGTTTTTTTTTACCTTCTTTGAACTTAGCAGCCAACGATCCCGCCAAATCCTTTGTCTTCTCCTTTGAATCCACTGTTTACTATTTGGGTCTAATTTCATTCATTTGTCGTGCTCCCTCTTTGGTCCCATGATCCACGCCTTTCCTCACTGTTTCTTTGGCTCTCTCCGCCATTTCAGAGTCTATTGTTTCTGACTCACTTCTTGCACTTGTAAAATCATAAACCCAATTATATGCTCTTGAATGTGTCCTTCATTCACCCACATTTCTCCACTGCGCAGGAAAAAATAAGACAGAGATAAATTGTAAGTGATTGAACATGTAATACCACTAAGCCATAGAGACCCTTATTCCAAAATCAGTCGTAAGAACCACAAATCATAAGGTTTCTTTAATCAAATTTCCAAATTAGATTGACTTACCCCTTCCATTGCCGCCTCCCTTCTGCCGATGTCCGCTCTGATGGTTCTCCACCGTACAGACGCACGTCCATTGCACAGCAGATGCGAACCGGTAAGCTTCAAATCGATGCCCAAACGCCGTCTCGCCGCCCTCTGTGACATCGTCATCCGGCTTCCTCTTTCCGCGTTCCACTCTCCTCCCTCCACACTCGGTTTCACGTTCCTGCTTCTGTTATTCTAGAAGCTTCATGATGTTGGGAGAGAAGGAGCATTTTGATTATATCTGATAACCATGTTTTTTGAAATTGTAGAAACTGTATATATTTTACTTGTAGAAAGAAACTACCCTTATTTGAAAGGTGGGCATGCCCTTCACTGCATCCTATGCCTACAATTTTTTCACTTTTTTTTTGTTCTTTGGTTTTTAAAATTTTAAAAAAGTGTAAAAGTAACTGCTCCACTTGCTCAATTTTTTTTGTAACCTCTGCCACATTCAAGCATATTATGACTCAAGAATATAAGTTTAAAAGGGTATTTCTGGCAATTTAAAATGTTTCAACCAAATTTTTGAAATTTTTTGAACTTTGCCTTTATATATTAGTATAGATTAGTACAGATATAGATATTATATATAGTTGTGAGGGGTATTTTTGTAATATAAAAAAGTTGTCACCAAAAACTGTCTTTTTTTCAACTTTGCCATTATCTTTTAGTATAGATTATTGAAAATTGATTTTGAAATTATATGATAGATAAATGAGTGAAAGATTCTCATAGATATAATATAATTTGTATTACAATAAATATGCATTATATCATTTTTGGAAAAAAAATCTTATAAACATCCGTGCGTACTATCACAAACATTTAAAATTTAAAATAGCAAATAAGTTTTGTCCTTTGTGGGAAGCGCTAGAGGGTGAATGCAAGTTTAAGTTGAAATTTGACTTAATTACATTTTTTGTCCCCAAACTTTATCTTATGTGTGATTTTGATCCATATTATTTTTTCGAACATATTTGATCCCCTAATTTTTTAAAAGATGTAAAATTAATCCATTCATCCAATTTCCATCAATTTGTGTCCTACATGACAAGTTTGGTGCCACATGACAAGTCCACATGAATTTATTATATTAAATAAGCTTAATTGCATTTCTAATCCCCCAACTTTAGCTCATAATGTGATTTTAATCCCTATAATTTTTTTAGAGCATATTTGATCCTTTAATTTTTAGGAAGTTGCAATATTAGTCCCTCCATTCTTCATCAATCCATTTTTTAACGGCAGTGTCAAATGTGGCTAACGGTAGCCAATATAACATGCTAGCAGCCGGCATTTATTTAATAAAAATAATAATTATTTTAATAAAAAATAAAAATAAATAAACAAATGAACTGAAACATGTTTTGTCCCCCACCACTTATTCTTCTTAGATCCAAAAAAACCACCGTAACAGTCCTTTAAAAAATAAAAACCACCGTTCCAACAGTCATGCACCATCACCCGCACCGCCACTATTGCTCAGCCATGCCCCTCCATTGTCGGTCACCACCTTACAACAACGACCCACGGTGGCTCGTACTCCCCGGATTTCAAGCTATCACGCAGCCCCACCGTCCCTCCGCGAAGCGTATGGGTCACCCACCGCCGCGAGCTCTGCCACGGATTGTCACGGCGTTCACTCTCTTCGTCTCTACCCAGATCGAGCACCACCACTGCAAGCCACAACCACCATTCCACTCCGTCGCGTACCACCACGCATAGCAGCACCCACACAAGAATCGTAGTAGACTCGCACCTCACTACGTTCACCACCCACAAGCGCCGCTGCGCCACCAGATCCACCACCCCGTAACAACAGCATCATCCTTAGACCAAGTAGAGAGAAGAAGCACAAAAAGCACAACAACAAGGCAAAGAAGGAAAGAACCCAAAACCCTTTTTTTTTTGGTAGATAACCCAAAACCCATTTGAGTTTCTGCATTTTATTTAAGTTAATTTTTGAGAGAAAATAGGGTGAGAAACTGGAATAGCTTCTTTAAAGATTTTTTTTTTGAATAAAAAAATTGTTTAATTTATATTAATTATTTGATTTGATATAATAAAAGTCAGATAGACTTGCCATAACACTCTTCCGTCAGAAAACTAACGGATATTGGGACCAAATGTGATCCAAATAAACAACCGAATTAAAATCACACGTGAGTTAAAGTTTTAAAGTTTGAGGATAAAAATGTAATTAAGTCAATTAAATAATTATTATATTTTAAAATATAAAATTAAAAAGGAGTCCTAAATCATCATCCGTGGAGGAAATTCCCGCATACCCAAATCTTCTATCATGTTAACAAAAACATGTGTGGCCTCTTCATAATCAACATTATCAAAAATTCAAAATAAGCAATGAACAAGAGTGCCCAAGAGTGGAAGTCTCTGACAGAGTCATTAGATCGAACAAATGGCGAGCAACGTCCAAGAGACCGCATGGAACAAACATGATGAGAATCCGGTTGAGGAAAGGCAAGGTGAGAATCCTCCACTATCACTGTCATCACCTCAACCACTAAACCAAGCTGTAGATACCAAAACAACTTGTTCCGTCCAAATATCTCAAGTGGGAGATACTCGTCCGGAGAAGGTCTTGTGGGAGTGTTTTGGAATTAACTTGACAGAATCGGAATTCTGCTCCTACGTATCCAGATGGGAATCAAAGCAAACGTAGTTCTAAGTGAGGGGGTTGGATCCCTATTTATAGAGATGTTTTAGTGTAACAGTTCGGGTAGGACTGTTATTGAGATCCTATTTGTTAGGATCGGACTGTTATTGCAGTTAGATAATGATAAGGATAAGGCTCCGAGTTATACGGAGAGATATTTGGACCAGTGAGATATTCGGCCCAGTCAGTTGTGACTGGATAGCTCGGGGCCGAGATATCTTCATCCGTGGCCTGCTGTGGAATAGGCCCGAGTAGTTATCCTCGGGTGTCAAGTGCATTAATAGGTCTTCGACTTTATAGGAATTCGGGTCACGGCCCACTTAGAAGAATGAGCTTGGTCGTATCGACAATCCTCGGCCTTATATCTTCGGCCAGTACACAAGCCCCCCGGGCTCTGAGCTTAAATGAGCGAAAGAGCTGGCAAGTATGGTACCGAGCTCATTCTTCGACTACTGGACTTTCTTCATTCTGTATTTTAAACCGTCATTTCAAGCCGTCATTTCAACTGACTCTTCCTCTTGTCAGATAAGGCAATCATTTCCCTTAATCCTTCTGAGGCACGCCACAGGTGAGTAACCCTAGAGTTCCGCGCCCATTTAATGAGGGGAAAATTAAAAGTCGCGCCTTTTTATTTCAAGAAACATGGACCGTTGATCGTATCTCATCATCAATCGTGGTAGCTATAAATACCTTCTCCTGTTTCACCTCACTCCCCCTTGCCTATCTTCCTTCGCCCTTCATCTCTGTCTTTCAAGTTTCTACCATCACTTTCCTGCCTTTCACCCTTCAGGTACACCCAGTCTTCTTCCCTCCTTCGTGCTTCTAAGTTTATTTTCTGTTTCTAGATATGAGTTCGTCTGAGTCTTCTGAGTCGAACACCTCTCCTCTGATTGAGCGCGAGGTTTCCCCCATTGGGGGTTCTCCTTCCAATTCTTCTGTTCCTTCACAGGAACTAAACATCGGTCAGGTGGGACCGTCCTCCTCCAGGTCGTCTTCCCCTGAGTCTGATTCTTCTGGGTCCGACTCTTCTAGGTCTGGTTCTCCCTCCCCCCAAATTTCCAAACCCGCCACTCGCAAACAACGCCAAAGGGTTCCAAAAGACCCTGTTCCCGATATTACCCTACCTGGGTATACCTGGGTTAAGGGCGAAGTTGGGGCTTATTTTTCTGACTTTCAGTCTTCAGATTCGATTGCTCGTCTTCGGTCCTAGATTAATATCTCGGCGTCCGTAGACGAATCTGAGTTTATTTGTTCCCCATGCTCGGGTACCGAGTATGTTTTCCTCAGGGCTCATCCTTCTGAGCCCCCTTTTACCTACATGTACAAAACACTATTTGCACAGCTGCGTGTGTCCCTTCCTTTCACTGAGTTTGAGTGCGACGTTCTGAGAACCATGAATGTCGCACCCACTCAGCTTCATCCCAACAGTTGGGCTTTTATGAAAGCCTTTCAAATTCTGTGTAAATACATCGGGATGGAGCCCACCACTCCCAAATTTTTGTACTTTTACCAAACAAGGTTTGGTAAGAAAACGGGATGGATTTCCCTCAATGGGCTGAACCGGAGATGACTGTTTAGTCTATACACATCATCGTATAAGGACTTCAAAGTCGTCTTCTTCCGAGTTCGCCCCTCGGGCTCTCATTCCTCCCATTTTTTTGATGAGAATGGATGCGCCAGGTTTCCTTTATACTGGCAATCCTCCCCTACCAAATTCGTTGGTTTCGAATACCAATCCCTTCCTGCCGAGGATGGACGGGATATAGATATATTAGAAAAACTTCCTCGACCTCTCCATTGTGGACGTCTTCTGAAACTCCCCTTCTCATCCACTCCGAGAGCCGAACTTAAAAGTAAGTGTTCGGCTTTTTAGTTTTTAGCTCTTTTCTATATGTGTTCCTGTACTAACAACTTTTCTTTTTGACAGTCATTATGGGGAAATTTGACTTCTCCAAGCTTTTGAAATCTGCCGCAAAAGAGGGTCAGGGTCCCTCCACGACCGAGAAGAAGAAGAAAAGACTTCCTCCGACCACTGCTAAGGCCTCTGCCAAGGGGGCTTCATCATCCGCCCCTCACAAAAGAAAGAGGGTAGAGGTAGTGGTTGACGCCGAAGATTCTTCCCCTCCTCGCTCAAGTCCCTGATAAGCCTCTGGCTTATCTAGTTTTATGACTAGATGAACTAGGGTTTATGTGCCAATCAGTCGAGTTCACTCTCGTTTTCGCCCAAATTTGCCTTGTTTTGTTCCTAAGTTGGACTTTGACTCGTTTCGTGTCTTTTGTGTAGTTTTTAGTTTATTTTGGATAGAATTATGCTTTTGGTTGCTTTTGGTGTTTTCAGGTCAATAAGTGAAGCTCCGGGAGTCAAGGAAAGTCAAGAAGCAGTGGAAAAAGCACTTCTGGAGATGCTCGCCTCGCAAGTGTATTCTCGCCTCGCGAGCCTGGACATCAGATAAAGCAGGAACAATCATCACTCTGGCTCGCCCCGCGAACAGTATGCTCACCTCGCGAATCATGAAGACCTGGAAGTCAGAGACCATCACGGCCTAGCCGTGATGAAGGTCACAACCTAGAATTGAATCTCGCCCCGCGAAAGAATCTCGCCACGCGAGAGTTTGAAGACACTGGAAGACAGAGACAATCACGGCCTAGCCGTAATGAAGGTCACGACTGTGACAGATTGAAGTTGGAAGACTCGCCCCGCGAACACACTCTCGCCTCGCGAAAAATCCAAACTTGAATGCGCGCCAAAACTAAAATTCACGTCGCGAGAGTAATCTCGCCCCGCGAGCGGCCGAGAACCAGAATCCTTATTTAAAGGCTGTTTCAGATCAGAATTGGGAGGAGGAGGTTTTTCCACTTGTTTAGAGCAGTTTTAGGCGAATCCTTGTCTTCTTTGGAGCTGCATCTCCTTCTTTTCTTCTTTTAGTTTATTATTATGGAGATTATTGCCGATTGTTTGTGCGTCGTCACGGGCATGAGGAACTAATCCCCTCGTCCGAGGGATCAATGAAGCCACCCATGGCGGTGTAGTGTTATTGTGATGTATGTTTTTCTCCCCTTCTCTTATGAATGTTTTCCAATTCTGTTTTGATTGCGTTGATCATATGTGTTGCGTGATTAACTAGTTAACGTGTTTGAGGCCGAACGGCGAGTCGCGTTTTAGAACTTGAATTGGAATCATTAATTGAATAATGAGCACGACAGTGGATTTATTTGATTAGTGCAACCATATAGGGAACAAGGTTTAATAGAATTCGAGATTAGGATTATGAGACGTAGTAAGTAATTAATCCAATCGTCGAATACGTCCTATTGAGCACGACAGTGGATATAGGAGAATTTGGGGGTCCCGGTTGACATTGTAATTGAACCTAGGGAGGAATTCATCATCACTTGGGCAATATACATGATTGGGTAGGTGGATTTGAGACCTTGGATATTTTAATTTCTGAATTTAATCCCCTTAGCTTTAATCGATTTCTTATTTGAATTGCGATATTAATCTCTCTCTCTCAACCACCTTCTGTAACTTGACCAAACGTATCGGATTTCCCGCGGATTAGTCGAATTGGTAGCCCAATCCCTGAGTTCGACCTCGGTAATTACTTACCGTGTTTATTTTTATTACTTGCGACGACCCGGTACACTTGCCGGCGTTCACAACAGTCCCCCACACCCTACCACTCACGAGACGGGAACTACGGGGCGAGAAGAACAACTTCCTCCTTCTACCGAGGTGAAGTGGTATAACACTTCTCTAAAAGCAGGGACCTCGTCTCTCTGGGGCGAAGACTTCAACCCCTTCCCTTCCTTTGACTCGAACTTCCTAAAGCCTGCTGATCTCCGATTAATCAGGGAACAAGGGGCTCAGTCAAGCATGGAGGCCCTCTCGGCCTACTGCATCCGAGCTGCTGCTCTAGCCCGCTTTTGTAGCCGAGATTTGGTGGAGACCGAGAGGAAATCCCGGCATCTGGAAGCTGAACTTGCTTCTATTGAGAAGCTGAAGGGGGATTTTGCCCGGACCTCCGCGGAGCGTGATGAGCTGGCCAAAGCCAACAATCTCTTGAGTACTACCATTACCGAGCTGAACGGCCATAACTCCAAGCTTAACTCCCAAGCAAAATTTGCTGAGGAGAATAAAGCTCGGATTGAAGAGGGTAGAGCTCGCGCTGAAGAAGAGCTCAAGAAGGCTCAAGCTGAAATCGAGCAACTTAAGGCTGCCCTGGAGGCCGAGACTAAGGCCAGGATGGAGATTCAGCAGGATCTGAAAGAGGCCACTGACTGCATTCTTGTGGAGCATCGGAAAGGTTTTGCAAAGGCCATTGCTCAAGTTGAAATTCTCGCTCTGGGGGTTGATATCTCGGGTGTCGATGTGACTAAAGAGGTGTTGAATGGGGAACTTGTTCCCATTATTCCCGAAGAGGAAGAGGAGGTGGAAGGGGCGGAAGATTCTCCCGAGGATCACATCGATGCCGAAGATAGTCCTAGGGATGAGTAACTGTATTTGTTTTTTGCTTTCTTCATCCCTTGTAATGGGCTTTTGCCCTTGTAACTTTGATTGACTTAATGAAAACTCTTCCACCATTTTGATGACTTCCTGTTCCTCTTGTAGCTTTTGTTTGGCCGAGATATTCTTTGAAATATTTTTATATTCCGACGTTGTGTTCGACTTGTTTAAACAAGACCTCGGCTAAGACCGAGATATTCCGCCATCCGTATAAAAAATGGATAGTTGTTGTCACACGTGAAATGCATGATTCACGTTTTGCATATGTGGTCACACATTATGTGCCTTGGAAACCCCAGTGGGTTCATGCAATTACTGCTCTTTGCTGAGTTTCGAGATTTATTTTTTCAATAAACCTTTTTCCAGCGCATATTTTTTCCTTTCCAACGCCTCCCCCCCTATAAATAGGGCTGTTTCACTGCTTCATTTATTCATTCTTCATTCTTTTCCACCAGCCAAATTCGTCCTCCTTCGACCCGAGTAATCTTCGCCCCAAATACCCTTCATAATGTTACCAGGGGTTTACGATGATGTGTATAGACTAAGCAGTCCTCTCCGGTTCAGCCCATTGAGGGAAATCCATCCCGTTTTCTTAGATTCTTCAATTTCCTCCATATTGATGAATCCGACAGCCTTTCTCCTTAACTCATCCATACTGGTTGGAGGCTTCCGGGCTAGGTGTCTGGTGAAAGGGCCAGGCCGTAACCCGGTCAGAATAGTATGCAGTGCGACATCGTCACTGAGATTCCGGATGAGGACAGTCTCTTTGATGAACCTGGCCATAAAATCACACAGAGACTCGTTCTTTTCTTGCTTAAAGTTTACCAACGAGGCCGAGGTTTTTTGATGATCTCGGCTCGTAGCAAACTGAGCATTGAACTTAGTCATGAATGTGTCAAAGGAGTCAATCGATCTTTGGCGAGGCTGGGTATACCAGCTCAATGCAGCATCTTTCAGAGTAGTTGGAAAGACTTTACACATGACAGCATCATCGTCGGTAAAGAGGTACATTTGAGTAGTGAAAGCATCTAAATGACGTTCCGGGTCCGAGGTGCCATCATACCTGTCAATGTTTATTGGTTTGTAGTTGGCTGGTAGAGGAACCTCCATGATGGCATCGGTGAAGGGATGTCTCGGCCTCCGCACGCCGGCCCTTTCATTAGGCCTATTTGCCTGAAGTGAAAGTTCAGGGGTCTGCCTAGGAAATTCCTCCTCGCCTGCTCGGTCAACATGATGAGAAACACGGGGGTTGTGGGCCTCCTTCTTTGCGCGTGTTTCTGGATCCCTCATTCTCGGCTGTCCGACGCGCTCTCTCATGAGGAGAAGAGGCGGACCTTTCTCTACTTTGTTCTCGTTCCCGACGGCTGTTCTGCCGACGAATCTCCTCATCCTCCCTTCTCAGCATTGCCACTTGTGCGAGGAGTTCTTGAATAATGGGATTGTTGGTCGTCATAGCTGGGTTTATGGATCGTTCCCCATTGTCCCCATTGTTGGCATTCTCTGGCTCCTCTCTCCTGCAATTTCCGCTCCTTGTTCTCACCATTGTTTGTGGTATGGGAAAATTTTGCTTCGATTCCCACAGACGGCGCCAAATGTTCCGTCCAAATATCTCAAGTGGGAGATACTCGTCCGGAGAAGGTCTTGTGGGAGTGTTTTGGAATTAGCTTGACAGAATCGGAATTCTGCTCCTACGTATCCAGATGGGAATCAAAGCAAACGTAGTTCTAAGTGAGGGGGTTGGACCCCTATTTATAGAGATGTTTTAGTGTAACAGTTCGGGTAGGACTGTTATTGAGATCCTATTTGTTAGGACCAGACTGTTATTGCGATTAGATAATGATAAGGATAAGGCTCCGAGTTATACGGAGAGATATTTGGACCAGCAAGATATTCGACCCAGTCAGTTGTGACTGGATAGCTCGGGGCCGAGATATCTTCATCCGTGGCCTGTTGTGGAATAGGCCCGAGTAGTTATCCTCGGGTGTCAAGTGCATTAATAGGTCTTCGACTTTATAGGAATTCGGATCACGGCCCACTTAGAAGAATGAGCTCGATCGTATCGATAATCCTCGACCTTATATCTTCGGCCAGTACACAACTCAATAATGAGAGAGCAAAACCAGAGACAAATCTAGAAACCACTGATTTGGAAACCAGCGACCGCGACAATGGAACCGATATGCGATTATGCGTCAACAAGCCACAGATCTAGAAACACTCACCTGTTTTCCGGCAACGCTGCCATCGCCAACGGTTTCGTTATTTTCTGCCCGAATCGCATCCAGTTCATTCATCTCCGACGACGATGACGGTGGGCGAGTTGATTAAGGACAGAGCTATGGCAGGGGACGGTATCGGCGGGTGTGGGAGAAAATGTGGTGGCCTCTGGTGGTGTGATCATCCGGGGCGCCGTGGGTTGGGGTTTGGTGGAGGAGACAGGGCTAGTCCTTGGTGATGGTGATGTAGAAGCGCTGGATTGAGAAGCAGGGAGGTAATAGAACCTTTTTTTTAATTTTATAATTTAAAATATAATAATTATTTAATATAATTTTGTAACTTTCAAAAAAAATGAGGAATCAAATTTGTTCGGAAAAAATAATATGGATCAAAATTAAATATGAATTAAAATTAGGGAACAAAAATATAATTAAGCGTTCAAATTTTTAATTTGAATTTAGTAAACTTGAGAGTTTATGGAGTAGCTGACATTGATTAACACTGCGTTAATACACTGGGATGGACGTGAGAATTAATACCGCATTAATCCTCTTATCCTCATATTATTATATTATATATGATGGGAAATGTAGGGCAGCATAACTGAGAGGTGTATGTAAATGATAGAAAGAAATTGAGTGAAGGTCCGATAAGAAAACCCAAATGTGTGGATGGAGGTATTTGGATTCTTTAAAGTTATATTTTTTTAATGTTTTTGTATTTAGGTAAATTTTGAGGGTATTTTTGTCTTTATTATATCCAATAAATTTGATTCTAAAATCTATTTGACATAATTTTACTTAACTTTAATGAACTTCAGGGATTCCCAAATGTAGGGAATCCGGATTCGTGGTTCGAGTGGCTAGTAACTCAGACTCTTTAATCATATGTCTAGGATTCGAATCCTGGTAACGAAAATAGAGCTACATCTGTGTACAGAGGAATTGCTTATTAACTAGTACTCTACATCCTAGGGAATTAATCATACGACTTATGGTTGTGAGGATACTCTAAATTCCATTTCGGACCTTAAAAAAAAAATAGGATAAGAAAAGGAGTAATGTTTCCTTACACCAACGAAGTTTTATTATTATTATTATTATTATTATTATTATTATTATTATTTGTAGTAGTAGATGATAGACCTTAGACATGTGTGATGTATAAGTAAATAATGTGTGGAAAGTATATTTATAATTTATGTATTACTTGAAAAGACAATTACTTTTTATAAATTAAAAATAATAACATAATAAAAGCTGTTGACTATTTAATATTTATTTTTTGGTAAGTGACAATTTAATATTTTTGTTATAATAGAAATGGTTAAGAAAATTAACCATTTATATGACATAAAGAAATACTTTCAAAATTTAACTGACAAAATCAATAAATGTAAATGCAAAAAAACCGTGAGGTTTCTTATAAATAGAGAGAAAAAATCGATATATATATATATATATATATATATATATATATATATATATATATCAGATAATGGAATGCCGTCTATCTTGCTCATCAACCCCACTTAATGAAGAACTTGTCATCAATGAACCGATGAAATGACAAACATCTGGATTATTATTCTCTAGAAAAGATAGATGAAACAATATAGTTTATCAAAATATCATACCATTAGTGACATTAGGAGTCTACTATTATGTTATAAATAGTAGTAGTCAGATTGTATTCAATAGGTGTAAGATCATGTTTTATTTAAAACGGATTAACTTTATAAAATGAGGATTTTTAGCATTATTTTTGAAATAACCTCTTTAAAAATGGAGCTTTGCATGACGTCAAAACAACACCTGATAAACATTTGATAAACTTAAAACTTCCTCAAGTAAAAACTTGCTCACTAGTCTTACACCAACTCTCAGGAGAGGAGAAAGAAATAAAATTCTATTTATATACAAGAAACATAAAATAGTTAAGTACAATAGTCCTAAATAAATTTTACATAAGTATGTGAAATAATTCAATACTTTTAAGTTTTCGAAAACTAAGTGAACTAGTGAATTTTCTCAAAATTGCCATTTTTAAATATAATAACATTATCATAGTACTTTAGATACAAACAACTCTAGACATATATTAACAACATATTACACACGACATCGAGACTATGACATCTTCATACTTCTCTTCTGTCACTTTCTCCGCATCTTTCAGTAGTTCCAAGTCTCCTCTCTTTTACACTCTTCGGATGACATTAACTTTGCCAACAAGTAACGAAGAAGAAAAGAAATAAAAATAGAGGAGGTAAGATTCTACAATAGGTGAGTAATGTAGATATGGGCATGCAGGTAAACAAACAAGCATTTAAGTGGATATATATATATGTGTGTGTGTGTGTGTGTGTATCAAAGGATACATTTATAAAATATGTATAATACGTATATAGTTTCAGAAAAAGGTCGAGACTCAAATGCATGCCTAGGATTAGACCTATATCTGCTCCATGGAGACTATTGTTGTCATAACGTTCTGTCGAGATAGCATTCAAGAAATATTTGTAAACAACTTGGTGTACAAGCCCACGATAGGAGTACGCTAACAACCATCTCCTCGGCACTTTCACTCGAGAGTACTTAACATCTGAATAGTATTTAGTTCAGTGGAGTTTCAAGATAGCCCTGCTGTCTAGATCTCCACTGGCACCAGTGCAGCTGTACACTGGACCATTGGCAGGATCCACGCCTGATTATCCCTGAGGTCTCTGCGACCCTCACACAATCCCCTAATATCCTATCAATAGGTGACTATGCCTCCAGAACAACAACGACTATGATTAGGTTGGAATGTTGTCCGAGGACAAACAAAGCAGGAACTAAAAGTTCCAAAGCGCTGGTATCAATTTAAAAAAGATTTATTGTTGAGAATTGGGCTCGAATAGACCATTAACCAAAATATTATTCTTGAATCAAAATCCTTTTGACACTTCAAATTCATTTGAGCATACTTAGGCTAAAATTAAGTATATAATCATATTTAGAATTAACATTTGATACTTAAGATCAGATACAAATCGAAGGATAAAATCATCAAAAGACAAGATTTTGAAAGTCTTTAACTTTCCAACATTTGGTCTATTCATTTCATTCCAAAATAACATATATCATATTAACTTCGAGCCCAAGACAACAAAACATGAATAAGGATAAACCTTAAGATTGAATTCACAAATTCAATAAATAAGAAATTGATACTAACTAATAATAACATTCCAACACCTCCCAAATCTAAGTTCGGAAACAAATACAATTCACACAAGTCCTTAAGCGACTTAATGATTATACCGACAGGCTTACACTTAGAGCCTAATTATAACGAAACCGAAATAACGCTCAACGTCCAAAAATCAAGAGTAAGGAAGGTTCTCGAATTCGAACCTTATCCAAAAATTCACAAGGGAAATCGTGTCATAAAAATAAGATAATTACTTGCTAAAATAATATAGCACATGGAGGTGTGAGCTCCATTTAAATATGTCATCGGCAAACAATTAATATAAAATAACTTTAACTCAAACATCAAAGTCTAACTAGCACCAAAATATTTTCTTCCATCATCATATATTTTAATTAAACTCTTGTGTATCCTTTATTTCCACGTATTATCCCTATAACATATTTCCTTTCCTGTTCATCCTATCTTATACTTTCAATATCCGGTCTCGTTGACGACTCTTATCCAATGCCCTAACCTCATACAATCATGTCATTCATATCCCTTTGAGCCTATTGCCATAATACATCATCCTAACTCTACATATAATCCATTAAGAATCCTTCCTCTTACTTATGACACCTCAATGTGCATATATCCAACCATATATAATATCACCCTTTTAATTCACCAATTTCATAAATTACGAAAACTTATTCCAAAACGTCACAAACCCCCCCCCCCCCCCCCCCCATCCATATGGACCTCTACTACTAATTCCATCAACTTAATTTGTAAACTAATTTTCTTACCATATATATACCCATCCAAAACATAATGTCCTTTTACACACTTCCTAATTCTAAGATTCCACCTTAATGTACCCTTAGACAACCTAACTCCGCCTGAATATCAAGATGCCATGCTATAAGTTCAAACCCTCAGGGACAATCATTTCCTATTTTACATTCATACTCGGCTGCATCCAAAACGTATCAACTAATATACCCATATAACGCATCATCTAGATACAAAGATTGTGGCAGAAAGTAATCCACATAAGGTCAAACACAAACCATATAATTCACACAGAAAAATCAATGCAATTATATTCAGTAAATTCATATAATAAACCCCATGCAATTTCCTAGGCATATATACTAAAACACGTATTATAACCCAAACTACACCTAATGTATTATCTTCCCCCACCCGACATGACGTTTGAAGATCTATGACACCCTGAAGGCTTGCAGTCAGCTCCTGTTAGTCCCCTGAAAGCAATTCCTGCTTCCTTAGAGCAAGTACGAACATGCAAAACGTCCCAGGGAGACGATCCAAGCATAGAAACAACCAGACAAATCACCAAATTAATTACTCAACATCAACACTATAAATATAACTCACTAACATACTTAATTTCTCAAAAATCACATTGATTTAATTCAAAACATATTTGAGGTTTTTTAGGTTCATGAAGAAAATTGGGGAAAAATTCAAATTAACAAGAGAATTACAAAATTAGTTTAGGGAAACCCTTAATCATGACCCCAATTGTATAAAACAACAATTAATTTCAAGAATCAAAATCTGAAATCAAAACCTAGGGTTAGGGTTTCAAAGTTGATTTGGGGATTTTACAACTAGAAGAGAATATGGGTAAAACACTCACCCAAGGTGATGGAAAAGGAAGCGACAGCCATACATAGGTGCAGCGGCGGCGGCGGCGGCGACCATCTGGTTTAACAACCATGATCAAAAGAAAAAGGAATAAGTCTCAAGGGAGAAGAAAGAGATTCAAATGGACAAGAATAGGTGGAGAACCACCATTAATGGCGACTGAAACACGACCGTGATGGCTCACAGTGGCGGAGATGACGGCGACGCCAGAGGCTGGACGAACCAGGGGTGATGGTCGCTTCCTCTATTTCGAGCGGTGGCTCCGAGCTCCTCGCAGGGGTGGCACGCGGTTGTGAGCTTGAAGGGAGAGATATGGGTTTGATGAGGAAGAAGAATATAAGGAGAGAATGAGATGTGGGTGTGGTGTGCCTGTTGGAGAAGAAAGAAGAAGAAGAAAAGAAGGTGTCGTGGGTATACGGGAACAACAGGGAAGAAAATGAACATATTTCTTTACTTTTGGTGTGAGAGAACATTTGAGTGATTAAAATTGGGTGAATTCTAGCATGAAGACCATTGTTTATGGGTATATGGGTGAGGCACCAATTTCACATATGAAAACCCACTTTTACCCTTGTCCCATCCAACCTGTCATCTTTCTCACTCCACCCCATCCCAGCAACCACCGGTCCACCACCCATCATCTTCTTCATCACACCCCATCGACCACCACCACCACCAAGACATGCCACAACCTCTGCCACAACAAAGTTCATAGGCAACAACACCAAATACGAAGCACATCTCCACTGCACTCTTTGTTATTTTCAAGTCCCAAGCTGATGGATGAGGCATCAAGGCTCACCATTTTTTCTCGTGAACAAACCTTGGAAGCAGAAGTATTAGCTAAACCCATAGCCTGTATAAAATGTCCCCTTACTCCATCTTCTCAGATTCGCACTAAACATTCAGGTTCAGTAGTAAGGTGGCTGGGTGCGATGCCAAATCTCCCAAATCGAGCAGAGAGGACTGGCGGAGGAGGTGGGGTCGCACGCTGGGAAGAAGATGGTCTTGCCGTGGTAGTTTGTTGATCTTAGTCGTAGTCTTCTTGCAATTGGGTTGACGATGATGAAGACCGTGTTCGATGTTTATGTTTTACAACAAGGATTTTATTGTAAGTTTTGGGTGAATTCAGAAGTGAGAAGAAATTGGGTGGTGGCAGCGGCGGTGTCCTTACCGTGGTGGGCGGTGACAGATCTGGGCGGTGATGGACGGTGGCAGAGCTGGGCGGTGGTGGTGATGTTCATGGTGTTGCAGGGGTGACGGGAGAGGGAGATGGGGTGAAGGGCAAAAGATACTTTTAATTTATTTTTTTATTTTTTTGGACCATTAAATCCGGACCATTCATTATTATAATATTATATCTGAGGGTTGAAAATGACTCCTGATGAAAAAAATTGGTGCCTCACTGGTATACCCATAAAAACCATACTTCATGCTAGAATCCACCTTAAAATTGAGTCTAGAAAAATAATAGATTTTTGACTCTTGGATCTAAAAATAAAGAGTGACAAATATATAACTTCAAATTTTGAATTAGAGTAAAGATTGATGGTTGAGCTGGTCAACCAAGAAAATAAGTGATCCAAAATTAATCTCAGATAAATTCTAAACCAATTTAATTTTAAATCTAAAATTAAATAGAGTGAGATTTGTAAATAAATTTATTTCAATCATATAGTTTAAAATAATTTTATAAACAAATAATAATAGTGATAATAGCATAATATTATTGTCTTATAAACGTGCACACACTGCAATCATGCAGTGTTAACGCACCCAACAAAAAAATAGTTTGATAAGTAAATAAAATCAAATAAGTCGAAACACATAAAAAATAAATATCTAACTGATTAATAAAACTAGTTATCCAATAAACACATATAATTTTCGGGATGTTACAATTGGCACTTAATGATATTATCAATAACAAAGATCATAGCAAGTTCCCGAAGAACTAGCATTTGAATCATAGTTCCGGAAGAACAAGCGTTTGAATCTATATTTCTATTCTCTTCATCTTCCTTTTTTCTTTTACATTTATAACACGTTATTGTTGCGAGAGAAAAGAAAAACTTGGTTTTCCTTTTAGAGAAAAAAACATGGAGTCGCCACCAACTTTATTTAATTTCGAGAAAGTTGGAAAACCCTTTAAGAAAAAGCTTTGGGTTCGGGAGTCGATTATGTCTAGGGAAGGCTTGGAGACTTAACCCCACGGCACCCTAGAACATCCATAAAAATGGTTACCCAAAATTAGTTGTGTAAATTATTAATAACTTTGAAAATATTTGTTTTACCCCAAAAATCATTTTAAAAAAAACATCTTTAGTTGTGAAATTTTTTATTAAAAGGAAAAAAAATCATTTTAGTTGTGAATTTTTTTATTAAACCTAAATGAGGTTGAACATGGCACGTAAGTCCACAGGGCAACATCAAAATCTAAAGGGTTGAACATGACACTTGTCATAGGGCAACCCAAGAAATAAGATTGTTTTAATTAAGTGATCATCTTCTATTTTTATGTAAAATAAATAATTTTACCTCTTGGAAATAGAACATAAATAAAACGTAGAAATGAAACGTTTTACTAACTTATTCAGTAAACAGAGACACAAACATCATGGTAAACAGAGACAAAGATGAAACATTTTACTAATTCATTCAGTTTACCCAAAAACGAAACATATAGCACTCATCATACCGACTCATTCAGTTTCAATATCCATGGATTCTCCTTTTGTCATAAACAGAGACACAAAAATAAGAATGTCAAGAGAAAATTATGAATAATATCAACAAATAGAACAAGGATTACCAAATGAGAGCAAAATAACAATGATTTTGTTTTCTCCCAGTGGTAAGATTTGAAGATCAAAACCCTTACATTTCAATTTCACTGACTCTTTTAACTCTCCCTTCTTCTGAAAATTTGGAACAACTCTAATGACAGAGAAGAGAAAAAAAACTCAAATCCCTAATCTCTTTTCTTCACAAAGAAAATATCAGATAAAAATCTCTCTCTTCCTCTGTCTTCGTCTCCTTTTCTCTGATTTTTTCTCCCCTCCCTTTTTCGTCTTTGTTCTTTCCACTTTTTATAGATGGAGGAGAGGGCTTCATGCTTCTTCTTACCTAGCGGCTTCAAGGTTGGTCTTCACGAAATCCGGGGCTTGGGTGGTTCTGAGCAGAAATAGCGTGTGTCCAGATGGGGGCGGCGCGAGCAGCAGAAAGGAGGTGATTTGATGTGAAGGTTGCGTGTTTGAAGAGAGAATGAGATGGGGGGTTTTGTCTGATCTGTAAGATGGGTTTTTTAGGATTAGGAGTGGGGCTGCTAGGTTAAAATGAGGGAGGAGATGAGGAAGAAGAAGAACCAATGGATAGGGGAGGCGCATGGGCGGTTGGAGAGTGGGAGGAGGAAAAGAGGTATTGTCTGATATGTAAAATAAGGTTTTTTAGGGTTAGGAGAAGTAACTCAATCTCCTTTCTTCTTTTCGCTGATTGTCCTTTTCTCCTTCTTTTCTTCGTCCTTTCTTCATTATCTTCTTCTTCTTCTTTCTTTATTCTTTAGCCTCCAGCCTGAAAATAAAATTGTAGTGGATGGAACCTCCCTACCCAACAGAAAGTTAGATATGCAAAATTAGATATGCACTGGACGGACCTCCTCGTCCAACAGAAAATTAGATATGCAATGGACGGAACCTCCTCATCCAACAGAAAATTAAATGTAATGGACTGGACCTCACCGTCCCACAGTAAATGCAATGGACGGGACCTCCCCGTCCAACAGCAAATGCAATGGACGGGACCTCCCTGTCCAATAGCAAATGCAATGGACGAGACCTCCCCGTACAACAGCAAATGCAATGTAATGGACTGGACCTCGCCGTCCAACAGCAAGACCAATGTAATGGACTGGACCTCGTCGTTCAATAGCAAATACAATGGACGGGACCTCCCAACAGCAAGTCCAATGTAATGGACTAGACCTCGCCGTCCAATAGCAAATGCAATGGATGGGACCTCCCAGTCCAACAGCAAATGCAATGTAATGGACTGGACCTCGCCGTCCAATAGCAAATGCAATGGACGGGACCTTCCCGTCCAACAGCAAGTCCAATGTAATGGACTGGACCTCGCCGTCCAACATCAAATGCAATGGACAGGACCTCCCCGTCAAACAGCAAATGCAATGTAATGGACTAGACCTTGCCGTCCAACAGCGAATGCAATGGACGGAACCTCCCCGTCCAACAGCAAATGCAATGTAATGGACTGGACCTCGCCGTACAACAGCAAATGAAATGGATGGGACCTCCCCATCCAACAGCAAATACACTGTAATGGAGTGGTCCTCGCCGTCCAACAGCAAATGCAATGGACGGGACCTCCCCGTCCAATAGTAAATGCAATGTAATGGACTAGACCTCGCCGTCCAACAGCAAATGCAATGGAATGAACGAGATCTCCCCATCCAAAAGCAAATGCAATGTAATGGACGGGACCTCCCCGTCCAATAGCAAATTAGTTATGAGCCTCCTCCTTTCTTCATTATTTTCTTTTTCTCCTTTCTCTCTTTACTATTATTATTAGTCTCCCTGAAACATAATAACATAAAAATTAAAATAAAATGAAGACGGACAAAATTGGGTGTTCACAGTTGCCCCTTTTTACTTATTGCATACTAGAAGTCATGATTAGTCATGACTTTTCATGTATTGTAGTAATGAACAAGTAAAGAAAATGAACATACGTTTTGTCCGAAAAAACGTGAGGAGCTCAGAAGAAAACCTTACAGTTTGAAAATAAAATTGCAGTTGACAGAACCTCCTCGTCCAACAGGAAAGTAAATATGCAGCGAGCCTCAGAGCTCGAAAATAAACTTGCAATGAGCCTCAGAGCTCGAAAATAAAATTGCAGTGAGCCTCAGAGCTCGGAAATAAAAATGCAGTGAGCCTCAGAGCTAGGAAATAAAATTGCAGTGGATGGAACCTCTTCGTCCAACAAGAAAGTAAACATGCAGCTAGCCTCAGAGCTCAAAAATAAAATTGCAGTGAGCCTTAGAGCTCGAAAATAAAATTGCGTGAGCCTCAGAGCTCGAAAACAAAATTACAGTGAGCCTCAGAGCTCGAAAATAAAAATGCAGTGGACGGAACCTCCTCGTCCAACAGAAAATTAAACATGCAACGAGCCTCAGCTCGAAAATGAACGTGCAGTGAGCCTCAGAACTCAAAAATTAAATTGCAGTGAGCCTCAGAGCTCGAAAATTAAATTGCAGTGAGCCTCAGAGCTCGACAAAACTCAATCCGTAATTTGAAACTAATGAGAATCCCTTCCTTTTGAAGACAGCGGAACCAAATGCTTATGGAAAAACTTCCACCAACCAAATCCTTGTTCACCGACCACTCTGGGACGAGGCATCATTTGTTCTTTTAATAACATGGGTCACCCAAGAATCTGATAACATATGACGTGGATGTTATGTTTATTCTCCCAAGCTTATTTGCATCATTCTTTTGTCATCTAGTGCATGCTATCTCTTCCATTGAATTTGAAATATTGAGTCCTTTTGGTTCAAGCCATTCATTGGTGCTACCATTAGAATTATCAAATCATACCATTAAACTTATATTTAATTTTATTGAGACATGACCATGATGAAAGTGAACACGACAGGGGAGTATGAAGGAAAAGCCTCTTGCCTTAATATGAGAATTTAGTTTGTTAAGAGAAAATAACAATATGAGAACAAAATTACAAAAAGGGATCATGAAGATTAAAAGCAAAGATAAAGAAAATTACGAGACTCACATAAAATTTGCCCCAGTATTGGTCCTTTGATTTTCATTTAATTGATTCCCCACAGCCTCTTGATGGCACAGATCTTGGCTTCTGTTTCTGATTCTTCAAACACACCTTCTTCAATCATTCCTCAACAATCTTGCCCCAGTATACTCAGTCGGATAAAACTTCCCCAGTGTGGTGAGTGCTTACAAAAGTGTTGGTGTAACGCCCTTCGTTACATTAGTAACCCAAAACAAATTGTATAAAAATCCTTTAATACATTTAATTAAAATATGTTAGTCATAAAAAATTTGTCAATTATATAAGTCTGGAAAATGTCTCTTACTAAATAAAATAGTAATAATGTAGCAAAGTAATAATTAATAAATCCATACGTCCAAATAAAAATCCCAAGCCTCAAAACCGGGCGTCTACTAATAAACCCAACGATAAATAAAAAAATAAAATAAATATGTCTAGCCACAAACGGCTCCTTATTCAAAATAAAATACTATCAAGCTAGATAATAAATAAGTAGATTCGCTAAGTCTCCAATCCTCTTCAGCTTCAGTGATATCGTCCTCGTGCTCTGAAAACAACACTTTTAATGAGATATAATCCCAGTGAATAAAAATCAAGTTCTAAAAATATTTTCGCAAATAGTGTTGTTCTCAGCCGGTCATGATAACCTAGAAAAACATTCATGGTACCCGCTAATTTTTAAAATATTGAATATAATAAACCTCCAGAATAATAATTATTTATACATATATATAATTAATGTCAAGCATTTAAGACACGAACTCATAAACTCAGCAACGGTCACATCACATTGCATTTAATCACATTCACCATGCAAACTCTACACAATGCAACTCCACGAACATGATTCGGTGATTCCCAGAATCACTTAACTTGACTCTTTGGTTCCCAGAACCGGTGTGAATCCCAGATCCACTAAGGTCTATGAGCTCATATCCATGCAATGGCGTCCCACTGCCTTCCCCATCCCAGATGGAGGTATCTAATATTCCATCCCAGATGTGAATATTTTAATAATTTGATATCCCATCCCAGATGGTGATATCTCTCATCCTATTCCCGGAATAGAATGTACACCGTCATCCCTTCCCGGAAGGTGATGACCAACTCATGCATAATGCAATATGTCGTCCCAGACGACTGTCAAAGTTTTCAAACTTTATCTGTCAATAAAAATAGCATAATATCGTGCCAAGCCAACATTATAACATAAAAAAACATGTTACAACAACCTCAATTCATGCTAAACAAGCATATTCTTAACAATAATTAAGATTGGAAATTGACACGTACTGTAATTGAATTAAAATGATTTATATTCCAATTTAGTTGAAACCATGTGAGTGTGAAATCATACATCACAGGACTATCAAGAGGAAACGTGGAGAACACTGATTCTCCCAAAAAAAAATGGACTAGCCTTGTCCAGTGAGAGAACATCACTCCAGATATCAAAAAAACTCTTGGTTTAAGCCAATGAGATTGACTTAACAATTGTTTGCCATCAACAATTAGAGAAAGGAGTGTATACGCTATAGAGCTATTTCAGTATGAATCCAAAAATTTCATTTATTAAATCAATTTATCAAACATCATCAAATATTTTATGAACTCATAATCCTCCCAAAATATTTTAAGAATCTCAAATCAAAAGTCAACAACTCTAGAATATTTCAGTATTTTAGAATAAATAAATTTATATGTAGAAATCTCAAATTAATTGTACCATGAAAGTGTAAACAAAAGTTATTTTTACTCACATTTTGCAGACCTCCATTGTGCTCTAAAAATTACGTATGATAAGGATTTGCGCTTCTCGAAAAATTCCTCTTCCATTCACTGATATTTTTGGATCTGTGTATTGCTATGGTTGTACCGCGAACAAAGGAACGGCCCTCGCTATACACACTCCCGGTGCGGCGCAGTGGGAACCTCCCTGACGCACACCAACCCTGCACCTATATACTAGCGTGAAGCACCCTTTTCAATTGCCATTCTTATTTTTTTTTAATTATTATTATTATAATTAATACTCTAAAATTTTTATGGCCCATAATTATTCATTTAGGAGTCCAACAGCAATTCCACGTGAGTTGCTCACTATTGTGGATTCCTCTTATTTATTTATTTTTTTTATTCTCTTTTTATTCTTTTTTTTTAAGGCCAAAGGATAATTACCAAAATAGTTTAACTATCACTTCTTTACTTAATTTTTGCACTATTTTGTAATTACTAAACAATTCCAATAAATTCTTGTATTATTAATTTTCTACACTAAACCTTATTATTGATTAAACTTTTATTAATAAGACTAAACTAAAATTTTAGGATGTTACAGTTGGACCATATCTTCCCCCTAGGTCGCCTTTACAGGTTTTCAGCCTATGGTTTCTTTACCATAACTTTTGCCTAGGTTGCCCTATCGGGTTTTCAACCTAGCCGACCTTTTCTTTTCTTTTGTTTTCATTATTATTTGCCCTAAATTTTGCCTAGGTTGCCCTTTCGGGTTTTCAACCTAGCGAGCCTTTTATTTTCTTTTGTTTTCATTGTTCTTTGCCCCAACTTTTGCCTAGGTTGCTCTTTTGGGTTTTCAACCTAGAGGGCTCCTTTTATCTTTTATTTCCATTGTTCATTGCCCTAACTTTTTCCTAGGTTGCTCTTTCGGGTTTTCAACCTAGAGGGCTCTTTTATCTTTTATCTTTTATTTTCATTGTTCTTTGTCCTAACTTTTGCCTAGGTTGCCTTTTCGGGTGTTCAACCTAGCGGGCTTTTAAGCATAGAACTTTTTCACAGCATCAGAGTTTACTAGCCATGGTAACTCTTCCCCATCCATGTTTTGCAGAATCAAAGCTCCTCCTGAGAATGCTTGTTTGACAATATAAGGACCTTCATAATTTGGCACCCATTTTTCTCGGGAATCCTCCTGATTAGGGAGGATTTTCTTTAAAACCAGGTCTCCTGCGCAAAATTCTCTAGGGCGAACCTTCTTATTAGAAGCTCTTGCCATTCTGCTTTGATACAATTGCTCGTGACAGATAACTGCTAGTCTTTTCTCTTCTATCATGTTCAACTGCTCATATCGAGTTTTCACCCACTCAGATTCTTCTAAATCTGCTTCCATCAAGACTCTTAGCGAGGGGAGTTCTACTTCGATAGGTGAGATAGACTCCATCTCAAGATTTTCCTAGCCATCATGTGACCATTGGCATGAGTCCCATAGATTCCTTCATGAACTTCGATCATGATCAATTTAGCTTCGCGAGCATCCACACATCTGAGTAGGGTACCATCATATCCTGTTTTATACAGGACTTCCTTGCTTAAGAAAAAGGCCTTAGCCAGTCTTCGGATGGTCTTTCTATTTGATTTGCTTGCTTCTGCTGGGTATTCCTTCTTCTGAATATATTGCTTGATATCATGATACCAAGGCTTACCATCAGGTTCTCCTTCCACATGGGAACAGTATGCCGTATAATCTTGCACTCTAACTTGGATGGGTTGGACATTGGTATGGATATCCAGCTTGGTCATGGAAGCTAGTGTGGCTAAAGCATCATCAAACTGATTCTTGTCTCGAGTTAAATGCGAGAAAGTAATTTCGTCGAACTTTGCAATCAATTTAGTCAAGTATTTCTGATACGGAATCAACTTGGAGTCTTTGGTTTGACATTCACCATTTACTTGGTAAATGATTAGAGCTGAATCACCGAAGACTTTCCACTGCTTTATACCAAGTTCAAGTGCCATTTGTAATCCGCCAGCACATGCCTCGTATTTTGCAATATTATTCGTACATTCAAATTTCAGTTTTACGGCCATCGGGTACTGCTTGCCGTTTGGTGAGATAACCACTGCTCCTATACCACTGCCTTGCATATTGACTGCTCCATCACAATACATTTTCCACACATCTTCCTGTTCTTCATGTTCCTCGAGGGACATTATCTCTCCATCAGGGAACTCGGAATTGACAGGCCATTCATCCTCAAGAGGATTCTCTGCTAAATGGTCAGCAATCGTACTTCCTTTGATGGACTTTTGAGTCACATATTTGATGTCAAATTCTGACAATATCACTTGCCACCGTGAAACTCTTAAGGAGATATGAGGACTTTCGAAGATATACTTCAAAGGATCCATTCGAGAAATTAGCCAAGTGGTGTGATATAACTTGTACTGTCTGAGTCTTCTGGAGGTCCACACTAGCGCACAACAAGTCTTCTTGATTGCCATATAACGAGCCTCACAGGCATTAAACTTCTTACTCAGATAGTAAATTTCCTGCTCCTTCCTACAATATTCATCATGTTGTCCCAGCATTTCCCCCATTGAGGTTGGTAATATAGTGAGATAGAGTAACAATGGACGACCTTGGGTAGGTGGTACCAATACTGGGGGATTTAGTAAATATGTCTTTATCTTGTCAAAGGCTTCTTGACGGTTATCATCCCATCTTCCCGGATTATTCTTCCTGAGGAGTCTGAAGATTGGCTCGCATGTGCTGGTCAAATTTGCAATGAAGCGCGCAGTGTAGTTCAACCTTCCAAGAAAGCCCCTTACTTCTCGCTCGTTCTTAGGTGTGGCATGTCACATATTGCTTCTACCTTGTTAGGGTCCACCTTTATTCCTCCTCTACTGACAACAAAGTCAAGTAAATTCCTTGCGGATGCACCAAAAGTACATTTTGCAGGGTTGAGCCGCAACTTGTACTTCCTTAGCCGCTCGAACAACTTTCGTTAAACTGCTACATGGCTTTCTTATTCCTTGGACTTAGACACTATATCATCAACATATACCTCTACCTCCTTATGCATCATATCATGGAACAATGCTACCATAGCACGTTGGTAAGTGGCCCCATCATTCTTCAATCCAAAAGGCATCACTTTGTAACAAAAAGTCCCCCAATGAGTGATAAAAGTTGTTTTTCTTTGTCATCCTCATCCATGAGGATCTGATTATACCCAGAATAGCCATCCATGAAAGAAAACCTATGACTTCTGGCTGTACTGTCTACAAGGACATTAATATGAGGTAGCGGGAAATCACCTTTGGACTGACTTTATTCAGATCTAAGTAGTCCACGCACATTCTAACCCTTCCATCCTTCTTTGGTACTGGAACAATATTAGCTACCCATTCTGGGTGTCTAGCTACCTCCAGAAAACCAGCCTCTAACTGCTTGGTCACTTATTCCTTGATCTTCAGCGACATCTCAGGATGCATCCTCCTTAATTTTTGCTTCTTTGGAACCGCATCTGGGTATAAGGGAATTTTATGAGATGCTATCTCAGGATCTAGACCTGGCATATCTCTGTAGGACCATGCAAAAACATCCAGATACTCTTTGAATAGTGCAACCATTTCTTCACGCTCTAGGTTATCCAATATTTTCAACTCCTTTTTGTCTTCCTCGATTCCCATATTGATCACTTCTGCAGCCTCATCATTCGAGCTAATCCCTTCTTCTGACCGTTTCACCATCTTTAAGAATTCTTCAATGTCTTCTTCTTCCTCATCGGATTCAAGGTTGTTTTCATCAACGGCCGTGAGGGAATCAATAAATGAGTTTTCAAAGTTCCTCTCCTGGGGTAAATCTTTAGTGGAAGAAGTATTACTCGAAGAAAAAAAAGTCGGGAATAGGAGAAGTGTAGGCAAGAGTCTTATTCATGAAAGAAAAGCTTAAACAAAGTAAAGAAATGAAAGAGAGAGAAAAGAAATGATGGAACCAAAAGGAAAACACTAGACAAAGTGCGACATTCTCATTCATATCTCAAACAAAGTAAACATTAGTTCAAATTTAGTACAATATGATAATTAATTTATGGAAATAATATCAACAAACGGTTCAAATCGCCAATTATTGAGAACTTCATTGCTAGCAGGGAGATAGATGACATGGTTCTCGTCCAGCTCCTCTTCAAGTGTGCTGATAGTGAAGTGAGGGGAAAATGACTTTTCAGGACTGATAACTTCAGCAGCTACTGGGAAAGTCTCTGTCAGAAGGGAAATATACCTTCTCTCATCATCTTCTCTTTTCTTGTTCTCGAGCGTCATGAATTTCATCTTTTCTGTTAAGTAGGGTTGATACCCCAATCCATGCCTTCCTTCTCTCATAGCTGCTTCAATTTGTTGAGAGATCCCTTGAAGCTTAGGCCATAGGCCTTTTCCTCTTTGATACACATTCTTTTCCATGATGTGGAATGCTACTTCATTCACATTCTCCATTGGGGGCCCCCTTTTCTTGTTTTCTGGCTTCAACACCTCAAAACTGCGCAGTGAATCATCTTCCATTTGCTCTGTACTTTCTACATAAGGTATTGCGGCGGGCTTTATCAGCATAGTTTCCTATTCACCACGGACAGTAATCACGGACCCATCTTGAATATATTTCAAACACTCATGCAAAGTCGATGGAACAACTCCTGCTTCATGAATCCAAGGCCTTCCCAGAAGCATGGTATAAGCTGGTTGGATCTCCATGACTTGAAAGTGGACAAAAAAACAACTAGGCCCTATTTCAAGGGGCAGAGTTATCTCCCCTAAGATTCCTCTTGCTGTCCCATCAAAGGCTCGTACAATCATTTCTTGTGGTGTCAAATCTGCCATGCTTATGTTTAGTTGTTCGAGAGTGGACATTGGAACCACATTCAACACCGAACCACCATCTACAAGCACCTTTGCAATCACAAACCCTTTACACTTTAGGGTAATGCGTAAGGCTTTAGTGCTACTGTGGGATTTCGAAGCCACTTCATCTTCCGAGAAAGTAATCATGTTGACATACCTTATTGGGTCCACCATATTTACCACATTCTTTGGAGTGACGTCAGGCTTGACATACGCTTCATTCAACACCTTCAATATTGCCTTACGATGCAACTCTGGTGTCAAGACAAGCGATAAAAGAGATATCCTTGCCAGAGTTTTCTTTAACTGTTCTACCACATCATATTCACTTTGCTTCATGATATTCAGAAACTCTTCCTCTTCTTTTCCCTTTCCTTCATCCATGGTCTCCTTTTCTTTGGATTCCTTCATTATTTCTTCTTCGACAGGGCTGTAGCATTGCCCGCTCCTTGTAATGCCTCCAATTCCCACAATATTAGTAACTAGGGCCTTCGAGGTCTTTCCCTCAGCTCCAGCTAGTTCAACCTTCTGTTCATAATTCCATGGTACAACATGTGTATCAACATAAGCAAAATGAGCTGGCTTCTTCACCCTTACAATGACTCTTTCCGGGGTTGAGGCTGAAGCTTTGTTCATAGGTGGTACTCGGAGTACAACTTTTTTAACTACGTTGATTTCCTCGGCAGCACCCCGTCTAGCTTGAATTACCCCCAAGGTGAGTAATCCCTGAACCCGGGCTTTGAAACCCCAACAAGTTTCGATGTCGTGCCCCACTTGCCCATGATGATAATCACACCTTAGATCTTCGGCATACCCCCTTTCTTCTCTTGGAATTCTTATTGATGCAACAACGTGGTATCCCGCCTTCTTTAGTTCTTCGAAGATCTTCTGCATTGGCACTCGTAGTTCCAGTACCTTCCTAATTAGGGACCCTCTTACCTCCAAATTGTTCACCCGATTTCCATCATTATGGTTTGGGATTAGATTTTTAACAATATTAGGCCCGCCCTCTTCTTCAAACCCTAGCTTCCCACAAGCAATCAACTTTCTCACTGCCGTTTTAAAAGCTTCGCAATCCTCAATGGAATGTCCTGTGACATCCATGTGATACTTGCAAGCCTGAATGGATTGTACCAAGTAGGAAATGGTGGTTCTAGGGGACGTACAGGGTTCCCCGCAATTAAGTGGCGGTCGAATAATTGTTGGAATAAATCCGCATTAGAGATGGACAATCTCGGGAAGGGTGGCAGATTTGGAATTTGGAAACGTCCTTGGTTTTGGAAATTTGGGCGAGGCAGAGGATAGTTTGGGCGGTTTTGTGGGGATGCATATGGGTAACGGGCATATGACGGGCGAGCAAGGTTATATGGTTGAGGGGTAAGAATATTGCTGATTTGGTTTTGTGGGTAAGTGTTGGTTTGTGAGGATGATCGTAACGGGTAAAGTGGGGTTTGTGTCTGGTATGGAATATGTGGATTAGGGTTATATGGTGCTTGGTACTGAGGATTAAAGTTCTGTTGGCATTGTACATAATTCGCCTCAACTTCTTTCTTCTTTGGTTGGAATCCTTTCCGGGGTGCACTTCCTTCAACATCATTCATAGGAAGCTTTCCAGTTCGTGCTAAAAATTCAATCCTTTCACCGGTGGTAATCAAGTCGGAGAAATCTTTATAGGCTGCCCCAGCCATGGCCCCTATAAAAGGCACTCCGAGGGTTCCTAAAAAGTATGAGCACATTTCAGATAAAGTCAACGGGGGTTGAACTTGTGCAGCCAAACTCCTCCACCTTTGGGCATATTGCTTGAAGTACTGCTCATTTCTTTTCTGCATTGTAGTCAACTGTTCACGACTCGGAGATACATCCAGGTTGAACTTATACTGGTCCATGAATAAGTCAGCCAATTCCGTCCATCGCGAGATCTTGGAATGGTCCAATTGGAGGTACCATTCTAAGGCGAGGCCAGTCAAACTTTCATGGAAAAAGCTGATAAGGAATTTGTCATCCTTGGACCAAATTGCCATCTTGGTGGCATAACCGATGAGGTGAAATCGTGGATTCCAACTTCCATCATATTTGGAAAAGTCAGGAATCTTGAAGTCCTTGGGGATCACGACATCTGTGGCGGGACAGAGTTCTTCTATTCAAAGAGGGCCGTAGGCACTCGGACCTTTTATTGCCTTTATCTAATCTTCCATTTTCTCCATCCATTCATTTTTCATCTTATCCTTACCAGCCTGAACTCCCGCTGACTGGCTGTGAGTAGATACATGAGGTTGCTCCTATGTTGGTGCGGTATAGCCCGAGACTTCATGATAGGCATTTTCAAAAGGGGGATATCCTTCTTCAATGGTAAGTGTTATTGGTGTCGTGTGATGTGTCTGGTTGGGACCAGATATTTCCTGAATGACACCCGCGCTAATGTTTGAAAACATCGGTGCTGTTACTGCAGAAGAAATCCGTTGCCTACCTGGTTCATTTGCATCTCTATTAAGCATGCTGAGAGATTCCCTCATATCCTGCAGTATGGCTTCTAATCTTGCTTGGGTTTCAGTCATTTCATTTACCCTTCCCCTCACTTCATCTATCTCAGAGCTTAAGTTTCTTCCTTCCTCAAACGCATTGGCAGCCATCCTGGTCCGAGATCTGGTATTGTGAACTCGAGTTTGATTGGTGTTACCTTTCCTAGGTCGCGCAGTGGTTCCCTAATTCTCAGAAGTATGTGACTCTGTAAAGCATCCGAGAATATCATTAGTAAACCCTTTTTTTTTTTTGGTGTGTGTATGCATGTGCAAGTTAACACCCTTTGTTTGATCGCGAGAGTGCTCTTAGGAAGACTGTCGTATACACCTATAGCAAGAATACTCATCTGCAATCAAATCTAGTGGTATGGTTCCCTCTAGCTTGAATGCAGTTGGCGTCAAGTCCAAGGGAGAATCCACTCCTCAATAGACCACACCCGTACTAGCAACGCCCTTATTTTAACGCAGAAAACACGTCGTTTTTAGGGTAAAAATATAATTGATGACGTATCTAAGGGAGAATGCACTCCTCGATAGATATCATCTAGAAGAACTCTCGACAGACATTGATGAAAACTTCCATTCCATTATAAATATTTCGATACAAATCATGAGTCTTTGATCAAAATAAAAGAAGTACATTGATAGTTTCCATCTTTCTCCGAGGTCTACAAAGCACTATGTTAAGAGTCTCATCTTCTTTTTCCTGAACCCTTTGGAAAGTTTCCCAAAATGATTGAAGAACTCGGTCATCTTTGGTGGTAGCTGAAGGAAATGGTTCATACGAATGTGGATGGATGCCTCTTCAAATCTCTCCACCAGCTGGGAAGTGTGATATTGGAGCTTATCCATCATGTCACCGTATCTTCTTTTCCATGCTTCCTTTTCATTTATTACATCCTTCGGTACCAATTTCCATCCCTTTACCCATTCTGCGTGACGTTGAGATTCAACTCTTTCAGAGTCTTTTATCTTGGTTCTGAGCCAATTTTCTCTCATGTTGGCTTCCACTAGTAGCTAGCGATACTTGGCTGCTTCGTTCCATCCTCGATCAGAGTACAGTTCTGTTTGGGCCAATGATTCTTGCAAGGATTCAACTCTCTCTTATAGTATATGTATTGTTTCAACATGAACCCCTATATTTGTCTCGAGCTGTTTTTTTCTTCCTTTGAAGTTTGACAAGCATCTTCTCTTGATATTCTATCTTTGCCAGCAGCTCTTGAATTTCTGTTTCTTTGTCTTTTCTTGCCCTTTTTGCATGACTCGGGGCTTCATGGGCATCGGCGCATTTGTCTTTCAAATGCTCAATCTGTAAACTCAGCTTCTGCACTTGGCTTTGGAGCGTGACAATAGCTAATTTGGCAGCTTGGTTCTTCTCATCCAAAACCCTCATCCGAGCTTTTAAAATTTTGATTTCTTTCAACATTTGATCTTCGGTAAAAGGATTATTTTCACTATGGAGAGAGGATGCAGGTCTTGGAGGGAAACCTCTTCTTGCTTCTCTCCATACTTCATATCTTTTTGTGTGAGCTATGATTCGTCTTTCTAAGTCCTTCGATCCTTTTATATGAACATCATTCCATGATTACCTTACTGTTATTGTTTGACTCTTGATGCTTTCACTTTCTTGGTATAGGAAGAATATCCCATCGAGTAGCTCTTTGGGGGGCTCATCCTGTGTCCACTTTTGCTGACGCATCACCAAAGCTGGTGATTATGATACACAACCTCTGGGACCCATCAATGGAACATTTGAAAAACTTCCACAGCTGAATACAACTGAATCTCCATGGTACCATGGACACATCCAACTAAATGACCGCGGGTCGATCTGATCAAACTCTTGTTTCCATTCATATAGCTTACATGGCTTCAGTTGCATGCGAGCGAATCCTTTCAATGGGTCATCTGTTCTATTAATTTTATCACGAGCATACAAGTGAGTCATGATCCAAACATACAATATTGATGCACAACATCACAGTTTCCCTTGTTGATTTGATGACAAAACTGTAGGGAGAGGAAAGTTTCAGCTAAGATAACAGGGACCGGGTTCACACCATATTCTTCAACCATATAGAAAACATCCACGGTTGACTGATCAATCAAATCTGGTACAAAAGGAAAGAGCACCAACCCATATATCATGAGGGCTATTACTTTGTTGAAAGTAACCCATCGTTGTTGCTGGGCCAGCTTGTTGAGATACACTTCCAAAAATCGCCTCTTCAACCCTTTGGTGGTTCCCTTTTCCGCTTTCTCTAGCTGTTCTGGTTGAAGCTCCAATAGACTTTCTATCTTCCAATCTATTACATATTGGTCATAATACATGTAGACGCGGGTCCTCTTTTGAATTGGCAGCCTTAGCATATAAGCATACTCTTCTATGGTCGAAGTGATGTCTAAGTTAGGCAATTCAAAACACCTCAAAGTTGAATTCCAATATTGGGCCAACGCACTCAGAGCGGGGGCTTCCACTGGAACACGTAATAGGTCCAATATTCTACCATACTTGCTGACAAAGTCTGAGCGTGCTTTTTCTGACATTTGATGGCTGAGTTCACATAAACTCTTCACGTCATTGAGTGTCACATCGATCTTGATACTTTTCTTGGAACAGCTCGCGTTGCTAGTACTCTTCTCGGAACCAAAAGTTTCCATTTTTTTGCTATAAGATGAATACCAAAGTCTTCCACCAAAGCGACACAAGTGAAAAAACAAAAAAAGAGTATAGTGAAGCAAATATATCTTGCATGATTCATGTTGTATGAGACCCAATGGGGTTGAAAACCCTGATGGGTATGCATCACCTTCATTATAACATAGAGCCTATTAGATGTGCAATAATATTCGAATATGTCATTCAGGTGTGAGGCGGCAATGTGACGCCCCTAGTTTTGTGAATATTCACAATGAACATGCATGACAATTTATGCTTATGATGATAGAGAGAGGAAAGAAAAGTACGCCCCCTTTTGTCCTAAGCCAGGTAAAACTTAAGGATGGACACACCCTAAGGTTAGGACTCTAAACAGGTCGGCCACTAGGTTTGCTCTATTAGTGAAACTTGGGACGGGTCTAGACCTCTAAAAGCCATGGTCCCCAGATTTCCCTCATAAGGATATGATTCATGAATCTAGCCACAAGTAGGGATAAACCATCTCAATATGATTATTCCAAGATCTCATGTACAATCTGAGTGGTGAACCGACTAGTATCAGGGAGGTACAAGACCTTTTCAATGACAATGTCGGAGCACCGCCTAATCCTTGGGTTTTTTTGAGCAAGATCGGGTATAGAGCTAAGAGTGTGTGCAATATGTGATAGTGATGTGTGTGAAGAGGGCATACAAACCTGTAACACTTAAAAAAGAATAGAAAAGACAAGAAAGACCTGAAAAACAAAAACATAGGTATATATAAAAATGGTTATAAGTCCTCTACCCTATTGTTAAAGAAGAGAAAGGTGGAAACAAAAACATTGTTAGTGAAACATATACAAGAATAACATAAGTTAAAATGTATGTACAACTAATTTTTCTCATTTAAATAAAAGGAAAACCCAAACTAAAAGAATAATCCAAACAAACATCACTAAAAATAAGAAGCATTTTTAGTTTTGTCATTTAATTATTGTAAGGAAAAAAACAGCAAGATATAGCAATAAAAGGTAAAACAAATAAGCTACAAGTTACTAAAATTTTCAAAACCAATTTTTATGGACTTGACTCTCTTAAATAGTCCCTAGTGGAGCCGCCATCTGTTGCGAGAGAAAAGAAAAACTTGGTTTTCCTTTTAGAGAAAAAAAATGGAGTCGCCACCAACTTTATTTAATTTCGGAAAAGTTGGAAAACCCTTTAAGAAAAAGCTTTGGGTCCGGAAGTCGATTACGTCTAGGGAAGGCATGGAGATTTAACCCCACGGCACCCTAGAACATCCATAAAAATGGTTACCCAAAATTAGTTGTGTAAATTATTAATAACTTTGAAAATATTTGTTTTACCCCGAAAATCGTTTAAAAAAAAACATCTTTAGTTGTGAAATTTTTGATTAAAAGGAAAAAAATCATTTTAGTTGTGAAATTTTTGATTAAACCTAAATGAGGTTGACCATGGCACGTAAGTGTTGTGACTCCGGCAAGTGTACCGGGTCGTCGCAAGTAATAAAAACACGGTAAGATTCTACCGAGGTCGAACACAAGGATTGGGTTACCAATTCGACTAAATTGTCAAGAAATCCGATACGTTGGTTAAGTAATAGAAGGTGGTTGAGAGAGAGATTAATATCTAAAATTCAATTAACAAATCTAATGAAATAATTAACTAAAAATCAGAAAACTAAAATGTCCAAGGTCACAAATCCACCTACCCAATATGTACACCCAAGTGATGATGAATTCCTCCTAGGTTCAATTGCAATGTCAACCGGGACCCCTAAATTCTCCTAAATCCACTTCCGTGCTCATTAGGACGTATTCGATGATTTGAGTTAATTACTTGCTAGGTCTCTTAACCCTAATCTCGAATTCTGTTAATTCGTGTTCCCTATAAGGTCGCACCGATCTCCTATTCACTCTCGTGCAATATTCGATCGATGATTCTAATTCAAGTTCTAAACGTGAATCGCTGACTAAGCCTCATCAACGTTAACAAGTCAATCACGCAACACGTATGATCAACACATTCAAATCAGAATTATAAAACAAGAATTGAATTAAGGAGAAAGACATACATCAAATCGGATTTACATCGCCATGGGTGGCTTCATCGTTCCCTCGGACGACGGGATTAGTTCCTCATGCTCATAGACAAGCGATCGGACATAATCACCATCGTAAAATAAAAAGAAACCCGAAAAGGAGACGCAGCTCCAAGGAGAAATAAGAATTCGTAACTACTGCCCTAACCTAAGTGGAAAACTGCCTTCTAAAACTGGATCCTAAAGTTCCATCCCATGTTCTGATATGCAACAGCCTTTAAATAGTAATCCTGATCTGCGCTCTCTCGCGAGGCGAGAATTAAAATTGGCGCGCTTTCAATTTAAACTCTCGCGAGGCGAGCAGCCTCTCGCGGGGCGAGTCTTCAATTCTAGGCTGTGACCTTCATCACGGCTGGGCCGTGATGGTCTCTGACTTCCAAGTCTTCATTCTCTCGCGGGGCGAGCTTCTTCTCGCGGGGCGAGTCTTCAAACCTTAAACTGCCACGGGCGTGGTATTCATCACGGCTTGGCCGTGATGGTCTCTGTCTTGCTGGTCTTCAGACTCTCGCGAGGCGAGAGTACACTCGCGGGGCGAGTGTCTCAGAATTTCAATTTCCACTATTTCTTTGCTTTCCTTGACTCCCGGAGCTTCACTTACTTAACCTGAAACAACAAAAGCACCCACAAGCGTAATTCTATTCAAAATAACCTAAAAACTACACAAAAGACGCAAAACGAGTCAAAGTCCAACTTAGGAACAAAACAAGGCAAATTTGGGCGAAAACGAGAGTGAACTCGAATAAATTGACACGTAAACCCTAGTTCATCTAGTCATAAAACTAGATAAGCCAGAGGCTTATCAGTAAGTCCACAGGGCAACCTCAAAATCTAAAGGGTTGAACATGACACTTGTCATAGGGCAACCCAAGAAATAAGATTTTTTTATTAAGTGATTATCTTCTATTTTTATGTAAAATAAATAATTTTACCTCTTGGAAATAGAACAGAAATGAAACATAGAAATGAAACGTTTTACTAACTTATTCAGTAAACAGAGACACAAAAACATCTTGGTAAACAGAGACAAAGATGAAACATTTTACTAATTCATTAAGTTTACCCAAAAACGAAACATATAGCACTCATCATACCGACTCATTCTGTTTCAATATACATGGATTCTCCTTTCGTCATAAACAGAGACACGGAAAAATAAGAATTTCAAGAGAAATTATGAATAATATCAACAAAGAGAACAAGGATTACCAAATGAGAGCAGAATAACAATGATTTTGTTTTCTCCCAGTGGTAAGATTTCAAGATCAAAACCCTTACATTTCAATTTCACTGACTCTTTTAACTCTCCCTTCTTATGAAAATTTGGAACCACTCTAATGACAGAGAAGAGAAAAAAAACTCAAATCCCTAATCTCTTTTATTCACAAAGAAAATATCAGATAAAAATCTCTCTCTCCCTCTGTCTTCGTCTCCTCTTCTCTGATTTTTTCTCCCCTCCCTTTTTCGTCTTTGTTCTTTCCCCTTTTTATAGATGGAGGAGAAGGCTTCATGCTTCTTCTTACCCAACGACTTCAAGGTTGGTCTTCACGAAATCCGGGGCTTGGGTGGTTCTGAGCAGAAATAGCGTGTGTCCAGATGGGGGCGGCACGAGCAGCGGAAAGGAGGTGATTTGATGTGAAGGTTGCGTGTTTGAAGAGAGAAGGAGATGAAGGGTTTTGTCTGATATGTAAGATGGGTTTTTTAGGATTAGGAGTGGGGCTGCTTGGTTAAAATGAGGGAGGAGATGAGGAAGAAGAAGGACCAATGGGTAGGGGAAGCGCAGGGGCGGTTGGAGAGTGGGAGTAGGAAAAGAGGTCTTGTTTGATATGTAAAATAGGGTTTTTTAGGGTGAGGAGAAGTAACTCAATCTCCTTTCTTCTTTTCGCTGATTGTCCTTTTCTCCTTCTTTTCTTCGTCATTTCTTCATTATCTTCTTCTTCTTCTTTCTTTATTCTTTAGCCTCCAGCCTGAAAATAAAATTGTAGTGGATGGAACCTCCCTGCCCAACAGAAAGTTAGATATGCAAAATTAGATATGCTCTGGAAGGACCTCCTCGTCCAACAGAAAATTAGATATGCAATGGACGGAACCTCCTCATCCAACAGAAAATCAAATGTAATGGACTGGACCTCGTCGTCCAACAACAAATGCAATGGACGGGACATCCCCGTCCAACAACAAATGCAATGTAATGGAATGGACCTCGCCGTCCAACAACAAATGCAATGGACGGGACCTCCCCGTCCAACAGCAAGTCCAATGTAATGGAATGGACCTCGCCGTCCAATAGAAAAAGCAATGGACGGGACCTCCCCGTCCAACAGCAAATGCAATGTAATGGATTGGACCTCCCCATCCAATAGCAAGTCAAATGTAATGGACTGGACCTCGCCGTCCAACAGCAAACGCAATGGACGGGACCTCCCCGTCCAACAGCAAATGCAATGTAATGGATTGGACCTCGCCGTCCAACAATGAATGCAATGGACAGGACCTCTCCATCCAACAGCAAATGCAATGTAATGGACTGGACCTCGCCGTCCAACAGCAAATGCAATGGAATGGACAAGACCTCTCTGTCCAACAACAAATGCAATGTAATGGACGAGACCTCCTCGTCCAATAGCAAATTAGTTATGAGCCTCCTCCTTTCTTCATTATTTTCTTTTTCTTCTTTCTCTCTTCACTATTATTATTAGTCTCCCTGAAACATAATAACATAAAAATTAAAATAAAATGAAGACAGACAAAAATGGGTGTTCACAGTTATCAGCACGATCAAGAATCTAATGGTGTAGCAAAATCCTTCGTGTTTTATTTCAGGAAAGAACGAAACTTTACCATGGGAGTGGTGGCTTAATCAGCTTAGAGGTTCTATTGCAAGAATTCTTCTTCTAAGCACTCTTTTTTGTTAATCTAATTCATGATTATGTTCTTTCTTATAGTTTTGTTTGTCATATTAATTTTATTATGAAAATCTTTTAGTATTCTATCCATTAAAAGAAATATCTTGTTGCTCTTGATAAACTACGAGAATAATTGAAGCATCCTTGTAGGATTTCAAAAGATCAATGATTTTTAATGGTAATCATTATATAAATATTCATGATATAGTTCCTGAAGAACTATACCTTTGAACGGTGATTAAGAATTTAGAAGATCATTTGATCTTCGTATATTTTGAAACAAAGAAAAGTGATAAAAAAATTATATACGTCTCTCAAATATGCTCCTGGAGTAGATAAAATGAGGAAGACAACCAAATGGATTGAACTTCATTCCCAGAATTGAGTGAATGTTATATGTTATAATTTTTGGGTACGACAAAGGTCGTGGTTATAATCATTGATGCGGTAGATATTACCATTATTGTGATAGCTTAAGATCTTCACATGAAAATATATTATATGAGTGCGATTGAAACATGTGCTAATGTAAACCAGAAGTTTGTTATGCACATGTAAATCAAAGTTAATTATATTGTTGTAAACCATAAGTTTACTAGTCTAAATAATTTTGTTGTTTGACATATGGTCAATTACGCTCTCTTAAGTCAATATTGATGATTCATATTGATATCATTGAAGGACCAAAGTATTTTTTAATACAATGAGTTTTTATATGTTATGCATTTTGAATCCAAAATGATCACTTATTTGCTTATTTTCAATTTGCAACCAGACGTTTGCAAAAGAAATTAAATGCTTTGAAAGAGCCCAAATTATGGTTCCTAAATGGAACAAAAATATATTTTGATGCGTTGTATTACAGTAGATCCCGAAGAAATCTACTAAGGTTCAAAGATATATGATACAAAGGGTATCATATTGAAACCATAAATGAGGGAGATGCAAAGTATCTCTATATTACCTGTACCATTTTCAGACCAGGATTTTATGTTATAGAAATTTTCAAGTTTCTCGTTATGATTATATTTTACAAAAGTGATGGTGGTTGACTTAAATTATATGCACCAAAAGTGCTTATCATAAAGTTTTTCTTTTTTGACATGATTTTCTCTTTCATCCAAATTCACTTGTTAGATATTTTTATAGATCCAGAAGGTCACTAAGTCACATGTACGAATCACAAATATTATTGCATGGTTAATTGTCCCAGCAGGACAACCTACGAGTATGGTAACTCATGGACCCAAAGTACGCTATAAGCGTTGTAGACCTATTCGTGGGGGAAGGCACACTCCCTTACAAGGTCAGGGAATACTACAATCTCGACAAGGATTTATAGTGAAATTTATATATTGCCTACCAACATGAGAGATTTAAGAATCAAACCCAAGTCACAGCTAGTGTGAGCGGAAGGCTTGACCATATTTGTCAACCCCTGTTGGCTGGGAATTTTAGTTTTTCAATGCCCTAAGAGTATTGGTTAGAAAATCTCTATCAAATAATATACGAGTTACAATGAACATCAACATTTTATATTATCAGTTCAATCCTTAAAATTACTATTGTACCCAAGTATAAGTAAGTCAAAATTTTACAATTCTGAAAAGAGCCACGGTGCATGTATTTTTTTGACAAGGAAGGTATTTTTCTAGGATTTAATTGGTTATACTGTCAACAATCATAAATTGACACACCGTTAAAAATGTTTGACTCTTATTCTAATCACCTTAAAAATCATCAGTTCCATGATTTCTAATTGGTTGTCTTTACAGTAACGGTGCATACAAATTAAACTCAATTTTAATATAGAATTTAAAAATAATAAGCTCTTTTACTCTTTATTTGACGAAAGGATGATTTGCTTATTAAAAAAAGCTTAATTTTGATGTACTATCTGTATAAATTTTTTATACTGTTAACCAATAAAAATTATCTTATATATAACTTTTAAGTTAATTAAGATAGGAGTCAAACATTTTTAATTATGTGTCAATTTAGGATTGTTGGCAGTGTAATGAATCTTTACACATATACCAATTAAATCCTTAATTTTTTTAAGAAAAGAAAGAAAAGAAAAACAAACGTTTTGTTTTAAGATTTAATCGTTTGCACAGTAAATATAAATATTTTTTATATTATCAACCAATAATGAATTATCATATCATTAAAAATATTTGACTCTTATAACAACTATCTTAAAAGTCATGTATGGGATGATTTGCGATTGATTGATAAGCTAAAAACCTTTATTTTAACATTTATCAAAATTAATGATTGAGAGGTGCTATTTATGGTCCATGATGGTCATAGGTGATCTTAATGAAATTGTTCACTCTACTGAAGTGTCTGGAGGGAATTTTTGTACTTCTCGGGCTCAGCTACTTGCTTCCTTAATGACTGACTGTGATTTTATGGACCTACACATTGTGGGTTGTCTCTAGGGGTGTTGATCGACCGATCCAAACCATAAAAACCAAGCCGAAAAATCGAAAACCGAATAAATCGAAAACTGAAAAAAACGAAAACCGGAAAAAACAACTTTTTTCATTAGATTGGATTGGATTTTGGATCCCCTAGGGAAACCCAATCTAATCCAATCCAAACCGATATTTTATATTCATATACTATTATTTTTTAAATTATAGTATTACTCATACTTGAGCATTGTTTTTCATACTTTTATGTCCCTCATTTTCTTTAGTATTTTTGTCGGAATGACATATATGAGACTATTTAGAATAAATATTAATGTCTTGAAGTTATATTTTTCTAAAAGTTTTGATGCATAACATATATATACTTGATTGAGTAAAAATGAAAAATAGGAAATCAATTAAGTAAATTTGAAAAATAATTAACTACAATTTATTTGTAGTCGATTCAAGAAAAAATAGGATAAATGAGAGTAGATATAGAGAATTAACATAAAAAAAGTATTTAACATAAAAAAAAAGTGTTAAAAAATATCAATAATTATTTTTATCAAACTCCCAAATTTAAATTTTGTCAAGAGTTCTCTAGAATTTTACTTACTCGTCATCAAATCAAATAATGGTTAATAAGAAACAAATAGTTGATGCCTTTCATAAAGGTTCTACTATTCTAATATAAAGAGATGTTAAAATAAGTATTGAGCATGCTAAACTAGCTCACTTAAATAAAGATTGTCTTTTTTGTCCACTATTAAATAAGTAGAAAGAACACTTGACATAAGAAAAAAAATAAAGTACGACAAAAACCGAATTGTCCAATCCAATCTAAACCGCATTTGATTGGATTAGATTAGATTGGATTGGATCGGATTTTTTTTAAGGAAGAAAACCGATCCAATCCAAACCACACGTTCTTTTTATTATTGGATTTGATGACTTTTTAACTCAAAACCGATCCAATCCAATCCACGAACACCCCTAGTGGCCTCTTTACTTGGCGCAAAAATATTCAACATGGAAGACACATAAGGAAAATACTTGATCATTGCATTGTAGATGTTAATTGGCGCTTGCAATTCCTCATGCTCTAGTAGAAGTGTTAGCCCCCCGTGATTCTGGTCATAACCCTCTTTTACTTAGCTGCAAGAAAGCTCAGAGTATTGAAGCTAGATTCTTCCAATTTCAAGCGAATTGGATGTCTCACCCGGATTATGGGAAGCTGGTTGAAAATACTTGGATGTCTTCTATGGGTACAACTTTGTATAAATTGGGAAAAAATAAAGATCAATATTTGGTTTTCAATAAGGAAGTGTTTGGGAACATTTTTAGAAGGAAAAGACTCCTTGAAGCTCGTATTAGAGGAGTTCATCAGCAATTGGATTACTTTCCTTATTCTGATCTTATTGCCTTAGAGAATGATCTGCAGAAGGAATACAGTGATGTGCTGGCCCAAGAAGAGCTCCTTTGGTACCAAAAATCACATGAAAAGTGGGTGAAATTTGGTAATAGGAACACTAAAGTTTTTCATACTCTAACTGTTATTAGGAGAAGAAGGAACAAGATTACTGGCTTGAATGGGAATCGGTGTTCAGATGAATTGGTTTTGAAGAGGGAAGCCTTGTCCTTTTTCAAGAGTCTTTTCCAGACCAATGGGCAATCTAATCCTCAGAGCTTACTGCTGCAAAACATTCCAAAGATTAGCAATTGCCTTCATGATTTACTGCTGCAACCTGTTACAATGACAGAGACTAAAGATGCCTTGTTTGCTATGCATTCTTATAAGGCCCCAGGGCCGGATGGTTTCCAACCAGTTTTCTTTAAATCTTATTGGAACATAGTTGCCAATGATGTTTTTGATTTGGTGTCTAAGGCCTTCTCCTTAGGTAGCATTGATAACCAACTGGCAGAAACTCTTATTGTGCCTATCCCTAAAGTTGATGATCCCAGTCTCAAAGACTTCAGACCTATTAGTTTATGCAATGTGTTACTAAAGTTGATTTCTAAGATTCTTGTGAAGCAGACCAGGCCTTATTTAGATGAGTTTATTGGACCTCTTCAAAGCAGCTTTATCCCGAATATAGGTACGTCTAACAATGCTCTTATTGCTCAAGAAATTGTCCATTATATGCATAAGAAGAAAAGAATGGTTGGCTATCTTATGTTCAAAATTGATTTTGAAAAAGCATATGATAAAGTGGATTTGAACTTTCTTCGTATGACTCTTGAGGAATTTGGCTTTCCAACCCATACTATTAATTTGATCATGAGCTACATTACATCTTCTTCTCTGACCTTGAAATGGAATAATGAGCATCTTGAGAGCTTCACTCCTCAAAGAGGAATTAGGCAAGGAGATCCAATGGCTCCCTACCTTTTTGTCCTTTGTATGGAGAAACTAGCATTGACGATTCAAGAGAAAATGCAAAGCAACAAGTGAGACCCTGTTAAGGTTTCCATAAATGGGCCTCCAATTTCGCACCTTTTCTTTGCAGATGATTGTCTACTTTGTACTCAAGCTAAGACCTCTCAAGTAAAATTGGTTGAGGAGGTTCTGCAGGCTTTTTGCAATGCTTCTGGTATGACAGTAAGTACACATAAGTCTAGGTTCTTGCCCTACAAAAATATTCCTAGAAGCAAAATTCAAAGTTCTAATCTATTGAATTCCAACATACCTTTAATATAGGAAGATATCTTGGTTTCCCCCTGTTGACTGGGAGAGTTAAGAAAATGTATTTTTCCTACATTCATGATAGAATCAATAGTCGTCTGGCTGGTTGGAAAAAGCAAACTTCTCAGCAGAGCTGGTAGGGTAACCCTTGCAAAGTCCGTCCTTTCCTCAATGCCAATATACACTATGCAAAACTTATGGCTTCCTGAAGGTACTTGTTCTAACATTGATGCATCTATCAGGAAATTTATTTGGGGTAGTGCTTCTAATCATTGGGTGAGCTGGCAGAAAGTGACTCATCTAAGACATAGAGGTGGTCTTGGCATCCACAGGGCCAGAGATAATAATACAGCCTTATTAGGGAAGCATGTATAGGATATGATGCACAACCAGAGCAAACTATGAGTTCAAATGCTAGTAAGTATTTGAATAACTGTGATCATATTTTTCAGATGCAGACTAAGAATGGTTGTTCTTATGTTTGGAAATCTGTGATAAAAGCTGTGAATCTGCTACAGGAGGGGTTCAAGTACAGAGTTGGCATAGGCAATGTCTCCTTGTGGTATGATAAGTTGATTGATGAAGGGAAACTTTGTAATCTTATCCCATCTGTTAACATTCAGGATACAACAATGAATCTGAATGATATTTGGCAGGATAATAATTGGTGCTTTGACCGGATTACTACTCAACTTCCTATCGATATTCAATTGAAGATTCAAAGTCTTTTCATAGACTCAAAATCTAATGATGTTTTGATTTGGGGGGACTTCAAATGACGGTGCCTACTCGGCTAAAAGTGCATATAATTGGCTTGACAATGAGGCCAATGATTATGCTAATAAGGGGAATTGGACCTGGCTTTGGAAACTCAAACTTCCCGAAAACTTAAAATATTTTCTTTGGCTAGCACTGCATAAGAGTATCCCTACTAATAAACTTAGAGTTGATCATCATATGTCCATGGACTGTTCTTGTCAAATTTGTGGATCTAGTCAGGAAACTATCCTTCATTCTCTCAAGGATTGCACAAGAGCCAGACGCATTTGGAGTTACCTATCATGTAACCATCTTTTGTTCTTCCAATCAGATCATCCCTCCCATTGGATTCGTGAAAATGCTATTGATGAGAAGTGTTGGAACCAAAGTGGTTTTGGATTAAATAATCTCTAAGTTTTGATGCTAACAAAAGGATTAAATTTACCTGGCAAAGTGTTAGTTGAGATCTAACATGTGCTTTCAGTCATGCAGGAATATTTACATATAAGAAACTTGGGATAAGTTATAATTTAAAAAATATGTGTCCACCCCTGTAGACGGGCTACTCAAATACTTTGGTAAAGTTACTTTGTTATTTAATTAAGTAGACTGATTTTCTTGAGTAGACGAGGCTATAAATATTTGCTAGATAAATACCTAAGTAACTTGTTAGGTACTGCAAGTCCAAATACTTGATAATAAGCGCATCCATCTTGCCACGTAAGCAGACGGAAGTAATTAGTACAAGTAAATGACCTGAAAAATAAAGTAATCTAGTAGACGAGCTCTAACCGCCATGTCATTAGACGAAGATATTTATAACTCATTAAGGAATAACAAGTCCGAAGACTTGATAGACAAGAGGATATGCCACGTCATCAGACGAGCTAAGTAAAATATAGAATAGACTTGGACTCTCATATAAATGAGTAGACGAAGTTTCTTTTTAGACGAGCTCCATCTTTGAATGAATTAAATGCAATCCGAATCTCTTATATTTATTTCAATTGGTTGATATTTATTTCATTAGAATATTTGTTCTTCACATTTGTTTTATCTGCTTTAAATGTTTCACCTTGTTGTAAAAGAAACATGGTACAATCAAGAAATACAAAAAGCAGAATCGTACAATAAGATACTGCAAAACAATCTGTATGCTGACAACTTTATGATTGAAAAAGCTGGATTATACACAAAGAAGGAACAACAAGTGCTCAAGCTGCAATACTCAGAGGAGTGAACCTCCAATTTCATGTTACCTCGATAACCAAGAGTACTATTCAGCATTGCCACAATCAAGCTATCAATCACAACGGATGTCATGCATTAAATGCTATCTCTAAATGGGATTATTCAAAGTAATCGTTGAAGAAATACAAGTGAAGAAGAAGGTCACTATAAATTGAAGACCTCAAATACTAAAGAATAACTCTTGCCTGCACAACCTTGCTAGCTGAACTTTTGCCAATCGATAATCACTCATTCCATTTTTCTTTCAAGAGCAAGAGTGTGCCTTCTTTAGTTTGAATATTGTTGTAATATTCAACCGATCTCAAACTGTCATATTTCTCACACATAGTGAGTTAAGAAGATCAAACATTAAATCTCTTTGTTAGAGTTAGAGCCTGAAGAGGCTTGGTAAGAAAGGAATACTTGTAAGCCTGGAGAGGTGTTGAATACTTGGTTGTAATCTATTTGGAGAAATAGTGGATAAACCCTTCAAGTCGAAGGGACTGGACGTAGCTCTTGGTTGGAAGAAAGTGAACCAGGATAAAATCTCTTGCGTGAATCTTCTATCCCTAAACTCTTAAGTTTTATTCGCTTATATTAACTGTGGGGTTTTGATTTTACTTTTGTTAAACTCTTTTAATAGTATCTTTGTCTTTGTGCTTGCTTCTGTTTCTAATCTTCATGAGTACAAAAATTTGTTTTAAAGGTTACTTTCGAAAATTATTAACAAACACAATTCAACCCTCATTCGTGTGTTTGCCTGTGTCAACTTCAGTTGGTATCAGAGCTCACCCTCGAAAGGGTTGAGCAACTAACAAGTGCTGAAGGAGTATGATCCAACAACCATGGATGCAGAAGGACAAGCTATCAACGGACCTCCTCTCTTTGATGGTTCTGATTATGACTACTGGAAGAAGAGGATGATAGGCTTTTTGGATGCACAAAGTATAGACATTTGGGAGCTCATTGAAACTAGTTACACCGAACCCAGAAATGAAAATGGAGCTGCTGTTGCTAGAGCAGACTGGACAGCAGATCAAAAGGAAAAGCATCAACTCAATATTAAAGCTAAGCATTATTTGATGTGTGCCATCACCAGATTTTAACATGACAAAGTTCACAGTTGCAATACTGCTAAAGAAATCTGGGATACTCTTGCCCTAGCTCATGATGGTTCCTCACAAGTTAAGGAATCCAAGATCAGCATGTTGGTTCATCAGTATGAGTTGTTCAAGATGGGTGAACATGAAACAATAGACCAAATGTTTGGAAGATTTCAAACCATCACCAACAGTCTCAGATCTCTTGGAAAAATCTATGAAAATAGAGATCATGTCAGAAAAATCCTGAGAAGTTTATCTAAGCAATGGAGACCCAAAGTAACTGCTATTCAAGAAGCAAAAAACCTGAATACATCTCTCTGGAAGAGCTTCTTGAATCTCTCAAGGTTCATGAACTTGAACTCAATGAAGAAGAAAATTCTAGAAAAGGAAAATATATTGCCCTAAAGGTAAAGAAAGCAAGTTCATCAAAAGTTCTCAAAGCTTCTGAGTCATCTGATGAGTCTGAATCTTCTGATGATAACAAAGAATCAGATGAGGATGGATTATCCTTTATCTCCAGGAAGATTCAACATATGTGGAGAAAGAAATGTGGTTTCAGAAGGAAGCAATTCAATAAAAAGTTTTCCAAGGAGAAGTCAGACTCCAAGGAAAAAGGTCCACACTTGTGCTTTGAATGCAAGAAACCTGGTCACTTCAAAGCTGACTGCCCTAAGCTAAAGGACAAAAAGGAATTCTTCAAAAAGAATAAAGTCTTAGTGGCCACATGGGAGGATCTTGATTTGTCTTCTTCAGATGAAGAAAATGAAGCTGAGGAAAAGGCAAATATCTGTCTCATGGCAGACACTGCATCAGAAAGTGAATACGCTGATGCTAAGGTATTGGACTATGACCCGTCCACTCTTCAAAATGCTTTTGATGAATTGTTTCATGAGTCATGTATACTATCACGAGAATCTAAGAGTCTCAAAAAGAAATTTTCTAAACTATCTAAAGAATATGATAGTGTCTGCACTGAGAAACAAAACCTCAAAAATGAAAATGACATGCTAAAATCAGTAAATATCAGTCTAGCTGACAAAGTGGTGTGTGAACCTGATGTCTCTTGTGAAGTTGCAAAACTGAAGCAAGATATAACATATCTAACTGACTCTCTGTCAAATCTTGTAGGTGGCTCAGATAAGCTTAGTCTCATTTTAAGGCATTCTAGGTCACCTTATGATAAATCTGGTCTTGGTTATGACAAAGAGAAGCAAGACGCATCTCACAAAAAGTCAAAACCACTAAAACAACATAGAGCTTCAAAAATTCCAAATAAATATACCAAATCTAAGTCTAGCTCGTCCAACACCTTTTGTAAAGTGTGTGGAAAAAGTTGGCATATTACATCTAGATGCATACACAATAAATATGCTAAGCATACTCGTCCAGTGACAACTAACAAGAAAGGACCCAAGTCAGTTTGGGTACCTAAAGATAAGATAATACCTGTTGCAGATTTGCTTAACAACAGGAAGAAAACAGATGTCTTGGTACTTGGACAGTGGCTGCTCACGACACATGACGGGAGAAAGGTCTATGTTCCAAAATCTTAAGCCCAAAGATGGTGGCTGGGTCACATTTGGAGGAAATTAGAAAGGGAAAATCATTGGTATAGGTAAAATTGGTAAACATCCTCTTCCCTCCATTAATAATGTTCTTTTAGTAAATGGCTTGAAGCACAATCTACCGAGCATAAGTCAATTATGTGACAGTGGTTATGTGACAGTGGTTATGCAGTGTCTTTTGATAAGAACATGTGTGTTGTCGAGAAAGATAATGGATCACTTTTATTCACTGCAAAAAGGCAAAACAATCTCTATAAGATTGACTTGGAGGACCTATCAAATCAAAGTGTCTCATGTCTAGTGTCCATTGAAGATGAGCGATGGATTTGGCACAAAAGGTTAGGTCATGCAAGCTTGAAATTAATTTCAAAACTAAACAAGCATAACCTCGTGAGAGGACTACCAAACCTTAAGTTCAAATCTGATGCTCTGTGATGCATGTCAAAAGGGAAAACAAGTCAAAGGTTCTTTTGAATATAAGAATGTTGTTAGTACCAATAGACCACTAGAGTTGCTACATCTTGATCTTTTTGGTCCAACAAGGACTGCCTCTGTTAGTGGTAAGAAATATGGTCTTGTCATAGTAGACGATTACACTAGATGGACATGGGTTATGTTCCTAACTCACAAGGATGAGTCTTTTAAGGTCTTTTCTGTATTCTGCAAACATGTACAGAATGAAAGAGGCATGTGTATCACTTTAATCAGAAGTGACCATGAGGGAGAGTTTGAAAATGAGCTATTTCATAAGTTCTGTGAAGAGAGTGGTATCCTTCACAACTTCTCAATACCTAGAACACCACAGCAAAATGGTGTGGTAGAGAGAAAGAACAGATCTCTTCAAGAGATGGCTAGGACTATGCTCAATGACAACTCTGTCCTTAGACACTTTTGGGTGAAGCTATTAATACTGCCTGTTACATTCAGAACAGAATATACATTAGACCTATCCTGAATAAGACTCCTTATGAACTGTGGAAAGGAAGAAAACCCAACATATCTTATTTTCACCCCTTTGGTTGTAAATACTTTATACTGAATACTAAATATCAACTTGGTAAATTCGATGCTAAAACATATAGTGGAATACTATTAGGATATTCTGAAACATCTAAAGGCTTTAGAGTTTATAATTCTAGGACTCTGATAGTAGAAGAAAGTATTCATGTCAAGTTTGATGACAAACAGCCTGATAAGAAATTATCAGATCTAGATGAAGCTTTTGCAGATCTTGATCTAAGCACTCCAGGAGACTCGCCTGAGATATAAATTGATGATCAAGAAGATGACCCCACACAACAACCAGAAACTTCCACTTCTCAACATGATATAGTTCAAAAATCTTGGTACTTCAAGAATTATCATCCACAAGATCAGATCATTGGAAACCCCAATGACAAGCTAAGAACCAGATCAACCTTTAGAGAACAAGACAATTATGCACTACTCTCTGAGTTGGAACCAAAGACAGTAGACGAGGCTCTGCTGGACGATGGTTGGATTCTAGCTATGCAAGAAGAACTCGATAAGTTTGAAAGAAGTCATATTTGGACTCCGGTTCCACTGCCCAGAGACAAATCAGTGATTGGAACAAAGTGGGTTTGCAAAAACAAACTTGATGAAAATGGTAAGGTAATCAGAAACAAAGCAAGACTTGTTGTTCAAGGTTTCTCTCAAGAAGAAGGTATAGATTATACTGAAACCTTTGTACCTGTTGCTAGATTTGAAGCTATTAGAATTCTACTTTCATTCGCTGCACATCATAGTATTATGCTTTTTCAGATGGATGTTAAAAGTGATTTTCTAAATGGCTTTATTAATGAAGAAGTCTATGTTATGCAACCTCCGGTTTTTGAGTGTGAAACCCATCCTGAACATGTATATAAGTTTAAGAAAGCTTTGTACGGTCTTAAGCAAGCTCCTAGAGCTTGGTATGACATACTAAGTTCCTTTCTTATGGAAAATGGATTCAATAGAGGAAAGGTTGACACAACCTTATTTAGAAAATCCACTAAGTCTAATTTCATAGTCGTACAGATATATGTTGATGATATTATTTTTGGTAGTACTAATGAGTCTCTATGCAAAGAATTCTCTAAGTTAATGCAGAAAGAGTTTGAAATGAGCATGATGGGAGAACTCAAATTCTTTCTTGGACTTCAAGTAAAACAAACCATGGACGAGGTGCTCATCCACCAAACTAAGTATACAAAATAAATTCTGAAGAAGTTTAAGATGGATGACTGTAAACCAATGAATACTCCTATACACCCCACTTCCATACTGAACAATGATGATAAAGAGAAATAGGTAGACCAAAAGGTATACAGAGGTATGATAGGGTCTCTCTTATATCTTACTGCGTCTAGGCCTGATATTATGTTCGGTGTATGTTTATGTGCTCGATTTCAATATGATCCTAGAGAATCTCACTTATCAGCAGTTAAGAGAATTTTTAGATATTTAAAAGGTACTACTAATCATGGTTTGTGCTTTAAGAAAAATGAAGATTACAGATTAGTTAGTTTCTGTGATGCTGACTATGCTGGAGATAGAATTGAAAGAAAAAATACTAGTGGAGGATGTCACTTCATTGGAGCTAATCTTGTCTCATGGTCAAGCAAAAGACAAAGTACTATTGCTTTATCAACTACTGAAGCTGAGTATATATCAGTTGCAAGTTGCTGCTTACAACTTCTCTGGATCAAACATCAATTGGAGGACTACAATATATTTGTAAGTAGTATTCCGCTTATGTGAGATAATACTGCTGTAATAAATCTCTCTAAGAATCCAATTTTGCATTCTAGAGCTAAGCACATAGAGATTAAACATCATTTTATTAGGGATTATGTGCAAAAAGGTGTGATTGATATTCAATTTGTAGATACTGACCACAATGGGCAGATATCTTTACTAAACCTCTTGCAGAGGACAGATTTATCTTTATTAGGAAGCATCTTAATATGATATGTGTGGATTAACTTAGGCGTTCAGCCTCGAGAAAAATTTTGTTAAGTTGATCCTGCGTCTACCACCTAAGCTCGTCCAATACTTATTTGAAGTTGTGCGTCTATTGCGTATTGTATTGCACGTCCATATGACGCGTCCACTGTTATTGGTTATCGCGTCCACTGTATTGTTTCAGACGAGGTCACATCTGCTTATGATTAAAGATATTCTTTTTGTGTGTTAATAAATGCATTTATTTTGTCACAAGACAAATTTATCATTTATTCTCTTTGCTGAGTCATTACTTCCATCAATCCCATCAAGACCTTTTTATGGTTCCAAGTTACCAATGCCGTTTTATCATAATGACATGTCTTGTCAAAAGTTTTTTTAAAACCTTTGACATTCAAAATTCCTTTAAAAGTAATATTTTCCCTCTGAGAAAAACTTTACGCTTCCATAACCTCTCAAGCTATCTCTCTCTTTACCTCTCTCTGCTTTCAAACCCTAAGCTCTTTGATCACCTAAAATGGCTTCTTCTTCAACCTTTAACGCGGACAAGCTCAACTTTGCTATAGAGCATCATTTCAACCTTGGTGTGCTGCAAGACTACAATCTTGACATAAGCAAATATGTCAATGCAGCTGGGTGGGGAGGACTCTTCGTGGAGGAAGTCTATGTCTTTCCCAATCTAATCAGGGATTTCTGGAGAAACGTCCAACTGACTGAAACTGATTTCTACTCAAAGGTGTTAATAAAGAAGATTACAGTCTCGGAGAAGACTATTGCTGATGCAATCTTCTGTGCTCAGGAAGGTTTAGTCTTTACCGAGTCATGGGAAGAGGACTTGGGTGGCTCTGAGACTATAGAAGTCTGTCTCATGAAGGAGGATACAGTCAGAACTCACTCTTGGAAGACTGTTGAAATGAAGGACATCGTTTGCATCCTTCATCAGCTTCTCAACAAGGTGGTTCTTCACAAGGTTGGATCCAAGGACAACCTCTCATCTTTGCACAAATTCCGTCTCTCCCATCTTCTCACAGAAACAAGAATTAATCTTCCAAGAATCCTGTATGGAAGATTCAGAGACGCTGTGATGAATAAGGAAAGACTATCTGCACTTCCTTTCTGCCATCTTCTCTCAAAGATTTTCAAGGCTCAAGGAATACATGAGTTTCTTGCTGCTAAGACTCCTGAGGAGCAAGATAGGTTATTGACTGGAAAACCAGTGTCTGCTGCAGACTTTGGAAAGATGAATATAGCCAACATGAACCTCAGTACCTATGCTGCTGTTGCAATGGCCAAGACTGAGGAATTAATGATGGCTATAGAAGAGATGGTTGAACAAAACAATGCATAAGTCCTAGGAGTTAAAAGGATAACTAGGAAAAAGACCATTGCTACAAGGAAGCCTGCCCCCAAGAGGCCGGCTAGTGGGATTGTTATCAGGGAGCCTTCTGATGCCCCTACTGCAAAGAAGCAAAGAAGAATTATGCTCTCTCACAATGAAGATGGGGAAGCTGATGAGGATATCATTCATATCAGTTCAATTCTGAAGAAATAGAGGACCTCTGTTGCTGCTGCTGAGGCCGTTATGCCTATTCCAACTAAACCAAGGAGGCAACTATCAAGAAAAGCTAGGTCAACTAAGACTACTAAGGTAACCATCTCAGCTAATAATCTTGTTCAAATAGTAGTAGATGCCCTAGTGTCTAGTTTAGAAACTAGGACAGATGATGTGCCTGTCTCCTCTCAAAATGACGTGTATATTCCCACACCCCTTTCACCCCAACCAACACAAACAACCACTTCATAAGCCGGTGATCCCTGGTTAAATCAACCAGATGATGGCATTTCCCCTGGTGCACCTTTCCCCAAACCCCTGAGAACCTTATTTCCTCCCTTTACCCCAACTTCTGTCCTTTAGAATGGCAAATCTGAGGATTGGGCCAAGGTAAAAAGGGAATGGAAAATTCTGTTCCATTCTCACCAACCTGAACCCGAACACATTCCAGACATATAGTATTGACACGCTGTCGCGCACGCGTCAAAAAGCGAGCGGTTTACAAAATATGTAGTTTAGGGAGCGACAACTCGAGTATCGTCTCACAAGGACTCTTGGGTTGTTGTTAACAAAAAAGTCAGATTTGGGGGGTTTTAGATTTGAAATTAAATAAACAAAACAGAAAACTAAGCAAACTAAATAACTATCAAATAGCTAAAAACGATCAACCTACTGTTCTCGGTTTCCCACTATCATTGATTCACATAATTCCAAGCCCTAAGCGGATTCTAATCTCTTTTCGATTGTAACATCAATTAACAAGCGAAACCGACGCTACGAGACATATGTTCCTAATTCCGAATTAAGCAAACGGATTAAGCCCTTCGTGAATTAAGCAAACACGAATTGAACGCACGCGAATTAAGCAAACGCGATTAAGTTTAGGAACACACAATCAACGAAACAAATCAATATATATTCTATATAATCCTGAATTAAGCAAACAGAACATACAGAACAAATATTGAAAGAGAATAGCAATGAGTTCAGGAATTACAGAACCTCAAGCGGCGGTGCAAACCGGTTACAGTAGATTGATCAAGGAGACTAGTTCTCCATTACAAAGGGGACACAAAATACTAAACCTAAATTCGCAGACGTCACTATCTAAAAATAAAAGAAGATGAGAAGATGATATCAGTTCTGCCCTAAAACAGACTATAAATACAGATTCTGGGTTGCGGTCTCTCGCGAGGCGAAACATGATTCGCGAGGCGAGACAGAGAGGATGATTGTTGCTGCTCATGCTGGTCTTCAGGCTCGTGGGGCGAAAACTCCCAGAATTGCTTCTCTTTATTAACCTGAAAACAAGAAATAGCAGTAAGTGCTTTATTTGACTCTAAATCAACTAAATTAACCTAAAACTACTTTACAGACTCAAAATGTTGCTTGAAGACAAATACATCCAAATTTGGGCGAAAATGAGATACAATTAGCACAAAACCACGGTCATACTAGTCATAAAACTAGATGAGCCAGAGGCTAACCAAAATACCCCAAACTTAAACTTTGCTTGTGATGAGCCTCTGGTTGACTGGTTTTATAACTAATAAAAACCTTGGCTTTGTGCTAATTTTATATCATTTTCACCCAAATTAAACTTGATTATCCTTAAGCAGCATTTTGTGACTGTAAAGTATTTTTAGGTTAATTTAGTTGATTTAGAGTTAAATAAAGCACTTATGCTAATTTTTGTTTTCAGGTTAATAAAAAGAAATGATTCTGGAGTCTTTCGCCCCGCGAGGAGGCATTCGCCTCGCGAACCTGAAGGTGACTGTTCTAGAAATTGCCAACCAATCTGTCTCGCCCCGCGAACACTTGACTCGCCTCGCGAGTAATCCAGCCTTGGAAGACCAGAAGCCATCACGGCCTGCGCATGTTGAAGGTCACGGGCGTTACAGTTTGGAATTTGAAGAGTTTCGCCTCGCGAAGATTGAGGCGAGCTCGCCACTCACTGAAGACTGTTCGCATTATTCGCCTCGCGAATGTGTGCTCGCCTCGCGAGTCAGCGGAGTCCAGAAGCTGTATATAAGTCTGTTTTAGGCAGAACTGAAGGGATCTTAGTTAGTTTTAGTTTTATCTCTTAGCTTTTACTTTTCTTTGTAATGGAGAGCTAGTCTCCTTGATTAATCTACTGGGATTGGTTTCCATTTACATTTGAGGTTCTGTAATTCCTGTTTTCACTTGCTTTTCTCTTTTCAATGCTATGTTATACATTTCTGTTTGCTTAATTCAGGAGTGTATAGTGTTGTGTTGATTTGTTTCGGTGATGTTATGTTCCTATATCAAATCGCGTTTGCTTAATCACGTGTGTTCGTTTCGTGTTCGCTTAGTTCACGAAGGGCTTAACCCCGTTTGCTTAATTCGGGAATAGGGACATATATCTGTAGTAGTGGTTTCGCTTGTAAATTGTTGCTACAACCGGGAGGGGATTAGAAATTGCTTAGGGCTTGGAATTATATAAACCGATGATAGTGGGAAACCGAGAACAGTAGGTTAATCGCTTTAGTTTATTTGATAATCTCTTAAACTGCCTTGTTTTCATTGCTCTGCTTTTATTTGTTTTCTTTATTTTATTTGCATTCACTCCAACCCCCCAAAACTGATTTTCTGTTAATAATAGCAACCTAAGAGTCCTTGTGAGACGATACTCGAGTTGTCGCTTCCCTATCTACATTATTTTGTAAACGCTCGTTCTTTTTGGCGCGTGGCGACAGCGCGACCAAAAATTGGCGCCGTTGCCGGGGACTCTTGTTGTGTTATTAGCAGAAAATAAAAAAAATAAAAAAAATTTGCTGAATTTGTCTGGTTATGGATCTTACTGATAAGCTCACTTATTTGAAGCAATTGTTTCAGCAGAGACAGTTTTGTGGCATGTGCGGCTCTCCTGAGCACCTGTATGAGGCATTCCCCATTCTGACAGATGCTACTTATTGGCCTCGAGCTTATACATTCCATCCAGACAATCAAGGCAAAAATCTTGAAGATAATGAAGAACCTGTGGAATCGAATGCATGTGTTGAAAGTGATGGGATGGATGAACTATGTGCTGAAAGTCCAGACATTCAGACCTCTACAAATTCAGTTTCTGTTACTACATGTACTAACTATACTGACACTAACCCGTGTGTTGTTTGTGCTGAGTTTCTTGACTCTATTTTGCAGGGTGATAGTGTGAGTGAAGCTGATTGTTCAGCCGAGGTTCTTGACGTCATGGATACTCCAACTGTACCATCCATTGAGCAGCCACCTTCCCCTGTGGAACAACCGGTGATGGAGTTCAAGCCTCTGGAATTTGCACGATGACCAGTCCAAGAGGTTGAGCCCCGATATTATTGGGAGGATTTTATTGACAAGGTTGACAAAGAGGTCAACTGTGACCTGATAGGGAGCGAGAAGTCTGCCGCACTTGGCGGAGTTACCAAGATTATCAAGCACCCGCTCTCATACTTATGCTGTAGGCCATGGGATCCGGGAGGATCAAATCGTACCTTGGGCATTCCGTGGCCACTGTATCACAGACAGTGGGATCCTGGTGGAACCACCCTCAATGAGTTTTCTCTAAACCTTTTCCTTTTAATTATGCTTTACTTTATTTCTGTTTTGTTTCCAATAAAGCTCCTGAATAATTTGAGAAGCTCAGGAGTTGTGTTGAGTCTGGTGTTGGCAAGTTTATTGGTTTTGATTTATTTTGCACAGATGAATTGCATGTTAATTGTTGACTGTTTTCCCCTTAGGATTTGAAATTTTTTTGAAAAATGATCCCCATATGATTGAAAACTGAACTTTGGGATTTTGTTATGATGGCATGATTTATGATAAGTTTGGGGTGATAGGAAGCACACACTAGGGATAGAATCTCAGTCAAACAATTTGCAAATAATGTCCAGGTGAGGTTTTGAGCCTCCAACATGTTTTTGACTGTGCGAAAATCACTTTTCAAGTTGTACTTTCCTGAATTTGCTTGAATCTCTTTTTGGTTTGCATGATTATGTGTTTGCTTCAGATGATTTAGGCATTTTCTTTGTAAATAACTACTTAGCCTAAAAATAACCAATTCCTAATGCATGTTCCCTAGTTAGCCCCATTGAGCCTAATTAGCTTATTGTTCTTGATAACCTTATGTTATGAGCCTAAAATCTGAAAAACCATGTTAACCCGATCTTAGGATTAGGAGAGCATGGAATCTTAGAAAGAGAAAGGGTGCAAGAAATTAAGTTTAGGGTGGCTGCAAAGTGTAATGTGTTGTTTGGGATTGAGAAAAAAATAATACAATAAAAAGGTTGGAGCCAAAGGCTTGTAGGAAAAAAAAAAAAAAAAGAAAAACAATAAAAATAAAAAGTGTTGAAATAACAAGGCTGTAGTCACCCAAGGCAAAAAGAAGAATGAGAAAAGGAACTTGAGTGGAATTTCAATGTTTTGAAGTGTTTCATGCTCTCTTAGTTCCTAGGGCCCTCAGCCTAGTACCTTTGTATATCCTACTGATGAGTGTGATTCCACATCATCTTTGTCCATCATTTTGCATGCAATATCATGTAGTTTAGGCATATTTTTATTAGATTTTAGGTTAATTTTCCTTTGGAACGGGTAAGGCGGTTTTCGTGTGTTGTTTTGCAGATATAAAGGGTAAATTGCTCAAGATCAACCATGATGAAGTTTGGATGAAGATGGAGCTTTAAAACTGAAGAAAATGAGCCAAACAGAGTCCATCACGGCCTAGCCGTGATGCCCATCACGGCCATGATCGAGCAAAACTGAAAAAGAAGAAAGGTCAAAGTCGAGTCTCATCACGGCCTGACCGTGATAGCCATCACGGCCGTGACCCAAAACCACCACAAGTCAGAGCACATCACGGCCCAGCCGTGAAATTCTTCACGGCCATGAAGCAGAGGGCTCGCGTCGCGAGACATATCTCGCGTCGCGAGAAATTGAATTTTCCAGAATTGCCAGAAGCAGAGACCGTCACGGCCTGGCCGTGATGGCCATCACGGCCGTGACGCGCATTACTTGGACCTGAAGAAACCGAAATAGATCAGATTTTGAGTTGGTTTGGGACTCTAACTTCCCCATTTCTATAAATATGGACCAAGGCATCAGATACAAGGATCACACATTGGAGAGAACACAACACATTAGGACTTAGGCTTAGATCTCTCTTCTCCTCTTCTCCTCTCTTCTCTTTTCTGATTTTCACTATGTTGTCAACCCAGCTTGTCATCTCCATGGCAAGACTGGAGTAGTAGTTAATTTCTAGGGACTAGGGCTCTGCCCGAGGTTTGTAAATGATGTTAATTTGATGTAAAATCTTTGTTAATTATGATTTGCTTTAGATCTGATTTCTAGTGTGTTAATCACTCATAAATTTCGGCAACCGTTTATTTACGTGACGTAGACGTTCTAAGGAGGAACCTAGCGGTGAACTTAGGATTTCTAGGGTGTTTCACTCGTAAAGCCCGGCAGCCACTGGTTTGTGAGATGTGAGTGATCCAAGGAGGAACCTAGCGGTGAACTTAGGTTATTTGCATGACTGAGACATTTCAAGGAGGAACCTAGCGGTGAACTTGGGTGTCGGACCTATAGAAGTCAGACTTGGGACTGAAATCACGAGAGTTAGAAGCCGTCCCTCGAGGAGCAACGAGTTGTCACGGAACGCAAAGGGTCCAATCTGGGATCGACTACCACGAGAGTAGGGGTCGGGTCAATTGGGCACGGTTTTTGTAACCCGAGAAGGAGCTTAAGCTATCAGAGGATAAACTCGCCTTCAAGGCAATTTCGGTAATCAACAAAGGTAAATCTGTTAGCAACACAAACGGCCTCAAAGGTAACCCAAATCCCTAGGAATCCGTTTAAATCGAAAACCCCAAAAACATTTGTTTTCTGCTCATCTATCTTTTAATTTCAAATTCAAACCAATTTCAAAACCCTCTTTAAAACTGTCCAGAACTAATCGATTCGAAAGCCGATTGCGATTCGAGAACACAGTCTCTGTGGGTTCGATATCTTTTATTACTTGACGGCAGTCCGGTACACTTGCCGGAATCGCACGCAACGCGCGTGCATACGCGCGCGACACCAAGTTTTTGGCGCCGTTGCCGGGGACTGTGCCTTTTCGAATCTCAATTCAAATTTTGAATTGATTTTTCTGGACCTTTTCTTTTTATTTGATTTTTATTTCTGAAATTTAAAATATATATATATATATATATATATATCAAAAATTTCTTTTCCTTCTATTGTATCCATCTCTCTGTGAGTTATATGCAAAGATCCCTAAGTCTTGGGAGCCTTAGTGAGATTGATCCGGAGATCGAGAGGACCTTCCACAGACGTAGAAGACTACAAAGAGAGGGAGAAAGGTTGAGTCCCGTTCCACTCATGGCGAATCAACCGGATACAAAGCCTTTGAAGGACTACGCAGCCCCAAATGCCAGAGGCTTGCGAACTGGGATTGCAAGGCCAGAGATTGAGGCAGAAAACTATACCATACCGCCCATGCTAATCAACATGATTAGGCAACATCAATTCGGAGGATTGCCTTTGGAGGACCCGACCGATCATATAGAAACATTCTTGGAGTTCACCGACGCAATCAGGATTAATGGAGCCTCAGTCGATGTTGTGCGTTTGAGACTGTTCCCCTCATCTCTCACTGGAAAGGCAAAGGCCTGGCTTAAGCAAATCCCCGCTAACACTTTGACTACTTGGGACCAACTGGAACAGGCGTTCTTGGAGAAATTCTTCCCTCCATCCAAGACGGCCTACATAAGAACCCAGATCACCGGCTTCTTCCAGAAAGATGGAGAATCATTATCGGAAGCTTGGGATCGATACAAGGGACTGCTGGAGTCGTGCCCACATCACGGACTCGAGAGGTGGTTAATAGTGCACACCTTCTATAACGGATTGGACTACTCTTCGAAGGTGTCACTAGATTCTGCAGCCGGTGGAGCGTTTATGAATAGGCCTCTGACTGAGGCATTCAACATCATCGAGAATGTCGCCACCAACTACCACCAATGGGGATCCGAAAGAGGTAATAACCCGAACAAGATTTCGGGGGGTAAGTTTGAGGTAAATAGCACAGATCTTATTATGTCAAAAATAGACTCACTTAATAAACGTTTTGATCGGCTTGAAAGAGCTAATGTGAGTGCATTAGGTGCTACTAACCTTGTTTGTGAGATTTGTGGAATGCAGGGACATGACATGATGGAATGCCCACATGGATCCGGCGCTTCGGGTGAGCAAGTGAACTCTTGTAACAACTACTACGATACGAACCCGAAGCTGCCCAACTATGCTCCCCCAAATCCCTACAACCAAAGAAGGAGCAACCCTTACCTCTCCTACGGCAACTACAGCAACACGCTCAACCATGAGTTCCAAGAGGGTCAAGGTAATAAGAGAGCAGCACCGGGGTATCCTCAGGTACAAAAGTCTAAACTCGAGACTTTATTTGAAAGTTTTGTCGAAACTCAGACAAAACAGAATGAGGAGTTTAGACAACAAGGAAGGGCAGTGAGTGAAGCAATAAAGGATCTAGCATCTAAGGTAGACAACTTAGCAACTCATAACAAGATGCTAGAAACACAAATTGCCCAACAAGCCAGCACGTACTCGAGACCTAAGGGTACATTCCCGGGGCAACCCGAAGCAAATCCCAATGAGCATTGCAATGTCATACACTTGAGGGATGATAAGCTTGGGGTGGGGGTAGCTGAAATGGAGGTGGAACCGGAGGAGGACACGAGCGAAAAAGAAGAGCCAGAACCGAAGTATGTTCCTCCACCACCGTACCAACCCCCGATACCTTTCCCACAAAGGTTGGTCAGGAAAAAGCAAGTAGATGTAGAGACTAAAATGCCTACTAAACTGAAAGACCCGGGTAGTTTCTCCATCGCTTGCTCGATCGAACAACTGCAAATTGACCAAGCCTTATGTGACCTAGGGGCTAGCACGAGCTTGATGTCCCTCACTATCATGGAAAGGTTGGGAAGCAAAGAGTTGAGACCATTCAAATTCCCCTTACAAATTGCGGATGGCTCAACTAGGACTCCTCTAGGCATACTAGAGAATGTTCCTGTAAAGGTAGGGAAAATTCTCATCCCTACCGACTTCCTGGTATTGGACATGAAAGGGAATTCTAAATTCCCCATCATTTTAGGAAGGCCATTCTTGGCAACCGCTGGAGCGGTAATAGACGTAAGGAATGGCAAACTCTCTCTAAATGTAGAGGAAGGTAGGGTAAATTTTCAGTTGACTAACTCTTGTAACAACCCTCCTTTTGAGAGCCATGTGTCCAGAATTGATGTAACGTCTCCAGCGGTAGAGAAAGAACTTAGCATGGAAGCAACCCCAAAGATATGCATGGTTGATGATGCACCCAGCAGTGGTGAAGTTGGAGTTGCTGTCCATGCGGAAACAAAACTTCCGCCGGGAGGAAGGAAGGCTAGGAAGCTCCGAGAGAAAAGAGCGAAGCGGAAGCATTATTGGCCGTATGAGCAGAAACGGCTATTTGAAGGAGTTCCTTGGAAGAGAAGTGTGCCTGCACTTCTACGCCCAGCCGACCCCGGTTGACTGAAGGAAGTATGGTCAAGCTTAAGACCATAAATAAGCGCTTCTTGGGAGGCAACCCAAGTTTTCTTTCCCTTTTTCCTTTTGTATTTGATTTAACCTCTTGAATAATTTGAGAAGATCAAGAGGCAAAAATATCATTAATAGGTTTGTCTAGTGTTTTCAGGTTGAGAAAGAGAAGAAGAGCAAAAAAAAAGATAAAGTCAGAGGCCATCACGCCCTGGCCGTGACAGTGGTCACGGCCGTGATGAACTAAACAAGAGCACAGAAAGGATCACGGCCTAGCCGTGACAACCATCACGGGCGTGATGAGTAGGATGCCAAGGCCAGAGAGCATCACGGCCTAGCCGTGATGTAGATCACGGCCGTGACAGGGCAACTCCTGAGGACAGAATTGATCACGGCCTAGCCGTGATGAGCCTCACGGCCGTGATAAAATTTCTACCCAAGTTTTGACTGGAATGTGAAGCCAACACCCGCTACCGACTCGGTAAGTTGTTCCATTTTTCTCCTCTCTTCGACTTGATTATTTACATTGGAAACAATGTAAGTAATCAAGCTTGGGGTAGGGGTATTTATTTTTGCATTTGCATTGTTGCATTCATATTGCATTCTCATAGGCATAGATTGGTATGATCACATTCTCTAGATTGCCTCTCACTTAGAACATGCATCCAAATGTAAGAACTTGGTGCCAAATGAATTGAGATAGTGAATTTTGAACCCAATTTTTCGTTATTCTTGTGATATGGCTAAAAATGAAAATTCTTGAGATAGTCATTTGATAGTTGATAATTAGCATGTGGTTCCTTAGACTTGTGTACCTCACTGATTTTTGAACTACTAAATATAAGATTTTGAGCCAAAGGGGTATTCACTAAATCTACCCCATTTCTTGTGATAGAGTGATTTAATTCCTCATGGACTGTATTTTCTAGAACTTGACTTGAAACCATTTCAAAACTTAAAAATTTCTGAAAACATTTTTGGAAATGATTGAGGCACTAGGTATTTTTCCGGCCTCCCGAGCTTTTAATGATAAATGCTACCCCTTAGTTGCCCAATTTTGAGCCTAAAGATAAAATACTTTTCTTGGTACCATGAATTAATTTGATAAATAATGCTTGGTATGGCACCTTTTAAAGTATTACAAAAAGGGTAATTGGTAGTTGGAAAAAGTATGGGAAGAAAAAGCTAGAAAGTAATTTCTCTTGAGCTATAAATCTCCCCTTCTCCAAACAAATAAAAATGAAATAAACAAAAAAAAAATGGAGAAGGGGATGACAAAGAAAGTGAGAAATGAAAAAAAAAGAAAAAGAAAAAAAAAATTAAATGAAGGAAGAAAAGTGGAAAAGTAAACCAAAGCCCAAAAAGGGGTATTTTAGAAGGTGTCATGCTTTGTAATGTTTGATAATCTGTCTAGCCTTCTTGAAATTCCCTTTCCTTGATTTTCCCACCTTACAATAAATCCCATGGCCACATTACAACCAAAGGAAAAGACCTCTTGATTCTTAAGAGTTTTCTTAAATAAAGTAGAGATTTGGTTAATAGTCAAGCCTATGGTAAAATACTTTACTTGAGGAAATGGAGTGAATTGTCATAAACCCTAAAACACTTGAGTGAGGTGAGATGAGTGCCCAAATCAGTGAGGACATGAACTTGAAGAACCTAAGCTTCTAATTGGACTTGAACTTGATTATCTTTTGAGTGCTTATTAAAAATGCCTATTACTTGGATTAGCTTCTAGGGTTCTTGGTTCACTATCCATGCTTTGAATGATTTATATCTTATGGCCTGAGTAATTGCTTGAGGACAAGCAAAGTTTTAAGCTTGGGGTGATTTGATGAGTGTGATTCCACATCATCTTTGTCCATCATTTTGCATGCATTATCATGTAGTTTAGGCATATTTTTATTAGATTTTAGGTTAATTTTCCTTTGGAACGGGTAAGGCGGTTTTCGTGTGTTGTTTTGCAGATATAAAGGGTAAATTGCTCAAGATCAACCATGATGAAGTTTGGATGAAGATGGAGCTTTAAAACTGAAGAAAATGAGCCAAACAGAGTCCATCACGGCCTAGCCGTGATGCCCATCACGGCCTAGCCGTGATGCCCATCACGGCCATGATCGAGCAAAACTGAAAAAGAAGAAAGGCTGAAGTCAGAGTGCATCGTCGGCCTGGCCGTGATAGCCATCACGGCCGTGACCCAAAACCACCACAAGTCAGAGCACATCACGGCCCAGCCGTGAAATTCTTCACGGCCATGAAGCAGAGGGCTCGCGTCGCGAGACATATCTCGCGTCGCGAGAAATTGAATTTTCCAGAATTGCCAGAAGCAGAGACCGTCACGGCCTGGCCGTGATGGCCATCACGGCCGTGACGCGCATTACTTGGACCTGAAGAAACCGAAATAGATAAGATTTTGAGTTGGTTTGGGACTCTAACTTCCCCATTTCTATAAATATGGACCAAGGCATCAGATACAAGGATCACACATTGGAGAGAACACAACACATTAGGACTTAGGCTTAGATCTCTCTTCTCCTCTTCTCCTCTCTTCTCTTTTCTGATTTTCACTATGTTGTCAACCCAGCTTGTCATCTCCATGGCAAGACTGGAGTAGTAGTTAATTTCTAGGGACTAGGGCTCTGCCCGAGGTTTGTAAATGATGTTAATTTGATGTAAAATCTTTGTTAATTATGATTTGCTTTAGATCTGATTTCTAGTGTGTTAATCACTCATAAATTTCGGCAACCGTTTATTTACGTGACGTAGACGTTCTAAGGAGGAACCTAGCGGTGAACTTAGGATTTTTAGGGTGTTTCACTCGTAAAGCCCGGCAGCCACTGGTTTGTGAGATGTGAGTGATCCAAGGAGGAACCTAGCGGTGAACTTAGGTTATTTGCATGACTGAGACATTTCAAGGAGGAACCTAGCGGTGAACTTGGGTGTCGGACCTATAGAAGTCAGACTTGGGACTGAAATCACGAGAGTTAGAAGCCGTCCCTCGAGGAGCAACGAGTTGTCACGGAACGCAAAGGGTCCAATCTGGGATCGACTACCACGAGAGTAGGGGTCGGGTCAATTGGGCACGGTTTTTGTAACCCGAGAGGGAGCTTAAGCTATCAGAGGATAAACTCGCCTTCAAGGCAATTTCGGTAATCAACAAAGGTAAATCTGTTAGCAACACAAACGGCCTCAAAGGTAACCCAAATCCCTAGGAATCCGTTTAAATCGAAAACCCCAAAAACATTTGTTTTCTGCTCATCTATCTTTTAATTTCAAATTCAAACCAATTTCAAAACCCTCTTTAAAACTGTCCAGAACTAATCGATTCGAAAGCCGATTGCGATTCGAGAACACAGTCTCTGTGGGTTCGATATCTTTTATTACTTGACGGCAGTCCGGTACACTTGCCGGAATCGCACGCAACGCGCGTGCATACGCGCGCAACATCACCTACCCTTAGCCAGGCCCCATTACAACCAATAAAAGACCTTTTGATGTTGCGTGCATGTTTTCTGTGGGAATCATTTGGAGATGAAAATCAAATTTATGGGAAGTGTTCTTAAAAGTGAAAATTGAGTGAATTGTTGATAGCCTGACACAAACTGAGCGAATGAGTGAACACTAAATTCCCTTGTGAGGAAGGCAGTTGTTTGAATTTGGTGATCTCCCTCTTGTGTGTAACTTGATCCCCTGCTTAGATTAATGATTGTTTGAATGATGAAATTCTCAACTGTTTAGAATAAATGAATGTGGGGGTTGCTTTGTTTGTAAGGGGGGGAACATTGAAGTATTTTGATAAATTGCTTGAAATTTGTGCAAAGTTGATTGAATTCTTAAGCTTGCCAGGTCTTGAGTCTTTTTGATTTTTGAGTTTTAGTTTGCTTGGGGACAAGCAAAGTTTAAGTTTGGGGTATTTTGATGAGCCTCTGGTTGACTGGTTTTATAACTAATAAAAACCTTGGCTTTGTGCTAATTTTATATCATTTTCACCCAAATTAGACTTGATTATCCTTAAGCAGCATTTTGAGTCTGTAAAGTATTTTTAGGTTAATTTAGTTGATTTAGAGTTAAATAAAGCACTTATGCTAATTTCTGTTTTCAGGTTAATAAAAAGAAATAATTCTGGAGTCTTTCGCCCCACGAGGAGGCATTCGCCTCACGAACCTGAAGGTGACTGTTCCAGAAATTGCCAACCATTCTGTCTCGCCCCGCGAACACTTGACTCGCCTCACGAGTAATCCAGCCTTGGAAGACCAGAAGCCATCACGGCCTGCGCATGTTGAAGGTCACGGGCGTTACAGTTTGGAATTTGAAGAGTTTCGCCTCGCGAAGATAAGCTCGCCTCGCGAGCTCGCCACTCACTGAAGACTGCTCGCATTATTCGCCTCGCGAATGTGTGCTCGCCTCGCGAGTCAGCGGAGTCCAGAAGCTGTATATAAGTCTGTTTTAGGCAGAACTGAAGGGATCTTAGTTAGTTTTAGTTTTATCTCTTAGATTTTACTTTTCTTTGTAATGGAGAGCTAGTCTCCTTGATTAATCTACTGGGATTGGTTTCCATTTACATTTGAGGTTCTGTAATTCCTGTTTTCACTTGCTTTTCTCTTTTCAATGCTATGTTATACATTTCTGTTTGCTTAATTCAGGAGTGTATAGTGTTGTGTTGATTTGTTTCGGTGATGTTATGTTCCTATATCAAATTGCGTTTGCTTAATTCGCGTGTGTTCGTTTCGTGTTCGCTTAGTTCACGAAGGGCTTAACCCCGTTTGCTTAATTCGGGAATAGGGACATATATCTGTAGTAGTGGTTTCGCTTGTAAATTGTTGCTACAACCGGGAGGGGATTAGAAATTGCTTAGGGCTTGGAATTATATAAACCGATGATAGTGGGAAACCGAGAACAGTAGGTTAATCGCTTTAGTTTATTTGATAATCTCTTAAACTGCCTTGTTTTCATTGCTCTGCTTTTATTTGTTTTCTTTATTTTATTTGCATTCACTCCAACCCCCCAAAACTAATTTTCTGTTAATAATAGCAACCTAAGAGTCCTTGTGAGACGATACTCGAGTTGTCGCTTCCCTATCTACATTATTTTGTAAACGCTCGTTCTTTTTGGCACGTGGCGACAGCGCGACCAGCTTGTCCCCAAGCAAACTAAAACTCAAAAAGGACTCAAACCTGGCAAGCTCAAAAGATTCAATCAAATTCGCACAAATTTCATGCAACTTCAACAAAACAATTTTTTTCTTAATGATTTCCCCCTTGCAACAATATAATCCCCACACTCATTTACTTTGAACAATTGAGAATCCCATCATTCATGCAGTCATTAATCTAATCAAGGGATCCAAGTTACACACAAAAGGAAGATCACCAAATTTAAACAATCGCCTTCCTCACAAGGGCATTTAGTGTTTCACTCATTCGCTCAATTTTTGTCTAGGCTATCAACATTTCACTCAGTTTCACTTTTAAGAGCACTTCCCATGAATTTGATTTTCATCTCAAAATGGTTCCCACGGAAACATGCATGCAACATCAAAAGGTCTTTTAAGGTTGTAACGGGGCCTGTCTAAGGGTAGGATATTCAAAGGTACTGGGCTTAAGTCCCTAGGAACTAAGAGAGCATGAGCATTTTGATACATTGAAATTCCACTCAAATTCCTTTTTCCAATTTTTCTTTATGCCTTTGGGTGACTACAGTCTTTCTCTTCTAATACCTTTTTTTGACATTTTGTTCTTTTTTTTTTTCTTCCTTGCCTTTGGCTCCAACCTTTTTATTATATTTTTTTTTCTCACCCCAGAATGACATGTCACATCCTTGTAGCCACCCCAAACTTAGTTTCTTGCAAACCTTGTCTTGCTAAGCATCCATGCTCTCCTAATCCTAAGATCGGGTTAACATGGTTTTTCAGATTTTAGGCTCATAACATAAGGTCATCAAGAATTAACAGGCTAATTAGGCTCAATGGGGCTAACTAGGGAACATGTAGCAGGGATGGTTCAATTTAGGCCAAGTGGCTATTTCAAAGAAAATCTGCCTAAATCATCTGATGCAATCACATAAGCATGCAAACCATGAAGAGATTCAAGCAAATTCGGGAAAGTGCAACTCAAAAGTGATTCACACAATTAAAAACATGTTGGAGGCTCAAATCCTCACCTGGACATTTTTGTAAATTGTTTGACCGAGATACAATCCCTAGTGTATGCACCCTATCACCCCAAACTTATCATAAATCATGCAATCATAATAGAATATCTCAAAGTTCAATTTTTCAATTTTTCACATGGGGATCAATTTTCAATTTCAAAACCTAGGGGGAAATAGTCAACACATAACATGCAATCCATCTATGCAAAATCAATTAAAATCCAATCAAGCTTGCCGACACAAGACTCAACACACAAGCTCTTGATCTTCTCAAATTATTCAAGAGCTAAAAGAAAACAAAACAAAAACAAAGCAAGGATAATTAAAAAGAGTAAGGTTTAGAGAAAACTCATGGAGGTGGTTCCATCGGGATCCCACTGTCTGTAACATAAGGCCCAAGTGATAGCCAAAGGACGGAAGCTCATTCCATGCTTCCATAACTTGCAGCCTTGATATGGGAGTGAACACTTGACAATCATGATGACCTCGCCAAGTGCGGCGGACTTCTCACTCCCTCTTGGGTCAGAGATGACCTCCTTGTCAATCTTGCCAAAAAAGTCCTCCCAGTAAAAATGGGGTTCAACCCCTTGGACTGGCCATGGTGCAAAATCCGATCTCTCAGGCAGAGGCTTGAACTCTATCACCGGTTGTTCCACAGTGGGAGGTGGCAAACAAGTGGAGAGGTTTTCTGGTGCTGCTTCATCTTCTGCACGATCTTCATTCACTGTGCTGCCAAATCCATCACCTGCTATACATGCAGAAATCTCATCACACACCACACAGGGGTTAGTGTTAGTACAATCAGTACATATAGTACAATAAGCAGAATCAGAAAAGGCTTGAATGTCTGGAAATTCAACACACAGTTCATCCATCCCATCACATTCAACACATGCATATGAATTAATAGAATCATCTAACTCCAAAGGTTCTTAATCATCCTCAAGCATGGAGAAGTAGATGTCCTCCATACATCTCTTCCTCTCAATTTCCTTAGTCAAAGGTTCTGATCCTTGAGCTTGCTGCATGGCATTCATCAAAGTGGCAAGCTGTCCAATCTGTGTGTGCAAGGTATGAATGCTAGCATCTGTTCGCTGCTGAAGTACCCCAAACTTAAACTTTGCTTGTCCCCAAGCAAACTAAAACTTAAAAACTTAAAAAGACTCAAGACATGGCAAGCTTAAGAATTCAATCAACCTTGCACAAATTTCAAGCAATTTATCAAAATATTTTTCAATGTTCCCCCCTTTCAAACAAAGCAATCCCCACATTCATTTATTCTAAACAGTTGAGAATTTCATCATTCAAACAATCATTAATCTAAGCAGGGGATCCAAGTTACACACAAGAGGGAGATCACCAAATTCAAACAACTGTCTTCCTCACAAGGGAATTTAGTGTTTCACTCAATCGCTCAGTTTTTGTCAGGTTATCAACAATTCACTCAATTTTCACTTTTAAGAGCACTTCCCATAAATTTGGTTTTCATCTCTAAATGATTCCCACAGAAAACATGCAAGCAACATCAAAAGGTCTTTTATGGGTTGTAATGAGGCCTGGCTAAGGGTAGGATATACAAAGGTACTAGCTGAAGACCCTAGGAACTAAGAGAGCATGAAACACTTCAAAACATTGAAATTCCACTCAAGTTCCTTTCCTCATTTCTCTTTATGCCTTGGGTGACTACAGCCTCTCTTTTTTTTTTTAATACTTTTATTTTTTTAACATTTTTACACTTCCTTTTTTTTTCTCTTTTTTTTTTTTTACAAGCCTTTGGCTCCAACCTTTTTATTGTATTTTTTTTTTCTCAATCCCAAACAACATATTACACCTTGTAGCCACCCCAAACTTAGTTTCTTGCATCCTTTCTCTTTCTAAGATTCCATGCTCTCCTAATCCTAAGATCGGGTTAACATGGTTTTCCATATTTTTTTGGGCTTATAACATTAGGTTATCAAGAATTAACAGGCTAATCAGGCTCAATGGGGCTAACTAAGGAACATGCATTAGGGATGGTTATTTTTAGGCTAAGTAGTTATTTACAAATAAAATGCCTAAATCATCTGAAGCAAACACATAAACATGCAAACCATAAAGAGATTCAAGCAAATTCAGGAAAGTGCAACTTGAAAGTGATTCTCACAGTCAAAAAACATGTTGGAGGCTCAAAACCTCACCTGGACATTCATGCAAATTGTTTGACAGAGATTCTATCCCTAGTGTGTGCTTCCTATCACCCCAAACTTATCATAAATCATGTCATCATAACAAAATCTCAAAGTTCAGTTTTCAATCACATGGGGATCAAATTTTCAAAAATTTCATATCCTAGGGGGAACAGTCAACAAATAACATGCAATCCATCTATGCAAAAATTAATCAAATCCCATCAAACTTGCCAACACTAGACTTAAAACAACTCATGAGCTTCTCAAATTATTCAGGAGCTTTATTGAAAACAAAACAGAAATAAAGCAAGGAAAAGAAAATTAAAAAGAGTGGGGTTCAGAAAAACTCATTGGAGGTGGTTCCACCAGGATCCCACTGCTTGTAACATAAGGCCCAAGTGATAGCCAAAGGGTGGGAGTTCATTCCATGCTTCCATAACTTGCAGCCTTGATATGGGAGTGAGTGCTTGACAGTTACGGTGACTCCTTCCAGTGCGGCGGACTTCTCACTCCCTCTTGGGTCAAAGATGACCGCTTTCTCAACAAAATCCTCCCAATAAAATTGGGGTTCAATCCCTTGGACTGGCCATGGTACAAGATCCAGTGGCTTGAACTCCATTACCGGTTGTTCCACAGTGGGAGGTGGTAAACAAGTAGCTGGGGTTACTGGTGTTGCTTCAACTTCTGCACTAACAAATTCATCACCTGCTAAACCTGCAGAAATTTAAGCACACACCACACAAAGGTTAGTGTTAGTAGAATCAATACATATATCACAATAAACTGAATCAGTAAAGGCCTGAATGTCTGGAAATTCAGCAACTAGTTCATCCACCCCATTACTCTCAACACATGCATTTGAATTAATTAAATCATCTACTTCCAAAGGTTCTTCATCATCCTCAAGCACGGGAAAGCAGATGTCCTCCTGATCCTCATTCTCTATGTGAACATGGCCCTCAACCTCATAGGTCTCCTGTTCCATATGGGTGCTTTGCTCTTCATACCTTTCAAAACATGCTATACACAAAGCAGTGTCAGTACAATCAGCACATGAATTATAATAGATAGAATCAGGGGATTCAACACACAGTTCATCAACAGAAACATTATCAAAATCATCAGCAGAAGTATCTTCAAGAATAACCATCTATGAATCTATATGTTCTTCAAGTGGACGTTGAGTTAGCAGTGCAGCCGAGTTGGCGACAATTTGATCAATTTGAATGGCCAACTTCTGAGATTCAGCTTCTCTCCTCTTATGGTTTTCAAGACTTTGTTCTGCCATCCGTTGATTTTCCTCTATCATCCGTTGATTTTGCTCGGCCATTTGTTGTATCATTCCTTCCATTTGTTCAGTTATCTGTGCAGTCATTTGCTTGAACAGGTCCTCGAGTGAAGGTCCAGAAGGTGCAGAGGTGGTCACTTGGCTAGGATAATTGTTCCCTCCAAACATGTCAAAATCACTGCTAAACTCATAACTTCCGGAAAAGTTAGGATAATTTGTGCATGGTGGTGGTTCACTAAAATCAGGATAATACATGCATGGTTGCTCATAATAAACATTAGGCACATAATTTTGCATATAATTATCCATGGGGCGTACTAAAATTCACAACCAGACAAGCAGACAAAACTAATTCAGCAAAGGTTTTTTTTTAATTTATTTATTTTCTGCTAATAACACAACAAGAGTCCCCGGCAACGGCGCCAATTTTTGGTCGCGCTGTCGCCACGCGCCAAAAAGAACGAGCGTTTACAAAATAATGCAGATAGGGAGCGACAACTCGAGTATCGTCTCTCAAGGACTCTTAGGTTGTTATTATTAACAGAAAATCAGTTTTGGGGGGTTTGGAGTGAATGCAAATAAGAAACAAAGCAAAACAAAGCAATGGAAACAGAGCAGTTTAAGAGATTAACAAATAAACTAAAGACGATCAACCTACTGTTCTCGGTTTCCCACTATCATTGGTTTATATAATTCCAAGCCCTAAGCAATTTCTAATCCCCTCCCGGTTGTAGCAACAATTTACAAGCGAAACCACTACTACAGATATATGTTCCTATTCCCGAATTAAGCAAACGGGGTTAAGCCCTCATGAACTAAGCGAACATGAATGAACACACGCGAATTAAGCAAATGCGATTAAGTATAGGAACATAATATCACCGAAATAAATCAAAACAACACTATACACCCCTGAATTAAGCAAACAGAAATATATAGCATAGTATTGAAAAGAGAAAAGCAGACAAAACAGGAATTACATAACCTCAAGTGTAATTGAAACCAATCACAGTAGATTAATCTAGAAAAAAAAGAAGAAAATAAACTGAGAACTACAACTCCACTAACTAGCTCGACTAAACTAGCCCATACGATTCTGTCTAAAACTGGAATCAGAATCGAATCAGCGGACTCGCGAGGCGAACACTGTCTCGCGAGGCGAATCTTGCAGCGTTTGGTATTCTCGCGAGGCGAAGTACATCTCGCGTGGCTAGGAATGGAAAAGTCGTGGCTCCTGGTCTTCATCCTCGCGAGGCGAGTAATAGATTCGCGGGGCGACACAGAAAGTATTGCAAATTTTCTGGCACAGTCACCTTCAGGTTCGCGAGGCAGATGCCTACTCGCGGGGCGAAAGCTCCAGATTTACTTCTTTTTATTAACCTGAAAACAGAAAATAGCATAAGTGCTTTATTTAACTCTAAATCAACTAAATTAACCTAAAAATACTTTACAGACTCAAAATACTACTTAAGGACAATCAAGTCTAATTTGGGCGAAAATGATATAAAATTAGCACAAAGCCAAGGTTTTTCTAGTTATAAAACTAGATTAGCCAACGGCTGATCATGAAGCTGTCCAATATGTGTATGCAAAGCATGGATACTAGCATTTGCTTGCTGCTGAAACTGGAGATTGTTGTCAGCCATTTGCTTGATCAGGTCCTCTAGTGAGGGTCCAGAAGCTGCAGAGGTGGCCACTTAGGGAGGGTTCTGTGGTGGTATTAGCGGCAACATCAGTTGTTGTTGAGGTGATTCATTGACTTGTCTAATATCCAATATCTCTTTTCTGATTGATGCAGCTCTGAAGGAAGGATAGTATCTCTCTAGGAAGAATTTCTTCAAATCAATCCAAGTTGAGACGGAATTTGGCTCAAGACAATACAACCAATTCCTCGCAGCTCCTTCAAGTGAGAAATGGAAGGCTCTCATCTTGATGTGGTCTTCTGTTATTCCTTCAGGTCTCAGCATTGTAGAACAAACAACCTGGAATTCCTTCAGATGCTCCTGCGGATTCTCACCTGCAAGACCACTAAACCTTGGCAACCAGTGTATTAAACCAGAAAAGTCAGGATAATATATGCATGGTGGTTGCTCATGATCAACATAAGGCATATAGTTTTGCATATAATTATCCATGGGAAGGTACTAGGATTTGTAACCAGACAAAACAGCCATAACTAATTCAGCAGAATTTTTTTTTTAATTCTGTTAATAACAACAAGAGTCCCCGACAACGGCGCCAATTTTTGACACGTTGTCGCGCACGCGTCAAAAAGAGAGCGGTTTACAAAATATGTAGTTTAGGGAGCGACAACTCGAGTATCGTCTCACAAGGACTCTTGGGTTGTTGTTAACAGAAAAGTCAGATTTGGGGGGTTTTGGATTTGAAATTAAATAAACAAAACAGAAAACTAAGCAAACTAAATAATTATCAAATAGCTAAAAACGATCGACCTACTGTTCTCGGTTTCCCACTATCATTGATTCACATAATTCCAAGCCCTAAGAGGATTCTAATCTCTTTTCGATTGTAACACCAATTAACAAGCGAAACCGACGCTACGAGACATATGTTCCTAATTTCGAATTAAGCAAACGGATTAAGCCCTTCGTGAATTAAGCAAACACGAATTGAATGCACGCGAATTAAGTAAACGCGATTAAGTTTAGGAACACACAATCATCGAAACAAATCAATATATATTCTATATAATCCTGAATTAAGCAAACAGAACATACAGAACAAATATTGAAAGAGAATAGCAATGAGTTCAGGAATTACAGAACCTCAAGCGGCAGTGTAAACCAGTTACAGTAGATTGATCAAGGAGACTAGTTCTCCATTACAAAGGGGACACAAAATACTAAACCTAAATTCACAGCCGTCACTATCTAAAAAGAAAAGAAGATGAGAAGATGATATCAGTTCTGCCCTAAAACAGACTATAAATACATATTCTGGGTTGCGGTCGCTCGCGAGGTGAAACATGATTCGCGAGGCGAATATTATGAACAGTCCTTCAGTGTTTGGATTTATCGCGAGGCGAGACAGAGAGGATGACTGTTGCTGCTCATGCTGGTCTTCGGGCTCGCGAGGCGAAAACTCCCAGATTTGCTTCTCTTTATTAACCTGAAAACAAGAAATAGCAGTAAGTGCTTTATTTGACTCTAAATCAACTAAATTAACCTAAAACTACTTTACAGACTCAAAATGTTGCTTGAAGACAAATACATCCAAATTTGGGCGAAAATGAGATACAATTAGCACAAAACCACGATCATACTAGTCATAAAACTAGATGAGCCAGAGGCTGATCAAGTATCCTCTACCTGAGTATGAGGAATAAGTTAGCCCATCTGTTGAACCCCTCTACCTACCTCACCCTGAGTGTAAATTAATCCAAAATATGCCTTCTCAAATGCACAATGACTTAGGGCCATTAGTCACTCACCTACCTCAAACCAAATTCTCCCCAGCTAAATCTACCCAAATCTTGTCAAAACTCCTCTTTTCATACCACTCACTGATGGAGTTGAGAGACATATCATACCCGTCTAGGAGACTGACCCCAATAGAAAAAATCTTCCTAATATTCCTGAGAGAAGAGTAAGATCTTCTAAGCATGTCCCCATGATCATGCCAAGGGACACAAAATGGGTGTCCTTTGAACATCCCAGAATCTATGGGAGGGCTACTGACTTCTTTCTGGATCAGCTCTACTATGATATGCTGAAGTGGGAATTAAGTCAAATCAGAGCTGATAGAGTCGCGCATTTTGTCCCTCCATCCTGGCTGAGGCATAATGAAGCAACCAGGATTGGAATCAAGCCCTACAGGATCTGTCCAAGATTGCCAATGCTAGATCTTAATAAGGACAAGGACTTGAAGAACAGAAGATTCAAGGGAGTGATGCCTGAAGCTGAATCAGTTATGCTTGATCTTGATCAAGAAACCTTTGACTACTCAATACTGGATTTCCTACTGAATACTGAATCCATTGAGTTGATCAATGAGCATAGAGCTGCTGAATTATGGAAGTCTCACATTATCCACTGCGCCAGAGAGGCATCTTCCTCTTGTCTGTCTGAAGAGGAGAAGAAGGATATTCCTAAGGTCAGAGGAAAGTGTGGTCTCTCACACTTTAGATATATGATCTATAAAGACCTCTGGGGACTTCCAATAAACAGTAGGAATGTGGAATTCATCTACCCTATTAGATGGGCAAAGGAAATCAAAGTAAAACCCCGACCTACTCCAAAGCCTATCACAGATGAACTTGTTGCTGAAGAAAATGGTCAAATTGTCATTGCTGATAATTTAGAAGATACTGTTGAATCCTTTCACCAACAGAGCTCATCAGAAAGACAATCTTCCCAACCTTTAGCACTAGTTGTAATGCACCCTGAAGATCATTCAAGAACACTGAGCACTTTTCAAGAGTTTGCAGAAAGCTCAAGGCAACAGACTCTGCCATCAAATATTGAAGAAGTTCTTGGTAAACTAGTTGATGAAAGGGTTGGAAAGTTAGTTGATGAGAAGGTTGAAAAGCTAACTGAGAAGATCAAGGAGGATGTCCATCAGCAAGTTCAAACTTCAATGGCTCCAACCTTAGAGGTTGTGAATAAAATGCTTGAATTCCTCATGGACTTCAAGAATAGTCAAACTCAGAACCCTCCTCCTCCACCACCTCCTTCTGCTTAACCTTCATTTTTTTTTCTTTCTTTTGTACTGACAATGATGGTCCTCTCCTTTTTACCTTTTTGGCTGATGACAAAAAGGGGGAGAAAGGAAAGAAAAGAGAATTATATATAAAGTCAGTTTTTTTTTTTGAAAAGATCTTGTGTGTTTGCATTTGCATATTCTTTTCTACTTGCTAAACTGCTCTGATATACTTATGTTTGCTTATTTGCTTTGATATATGCTGCTTTGATACTTATGTTTATTCCCTTATATATATATATATATATATATATATATATATATATATATATATATATATGTGCATTCTAAGTATGATAAGTTGTTGCACTTAATTGATAGATTACATGGAGTTGTTTTTCATATGCTTATTCTGCTTAAATATTTGAATGCTTTGTCTTAGGGGGAGCCCTGCAAGCTCTCTTAGACTTTGCTTTTCAAATTTAATTAGTTTTGTCATCATCAAAAAGGGGGGAGATTGTTGGAACCAAAGTGGTTTTGGATTAAATAATCTTTAAGTTTTGATGCTATCAAAAGGATTAAATTTTCCTGGCAAAGTGTTAGTTGAGATCTAACATGTGCTTTCAGTTATGCAAGAATATTTACATATAAGAAACTAGGGATAAGTTATAATTTAAAAAATACGCGTCCACCCCTGTAGACGGGCTGCTCAAATACTTTGGTAAAGTTACTTTGTTATTTAATTAAGTAGACTGATTTTCTTGAGTAGACGAGGCTCTAAATATTTGCTAGATAAATAACTAAATAACTTGTTAGGTACTGCAAGTCCAAACACTTGATAATAAGCGCATCCATCTTGCCACATAAGCAGACGGAAGTAATTAGTACAAGTAAATGAACTGAAAAATAAAGTAATCTAGTAGACGAGCTCTAACCGTCACGTCACCAGACGGAGATCTTTATAACTCGTTAAGGAATAACAAGTCCGAAGACTTGATAGACAAGTGGATATGCCACATCATCAAATGAGCTAAGTAAAATATAGAACATACTTGGACTCTCATATAAATGAGTAGACGGAGTTTCTTTTTAGACGAGCTCCATCTTTGAATGAATTAAATGCAATCCGAATCTCTTATATTTATTTCAAATGATTGATATTTATTTCATTAGAATATTTGTTCTTCACATTTGTTTTATCTGCTTTAAATGTTTCACCTTGTTGTAAAAGAAACATAGTACAATCAAGAAATGCAAGAAGCAGACTCGTACAATAAGATATTGCAAAACAATCTGTACGATGACAACTTTATGACTGAAAAAGCTGGATTATACACAAAGAAGGAACAAGTGCTCAAGCTGCAATACTCAGAGGAGTGAACCTCCAATTTCATGTTACCTCGATAACCAAGAGTACTATTCAACATTGTCACAATCAAGCTATCAGTCACAACGGATATCATGCATTAAATGCTATCTCTAAACGGGATTATTCAAAGTAACCGTTGAAGAAATACAAGTGAAAAGAAGGTCACTATAAATTGAAGACCTCAGATACTAAAGAATAACTCTTCCCTGCACAACCTTGCTAGCTGAACTTTTGCCAATCGATAATCACTCATTCCATTATTCTTTCAAGAGCAAGAGTCTGCATTCTTTAGTTTGAATATTGTTGTAATATTCAACTGATCTCAAACTGTCATATTCTCACACATAGTGAGTTAAGATGATCAAACATTAAATCTCTTTGTTAGAGTTGGAGCCTGAAGAGGCTTGGTAAGAAAGGAATACTTGCAAGCCTGAAGAGGTGTTGAATACTTGGTTGTAATCTATTTGGAGAAATAGTGGATAAACCCTTCAAGTCGAAGGGACTAGACGTAGATCTTGGTTGGAAGAGAGTGAACCAGGATAAAATCTCTTGCATGAATCTTCTATCCCTAAACTTTTCAGTTTTATTCGCTTATACTAACTGTGGGGTTTTGATTTTGCTTTTATTAAACTCTTTTAAAAAGTATCTTTGTCTTTGTGCTTGCTTCTGTTTCTAATCTTCTTGAGTGCAAAATTTTGTTTTAATGGTTGTTTTCGAAAATTATTAATAAACACAATTAACCCCCCCTCTTGTGTTTGCCTGTGTCAACTTCAGTGGGTATTGTGTTTGTGGTGACTTGCTGGTACCTTTGGAAGGCTAGGAATGTGGAGTTTTTTGAAGATTGCGGGTGGGAAGATTGGAGAATTCTTAGTAATATTCAGTCATTGGTTAAGTCCATTCAACAGGCTTTTGGCTCCTTTAATAATAACAGACCTGTACGGGAGGTTAAATGGCAACCACCTTTGGTGAATTCTTATAAGCTCAATGTTGATGGAAGTAACTTGGCAATCCTGGCAGCTCAGGTTTCGGTGGCCTAATCAGAGATAGTAATGGAGAGTGGATCATTGGTTTTTCGGGATCCCGTGGAATTTCTAACAACATGAATGCTGAACTTTTAGCTATTGCTTATGGTCTTAAGCAAGCTTGCAACTTAGGCTGTCAACTAATCTGTGAATCGGATTCAATGTCAACTTTGGATCTTATCATGAATGGTGTTCCTCTTGTTCATCCTTTTGCTCCCTTGATCAACCATATAAGGAGCTTTATGTCCTTAGGTTGGAGCCTGCGATTTCAACATGTTTTGAGGAAAAGGAATGCTTGTGCAGATTGGTTAGCTAAGCATGGTGCTACCTCAGCCCAGGTTTTTAGTGTTTGGAGTGATTGGATGCAATTGGGGTGGCTAGACTGAGACCTTAATTTTGTTGTTTGCTTTCTTAGTTTCTGTCTGATAAAAAAAAAAAAAAGCACACTTTTCTTTACTATCTTAAAGTCATTTTTTTTATCCTAATACACTTGTCAAAAAATCATATATGTTTTCTACACATTTGCCAAGGATGATGGGAAGTGCACTCAAATTGGTTACTGACCTCTACCAAAAAAAAAAAAAAGAGAGAATAATTTCATTCACTCAATTCAAAATATGTAAAAATCTGAACAAAATTTCTATGCAAAATTTGATACCCAATATTCTCTAGCCATTTGAGCTGCTGGATTTACATACATAACTCCTACTATGCCTTTGACTAAGCATTGCATCTTTATGAATTGAAGTGCTTATAACCAATAAGCATCCTCCCATTATATTATGCCCATAATTACCTTATGTAGTAATTAGACTACATCTATTTCCTCTAATCTCTACATGTGATTGTGAACTTCTACTTGGTTGGCAAGAAACTCATGCATATTGGGGGATGAACCCTGAGCAATGCAAGAATGGATGATGGGAGAATCCACAATCCATCTCCACAAATCAAACCAGAAGCAACTGCAGGAACCATTAAACCTGCCTCACTGCTGTTTAGCATGTGCCATGCAAACACAATCAAACTACCCACACACATGTCAATAGCAAAGTAACCACCAACTAGAAAAGGTACAGCCATTGCCATTGGAAGTGGAACAAATCTCCCAATCTTTTTCGGTGTAAGATCTCTAACCAAGTTGGCTGCTATAGCAAATGCAAAGAATCCATAACATAGCTGCAAGCAATGATGGGGAAGGGCTGAAACACCTTCAACACCAAGAATTGCCATGTTTCTATAGATGATGGCATACGGGGCCTTGTAATCACCATTTGGATTCCCAACATCAAAAGCCTTGTAGAAAAGGAAGAATGTGAGAGGAGCAACAACACAACCTATTGCAGTCCCAATAGCTTGGCTTAGAAGCATTGAACGAGGGGAAGTGAAAGTTAGATGGCCAGTCTTGAAATCATGCATCAAATCAGATGAAATGGAAACAATGGACTTAATCAGGCCACACCCCACAAGTCCTGCAACTACACCATCATTTTTTCCAGCCAAGGCTGCTATCACAAAGAGAGCCACTTTGCCATAGTTATAGGCCATGTTCATGTCAGTCAAGCCTGCACCATAGGCATTGCAGAAGCCAAGAGAGGGTGCAAAAAGATAGGCAACCACCACATAATACCACTTCAACTGGGGGAACATTATTGGGATTACAATGACAGAAATGATGGCAAACAATATGTACCCTGTGCATGCCAACCATATAGGAATGCTTTCTCTTATAAACACTTCATTCCGTCTAACATCATCGAGAGGCTGCGGCTTTTGATTATCTGAAACTGCAGTGACAAAGAAACAAAGGGAAAAATTAATATTTAAACCATTGATATATAAACCACTCTCCATATTAATATTTGTTTCACTTGGCAATGGAAAAATTATAAGAGGCCATTTACTTACATGTATTAAGATTCTTCTTTTTCATGGTGGCATGGATATTTGTGGCAGTGAAATAGAGAATTTTGACAAAATTGTAGAGTCCATCACCAAGGATCAAGGCAATGGAAATAAAAACCTGCAGCAAGAAACCAAAAATAGAAAACAAGGCTTGAAAATGAAAGAACTTAAATAATATAGTATTCATAGAGTCTTTCAATTCTAACTAAATTGAGACCTTATATCCGTTAAGACTCTTCATGCTACTTTCTGATATACTTGCAGGGAACCATTCTCCTTTTTGCATCCTGATTAAGGGCCACATAATGCCCCATGAAAGCACAGCACCAAGAAGCAGGGATAAATTGACAAGATGGGAACAAATCATTCCTGCTCCAACATAAGTCATGCTGAAATCGAAGTAAAATCTGCCAAATTCAAGTTCTTTAATCAGTGTCAATGGACAATTATTTCATGGTTGAAGGATTTTTTTTTTCTAGTAGAAGAAAGATGAAGGAACACACGTGTTTTTCCAGGCTTGCAATCCAAAAGTAGGAAACTGAACAAATCCACAACTATCTCCACCAGTATAAAACCATTGAAAGAAAGCCCAAATGAAACTGGCTGAGAAGAATTTCATGAAACCACGAACCTGCTTCCTGCAATAAAAGTTGAACTAGTTTTAGCTCCTATACAGATTCTCCCAGTTTAACTTGAGAAAGACCAAAAACAAGCGAAACAAAACAGACCATACTTTGCCATTGCATCCCCTTTAGGAGTGTGAAACCCGTTAATAAGAACAGCAGTAGCAGTTCCACTTGGATAAGTTAATTTGTAGTCTATAATCATGATCTGTTAAGTAACATAAATTTCATCAGCAACACCATTCAAGCCAAACAGAAGCAGATAATTCTGAAATTGACATTATGATCACTTCATCAGTAAACTACTGAACTAATAAACTTCTAGAATAAGTGAATAGCAATTCAATGTTTCATGTGAAAAATCATAGAATCCATTACTCATAAGAAGTATATACCTTTCTTATGGGAACCAAAGCCAATAGTCCAACAAAGCTGGTCACAAAGAGAAAGCCTGTCATCCAGCCAATTCCAGGCTCCTTGGTGCTACCAGGAGTATTCCCTTCTGTATCAATCCCTGCTTGCTCGTAAGTCCTCCTATTCAACCCCAATAGGTAAGACCCAAAACCACCTGCAATCACACAAGTAAAGTTTAAATATCACATATGCAAAGTTTCAAACACTATCAATTTACATAAATATAAGTTAAAGAACCAAATTTAGACATCAAATAGCAGATAAATTGAAGAGAAGACCCCACCTCCTACCGCGATGCTATAGCAAGCAACTGCACAAGTCTGGATTATGGTATTTTCTTGTCTAGTGAAAGGTTTTGAAACAATATTAGCTTTGGCAAGAAGCTTAGTCCAAGTTCTAATGAACACAAAGCCAAGTAGAGCAGCTGAGACATTAAGGTTGGGGACTAGTCCAGTTGTCAGGTTTAACTTCATCACAATCACACTATAGACGGTTCCAATAAGGAAGCTAGCTACTAGTCCTCGAACTGTGATTTGTGTTGCCCATGGTGCTATTCTACTCACACCCTCAGGCTCAATTTGGGCCTCTTCAATGTCCTCTCTGGTGAAATTCTCAATCTCTCTGAGTTCTTCGTTGTTTACAGTACCCATTGAATCCTTCAAATCCTCAACTGAGTGAACCAATCATCGCAGAAAAAAATACCAAGGGATGTAAGGAAAAAATAATGTCTAATGATTGTTGCTTAAACTATCTGACTTTGCATCTCTATTTAAAAACTATTCAAGGTTACAAACAGACAATTTATATAATCACAATTAATAGAATAATAGAATACAATACAATCGTTGTGACAAAAACAGAAAAGCTAATATTAAATACTTAAAAGAATAATACTTCTGAAAAGATAATGGACGATTGTTTTAAGAAACAAACAGAACAGAAGGAATTAGAATCCGATCCTACAATTGAAAAGTTCAAAGCTTTTTTGCAACCTAACATGATGACTGATAAAACACGGAACCCCATTAAATATCTTACCTAAATTTCCCTTTGGGTGATAGAAAAGTTGAATCTTTGTGACAAGGACCAAACCAAAGGCTTCAATTCTTCGCTGTCTTGGCAATAATTGTATTCTCCACTAGGTGAAGAATAAAAATGAAGGTGATATAAACCACCTCGTAGAATCCAAAACCTGCAAAAAAACAACCTCAATTGGGGTGGTGTTTTGCAGGTTGGAAATGACAAAAAATCACAACAGAACAGAAACGTGTGAATCCTAAAAACTCAGGCAAGGATTTCTGATCAAAATCGAGAGGGATGCGGAAAAGATTCGCAGCAAAAACAGCTATTTATATTTGTCATTGCAACAGAATGAGTAACAAATAAAACGAACCAGAAATCTCAACCTCATTGCATGTAGTACAACGTAGTGGTGTAGTACTACAAACAATGTTTTCCTTAATATATGTTTTTGTACTACACTTGTGATAAATTAAAAAGTCTTGAACAACCCACTTTCCTAATCCTAATAAGCTCCGCATATTTGTTATTGTTCGGTTATTAGAATTTTCGAATTTTCGAAATCAAAATGCGTCTCGTTGACTCACATACAGAAAGATATGTAGGTAGGGTGAGTTGAAACTTGGAAGTGGTTGAACTGTTTGAGAAAATAAAGGCCTCTAAAATTTGCTGCTATTTTTTTCTTCGTTCCATCACTTCTTGGCTTCAAAGTTAAAAGTGTTATGACATGTATGTTGTTAACTAGTTATTGTGTGTAGGTTGGGGGATGAAGCGTGTGGCCTAATTAAACATCGGGCGTGTCAAATATGGATTTAGATTCTCTTTGGTTTGTTGAAAATAGGATACAATCCGATTAAAAAAAGAAATGAACAAAATTTTAAAATGTGATTAATGGGCTATATAACCAATAAATTTGTGTTTACATCTCTCTAATCTAATGTAATTGTGCATCATATTATACTGGATGATCCATTTTGGTCAAATATTATCATAATGTAAGGTAAGGGGAGGTGGTGGGAGGAAGACACACTCCTTTGAAAGTCAACAAACCATGATTATGTAGAAAGTGTGAAACAAATTTGAATTTTTATTTTTGATAATTAAAGCATGGCTGGTGTAGGAGAAGATAGGCATAGAGATAATGAAATGCAAGGTAGACAACTAGACATAGAGGGGGGACCACATGAGGATGTTGACATCTTGAGATTCTCCATCTACTTGAGACTTGAGAGCCAAGGGGCAACTCAATCAATCATTCATTCATTTTTCACTATGGCTTTGCTTATGGGAGGTTAACATGTGCAATCAACAAAACAGGTCATTAGGCATTATAAAAGGGGGGAATTTTGCACTTTTCTCCTATATTTTTATCAATAACATAATATGTACTTCATAGCTCTTGTTTTGTATCACAAATATGAAGCAATATCTTGTATCAATTTGTTGCGTTATTTGTTTCGATTTCATGGTAAAAAGCATAATTATCGTTTAGAGCATGTTTGGGAATGCTCGATTAAATGTGTTTCCGGTTTTTTTTTTTTATAAAAAACTTAATTGATAAATTTTGTTATGTTTAGATATCTAACTTAAATTTTTAAAAAGCTTTTTTTTTCCCTTCAAATAAGTTGTTTTCTTGCATCATAAAATCTGGGCTAGTAGATTGTTTCCAAAACATTATTTTCTTCGGGCGAATTATGTTCACCCTTATACCCCGTTGTCCCCCAGCGCCTACCCCCACCCCCCAACCCTAAAAGGCAAGTTATAAATAAGTTTTAAAAAAAAAGTTAAATGTTAAAACCGAGTCAAATATTATACATATTAAAATATCAAAAAAATAAGATATACAAAAAAACAATGCTAAAATTGAATAAATCTGATTATAAAAATTTTATTCACTTTTTTCATAAAATATTATAAACAAGTAATTTCATATTCTTTTTTATAATTTATTATATAAAATTGATTATTTTTGAACCATCCAAACGTAATAGATTATCTCAAAATAAATTTTCAGTAAATACACCCAAACAAAAACAGATTCTGATTATAATTGATTATTTGAAAACATATTATCGACAACTCCTTTTTTTTTATAGCTTTCCCAAACACACTACTATTAGTATCTTGCGATTAATGTGATTTTGATTCTAAACGAATTCAAACACAATTGATACGTATTTGAATGCAAATCTTTTTTGAATCTGAATCTCAACATGAATTCCGATTCACCCTGCTGAATCTCACAAAACGTGAATATCACTGAATCCCACAGTACGAACTTCGTCATGGGTGCAGCCCAGAAACGGCCAAGTTGCACGACCTTGTTTCTAAAGGCTTGCTCAGATTGTTTTCTTTTTTTTTTCTCCATTTTTTCTTAACTAGGATATAATCAACCAAAATCAAACCTTTCAAATAATTCAAATCAGATTCACAAACAACAATCCTAGCACACTATGTTTTTGGTTCGCACTCCCTCCAACAATGTGTTTTTTTATATTCTTCTTATCTATATAGTGCTTTGTGCCCCTCCCTTCTTCGTTGTTTTTGCCTGCCCTCGTCTTGTTCAAAGACAAAGCTCTCTCTTTGGTCCCCGCCATTGCACTACCGTGTTATTGCTGCTCTCTCTTTGATTCGTGACTTGAATATTGAATTTTTTTTGAAGTTCATACATGATATATCTACTTATATTTTGTTTGTCACTAGTTTTTACTTATAAATGTCATATTTTAAATGATCATGTATCTTACGATAAATAAAAAGATTTGATTCACGATTCGGATATTAGGTATTTTATTAAAAAAGACGTGATTTTAATAATAATAAAAAGAGATATTTAGTTATTGTCAAACAAAATTGATTTTGCCTTCAAACATTATTCTAGTGAAAGTTACAAAAGGTGGTTTTTACACCATGTTGTAAATTTTACATTAATTACAACAAATTTGATTTCAAGATAAAAACATCAAAACATAGATCGCGTCACCTCAAACTTAAGGCAAATTCTACGGTGAGCGACTTACACATATCGCTCACCATGCACCATTTGTCATTACCGTTGGATTAAGAAGTGCACAAGATTCTATCATACACCTGTTTACACCAGAATATTTTTTCCTTTCCTTCTCTCCATGGCAGCAATGCATCTCAGCCTTGACCACCGCCACCTTACCAAGAACTCCTCCACCTTCCGCCGCATCATCTTCGATGCCCTCAGCTGCGGCGACACTTCACGCCGCCGCCGCCACCACCACTACGACGGCGAGTATAGTTCCACCGCCTCAAGGGAGAAGCAGAAGGTGGAGGTGATGGGTCTCACGCGGTGGGTCTCCGAGTGGCGACGACGGCGATTGGACGGCGTATGGTGGAGGGTGACGAACAGCGGTTGAACGACAGTGTTGCAGTGGCTTTGCGGCGGAGTCCAGATCCACAGGAAATCCAGATCTAGATCACCCCCGGTATGGTGCACGGTGGGGCGGGACGACGGCGAGAACGGAGGAGGTATGGTCTGTACAATGTTTGAGAGCTCGTGCGGCAACGGCGGTTTGTGTTGGAGGACCGTGACTGGCGGTGGCGGCCGAGGCATTTTCGGTTGGGAGTGGTTGTGAAGGGTTGATAGTGGCAGGTGTAGACGGAAAGGAAGTCAAGTGGAAGAACCCTGTCAGGTAGAGTTAAGCTTCGAAAGGTGGAGGAGGTGACGGCATGGTCGGATCTTTGCGGTGGCCGGTGCCACCATGACGGAGATGGAGGGGGAGGAGCAGTCAAGGAATCAGGCTGAGAGACAAAGAAGGAAATGAAAAAAATATATAATGTGGATAGGTGTACCATGATATCATGTAACCTCACTTGATCAATGGTTATTTTTCGTTGCTCACAGTGAGCGATATGTCCAAGCTACTCACCGTAGAACTCGCCCAAACTCAATAACAATCAAATCAATTTCATTCAAATTTACCGTTATCAAATGTTGAAAAAAAACATACATGTTGTGTCGAATTATTTTAAAAATTTAGTTGAGTGGGTGTTAAAAGTATAGTACAATATCAACAAAGGCTACTTTAATTATATCAGGATAAAAAGATATTTATATATATTAAGATAATCAATAAAATATTTTTATGTTAGCACCCTTTTCAAATGAGTTGTCTGACAAATTAACTTTCTTCACTTGTCACATCTCTATTAATAATCAACTAATTATGTCTTGAAAAAAAAAAACTAATTATCAAATTTATCATTGAAAACATGATAAGTCATGATAATTAAATAAACCTTTAAAACGTGCAAACATACTAGTAATAATATGAATGGAATGCATTGTTTGCATTATGATAAAAAGGAGCAAGCATAATACCCAAAAAATAATAAAAAGGAGCAAGCATATCATAGTTACTACGTAGAATATTGTTAATGTTTGTATTTAACTTTCTCTTCATTTTATTTATTTTTATTTTCTTTCCTATTATTTTTTTAATTTTATTTTTGTGTGTGAATCCAAACGAGGCCTTGGTGATACAGCTCAATGGGTGGACTCTAAAACTTAACAATTATGTTTCTGAATATTAAAATACGAATATTATACGGTATATTTTATTTTTATATATTTTTCAAATATATATAAAAAGAGATTAATAAATATATGTGGGTAAAATTATTAAATGAAACCATCTTTGTTAAATACAAATATTTTCCAACCAAGCCTCTTGACCCAGCGGTTGTAAGACCTGTCCTGAGATACTCTAGGGGTCGACTAGGTTTGCTCCCGAGTTCGATTGCTGGCATTATTAAAATTAAGGGTGGCAAATGGATGGATCGGATAAATTTTTATTCGGATCTTAATGGATGGATTAAAAACAATCCATTAATCTATTATAATTCATTAAAAATTTATTAAAAAAATTCAATCCATCCATGATCCATTAAATAAAATTCATCTGATCCATCCATTAACAATTTTTCATGGATGAATATCCAATCCATCCATTAAAATTTATTTTAAGAAATTAAATAATTTTATATCTCTTTTATCCATCCATAAAATATTTATAAAAAATAACTTGTAAAACAAAATTAAAATATTATCTCTATCTCACCCTCGCTCTCCTCTTTCTTCCTCTCTCTACCCTTTCTCTCTCTCCCTTTTTTTCTTATTCTCTCTATCTTTACTCTTTCTCCACTCTATCTCACGACCATTTTGCATCACGGTCATTTTTCTATTACAAATGGAGTTTTTTTTTTATTTTGTGAAAAATAATATGAAAAAAATATATTGGTTTTGAAATGGATAAAAGTTGATCCATTACATTTTTGATTGTTGATCTAATGGATTTTAAAAAATATTGGATGGATCATAAACCATCCATTAAAAAAATAATTCAATCCATCTAATCCATTTATATTATTTTTTTATAAATGAATGGATTGGATGGATTTTCTCATGGATGAACTGGATGGATGGTGGACAAATGGATCATTTTGCCACCCCTAATTAAAATAATGCCTGGCCAGCAGCGGAAGCCATGCCCCGCGAATAGTGATTAGTCCTTCATTGACAGTGTTGGGATACACTGGATTTAGACAAAAAATACATACATTTTCCTACAATTTTCAAATTATACATCTTTTTTTTCAAAATGAAAGTCGATCCCCTTTTATGTTTCTTAAATAATTAAAAAAATAAAAAAAATAATTAAATTCTTAAAAAATAACAAATAAAGATTCCCAAAAAAACAAAAGAGGAAGTTAGACGATTGAGATGTTGACTTTAAACAAGAAAAAAAATAAAAATTAGTTGAATGTCAATTTTTCATAATACAAAAAAAAATTGTGTATGTTGAAATTAATTTAGAAAGATATGTAGTCCAAGAAATAATTTTTTTAGCTTATTTTAATATTTTTGTGTAAATATCGAATATAATACCTAAAATTTAATATTAAAATAATATGACTCAAAATTTAAACTCATATTCAACTCAAGGGTTTATTCTCCAAGTTTACGTACGGAGCGTATCCAAAAAAAAAAAAACCGCAAGTCCTAACTGATTGGGCTTTGCGTTTGTACGTTTTGTCAAAGCATAAAAGGAAAAAGCTTTATAGTATACCACAAAGCAAAAAAGGTGTCGTACAAGTTCAGCGCGTCCAACTTGGAGGCTCGCTGTTGCTGATCTTTCACCAAATATACCACTCTGGTGCTATTCGGATCCAATACCAACGCACTTTTCACGGCTGGTTGTGATTCTTACTCTTCTTTTAATTCATCTCTTTTTCTTATTTTTATAATTAACATCCTATATCTGATATATTTTATCAAAAAAAAAATCCTATATCTGATATGGAAGCAACTAATTCAAATTATAAATTAATAAAATATTTTAAATTGTTATGAACACGTTCCAAGGATGCCACGTTAAACCAAGCTCGCTCAAAGTGTGGCAGTTGAAGATGATGTTTTTTTTACTTAGTGTCTGTTTTGGTTAAAATTATTTCCACCACAAACGCCCAAAATGGGCATCCCGATGCAATTTTTTCCACCGCTCCATATTGGAGCTTTTTCCTAACGCGCATTGGAACACGCATTGCGTGAAGAGAAATCTTAAACAAACAGAGTCTTGGTGTTTGAAACTATGTTAGAAAATCATTTTCGAACAAAAACCAATTAAAAGATGACAGTCTTTGTAATTAAATCAGCATCAAATATACAAGTTTGTAAGAATATCTTTTACGTCATGGATGTGATAAGGGGTGTAAGCGGATCCAATCCGATCCGTAAACCTGACAAATCCGAACCGATCCAAATCGTATATAATGGTTTGGATCGGATCAGTTTGGATCGGATCAAAAAAGTGAAATCCGTTCATCTTCGGTTCGGGTCTCGGATTTGGAATATAAAATCTGATCCGGTCCGAACCGAACATAATAAAAAAGTATTAATAAACTATTTTTCTTAACTTTTTTTCCTAACCCCACCCCTTCATCTTCATATCCATTTGTACTTCTAGAGTAATCCCAAACCTCCTTCTTAGACCTTGGATCTTGTAACATCCGTTATTTTTATGTATGGTTTATGTGTGATGATGAGGTTTAGGGTTTGGATTACATAGGTGAGATGTTGTTTGAGGCATGGAGACCCTTGCATGGCAAGTACGCGGTCTTATCGAGTGAGTTTGAGCGTAGGAACAAAATTAGGGTTTCCCGGCTAGCGTCTTTGAGACATTTGGGTGTGAAATAAGAAATTTGGATTTAGAGATGCGATTAGGCATTTTTTTTTTATGGTTGGAGGTTGTTTATTAGGTCCTAATGAGCCTATATCTCAAATTTGAGCTCAATCAGACATCAAACGGACCCTGAACGCAAAGAGTTGACATTTGGTCAAAAGTCGATGCTCGAGTGTGGGTGAATCAACGCTCAAGCACCCAAGTCAACTAGACAATGCCATGCGTTGACCTGCCACGTGTCACCAGGGATGACGTGGCACTCCAGGATTGGTTGCATGGCGCGGTGGTCCAACCACTCTCCAACGCTCGAGCGTGGAGAGTCCAACGCTCAAGCGTTGGAGCGCTCAAGCGCCAGGAAACCAGTGCTTGAGCGTTGGTGCGTAAAATGGAAAAAATAAAAGCCTAAGTGACTTAAGTCACTTAGACATTTGAAACATAAAAACAGATAGTAGAAACGCGAGAGAACAAAAGCTGAGTCCAGTGAGCAGAGAAGAGAGGTTTTAGAGAGAGAGGGAGAGAAAGTTAGAGAGAAAGAGAGATAGAGTTTGAGAGAGAGAGGAAAGCTATCAAGAGTCCTAAATCACCATTGTTGAGTTGGAGCAATTTTTGAAAAGCCATCACCACACCTCATTTCACTGTCGGATTGTGTTCAAATTTGAGATGGAGGTTCTAGACTAGTAGCTTTTCATATCCAACGGTTGGAATTTCTGAGCAATCCCCAGAGTGTGAGTTATTTAACTCAGAAGAAGGAGAGGAACTCAACCCGGGTAGCTACTGACCAGTCACCTAGGAGGGTTCATCCTAGCGTTCACTGTTGGATAGAGCTAAAATTTTTGGAGAAGGTAAAGGAAAGGTAGTTCCTTACTCTCACCGTTCATTTTTTTTAAACAAAGGTCTAGATTGTGAAATATGGAACCGAAACAGTAGCTGATTTTGTGAGGTTTGCCTCAAATTCTATGTTCCTTACAATGCGCCTTCATAATGTAATTCTCAGTTGAATTTTGAGGCTTGGAGGCCCTGTTTCTAGGCGAGGCAGAATCGAGGAGTTCGAGGACGCATCGTTTTAACTCCTTCCGTCTCGCTCTGTTTAGCGCGCGACCCTCCAGGTGGGGGAAAGAAATTATTTAACGTCGAAAACGGCACGGTGACGTTTAATTCGATAATGGTGTAGGGCGACCTAAACCCTACATGATAGCGAGTAACGGACAATGTCCATATCACGCTGGGGACTACTTAGTGGTATCCGTGATGATATTGAAATTGTGCATTTATCACCGTTACGTTTATTACATATTATTTTATTATTTAATGATTGTCTGCTTGGATTGTTTGACTGGTTGAATTGATGTTGGTAACTGTTGGATGATGATGTTATGAGTTGTGATTATTTGATGAATATGATGTATTATCATTTTATTATTTTATTATTTTATTAGATTTTTATAATGATTATTATTTTGGAAATGATGATATGAATGTAATGATGATTTTATGACATGATGATAATGATGATGATTTTGATAACATGATGACATGATGGTATGATGTAATGAGTTATGATTATACTTAGAGGTTATGTGATAAGTTATAATGATGTATTGGGGAATTCATACCATATGTGTTAGTAGTGCCTAACCGATGTGATTACGGTGATATGATGATGAGATGAGATTATTAATATTTAGGTTACCTATGAGATTATGATGAGCGGTTAGGACACTAGGGGTGACCTGAAACATGGTCTGATGGACCTGAAACATAGTCTGGTGGGGCCTATTCCTCGGAGAGAGAATTCTCGGGGCTAGGCTAACGGCGGACTGTCCCAGACATTATTTCATTTTAGTTGCAGCTATAGTTCATGCGTTGCATGAGCACCCTCGCCGTGGTTTTGTGCACCAGATTGTGTAGCTATAGTGCCATTGGTTTGCATGGGCATCCTCCATCCGCGGGTGAGGGTGTGCACCGGGGACTCTGGGACGTGTCGATTGATGTGGATATCCGAATATGACCGATACCTTATGAGATGATTCATACAACATTTGCATTGCATCATGATGGAGGGTAGAAGAAAGATCCTAGATGTGGATTGAGGATGGTTGTGTTATATATATATTGAAATAGACAACTATAAACACGAGAAGGGGGTTGAATTGTGTTTATCATAAATTAAACAAAGTTGAAAACTTTTCGCATACAGAAGCTTAGTTCAGACGAGTGGAAAGATACAGGACAGACGGGTGACCTGTGTGATGAAATTTTAACATCGAATTTGGCAAACACACCACTTGATAAATGCATAAGAAAACTAAAGCAACTAAAGAGTTTAAAAGGAAAGAGAGATTGACACAGTTATTTATCCTGGTTCACTCTTCAAAGCAAAGAGCTACGTCCAGTCCTTGGCAGCACCAAGATTTATCCATTATAACTGATCAGGTTACAGACTCAAGTATTGTTTACACACCTAGCCTCTTCAGGCTCCAAGACAAATATTCTTTGCACACCCAGCCTCTTCAAGCTCAAGACAAGTATTCTTTGCACACTTAGCCTCTTCAGGCTCACTTAGGTTTGTTTGAGAGATTTGGTTTGTAATAAATACAACTTCAGATAGACAGCTCTTTCACTAACACTCAGAGTGATTTAAATGTAAAGCTTAGGAAAGTCTGCGTAATAACTTCAAATGATTGAAGAATACAGAATGAAAGAATGAAGATATTAATGCGCAGAGTAATGACTCTTTAATGCTATATGTATTCTCTATTCTTCAATGACTTCTGTATTTGTAGTCTTCAAGCATTTAGGATCCGTTAGAGACATTCCCTCAGATGTCGGCTTCAAGCAGTACTTCATTAAATGCAATAGAGTCGTTCTGGGAAGTCATTAATGCAATAGGAATGTTGGTTGTACTCTAACATGAAGGATCATGGCTTTATGCATCGTGATACAGCCATATCAGAGTTGTGCAGAGAGCTTTTTGTACTTTGCCGAGTACAATTCCCTTTTCGTGTAAGGACCAGAGGTACTAGGGAATAAAGCATGTTGGAAGCATTCTTTAACTGGTCTTTGGTTCTGATAACAGAGGTTACTTGAGAGAGAGACTTCTGATTTTTCTTGATTCTGGTTCTTGAAATAAGATTCTGATAAATCTTATAGAATTCGCGTCCATAAAATAAGCGCGTCCATCTTGAAAATAACCGCATCCATCTAACCATTTAAGATTTTGCATCGGACGGGCTAGTAGACGAGCTCCATATGCCACGTCATTGGACGGATACTCCTTTAACTGGTTGAACGTAACCCAGTAGACGAGCTCCATATGCCACGTCATTGGACGGAGCTTCTCATTAAGGACTTAGCAAGTCCAAAGACTTGTGTGGACGAGCGCTTCTGTAACCTTAGTGGACGAGCACTTCTATCACTTTAGTGGACGAGCGCTTTTTTTTTTTACTTTAGTGGACGGGTGCTTCTGTTACTTTAGTGGACGAGCGCTTATGTTACTTTGATGGACGAGCGCTTCTATCACTTCAGTGGACGAGCGCTTCTGTTACTTTGGTGGACGAGTAGATAGATGATTCTTACAATTTTAATCTGCACACTAGATAGACAGGTTAGCAACCAATGTGAAGGTTAATTAAATCATTAATCAATGTTTAGTTCTCATCAAAACTTAGGGAAATGCACATCAGACATTTTAGAGACTTAACATATATACTTATACTTTTGGAGACGGATGTTTGTGTGCTGTTATAGAATTAAATGTTGCTAAACCCTTTCCACATTTGACGTTATATTGTTTCTTATCCCCTTTCTTTTGTTGTGTGTTTTGTGTGTGTGTGTGTGTGTGTGTGTGTGTATATCTTGTACCTCAGACCTAGACAGAGCAGATGGCGCACTAGGACCACCCATGGATAACCCAGGATCCAGGGTTCCCCCTCTAGGGGACCTGTGAGGTGGAGTGCATAGATCCGAAAGGATGGCTAGTGGACCCGGTCACTCGTTTCAAGGTATATACGGGTCCTATGTCCATCACTATGGCACTTGGGTAGGGAGCGCCCATTGGTTTTGTTGGCACGTTTCGTTTCAGTACGACCTTTCCTTTCCCGATAGGACAGCCCAATGGACATGTACCACCGATGCCGCCCATGTTCGGGATGGACCTAGTACCCTTCATGGTACCTTTGGATGCCCCGGTACCAGGACCCATACTTGCAGCTGCACTAGAGCCCCGACTTGCCCCAGTTTCGGAGGACGAGGACCCCGCAGATCCAGTCTATGACCCGTTACCCGTTCCTGAGGCCCCAACACCCCCTAGATTAGGGCCACCGGGTCAGAGTCCTCCCAAGTATCCTCCCAACGACTACCATCCAGAATGGCAGGAATTACCGATGGATGTTTCAGAGATCTGCCACCGATAGGAGATCTTCCAGTGGCAGTGGAGGATAGGCAGGTCCGTCGAGACCTCGGGGCTCCAACAGAGGTAATAGTCTGTGATAGCCTAGGCCAAGGCTATTCACGTAGGTGAATGTGTGAGGTTTTGATGTATTTTGAGAGGGGATGGGGTGCCAAGAGGCGGCGAGGTATCTTTTCTTTTGTCTTTGGATGTATTTTGTTATTTCTCCAGTTTGTACATATTGGGATCCTACTGATGGGAATTCCTTGACAGTACTGTATCAGCCTGTATGTATATATATATATATATATATATATAGTTATGTTCTATATGTATGTTTATACATGTTTTTTATATTTTAAGTTTTAACTTTTCCTCCGTTTTAATATATATCCGCTTAACGATAATAATGAAATTCGGTCTTAATATTTTGGGTTTTATTTAATGGGACGTCGAGACGTCTCATTTGGTGGTATCAGAGCAGTTTGGTTCTATTCGGACTGTGAATTAGTGTGTAATGGCCATTTAGTTGAATCCACATCGGATAACAGCTATGCTTAGAAGTTGGATAGCGAGTCTGACACAACATTTCTATGACATATAGTATTTATATTCCAGTTTTATGTAGTATTATATGTCATATTGATGTGGGCTAATGATTTATTTTAATAGGATCATGGCTCGAGGCAGAGGTCGAGGACGTGGCAGACGTGGTGGCGGTAGAGCTATAGAGGGTATTGAGTATGAGCATCAGCCAGTGGCAGAAGTTGGAGGTGGATGGGAGTCATCCGAGACTCTCCAGACTATCCGTGAGTTAGCACGTTCTATTGCAGCAGGCACAACAGAATACTCTGAGGATGCAGAGTTACAGGAACAACAGGATAGGAGGAGAGCTGTTGAGGCTGAGGAGCGAGCTGAGTGGTGGATACAGGAGTTGGAGAAGATCTTTATCAATATGTCAGTTTGCCTACAGTGTCCTATAGTGGTTGAAAATAGGACATTTCTTGTCTATCTCATCTGTTTGCCTATGCAACAGATAGATGTTATCCTTGGCATGGATTGGCTTTCGGTTAACCATGTAGTGTTGGACTGTGCCCAAAAGACTTTATCTTTTATTGAGCCTTCTAGCATAGTATCTGCCAATGAAGGAGCAGTTATGAGGAGTGACGATTCTCAGCAGTATGTGATTCTTTTCTCTTTGGAAGCTAACGAGACCCCGAGCATAGATTCTTTGCCTATCCTGAGAGAGTTTGCCGAGGTTTTCCCTCCTGATGTTCTAGGTTTGCCACCAGAGAGGGAAGGGGATTTCACCATAGATCTCATACCAAGGACCGGATCTATATCAGTAGCTCCTTATCAGATGTCACCCGTGGAGTTGGAAAAGTTAAAGAAACAACTGTATGTTATGATGAAGAAGGAATTCATCAGATCGAGTGTTTCACCTTGGGGAGCACGGTGTTGTTTGTCAAGTAAAAGGACTGGAGATTCTAGGTTGTGTACGGATTACAGGCAATTGAACAAGGTAACAATCAAGAACAAGTATCCGTTGCCTAGGATAGATGATCTGATGGATCAGTTGAACGGAGCTTCGGTGTTTTCTAAGATAGATTTAAGAACAGGATACCATCAGATTTGGGTGGAAAAGGAGGATATACCTAAGATCACTTTCAGGACGAGGTATGGACATTATGAGTACCTAGTTATGCCTTTTGGTGTAACTAATGCTCCAGCGTTGTTCATGGATTACATGAACATGATCTTTAGACCGTTCCTCGACAAGTTTGTAGTGGTGTTCATAGATGATATTCTTATCTATTCCCATAGCCAGGAAGAACACGAGAAACATCTGAGAGTGATGTTACAGGTGTTGAGAGATAGGCAGTTGTACGCTAAGCTATCCAAGTGTGAATTTTGGTTAGAGGAAGTGCAGTTCCTAGGTCATATAATCAACAAGGAAGGGATAGTTGTAGATCCAGTTAAGGTAGAGGCGGTGATTAAGTAGGAGAGGCCTAGGTCAGTGAGAGAGATGAGGAGTTTTCTAGGTTTAGCCGGGTATTACAGAAGGTTTATCGAGGGTTTCTCAAAGATTGCGTTGCCTATGACGTAGTTAACGAGAAAGGGTATATCGTTTGTTTGGATCGATAAGTGTGAAGAGAGATTTCAGAAGCTAAAGGAGAAGTTGACTACATCTCCAGTGCTGACATTACCAGATCCTTTAGGACAGTTTGACGTGTACTGTGACGCGTCATATCAGGGTTTGGGTTGTGTTTTGATGCAAGATGGAAGAGTTGTGGCTTATGTTTCCTGAAAGTTGAGGGTACATGAAAGGAATTACCCGACCCACGATCTGGAGTTGGAAGCCTTAGTGTTCGCATTGAAGATATGGCGACACTATCTCTATATAGCTAAGTTCAACGTGTTCAGCGATCACAAGAGTTTAAAGTATTTGTTTGATCAGAATGAACTGAACATGAGGCAGTGGATATGGATGGAATTCATTAAGAATTATGAGTTTGATCTTCAGTACCATCCTGGGAAGGCTAATGTAGTAGCGGATGCACTAAGTAGGAAATCTTTGCACGTGTCCGTAATGATGGTGAAAGAGATGGAGTTACTTGAACAGTTTAGAGATATGAACCTAGGTATGGACTTGATTGAGGATATAATATGCTTAGGTATGATCACCATCAGCAGTGAGTTTCTGAGAGATCTTAAGGCTAAACAGGTTCAGGATGAATATTTGCTAGAGGAGAGTCGAGGCATAGATGAGGGAAAAGTTTCAGCGTTTAGGAGAGGATCCAACGGTGTGTTAACATTTAGAGATCAGATATGTGTGCCAGAGGACTTAGAGATTAGGAAGATGATCTTAGAGGAGGCACATAAAAGTAAGTTGAGTTTTCACCCGAGAGCCACCAAGATGTGTCAAGATTTGAAAAAGATGTTTTGGTGGCCAAAGATGAAGAAGGAGATGGTGGAGTATGTTCTATCATGTTTGGTGTATCACAAAGCTAAGATAAAGCATCAGAAGCTCGCAGGGTTGTTGTAATCTTTGGATATCCCAGAATGGAAATGGGATAGTATAGCAATGGATTTTATGGTTGGATTACCACGAACTCCGAAGAAATTTGGTGCGATTTGGGTTATCATTGATAGGTTAACGAAGTGTGCTCACTTCTTACCTATTGGTGAGAGTTATAGTCTTGAGAAGTTGACCCAGATTTACATAAAGGAAGTAGTGAGGTTGCATGGTGTGCCGCCGAGTATTGTCTCCGACCGGGATCCTAGGTTTACATCTAGATTTTGGAGACAGATAGACAATGCTTTGGGAACAAAGTTGAGGATGAGTTTTGATTATCATCCTCAGATGGATGGACAGTCAGATAGAACAATTCAGTCATTGGAGGATCTTCTAAGAAATTGCATGTTAGAACATGTCGGTAGTTGGGATTAATTCCTACCTTTGATTGAGTTCCCATTTAATAACAATTTCCACAGCAGTATCGGGATGGCACCGTATGAAGCTTTGTATGGGAGAATGTGAAGGATTCCGTTGTGTTGTATGAGACTGGCAAGAGCCAAGTGTTAGGTCCTGATATGGTATATCAAACCACAGAACAAGTCAGGAAGATAAGAGAAAAAAATGAAGGAAGCGCATGATAGGTAAATGAGCTACAGTAACAAGAGGTGGAGACCCTTAGAGTTCCAAGAAGTTGATCACGTGTTCTTGAGAGTCACTCCGAAGACTGGAATTGGCAGAGCTATAAAGTCTAGAAAGCTCACTCCCCGCTTCATTGGACCATTTCAAATTCTTCGACGAATTGGTCCAGTAGCCTACCAGATGACCTTACCGCCTAACCTTTCCAACCTTCATGTTGTCTTTCATGTTTCCCAGTTGAGAAAATATTACCCAAATCCTTCTCATGTAATTGAGCCAAAGTCAATACAACTCTGAGAGAATCTTGAATATGAGGCTTTACCATCTAAGATTGCAGATAGAAGGATTAAAGAACTCCGTGTTAGACTCGATGACTTAGAGATTTTGATATATGACAAATACAACTTAATGTGTATGCAAGTGTTGTAGTATCAAATTGTAAAGACAGGTATCAAGTAGTAATCAACAAGTTCAGTGAGCAAAGACGGGGAAAATATTCAAGGAAGAACTTGAAAGAATCGAAAGAGCTACATGGGGGAGTCAAAGAGCAAAGACAGAGATCAAAGGAATCATCAAGACAAAAGCTTAACGGAGAAATTAGATTTAAGTCTTAGATGATTTGTAAGAGAAAGAAATCTCTTAGTCGCAAAGAACCTATGACAGAAATGCAAAAGTCATTCACACACATTGTAAATCAATTGACTGGTCTTGGAAAAGCAATCTCCAATGAGGATCCAACTAACAAAGTAATGAGATGCTTGAGCAGGGAATGGTAACCTAAAGTCACTGTAATCTCAGAATTCAGAGATCTCTTATCAATGACCATTGCCACACTGTTTGGAAAATTGCAGGAACATGAATTGGAGTTGAACAGACCGAATGAGAGTGAAGAAACTGATAAAAGAAAGAAGGGATTGGCTCTGAAATCACAAGTCAGAGAACTAGAAGACAGTGATGATGATGATACAGAACAAGAGGCTGAATCTGAAGAAGAAATGGGAATGCTAGTTAGAAAATTCAAGAACTTCCTAAAGAAGAAAAACAACTTCAAAAGAAAGCCATCCACTTTTCCAAAAAGAAATTTCAGCAAAGGTGACAACTCTTCCAACAACATCACATCACATGCTATGAATGTGGAAAGATTAGTCACATGAAGCTTGACTGTCCAAAACTGCAAAAGAATGACAAAACTGAAAAGTTTGACTCAAAGGACAAGAAGTGGAGAAAGACAAGAAAGGCCTACATTGCTTGGGATGACAATGATGTAAATTCCACTGACGAATCTGAATCTGAGGAGGCAAACTTGTGTTTGATGGCCAGCAATCATAATGATTCAGAAAGTGAAGTAAGTTCTAATTATCAACCTTCTTATGATGAATTTCAAAATGCTTTTGAAGAACTTCATAAAGAATCCATTAGACTTGCTAGATTGCTAAGTAAGTCTAAAAAAACCATCACGTGCCTAGAAGAGAAAAATTCTGTTTTAAACAAAGAGCTAGATGAATTAAAAAGAGAAAATTGTGCTGTAAAAGAAAGACTAGCTATTGTTTTGGAACCATCTATATGTGATAAATATCATAAGTTGGAGAAACATATAAATCATTTGAATGGTGATCTATCTAGAATTACTAGTGATAAAGAAATCTTGAATGCATCTAGCTGTACATTGACTAAAGAGGTTGAAAAACTGAAAAATGACCTAGCAAGATTCACAAATGGTAGAGATAACTTGAATGCTTTGTTAGGACAACAAAAATGTGTTTATGATAAGGCTGGAATAGGCTATAAATCTAAGATACATGAGAAATATTTCAAAAAATTTTTTGCTGCACCTAAGACATCAAACACACCATTTGTTAAATGCAATTTTTATGATAGAAAAGGTAACACAGCTTCTACATGTCAATACAGAAAATCAGTATACAATAAATCTAAGTATATATGGGTTCCTAATGGAACTGTTGCTGCAACTAACTCAAAAGGACCCAAACAGATTTGGGTACCTAAAGCAAAAACATGATTCTGTTTTGTAGGTGTGTTGGAAAGCCAAGAATGTGAAATGGTTTCTTGACAGTGGCTGTTCCAAGCACATGACTGGAGACAAAAGCAAGTTCATTTCTTTTACCCCTAAGTCGAGTGGTAGTGTTACCTATGGAGACAATAATAAAGGGAGAATACTTGGCATTGGCAACATCGGAAGTGACTCAACAACAATCATTGAGGATGTACTATATGTTGAGGGACTGAAACACAACCTATTAAGTATCAGTCAACTATGTGACAAATGATTCAAGGTAAAATTCAATTCCAATAGTTGCTTAATAGAAAATCAGCATGATGAAAATTTGAAATTAATTGGACATAGAATAGATAACATCTATATGCTTGATTTAGATAATATCTCTTCAAATACTGCATGCTGTCTTATTTCAAAAGAAGAAGAGAATTGGCTTTGGCATAGAAGAATTGCACACATTCACATGAACCACTTGAATAAATTGATTCGTAAAGATCTTGTACGTAGACTGAAATTTGTGAAAGATGGACTATGCGGTGATATAAAAAAGGAAAGCAAGTTAAGGTCTCTTTTAAACTAAAGAACATTGTTTCAACAACTAGACCCTTGCAGAGATCAAAGACAAGGAAAATATTCAAGAAAGAACTTGAAGGAATCGAAAGAGCTACATGGAGGAGTCAAAAAGCAAAGACAGGAATCAAAGGAATCATCAAGACAAAAGCTTAACTGAGAAATTAGATTTAAGTCTAAGATGATTTGTAAGAGAAAGAAATCTCTTAGTCACAAAGAAGCTCAATAAAAAAGATGCATGAAGAAAATCTTTTTTCATAACCTGCATTAAAAGGAATAAGTTTTCGTTAATGAAAATGATTTTTGGAAATAAGAAGTGCTCATCCAAAGTGCTCGTCCAACACTGAAGTAATACAAAGCACTCGTCCAACACTGAAGTAATACAAGTGCTCGTCCAAACACAAGTGATCGAAGTGCTCGTCCAGTGACAGAAGCGCTCGTCCACTGAAGTGACAGAAGTGCTCGTCCAACATAAGTGACAGAAGCACTAGTCCACTGAAGTGACAGAAGTGCTCGTCCACTAAAGTGATACAGGCGCTCGTCCACTAAAGTGACAGAAGCGCTCGACCACTAAAGTGACAGAAGTGCTCGTCCACTAAAGTGACAGAAGCGCTCGTCCACACATGTCTTTGGACTTGCTAAGATCTTAACGAGAAGATACGTCCAATGACATGGCATATGGACCTCGTCTACTAACCCGTCCGAATGCAAAATATTAATGTCTAGATGGACGCGGTTATTTTCAAGATGGATGCGAATTCTATAAGAACTATCATAATCTTATTTCAAGAACCAGAATCAAGAAAACAGATTCTGTTAATCAGATCCAAATCTGTTTTGATTGATCCCAACGACTATAACTTGTTTTCTATATAAAGAGGGATCAAATGAGCACTTTTTTAAAAAAAACATATCGATCATTACATACGAAATCAAATTGTGAGAATCATTCATCTTCTTTCTTGAGCTTACTGTGAAAAGAGTGTTTCAATACTCATAAGTGCTTCAATTTGTTTATCTGACTATTGAGAGTTAGGAATCAATTTTTGTTTTACTTTTGATTGTATGGAGAGAGGGAGTCTCTTTGAGTGATTACGGTGAGGTATCCCTAAGGAAGAACATTGAGGCTCTTCACAAGAGTGTGGTATCTCGAGGTGAAGGAGTGCTCTGTGGTGTCAAGGTTTTTCAAGCTACCTGGTAAAGGTTGTGTGTTAGTGTGTGAAATCCCACAGGTGGAGTGGGGACTAGATGTAGGTCACAATGGAGGTGACTGGACCAGGATAAATCTGATTATGTGGTATCTCTAAACTCAAACTCCTTAACTTTCTGTTTATGATCAAAAACCTGTGATTTTGATGTTTAAAGTTCAATATAATTTCTGCTCTTGATCTGTATAAACTGAATTGAAAGCTGAGTCTGATTGTAATCAAGTCTGTGTTATCTGCGTTCAAAACTGAGTTGATAAAAACCATTCTTGATTGCTGAAACTAAACTAAGACTGAAACTAAAACCTGTAAGTTTATTCTTGATTGTTGATGCTTGTATGTGAAACTTGCATAACTTGTTCTTAATCTTTAAATGTTGAATCATTTCTGCATTTTGTTATTATTGAGTTTTGAACCCGAACCTATTCTGAATTAATCTTTCTTATCATCATTATCTTCCGATTCAAGATTTTATATAAACCGTTCATCGATTTTGTAAAAGATCCTGAGGCCACAAATCCGTAACTCTGATTTGAAAAGTTTTGTGAAAAAGTTTTTAAGAGGGAAATATTTTTTGAAAACTCAATTCACCCCCCCTCTTGAGTCATTGAAGCCAAAACAACACTCCGTGGTAAACAGATTCCCCTGGTCAATTTCATATGGGATAGTGTTACCGGAGATGCTACTTGGGAGCATAAGGCAGACATTCAGCAGTAGTACCCCCATCTGTTTTCATGTACGTAAATTCCGAGGACGGAATTTCTTTTAAAGGGGTAGAAATGTAACATTTGTTATTTTTATGTATGGTTTATGTGTGATGATGAGGTTTAGGGCTTGGATTACATAGTTGAGATGTTGTTTGAGGTATAAAGACCCTTTCATGGCAAGTACGACGTCTTATCGAGTGAGTTTGAACGTAGGAACAAAATTAGGGTTTCCCGGTTAGCGTCTTTGAAACATCTGAGTGTGAAATAAGAAATTTGGATTTAGAGATGAGATTCGGCATTTTTTTTTATGGTTGGAGGTTGTTTATAAGGTCCTAATGAGCCTATATCTCAAATTTGAGCTCAATCGGACGTCGAGTGGACCCTGAACACAAAGAGTTGACTTTTGGTCAAAAGTCAACACTCGAGCATGGGTGTATCAACACTCAAGCGCCCAAGTCAACCAGAAAGGGCCATGCGTTGACCTGCCATGTGTCGCCAGGGCTGACGTGGCACTCCAAGATTGGTTGCATGGCGCAGTGGTCCAACCAATCTCCAACGATCGAGCGTGGATAGTCCAACGCTCAAGCATTGGAGCGCTCGAGTGCCAGGAAACCAGCGCTTGAACGTCGATGCGTAAAATGGCAAAAATAAAAATCACTTAGGCATTTGAAACATAAAAACAGAGAGCAGAAACGTGAGAGAATAGAAGCTGAGCCCAGAGAGTAGAGAGGAGAGGTTTTAGAGAGAGGGAGAGAAAGTTAGAGAGAGAGAGAGAGATAGAGTTTGAGAGAGAGGAAGGCTATCAAGAGCCCTAAATCTCCAATGTTGAGCTGGAGCAGTTTCTGAAAAACCATCACCGCACCTTTTTCCACCGTTGGATTGTCTTCAAATTTGAGATGGAGGTTCTGGACTAGTAGCTCTTCATATCCAACAGTTGGAATTTCTGAGCATTCCCCAGAGTGTGAGTTATTTAACTCAAAATAAGGAGAGGAACTCAACTCGGGTAGCTTCTGACTAGTCACCTTGGAGGGTTCATCCTAGTCTCGTTCACCGTTGGATCGAGCTAAAATTTTTGGAGAAGGTAAAGCAAAGGTAGTTCCTAACTCTTACTGTTCATTTTTTTTTTTAAACAACGGTCTGGATTATGAAATATGGAATCAAAACAGTAGCTGATTTTGTGAGGTTTGCCTCAAATTCTAAGTTCCTTACAACGTGCCTTCATAATGTGGTTCTTGGGTGAATTTTGAGGCTTGGAGGCCTTACTTCTAGGTGAGGCAGAATCGAGGAGTTCGAGGACGTAGCGTCTTAACTCGTTCTGTGTCGCTTTGTTTAGCGTGCAACCCTCCAGGTGGGGGAAAGAAATTATTTAACGTCGGAAACGACACGGTGACGTTTAATTCGATAATGGCATAGGGCGACCTAAACCATACATGATAAGGAGTAATGGACAATGTCCATATCACGCTAGGGACTACTTAGTGGTACCCGTGATGATATTGAAATTGTGCGTTTATAGCTGTTACGTTTATTATATATTATTTTATTATTTAATGATTGTCTGTTTGGATTGTTTGACTAGTTGAATTGATGTTGGTAACTGCTGGATGATGATGTTATGAGTTGTGATTATTTTATGAGTATGATATATTATCATTTTATTATTTTATTAGATTTTTATAATGATTATTATTTTGGAAATGATGATATGAATGTAATGATGATTTTATGACATGATGATGATTTTGGTAACATGATGACATGATGGTTTGATTCAATGAGTGTTACAATTATACTTAGAGGTTGAGTATGTGATAAGTTATAATAATGTATTGGGGAATTCATACCATATGTGTTAGTAGTGCCTAACCGATATGATTACTGTGATATGACCTGAAACATGGTCTGTGATATGGTTGACCTGGAACATGGTCTGGTAGACCTGAAACATGGTCGTCGGGGCCTATTCCTCGGAGGGAGAATTCCCAGGGTTAGGCTAACGGCGGACCGTCCTAGACATTATTTCATTTTAGTTGCAGTTATAGTTCATGTGTTGCATGAGTACCCTGGCCGTGGTTCTGTGCACCGGATTATGTAGCTATGGTGCCATTGCTTTGCTTGGGAACCCTCCATCTGCGGATGAGGGTGTGCCCCGGGGACTCTGGGACGTGTCGATTGATGTGAATATCCGGATATGGCCGATACCTGATGAGATGATTCAAACCACATTTGCATTGCATCATGATGGATGGTAGAGGAAAGATCCTAGTTGTGGATTGAGGATGGTTGTGTTATATATATATACTTATACTTTTGGAGACGGATGTTTGTATGATGTTATAGAATTAAATGTTGCTAAACCCTTTCCACGTTTGACGATATATTGTTTCTTATCCCCTTTCTTTTGTTGTGTGTTTTGTGTGTGTGTGTGTGTGTGCGTGTGTGTATATATATATATATATATATATATCTTGTACCTCAGACCCAGACAGAACAGATGGCGCACTGGGACCACCCATGGATGACCTAGGATCTAGGGTTCCCCCTCTCGGGGACCTGTGAGGTGGAGTGCATAGATCCAAACTGGTGACTAGTGGACCCGGTCACTCATTTCGCAGTATATACGGATCCTATGTTCATCACTACGGGACTTGGGCAGGGAGCACCCATCAGTTTTGTTGGCACGTTTCGTTTTGGCACGACCTTTCCTTTCCCGATAGGACAGCCCGATGGACATGTACCACCGATGCCGCCCATGTTCGAGATGGCCCCGGTACCCTTCATGGTACCTTTGGATGCCCTGGTACCAGGACCCATACTTGCAGCTGCACCAGAGCCCGGACTTGCCCCAGTTCCTGAGGATGGGGACCCCGCAGATCCAATCTATGACCCGTTGCCAGTTCCTGAGGCCCCAACACCCTCGAGATTAGGGCCACCGGGTCAGATTCCTCCCGATTATCCTCCAGACGACTACCATCCAGAGATGCCTGGGGTTACCGACGGATGTTTCAGAGATCTGCCACCGATAGGAGATCTTCTAGTGGCAATGGAGGAGAGGCAGGTCCGTCGAGACCTCGGGGCTCCAGCATGGGTAGTAGTCTGTGATAGCCTAGACCATGGCTATTCATGTAGGTGAATGTGTGAGGTTTTGATGTATTTTGAGAGGGGATGGGGTACCGAGAGGCGACGAGGTATCTTTTCTTTTGTCTTTGGATATGTTTTGTTATTTCATTTGTACATATTGGGATCCTACTGATGAGAATCCCTTGACAGTACTGTATCAGCCTGTATATATATATATATATATATATATATATATATAGTTGTGTTCTGTATGTATGTTTATACATGTTATTTTATATTTTAAGTTTTAACTTTTCTGCTGTTTTAATATATATCCGCTTAATGATAATAACGAAATTAGGTCTTAATATTTTGGGTTTTCTTTAATGGGATGTCGAGGTGTCTCAGATCCCTCCCTCTACGCACGCCCTCTGCCATGTGCCTGTTTTCCTCCTGTCGCCTCACCGCCACCATGACGCACCTCTGTCTTCCATCTTCTCACACTAGTCTGTCTTCAGTCTGCTCACACGAGTCCACCACCGACACCTCCACCGCCGTTCGGTGTAGGCAGCTGCACCCAGTCAAATTTTTAAAAAAATTAATACACTAGTGCAGTAAGGGCTTTTTACGTCAGTTAAAATTGATTTTATATGTCAGAATATTGTCTGACGTAAATACAGCTGACGTTAATAGTTTTATATTTAACGTCAGTTGTTTAAACAACTGACGTTAAATATAAAACTATTAACGTCAGTTCTTTAACACAACTGACGTTAATATTGTTAAAACTAACGTCAGTTGTGTTAAAGAACTGATGTTAAATGTTTTATTTTTAACGTCAGTTTCCTAATACAACTGACGTTAATAGTATACTGTATATTTTATAAAATACAATTAACGTCAGTTTTTGATACAACTGACGTTAATAGATTTTTTTTTAAAATTCAGTTTTAAAATATCACTCCCCTCAGCTATCCCTGCATTCAGTAAATATCCTAGTAACACAAAATATCACACACATTACAGAAGCAAACACTACCCTTAAATTTCAATATTAACAAAAAGAAAAGAAATATACAAAGAAACAATGAGGGACTTAAAACCAAAACCCATGTATAAGAAAAACATAACTATCTACAAGTGTGTATATATATATATATATATATATATATATATATATATATATATATATATAAATTTTAGTCTCTAATGTCTAAAAACAAAACTACCAATCTAAGGATATATATATACATGTTATTAATTAGTTTCTAATGTCTAACAAAAAAACTATTCATCTAAGTATTGCGGAGGTAACTTGTCAATTCCTTTTTCAGCCGCATACTTGAAGAAGAATTCAGCGAAGCGCATCCTCAAGTCTCTAAACTCATCTTCTTGAAGAGGCGATTGGTCGTTAAATGCCTACACACGTTCAAATAATAACAATAACATTAACGCAAGTCATCTTCAAAACTATAATATATAATTTAACAAGTTGTTTAAATATTACCTTATTCCATCCATCCATAATAGATGCGGAGACTATGTTCAGCATATGAAGCATCACATAATAGCCGCACGACCACCCGTCAATTTGAAATCGAGACTACAAACAAAATTAATTTCAATGTCAGTTGAATATACATATAAATTAGTAATTGTAATATTAATTATTTGATAAATAAACTACCAAACCTTGAGGTAGGTCCATTCAGGATTTGCTTTAACCTTAGAAGCCCTACTTCTCCCGTTGGCGCAACTTATGCTACTCGCCTTCAGCGCGCTATCATAAACAAATAATCATGTCAATTAACAAATTCATATATCATGTGTGTAATAAACTAAAAACAACTGATATTAAAAAGTAAATTAAATTTAAGATTAGTCACTTACTTATTTACAGCTTCCACCACCTCCTGTGGCGGCTTTTGGTGGAGAGAGCATAAGAATATGACAGTATGCCTAGACGGGTGAAGTACGAACAACTGCCAATGGTTTTTCATACAGTAGGGAGCCAGATATAATTCTTTCCGATTGTCTCCCAACAAGTTCCCTGTGTATTTACTAAATGCATCGCCAACAAAGAATTGGGGCAGAAGGACTAATGGCTCTAAGAAGCCGTAAACTGATGCAACGCCCTTATCAAGCTGAAGATGATGGAGATACCTAAGATATGAAAAGGTGTGGATGTTAATTACATAATATATATATTGAAATGAAAATAAATTATTAAATGGAAAAATACCAAAAATAAATAAGTTATAAATTTAAAATTAACTTACGCGCACCAGAGACTCAAAACCGTGCTGGCCATCCAGACGTTATTTCTGCAGGCGTTCCCGAGATCTTCACCACAGAAGGAAAATATCCTCTGTTGATCTGGGCGTGCCACCCTTCCATTGTGCTCCAATGGACATTCAAAAATCTCAAACGCATAATCCTCACCAAGTGAGAACAAATGAGTGACAGGTGACAGCGACACCGACGTCGACTTGGCCTTCAATTTAGGAAAAATAAAATAGATAAGTTGTTGATAATTAAAAAAAACACAAGTAATTATTTGACTAATTTGGACATTAATAATGAATACATACCTTTGTTAACATTTCGAGCTCACGTCGTTTGAAGTCCAACTCAAGCTCACGCCTTTTCATTTCCAACTCATGCTCATGGCGTTGGACTTCCAACTCCCGCTCCCTAGCTGCCAACTCATCATCCTCCACATGTGCCCTACTATAACTCTCTTTTGTGCTTACATGTGAAGGGTTGGCATGCCCTGCGGTGTCCTGGGATGAACCGACGGAGGAAAGCTCTCTGGCAAGCGCCTGCTTGAATTCTGAGTTGGATATTAAGCTTTGCATCAGATGTGTTGTAATAGCAGGGTTGGACATGAGGTGCTGAGTAATGTCATGCAAAATTGATGCTTCATTGACCACCCGCTTTCGTGAAGCAGACTTGCCATAATATTCTTTGATGGTCACGTTCCCAGGAACACCGATAACCCGACCAGGATGGTCTTTCTTGCCTAAAGCAGTCATCAAGACGTCCCGCCGTCCAGAAAGGACGAATGTGCCCTAGGAGGATTGTGCTTTAAGATCCACCTACAATGAAAAAATGAAAAAACGTGCAAGTGAAAAGTGTTAAAAATATATATACAAATATCAATTGAAATCAAGTTAATTATTTACTTACAATCTTATATGCCACTTCGCGAGTGGCATCAACTTTAAAAGATTACATCTTTGTAATGCGGCCGGCTAACCAGACATCCTCGCGGTCGATGTCTGACGGAGGACTTGATGGTGTGCCCTCAGGCACCTCTCCTCTTTCAATCCTAGTAGAGTGCTCTTCATGCTTCACCCTCAGCCTATCCGCCATCATCTCCTTGATCCGAGTCTGGTACCCACTCTGAGACATGGTATGGCGATGGACGTTCTTCGTCTGATTCTGCCGACCCTTATTTGCCTTAGCCTATTCAAACAAAAACACATAATTAAATACAGTTAAATGATCTATAAGAAGCATACAAAATTAACTTAATCAACAAACCTGAAATTCTCCATCCTGTCGACTCCTAGTAAACATATCCCAAGTATCCTGATCAATCTAGGGATAATCCGAGAACATTTTATCAAGCCGCTTCTTCCCAGATACATAGTACCTGGTAAGATCATGCTTGAACCCATTCCAACGCTTTGATGTCATTTTCATACATTTATGACGATGATCCTCGTCATTTGGCACAGTCCAAGCTACCTACACATTAAATACATAACAACCGGATGGATTATAACTCGAATAATTATCTAATAATGTAAATCAAACGAATGTAAAGGTAAAATACCGTGATAGCCTCCTAAATCTGATCCTTAACGTTCTGTGGAACGTCATTCCAGTGGTTGTAGTTGATGCTTACGTGCTGCTTCGCTTGTAGAAACACCCACTTATTAAATTCTTTAGCACGGGGTCCCTGGGCATTTAGATTAGCCTTGAAGGACACCTCAAGCTTCTGTCCGCTTTGCCCGTCCTTCTCTAGTTTATTCAACGACGTGGCTCCTCTACCCCGTTTTCTATGAGCCTGTGATGTCTGTATGGACAAAAAAAATGATAAAATAGAGGGTTGTAACATTATAAACTTACATTAAAAAGAAGGACTAAAGATAGTATATAACATGTAAACTTATACTAGAATCAGGCGTAGGCGCGATCGGGTCCTGCGTAGGCCCCACAGTGTCCTCTCGTGCATGTGGGCTATCCGACTGATCCATATGTATGCCTGTTCAGAAACAACATATATTTATTAACATAGGTTATAACTCAAAATAAATACAGAAGTATAACTCAAGCAAATCCCTTCACAAATCAAATTAGTACGTATATCCTTCACCGTACATTTCATCGTATTCAAACATTTGACACAAGGACAACAGAACATTCCATTACTATTAGGAACATTCCTTTGAGCAAATTCTATAAATTCTCCCACCCCCTTCAAATACTCAGCACTAGTGCGCTTACAAACCATCCAACTACGTTCCATAACTAGATAGGTTCTGTAGATATACAAAACATATATCCAAGGCGTTTAAAAATTATTTCAAATTTACACCATTTTCAGGATTCTTAAGACAAAAGAAATAAGCGGATGAAGATAAATTAACAAAACAGAATTCCAATGAGTAATATATTGTTGATGTCACATGCTACAAGCAACTCTAAATTTCTTCCCATTTTGAAATAGGTCATGATAGCAGAAGAAAAACAAGAGAAAACACAAAACCCACGACCAGAAATAGAGACATTCCAAACAACTCAAACTCACAGTTTCAAGTTTCAACTACAAGAGACTACAGTTTCAACATACAATCAAAACTAAACATAAAAAAATGTGCCCTAAAGACTCACTAGAAATAGGTGCTCGCGTGGTAGCCAACGTTCGATGTGGTTACTGAGAGCAGAGGGACAAGGAGAGTTAGTGTGCGGGAAGGGGAAAGAGAGATGTCAAGTTATTGTAAAGAATGAGCGGGAAAGACAGAGTTAGGGTTAAGAGTGTACCTCACGGTGGTGGGGAAGAAGCCCTCGCGGTGGTTGCGGTGGAGATGAGCTCGTGATTAGGGCAGAGTGAGAGTGAGAGTTGAGAGTCAGAGTGAGAGTTGAGAGTGAGAGTGAGCGTGAAAGAAAAGAACGGAGACGTACAGAGAGAAGTGCAGAAGGCGCGCGGGTGTAAACGTTATAATCAAAAACCAAAAATAAAACAACATTTTACGTCAGTTGTTTGTAACAACTGACGTTAAAGGTCATTTATTTAACGTCAGTTGTATTAAACAACTGACATTACAAGTCATTGTTTACGTTATAATCAAAAATAAAAAATAAAACAACATTTTACGTCAGTTGTTTGTAGCAACTGACGTTAAAAGTGTATAAGTTTCTGATAAAACATTAATTCCTTTGACTACTGTGCTACTTACCCATATTGAGCATTAAGTTTATTGATCGGTTTTCAAGAAAATCAGCTAGTCTCTCTCTTCTCTATATAAAGTACCATTCTTCTGTATCAGTCTGTAATACAGCCTCTTATTTTCCTCTATATTTCGTGCGTTTTCTATTCCTTCACAAAATGGCTCTGAGACTTTTGTTATTTCTTCCTATACCTAGACTTAAAGGTCTCAGTCCTAATGGTTAAAAAACTTGAGGTTGAGTAAATCACGTAACATGGATGGTAAGGTTGTGTAAATCACGTAATGTGATTTACTCACTTTATTTTTCATCCCAGCCATCCCTTTCACTCTGCTTTGGCCTCAAGTGACTGTGGATTCAAGATGATGCATCAAGGAATTCCAGTGAAGGAGGTGATGCAAAGATCCCTTTCACTTTGCTTTCGCTGCTAGTGACTGTGGATTCACGATGCATCATGGAATTCAAGTGAGGGAGGAGATGCATCGATCCATCCTTTGGAGTTTCTGAGGACATGACTGAGAAGAAAATGATGTTGAAGCTGAAACTTTGCATCCATTGGAATTTCTGAGGACGGGACTGAGAAGAAAATGATATTGAAGAAGAAACTTTTTTATATTTTAGGGCTATGTTGCAGAATATTTTTATCTTTTAATCATGTAATTGTAACTTATGAATCGCTTCAATGAGATACGATTTGATTATACATATATAACTTGTTTTATGTTAAGTGTTTATTTATTTTAATTTGCACAAGAATTTGTTTACTAATTCAAGCTAATTAATTAAGATAAAAAATAAACTTGTTTAAAAAAAAGTTTAGAAATAAACTGCACTATATATATGGAGTGACCTGCATTAAGGGTGACAACAGGGCATTTCAGATATGGATATAGGATTATTTACGTCAGCTATTTATTTAACTGAAGTAAAAATCACACTTTTAACGTCAGTTGTATAAAAAACTGACGTTAAAAATAAATATTTTTTATTTTAAAAACACTTTTAACGTCAGTTGTATTAAACAACTGACGTTAAAAGTGTATAAGTTTCTACAAAAACATTCATTCCTTTGACTATTGTGCTACTTACCCATGACTGCTGTGCTACTTACCCATGCACATTGTAACCTATAATCCTCTTAATGAGCATTAAGTTTATAGATCAGTTTTCTAGAAAATCAGCTAGTCTCTCTTCTCTATATAAAGTATCATTCTTTTGTATCAGTCTGTAATACAGCCTCTTCTTTTCCTCTATATTTCGTGTGTTTTCTATTCCTTCACAAAATGGCTCTGAGACTTTTGTTATTTCTTCCTATACCTAGAATTAAAGGTCTCTGTCTTAATGGTCAAAAAACTTTTGAGGTTGAGTAAATCACGTAACATGGATGGTAAGGTTGGGTGAATCACGTAATGTGATTCCCTCACCTTATTTCATCCCATCCCTTCACTCTGCTTTGGCTCCAAAGTGACAGTGGATTCAGATGGAGTATCAAGGAATTCAAGTAAGGGAGGAGATGCATCCATTGGAGTTTCTGATCGAGGACAGGATTGAGAAGAAAATGATGTTGAAGCAAAAACTTTTTTATATTTTAGTGCTATGTTGCAGAATTTTTTTATCTTTTAATCATGTAATTGTAACTCATGAATCGCTTCAATGAGATACGATTTGATTATACATATATAACTTGTTTTATGTTAAGTGTTTATTTATTTTAATTTGCACAAGAATTTGCATTGTTTACTAATTCAAGCTAATTAATTAACATTAAAAATAAACTTGTTTAAAAAAAAGGTTTAGAAATAAACTGCACTATATGGAGTATCTGCGTTAAGAGTGACAACAGGGAGATGACAACGAAAGAAATGAGTTTCATAATTATTTACGTCAGTTATTTATTTAACTGCCGTAAAAATCACACATTTAACGTCAGTTGTATAAACAACTGACGCAAATAGTGATTTAATATTTACAAAACTGTCACCGCCTCATTTTTAACGTCAAACATATGGTCAACCGACATAAAACGTTCCCGTATATTACATTATTTTCACTAGTGATAATACCTTGTGTGTTATTATCAAGGTTTTGAAAACCGGACCGGACCGGCCGGTCCGACCGGGAACCGGGACCTTGGCCGGTCCGATCAGCTGGTAAAACCGGTCCTATGGTGAATCGGTGCAAAAACCGGAAAACCGGTTCAAAACCGGTAAAACCGGTAGTGAACCGGCTTGAACCGGTTTTCTAAAAAAAAAAATAGTATAAAAGGATTTGGATCATCCTAGCCAAAACCAATTCTTTTGTTTTCTAACATATGTGGGCTGGTTATAGATTTTGGGTTGATTTTCCCTATGAAGATGATTTTAACATATATCTTTATATTTATTTAGTTTAATTTCAAAATAAAAAAAATTGTGCTTAATAATTTTAGTTGTTATGTTATTTTTTTGTTTAATATTGTTACAAATATTATATTAAAAATTAAAATAATATTATTTAATTATAACCGGTTCAACATCGGTCGGACCATTGAACCTCGAACCGCTGCCTTCACCGGTTCGATGGCCGGTCCGGTTTTGTAAACCTTGGTTATTATTTTGCCCCCTATAGATGAGATATTTGCACCCAAACATGGTCGATGTTGGTGGCAGGAAGACTCATCGTTCCTCTCCCTCTTCAGTCTAGTTGTAACACCCCTCTTTTCGTTAAGTGCTTCTTTGTATGCGTGATTGGTTGTTAAGCTTTAAGTGTAAGCTAGAGATTTTGGTTAAGGGCTGAGTGAGATTTTTGAGCTTAAAAGTTCCTTTCTGGAGATTAAGCACGACTGTGCTTAAGTCCAGCACTCCCATGCTTGGCCGCGTGTCTTGTGATCAGTGGAGTCATAAGCAGGGGCGGATCTACACAGGGATGAGGGTGCGCGCATGCACCCTCTAAAATTTGAAAAAAAATTATAGTACCCTTGTACATTTTTTATATGTCCCACCAATAGTTAAAACAATTGCACCCAATGCCATCATCTTACTCAGCACACTTAGACCCCACCACACCACTCTTCACATGACACTTCTCTCCCAAGATGTTGGGGCAAGAAGCTCACAATGCTTCACACACTCACACTAACACAATAGAGAAATTGAGAGGGAATAGAGAAAGAGGAATCAGAGAGATTTGTATATCACTTTCTCTCATATACACTTCTACACTACTTTGTACACATTCACTTCACTTGCACACTTACATTCACTAATCATATCTATTTATACACTTACATGGCATAGCTTCACATAGTTAGTCACTCTAACAACTCTAACTTCCATGTAACTAACTCTAACTCTAACTACCATTTGAATTACACTCTTACACTCCCCTGTAATTCAGATATTTCACTAATATTGCATTTTTATAATGCACATTTTATTATCACTAACACACACATGTATCCTCCTGGATCCCATATCAATCTTTTGAATAATTGGGTTTGGCCCATTTGATCAGAAAAATAACCTCTATTCCAAAGATGCCATTTCTGATTTCTTCTAACATGGGATTGGCCCATTAGGTCACAAAGGGGACTCAAATTTTGAATTTCTAGTTTTGCCCCTGCATCTATCAGTTTCTCCTTCTCGATGGTTGCTTGTAGCTGCCACCTTGCATCCATCATCTTCTCCCTCGTTCCACATAGCAGCTTCATACGGCAGACACGACACCACAGTGGTTCTGGAACCATGTTGAAGCACATCGCTGCGAGACTTCTTCTCCTTCCCATGATGGAACACAACAACACCGCCAAACACAGCAGCACCGCCTTTTCGATGCTACACCTCGGCTGTTCTAGCGATGGCGGCAGCGTCATCACCTCCGGCGACAGTGGCAACTTGATCGGACCTCCACACCTCAGTGTTTTTGTTCTCCTCTCCACGACACTTGCCCAATCAAACACCTCGGCTTCTCCGTGCGACTCCACCATCACCGCTTTTGTCGCTGCGGCGTAAGGGTCCCGATCCAACGGTACAATCCTCTCTGCCTGAACCTCCGTCGCGAGTTGTAGATCCGGAATCGTCACCTCCATTTCAGTCGCGTTCCGGCCACCTCGAAGCAACTCCACCCAGACCAGGCTCTCCTCCTTCGTCGCCGCTGCCACCTTGCATCCATCATCTTCTCCCTCGTTCCATATAGCAGCTTCATATGGCAGACACGACACCACAGTGGTTCTGGAACCATGTTGAAGCACATCGCTGCGAGACTTCTTCTCTTTCCCATGATGGAACACAACAGCACCGCCAAACATAGCAGCACCGCCTTTTCGATGCTACACCTCGGCTGTTCTAGTGATGGCGGCAGCGTCATCACCTCCGGCGACAGCGGCAACTTGATCGGACCTCCACACCTCAGTGTTTTTGTTCTCCTCTCCACGACACTTGCCCAATCAAACACCTCGGCTTCTCCGTGCGACTCCACCATGACTGCTTTTGTCGCCGCCGCGTAAGGGTCCCGATCCAACGGTTCAATCCTCTCTGCCTGAACCTCCGTCGCAAGTTGTAGATCAGGAATTGCCACCTCCATTTCAGTCGCGTTCCGGACACCTCGAAGCAACTCCACCCAGACCAGGTTCTCCTCCTTCGTCGTCGCTGCCCCTGTTTCACCTTCTTCCACGAACTCCTGCTTCGTCGCCGTCGCGAGTCCACCATCAACCCTCACATGAGCCATCTCTGTATGCTCGAGCTCCACACCAGCAAGCCCATCATCATCTTTACCCTCAATTTCATCATTAGCCACATCGAAAACCTTTCTCTCCTCCGACATTGCCACTGTCTCCATCGAATCAAGATTTTTCTCATCCATCGTCAACACATTGTTGAGATGCCTCTGTGATGGAGCACTTTCCCCCTCTTGGATTTCTTGCTCAATGGTTATTGGCTTAGTCTGAGAACTCTGCTTTACTTGGCCACCCTTCTTTATAGAACCTTTGGATTGGAAGAGAGGTTGCTCACAAGGTGTTTGATGGAATGACCCAGTAAACACAACATTCAGGTTTCCAATCTGAAGATTGTTTCGTTCCATCAGCAGATCCACTCTTTGTGCATGCTCCACAACGACACCTTTTTCCTTCTGATCTTCTGCCACAAGCTCCATTGTCTTGTCTTTGCTGATTTCTTGAACACATTTCTTGAACTCTTTCTGGCTCATGCACCTTCTTGCCATCTGCGGTTGAACCCTTCTTTGTGCACCCTCTTGCAACCTTTTGACAACTCTTGTTTGCCTCAAGATCATCATTACTGCACTCTGCCTTGTTTGTTCTCTGCTTCTCTTTTCTCCTTGTGTCCTCTTCTTTATTCTTTTTTACACTTTTGATCTCCTTCTTGCTTGCAACACCTTTTTTCACATTTTCAGCATCTCCATAGGCTTGTTGCAAGATTTTCCATGCTTCTCTTGCATTTTTGGCTGAAGCAATCTTCCCAAGATTCACATCATCCACACATTGATGAAGGATGATGAGAGCCTTGTAATATCTGTTCTTGGATTCCTTGTAGGAGGCACTATCCTCCTCTTCTTGGATTCCATCCTTAACTGTTTCCAACACTTCATGGAAACCAAAGATTGCTTCCATTTTCACAACCCAATGATTGAAGTTCTTGCTATCAAGAACTGGTAATGGGATTTCAAAATCCCCACTCACAATCTCTTCAATTTCTACCTCCATGGACCCATCACAAGTCCCTAATCTTGTAGCTCTAGATACCATTTGTTGGGGCAAGAAGCTCACAATGCTTCACACACTCACACTAACACAATAGAGAAATTGAGAGGGAATAGAGAAAGAGGAATCAGAGAGATTTGTATATCACTTTCTCTCATATACACTTCTACACTACTTTGTACACATTCACTTCACTTACACACTTACATTCACTAATCATATCTATTTATACACTTCAATGGCATAGCTTCACATAGTTAGTTACTCCAACTAACTCACTAACAACTCTAACTTCCATGTAACTAACTCTAACTCTAACTACCATTTGAATTACACTCTAACACAAGACACCACCACCACTCCACTTGGTCTTTCTTCTTCAACACACAGAATAGAAATTTCGCCCCCGAAGTTCTATAATTGAAATGTAGCAAAAACCCATCCAAAACAGAGAAAATGAACATTCATTTATTCAGAAGCGTCGCAATGAAAAAACCTGAAAGGCAAAGAATCATAGTGCTTGCAAATGTTGGACACAAGCTTCTCAGGAAACTGGATTCTAGGGTACAACTGAGTGAGATTCCGAACAACGCTTCCCCAAACGATTTTTCTAGAAGTTTCCATAACGTTACGGGTGAGTTTGTGGAGCTTCTTTTGAATGATTGAAGGTTCCTTAACGGGTTCGGGTCGGGACGGGACGGGACGTCGAAGTCTGTTCGAATCTGTTCAAGCAGAGGGGGATATGTGATAGAGATGGAGATTTCGCTCATGAAATTAAAGATATTAACTTTTTATTGAAATATCTAGTAAATTGTAGTCATACTTATATCACCGTTCTGTTCCTATAGAAGCATCTAGAAATTTTTTTTTTATAAAAAAAAACCTTAACAAAATTGTAGTTTAAATCTAGTTAATTAATGCTATTAATAAAAAAATGAAAAAAAAAACTCGACTTAATAAACTATATTGATGTTATTTTAATTTGTAATGTGGTTTCCAACCCAAATTTTTCTATTTTTAGGTAATATTTTTTTTTTATTTCTACTAAATTTGTTTGAAGGAGAATTATAGTCTCACACTATATTGATACATATATCTCACGAAAAGAGGAACAGGTGGCTAGTTTATTCATATGATAACATTGTGTAATTATTTTTTTTATTTTGGATATCTCATAATAATGAAAATATAAATTATAAGCTATTACTAATTATACAAAAAAACAATAGATAAAATTTTGATGTAATTTGTTTAAAATTGTGAGCAATTCATGCCACAGTGACCGTAGTATGCATTGCATATATCAACCGCAATGACCGCAATGATCGTGATCGTAACCGCAATTTAAAACCTAGATGTTGCCCCCACTGCCTCGAGATCCTAGATCCGCCACTAGTCACAAGCACGATCGTGCTTGTTAGAGAGCACGACCGTGCTCAAGTGCGAACTGCGTCTCGTAGACGCTAAGTCTAGCACGACCGTGCTTAGTGGAGAACTCGGTCGTGCTTCGTGTCCAGCTTATATACAACACAGAAACCGAGGGTTTCATGAAAAACCCTATTTCTGGTAGCAGCAGCCACCCTATTGCGGCTACCTTTGTCTTCTTCCCTATTTCCTCTTTATCCATTGTTGTAGTGGAGTTTTGGAGGCCTTTTGGGAAGCTTGATTGGCTAGTGTCAATCATAGAAGGTAATGGTTCTTTCCCTAGTTGGTTTCTTTTTCCCTTTTTAGTTTTTAGGAACTAACTGGTTGACGTTTTGCTTAACCAAGGCTTGGATTCAGACTGAGCCGCTCGAGGGGATGTGACCAATTTGCTGTTTGGGGTTGTCGTCGTTGGAACCTTCAAACCAGGTACGGGGAGAAGGATAGTGTAATCATCAGGCAGTGAGGTTAGTGTAAGATGAGGGGTTCCCATGACCCCGAAGTTGTTGTATGCTACATGTTTAACCTATGTGTTTGTTATAAATGGCCGCTATAATTGATAACATGTTTCTGGTGAAATTGGTATGCCAATGTTATGTGTTCTTATGGATATGTTTATGTCATGAGTATTGCTGGCTGAGATATTGATATACACTGTTGGTTGAATGGTTATTTTGGTGAACCTGTTGATATAGCCTTTAATTGATTAAATAAGACTTTAATTGGCAAAATGATTAAAGGACTGTTTTCCCCAAAAATGTGTATAAGACATGAGCTAGTAAAGGTGAGATTTTTTTTATACCAAAGGTTTAGTCAAGAACCCTAGGAATGATTTAAGAGTGGTTAGAGATTTATTTGGTTAAAAGAAACTGAGTTGAACTCTGCCCAAAACAGTACTGTGGCGCGATGAGCACGACCGTGCTGAACAGGGAGCACGCCCGTGCTCCCAGTTTGAATTCAGGAGAATGGTCGCGCATTAAGCACGACAGTGCAGTAAAGGAGCACGACCGTGCATCAGATAACAACCGTGCATAAAAGGAAGCACGCCCGTGCTCCACTAAAGTGGCAGCACGACCGTGCTGAGGATTAGGCACGCCCATGCTTCCCTCCAGAACAGAAAACAAGATTAAAGGTTTAAAGGGGTTTCAGCCCCAATTTTTCTCAATGATGTTATGTTAATGCACCAATCAAATAATGAAGGTTAGATAACTTAATTGAAGAATAATTAAGACATTTAAAGACAATGAGTTGGTTAAGTCGGTGCCCAATGGGTTGCCGCATGTTGATGGACTTTGGTGCTTTTCGGTCAATGGGGCCTCAATGCTTTACGGTCGAGGTGTTGATGAGCTGTACCTTGGTGCTTTTTGTCCAAGGGGGCCTTGACCCCAGATGGGTCTAAGATGTTGACTTTGATGATGATATACTTGGGTGCCTTTAGTGGCCCAAGCGGAGGCGGCGGTTACCTGTTGTTTGTTGTTGTGCTCATGCATTGCATTAGAGATGTTAGTTGGGGGAAGTTCAACATAGGGGAGGTCGTCCGAGAGTAAGGTGATCTGGCCATCCATGGTAGGGTCACCCAAGGTTTGGTGGACCATGGCCCCCCATGATGATGCATCCAAGGTTTGATGTGTTGGCTACCCAAGGGGTTCACCCAAGGTTTGGTGGACTGCCGGTGTTGATGATTTATGATGCTTATATGTATATGCTGATATGTTGCTATGCCACGATGTATGTTCATCTTGCTTCTATCTCCACGTCGTTGTGTTTACATGTTTTCTTACTCCCCGTTCTCTGTCTTCTTGTTTGGCATGTATGGTTTTATGCAGAGGATGACGAGCAGCCAGGAGAGGAGCGACTCTAAAGAGTCACCACTCATAGTTAGGATTTCCCTGTTTCTAGTTTATTACTTTCAGTTGTATTTCGAGGATGTTGTTCCGGAACGGTTATACCAGCTCTGAATGTGATATCGGGGTTGGGTTTGTTTTATGTCCATGTTTTATTTCCTTTAGAAAACTATGTTTTCTTTTCCACGTTGTGAACTCATTCATGTGCGACCTTTCTACCCATGGACTTTTATTTTAATTAAATGAAGTATGCATGTTTTATTTTAAATATATGTATCTTTATGTTTTTATAACATGCGGGGTAGAGGGTGTCACACTAGTAATGCTTGCGAGTTTGCCTTCTCTTTGTTGCCACCATAACAATTAGTCTGGATGAAAGACAAAGGACAGTAGAGAAGGTAAAGTAAAGCTGGGTTAGGGTTAGTTATTTAGTGCTAAAATGGGCTCAGATATTGGGTTAATTAACTAGGGTATTTTGGACTGCTTTTGAGGCCTTTGCAAGTATGTATCTTTATTTGAGCCATAAATATTATTATTATTATTTATCATATATTTATTTATTATATATAATATATAAAGACAATCTTATGAGAATTGACATGTGTATCTCTACAACAATTTGCATATGTGTATCTTTATGAGAATTTGCATGTATGTATATTATTTTTATAATAATATATTTTTTGGTCCGGGATGGAACCCAGGGTATCCCCACAGCTGATAGTCGTAGAACTAATCCCTCGAGGATGTAGAGTGCCAGTTAAGGGGCAACTCTTCTACCCACAGATGCAGCTCTATTCCCATCACCAGAATTCGAACCCTAGACATATGGTTAAAGGGCCCAAGCTACTAACCACTTGGACCACACCTTGTGATAAGGGGTGTAAGCGGATCCAATCTGATCCGCAAACCTGACAAAATCGAATCGATCCAAAGTGAATATAATGGTTTGGATCGGATCATCGGTTTGGATCGCATCAAAAAGTGAAATCCGATCATCTTTGGTTTCAGGTCTTGGATTTGGAACATAAAATCTGATCTGATCCGAACATAATAAAAACTATTAATAAACTATTTTTTTAATGTTTTTTCCCTAACCCCACCCCTTCATCTTCAGATCCATTTGCACTTCTAGAGTATTCCCAAACCTCCTTCTCAGACCTTGGATCCCTCCCTCTGCGCACACCCTCCACCGTCCGCCCGTTGCCCTCCTCCCGCCTCACCACCACCACGACGCAGCTCCACTGCCGACACACCCTGGGGTGGGTCCACATTTGGTTCAGTGTGGGTAGTTGCACCCAGTCAAACTTTTTTAAAAAATTAATAATACCTTGTGTGTTATTATTTTGCCCCCTATATATGAGATATTTGCATCCAAACATGGTCGATGTTGGTGGCAGGAAGACTACATCATTCCTCTCCGTCTTCAGTCCAGTAATGCTTGCGGGTCTGCCTTCTCTTTGTTGCCATTGTAACAATTAGTTTGGATGAAAGACAAAGGACAGTAGAGAAGGTAAAGTAAAGGTGGGTTAGGGTTAGTTATTTAGTGCTAAAATGGGATCAGATGTTGGGTTAATTAATTAGGGTGCTTTGGGCTGCTTTTGAACCAATGAACTGTGAACCAGTGCCTTCAACAATTCAACGACCGGTCCGATTGTTAAAACATTGCATATGTATGATAATAATTAGGGTTAAATATATTTTTGATCATCATAAAATTAGTAAAATTTTATTTTGATCCGTATACCAATTTTATTCATGTATAGTGTTTTTAGTCCTTCACCATGGATTAAAAACGCATAATTTTTGAACGTTTTAGGGACTATAAATGAATAATTTTTTCATAGGAACTAAAATAAATTTTTACCAATTTTATAGGGATTAAAAACATATTTAACCCTAATAATTTTTATTTTTTATAAATAAATCGTCCCCCACTGAGTTTGGGGTCCTAGATCCGCCACTAGAAACACCTCGACACCACGTCCGACGCCTCTGCCATCAGATGTGTTCTTTCACGGCTTCACCGCCATCTCCATCTTTCTTTATCTTTCATCACGGATTCTAGGGTTCCCTGGTTAATTTTGCTTTCTTACTTTCTTGTTCAAATGTGATTTCTTGCTTACTGGGTTCATTTGTACTGCATTCTTTCTTGTTCATTTGTGTTACGTTCTTCCCATTTTATATTTCATTTTTGGTACAGACTTCCTAATTTTTTTAGTTTCTGGAATTTATTATAAAAAAAATGGGTAATCTGATGATCCGAACGAACCAATTCGACTACAATCGGATTGGTTCGATTCAGATCTTGACTAAAAAATGATCGAATCTGAACCGATCAAATTTGATTGGTTCGGATGGTAAAACTCTCCAAACCCGATCCAAACCGACCCGATCACACCCCTAGATGTGATTCCAAATACAGGCTTAATAAGCTAAGTGGTAGTTTTCTGTCAAAAAAAAAACTAAGTGATAGTTACCATGATGAAAAGGGTACATGCAAAAGAATTTTATATAGAATTAGCATAATAAGGATAAATTTAGGGAAGAATAGCAAGTGTTGTATAATGCTGCCGAGAGTGGTCATTGAGTTTGTATAGTCATAATATTCGGTTAGTAGTTGAAGTGAGTTGTGGAATGTTAAACATTCAATTAGTTTAGGACTTCAATACCCCCATTTAGTTATTGGTAGTCAAGGTATTCTTATTGGGCTTATCCACAATTTATACATGTTGATACATTTCTTTAAAGTGAACGAGTTGGATCAGGATCATCCCTTATTGTGGAAAAATACGAGTTTTGTTCAACGAATCTCAACCTTACATTTATGTTAAGGCTTATTTACATTATTTTAGAATAAAAAAATTTATTGGAGGATCTTTGACTTCTGGTCTAAACAACGGTCATCACGTTAGACATCTGGTGCAACTATCAAAGTCCGACCATAGCCACCGAATTTTTATTGCTGCAACAAGTTGCTTCGGAGTCGAAGGAACCTATCTAGATTTAAAAGAACCCGTCGTCACCAAATATGAGAGAACCTTTGCATATTTTCATTTATTTTTCCCCTTTTTTTTTCATCGTTTTGACTCGATCCATATGTGATTCCATATTTTTTTATAGTGTTTATTTTTCTTCGGTCTGTGTGTTTTATAGTGAAATTATTAACAAGGTTTGTTTAACCCAAACATTTTGGTTTGACTGTTGTGCTTCTTGATTGGATTATGCAAATTTTTGTTACCAAATTGAGGGGCAGTGGCAAAATTGTCTTTTTGAATTTTTTTGAGTTATCTATTTAACAATGTCCTAATTTTGATATCCATTGTTCATTTATTTTATTAGTGTATTTAATGATTATGAAAAGTGGTTTATCGATGAACAATTTCTTTTGCGGTCTACCATGTGTGTATATAATTATATATATGCTTTACCAACCAAGTATATATCAGTAGAAATCAGAATGAAAAGAAGAAGAGGGTAGGCCAGAGGATGAAGAATGACATCAAGAAGAGGAAGGGGTGTGAGGTCAAATAGGAAGAAGAGAGGTATTTTAAAACTTAAAGGATAAAATAATAATTTCATATCCCAAAATTAAAAGTGTGGGAATGGATGAGACGGTTGTAAGAGTATAAGCAGCAACTCCCAAAGTTTACATATCTTTGTTTGCTCATTAAAAATAAAATAAAAAACCCATCGTTGTTCTGTCAACCACGGAAGGTTCATAAATCAAAGATTGCCTGCAAGAAATGGTTCCATTATTAAAAATGCATTAAAACATAGAAAAGCGTATGAAAATTATCACTTGTCTACCCTAGTTATATTATGTTGACTAGCACCAGGATAATATTGCTATTTATACTTTTCAATGCTATCCTTCTAGCCTACAAGTATGTTGCATCTTAGTACAACTTAATTTGTTAATTTTCTCTTTTATTCTTTTTACTTTATTAATAGGCCGACTTATTTGATTCACTTTCTACTTGTAAGAATCTCATTAAGATTTAAATCCAGGAGTTCTCCGTAGTAGATAATATCTTATTATAAATGTTCACAAGTTGATAATTTAAATCGAACCAAACTTTTAGGTTTTAAAAAAAAAAGGCACGTCCTTCTTAATTTTCAAGTATATTCAATCTTGATAGGATCATTAAAAATCACATGGGATTTTCAAATGAGCTGACCAAGTTCATTTAGTCAGAAATGATAATAACATATTTTTTGGACACATTTTTAATACATTCTCTGTTATTGGGTTATACATGAAATTCATCAAATAATAAAAAGTATTTAAGAATGTATTGTTAGCATTGTTTTAACAAAATACGATTAATGACAAAATCAAAATGTGTGAAAATATGTTGAAAAAAATATATAGGCTCTACCAATATGGTGTTGGTCCAAGTGGTAAGACGGCTTGAGTCCCTTAAACATGTGGTCTTGGATTCGATTCTTGGATCCGTGTATGAAAAAAACATCATTGGGATGGGTCACCCGCTTAAACGCGTTAAAGTAACCCGGGAGATTAGTCTCTCACCTATCGAGTGAGAGGACACAATGGGAAATGAAATATATATATATATATATATATATATATATATATATATATATATATATATATATATTTTTTTTTGGCTCCAACATTGAAAGCTGGTTGGTCCAAATTTTGTTACCCTGATCAAAGCAGACAGGCCCAGCCCAAACAGCTACTTAGGCGGTAAGAAACAAGCCCAAGAAACCCATCCTTTCGTGTCTTTCATCATCCTCAACCTCAAGCATTCATATTCTTTTCCTCTTCTCTTGTTTCACAACCCTCGCTCGTCGCTTCAGAGAGAGATAGAGAAAAGGAAAAGAATAGGAAAAAAAAATTAAGGAATTTTGTTTGTTAATTAAACTTTCGCATATTATTATTTTTGATAAGAATTGATTGTTGAAAAAGAAGAAGAGGAATGGGAGGTTCATCAGATACGAAGATTTTGCAAGACCTGCTGTTATACGCAGCGAGCGCTGCTCTGAGTTGTTTGGTGTTGTTCGCGGGGCTCCGACACCTCGACCCGAACCGAGAGGCATCGAAGAAGGCTTTGGAGCACAAAAAAGAGATTGCAAAGCGTCTCGGTCGCCCCCTCATCCAAACAAACCCTTACGAGGTACTCTTCTTTTCATTCACACTATGCTCTGTTTTTTTTTTTTTTTCATTCCACGAGGTCCCTTTGCCTTGGTTTTCAATGTTGTTGATATATTTAGTTTCCAAATAATTAGGGATTAGAACTTAAATTATTTAAAAAAGGAAAATTGGCATGCAAATTTTTTTTCCCACTGTCAACAAGTTATAATTTGGCACGTAATTAAAAATATTTGATTGCTATAACCACCTTAAAAGTCATACATAAGCACATAGGATGATGTTTGATTGGTTGACAGTGTGTTACACTTATCAAAATTAAACTCATTAAAAAATGTGTACGTGGAAAGCATGGGCTGTTTAATCACTTCGTCTTCATGGTATAACTGGTTCAGGTGGCTTTCGAAACCTTTTTTTCACTTGCTTTCTATCATATTTTGAAGTCACATTTTGCATCTTAGTAATAGAAATAGTTTGTGAGATGCTGAAGGGTCTTAGCAGCAGCTTTGGGAGCATATTTGAACTTCATTTTACCTTCCTGATGATTCCTTTTATTTACTATCTCTTAGATATGGTTGGTTTTGGCAACAACTTTGCATTGCCTAGTTGTGCATTTTCTTACTGAATGACAATGCCATGATGATGCTATGGGAAAAATATGGTGGCTTTATAAATGTAGCATTTTGGGTAAAGAAATTCAAATATTGAACTTTGAGATTTGAGAATTGGGAGTTGATTCGTATCCTCCATTTTCGTTACTGTTCTGCTCCATGCTTGAGTGAGAAGAGAAATCGAGAAAGGAATGGAAGGGGGTGCACCCACTTGCAGCCTTACCTCCTGCCAAAGATGAGGGAGGGAAGGCATGGTGCCCTGCATGAGCCAGGGAAGATTAATATGACATGCTATTCTGCGATTCAAGCTTGTCTTTATGTTCTGTTCTGTAATTAGGGTTTGGTGATACAACATTGTGAAAGAAGAGGCCGGGGAAGAGAGAAGCATCATTTAGAATGAGTGATGCAGCAGCTTGTTTTGCAGAGAGGAAGAGAAGGGATTTGAGTTACGTTATGGATGGTACAGTACAGTGGTGAGAGAAATATAAAATAGGAAGATGTTTAATGGTTGATTAACAGGGAATATGCTGAATTGCTGTATTCCCAATTGTGTGATGTTGACATTTTATTTTTTATGCATAGACTTTACAGATGTGTGCGCGCACACGCACAGACACAGCCATATCATATTTTATATTTTTGAGAATGTGCCATATTGCCATATTAGTATCTTATTTTGCCGGTACCATATTTTTAGCATGTGCTTCATACATGGCAAGTGTACAGATGGGAAAGATGAGATAGGATGATGTATTTTAGTGTGTTGCCCAGGTGATCCTATGTATAATTGTGTGTACATGTGCGCACGCACGTGTATACGTGTTATCATTATTATTTGGCATTCACATGGGAGCTTAAGTTTGTAGGCTGATGTTTCTTTAATAGGAAGAATAATGTGCTCTAAGGTAGCCAAGCTCTAGTCTTGACTTTTAATTATAACGGGTGGTACTGATATTATCTTCCTAGAGGGATAAGGCGTCGTTGATAAATGAAGAAATTAATATAAACATAGAAAAGAAGTGTTAGTTCCTAACACATAGCATCTATGAATATATGGCCTTATCTTTATAACGGCAGAACCTTTTTAGGTTTTCTGAAAGATAATTGACCAGATGTAAGTCTCACTTTTTTTTAAATTTTAATTTGCTCCCTTTACTGTTTACAGGATGTCGTAGCCTGCGATGTTATAAATCCCGACCACATTGATGTAGAGTTTAATTCTATTGGGGGACTGGAAACAATCAAGCAAGCTTTGTTTGAGCTTGTTATTCTCCCTCTAAAAAGACCTGACTTGTTTTCTCACGGTAAGCTTCTTGGACCACAAAGGGGGGTTCTGTTATATGGACCGCCTGGCACCGGAAAAACCATGCTTGCCAAAGCTATTGCTAAGGAGTCAGGAGCAGTTTTTATTAATGTGAGGATATCAAACTTGATGAGCAAGTGGTTTGGTGATGCCCAAAAGCTTGGTATGTACTCGGTATCTTTATGGCTACTTCTATGATACACTATAAAACTATAGTATCTTCACCATTAAATTTGTATGTTTCTGTGGATGGTTATGAATTATGATTATCTTAGTTCAATAAATTAAAGTTCTGTTATATTTTTTTATCCCTTCCTTTACATAGATGTCCAAGGGTACATACAAAGGTTCAACTGTGTTCTCTTTTGCTTAGCAAAAAAAAAAAAAAAAAATTAAAACAAAAGTTCAACTGTGAAGGTAATATTTGTAGTGTATCATTGACTTTGACTATAGTTTTAAATTGCAGTGTATGTATTATCTTTATCAGAATTGTTATTACTTATTACCTTGTATTCCTACTGTATTGTATCCATGTCCTACACCGGTACTATTGTCTTTGGAACAAAACTGGTTATTTATTGAATGATAGGACAAACTTCTGTTCTGGAAAGTTTTCTTCAGTCTATTTAAATTGGAATGCGTCTTATGAAAAGAGTATGAGTATGTAGGTAAAACTTTTGACTGCACGGTTGAGCTTTTTTATGGCTTCCAAATTCCCAATAGGTTTGCTTGACATCCATGTATTTTATGCTATGGAGTCTGGAGTTTGGATGTTTTTATGCTATGGAGTCTGGAGTTTGGATGTTTTTTTTGAACTGATATCTCAGCCTGTGTCATGGATTAGGCTCTGTTCGTCTAATAGCAATATGTTGTTTACAGATTGATAGTGCCCTGGCATTGGGCAAATAAGCTCATAGCAGATCAAATGTTTTTCAAAGTAGAAGTCAATCCCCTTCCTCCACCTGTTGAAGGCCGTTTGACAAATTTTTGTCTCTTCTAAAAACTTACAATCAGTATGGAATATACCATTTTCTGAAAGACGTTAATATAGGAATTGATATTTTTAAAAATAAGATTAAGATCTTACAAACAATTCCAGATGTAGAATGAGTGAAATGTCTGCCATATATGTTGTTACTGGTTGAGTTTGCCATCCTTACATATCACTATGGTGGAGTTTGCTAAGCCTCTGGATAGTGATGTGCTACGCTGTATATGTTCTCTACTGATTGCGAATTAGCAGATGTGTGGTTGAATGCTTGAAGCTGTTCAGCCACATAGAGGTATAAAGGGTTAATTCTTGATCAGAAATGTTAGCAAGGGCTTCTTGTTCTTGGTATATATAACTATGCTTTCGTTTTCTAAACCACACCTTCGTGATTAGATTATATCAAGTTGTGTCTCTAATTTTTAATGTGCTCAATTATATTTTATGGTCTTTCTTTGAATTATGGTTCTTTGTTTTGGTTTACTGCTAATATTCTGTTGTTCTTATTCAGTGGCTGCCGTATTTAGCCTGGCTCATAAGCTCCAGCCTGCCATCATATTCATTGATGAAGTTGACAGCTTTTTGGGGCAGCGTCGTACAACAGATCACGAGGCTTTGTTAAACATGAAAACTGAATTCATGGCTCTTTGGGATGGATTTACCACAGATCGTAAGTTTTGAACTTGTTATCATATAATTTTTTTTATGGTTAACATTCACAATAAGTTGCAAATAGGATAAAAGCAATCTTGATGGCTTTGTTAGTATTATCAAGTTCTCTATATTTGAGTAGAGTTTGTTAATTATGATACTTTGTTTTGGTTTGTGTGTAGAGAATGCTCGAGTTATGGTCCTTGCAGCGACTAATCGCCCTTCAGAACTTGATGAAGCAATACTTCGGCGTCTTCCTCAAGCCTTTGAAATTGGAATTCCAGACCTGAGGGAGAGAGCTGAGATATTGAAGGTTATCTTAAAAGGCGAGAGGGTTGATGACAACATAGACTTTGCTCGTGTAGCTGGCTTATGCGAGGGTTACACTGGTTCAGATCTATTTGATCTCTGCAAGAAGGCTGCCTATTTTCCTATTAGAGAACTACTGGATGAAGAGAAGAAAGGGAAACGATCTGCTGTTAGTATATTTGTCTTTCTCTTCTCATATCTCGTATGCTTTAATTTTTTCATTTTTCCCAATAGTGGATAATGTTATCTATGGTTGACTTGACTGGAATGTATATCCATATCAGTTTCAAGTTCTGTTAACAAGAGAACAAATATTTAAAAAAAAAAAAAAAAAACTCTTATATGTACCGACAAAGAAAGTTATATTTGCATGCTTGAACTGCATTTCTAGTCTGGTCAATGAAAACAGTTACTTGATTTGCAAGATCAATTTGTCGCTTCACGTTAGATATGGCTTTCATATATTATGTCTTTTTAATAGCTTTCAGATGATATGGTATTGAATTGGAAGCTGCAGTGTATTTTTTTCCTTCACACAGCATCCATTCTTAATACTTTGTATCCTTTGCCGCTATTTACTGTAACTTGTGCATGGAAATGGTGAAAGAAACAACGAGTAGGGGTGTCTCACTGTCTCATCATGGAAAAGAAACTAATTAGTCTTCTTGATGGCTCTCTCATATTAGAAGTGCTGTAGATGTTGAAAATTACTTAACTGTTTTGTGTATTTTTCACGTTTCAGGTGCCTAGGCCTTTGTCGCAGATAGATTTGGAGAAGGCCCTTGCCACTTCACAGAAAACAAAGGTTGCCGCAAGTGAATATGGCGGATTAAGCCTACAGTCACCAAGATGGACAGTGCCCAGTGAGTCAGGTGATTATCCGCTTCAAGCTGCAATCAATGAATTCTCTAAGCTTGTGGTTTCTCACATGATTAACCTCCACCAATCAGATGCCCAGGATCCTTAAAAGGTTTACTTTCTTTAGAGTGATTAGAGTATTCTACTGTCATTTTGCCTAGACCAAACTTTGACAGCAATCACTTCCTTAGTTATAGTAATTATAGAACATATGTTATATATTTATTATAAGGTAGTGTTTGGTTATCGTTGCATTTTGTTCAATGTTTGATGCATCAATCCTTCTTGTAACACTTTTTAATATTACATTTATGCAAAATTGTATCTCTGATTACTATTTCAGTAATGCAAAGAGATATTTTGCCTTTTCCACCATCTTTTGTGTATATCGTTACATAATATGATGCATTAAAAATTTAAAATGACATAAAATGGTTGCTAATGTCTATTAAAGGTGTCAGATATATATATCCACATTCAATGACATTGTATAACACTTGCCAAACATATACAAGAGAGGATGAAATAAATTTCCATCAGGCATGAGTAGTTAACTGGTCTCGAATTCAAGGGTAGTTGAATCAAGCATTCTAATCTGTTCTGTTTAGCTTATGGCCATGGGGAAGAGAAAAACATTTTATTATTTGAATCTGTTAAATAACTTCTGCTTCTGGTCAAGTTGATACTAACATAAGTTCATATGTGTTGCTCTATTATATGATTAAATCCATGATTAATACAGTTGGATCTAACACTGACATGCCCAACAACTTTAACAGAGTAAGCTTAAGATTCATCAAGATGATGCAGTTTGCAAGTTGCCAACAACATTCAATGATTGAGACCTATGGGAAATAACTGGCATTGGAGTGGGTTCGGCATGGTTATGCTTTTAAGCATTGTGGGTCAGTAATCATCCTTGTGTTTTTGTTGCCATTCTTGGCCACCCTATAAGATGATGATTAACTCAAACCCATCACATTCATTCATTATAGTTAGGGATTAGGACCACGAATTTGTACTTTTATTTTCCTTCTAAACATATCTCTATAGTGAAGACAGGACCACTACTTAGGAGGCTATATATCTTCTCTAGTTTATCCCGTGTGCGGCTTTGCTTGATGCCTGCCTCGTGGTTCCATCATTACTAAACCACTTTTTTTAAGATTAGAGAAAAAGAAAAAGCTAAAAAGTTTAATATCGAGCAACAAGAAGGAATAACATATTTCTTTTCAGTTTTAGGAGTTTTGGATGTGGCTATTTGGTTTAGAAATATGATATCTTCCTCGTTATAGAAGACCCGGTAGTCTTGTGGAGATAACACCCTTGCAGATGATTGGACACATGAAAATAATATGGTATTGAAAGTGGCATGGCAACTCTATTCTTCAACCAACATGACAAATCGGCGATATGGTTTATGGTGATTTCAAACTTTTTCTGTGGCTACAATAATTTTTGGGACGAGGTTCCTGTTCCTGTTCCTGCACACTGAGTAAAAGTATAAAGTGATGGAGTCCGGTTATATCTAGATTAAGTAAAGTGGGTTGAAATTTTAATATATTTTAATTAATCAAGAGTTGATGGATCTTTATTTTTTTACTTTATATTTTTGCTCATTTTAGTGAAGTTTTTATGTTTGGTGTAGGATTATGATAGAGGTAATTTATACATAAGGTTTATTTATAAAATTGTATTAAAAAATTATATATGAAATTTTACTTATAAGGTGGTTAAGGTGGTTTGGGGGAGGGACATAGGGGTTGGAATGATAAGAAGGTTATGGTTCAATTCTTTCGTTAATATAACACATTAATTATTAACATTTATTAATATTTGCCTATAAAAAAATAAAATCTCAACTTTATGTCCTTACCAAATGACCATAAGTTTTAATTATTCTGGTTATAAAACTCTCGATGGTGACTCTCTCAACCATAGGGTTGACAATGGGTTTGGATAGGGCATTATAATAGTTGTCCTTGTATCCGCGTTTGAAAATATCACCCCGTATCCAGACTCGTATAGATACAACTGGTTTAGAAAGTTATTAATCTTTAAATTATTTTTGATTTTAAAATTTGTATTTTATAATTAAAATTATATATATTAGTAATATATATAAATAAATAAATAATTATATATATATATATGTACGGGTATGAGATGGAGTGGGTACTATAATATCTGTATCGTACCAATGTCAATTCAAATTTATGGATAATTACTCGGATCCTTATTCATTATACGAATAATTATCTATTATGAATAATTTTTTATGATACCCAATAGATAGGGCGTAAATTGTTATCCCTTCTCAACCGTAAGCTGTGATTGATCAAAAACTAGGAACTATCCCTATTTTTGGCGTATCCTCATCATACATCACGCACCACAGGGAAATAATCGTCTTCCACAAAAATTGCAATAAATAGTTTGTCATGTCGTTACAGTGATTGTCGTTTGAGAGTTTATATTTTGATACCAAATTTTGATATAACGGGGATACCTTAATTTAAATAGGTTGTAAATAAATGAAAAAAAAAAAAGAAGAATAAAGTGATAAGATGTCCTCCATAATATTAAATTTTAATATCAAAAAATCATAACTCTTTATCAAACCGTTGGCTGATTGGCTGCAGGTTGCATTAAAATTTTCACTTCCACGGTATGTTTTTATTTTATTTTTAAATCACACGAACCTATCTTGAGATTTAGTTTAATTACACCTAACATCTATTCCTCCTTAGGGGAGATTAGAGTAATTGCAATCAGCTCCCATTTAGAAAATGTGAGTGTAATGATAAATGAATATCAAAGGAGGTCGCTGGTGAGTGTAGCTTTGAAAATAAGAGGAATACCGATTGTAATTAAGACTTAAGTCAAACCTTAACACAGGTTAATTTAATTATTTTTTTAAAATTTAGAACCATATACTTGATTATAACCACAATCAAACTTTAATAAGTTAGTTCCATCAAAAACTAAATTTTAAGTGAAATTATTTAGAGTGAGGTTTTACTTTTTAATAGTTTATCATCATATATAATATTTTGGTACACAGTTTATCATAACACTTTCTTAACTATTGCGTTAGTCCCATTTAAGTTTGATACAGCAATTTCCAATTTGGTCTGATCAATTATTTCGAATTAATGACTTGTTATTTGAGTTAACTATTTATAATAATAATTTAAATTGATTTAATTATGTGCTATAACTGGCTAATGACAAAGAAATGTACCGATATGAATATCAATAATACTTAAAGCAAACTACCAAAAATAATTATATGCCATCAGAACTATTGAGTATTATTATTATTATTATTATTATTATCATTATTATGAGTTCAAAACTAGCAACTGTTATGCTAACCTTCAAAATCAAAAGAGACAATCGAACGTACCTTTGAATACAAAACCGACTTATATAATATCTTCGTTTGTCTTCAATTTTCATTGTTTTTCATTTTTTCTCCTCACATTCCCTTTGACTCCACCCTTTCCGTGTCCCAAAATTAAAAATAACAATAACTTTCTTTACTCTTTGGGCACCGTGTATGAGCGTGTTGTATGGAAACTGGAAAGTATCTGTGGTTCGGCTGTTTAAGGAATCGGAATATATTGACAGCAATACAAGCTTATGAATTAAGATATTCGGCTTTCTTGAGATAAACCAATTCCAATACTACAGGTAAGGGTAAGTGTTTAATATTGGTACTCAAAATGAATACGATACATTGGTTGTTATATAATATCTTGTACGCTATAGACACTCATTATGTGTATGAGTGGTATATGAAGAAGATGATCCTACGAACCTACCTGGTGGTTAAGCCTGGTATATGCAAAGCGATGGTGATTGTGAGTCATTTTGGGTGTTATTGACGAGGGTAGTCATAAAGTCGTTATGGATGATCATTTACGTTGCTTGAATGATGCTGTCTCTTAATGACGTAGGATTCTCAACTTCTGACCTTCTCTGACTTGTCTGTTGGCCCAGAGTGGTCTCAATCTAAAGGGTATTGAGTTGTCAGATCGACCTTCACCCATGCAGTAACACTAAGCAATTATACTTTTGTAATAAATGAAGAAAATATGTCCGAGGGTTTGTTAACAATTTATTTTGTAATAAATGTGTACTGACCGAGAATAAAAGACCGAGAACTCGTCTATACACGGGACCAACCGAGCTTACCCCCACGAATGGGCCTTGGCCCAAACTCCTCCAAAGCCGAGAACATGTCAGCACACCTGACACCCGAGGATAACTACTCGGCCCTTTTCCATGACAGGTCACGCACGAAGATACCTCGGCCCCAAGCTATCCAAATATGACTAATCGGGCCGAATATCTCGCTAGTCATAATATCTCTTCGCATAATCAGGGTCCGGATATCTCTCCGCATAATCAGGACCTGATCCTAATATTTCTCCGCTTATCTCGGAGCTTGATCCTGAGAGATCTCTATAAATAGGGGGCTTACCCCCTTATTCAGAACTACGTTTTGCTTTGATTCCCATTTGGATACGTAGGAGCAGAATCTCAATTCTGTCAAGCACATTCCAAAACACCCCACTAAACCTAGTTCGGTCGAGTATCTCTTATCCGAGGTATTTGGACGGAACATTTGGCACCGTCTGTGGGAATCGAAGCAAATATTTTCCCATACCACAAAAAATGGTTAGGACGAGGAGCGGGAACTGCAGTAGGGAGGAGCCAGCGAATGCCAACAACGGGGATAACGGAGAGCGATCCATAGGCCCAGCAGCAATGGCCGACAATCCCATGGTTCAGGAGCTTCTCGCGCAAATTGCAGCGCTGAGAAGGGAGAACGAAGAGATCCGCCGGCAGAATGTAGCCCGCCGCGAAAGAGAGCAGAGGAAGCGAGGAAAGGTCCGTCTCCTCTCCCCCCAAGAGAGGGAGCGTCGACCACCTGAGAATGAGGGGTCCAGAAACTTGCACAGAGAAGGGGACCCACAACTCCGGGCTTCCCATCATACCAACCGAGCAGAGGAGGAGGGGATTTCCTAGGCGAGCCCCGGAATTTTCACTCCCGGACAAATAGACTTAATGACAGGGCCAGCGTGCGGAAGCCGAGGCATCCCTTCACCAACGCTATCATGGAGGTCCCCCTACCAGCCAACTACAAGCCAATCAGCATTGACAAATATGATCGCACCTCAGACCCCGAGCGCCACTTGGACGCTTTCACCACTCAGATGTACCTCTTCACCGATGACGACGCTGTTATGTGTAAAGTCTTTCCGACCACTCTGAAGGATGCTGCATTGACCTGGTACACCCAGCTACCGCCAGAGTCGGTAGACTCCTTTGATACATTCGTGGCTAAGTTCAGTGCTCAGTTTGCCACGAGCCGGGCCCATCAAAAAACCTCGGCCTCGTTGGTGAACTTCAGGCAAGAAAAGAATGAGTCCCTGCGCGACTTCATGGCCAGATTCAGCAAGGAGGCAGTCCTCATCCGAAATCTCAGTGCCGATGTCGCACTACACACCATCTTGACCGGGTTAAGGCCTGGCCCCTTTGCCAGACACTTGGCTCGAAAGCCACCAACCAGTATGGATGAGTTGAGGAGAAAAGCTGCAGGATTCATCAATATGGAGGAGGTTGAGGAATCTAAGAAAAGGGAGAGAACTGATGATGCTGACAAGCGAGAAGGGAGAGAGAAAAGGAGGGCAGGAGGTGATAGGCCGAAATCCAGAGGCCCGTCCGAGCATTTGCATAGGGGACCAAAGTACGAACATTATACTCCCCTTAACACAAACTGAGCTCGTGTGTTTGAGGAAGCATACAATGCGGAACTTTTGCAGCTCCCTAATCGTGGCCACACCCCCCAGAAAGCTGACCGACAGAAATATTGTCGGTACCACCGTAATTACGGGCACACCACCGAGGAGTGCTGGGTCCTACGAGATAAGATTGAAGAGTTGGTGCAAGCTGGTCATCTCAATAATTTTTTTCGGAGAAACCACAATAATGGGGAGGGGCGTGGCAGAGGCAGAAGGAGAGGAGGTGACCAAAGCCCGAGAAGGGGCGGCGGTCGGCAAAATAGTGAAAGACCAGAGATCAGAGAGGGCCAGAATGAAAGGCGAGAGGAGGATAATGTGGTCCGAGGTGTGATAAACACTATTTCAGGTGGGTTTGCAGGGGGAGGCACAACAAGTTCAGCTCGGAGAAAGCACCTGCGGGCTATTCGGGCTGTCAACTCGGTATCCGGCAAACCCCCGAGGATTTCCCCACCTATTATCTTTTATGACGAAGACTTTGTTGGGGTGGATCCTAATCAAGATGACCCTATGGTAATCACAGTGCAATTGGCTAATTTCTCGGTCAAGAGAACTCTTGTCGACTAGGGGAGCTCGGCAGATATTTTGTACTATTCGACATTCCAGAAGCTCGGGATCCCAGAGAAATCTATTCAGCCATACGACAAGATGGCTCGTCGGCTTTGCTTTGGGAACAGTGGACACCCGAGGATACATTGACCTCCTGACTACTTTTGGGGATGGCAAAGCGTCTAAGACTATCATGGTCAGGTACGTGTTGGTAAACGCAGTAACACCGTACAATATTCTCATCGGAAGACCATCTTTGAACGAGCTAGGAGCTGTGGTCTCTACTCCCCACCTCATGATGAAATTCCCTTCCAACTCGGGAGACATAGTTGCTATCCGGGCGGATCAGAAAATGGCCGGAGCAGTCTTTATGCTGATAGTTTGCGTGTAAGCAAGCTCAAACCTACACCTGCAGAAACACTAGACAGGAGAAAAGACAAGTCTGTAAATTCTGTCAGCTCTGTTGAACTAGACCCGAGAATTGACATGCAAGAACAACGGCCACAACCCATTGAGGAGTCGGAGAAGTTCCAGCTTGGATCACAGCCCGATCAGTGCACTAAGCTACAGTTGATGTATATAGTCAGGTGATGTACTCTTTTTCCTACCTCGGTATTTTGTCCCAAAAAGGGTTTTGACCGAGGAGGTTTTAACGAGGCACACCGCAGACTCCATCCAATAAAAGAATTTATTATGAATATTGTTTTATATTCTCTTATTTTGCCGATGTATTTATTCTGCAGGCATCTTATTCTGGTGGCCGAGTACGAGCCAATCAAATTTTTAAAGGCCAAGTTTGAGCCTGGTGGCCGAGTACGAGCCAATCAAATTTCAAGTTTGAGCCTGGTGGCCGAGTTCGAGCCATTCAAATTTTTAAAAGGCCAAGTTTGAGCCTGGTGGCCGAGTACGAGCCAATCAAATTTTTGAAGGCCAAGTTTGAGCCTGGTGACCGAGTACGAGTCAATCAAATTTTTGAAGGCCAAGTTTGAGCCTGGTGGCCGAGTTCGAGCCATTCAAATTTTTAAAAGGCCAAGTTTGAGCCTGGTGGCCGAGTACGAGCCAATCAAATTCCTCCTGACCGAATTCGAGCTATTGAGTGATTAAGGCCAAGTTTGAGCCTGGTGGCCGAGTTCGAGCCATTCAAATTTTTAAGGCCAAGTTTGAGCCTGGTGGCCGAGTACGAGCCATTAAATTTCTAAGGCCAAGTTTGAGCCTGGTGGCCGAGTACGAGCCATTAAATTTTTAAACGCCAAGTTTGAGCCTGGTGGCCGAGTTCGAGCCATTAAATTTTTAAAGGCCAAGTTTGAGCCTGGTGGCCGAGTACGAGCCATTAAATTTCTAAGGCCAAGTTTGAGCCTGGTGGCCGAGTTCGAGCCAATCAATTTGTTACAAGCCGAGTTCAAATAGTCAAAGTTCGAATTTAAAGGCCGAGTACGAGCCATTATTTTATTAAGAAAACCGAGTACAACGCGTAAAGCAAAAATAAAGCCAAGTTTGACTCTTGAAAAGTACAAACAAGTGAAGACATTAAGGGAACCGAGCGCAAAGCCGAAATTGAAAATAAGGGCCGCTCGGCAAAACTGTAGCAAGTCCAGTCGGCCCCCAATCCCCTCGACCCAACGTCATGACCCTCTCTTAAGGGAGGCTGTAGTCACTTCCCCTTGAGAAAGCTGGACGATAAGGTGCTCGGCCCGCTCCGGGAGCAGACGGACTCTACCCCTTTCTCGACGCCCGAAGACTGCCATTCTCCCAGTTAACATCCTTCTTGGAGGACTGAATTGTGAAAGGAATTCTGGATCCCATCTCCCACTTACATCCTTTTTGGTAGCTATTGAGCTCAAAAAAGGATGTTAACTGTGAGATAGGAACGTAAACCCCTGGAGGCATTGGGGAAGTATTCGGGGCGAAGATTACTCGGGTCACAGAAGAACGAGCTTGGTAGATCAAGAGGATGAAGAATGAAGAAGGGAAGCAAATGAGCAGTCCTATTTATAAGGAGAAAAGGACGGTGAAAGGAGTAATGGCGCGCGGGGAATAGACGAATGGAAAGAACGAATATTCATTGGAAAATGACACATCGAAAAGCATAAATCTTGGAACTCTACAAGAAGCAGTAAATACGCGAGTTTTCCAAAGCGTATAATGCGTGAACGCATGCGTAAGGCGTGAAACATGTGTTTCATCACCGTCCATTTTTAACATAGACGGTTGCTTACCTCGGTCCTAACCGAGGATTTGCTTAAATGGGCCAAACACAAGTGTATCTCGGCCAAACAAGAGGCTACAAGGAAGAAGGAAAGACAGCAAAATCGTAACAGTTTTCATTAAATAAAGCCAAATTACAGGGGTACAAGCCCAGTACAGGGGATAAAGAAAAACAAAAAAGCTAAGTTACTCCCCCCTATGACTCCCCTCGGCCTCAAGGTGACCCTCGGGAGAATCCCCCACCACGTCTACCTCTTCTTCCTCCTCAGGAATGATGGGGACAAGTTCCCCATTCACCACCTCCTTATTTACATCGGCTCCCGAAAGATCAACGCCAGGGGCCAAAACCTCAACTTGGGCAATGGCCTTGTCAAAACCTTTTCGATGCTCGATGATAATACAGCTGGTGGCCTCTTTCACATCCTCCTCGAGCAGCATCTTGGCCTGGGTCTCAGCCTCCAGGGCAGCCTTAAGTCGCTCAATCTCAGCCTGAGCCTCTTTGAGCTTTTCCTCGGCACGAGCCTTGTCCTCTTCAACCCGAGCTTTGCCTTCCTCAGCCGATTTTGCCCGGGAATCCAGCTCGGAGTTCCGAGTATTAATCTCGGCAAGGGTGGCAGTCAGGCGTTCATTGCCGCGGGCCAGCTCCTCGCGTTCAGAGGAAATCCGGGAGATCCCCCTTGACCTCTCAATTGCAAAGCAAATTCAGATTCCAACTGTTGGGACTTCCTCTCGGTCTCTGTTAACTCTCGGCTACGAAACGAGCCGGGCTGCGGCACTGAAGGCGAGAGGCCCGAGAGGGCCTCCATGCTAGATCGGGCCCCCTGCCGCTTAATTAGGCGAAGATCGACGGGCTTCAAGAAGTTTGAGTCGAAAGAAGGGAAGGGGTTGAAGTCTTCACCCCGGAGAGATGAAGTCCCCGCCTTGAGAAGTATTGTACCATTTTAGCTCGGTGGGGCGGGAGGTGGTTGTTCTCGCCCTGCGGTTCCAGTCTCCTGGGTAGTTGGGTGTGGGGAACTTGGGCGAGGACGGGGAGAATCTTCGGTGTCAGCTACAACCTCCACCCTCTTCCTCTTCTGAGGGGCCGATGATGAAGCCCCCTTCGCAGAGGTCTTGGCCGGAGGAGGTCTTTTCTTCTTCTCGGTTGAGGAGGGCCCCGACCTCTTTTCGCGAGCAGCCTTTACCAGCTTGGAGAAGTCAAATTTTCCCATAATGACTGCCAAAAAGAAAGAGTTGTTAGTACAGCAACGCATGCAGAAAATAGATAAAAAACTAAAAAGCCGAGCACTTACTTTTAAGGTCGGTCCTTGGGGTGGAGGAGAAGGGGAGTTTCAGGAGACGTCCGCAAGGGAGAGGCCGAGGAAGTTTCTCTAGGGTGTCTATATCCCTTTTCTCCTCGGCAGGAAGGGACTCATATTCGAAACCGACGAATTTAGTGGGAGATGATTGCCAATACAAGGGGAACTTAGCACACCCATCCTCATCAAAGAAGTAAGAACGGTGAGAATCTGAGGGACGAACTCGGAAGAAACAACCTTAAAGTCCTTGTACGAAGATTTAAACAAACTGATCAACCCCCTTCGGTTTAGACCGTTGAGGGAGATCCACCCGATTTTCTCGCCAAACCTTGTTTGATAAAAATACAAAAATTTGGGAGTAGTAGGCTCCATCCCGATGTATGCACACAAAACTTGAAAGGCTTTCATAAAAGCCCAACTATTGGGGTGAAGCTGAGTGGGCGCGACATTCATAGTCCTCAGAACGTCACACTCGAAATCGGTAAAAGGAAGGGAGACACGCAGGTGAGAGACAAGTGCTTTGTACATATACGTAAAAGGAGGCTCGGAAGGACGAGCCCGGAGGAAAACATACTCGGTATCCGAGCATGGAGAACAGATGAACTCGGACTCGTCCCCGAGAGGCCGAAATGGCAATCTGGGACCGAAGGTCAGCGATCGAGTCCAAAGCAAGGTTTTGAAAACCGGACGGACCGGCCCGACCCAAGTCCGGCAGGAACCGGGACCTTGGCCGGTCCGGTTCACAAGAAAAACCGCCTAGCATCGAATCGGTGGAAAACCGAAAACCGGTTCAAAACCCGTAAACCGGTCATAACCGGTAGTGAATCGCCGTGAACCTAGGTCGAACCTGGTTTCTTAGAAAAAAAATAAAAAATTAGTATAAAAGGATTTGGGACATCCTAGCCAAAACCCAATTCTTTTGTTTTCTAACATATGTGGGCTAGTTGTAGATTTTGGGTTGGTTTTCCTATATGAAGATGATTTTAACATATATTTTTATATTTATTTAGTTTAATTTCAAAATAAAAAAAATTGTGCTTAATAATTTTAGTTGTTATGTTGTTTTTTTTTGTTTAATATTGTTACAAATATTATATTAAAAATTAAAATAATATTATTTAATTATAACCGGTTCAACCACGGTTCAACCTCGGTTGGACCATTGAACCTCGAACCGCTGCCTTCACCGGTTCGATGGCCGGTCCGGTTTTGTAAACCTTGGTCCAAAGTCTAATAGCTAGAAAGGTAAGCGCCAACTTCGCCCTTGACCCAAGTGTACCCGGGGAGGGTAATATCTGGAACGGGATCTTTTGGAACCCGCTGGCGTCGTTTGCGCGTGATGGGTTGGGAGATTTGTGGGGAAGAAGAACCAGACCCGGAAAAAGACGACCCAGAGGAGGACGACCCCACCGGACCGACGTTCGGCCCTTGGGGAGAAATAGGAGAGGCGGAAAGAGAGCCCCCAATGGGGGAAACCTCCCGTTCCACCAGAGGAGAGGTGTTTGATTCGGTGGAATCAGACGAACTCATGACCGGAATTCAAAGATAAACTTTAAAAGAAGGAAGGAGGCTGGACGTACCTGGAGAGTGTGAGGCAGAAAGATAAGATAGTCACAGAGGCTGGAAAGACAACGCTAAAGAGTGAAGGGAAGTAGGTTGAGAAGGGGAAGACTTGGGGATATTTATAACTGTTGCGGGTGAGGGCGCGATCAACGGCCCACGACCCGTCCAACCCAAAGGGCGCAACTTTTGATTTTCCCCCCATTAAATGGGCGCGGAACTCTAGGGTTTCCTGCCCGGCGTGCCTGAAAGTATTAGGGAATGACTGCTTTCTCTGACGGAGAGAGAAGACTTGATTGAAATGACAGCTGGGAATGCGGATACCTGCATAGCCGAAGAATAAGCTCGGTTTCATACTTATCAGCTCTTTCGCTTATTTAAGCTCGGAGCTCGGGGGGCTTGTGTACTGGCCGAGAATAAAAGACCGAGAACTCGTCTATACACGGGACCAATCGAGCTTACCCCCACGAATGGGCTTTGGCCCAAACTTCTCCAAAGCCGAGAACATGTCATCACACCTGACACCCGAGGATAACTACTCGGCCCTTTTCCATGACAGGCCACGCACGAAGATACCTCGGCCCCAAGCTATCCAGCCGCAGCTAACTGGACCGAATATCTCGCTAGTCATAATATCTCTCCACATAATCAGGGTCCGGATATCTCTCCGCATAATCAGGACCTGATCCTAATATTTCTCCGCTTATCTCGGAGCTTGATCTTGAGAGATCTCTATAAATAGGGGGCTTACCCCCTCATTCAGAACTACGTTTTGCTTTGATTCCCATTTGGATACGTAGGAGCAGAATCTCAATTCTGTCAAGCACATTCCAAAACACCCCACTAAACTTAGTTCGGCCGAGTATCTCTCATCCGAGGTATTTGGACGGAACAAAATGATTTGTTTAATATTAACAAATTATATACATGTATGTACAAGTACACATTTAAATTTATTGATCTTTTTAAGACGAGTTATTCGATGGGTTGCTGTATAATGTAATCAAATTACATAGAAAGTTGGTATACTAAGTTACTAACAAGTTATATTATATTTGTAAAAAAAAAAAAAGTTATATTATACACAAACATAGTATAGACAGTAAAATTAGTTAACATATATATCGTTGCTTGGCTAAACGTTGGGTTCTAGTTCATACCAGCACCATTGCTAGCTTACTGCTATAATGTTACAGTTAAAACTACTGCGTTACATTACATTTTCCTCTATTGCGTACTTAAAATCAGATATATGTTCACATAAATCAGATATATGCCTGATATATATGTTCGCTAGTTTTATTCCCGGTAATGTTTTATGTTCGGAAATATTTTTTTAAAATTTGTATGAAACATAAGAAATTTTTATTCCTTACAGTATTCCCGAAAATACTTTTTTAAAACTTGAATTAACCATTACCTAAATGAACTTAATATTGATCCCGAAGAAGGAAAAAAGAAAAGAAAAAGGAACTCAATAGATGATTGGCATAAAAACATAGATTATATACCTGGTTGATTAAGACAACCTACCTATAGTATGTCATTTTCTGTAAAGTATCACTTGATGAAATCACATGAGCAACCTATCATTATGCATCACCATTCATTCGTTATCAACAATTTAACATATGAGCGCGCACACACTCACACAAAATATTAACATATGCTCGAAAAAAAAAATGAATAATCCAAAAAGGTGAAAAAACGCTATAACGAATTAACGATAATTGTGAAATTTCAGCGCAGAATGAGACGCCTCTAGAGTCAAATATATTGAAAATCAAACACCCCAAAGTAGAACACATGTTTACGTTCATACTAATTCTTTTATTCGAAATATTAAATTTGCCGGCACTGACCTTATGCAGCGATGACCTCTTCAAAGTCGAAACGCATCAAAACCTTCATTAACATCTTCAACATTCCCCATTTTAATTCCAACCCATGCATTTGCTTTTGCACGATCATCATCATCATCATCATCATTCTTCTCATCTTACCTTATAGTTTCAAATTCAATCAACCAAAAACGTGATTCAGCCTTAGGTTACAGAACAGCTCCATGATCATCTTCATTTTGTTCATCGTAGTTCTTATTTTCCTAATCCTTTATTTCTTCCGCAAAACCTCTGCACTACAAATCCTCCACACATGGTGGCTCTCCTTCGAAAATCGCCTCCACGTCTATCAATCCTTCAAGGTCCCACTCTACAACCACCATTTCCAGGAAAATCAACTTTACCGGAAAATTCTAACCTACCTCGATTCTCTCCCTTCCGTCCAAGACTCCGATTTCACAAACCTATTCTCCGGTAACAATCCTTCTGATATCTTCCTCCACCTCGACGCAAATCAAACCATCGACGACACCTTCCTCGGCGCCAAGCTCCAATGGACAAAGCACGCTGCTGCCGGCGGAGGCAACTCCGACTCCGCCGCGCTCGTGCTCCGGATCAAGAAGAAAGACAAGCGCAGGATTTTCCGGCAGTACTTCCAGCACGTCCTCTCAGTAACCGACGAGATCGAACAGCGCCGCAAAGAGATCAAGCTGTACCTAAACTCCGGCGCCGGTGAGAACTCGCGGTGGCGACCGGTGTCGTTCAGCCACCCTGCGAGCTTCGAAACGGTGGCGATGGACGCGGAGCTGAAGAACAAGGTGAAATCAGATCTCGAACAGTTCCTGAAGTCGAAGCAGTACTACCACCGGTTAGGCCGCGTTTGGAAGCGAAGCTATCTCCTCTACGGTGCGTCCGGTACCGGGAAATCGAGTTTCATCGCGGCAATGGCGAAGTTCCTCTGCTACGACGTGTACGATATCGATGTCTCGAAAGTAACGGACGGTTCCGATTGGAAGACGCTGTTGATGCAAACGACGAGCAAGTCAATGATCGTGATCGAAGACCTCGATAGGTTGTTGTCATCGACGAAATCAACGGGTGGTGCTAACGTGAGCCTGTCGAGCGTGTTGAACTTCATGGACGGCGTCGTTTCGTGCGTTGGAGAAGAGCGCGTGATGGTGTTCACGATGAACGGCTGTAAGGAAGAGGTGGATGAAGCGGTTTTGAGGCCTGGGAGGGTTGATGTTCACATACACTTCCCCTTATGTGATTTCTCCACCTTCAAGATTTTAGCCAGTAGTTACTTGGGCTTGAAGGAGCACAAGCTTTTCCCTCAGGTTGAAGAGGTTTTTTCTCAGACCGGGCCCCGGCTTAGCCCGGCTGAAGTTGGGGAGATTATGATATCGAACCGGAACTCGCCAACCCGGGCCTTGAAAACCGTCATCACTGCTTTGCAGGCGCAATCCAACGGAGGTGATGCTGCTAAGAGGTCGAATGATAACGGGTCGGGTCGGGGTACCGAAGAAGGCAGTGAATCCGGTGCGGTGATATGTAGGGAGAGTATTCATACGGTGAGGGAGTTCCGGAAGTTGTATGGACTTTTCCGTTTGGGAAGTAGGAGGAAGGAGGAGCCCAATTATTCCGGGCCCATAGAGAAAGAGCAACAACGGATCGAGGCTCGGGTCGCGTAATGGTCGTGATGTTTTTTTCTTTAGAAAAAATTTGTAAATTTCTCATTTTCTTGGCACTAACAATTATACCTGCAGTTTTTTTTTTCCCCTTCAGTTAGCAATCTTATTGTTGTATTTTTAATATAAATTCTTATTGTTGTTTGTATCACACAAAATAATGATCTGGCATAAACGCCAGAGGAAGAACATTTCATATTGTTGTTTTTTTCTTTTCCATTTTCTGAGCCAATTATTATTTTTTGATATATTTCTGAAGTAATTATACGGCAGTATGTACAATACAGCTATGGTGGTCAGGGTACAAGGAAAAAGTTTTAATGGGTTGATTTTTTTTTTTCCTTTCAACTTTAAGGTTTATAAAATCGGACCGGCTAGTCCGACCGGTTTAATCGGGACCCGAACTCAGGCCAGTTCGATTGGCTCCCAAAACCGGTTTTACTTGAAATGGGTTTTAGAATCGTCGACAAAACCGGTCATAATCGATTGTGGATCGGCCTGAATAGGTTAAAAAAAAATTAGTTGGGTCATCCTAACCAAAACCTATTTTTTTTGTTTTCTAACATATGTGGGCTGGTTGTAGATTTTGGGTTGACTTTCCCTATGAAGATGATTTTAACATATATCTTTACATTTATTTAGTTTAATTTCAAAATAAAAAAATTGTGCTTAATAATTTTAGTTGTTATGTGGTTTTTTTATTTGATATTGTTACAAATATTATATTAAAAATTAAAATAATATTATTTAACTATAACCGATTCAACCATGATTCAACCTCGATCGGATCATTGAACCTTGAACCGTTATCTTCATCGATTCGATGGCCGATCCGGTTTTGTTAAACTGAGTTTTAATACGTTGATAAGAGTCTGTATTCTATGCCTCACATTATTCTTTAAATTTATTCTTTGGGTCAACATTCTTGTTCTTATTTGCTATTTAATTTGGGTCAACATTCGTTTTGAAATAATGAGAGAACAAAATAAGGACCTAGGAATCATTGACTGGCTAACGGGGACTATTCCATTGGAGGCCATGGAATTTGGGATGTGCCCTGCAACCTGTGTTAATTTGTGACCTATGGAGATTAAAAGCAAAAATGAATTCTTTGTGCCACAAAAGTAGAAAGAAAGAATTGATTGTTATTCTATACACAGATTTAGACGAGGGTTAGATATGGGTCAATTCCTAGTGTGTGTTTGGATGAGCGTTTGACAAACGTGATTTTAGAAAGAATTGATTTTGTAAAATTGATTTTGTTAAAAGTGAGTTCAATGTGAAGTGATTTATGCTTGGATGCCTTCATGATAAAAGTGATTCTTATCAATTCTTGTTGTTTGGATAATTTGGATCAAAATTGTTTTTGGATATGTAATTACCAAAATGGGTTTTAATATATATATATATATATATATATATATATATATATATATATATATATTATTTTAATTTGTGTTAAATTATGAAACTAAAAAAATGCATACCATAATAAAACTTAAATTTTGACGAAAGTATTATAAATTTTCAATTATATATATATACATATTCTGCACCAATTTATATATATTATATATATATATATATTATTATATATATATATATATATATATTTTAAGTAATCTAAAGTTTAATAATATTTTTACTACTGGATAAATGATACGGATATATTTTATATGGTTGATTAAAATATATGCTTTGTTATTATTGAATCAAACAAAAATATGTACTTCATTGTTATAATCAAACTAAAACTGTAAGAAAAATCTATGAACCAAATTAAACTCACAATAATTTTTTTTATTATGTAAGCAGACACACAATTGGGTTTCCTTTTTAGTGGGTGGTTGCCCTTTATTGTGTTTGAGACAAGTAAGTGGACACTTATCTAACAGAATCAATTTTCATTTGATGTGAAAGCTACAAAATGGAGTTTCAATACATACGTGATTATGGGGCTAGAAAGTGATTCTAACTTACAAGCCAAACATCACGAAAATTTGGTCAAATCATGTTTGCTGTGGTCAAACGCACGTTCAAGAGTACACACCTCTAAAAGCAATAAACAAAAGAGTTGGGACGCGTTTAAGATGAAGCAGCCAGTCTCGTAGCTCTAATGGTTTGCCCATCTTCATCCTACTAGCTGGCAACAGCGTGCAGCTCAGGGAGTTTGTTCTCTATTCAATCCAACCAATTTATCCAAATCCAATCGTTAGTTCATCAATTTGGTGGCCCAGACTTGAAATTTTTTATGCTAACAGTAACCAAATGAGATAAAAGAAAAGATATTAAGATATCAAAGATATTCCCGCACCCTAATTTTTTAGGCACAAAACAAAATCCAACACCATGTACTGTTTTCTAACAATTAGATATCATTATATTACCCAACCCAACTAGTAACATGTGTCATAGAACAATTTACATTAGAAAATCATATAGGTCGTTTGCTCAATTGTCAGGCCAGATAAAAAAATAAATAAAAAAAATCTTACAAGACAATAATTAGACTTATTAGAGCCTACGTTTGAGCATAAAAAAATATTATTGGTCCAAAGTCAAAGCGTATCAACGACTTGAATCCCCCAAAAGAATTTTTCCTAATCACTATTCTCAATTTAAAAATATATATAATTATATACTAATTTTCCTTAAGATTTGGCTTAATTACCTAAAAGCCATAGTTACTTTTTTTTAGGGCAGGTCAGCATAATCTCAATTACGTATATGTTAAGAAAGGCAAGTATAATAATAAAATCTAAAAAAGTGAATATAAGTTTAAAAACAGAAGAAATAAATTAAATATAATTAATCTAAATCTCAGCAATTGAATATGATTTCTCCTTGTTGAATACAACTTGGACTTTAGTAAAAAGTAAAAACCATCCATGATGAGCTCAGACCTCATGGTCCTCAGCCTGAACCAAGAAAAGAAAAAGTCCTATGAGTGAACAAAAATGGGGCCCATCCAACAATTAAGAAAATGGGCAGGCACACGGCCCACATCACTCCTGTCTGGGTCAACGGCAGAGACATTCATAACAGAAGAAAAAGGTCAAAAAATGGTCAAACTCGAGGGGTGCGGAAGCTTGAGGCACAACCGCAAAACGCAACGCAACACAAGTTTGAGGTCCTCACTTTTTTGTTTTTAATTTTTTGGGTTAATTTTGTTTTCATGTTTTAAAACACAAGAAATGAGAAATCTTTGTTTTGTTCTGTTATAGGTTTTGGAAACACTTGATGCAGTGGTGGATGTTGGAGGCGTTTTTGACCCACTTCAAGACCGTTATGATCATCACCAAAAGGGTTTTCAGCAAGTGTTTGGTTTTGGATTTTCCACTAAGCTCAGTAGTGCTGGCCTTGTCTACAAAGTGTTTGGTTTCTCATGTATCCAGTGTACAGTCATTTTAGTTTTTGACAAAAAGCCAGCATGAAGCTGGTCATGAGAAGGAATCGTTTTTAAATGCTTTTTGTATTACGGAATGTGAACTATTATGCAAAATCATGGTTACCAGCGCGATCAATTGTTATGGAGTGTCTTGCAGCAAGAGAAACTCTTGATTCTAGTGGAGAAATCATAAAGCTAAACCGATCTTGTCCTGTAAGCACATAGAGCATTTCATTATCATCAAACAGTTTTTAAATAATTGTTATAAGAGTTTTCTCTTTATACCAATGGATGGGCAAATTGCAATCTTTTCTGTGGAAAATGGTATTTGGTATTGAAGATCGTTGCAACTGTTAACTTAAACCTTTTCTACTTTGCTGCAGTGGAACTTCACATACATGAGCTTGAGGAGAAAATGAAAATCAACCCATCTATCAAATATGTTCTTTACCCGGTATGTATGTTTTATATTGAATTAGTTGATGAATCTTTAGGATTGATGATTAAATATAAGAGACTAAGGGGTTAAAAAGCTTGTGTACTATCACTGTCATTGTCAATCTACCCCACTACCCTGTGCAGTTGTTTAGCTATCTTCCAAAGTTGTATTCACTTCTGCAACTGGACCATTATATCCAGGGTGACTTGCAAATTTGTCATGTAAAAAATGTTTAATATTCTTACCAATTAATTCTTTGTTTTCCAATTCAATTATAAATGGCTATTTGTTCTATTAATTTATATAGTAGATCATTGATGCTTGTAGGATGGTAGGAGTGAGAATTGGCGCCTGCAAGCAGTGGCAATTTCACCTACTAGATTTGAAAGCAGAAAACCATTACCATATAATTGGAGGGGTTTGGAAAATGACAATCTCTCTGAGGTTGCTGGAATCCAGGGTTGTACTTTTGTGAACACGAGTGGTTATTGGAGGAAATCTCTAGCTATGGCAAGAGCATCTTTAAAGGCTTAGGAAGTGGCAGGTACTTTAACCGAATACCTTTTTCCCCCGAGCATTTGGGGTGAAAAGGTTTCTGTGGACTACTTAAGGAAACGAAAGCAATAGAACCAGAAAGCAGTATGCTTCAGTGATTCAGAAGCATAGTGTATGCGTGTATCACTTTGCTGATAGGTGGACCCTTTCCAGTGTAAGCCAGGGATGCAAACTTTGAAGAATATAACCTGACATTTTTGTTATCAATTCTTGCATATTAAATTTCCTCACTAGTTCAGTGATGACAGGCAATTCAATTCATTGGTTCTATTCTTTACATGCATTTGTCAGCATTCTCATTATGGTCAAAACTAGCTCTAGGCTTCATGCAAGTGCATTTTTAGCACCATCTTCACTCCTCGGAAACACTTGGCAATTCCTCTTTAAACCATGTATAAAGTCCGCCTTCTAGATGGAAGACGTTGTTGAAACCATTGAGAACCAGCAAATAAGCTGCTATGAGAGATCTGTGGAAGTATCAAAATGTTACCATTAGAGCAGCAGGTCAAGGTTTGAGGAGGTAATAGTATTTTTTTCATAATGACATGAAAAGTGATATGCAACAGAGTACAGCCGCAAGAAATAATAGTTATACATTCCACTGATTTGCACCCTCCCCCTAGTGAGTAGATCGGGGGTATACTTGGTATCTAATGATGATAACGCCACATCCTTTTCTCTGATCTTTCTTCCATGCAATCCAAGTTATTAATTGCAACTTACCTTCTGTATTTTAGTGGATAAAGAACTAATTTGGATTTGAGAGCTAATTACTAATTGTGGGTGGATTTGACTGACTTCCTAAGTTCCTATCAACCATTTATTATTGCTCCCTGAAGCAATATCACTGAGCCACTGAGCTTGTTGTGATTATCTTCGACGATTATTGTATATATACCTAATTTAACTATAAAATTTATAATTTAATATATACCGATTCATCCGGTTCAACCAGTGATCCATTGACCCGATACCTTGATTGAGTCGATGACCGATCCGGTTTTAATAACATTGCATTTACCTATCCTCTAAAATCTAATGTCTCTGAATCTGAGGTTGGGTGCAAACACACCACCAAGGTTTGCCTCAGAAGTGACATACTTATATTTGCATACAATAGTATATATGTGAAATTCTGAGAGCAAAACTGAAGGTCCGGAGGGTGACATAAGAAGGCACAGGAAAAATATAAGAGAAAATTTAATACCTTGATTGTTGACCTTCTGGCAGATTTTGTGTCGGTTTCATTGTCCCCCCTGATGAGCAAGCTACTATTATCTTTGCATTTTTATCTAGTTTTGCTTCAACAGCTGCCAGCATGATCAAATATTTAATTTCAGAAAATAAGAAATGCATGAATTCAAGAAATGCTTAATGAGGCAAATTTATCATACACTGGATGAATTCAGGGTTCTCTTCTGTGCCAGCAAAAATGCCAAAAAATGCAAATGCAGCACGTCTGGCAATGTCCCATGCTGTCCACTCTTTTATAAGCCTATATATTTGCACATTAATAGCATCTGGAGGATGAGCCTGCATTAATAGCCAAACCCATCAGTTTTGTTGCCCCCTTTTTCCTTTTACCCTTTGTACCCCATATATAAGGACTGTTGGAATTAGAAGCATCAAAGATACACAGAAAAATCCAACATGAATGTCCCACGATTCTAAATCTTGTTAACTAACCTCTTTGAACTCTGCTTCAGGCCTTACATCGAGAATCACAAAATTATTTTCTTTCTGAAGGCGCAGAGCTTCCTTTGCTTCCACACTTCTTACCTACAATATCGTATCATACAACCTTTAAATATTTGTTCTGTGTATGATATAAACATGACATCACATTCCCTTAAATTTTACACAAAGACTTGGGGGGACCTTTGAAAGATCTTGTAAAGAGATTAACTTCACTTATGAAAATAGCCTATGAAAATAAACATACAAAAATAGCTTATGAAAATAGTTTATTACCTTCTACCTAGCTCTTTTTAGCTTATGTGCCACCATATTCTTGTTTCTATCATTTTACGATCTCTCCCACTCTTATCACTTTTCAGATCATAGCTGTGTTTGTGTATTCACATTTTATACTATGATTCTAAATTTGAAGTGGAATTTCATGTGCTTCAGAAGACATTTCCAAGCTTTTTATTTTTTTATAGGCAAATATTAGATTGTTAGTATTTGTTATGTTAGTAAGGGGAGTTCAACCCATGACCTCCATCTTATCACTTTAAACCCTATCTCCCTCCCCCAAACCACCAAACCACCTTATAACTCCCTATTTTCAAGCTTGTGTTACTTTAATGTTTTGCAAGGTTTGCATAATCATGAAATTTTTCTTTGTGCTCACTTTAATCTGAAATGCTAAAGATGCAAGTGTGCTTACTGCTTATTTGTGTATTTGGGAGAGTATGTATGACACAGATAGATATGGAGCCTTACCTTTTTTGCCACCAGATATTCTCGCTTAACCTTCCAATCTTCTTCAGCTAATACAAAGAAAAAATGAAAAAGGAGCAGCTTATTAAGGTTCTATGATATATCTTCAAAGTGGTATGAAAAAACAGAACAAGTACCTGGTGATTTTGCTGGTTTTGTAGCTGCACTCTGGATTTTTAGTCCCCTTGCAATATTCTGGGGATGTAATCTTTGACCCCTGGATTTGTGTGATCTTACTCTCACCCAGCATGAACTATGATCACGGGTACCTTCTGAAGAAGGCACCATTAGTTGTAGAGATGATGTTGATGAGTAATGTAGAGCAATTGATGCAAAAACTGCCATGCTTTTGAAGCTTTCAAATTTCAACAAGAAAAATCAGATATGAGATTGCAAAACTTTTCTAGCTAATGATCAATAGTTGAAATGCTTGGGATCAGCCCAGCTACATGCTTAAGGGTCGTTTGTGGGGGAATGAGTATCTGGCTATATGCCCATTTGGATATTTATGACACAGAATCCGAGCTTGTGGTCTATATTTAAGGAGTCCTTCACTATTTGGATATCCATCCTTGTCACCCTTTGTCTTTTTTCTTCTCTCTTTTCTTATCTCACTTAATAGTATTGGGATCAGTTGGATATTTTATTTTTCCAAAAGTAGTGTCTTTCGACATAAGCTTTTTCTTCTTTGGAACATTGACATAAGCATTTTAATTTGGTGAAAAGTATGTTAAGTTTTACTATAACATTGGTACTTTATTGTGATAATATATTAACTGTACGCACATGATATATATTCCTTTCCAGTAACCAAATTATTCTTAATGAAGCTGAAAGTTTCAAGTTTAGAAAAATTGCATTTTTGTAAAATTAAATTAAAAATCAAATTCGGAGGCTCGTGATACAAATAAATCTTGCTTTGAGACCTAAAGTTGACTGTTTGTTTTATTTTCAGTTTCGTGTTTTAAGTTGTTTTCATTATTTACTGTATAAATCTTTGAAAACATAAAATATAATGAGAATAATATGGTTTTTTTGTAATTATTAATGAAAACAGAAAAGTGGAAACCAAACAGTTTTTATTTTTGCCTCTCCCTCTTCCCTTTTTTATTTCTACCATTTACTTGTTTTGACCTTATTAAAATCATAAGATAAAATATGTGTTTTCGTTGCCCTTTCCCCACGACGATTGTCTCTGAAGAGTGCGATTGCATAGTCATGATAGCTCTAGCATTGAAGGTCACACACAGTCATAGAAGCTCTAGCATTGAAGGTCACACGGTCACAAATCAAACCTAAAGATTGCTTGTGGTGATGGTTCTACAACAAAGAAGAAATGACAAAGGTAATGTGCAATCCTCCGAGGCGTGTGTGTAGACTACATAGGCTTTAGGTTTGATTCTCCAATCTCTATCTAGTCTAGTCTGGATGTAATAGGGTGTGTTCCGGTCCGGCCCAAAATGGTTCAAGACCAGAACGTAAAAAGATGTGGTGTGTACAAAAAAGGCTTTTGGTGGTATTTGGACTTCGTCTTGATGCTTCGAGTTTGGGCACCGTTAAGTGTAGTTTTAGTGCAACAAGTTTTTTTATTTTGCCCTTAATTGCTCCATTTATGTTTCCAAGAGGTTACGACCAACCGATTTTAAAATTTATACTTGGGTACCAGGGAAAATAATTTTTTTCTAAGGCTCAAAATGGGCAACTAATGGACATGACAAAATAATACATCTGAAGGCCAGAAAAAATACCTAAAATTACCTCAATCATATTCCAACATGCATGCAAATCAAATTCGCCTTGAAATGGTCACAAAACAAGTTCAAGAATGCACAAACTTGGGGAACATCACTCAAGCAAAGAGAGGGGCGAATATTCATGATTTAGCAAATACCCCTATAACGGTTCAAGTCTCACATTTAGTAGTTCAATTCAATGAAAAACAATCAAACAAGGAACCTCGCTAATTTTCAGCTTTCAAATGATAATCTCAATTCAATTTTTAGTCACATGTCTGTCAAAGCAATGAAAAAATTTAAATTGGGTCCCCTAGTGATATCGATCTCTAATTTCTACAAAAATGTGGCACAGAATTATCACCCAAAAACGTAATGCAATTCATCTCAACTAGCTAAGTGCATATGACAAATAAGTTAAGTGAAAACACGTGCACCTAGTGACTAAAGTTAGATACCCCCTCCCCACACTTAAAACCAAGCATTGTCCACAATGCTACAAATAAAGCATAAAAGTAACTGGGAAAGAGAGTAAAGATGACTTCCCTGAGGCAGCTTGCAGTTTGAGCTCCTTTGCTAAAAGAGAATAAAAAAAAGAAAAATAAAATAAACCAAAATAAAAAAACTAAATTGAAAACACCACATGTTGCCTTCTGTGAAGTGCTTGTTTAACGTTTTGAGCCTGACGGTACCTCAAAAGTGATTAATCAGGGGGCTCTCCAAGTGCAAAATTTTCCTTTAAGGCATTGTCCCTTCTCAATTTTCTAACCATGTGGTTCAAGTGGTTTTTCCGTTTTCCATGTGGTGGATGGGCTTCAAAAGATGATGTAACTTTTGCTTCCTCACAACTTACCAATATACTAGGATTCTGCAATGCAAGAATTTTTTCCATAAGGCCCTATATCCTTGGATCACCAAAATTGTTAGAAACAACCACATAATTAATAAAATAGGAAGAAACAAAAGGAGAGGGGTATTTGGTAGAATTTAAAACCTTTAAAACGTCATCTTCCTTACCACATCTTAAAGTTACCTTTCCCTTGTGAATCTCAATTACAACATCACCAATGGCTAAAAGAGTCTACCCCAAAATAATTGAGACTTCTTCCTTTTTCTTCATGTCTGGAACTACAAGGTTTTTCTTATTTTCCTCATAAATGCTCCCATCAGTGAGAGCTTCATCCCTCTCGATGGAAACCTATGCCTTATGCTTGAACTCTTCGTTCAACTCTTTACCACCCCTAAAAGTGATAACTTGAGCCTCTACCTCTAGATTTGACTCAGCTTGAGTGGGCAGTGATTCTTGGACTTGTTGAGATATTAACGTAACAAGGATAGAGATTTGAGTCTCCAAAGCCATGAATCCGTTATCAGTCCACTCCATGACTTTAGCCAAGGTCTCCTCAAGTTCTGGCTCTTGCTCCTCTGATTCTGGCCACTGATTTTGCAAGTAAGGTAGCTCATAGACATTATCCCAATAAGAATCATATTGGCCCCAGTTGGAGTGGCTCTCATATTCAATCCAAGGATTGCATGCTGGCTCCATAATAGGTATGAGATAATCTTCAAGAGTTCCCCTCTCACTAATGATCAATTGCAAATAGGCTCTTAGAAAAGTGTTAGCATAAACAAATAAAGAAAATAAATGTCTAAATTAACTAGGAATCAATCTCTCTAATGTTGTAAAAAACAATCCCCGGCAGTGACGCCAAAAACTTGTTGCGCTAAAACTACACTTAAGGGCAAGTGCACCCTATCGCAAAAGTAATATAGGAGTATTTGGGACTCCAGGTATCGAACCCACAGGGATTGGTGACAATTACTAGAATAATTACTTCCTTATGTTATCCAGACAATTGAGTTCAGTTTGTAAACAAATAATTAAAAGTAACAAGATGGTGAAAACCAAGAAAGACAAAGAAACACAAGCAAAGGTTCAATTATGCAAAGCCTAGGGTGCCTGGTTCACTTATGTCACTACCTATGATATTACCCAATTTCTCAATGATATGTGTTCCTTATTGATTGTCAATCACTCACTCTAAAACTATTAATACCCAATGGTCATGCAATATTAATATTCTTTCTCCTAATCAGTTACCCCCAATGGTCATGCAAGGCAAGCAGTTAAAAGAAGCACAAAGAACTGGCAAGTTTGTTAATTCAATAACTGATTGAAAATAGGGGATTGCGCTTAGTCCATGCAACCCCAAATCCGGTTAATCCTAGAGTTCCGTTAACTAATTGTGATACGGTTGCCAGTCAATTAATCAACTTAATAAAGGATGATCAAACCTTGTAGAAATTCAAACGCAATGATTAAACCAATCAATTAAAAGAAACGCTGAATCACATAAAAACCGAGAAAACATTAAAGGTATCAAAACATAAGATCCACCATACCCTAGGAATAAGTTTAGCTACGCATAGTCATAAAAATCACTATACAAATAAAAAACATGTAACAATCCATAAAAGAGAAATAGAAAACTAAAACCCGAACACCCTTTTGATGCAAAGCAGCCTTCGAAGCAACTGGGAGACGGTCCTTCGCCTGACGACTTTGTTTCTCTCTGCGTCACCAGCTTTCTTAAATATGTGCCCCAACCACTTCCTTTTATTGCCAAACACAAAAACCTAAGTGATTGGGCCTCCGAAACATGAGCACGATCGTGCTTAATGTTGAGCACGGTCGTGCTTAATGAAAACGGCATCAAACTGTGCTAAAAGTGAGAAAGTCAGCAAGGCCTTGCTAATGAGCACGGTTGTACTTAATGTTGAGCACAACCTTGCTCAAAAAATGACGTCAGCTCTGAAAATTGAGCAAGGCCTTGCTGATCAGCAATGGGTCTTCCAATGAGCACGACCGTGCTTAATGCTGAGCATGGCCGCGCTCCTCTGAAATCTTCAGAACACAACTTTTTCTTCAAAAATCCTCCAGAATTATCCCTTTTTGCTACAAGTTTAATGATCCACTGCCATGTTGATGTATCCTACAATAAACACGGAAAATCAGGTGAGTATCCACAATAATTTCCAAATAAACAATAAATTGCACCCAAATTCCTAACAATAAATTATACAAAATGGCAGTTTATCATGACTCATGGTCCAAAGTAATACACAATGGGGGATCCTTCGATATTGGGCTCGACGGAGGGGAAACTCCAGTCCTATGTATTCCCAATGGGGCAATTAGAGCTACACGTAGTTCTCTTTGAGGGAAAATGATGAACACATATGATGTAGGTCGAATCCAGTATTGGAGATGGCCCTCATGTGGTTTTTGGTCAGAGAGAATGAGTGTGTCTCCTTGAGGAGAGAATCCAGAGAGCTCTCTTTGAGGAGGGCGGGACCCCCCTCTTATAGGGAGAAGGATGTGGCTTTTAGGCCTCATGTGAGATAAAAAAACAAGTGGGCCATTTAGCCTATACGAAGTATCCATAACAGGGTGTATCAACAAATCTTCTTGAGGATACAATGGAGAAATCTTGAAATGGTTTGCACACGCAAATGAAATGTATCATCAATAACAGTTTACAGAATAATAGTTTCCTTAATTCTCTCTGTGCATTAAAGGAAGAAAGGAAGTGATTTGTCTTGCAGGATCTTGGCCGATTTCATGATCAATTCTGCATGCATAGGTGGTTCTATTTATAGACCAATTTATGCCTCTTGGTGATGAAAATAACCTTTCATGGATGTATCATTTGATGAATGGATACATATATTCATGAAATAACACACCCATTAGGAAATATTTAAAAGTCATCAATAGACACACTCACTAGTGTTCTTGACGTCTTTCCAACTTAGTGTGTTGGACTTCCATTATTCTGGAAATCCCTCACGAAAGTCACACACAACCATGGAAGCTTTATCTTCAAAGGTCGCGACCATACAACCATAGAAGTTGTGGCTTTGTGCCAGGGCCGGCCCAAGGCGAGGTGAGGCATAAAGCTAGGTGAGACCTCATAGTAAACAAATCATGAGATGAGACCTCATATGTGTAATTTTTATTAGGTATTAAATAACTTTTTTTAGTGGACTATGTAGGGGACCTAGTGAGGTAGACTGGAGGCCTAAAGCAAGGACTTGCCTAGCTTTACCCTCGGGTCGATCTTGTTTTGAGCTCGTGCTACCATAGAAGAAGAAGAAACAATCTTCACACATCTTTTAAGTTTGTCCAGCTCAAACGCCATATATGATTTGGACAACACTTTGTTGTAATTTCATATAATTTCATAAGTACATTATGTGTTGTTTTTCAATAAAAGTAAGACATGTGTAACAATTTATATGTGTAACAGCAGTTACACATATCCTGTTGTCATTGAAAAATGATACCTAATGTACCTATGAAATTGTACCTATGTTTTGTCCATATAATTTTTATTGCTATTGAAAAACAGTCATTTCTTTTTT